>JAKFHU010001798.1:18750000-20000000 GCA_023783475.1 Daubentonia madagascariensis
ATTTATTTTTTGCATCCCCACTCCTAGGCATTGTATTGGGATCATGAGTGCAGGAGTAGCTGACATGGAAGCTTGTTCTGGAAGGGTAAGTGAAAGTTTGCCAGTTTGAGAAAGGGAAGGAGATCATTTCAGGTTCAAGGAAGGGCATGCGGAAGGGTAAGAAATATGGATAGTTGGTCAGGAGGTGGTGGGAGTGGGACTGGAGTTTGAAGATTTAGGCTGAGTGGCTGCAGTGGGACTGTATAGCTTCCCGGCTGAAAGCGTGGCCTGGAAGCATCTATAAGTAGGGAGTAGTTTTCTCTTTGTTTTTGTTTTTAAGAGGGAGACGTCAGAGTTACAAATGACCAAAAAAAGAAAAAAGAAAAGATAGTCAATTTCACTAATAATTAAAGAAAGTCAAAGTAAAAACAGGTTTTTCTTTAAATTTAATAGGCAAAATGAAAAAGATTGATAAAAACCAGTACTGATGAGCATGGAGATGAAGGGAGACGGTTCTCTAACACCCTGGTGATGAGATTGAAAGTTGAAAAGTCTGTTTTGGAGGTTGATTTGGCAATATTAATAAATAAGATATTTACATACCCTTTGACCCAGCCTTTCCACTTTTTAGTCTATATCCACAAATGCACAAGGATATCCATACAAAATTGTTCATTGTAGCATTGTTTACAATATCTAGAGAAAATGGAAACAAGTCATTTAATTATTTAACAAACATTTATTGACTACCTGTTAAGTGATTGGCACTAATCTGCCTGCTGGGGATACAGCAGTGAGCAAAACAATCAAAAGTCCCTCAGGGAGCTCAAATTCTGGTTGAAGGTGGGGGGGCAGAAATCAACATGATAATTAAATTCTATATAGTATCTCAGATAGTAATGAGCACTATGGAGAAAAATAAACAAAGGAAGGGAAGGGATATAAAGGGTGCTGGGGGATCATCAGAGGAGCCCTCCCTGGGAAGGTGACCCTGGAGCAGAGACCTGAGGAGGTGAAGAGGTAGGTGACTCATGAGGTTATCTAAGGGAAGAGTGTTCCAGGCAGAGGGAACAGCATGTGCAAGGGACATGAGGTACAGGTGTGCTCAGTGTGTTTTAGGAATAGAAAGGAGTCCAGTGGGGTTGTAATGGAGTAAGAGAATAGAGAGTAGCAGGAAATGAGGTCATATGTGGTGTGGAGGGGGCAATGGGAAGTGGAGTGGGGGGGTAGGGAGGGCAGAGCCAGTGGGTCTGGTAGGCTGTGATAAGGCATTGGCTTTTACTCTGAGAGTTGGAAAGCAGAGGAGTGATGTGATTCAATTAGTGTTTATTCATTGCCAACTGTGTGCCAGGCACTGCTCTAGATGCTAAGGACACAGCAGTGAAGAAAACAGACAAAAATCCCTGCCCTCATGGAGCTTACGTGTTGGTTACGTGAGTTATGTTTTAAAAGGATCACTCTTATTTTGGTGTGGAGAATAGACTATAGGAAGGGTGGTGTAGGCAGGAAGCTCAGTTAGGAAGCCATTACAGTATCCCAAGTAATTAAAGACGATGATGGTTTAGAACAGTTCTGTAGGAGGAAGTGGTGGAGGATGGTTGGATTTTGGATAGATTTTGATGAGGTAACCAATAGGATCCACTGATGGATTTGGTTTATGGTGTGAGAAAACGTGAGAAACAAGGGTGACCCCACGGTTTTTAGCCTGAGCAAAGGAAAGAACGATGGTACGGTTTACTGAGAAGTGGAAGAGTGTGGGTAGAGCAGGTTTTGGGAAAAAGATCAGAAGTACCATTTTTGGACATGCTTAATTTGAAATGTTTGACTAAAATATCTGGGCGCTCTGTGGCTCAATAAAGTTGACACATAAAATTAACTATCACAAGTCCACCCCTTGTCAACTTGGCACCCAAACATGTCTCCCTAAACCATACTTAATAACAAGGTCATAATTCCACTTGACATGATACAAATAGCCTGCATACAACCAAAAAACTACTAATCCCTTCCCCAGAAGAAAAGGTGGAGTCCTTGAGTGATGCTTACTCTTCTCCTTGATATCCCTCGTAACTTAGATACTATGATGTAAAGTCAATACCTCTTATATCACATGATAAGGGGATAAAAGAGGGAATAAAAAAATATTTGTTTAATATATACACACACAAACATATTCGTAACAAAATAAGGAGGAAATACTTACAATCTTCATTTCTGTAACTGGTTGTGTGGTCATAGCTGGTGTTTATAACTGCTCCAGCATTCCATATTCCCTCTGCTTTCAGGAAGCACCTCAGCTCATTGTGTTTCTTTACCTGGTGGGTGACCCAGGTTTTCATTCCTGAAGGGTATGGGCCATTAGTAGTCCTGCCTGAATTGGGTTGCTTTAGTTTTTTCATTGACTTTAATCACAGGGCATAGTCCTACTATGCCCTAAGGGATCTCCTGTGTTCCAGACATACTCTTCCTTACCTCCATGGTGGAGTAGTAGTCCAATTTCCCCTTGGTGGTCAGGATCAGCCACCCCAGTGAGTACACAGGATAGCAATACATAGCACAGTAACTCCCTTCTTTTCTTGTTGATTTAGAGACATGAGGAGTATAAAACGGCCAGGCAGTAGCCTCAGCTTCCATTTCAATGGAATTATTGTTGTGTCTCCTAGTGGAAGCGTTCCTCTCTTTGGAACTAAGACCTCTCGGCCACCAGAGCATAAAGTCTTGGGGGTAGGAAACAGAAATTCTGCTGGTGAATCACTAGGGGTGAGAGTGAATGGTGCCACTCCCATTTTTACCTGTTCATTCCTGGCCCTGTCAATCCTGGCCTTGGGAGAAACAGCACCGCATATTGGAGGCTGAGTCAGACTATATACAGCCTTCTGGAGAACCTTGCCCCAGCCCTGCAAGGTGTCCCCACCTAGCTGGCTCTGTAACTAGTCTTCAAAAGGCCTTCCACCATTCATCAATCCAGCTGCTTCAGGATGTTGGGGAATATGGTACGCCCAGTGAATTCACACGGGATGCAAATATCTTCACATTGTTTGTCTATTCGGATACCACATACCACTTCCTCAAATTTCCTTGTCACCAAATTTCCAATCATATTCCTTCCAAGTCCCTGACCATCCAGCCAAACCATTGCATGAATCAGTATATACTCACAAATCTAGCCATTTCCCCTTCCAAGGAAAGTGCACAACCAGGTGTACTGCCTGAAGTTCTGCCCACAGGGAGGATTTCCCCTCACTACTGTCCTTTCAGGGATGTCCTAGAAAGGAGCTGTAGTGCTACAGCTAACCACTTTTGGGTAGTGCTTACAAATAATGCAGAACCATCTGCAAACCAGGTCCTAGTCTTCTCTGCCTCTGTCAAAATGATCATAGGGAACTCCCCATGAGGCTGGGAGGGAGAAGGTAGTGCAGCAGGTGTGGATACCAGGGGCATTTGGACCACTTCCTCATAGAACTCACTTGTGCCCTCAGGACCTGCTTGGACTGATCTCATATATACCACTTCCATTTGATAATGGAGTGCTGCTGTTCATGCTCAACTTTATAGCTTGGTGGGTCAGATAACACCCTATTCATGGTGGCCATCTCAGGTCACATGGTAACTTGATGGCACAACATTAAGCATGCATTCTCTACTAAGGCCCAGTAGCAGGCTAAGAGCTGTTTCTCAAAAGGAGAGTAGATATCCACAGAGGTGGCAGGGCTTTCCTCCAAAATTCTAAGGATCTGCATTGCAATTCACCTATAGCAACTTGCCAGAGGCTCCAAACAGCATCCCTGTCTGCTGCTAATACTTCAAGTACTCCTGTATATGCTGGATCATATGGCCTGCATGGCAGAACAGCTTGCACAGCAGCCTGGACCTGTTGCAGAACCTTCCTTCATTCTGGGCCCCACTCAAAACTAGCAGCTTTTCAAATCACTTGGTAAACAGGCTGAAGTAACACACCCAAATGAGGAATATGTTGCCTCCAAAATTCAAAGAGGTCCACCCCATTATAGAGGGTAATCTGTTTTACTCAGTCTACAGATTTAAATATAAATCTCGTCAAAAAACACCCTCACAGAGACACCCAGAATGACGTTTGACCGAACATCTGGGCACCCAGTGACTCATTGAATTTGACACATGAAATTAACCATCACATTCCCTTCCAAATGTGAAATATACTCTTCATTCGTAAACACACATTGTAGTGTTTTTCTCCTTTTTTTTAGTTCAAATGAACATAATATGAGAAAACAAGTTTTTATATTTTAGTATCTGATATTTATTTTAAACTTGTTTAGTCCTTCTGCAGTTGGAAGGTTTTTCTTCAGTGCATACCTAGGGAAAGTTTGCATCCCAGTTTTTAAAACGTGAATATAGTGCAGGATACAAGTTGATAGAAAAGGTCTGTTTTCCTTGTTTATTACCAGTGGACAATTAGATCTCATTGTCAGTAAAAATTGATGACTGCAGCTTCCAAACTATTGAGCCTGTGCTAATGAATGCAACAGTTGTTCATAATTTGGTGGTAAATGACCTTTAAATGTAGCTGTTTATGGAGGCTGTCCTTAGGGAACAATTTAACTTCCAAATGACACCCATGAGTACTCGTTATCATTTAAATATGCTTCCTTTTGTCAATAACAGAATAACAAATACTGGTTAGATTTCTGATGTTGATTCAGAAACCAGGAAACCTGCTGAATAAATTAGTGTGCATTTGATTTATATTGACCAAAATTTTTTACATTGCTGTGTTACAGGTCAAGGTGACATGCATTTAAATGCGTTGTAGAGCAGAGGTCATGTTTGACTGACATGAATGCTTATGCTGTTTTTAATTAACTTTCAAATATTATCCTAAAATTCCTTCTTAAGTACCAATTATTAGGAACAAAATTGAAATTAACTTAGGACATTAGTGGAGACCTTATTTTAAATGTCAATAATCTTGAGCTTTCCTATAAAAATTATTGGAATATTATTGCTACATTTTATCTCATAATTTGTATGGAAATCAGACTGCTTTTTCCATCACCGACTCTGAATTCATTGTCTGTGGTTTTTCCATTGATAGTTTTGCAGAAATAATCTGAGATAGCATTGAAAAAAGCAAAGTAATGGACAAAGTCTTACCTAGTACAGGAAGTACTCTATCAAGCAAATGCATTTTCTTAGTGCTATGAGCTTTTTCACTGATGTTGTTGTGCATATGTGGAAGGAGGATTGTTTGCAGGGTGAGGATGTGGATTAATTTTGTCAGGCATTAATTAGTAGTCCAAAGTGGTATATGCTTTAGGGAAGCTTTAATCAACACCTGATTTGCTTTCTGGGAGAATATCTTCACCCTGAATGCTGCTGCTTTTGCATTTAAATATTGTTGGATAAAATCATTTTGTGGCCAGTGTGGTAGCTCATACCCTGTAATCCCAGTGCTTTGGGAGGCCGAGACAGGAGGATCACTTAAACCCAGGAGTTTGAGACTAGCCTGGGTAGCACAGTGAGACCTTGTCTCTCCAAAAATAGAACAATTAGCCAGGTGTGGTGGCATGCACCTGTAGTCCCAGCTACTCAGGAGGCTGAGGCAGGAGGATTGCATAAGCCCAGGAATTCGAGGTTGCAGTGAGCTATGATTGCACCACTGCACTCCAGCCTGGGCAACAGAGTGAGAGACCCTGTCTCTAGAAGAAAAAAAAAGCATTTTGCTTTCAGTGTAAAATATTTTTCATTTATGCCCCATGTAAGAATGTTTATGTAATTTAAAAGTTTAGAATGGAAATGTACAAAGGTTTTTTATTATTTTCAACCATGAAGATCTTTGTTGTTAATCAAATGTGTCCTTTGGGAATTCGGGATAACCTTTTCAGCTTTGCATCTTAAGGAGTTGCATATAATCAAAAGGCAGCACAAAGCTCTTCTTCTTCAAAACTTTCCATTTTTTTTTTTAAGCCAGTCAAATTCAGCAGTGGGGGGTTGTATACCAACTTTAGTGACACTAATGTTAATAAGTTCTGATAACCCACTACCATCGGACCAGCCAAAACTTTCCATTTTGAACTTTTATAGATGTAAACAGAGCTACCCTCCAGAGCAAAATGGACCTCTCAACTCTGCCCACATTCAGAGAACAGCAGTGGTCCTGGGCTGTCAGCTCAGTTTCAGCCACATTGTGGTTCCTTAGCCTGTAGCTTTGTGCCTAAGTTTAATGTGTCCAGAACAGTATTAACTCCATATTGTCCGTGAGGGCAAAAGAAGTGACAGTGTGGAAAATGCTATTAAGAGAGAAAAGGAAGTGGAGATAATAAAATTGAAAGTGGTGGTAGAATGACAAACTTTGCATGTGGAATGAATCATCCAGTAGTGGGAATGATTCTGAGGGACAGAGGGGAGAGTCATGCAGCATTTCTCTTAAGTGGACATGCGTATGTGCAAGGAGTTGGGTAAAGTGAATGACAAATGAAAAGACTTTTGGGTGTCGGCACCAAGTTTGAGTGCCTGACGCTAGGGGAGAAGGCAGGGAATTTGAGAAGAGGCTAATCGTTGATGTGACAGTGCTGCTGGTGGGTGGCGCATTGGAACACCATCAAGAGGAGTGTTGGGGCTTCTAGTACACACCTCTAGGTGCTAAAGCAATGGTGTTCATTCCTTCCTGCACGTTGGCATCACCTGGAAAGCTTTATAAGCTACTAATGCCTGGGTCCCACCCTCAGAGAATCCAATGGTTCTGGGGTATGGATTGAGCATCAGAATTTTTAAAAGGTCCTTGGGTGATTCTCATGATCAGTCGAAGGTGAGACCTACTGTGCTAAATATGTCCCCCAAGATGCTTGTGGAGATCATTAAGGCAGGTTACTTGCCCCGACACATCTTAATAAGGTAGATCCGTGTTTCTTGGGAAACATTTGAAAATAGATTTTAAGGCTTCGTCTCCAGAGATTCTCATGTAATTGGAGATCCAGCTGTGGTACTGTCTAACAGCTCTCCAGGTGATTTTAATTTGTAGCTAAGCCTGCAAACTATGGGATAGGTGCCTTCCTTGTTTTGAAAAGGATGCCCTATAGAGTGTATATTTAGCGTGAAGGAGAAGCATCAGCTTTCCTTTAAAGCTTTATAGGACTGGTTCACATTCTGACTCAGGAAACGTGCATCTAGGACTGGCTTATAAACAAACTTAAGAAAAGCTTTTCTGACTTCAGCCTGTTAGAGGAACTACTAAGGAGTGTCATTGTTAAGCTTTGGAGCCAGACAGACCTGGTTCCACATTCTAGCATTATGACCAGTGAGGGAACTTGTACAAGTCATTTAACCTCTCTGAGCCTCATTTCACTGAAATGCCTGTCTTGGTTTTCTCATAAGGGTCAAGTGTAAGCACCAAGCACAAAGTAAGAACTCACTGTGTGGGGCAGCTGTTGTTATTTCCAATCCTTCTAGTTAAGTTTTTGCCAGTTGGAATTAATATATCATCATATGTTTTGCCTCCCTTTCATCTAGCACGAGAATTTTTCTTTTTTACCACCTTTGAATGATACCATATTTAATTCACTGCTTTAAATGAAGTTTTTAAAAAAGCAGTATCAAAAGATCCTTGGAGTGCTTTTAAATTAGAGAATGACATCTGAAGTGTCCCAGTCACTTCATATGTAAGAGTAAATGACGAATGGTGATTCTGTGGTTAAACAACCAATTATTAACAGCTATGTTGATCACAGCATACTTAGGTGAAATTCCAACTACCTTTCTGTACTTTGAGCTCCTAACAGTATTCTCAGGAAAAACCCTTGTATTGGTTTCTTACTTTCTCCATTTATAAGAAGGTCTTTTTAGAAGAGGCCAGAGAGGTACCCCCCACAGATACCAAAATCCACGGATGCTCAAGTCCCTGATATAAAATGGCATAGTATTTGCATATAACCTGTGTACATCCTCCTGTATACTTTAAATCATCTCTGGATTACTTATAATACCTAATACAATGTAAATGCTATGTAAATAGTTGTTACACTGTATTGTTTAGGGAATAATGACCAAAAAAAGTCTGTACATGTTCAGAATTTTTGTTTCCTAATATTTTCTATCCACAGTTGCTTGAATGTATGAATGTGGAACCCACAGGTACTGAGGGCCAACTGTATCTTAGTATATGGCTCTAGCCTGGCAGTGGAATGGGGCCAGCTCCCACCCAGGCCCGTTCCTGTGTGCTTTGCTCTAAGCAGAAGCAGAAATTTTGACTCCTGACTTATGAGTATTCAGGTTCAGCCAGGTTCGGATGAGGCCAGTTTTAACGAACATGGTTTTAACCTAGAGTTTTGTTTTTGAAGCTGTTTTTGCAGTCAGGGTTTGCTTCCTCAGTGAGTTCTGGGTCTAGAAAGGTTCTGTGGAGCTCATCCTTCTGTGGCCCAGAGCAGTGGTCCCCAACCTATGGTGAGTTGTTTAATTATTTCATTTTATATTACAATGTAATAATAATAGAAACAAAGTGCACAATAAATGTAATGCACTTGAATCATCCCGAAACCATTCCCCTGCCCCCAGTCCGTGGGAAAATTGTCTTCCATGAAAATGGTCCCTGGTGCCAAAAAGGTTGGGGACCACTAGCCCAGAGAATTCTAAATGCCTGGGTGAGGATGCTGGCAGTGTTTTTATTGGAAGTTTAGCTCAGAGTTTATGTGATTTGCTATGAGCATGTTTGCGTGCTGGGTGCTTGGTAGGGTCTGAAGAGAGGGCTGGCGTGAGAAGGCAGAAGTGCAAGCCAGAGCTGTGAGAGGTGGCAGTGGGTGAGGGCTGGGTAAAGGCACAGAGATGTGGGGTGTGAGGTACAATTTTATCAGCCCCAATGTTTACTTAGACTCATTTATACAACCAATGATTCTTGGAGGTCTGCAGTATATAAGGCACTGTACTGGGCTCTGGTGATGCCATCACTTTCAGTAGTTTTCTTTCTAAAACCCTCAAGAAATTCTAGAGCTCTCTCTCTCTAAGGGATTCTTCCTATTTGTGAACACAATATACACAAGAGCTGTAGTTAACTCACCCTGTGTTGCTCCATGGAGAGCTGAACATATAAATACAGTTATGTTAGCAAGCTTAAATGTGAACAGACTGTTAACCTCAGTTTACTTATCTTTGATATGGGTTAACAGTAGTCCCTAACTGCCTAGGGTCATTGTCAAAATTAAATGAAATAATGCATGTGAAATGTCTAGCAAGGTGGCTGCCTCAGATTGCAGTCAGCTGATGTTGTTAGGCCTGTCTCAGCCTTCACAATTTGGCTTGGTCCTTCCCTGAAGGCCAGGTACTAAAATAGTCAAGAAAGCTATATGAAAGACAGGAAAGCAGCTGGGTCAGATAGCCTGAGAGAGGGGCATCTGTATAGGTTTCCTCGTTTTCTAACATATTGGCAAACCAGGGTGGGAGCGTTAAATAGGTGAGATTATTCAAGTAGAGGGGAAAATTGATGTGTATCCCTTGTGTGCTGACCAGTGTGCAGCATGTTTTACTTGTTCTGATACTGGACCACACAGCATTAGAGCCAGCTCTTATGAATCAGAAAGAAGCTAGGCTTATATTTATTCTGTAAACTTGACCTTTTTGGGAGGGGGTTCTGTGAGGAGTGAAGTAACAATGCAGTTAAAGAGTGAACTTTGGAATCGATGAAGCTTGCACAGGCTCCTGGCCCTACCACTTCCTAACTATGTCTTGAATGGTAACCAGGTACGTAAATGCTCTGAGCCTTGTCTTCCTTCAACAGGGATAACAGTAACTGCTTCATAACCAACAGGAATTGTTTTAATCAAATGAAATAATAGGTGTCAAGGACTTAACACATAATTGGTCCTATAATAGCTAGTGTTGGCATTTGTTTCTAAAAATTAAAATCTTTATATTGGATTTCTATAGAGAGGTCCCCGAGTTAGGCTTGTATATGGGATTTCTGATCTAAGTATAGTCAATCCTGTAAACCCCTCTCCTGTTCTTTGACTTTACCTCTAAAGCTAAACAAAAACAACACAAATAATGCTTTCAAGTAAACATTTGATAGAAATTCCAGTATGGCAAAGGGATTTGGGGTTCATGAAGTTGAATTAGAATTTCACCTGAGTTTATTTTATCTATGAACTATTTAGAATTGTTTCTTGTGCCCAGTAGAGACACTCTATTAAAGCCAATTAATGATATAGTTTCAACAAATGGAAAATATGATACCATGAAAAAAAGTTACCCAGAACTCCACAGAGCTCAAATATTAAGACTTCATTTTTATGGGGAAAACATACCTTGGTCTTATGGGTAGACCATGCAAATATGCACTTCTAAAGAGATCCTCTTTTAATATTTTGCCATCATCTGCCTAGGGCTTATGCAGTCTAGAAGGAGTGCAGCAGAGCAGAAGGTAAGCCAGAACTGGCTTCTCACCTCATCATGCCTGCATACACCTCGGTCTCCTCTTTTGTATGCGGGAATGCTATCATCGAACATTGTCAGGATAAGCACGTGATGGAGATAATTAATGAAAAAGCACCTAGTACAGTGCCAGGCATGTACTAAAAAATAGTTATCATCATCCTGGGTCTAAAAAGCTGAGTAGAATTGTAGGTTCTCTTCATTGCAAGCGGACATGAAGAGCACTGATTTTACCTTTTCTTGTGCCATCTCTACCTCTGGCTTGGGGCATCCCGTTCTCCCACTCAGTGCTACCTGCTCAGGGGCCCAAAGTCTCTTGGGATTTGCACTGCATAACAGGAAAGTGCAAGGCCCTTAGCCTGCCAGGTAGATCGCATGTGGTGTACTTTCTGCTCTGGAGAGTGTAAAGGAGACTGCTCTGTTTCTGGTGCTGTGAGAGCCCTTTGCTGCTGGACAGGGTTACTCTAGACTGGACCAAAGTGCCAGCACCCCAGCGATAAAGATCCCACCTGAACCAGGGTCCCAAGGGCTCTGGCTTTGTGGTTGCCAGACTGGTCCTGGTGGGAGGGTCATGCTAATGCCTGATGGGGAAGTTCCTGGGCACGCAAAGGATTTGGACATTAGATTTGAAACACAGGGGTTAATTCAGTCAACAAAAGAGAGTTTTCCAGTATTATCATTAAACGCTGGCAAGGAACTTAAAACAGAAACTCAGTGCTTAGCATCGTCCATGGTACAGTGAGTTTTGGTAATTTGAGGAAGTGTTTTATAAGGTTAAATGTCCAGTAATGTATAGAGTTAGAATATAGGAAACATTTTCACATAAAAAATGGATATAGAACCAGAAGTGCCAGGACTGGCTTATTAAATAATAATGATGAAAAATGATTTGAAATCTTGTGTATATCTGTGTGTGTGTTTAAAGTTGGATTATCCAAGAGGTGGCCTTAAATACTTCTGTTGTATGATTTGTCCAGTTTTTGCTCCCTTTTGGATGCTCCGGGTCCATGCAAAGAGCACCTCCTTGTATAATGGAGTATTGTAAGACCATGAACGTTCCTCCTGAATTTCTTGTGGGCCATTTTGTTTTTAAGCATTTATGCTCAGTTTCATTGGCTTTCTTCAAGTGATATACAGACTTTCTTAAATGAGTATAGGTAGGCACTGGGTTTTTGAGTTGGCCACAATACTGTCACTTTGAAAGTATATATTTATTCTACAATTTTTTAGATTTGGAGGGTTTTTAAAGAGCAACATTTGCTTTATGTTAGAGATACATTCATTTTCATTGGCCATTAATTATGTCAGTTTGTAAAAATGGGGAATATTAGTCTTTGAAAGCACCTGAACATATTTTGAACTGATTGTTTAATATATTTGTTAACATTGTAAGACAGTTAATTTTAAGGGAGAGTTTCATAAAAAATAAATGGAGATTATTAAAATTAATGCTGTTTAACCTCTTGTCCTCTTAGCCTCAACATACAATGAAAGCAAAGCATTTATCTATTGTAAAGTAGCATAATTAATTAATGTAAGTCAGTAAATCAAGTATTTGAGTCCCTGTGTTGTGCCAGCTATAGGCAGTTAACAACTATAAGGTATGATTCTAGCTCTCAAGGAGTTTGTAGTTTGGCTCTGCACAAAATGACACAGTTTCCAAGAATTGATAATGAATGCTGTATGGTAAAAAATTATTTTGAATAAAGATCTTGAAAATGAAACCAGTAAGGAGTTTGAGTACAGTTCCTGGAAGACTTCCTGAAAGAGATGGTGCTTAAGCTTCATTTTGAAGGCTAGATAGGATTTAGATAAGCGCAGGAAAGGATAGGGCTTTGTGAAGGAACCCACCCCCTGTAAAGTTAGAAAGATGTAAATGAACATTGTATCATAAGGGATGGGAAGAAAGCAGTGTCCTGTGTGCAGGGGTCAGTGGTGGGCAAAGAAAGGAAATATTTTGGGTACCTGAGCAGAGCCACATTGCAGAGGTCCCTGAGGAGGACTGCCTTTGTTCTACGTGCTCTTGGAGGGTGGGCAGTGACCAGTGTTGAAAGTATTAGAGTCCATTCCACTTTTGATGGGGGTGGGGAGAAGGGGGACACATTCTAGTAGGGAGAATATATGAGTTGCTTTGGGGGGAGGGGTGGAGAAGAGAGAATGTCCCATCACTGGCACTATTCAAGCTGTATCGGTAGGACCACCAAGGGTGTTTCTGGGAACTGTGCACCAGGTAAGGGTAGGACCAGAAATTCTGAAATCCAATAACTTTGTGCAGAAATAAATAGGGCTGCATAGAATGTTTCTGCATATTAAAATATTAAAAGAGGATTTATTTCTGCATTCCGCACAGTGATATGAAATGCAGAAATCATGCTGATTAAACTTACCTTGGGGTACAGAATGTTTCCAAACAGGGTTGATTGAAATCAGCTATGGAGTCCCAGGATGAAGGTTTGGATGGGGCCAGTGGCATAGGATAGACTTGCAATTCTGAAAAGAGCATCAGTGGGCTTTAGAAACTGTCTCTAGTTGGTAGCTTAAAGAAAAAGATAAATAAAAAATAAAATTTAGTATCTTTTATCTCATCTCTACTTACTCTCCACTCAACACTTCCTGCCCTGCACTCCTGAACTGCCTCCTCCCTCCCCCAGTTGCTGGAGGGTCTGGGGTACTCATGTTCTGAGTCCCACGACCTTCTGCCTGTAGGAGGCCTGTCCCTTCCCCCTTCCGAAGTTGGCTAACTTGCGTTCTCCCTTTCCAAACTAGTTCCAGTTTCACTTCCTCCTAGTAGCCAATGGTGGGATTTCCGCTTTTGCCCCAGAGTTTGCTCCTTACTCCATTGACCCTGTCTTCGAGCCTATAAGCCAATGAGTGATAATTCCCCACTGGACCCCTTCTTGGTGGCCCTGCTTCAATGGCCGGGAGCCCTCAGGCTGTGCTCTGAATGGTGGCTGCTGCATGTGGCTGGAGGTCCACTCTGTTCAGATGATGCCTGAGACTCAGCCTGACTCTCGGTTTTCCTGGAGAGGAAAGGTGAGGAGTGGGGGGCAAGCCCACACAACAGAATGCCGGCTGACCTGGGAGGATCCATGGACAGCACAGCTGCAGTGAGCCACATCGGCCTTGAGTGAAAGAATTCCCAGATAATGAGAGGACATCTTCTTTGGGACCAGGGGTGGGAAAATAGACTGGGCAGGTTACTGCTGCTCCTTTTTTGATTCACAGAATTTGATGAAGAAGTTTCTGTCCCCCCTTCCAAGTGCCTGGTTGGTGTTCAGGTCCGTCGAGGCCTGCTGTGTGGTTCTGGGGAGCCAGTGGCCATTCTAGAGAGGGTCGGGAGAACCAGGTGGAGAAGGGGCCTGTGGGGGATGCAAGTCAGATTGCAGTGCATTAAGGAAGTTGGAGAGAGAATGAGGACCCTGCCAGATGCTTTGCCTATGAAAAGAGGGAGAGAAATCGTAGCAACAAGAAGGGAAAGTTGGGTAGGTCAGGTGAAGGCTTTTTCTAACTCAGACCAAAGGCAGTGAGTACTTCAAGGTCAATGTCAAGGTCAAGGAAGTGGTGTAAGAGCCTGAGAGTTTTGAAGGGAGAGGGAGTATAAGTGGGAATGAAGCTTCCCAGGAGGCGAAGTGTAGTTCTTGGAGTTGTTCTCTTGTCAGGGTTACAGATTTGAGCTGATGATTCAGCCATGCAAAGTTTGGGATTAAGGGATGAGTTTAGAGCAGCATTGTCTGATAGAAATATAATGTGAACCACAAATGTGAGCTACATAGGGATTTTAAATTTTTTTTAGTAGCTACATTCAAAAACGAAACAGGTGAAATGAATTGTTAGGATATATTTGATTTAACCCAATAAATCCAGAATATTATTTTAACATGTAATCAATACACACATTAATGAGACAGTTTATGTTATTTTTGTAGTAGTTCTTTGAAATTTGGTGGTTCTTACACTTACAGGACATCTCTATTTGGACTAGCCATGTTTCAAATGCTAGATAGCAACGTGTGATGAGTGCTACTCTGTTGGATGAGGAAGATTTAGAGAATAGGAGGGTACAGTTTACAGCAAAACATGTAGTGAGGCAGGAATAATAGTATTCAGTTTCAGCAGCTGAAATCTCAACCTTTGCATCTTTAGTTCCTGTTGAGAATATAATCTCACTATTATTTGTCTACACTGTCAACATGAATTCTTTCCAGGCTCTTGGTTGCAGCACAGGTGAGGCATATTGCTCTTGTGGTCACCTTGTCCTTAAGTAAATGGAGCTGTGGAACTAAGAAGCAGTGTTGAAGGGGGCTCCAGTTAAACTCTTTGGGCTCTATTCCCATCTTTGCCACTTATGAGCTATGAGGCTTTGAGCAGATTACTTTACCTCTCTGTGCCCGAGTCTCTTTATTTCTAAAATGGGGATAGTAATAACAAATTTTAAATAAATGAAATTGTATGCCTATATTATAGAGTTGTTGCAAAAATTAAATGTAGATGGCTTAGAACAGTACCTGACCCACAGTTAAGACTTAACGAATAAATTAAATTTTAAAAGAAAACGTTTAGACTATTTTATTTCAATCAATGTTAATCATCATTAGATTTTTTTCAGAAATATTTTTAGGGACCAGAATTTTATGAAACGTTGAAATCAGATCTTAAACAAAAAAACTGCCTCCTTCAATCTTGTGTTTTTGGGGGGGAAATATCACGACATAGATAAGGTTTAGTGTTTACTAAATTAAAATATATGGAGCAATAATCAATATATTATTCTTAGGAACTGCCTTAGAATGGGGAATACACACTTTAAAACCTTTCAAAAATGGAACAGCAAACTCGAATCGGAGATACTGGTGTTTCTGAGAAGCGTGCCACTGACATAAGGCAGCTTCATTCTAATTGCATCCCAAATTGGAAAAACTTTTTCATTAAGAAGATCTGAATGAAGAGGCTGTTAGAATGGGGGTGAGAGTGGGGGAGGGGGACAAGGGGAGTAGAAACCTTGTAAAAGCTGCTGCCCATATGCCCTTTATCTGTTAGTCAATGCCCCATTTTTCAAATAAGCTTTTACAATAACCAGATAGCTGGATCACATCACTAAGTGAGGATGCGTGAACCTGCCTGCCTGCTTATATCCTGCTTATATCCTGCTCAACCCTTCTAACTGAGCCCAAAGTTGATTTTTGCCAATAAAAATGGAAAATGGACCTGATAAAAATGTTTAGTCTGCAAGGCCTCATTTTATTTATCATATCAGAAAAGAACAATGTTTTGTTGTGTTGTGGTCAAAATAGAAGCCGACCTTGCTTGTTCACAAAAGCTCAAATTCTGGAGATAAGGGGGGCAAAATAATAGAGTACAATGGAAAGAGTAGAGTGTAATTATTTGTAGCTTGTCAAGTGAAGCCCTTTCAAGCCCCAAGTGATTCAAATCTGGGAACTCTGCACAATTCTGTAAACTAACCACAACCAGCATCAGAGAAATCTCCCCTGGCCTGCAGACAGCACCGAAATTGCATCAGTTTGTCATGCACTGAGCATGCCGGCCTCACACAATATCATTTGGTTGCAAATGGGCCTGCCCCCAAAGCCCTGAAACACATTCTGTGGTATCTGACTCTTGGCCTGCGATTTGTCATGTCCCTGCTGCTATCAGTGTACAGTAATTTTAATAGATTCTGATGGTTTCCTTGTAGAAACACAGGATGCAGCTGGTTTGGACATAGGACATGGGGAGACTCTTCTGGCTGAAGACAACAGGAGTATGTGCAGAAAAATTGGACATTCATTTTAGTTCATTAAAAATTGGTTTTAGGCTATAGAGTTGTGTTTTCTGATTTTAAAAAAATTATTGCACAGTCTAATATCTATAAAGCATATTGTTTGTTTTTACCTTTAAAATAGTTGCCTTTTTAGGGATGTATTTCTGGCAGCACACTCAACTTTCAGAAGTCATAGCTTTAAATATGGAGTCAGTCTAATATAACGGTTTATTTAGCCCCTTGCTGGTCAAAACTTGGTCTGTGAATCAGCAGCATATGTGGGAGTGTGTTAGAAATACAGACTCTGAGGCCCTACCCTACACCCACAAATTGGAGTTTGCAGGCTCACCAGATCCCCATGGGATTCACATGTGTTAATACTTTAAAGTTTGAGAAGCTGAGGACCTCAGGGTTAGAGCACAGGCTTTGGAGTCAGAGATTTGTGTTGAAATTCCATCTCTCCAACTTAGTATGTTTAATTTTGGGCAATTTGGCCAATTGTGCTAAGCTTCAGATTCCTCATCTACAGAATGGGGATTATAATAACTATATCGTGGTTATTTTGAGGATTAAATAAAATTATATATACATAGATAGATAGAGGTATAGAGTTACCTCTATATAAACAGTGGCTGACATAGAGAAAGCATACAATAAATTAAAGATGTTGTATAGTGGTGGTTCCACGGATTTTGCCTTAAGAGCATTAAAATTTATCTAATTGTGAAATAATTCACCTGCAAATAATTTCCAGGATACAGGGATTGTGAATTTTATGGATGAACTTTAGCAGATTGTGCTTCGTGCTAAGATGCCTTTATCCCCTCCTGTGTAATCACACATCTTGTTGACCTTTGTCCTACAGTGCTGTTCTGTCATGATTTAAAGTATGTGGTGGAGCCATGGACAATGCTGGTTGCCTGGAGAGGTGTGTAAAATGCACCTGCTGACTCTTGGAGATTGGACTGGTGCCATCTCAGCGGGGGCCAGGTTCTAGCTTCAGAGCCCTCGAGGACTCCTGCCCTTGTCTCTGTGCCCTGTGTTCTGGACCCAGTGTGTATACCGGTGGCTCTCTCTGTGTCCCTGAAACCTCCTAATTGCCACAGGCAGGAGTGCAGTCACTTTTCTTGGAAAACACTATTTTTTCCTCCTTTCCTGTTTTTTTCTCTCAATCTCTGGTCTGCAAGTGTAAATTTTCAGCACACTGGCTTTTAAAATTATGAATAATAACATAAAAGTTTAGTTAATTAGGCCACCCACATACACAATGTATTTTCATATCTGGACCAGTTCAGGAAATGGGGGTAGGAGGGTATATCCCTAGGGAGAAGTGGGAGTAGGCGAGGAACTGGGGAAAGCTGGGCAGAGAGACAGAAAGGATCGGGGTAGGAATGAATCAAGCAGATCTGAGGAAAAGAGGAACAAAGAAACCAAAAGTGGAATACAGAACAAGGGGGTGTCAAGACCCGGAGGACGAATCAACTCAGCTGCAGAGGTTTGTTCAGTATTGGTTAGCTAGCTCATCAGTGTTTCAAAGGTGGGCGGCTGCTGTTCTTTAACACGGGCTCCTAATCCCGAAATTACATGCAGAATCTTGCATGTATGTATGTGTATGTTTCTACAGAGGTGTTTCAGTTTTCAGATCTATGACCCCAGGAAAGGTTCAGAATCACTCCACATCCCTACTCCAACTGGCATTTCTATGAAAGCCAAAACTGTTCTCTATAGTTGTATTTCTCTATATTTAAGGACTTTCTTCTTTGTTAATCACTGTTACTAATAGCATTTTTCTGTATTTGTTCATATATGATTATATTTAGTTAAATCTCTTAATGTATCTTGAAATTAATAAATGGCATATTTTCCTAAATATTACCATGACATTCTTTTCAAATTTTAAATTTACTTGATTAATTGGTTGCCTTAGTGATGGTTAGCTTCTGCCGTAACTCTGTGAACCTCTATTAATGTTTGCGTGTTATACTAAGGTGTTAATGCAACCAGTAAGCTTCCAAAACTGTCAGATTTATTACTCAGGGTTGCCACATCATTGATTCTTATATATAATAGAACTTTGGGTGGATTGACAAATATTACTATTTTCTGTGATAATCTCATTGGTTCCATAGAGGAATCAGATTTAGGGACAGTGTTAACTAACACTATTTGATTTATTTAATTGAATATATAAATGTCCATTTTAACTTATGAATTTAGAATTTGGAAGTCTCAGATGTGAAACACATTTTCTAACTTTTCCTTGGGTTCCTATAGCAATGAGTTGGTCTGATTTGAATTCTGGATCTTTTCTCTGCTTGTTGCTGTATTGAATTACCCTCAGTTGTTTCTTTGTCTGACAAAACATATGTCAGACAATCAATTTCTCTCAATAAAGTCTGTTCTCAATAATTATAGCCCTGACTGCAGTTGACTCACCTTAAACTTTAATAACAGAGAATAAGCAATAGAGACTGTAAAGTGTGTCGGATGAGGATTAAGAGAAAGGTTCTGGCAGAAGAGTGGGGGTGTGGGCTAGAATAGCAGATGTCAAGGAGTGGGGTGCTGTGTGCTTGCCAAGAGTGGAGCACGTCTCTCTGTGAGGGTCTTTGTTCTAGTAGAAGGTATGTAGTCTCTGAACGGAGAGCTCAAGACTTATGCGTAGCTTCTCAGAAAAATGCATCCACTGCAGAATACATTTGTATCAACACTTCTGATGTCTGACGATTGTACCAGGTTGGCACATACATTCTTAGAGACCCACTGGCCATTTCAGAAGAATGTTTTTGTGGAAAAGGATATACTGAAATGAGAGTGTTATAAACAGTTTAGAAGTAAACAGGTCAAACAGTTTTTAAAAATCACAGGTGAAGGGCTGGACTTGAATCGGGGGAAGGGCTCCCTTCTGTGAGAGAAGGGAGAGAGGAGGCTGGTGTGTAGGTGGGGTGGGGGTGTGTCAGTAGCCAGGCCTCTGTGTTGGGGCGCTCCTCATTTTTCTTGGGTGTTGCTTCCTTCCTGCTTGCCTCCCTGGCTTGCCTCCTCCCCAAACTCATTCTCCATCTAGGGCAGCCGCCTGTTGCTCACAGCCTGGCCCACGGTGGGACGCACTGTCTGATGCCCCAGGGCCCTCTGTTCCAGGGTCTTCACTCTGGGTTTGGGGTCCCTGCAGCCCCTCCCACCTTTTGTATCATGCTCTTTTGTACATGCTCTGAGAACTGTGGCTTCCTCCTACACCCCTTCCAGTGCCTTATCGTCTGTGACAGTTTTTGGTGTACTGAGAGCACCCTTTCTTGTTGTGTAGTGTGGACATGAATTTGCTATTTTGAGATATATCTCTAAAGTCATTTCTAAGGAATTTGGGGCAGGAGGGGGAGCCTACAGCCTATACTCAGTCCACCAGCTTAACCTTGTACCCAGCAGCTCCTCCTTCCCTTTGCGCCCTCCCTTCCATGGATGAGCAGGCAGTTAAGGTTAAGGAATCAGTGGATTTTGGATAAGGACACAGGTTTGGAGGATTCTGGGTTTGGGAAAAATAAGAGCAAAGGTGCTGGAACAGAACCAAGTAGAGTTTGTGCTAGAGCACAGGGAGGAGGTTCAGAGCAAGTGGTTGACCTCTGAAGCGCCAGGAGCATGGTGGTAGGCGGGGAGAGTGCAAGGAGATGCTAGAGCTTTGCGGCAATGGCTTAGACTTGGTATAAGATAGAAGACTAAAGTTATGAATTGATTCTTGATAGTGGGAAAGCATTCATTTTTAGTAATTACTATATAAAAACCTACTTACAGGTATACCTACTTGTAGAAGAAAATATGAATTTTAATAAAGTTGTCCCTTTGGTTAGATTACTAATACATTTCTATCATCTTAATTTGTGTTTTTTGTTTATCAATCTTAATTCCTGCCTCTTTCTCTCTTCCTTTGTCTTCTGTTAGGTGGATGGTTTTCTTTATCTCTCCTTTCCATGTACCTTGCTGGCCATTTTGGAAACTATACATTTTAGAATATTTAACACTGAAATTTTAATATTTATCTTTTGCTGTGTATGTTTGCAGTAACATTTAAAATGAATCATTATTTTCAGATTTCTCCTGAGCAAGGGGGAATCTTAACACACCTTAACTACTGTACTCCCCCATCCCATTTTCCTTTTTATGGAGGAATCTAGAATTTTTGCTCAGTTTTTTAAATTAAAAAAAGCTATTTTAACAAATAATTTATCAGTATCAAGACTCACTGTTTTTTCCTGCATCCCAGTGTTTCCCTCTGGGCTTATATTTTATTTGCTGAAGTATAGTTCATTTAATTTTAAGCAAAGATCTCTGGGTGATAAACATTAATAAAATAAATAAATAAATAAATAGTCAGTCAATCATAATTTTGTCCCTACTCTTGGTTGATAGTTTAGCTTCATCCCAAGTCTGGGTTGACAGTCATATTTTATCAGTGCTTTGAATATATTACTTCATCATCTTCTGGCATCTGTTGTTGCTAATAGAAAGTCTGCTGTCAGCCTAATTGTCATTTATCAGTAAGTAATCTGATTTTCTCTCAAGTAGCTTTTAAGACTTTTCTCTTTATCTTTGCTGTTATGCATTTTCACTACAGTATGTCCAGCAGAGAATTTTTTTTTTTTTTGAGACAGAGCCTCACTCTGTCATCCCGGGCTAGAGTGCCCTCGTGTCAGACTAGCTCACAGCAACCTCAAACTCCTGGGCTCAAGGGCTCCTGCTTCAGCCTCCTAAGTAGCTGAGACTACAGGTGCACACCACCATGCCCAGCTAATTTTTTCTGTTTTTAGTAGAGTCGGGGTCTCGCTCTTGCTCAGGCTGGTCTCGAACTCCTGACCTCAAGTTATCCTCCCCCTTCAAGCTTCCCAGAGCGCTAGGATTACAGGAGTGAGCCACAGCGCCCAGCCAAGAATTAAAAAAAAATTTTTTCCTTTTCATCACTCTGTGTGCTTTTTAAATCTGAGGACTCAGGTCTTTATTGAGTTCTGGGAAATAATCAGCTCCTGGAAATACTTTTAGATGTATGTAGAGGCTTCTCAATCTATCCATCATTCCCTTTCATTATTCTTTCATATTATTTAAGTGTTTGTCTCTTTCACTGTGTTCTGGGTAATTTTACAGGATTTCTCTTTTACTTCACCAGTTTTCTCTTCAGCCTTGTCTAATGTGTTGTTTAACTGAACCAATAAGTTCTTGATTTCAGTGACTATATTTTTCATATATATAGGATTTATATTTGGTTTCTTTTCATGCCTACCTATATATGTTTCACTTGACTTGCTTTTGGTTTTTTTATCCTTTCTAATGAATGTCATTTCTTCCTTTATTTCTTTATCCCTTTGAGCTGATTAAGTGCTCTGTAAATTTTTCAGTTCTATTATTTGCAGTTTTTTCCAATTATTGTTTGTTGACTATTCTCATGTAGTTTAGGATTTTAGTCTGCAGGTTTATTTTGAATGTGAGTCCACCCTCCCTCCACCTCTTGTATTATCCTGGTCTGGTGGTTTGGTGGACTTCCTTCTCCTCTGTCCTGTCCCAGCCTCCTGGTCTGTAGTGTAGGCAAGGCTCCTATCACTTAGAGAGAGAGATAGGATAGCACAATTGTTAAGAAACTGACAGCCTGAGCTCAAATCTTGCCATTTTTGATTACTTGTGTGTTATCTTGAGCATATTATTCAACATTTCTGTGCCTCAGTTGCTCATCTATCAAATGAGGATAATAGTGGTATCTAACTTAAACTGTTGTTTTGATGATTCAATAAGTTATTGCTCAGAAGTGTGTCTGGCTCATAATACTCACTCAATAAATGCTAATATATTGGGAATATTGCAGATCCAGAGTGAACCAACAGGATTTTTGCACAATACCTGATTTCTTGGCTGCATCAGCTACCTCCTGCTGCCTCAGATACGCAGCTTTATTTAAGCCACAACTCTGGGTGACTGATTTCAAGCAGTGGGTGATCCTGGCTCTCCCAACTCTACTCCCTCAAAATGGACATTTATTCCCCATTATACTATGGAAAATGAATTACCAGCCCCCACTGCCTGCTTCTGGTTCAGCACATTGTAGATGTAATGGGACAACTTTATTTTATAACTTTATTTTGAAATAATTTCAAATGTCAAAAAAAGTTGCAAGAATAATACAAAGAATTCTAATTTATGTAAACCCAGATTCATCAGTTTTTAACATCTTGCTACATTTTCCCCCTGCTTTATCATTTCTCTCCTGTCTTCTTCTGTTTTATATACATACACACACACACACCCCCTATCCACCTATCTATATAGATATATACAGGTTGAGTATCCCTAATACGAAATCTGAAATGTTCCAAAATCCAAAACTTTTTGAGTGCTGCCCCAAAGCTCAAAGGAAATGCTCATTGGAGCATTTTGGATTTCAGATTAGGGATGCTCAACCAGTATGTATAATACAAATATATTTCAAAATCCAAAAAAATCCAAACACTTCTCGTCTCAAGCATTTCAGATAAGGGATATTCAACCTGTATATATATGTGTGTGTGTGTGTGTGTGTGTATGTGTGTATATATAGATGTAATTTATTTTTCTGAACCATTTGAGAGTAGATTGTATACATTATGCCTTTTTACCCCTCATTATTTCATAATTGCTAAGGACAAGGTTATTCTCTGAACATAACCATAGTAAAATTGTCAAATCAGGAAATTTAACATTAACACAATACTTGGAAGTCTATATTACAAATGTGTCAGTTGTCCCAATAATGTCCTTTATAACAGTTTTTTTGTGGTACAGGATCCAAATAATGCATTACATTTAGTTGCCATGTCTTTTCAGTTCCCTTTAATCTAGAACTGTCTCTCAGCCTTTCTTTGTCTTCCATGACATTGTCATTTTGTAAGAGACAGGTCAGTTATTTTAGACTGTCCTTCAATTTGGCTTCATCTGATGGTTCCTGATAGATAGCTTTAGATGGTGCATTTGGGGCTGGACAGCTGTATGGGTGATACCGTGTCCTTCTTAGAGTATCACATCCAGAGGCACATGGTATCTGTTCCCCCTACTAGTGATGCTATTTTTGACCACTTGGTTAGGTTTTGTTGGTTTTCTCAGTTGTATAATTACTATTTTTCCTTTTGTAATTAATAAGTAACATTTGGGGAGACACCTTGAAATTATATAAATATAAAACATTTGTTCCTCATCAGATGTTTTTCTTTCTGAATCAGTAAATATTGATGATTCTTGCCTGGATAAGTTTTTACTCTGTTTTTGGCAAGATGGTAATTTTCTAATTCCATCATCTTTTCTCTGTGAGGAAGAGGTTTCCATCTAGAGGGGATTTTTAAGGCATGAACTTATAGCCCTATTTTGACAATTAAGTCCCCAATATTTCAATATTCCTTTTGGTTTCCTTTCTATAACTATTTCCTTTTTATAATTTTCTATAACTGATTATTTTTAAGGAAATGAGTTGTAATTGAATAGTGAATTTAACTGTAATCCTTTTGTACCTTTTCAGAAACAATAATTATTAGTTAAAATTTTTATCCCTTCAAGATTTCCCTGCAAGGATTATAAAGTAAAATTTAAATAATACATAAGTATATGAGGTAAAAACTAAAAGCTTCTTTTCTTCCCTGTCTCACCTCTTAAGGGGTAATAGTTTGGTATATAGCCATTTAGACAAAAGTGAAATCATATGTAATTATTGTTCTGCAAATTGCTTTTTCAAATTGAGAATTTATGTATCAAATATTTTTGACTTTACAAAACTTTGCCTAACATTTTTTACCTAAGGATTTTATTTTCCAGGTTGAAATTAAGAGTGCTGACTTTAAAATGCTTGTCTTATTTATTATAATATTAACATATTCTATTTTAGAAAGTGCTGATTGGTAGGTAACTTTAAGAACTCTCTAAGGCTAAGCGTTCAATAAGAAAAGCAAGTTACCAAATGGTGTATACAATATGAGACTGTTCATGGGAAAAAATACCAAATCAATTATATTTGTATTGGTACACACACACTAAGTTGATAATCATGATTACCTAGGGAAAATGGTGTTTTACGGGAAGTAAAATGAGGGAATTTTCACTTTGTTTTATTTGCATTTTTTTACAGTGATAATGTATTTTTTAAAAAAATAAAATCTATTTTTTAGAGTGTAAATTCTGCTTTATTACCTTGCACAATTTTCAGTTGTCCCTTCCCACACTGACTGCCCTTCCATAATAATGCATACTTGCAAAGAAGGCCTCTTATTCTGGAGAAGTATCACTGGATCTTCCAAGTTTTATTAAAAATTAAATTGACTCGGGTCTGATTTATTTTTGTATAGACTGATCTTATAATATAAGACCTTGTTGTTATATTCAGCTGTGTTATTCATTGAATAGACTTTTTGGACCAGCCAGGAAAATTAATGTTTCTGTGAAGAAATGTGTTGTTAGATATTGACTTATGAACAAACATATAAGAATAAAGTATGTATGTTACATTGGAGCCTGTCTAGTGACCAAAAGGGTGCTCTGTCTGTGAGATAGGAATTCTAAGTGTAGGAATATGGGAGTGTTGTAGGGTCAAAGGCGAAAGTCTGTAACATAGTGAGGACCTTCAAACTGGGAGAGTTCTCACGGCACTTACTTTTTTTTGTTTTTCCCACCAATGATTAATTTTGAAAAATTTTAAACCTCAAGGAATATTACATAGTACAAGGATCACTTATATTCACTCAGATTCACCAGTTAACCTTTTGCCGTGTTCACGTTATATTCTTTTTCTCTCTCTTAGTCTCTCTTTCTCTACACACACACACACACACACACACACACACACGCACACATTTTATTTATTTATATTTTTTAAATGAGCCTTTTGAAAGTAAGTTGTGCTTTTACTTTCACCCCTAAATTACAACATTTCATCCCTTTGACCAAGTGATTAACTAGAGTAGTGATCTTTGCTTGAATACGCTATTACATTGATAGTTGCAAAATAGTAATTTTCTAATTCTATCATTTCTTCTATATTTATTAGCTGGCATTCTTCTGTAAAAAGGACCTTCCTCCTTCCTTTCTTGTATCTACATAGACTCACGCTTTCCTTTTTAAATTAAAAGTGTTTTCTGCTATTGTCATGATTTGTTTCAGTGCCCAAATTGTTTCAGATTTGTCACATGGGATCTCCTTTAAGTTGGCTCTTGTGTCCTTTGACATGATTCCATTTGTCTTTGATTCCCATCTCTTGCTTTCTGTCCAACAAGATATGCAGGTTCACCTTGTACTTTCACAGTTCTAGATTTTTCCAAGGACCCCTGCTTCCTTGTAGTGGGGAATGATATGCAGAAACCAAGATCTGGGTGGTAGGTGTGCTATGGTGTATCATTGCTTCTAGACCCTTTCAGATGCTTATGATATATGTGCGTGCATACATAATATATACATACATATATAATATATAGTTATATATAACTATCTAGTTTATATTTTAGACTATGGCATATTTTAAATTATGACTACATTTCATTTTATATCTTTTTTCCTCATACATAATAGTTCCAGCATTTCAAGACCAAACTGTTTTAACAGTAAACCTGCTAAACAGAATTTAAGATGTTTATGCAGTGCTTTTTGTGTTAGAATATATCCCATTAGGTTTATGCAGTCAGAGTACTGTATTCAAAAGTTACTTGAATTAATTATTTGACATATATTGTTATATAATCAATTTAATATGTTGTTAGGCTCTTTATTCCTGCTTATATTCCATTTGTGGGTTTTTCCCCTTTCTTTTGATTTAAATTTAAATTTATGAATATATAGAACATTTATTTCATTCAAAACTCAAAACTAGATAAAGATATTTTTGAAAAAGTCTTGTTCCCCTTCCATCCTATGCCCATGTCTATAAATAATTATTTTTATTAGGTTCTGGTTTATACTTCTTGTGTTTCTTTTTTTGTGCACACACATACTCTTTATCCCTAATCTGTCTATCTCCATCTCTTATTATATCTCCATCCCTTATTTTTCCTTTCATAAACAAATAGTATACTATATATAATCTTTTCTTTCTTGATTATTTTTTTCAGTCAATATATCCTAGAAAAGACTCTATATGAGTTTATAAGAATCCTCCTCATTTCTAGTAGCTACATGGTACTTCATTGTGTGACTGTACCATAGTTTATCCAACTAGTCCCTTTGGATGAGCATTTGGGTTGTTTTCAGTATTTTTCTCTTACAAATAATGCTCTCAGCCTTTTTTATTTAATTTCAGAATATTATGGGGGTACAAACACTTTGGTTACATATATTGCCTATGCACTGCCCAAGTCAGAGCTACAATCATGAATATCCCCCAGACAGTGTGCCCCACACCCATTAGGTGTGAGTTTTCCCATCCCCTCCACCCCCTCCCACCTGCCCAACCCCTGATGAATATTATTTCCATGTGTGCACAGAAGTATTGATCAGTTAGTACCAAGTTGATGGTGAGTACCAGTGGTGCTTGTTTTTCCATTCTTGTGATACTTTGCTTTGAAGAATGGACTCTAGCTACATCCAGGATAATACCAGATGTGTTAATTCACCATTGTTTTTTATTGCGGAGTAATACGCCATGGTATACGTATACCACATTTTATTAATCCACTCATGTATTGATGGGCACCTGGGTTGTTTCCACATCTTTGCAATCGTGAATTGTGCTGCTGTAAACATTTGAGTGCAGATGTCTTTATTATAGAATGTCTTTTTTTCCTTTGGGTAAATACCCAGTAGTGGGATTGCTGGTGAATGGTAGTTATACTTTTAGTTCTTTGAGGTATCTCCGTATTACTTTCCATAGAGGTTGTACTAATTTGCAGTCCCAACAGCAGTGTATGAGTGCTCCTATCTGTCCACATCCCCACCAGCATTTGTTGTTTTGGGACTTTTTGATATAAGCCAATCTCACTGGAGTTAAGTGATATCTCATTGTGGTTTTGATTTGCATTTCCCTGATGATTAGAGAAGTTGAGCAATTTTTTATATGTTTGCTGGCCATTATTCTATCTTCTTTTGAGAAGTTTCTGTTCATGTCCTTTGCCCACTTTTTAATGGGGTTGTTTGATTTTTTCTTTTTGATTTTCCTAAGTTCTGTATAGATTCTGGCTATCAACCCTTTATCAGATGTGTAGCATGCAGATATTTTCTCCTATTCTGTAGGTTGTCTGTTCACTCTAGTGATAGTTTCCTTGGCTGTGCAGAAGCTTTTTAATTTGATCAGGTTCCATTTATTTATGTTTGTTACTGCTGTGATTGCTTTGGGGGTCTTCTTCATAAATTATTTGCCTAGGCTGATGTCTATAAGAGTTTTCCCATGTTTTCTTCTAGAATCCTTATGGTTTCATGTCTTAGGTTTAAGTCTGTTATCCCTTGGGAGTTGATTTTTGTGAGAGGTGAGAGGTGTGGATCTAGTTTCAGTCTTCTACATGTGGCTATCCAATTTTCCCAGCACCATTTATTGAATAGGGAATCTTTTCCCCAGTGTATGTTTTTGTCTACTTTGTCAAAGATCGGATGACAGTATGAGGATGGTTTTATATCTGGGTTCTCAGTCCTGTTCCATTGGTCTATGTCGCTGTTCTTGTGCCAGTACCATGCTGTTTTGGTTACTAGAGCCTTGTAGTATAGTTTGAAGTCTGGTAGATTGATGCCTCCCAATTTTTTTTTGTATGTTTGTTTTTGTGACAGAGTCTCGTTCTGTAGCCTGGGCTAGAGTGCAGTGGCGTCATCATAGCTCACTGCAACTTCAAACTCCTGGGCTCACGTGATCCTCCTACATCAGCCTCGGGAGTAGCTGGGATCACAGGCATGCACCACCATGCTCAGCTAATTTGTTTTATTTTTTGTAGAGACGGGATCTCACTGTGTTGCTCAGACTGGTCTTGAACTCCTGGGCTCAAGCAATCCTCCCACCTCCGCCTCCCAAAGTGCTAGGGTTATAGGCATCAGCCACTGCACCCAGCCTCAGCCAATTTTTTAAATGAAGATTTGCTATGGAAAAGGCATTGTCTTAGTACTGCTTGGTGATATAGTGGAGAATAAGGTATATTTTCTGCCCCTGAAGTGCTTATAGTTTAGTGGAGGGATGGTTTTAGAAGGAAGTAGGCTAGGAAGAGAAGCAGCCCAGTACCTAGTGGTTAAATATAATCTGAATTCTAAGTGATTCTGAGTATCAAATGCACATCCTCATAAAAACAGGGTGAGACAAATATATGGGAAGTAACTATTATGTTGTAGTCTAGCTTCCAAAATAGAAAGAAACCTTTTAAGTTAAAGTAAATAGTCTTTAGTAAATCAGTATTTAATACATTTATTGAGCTACAAGTATTAGGTTTCAGTATATCACTTCATTTTAGTTTAACAGCACTTTCTAAAGGTAAAATATAGTTAGGGAAATTTTTCTCATATTAGTGTTATTCAGCCAAAATAGTAAGTCTGTTTTTTATTTTATCCTTTTTTAAACTTCATATCTAACTTTCATCCTCACACAGTAAAAACAAACATGGTTGCATGCCCATTCATGGTTTTAAAAAAATTAATATGTATTTTTAATAGAAAAGTTATAAGATGGAAAAGTATAGAGGAGAAAATAAACTTTGGAGGACAGGTTTAACCATTAACTTAGTCATTGATTAGCTTACCCAATTTCATTAATTTTAGGTAAAACATGTCTTAATTTTAACATGAAGTCATCTCTAATGGAATATATTAGAACCAGGTTTAAAAGGCAAGTGATTTACTAGCAGAGAGTTCACTACTGTTCAGATTTAGAAGTCAGCCCGCCTGCGATAATGCACACCATCTCATATCCCACACCTTGGATGTAGGCAACCTTGGGTCCTGGTGATTTGACCCACAGCCTCACTTAGGTTCTTTTCTGATGGAAGGGTAAGATTGTGTTAGAGGCCCTCAGCTAGGGGTTGAACCATTACCCCTGGCAGGGGAGACTTCTGCAAAGTGTGTTCCATGAGCGCCACCAGCCACTCCTTTCCAGACCAGTGTGCCGTGTGTCAGCGATCGTCTCTGCCACCTTCGCTGTGCCTCTCCAACTATCCAAAGAAAACCCCCTTCTGCTTATTTGAGCCACGATAGAGCTGCTTTCAAAATAGATTTCACTTGGAAACAAAGGGAAAGACCAAATACACAAACAAAAAATGCAGCAGTATAGAAATGGGTGAGTTTATGAAGCAGAGTTTTGTTTCTTTTTAATCTTAGGGTAATGGGGTTGCAAGTCATTGGCACATGTGTTATAATTTCCCTTCTCCATACCCATGGCAGACATTGCTAATTGATCCCCACACTCTTTTCTATTGATTCCACCTTGGAAACCATAGCAGTACAGTGTAGCCATGATAGTCAAGCAGATTTGGCATGCAAGTTGCATAACCTATTCTTAAGGTAATTAAATTTTGCCAACAGGTTGGCGTCACAGACAGAACTTACCATGCATATGTTCATGTCATTCTGTCTGGTCCAGCCTAACTGAGATCAACTTAGTTGCAGCTGACTAAGGATCTCCTACCGTGGTGGCCTCTGTGGCAGCCACCATTCCTGCCATCTCTGGAACCTTCTGTCCTGTTCAGCCCCAGACCCTTCTTTTTCTAGTTTAAAGTTAGACTACCTAGACTACCTATATTTTACCAGATTTCTGATGGGTGCTCTGCTCACTTGCCCGTATTTTTTCCAGCTGCTTCATCTTGAATTTATTTCTTTCCCTCCAGCCAAATTCAAAAATAGCATATGTACAGTCAGTAAAAAAAAGTCTTATAAGTCTTGTCTTGTTTCTGTGATAGACCACAGCTTATTTATAATAGGCCACAGCTTGTTTATAAAGCAGCTAACTCCTCCCAAATACTATTTTCTTGGTTTATATGATTTTTTAAAATTATCACATTATGTGACTGCCCTCAACCAAGCATATTGATCTCAGTGAGGTCTGAGGTTTAACTCTAACCACCAAACATAAATGCTTATGGCTTTTGGAAAATGTAAAGTGAACACTGAAGTAAAGCCTCCAAACCCTGTGTGTGTCAGTGTGGTGGTATCAGTAACTTAAAATTGAAAAGCAGACATGTGGGCTTCCCCCTTGCTTCTTTCTAGTATTAGATCAATATAGTGTTTTAGAATATTGTACTTAACTAAAGTGTCATAGGAGCCATATAAACATATCTATTTCAGAGGCTTCTGCCTGTGCATGAATTTTCACATCTTGTCTTTATTGCCTCATCAGTATGCCAGTAGGTGTCACTGTGTACATTAAATGAAAATCAAAGATGTCATTAAAGGAACTTCCAAAATTAAGTATCATTACATTTTTTTCTAAACCAGAGTTCCCAACAGTAAACAAGAATATTTATACCTTTTTTATTTTTAAAACTTTCTTAGGCTATTTTAAGAAAACATAACATCATTCTTTCTCTCCCCAGTCCTGCTACCATACTACCTTACATGAGCTTTTAGGTACACATGAAAATGTTTGAGTGCATTCATAAGAATCAGAAGACAACATAGAGACTAATATGTTAACTTGAAGGAATGGATCGTTTTGTGCTTGTGTATGTCACTCTCCAACTATAGAACTTTTTATTGCTAGAAATCTTATTTTGAGGGTTTGTGGGGATTTCATCAATTTTTCCAAATATTTATTCATGACAATACAAGAGTACTTTTAAAAATATAACATGCAGTGAATAAATATGTGAGTGTGCAAGCACATGCGTGTTTGCCACCTGAGGATTTTTTTAACAAGTATTTTTAGGTACTCTGGGTATTTACTAGTCTACTCTTCAGATTTTTTAGTTTTTGTGTAACAGAAGAAACTTTTATTTCAGAAACTTCTGTAACAGAAGAAACTGTTTCCTATCTTATCATGTTTCATAGTCCTAACCGATCAAGTTTCCTATATAGTAATATTAGTGGGACTTAATTGTCTAAATATCTGAGTCTTTTTTCTATGGGTTCACTGTCCTGTTCACCCCTTCAGAAATATAAAAGTATTTGACTTTATGTCTTCTGTTGCTTTTTGAGGGGAAAATAGTAAGATGCTCACTTATTCTTTTACAAGGCTTTGATGTTAAGATCAGTAGTAGCATTGTAGAATGCTTTTTCAGTTTAGCAATACAAATTGAGGTTGTAACAATGTTCTGGGAAGCTGTGTTTGTGTGTATGTGGGGGTTGTGGTGGTGTTGAAACTGTGATCTGTTGTCTGAAATACTTATGTGTGATTTTTCTATTCAGAAGAAAGTTGATGTTACTTTCATGAAGAATAACTTGGGGAAGATTCACGGTGACTGAGTGTACCTGTGCGAAACTTTAGGGCATAGGTGCATTCCTACAGAGTCAGTGTTAAATCACCTTCAACCCTATTTTCTCCGATATGCGTAATAAACATGGAAATGTGTTGTAACTGGTGGCAAGGGGAAAATTGACTGCAAGACATAATACAGATAGCAATTGAAATGCAATGGGGCTTACTCAAAATTCCTTTGCATTCATAACTTTTTAAATTAATAATATTTAAAGTAAAAACCTTTGCCCAAATCCAAGTCCCTGCAGGCAGTATGGTACAGCGCAGTGAGCCATCTGCCTTGGGGTCGGAGGGTCAGAGCTTCAGCCGCTACAGCAGCACTCCAAGTTGTGTGTTTATGGGCTGAGCTCAGATTTTCTCCAGCTTTGAGTTTCCTGATCTGCTAAAAGGAGGACAAGTGTTGTTGTGTAGGTTAAATATGTGGCTTTAGCTGAATCAATCACATTTTGTTTCTTCAAAGAAAAAGTGAAATCAAAATAAATATGGAAAAACATAAGTATCTGTTAAATCTTGATAATGGGTAGATGTGTCTGTTTATACTGTTTTCTGACCAGAGACTGATCTCATTGGTCTGGTTGAAGGCCTGGGCATTAGTATTTTCAAAACATTCTGCAGGTAGCTATTTTGCAGCCAGGATTGAGAGTCATTGGTCTACATGGCGTCTTATTCCTAAGCAAGCAAGCCAAATATTGTTGGTGGGGCAGTTTGCAAATCAGATTCCAGGAACTGGAGTCAAAGGGCCTCGTAAGTGACCCCTATCCTTTGGTGTGCACTGGAGAGTGGCTAGAGGCTCACAGTGTGTGTGCATTATTGGTGGTGGCCATTTTTGAGAGTTTCTTTTCCTTGATGTTGAAAGCTTTGCTCTTTGCCATTCCTGCTGGAATAACTTCCCCTCTGATGCCAGTCTCCGCCATGAGATCTCTGCCCCACCTGGAGAGCCCAGTCTCTTCTGCTCTTTCATTCCTGTGGTCTTCAGCATACTGGGAGTGATGGTGACTTTGGAGCTAGAGTGGTAAGTCTCTTGCTGTTGGTAGGGTTCTGGCAACAGATGTTCTAAGGGGAGTGTTGGGGTCAGCAGTAGCAGCAGTAGCTTAAGTGAGCATATGTCTTCAGCCATCACAGAGTCAATAGAAATGTGCAATTTGCTCCAGAAAAAAAATAGTTTAACATACAGTCTATTGGTAATGCTTCTGTTAAATAATATAAAGTTCCTTCAACATTTACTTGAACACTTACTTGACTCTTTGCTAGGTACTTATCTTACAATGATGAAGGAATTCTGTGAGCTCTTAATCTTCAAGAGCAGCACATGCTCATGTGGGGATAATTCTCATAGTAGAGTGGGGGAAAGTTTTTCTTGGTAGAATTGATTAACTCACAGGTGAATAAACCAATGGCTTTAGTAGAAGCAATTTAAAAAAATCTCGATTCCCCCCCTTTTTTCCAGCTTTATTGAGGTATAATTGACAAATAATTATTGTATATATTTAAGGTGTACAAGGTGATGTTTTTGATATAGGTATATACTGTGAAATGATTTCCACAATCAAACAAATTAACATATGCATCACCTCACATAGTTCTGATTTTGTGTGTGTAGCAGAAATTTTTAAAATGTGAAATATAAAACATTTTTTGAAAAATTAGGAACAGAACATGCAAGTCTGTGCATTAGGAAGGTCTGTATGGCCATATGGAAATGGTATGGTGTGCCATAGAAAACATAACTGGGATAAAATCTTTTTAAAGACTTAAGAGCCAAATTTTTATTCCTTTACCAATATAAGTAATCCTTTTTGAGAGGAAAAAATGATTTATATATTTTAAAAAGACAAAATATTATTAGTATTTATGATGAACTATTGCATCCTACCTAAGTTTTGGATTTCTTAAAATGCAGCTTGTTTTCTTTTCATTTAGTAAGTATTTATTGTGTTCCTACTTTATGCCTTGTATTGTGATGACAATAAGGAGGATGTAGAAGATTTATAGCATGCAATACCTTTCTCATAGGAATTTAAAGGCTATTTAAAGAGATTGCAGTTAAACAACAATGAAAACTAGTGCATGGTTAGGGACAAATTACAGAGATAATAAGCATTCTAGGAATTTAGGGACGATCAGCCTGGTCCAGAGGGGCCATTTGGGCATCCCAGCCCCTTTTACTGCCAAGTCCAGGACCTCGTGCTCTGCTGCTGCCTGTGTTCCATACTCCAATTTGAGGTTTACCTGGCCTCAGACTCTTTTGAATTCTTTTAAGTCTTCTGTCACTGCCCTTTGGACTTCACAAATTCATCATACAGGATCTGGACCCTCCATCCTCTCCCCTGGATATGTCTTGCACACATGTTCTTGTTCTATCTGACCTTGGCCTCTGGGAGTAAATACAATGCCCGGTCCTAGGATCCTCCTCCACAATGGCCCATTTGGAATCACTCTGCCCTGACTCACTTCTTATAGGTTGTCTGCCTCTGGACATCCTCTAGGTACCTAATTTCAAGATGTCTAAAAACTAATGGTTGTGTTATTTCCATTCTGTCTTTCTCCTACAAGACTATATTTAATTGTTGTCATGAGCCTTGTTAATTGTTAGTACAGCATAGTGAGTCTGATTTGAGTCAGTTTTTTGTTTCTAGATAGGCCTAGAACACAAAGTGTATGAAGTGAAAGTATTTGGAAAGTAACATGTGGCCCACAGTTCAGAAGCCCTGAGTTTATGAGTGCTCTAGGGCTACAGTCCCCAACCCCACGCGGTGGACTGGTACTGGTCCATGGCCTGTTAGGAACTGAGCTGCACAGCAGGAGGTGAGCAGCATGGAGGGAGCAAAGCTTTATCTGTATTTACAGCCGCTCCCAATTGCTCACATCACCACATAAGCTCCGCCTCCCGTCAGACCAGCGGAGGCATTAGATTCTCATAGCAGTGGGAACCCTACTGTAAACTGCACATGCAAGGGATCTAGGTTTTGTGTTCCTTGTGAGAATCCAATGCCTGATGATCTGAGGTGGAGCTGAGGGGATGATGCTTAGCACTGGGGAGTGGCTGCAAATACAGATTATCATTAGCAGAGAGGTTTGACTGCACAATAAATGTAATGCACTTGTATCATCCTGAAACCATTATCCACCGCCCCCCACCCCCTCCCCCCACGCAGAAAAATTGTCTTTCATGAAACCAGTCCCTGGTGCCAAAATGGTTGGGATGCTGCTCTAAGGCGTACATTTTGGTCTAGCTGATTAAACAGGAAGATTTTAATTCTAGTAACTTCAAAATACAAAAAATGGAGCTGAAGCATTTTATATGGTATGATTTGTGAAATGGCAAAACTCATAATATTTCTTGAAAACTTTCACATTTTGAAATAAAGACATTTAGCACCTTTCTGTTTTTCTGTTACTTGTTTTCATTATTCAAGCTAGTGCTATAAGAAAAAAATCAGAAGCCACGTCAGACCATCCCTAATTCAGATCTACATAAACCTCCCCACGGGGCCTGGCCAGTGCTGGCGTGGCCTTCATAAGGGAGATGATCAGGTGTTCGTTCATTTAGCCAACTCCACTCAGTGCGTGCTGGACCCAGGCGCTGTGCTGGGCCCTGGGAACGCCCAGAGAAGACTTGGCTTCTGTCTTCCAGGAGCGTCAGGGCTGAGGGAGAGGCCCGTACATAAAACAGGAAACTGCACTTGAGCAGTGTTGCAGGAGCGGGGGGGAAAGCAAGGGAGAGCTTGGGTGAGGTGGGGCAGGAGAGCTTTAGGAGGCTGCTGAAGTGGGTCTGAGTTTCTTCTGTCCTCTAACCTTTTTTTTTTCTTTTGGTAAATGAAAGTCTATATAAGGAGATGGGAAAGAAATGAATAATAATGGCTAACACTTATTGAACATTTTCTTAGTTTTGAATACTACACTAAGCACTTTATATGCATAATCTCATTTCCTTCTCAGAGCAATTCTTTAGGGTTCATATGCTGTTAGTATCTCCTTTTATAGATGAGAGGCAAGTGAGGCACACAGAGGTTCAGTAACTTGTGGGAGGCCACACAGTAAATGGGAGGGGCCGGATTCGAACCTGGCAGCATGAATCCAGCTCGTGACTTTAGCATACTATGCTCATGTTCTCTGGGTTTGGATACAGGCCACCAGTGCTGCAGGAGGTGAGTTAAGTGGTGCCTAGACATTGAATAACATTGATTTCAGAAGGGAGAAAGTTACTCCCTTTTCATTTATTTTTTTATTCCTATGTCATTTCCCCCAACTCCCTAAAAAATTCTCCAAAAGCTTTAACTTGGCTTAACTTTGCTATTCTCTCTTTCTAAGGAAAGGAGAGCAACTTCAGGCTCAGAACCTTCTGCAGGAAATGTAATTTAAAAATGAATATTTATTTTTGTACTCACCTTCTATTTATGGCAAATGATATTGGCTTCCCATATCTATTTGTGACATAAAGTTTTCTTTAAATCTTATTGAAGTAAAAAGTCTATTGAAAGAAAAATATTAAGTCCAGACAGGATGCAGATGTGGCCAAGTTGTGAAGGTAGTGTGGGAATTCATGATTTGGAGAATACTCCCTCCTCAAGGGAGGAATTAAGGAGTATAGATAAAAGCCAGACAACCACCAGGGTAAAGTTTTAGCATTCTTTCACCTAGGAGTCAGAGGGCTGGTAATTCTGTCTCATTTGCTGCCTTTTCCTTTTCTTGTACTTGAGAAGTCACATGGCAAAATATTAAGAGTCTGTCTGATTTAATGATCCCTGTTCCAGGCATGTACTGATTTATAACTTTATAGTCATCTATCTGCATTGGCAGTGGACACGGGAAGTGGTTGAAACTGTTCTCTTTAGCACTGAAAGGAATAATGAGTAATGTGTATGCGGAGGCCCTTAATGTGGTATCTTAGTTCTTAGAAACACCCAGATTCTCCCATTTATAAGTAAATTCTGATAATATCTCAAGTTATCAATTTTTTTGTTTGTTTTCCTGACAATGGCACAAGAATCAAAGAAATATTCATTTAAACTTCTTAACACAGTGGTATAAAAGTTTAACTTAAAAGTATAACTGAGCAGTTATACGCTCACTAAATGGTGATTCTATTTTTTTTTAAAGTACAGCACAATTAGATTTTGGTAAGATTGAGACTTCAGTGTCTCTTGGTATATTTGTCAAGACAGATTCACAAGTAGTTTGCAAGTGTTCATGAACAAATCAGGTTAGTAATACATTGAAACCAGCACAAATAGATTGTCCTCATCACCACATAGACAAACCAGTCAGGAGATGGGTTTGGTGCTGTAAGCACAAGTGGCATGATATAATGAAGTTGTATTCCATTAAGCTCTTGTGTACGGGGAGCAAAATGTCATCACCTGAATGTGGCTGCATTTCTGTGATACAACCTCATCTGTTCCGTCAACTAGTTTTGCTCTGATCAATAAGCAGTTTTCTGTGGCCTTTCACCGCTGTCAGATGTCATTGAGTGATGTAAATGCACGTCAGAAACTAGAAACTTGACAGCTCACCCAGAGTAGGAAGGGAGAGAGGAGAGGGAAATCACTGCAATAGACATGGTTGACAGCTGACATCTCCTCAGGGTAACTGATTGGATACTGTAGCAGCCGGCACTTTTCCCATATAAACACGAAGGAAAATGATCCTGTTATGTGTAAAATACAGAGCAGATGTTTTAAAATAATATAAGGGAAAAAGTATTCTTGTAAACTGTAGCATAGTGATTGTATAGATTGTCTGTGTAAAATATACCAAAAATAATTAGTTGCTATTAGTTTTTGACTAAGAACAATTAAGGCAAATGAAAATATTATGTTTCTACCCATTTTTTCCATCACGCACTGCCAAAACTATCATTAGGAAAGTTTGTCAGTCCAGAAAGAGATGTACCATAAAGACATTTATTATAATAGTATTCATGCACTGGAATATAATGGAGCAGTAAAAGGAAGAAAAGGAAGTCTTCATGTCCTGTTGCGGGGAGATTGTCAAGGTCCACTGCTAAGTGAAAAAGCAAGAGGTAGAACAGCATGTGCAATGTGCTGCCTTTTGTACAGAAGGGAAGGACATAAAACTGATGTTCAAAGTGCACGTAGCGAGGCTGAAAGGAGCTGCTAACAGTGAGCACTTGAAGGGGGAGTGAAGCATGGGACCTGGTCAGAGAGTGGTCGGGTCACAAGGGAGACTTTTCACTGTGTATCTTTTTTTTTCCTTTTTAAACCCTATGGCCATATTACCTATTCAAAATATTAAATTATAAAAAGATATTTATTTATTCCACATGTGAAATTGTCTTAAATACTTGAAAAGAAAAACAGTATTACCATATTACCAAAGGACACATATCCCACGAGCACTCTGGTTAGATTCTTCATTAACAAAGCTAGAAAAAGGCATCCCGATGTATTAGAATGAGGGGTTAAGAAATCTCATTAAATGCTAATTTAAATGATTTTAATGTCGTTGACAATTCAGGGACACTTAGATCATGAAAGTTATAATACCTATTATTGACTAAGTGCTTTCCATATGCTAGACACCATACTCTGTGCTTCATAAATGTTAACTTATTTAAATCCTCACAAAGAAAGTGTTATTGTTGCTATTTAAAAGATGAAGAAACTGATTCTCAGAGAGTTTAAATAATTTACTGTAGGTCATACAGTTAGTAAGCGGGAAAGCTGGAATTTGAACCTAGGTTTTCCATCTCCAAGGGTAATTCCAGGATCTGAGCTGTAAGTGACAGGCGCAGATACCTTAGCGTGTGTATATTTGTGAGGATAGTTGCCTTAGCCTGGCCATGCCATCAAGTGTAGAGCGCAGTGTTAAATCTCTGGGGTGGTCCTTCATTGCCAGGCTTCCCTATTAAGATGACTTTTTGCCACCATCTATGTTTCCTTTTAGCACCTATTTTAGTCATAATTGTGTGTTTATAATTGGTTAATTTTGTTAATTTATCTCTTCCCTGAGTTTCATGGGGGACAGACTATGTCTCTTTTGCTGCCCACTATATCCCAGTTCAGAATCTGGCCCAGGGAAAGTACTTAATAACTACTTGCTGAAGGAATGACCCCATTACTACAGACAGATCCTGTAGTAATGACAAGGTTACATTACATTGGGGTGGTTATCTTCCACAAACTACTAATGGAATAATTCTTCCTAGTGCATGCTGTTCACTAATGAGGAATGCAACTTTGAAGCCAGAGTGGATTGAGAGCTTGTAGGTTCAAGGCAGAAAGATATCAGTTTATTCTATAAATAGTGAACCATCACTTTAGTATTAGGAGTACAGCTGTAAAGAGAGAAGATTAGGAAGTTAAGAAAATCACCAGAGATAAAGTTTACTTTAAGAATGGGAAACTTAATTGAAAAAAAATCCAGTGGAACAAAGTTGCATTAGAACTTTAATCCTAAACCATTATGATGTTCAGGGTTTGAGGTTCTCTTTGCTTTGTGCGTGGATGTCCTGAGACCTTCCGTCTCCCAGGCGAATTTCCTGGTCTACAGCCCAGGATACTTCTCTGCTCTCAACCATCCCCATCTCTATTGCCCTTTGTTTTCATTTTTACTTTTGAAGTTCTTTTCCTGTTCATTTCAAGACTAAGGTTATAAAAATATGGGGAGGAGTTCAAAATTAGGGTCATCCCTACTGCTCCTCCAAGGTCCAGGCTGAGGGAAGACATGCTTTGATGAGTGGGGGGGGAGGGACAGAGGGACAAGGGAGAAAGAATTTAGGTAGGGGGTGGCTCTATTGAGGACGGAGGCTCCAGAGTGGATGATTCCTGACCATCTTTCCTTTGATCCAGTTGAGGCGGAGGTGGGAGGGGATGCTACTAATAGATACGGTTGAGTGTCCCTTATCAGAAATGCTTGGGACTAGAAGTGTTTTGCATTTCAGATTTTTTTTTTTTGATTTTGGAATATTTGCATTATACTTACCAGTTGAGTATCCCAAATCTGAAAAGCTGAATCTGAAATGCTCCAATGAGCATTTCCTCTGAGCATCATGTCAGCACTCAAAAAGTTTTGGATTTTGGAACATTTCAGATTTTGGATTTTTGGATTAGGGATACTCAACCTGTACATGAAAAACTGTGCTCTGGATGTTATCCTTTTGTTCCCCAACCGACCCTTTAAGACTGGCTTAAAGTACCTTCTCTGTCCTCACATGCACATTCAAGGTGCTTCCTACAATGCATGAATAGGCTACAGATGCATGTGCTCCTTTACCCTCGTCCCTTTCTCCAGTTCATGTGCTGGATGGAGAACCAGACCCCTCATTGGTACTTATATCTGATACTTCAAAATCATGTCACCAGCCTGGTCATTACATGGTTTTGACGGGAACCCAGAGTTGTTCATTGGAACACATAATCCCAGTCATAAATAGAATACATTGTTTCCTCCTCATGAACACTAACCTGGATATTGTAGATCCTCGTTCATCTTTATATGAATCCTATCATCAGGACACTTGATATGTGCAGTTAATCTGGAGACCTCAAAGGTCTCTCTTGCTTCTTTCTTCATAGAACAACTCAAATATTCTACTTCTCTTTCAAATCCAATTCCCTCAATGGATTAATTACCTCAATGGTTACTCTGGTATTCCACCCCCTCCACCCCACTGTTTCTTGGTTTCTTTCCTTTCCTCTGGGAACACATGCAAACTGCTGGAGTTGCACTGCCTTCTTTGCCCTCGAGGGGGCTCCACATACTGCAGGTGAGGCAGAGGACCACTAACCGGCTCTCTTCCCTCCTGGGACCAGTAGTGCCTTGCAGACCTGCAGCGGTTTTTCTCGCAGATCCCAACCAGCAGAGCAGCCTTCTCTTGGTCTTGCATGGATGGAGAAAGGAGAACAGCCTTTTAGGAGAAAATCCTTAAACAGTCCTGGTGATTTCATTTTTAAAATGCCAACTATCCTGGCCGGGCGCGGTGGCTCACGCCTGTAATCCTAGCACTCTGGGAGGCCGAGGCGGGAGGATAGCTTAAGCTCAAGAGTTCAAGACCAGCCTGAGCAAGAGCGAGACCCCGTCTCTATAAAAGAAAAAAATAAAATAAAATAAAAAAATAAAAAAAAATGCCAACTATCCATTTTCTTTTTAAACTTTTAAAGGTCCAGTTTTCTAATTGTTATATGACTGACTTCACTTTTTAGTTGATAATAGTGTAATTATAAAATGCTTATGTGAAACATTAGAAACAATATTTTTGAGATGGAAAAGAACTCTGGAGAAGACTTTAGAGGGTTTAACCTCTTTATTCTAGTCTTCCTTCACAGTTCCTTCTCTGGACGGCCACCACTATACACCCAGCTTTCAAGCCCCGAGCTGGTCTCCTCCCTTTCTGCCAACCTCCATGTCTAAGCTCCAACACCAAGTCCTGTTGACTCTACCACCTAATCACCTTTTAAAATCTGCCTGCTTTCACCCACCCCATCTCCATCGTCTCTCCCTGGACTGCTGTGATAGCCTCCTACTCCACCTGCCCTTCCAACTCTGAGCTCTCCAGCATCCATGCCCATCTCGTCGGGTCATTTCCCACTTCCAGTCACTGAGTGGCTTCTCATTGCTGGTAAGGTAAAGGCCCGTCCTTAGTGTGGCTTGTAATTCCCAGTGTTGACTGGCCTCTGCCTACCTTAGCTGTTCTTGATCCCTCATTCCCCCTGAGCACCAGGCTCAAAGTCTCAGTTCTTCAGGTGAATCTGTTTCTTTTGTTAAAGAATCTATTTCTTTTGTTAAATCTGTTTCTTTTGCCTTGTCCTCTCCTGCCTCCACCCTGAACTCCCCCTCAGGCTTCAGACCTCAGTTCCCTCATCACCTCCTCAGAGGCTTAGCCCTGACGAGGCTCTCTTGTTCCAGGCTCTCAGTACTCTCTCTTTCCCTGCAGAGCATTAGTACGATGATTCATTGTGCCCTTAGTTCACTGTATTCCCAGCATCTAGCACATGCTTACACATAAAAGTCATCAATAAATTTTTACTGAATAAATAAATAAGTAACTAGAGCCAGAAGTGAGAGTAAATGATGTATCCAAGATAGCGTGGCCACTTAATATCAGAATTAGGACAAAACCCACGGCACTTTCTGCTGTGTCTGGTTTTTGTTTCTTTCTTAGTGGTCTGGGTCTACATATGTGACTTGTTCATTCTGATTGCATGAGGGAAATGTGCTTCTGACTTTGTTTCCAGGGAGACCTGGATCTCTGCTGTTTGTTTCTAGCCCTTCTATGGAGTTGGTTCCTTCTGGTACATTTCCTGTGTCCCCTCTTAAGTGTCACTGGGGCCTGCTTTATTCTGTTGGCGTCAGAAAGCTAGAACTTGAAAATTTCTCTTTTCTTAATTCTTTAAAGTGGCAATTTCAGGTTTTGTGTTTATAATATTTTGTGCTTTTGTATCTTAGAAGCCTTTATTCTGAGCCTTGATCTTGATGCTTCCTTATCTTTAAATAGTCAATCTGAGGCCTTTATTTTTAACATTCTGCATCCCAAATTCTGTGTTATTTCTATGGTTAATGACACCCTGGCCCTTATTGACTCACTTTAAAGAAAGAGGCTGTTTACTTAACAGTGGCATGCAGTCTGTTTTCCCAAAATACAATCTCTGACCAGAGACTGGGTTGAATAGTAATCCTTCCCCACATAAGCTGCCTGGAAATTGTCAGTTCAGCCCTACCCGGTGGGTGATTTGGGATGTGGGCTCATTATGCTTGCATGGCATACTCGGTCGCGATCTTTTTTCTCATCTCTAGACTGTACAGAAAATTTACTAGCTGGCCTTAATTCTGTTATTGGGATCTATAAAACCTCACTACAATCCCTTGACTCATTTGCTCTGAAAGTACTTGAAGACTGTTCCCTCAGGGTAAACATCTCTCCTTGCTCCTCAGATGCCATAGGGAAGACCTCTGGTCCTGCTGTAGCTTCTCTGTGAAAAAGACTCTATGTCATTTAACAAGGACCTTCTTAAAATGTGGCATCCAGAACTGGGCACAGTACACCTTTAGAAGGTGGTTCTGTGTGGACCTAGTATACAGGTTTTTAGCTTTGTAATAGAATTAAAGGAATAAGCATGTTGTTTGCTTGCTTGCTTGTTTCTCTTCCCGCCTTCTTCCCTTCTTCTTCAAATTTGGTTGTCAGACATTCAGGAAGGAAGATTTGAAGACAAACACTGTGGTTTGGCTTTAAGTTTGCAGATATATCTTCAAACCATGGTGGTGACAATGCTCATCATAAACTTTTAGGCCTTGGTGTAAGGACTCTGCCCAAAATCTAATAGCACAGAAAACATGAAGCTGCGTTCTTCACATGTCAACTAAATAAATGTAAGATAGAATTAGAAGTGGTTGCGGTAGCTTCATGGTATTCAAGGCAAATAATAGGTACTATTGTGAATGACGCTGACAAACCAAGAAACATCACTGAGGGCAATGAAGGTTTTTCTGGGATGTGAAAAGTCGCAAGGATGAAGCTTCCTTTGTCCTTATTCGATAGTTAATTTTGCAGAAAGGCCTGCCCATCATATCCTGGAAGACAGACTACCAGATCCATTGTGAGGCTTTTGAAAAGTCAGTTACTTTTCTCATCCCCATCTGATCCTCTCATCTGTAAGATGATGATAATAACTTGCTCCTTGTGCCTCTCATGAGCTAGTAAATAATATTGCAAAGCTGTGATAAGGATGATTAAATGATTGCTACATGACTATTACATGTTTCATAGGCATCTTGGTTTGGGGACTGTGTTCATTAGCTCAGGCTACCCTAACAAGAGAGAAAAGACTTAAACAGCAGGCATTTCTCACAGTTCTAGAAGCTGGAAGTCCAAGATCAAGGTGCCCTCAGGGTTGGTTTCTGGTGAGGTCTCTCTTCCTGGCTTGTAAATGGCTGCCTTCTCTCTCTGTCTTCACAGGTCCTTGGCTGTGTTTGCACTTAGACAGAGAGAGATCTCTGGTGTCTCTTCCTCTTCTTATAGGGACATCAGTCCTATAGGGTTAGGGCCCCACCCTTATGACTTTATTTAACCATAGTTACCTATAATTACCTCCTTAAAGGCCCTATCTAAATACAGTCACGTGGGGTTAGAGCTTCAACATACAAAGGAGGGGGTGGGGTGGGGGAGAGCATGCACAGTCTATCACAGGGCAATGGCACTGTTCACAGAGTTTATTATTAGCCCAAGACCAGTGTTAAATGACCATATAATGAATACCCTCCAATTTGCCTATAGTTAGAAAGCCAAATTATGTAATTTGGATAACTACCAATGAATCTGTATCCCCCATTGGCATGTACAGCTACTCCTTAAGATTTTTGGAGAGAGAATTTGGTTTATATCATTGGGATAGCACTTTTACATATTGCTTTATAATTAATTATGTTTACATGTCTTCTTTATTAAATTTTAAGCTGTGGATTAGAATTTATATAATATCTTACTCTGTCTTGTGTATAGTACAGAGCCTAGCATAGATTAGGAGTTTAATAAATATTTCACAGATTTTTAGAGCTGCAAGAGTATGTGGTGCCATCTAGTTTAACATTCTCACATATTTACAGATGAGAGATAAAGAAGATCCAGAGAAGTTAAGTGGTTTACCAAAGTCATGGACTCCTAGAGAAAGAACATAATGTGGGCTTTCTGAAATGTAGTTTCCTACTCCTTACAACATACTGCACTGCCTTTGAATAAAGTTTAAATGAGGGTTAAAATGTGTGATTTAAGAGGGGATGCTTTTATATATACTATTTTAAATATGTCTCCCTACATACAAATTTAAGGGTATATATGTCTAATATATACAAAAATTTATTTTATACTCTTAGTGCAATTACAACTTTTTGTCGCTTATTAAGACTTCAGAGATACAAACCAGTAGCTCAGTAATTGCTTTCTTGAATCTGCCTTTAATAATTACATTTAGTAAAGCTGTATCGAAAATTAGAAAGGCAGAGACTAATGGAAAACTAGATTTTTCACTGAATTAGAAAGCAAGACAATCTATATATTGACAACACTTCAAGTTGAAACAGATCAGGAAAACTGTTTTGGACTGTTTGTGCAAAGAGGCAGACCTGGGCCTGATGGGCAGTGGCGTCCGTGTTTCATGGAAGCAGAGAAACTCTAAGAGAGTTCATGTAAATTGGCATGTGGGGCGGCGAGAGTCCAGGTCTGATTTAGATACAAGTCATTTGAATCTTCTAAAGCCTGGAATTTCTCCTTGGTACTAACAATGAAGTAGAAAAGAAAGAATTGTGTTAATGAAGTGGGAATATCTTTGAATTTAAAAAAGTACAAAACTCATTTGGGGGTCATATTATGCAATCAAAAAGAAACCTGTGCAGGAAAAGGGTGAGAGGGCTTCATCTGACTTGCTTCTGTGGTGTTTGTGTAGTATTTTGACTTTTAGTCCTTTCGGTTTTACTGTATTCCAGAAACTGTATTAAAGAGATCCTGATAGTAGATTAACTCAGGATTGTTTAGATATTAGGAAAATAATTAAAACTAAGATGTAATGATTTAATTGAAACAAACAAACAAGCAACCTCTTTTTCACTGTCAAAGGGACAGCGTGTTTTTGCACAATAAGTCAAGAGACAGGCCAAGGAGCCTGCTGATAGAGCTCCCCTCCCAAACCAGATTCTGGCTACACAGGTCATAGGCATCAGAGCCTGACTAACCCTTCCCATACTGCGGAGGCCCACAGTTATAACAACTTCAGAAAAATGCCTTTAAAAGGGGTCTGATTTATGTGTCACATTATCCTGGATATCCTAGCTGAATTTTTTTAATAGTGACTTGTTGGCCAAGTCCATCCCTTCCTGAGAATGAGGGCAAGTGTTTGCTTACAACCTTTAGCAGTGGAATGTTTTATGTGTCCCTCCAAGGCAAGAGGAAATATCTAGAAACAAGAGAATCCAGGTGGATAGCAACATGCAGGTTTTATTGCATTCCTTTTCAGGGCAAGGGAGAGAGAGGGGTAAGGATTTTGGAAAAGCTGGTGGGTGAGAAAGCAGGAAAAATGAGCAGAGGGTGTGTGGTCAAGCGTTTTTGAGAACTACTTTCTGGCCCAGATTAACCTGGGGCTTACGTTTGATAGAGCTCTCTGATTCCACAATCAGAAATTGCACACCGGATGGAGAAGTAGGGTAGGGTAGGTAGGGTATAGGATAGGGTTGTTCTGCCTTGGGAACTGAATTTGCTGTTTGAGAGATACAGGCTAAGACAACTAACGGGACGGATTCTGATCCTGAAGATACTGATTTTGAATGGTAAGGTGAACATGCATGGTTAGTTATGAGTGTGCTAGCATTTATTTGTCCTGTGCAGTGTGTAAACTGTGGCACAGTCTCTACCTTAGAGTGGACTTGGAGAGCCATATACATAACAAAGCAATACACAGCTGTTATACACAAGTAAAATACTAAGATGCTAGAAAGCATCTGGTCACCCCCTCGTGTTACAGATGAGCAGGCATGGAGCTGAGAAGTGACTTTTCTGTCTGTGTGGCTAAGAAGTGTCAAAGAGGGACCTGGAACTCAGGATTTTTGATTCATAGCTATTTTTTCTCATTATAGAAAGTTTTCATTGAAAATTTTTAAAAATGATATAAGATATACATATCCAATATAGAAAAAGTGCAGAGAACAACTGAAAAGTACAAAGAAGAAAAAAAGTATCTATAATCCCTCCAAAACATTGATATTTTTTTCTCCCAGCTTCTTTTATAAAGAATATACACATACATGTACATACACTATTATGTACATGTATTTACTGAATGAAACAAAAGTGTACTCTCTGTAGGCTACTTTTGTTTTTTAAAAAATTGTAATAAGATTAACCCTATCATTTCTGTTAATAAATCTTCTGAGACATGATATGAATGTGTAAGCATTTATTAATCAATTCCTTAGGAAAATATTAGGTTGTTTACAATTTTTTATAATTACATAAATATGCTTTTTTACTTTGAAAAGTCATATTTTCATTTCAGGTTGGTGCCACTGTGTTAAACAAATAATTCATATCAGTACATTACGTCTTCATCTGTTAGTTGAGAAATCACCCTTATACATTTCTATTCTTCATATGTATCTTTTCAGATAATTTATTCTTATGATACCTCCCATGAAAAGCTACATACTAAAACTGATATAACTTTTCTTTCCTACTCTCAACTATATTTAAATTGGATGCACTATTAATCCTTGAGGGCTGAGAAGCTCACCTCTCTGAAAATGTTTTTATGTATCCACATCAGAGTGATATTGAGAATTTTAGTTTGTAAAAGGATAGCTTTGGCAAAGCCATGGTGAGGGATAGAGTGGTTGGTCACCTAGAGAGCAAATATTTGGAAAATAAAGGCATTAATCATGGTTGGAGGTATTAGTCCCCTGTCTTGTGAACCGTTTTTACCCAGCAAAGGACTTCATCAAAAAGTTTCCTTTAAGTCTGTGTGTCCTGGCCTGTGGGAAAATGCTTGGCAGGAGATTTACAGTTCTGCTGTCTGTTTGTACAGAAACACTACAGAGAAAAAGAAAAAAATTCATATTCAGCTGATATAGGTGATTTAATTGTGAATGTCTAAATCATTAAACCTAGCGGTAAGACTTGAAAAAAGATTTATCCTTCCTACACTCAGGAGCAATGTAAGAGTTTTCAGATGTTGGCTGCTTTAGATTTAGCTCAGACTCTTGGGAATGACATGAATTAGAGCTTTGCATTTTCAGTTTTTCTATAGAGACCACACATGTCATATTACTAAGGGAAAGCAACCCATACAAGCAACAAAAAAAAACTTTCAAAATGATTATATTTTTGCAAGTCAACACCTTTTCTTGAATCCATTGTTCTTTCTTTAAAGCAGTCAGACAAATTAAGTGATTATGATATATCATGTAACTAGGAAGATCTCTTTGTTTGTGGTAAAAGAAATCAATACAAGAAGCCCTTGGAATGGCCTTTCTCTCTCTGCCTCTCTCTAGCAGTTCCTTATATATGGGTTTAGAAATGCTGCTTCTACATGAAAATGACAGTGATTCATGCTGAGGCCCGGCCTCGTTAGACTCCTAACTTCTCTCTTCATGAGGAGGGGCCATGATTGTAGGCTTTATGAAATGGCCTGCATTCATGGAGCTTGTCCCTGTCTACCTACTCTCAACCCATCTTTCACAGCCCAGCGGCAGAGCTTTGAAGCTGGCAGCCATATTGGACACTGCTGTTCTCAAGCAACCTTCCCCTTCTGGGGTCCAGTAGAGACCGTAAGTTCAGCCTTGGGAGAACACAAGAGTGTCTTGGATCTCCTCGTCCTGACGCCCAGAGAAAGGAGCCTGACGCATCATGAATAAAACAAGTGATTCTCAGCCACCCAAGCTTATGCTTTGTCCCTCTTTTGGATAAAGAAATAATTATCTGCCCATCCACACGCATATGTATGTATATTTAAGTGTGTGTGTGATGGGGGGGAGAGAGAGAACACTTTACAGTTTTTGATATTTTGAATTACCTAGGTTTTTTAATGAGAATGTCCTTTTTCAGAAATAATCATAGCACATCATAGTACTTCATGGTGTTTTGGAGAAATAAAGGCTGTTAATAGCTTCAGATTCCATTTAGATTTATGAGAAACCCAAGAATGTAGTAGTTCTCCTCTTATCTTTGGGTGATAGGTTCCAAGACCCCCAGTGGATGCCTGAAATCGTGGATAGTACCAAACTCTATATATACTATGTTTTTTATTATACAATATACCTATGATAAAGTTTAATTTATAAATTAGGTACAGTAAGAAATTAACAGCAATAACATAATAAAATAGAACAATTATAACAATATGCCATCATCACTACTCTTGCACTTTGGGGCCATTATTAAATAAAATAAGGGTTAATTGAACACAGGCACTGTGATACCATGACAGTCAATCTGATAATTGAGATGGCTCCTAAGTGACTAATAAGTGGTTAGTGTATACAGCGTGGATATGCTGGACAAAAAGAGGGTTCATGTGCAGGGTGGGACAGGGCAGGATGGTGTGGGACAGTGAGAGATTTCATCACTCTACTTGAAACAGCATGCAATTTAAAACTTAGGAATTGTTTATTTCTGGAATTTTTCATTTCCTATTTTCAGACTGCGGTTGGCCATGGGTAACTGAAACCATGGATAAGGGGGGACTACTGTATTCAGGAAGATACTAGAACATACTGAACACCAAACATGTGCCAGGCCATGTGCTAAGGGCTTCATATACCTTGTTTTACTTATTTATTTCATCACTAGCCCTAGGAAAGTAGATATTATCATCCCTATTTTACATATGCAAAAACTAAGGCTCAAAGTGGATAAGCAACATCTATAAGGAAATACAGCTGGGAAATGGCAGATCTGGGTGTCAGGTGGGTCTAACTCCAGACTGGTGCTCTTTCTACCATATCACGTAGGTTATAGTACAAATTATTAAGACTGATAGTTTCTTTTTAATAAAAGGTCTTTGTTTTCATAGCTTTCAGGCCCTTATGAACAGTATTCTTTTGTCCAACTAAAACCACCTTCCTATAAGATACCATCTTCTACTGCACAATCTGCCTCTATCATGTCTAATTTATTGATTCTTTCTAACAAAACTAAGTCATTTTACTTTTTTCACTATACGATAGCTGAGCTGGACTGAGGTGTAGTCATGTTCTTCCCAATTCCTTGCCCCACTGTCAATTACCTGCTCACCGTTTCTTCCCCTCCGCCCTTATCTCATGGATTCAACCTGCTTTGTTGCCAGGTACCGTTTAAGGCTGTGGGGATCTAATAGTGAACAAAACAGATGACGTTCCTGTCCTTATGGGGCTTATAATTTAGTGGACAAACAGATAATAACCAACCAGCCAGCAAACATTGTGTGTGTGTGTGTGTGTGTGTGCATGCGCATATGTATGCAAATGCACAGAAGAAAAATAAAGCCGGGTTGGCTGTAAATACAGATGAAGCCTTGCTCACTCACCTCCTGCTGTGCAGCCCGGTTCCTAACAGGCCACAGACCAGTACGGGTCCACGGCCTGGGGGTTGGGTACTGCAGAGGTAGAGGAGAAAGCACCACAAAAAGCCTAGAGTTAGGAATATGCTTGTTATAGTTGACCAACGAGGAGGCTGGTGTGGCTGTGCCAGGTGTGTGGGGAGTATGTGTTAGGAGGTGAGGAAGGATCTGACTTAAGACTGAAAAGGGCCACTTTGGCTGCTGTGAAATGTAGAATCTGCAGGGCAAGAGTGGAGCAGGGAGACCAGCTAGGAGGTTGTAGAATGAGCATTCGGGCCTGGGTGAAGACACGGAAGGCAGGCACTTCAGATTTACAGATGACACAAAGCTTGGCAAAGATACTGGCTCGTGTTTTGGAGGACAGAATCAATTTTCAGAAGAGTTTCAACAGCCTTATATAATGGATCAAAATTAACATGATCATATTTAACAGGTCATTTATAAAGCCTGACCTCAGGTCTGAAAATCACCTATTCAGGAACTCTTGGGGAAGACCTGGGGGTTTTATTTGAGCTCAAAGGCATCATGAGTGGACATTGAGATATGGTCTCCAAAACATTTAGGTGAACACAGGTTGCAGATACAGAAGCTTAAGCTAAAATTGAGGCCAGTCTGGGCTCCACTGGGCCATGCGCTTGTCAAGCCTCATCAGGAGTCCAGGACTATGCATGGGCATTGGCAGAGGTACGTGTAGAGGCCCACCACAGTGTGCACTGCAGGGTCACCCCCCTCATGAGGGAGAGAGAAGTACCCTCTCACCTGTGGAGATGGATGAATGTGGTCAGCGAGTTACTCTCATGATCATTTTCCTCCTCTCCATCTATTAACAGCTCCCCCAACAACTGCTAGAAACGGTTGTAGCAATGGTTAGATGTCAATAATGATATGAATAGGTAACGTTGTTTGGATTCTTGCTAAATGCCAGACAGTGTTGTAAGCATTTACATGGATAATTACATATAATCCTTGCAACAAACGTATGTGATAGGCACCATTATAAGCTCCATGTTACAGGTGAGGAAACTGAGGCTTATAAACTTGCCCGAAATAATAGAGTATAAGCAGAGCCCAGAAGAGACCAGTGGAAGACACAAGATTCAAACCCAGGCAGTTTGATTCAAGAGCCAAAACTCTAAACCACTGTAGTTAATACTGCAAATCTGATGGGTGAAATAATATTATCAGTATTATAATTTATGTATATTTGGGGCTAAATAGCTCCTTTGTAGGTTGGCATTAAACCTAACTATCTTTTATACTGATTCTATGGGAAAATGTCTGCTGAGTTTTAAACTACCTGAAAAATGGATTTTTGGGACGCGATCCATTCCTTATTGGGAAATACCAGTATTTCATTGAGTCCTGGATTCAGCATTTTAGGGAAAACATTTACAAACTATATTTTATTCCAGGAGATGTAGTGCAAGCACTGAAAACCTTATGATCAGAAGGACAACTGTAGGAGCTAGAAATGTTTAATTTGGAAGAGGAAGGCACTTAAAATGAAGCAAAGGCTTCTTGTTGTTGAAATGATAAAACCATAAACCTTAATATGATCTAAAGACCTCTAAATAAACTTTTCCTTCTAGGTGATCAGATCCAGTCTTCACACTCTGATGACTCTCGAATTTCTGTCTCTCAAGCTAAGACCTTCCCCCTAATCCCCACACTTGTAAATTCAGTCCTACCCAACATCTCCACTTGACGTCTAACATGCATCTCCAACTTAGCATGGCCAATGCTGAGCTCTTGTTTGCCCCATAAGTGGTTGATACAGTCTTCCCCAGCTCAGCAATGGTGGAAGCACCACCATCCTGCCACTTGCAGAGGCCGAAAACCGCATCACTACATTTGATTCCTCTCTCTCTTTTATTTATTTTTCCAAACCCCATATCCAGTCATCAGCCTGTCCTGTTGGACTTTCTCTCACTTCTCCCCACCACCACTCAGACCTCCTCTCTAACTGTTCTCTCTCTCGATCACTCGAGGCACATAGACACGCCGAGCAATTGCTCTTCCATCTGCCAGGACCACTCTCCTCCTGCCTCAGGGAGTCTCAGGACTCACATCCTCATGCCCTTCAGATCTGTGGTAAATGGAATAGTGGACCCTCAACAATGTCCACACCCTGATCCCCAGAACCTCTGAATATGTTACTTTAAATATAAGATACTATATTGCATATATATTACATTATATGTAGAATAAAAGAAGGGACTTTGCAGATGTGACAAAGTCAAGGACCTCAAGATAAGGGAGATTATCCTGGATTATCTGGGTGGGCCCAGTGTAATCACATGAATCCTTAAAAATAGAAGAGGAAAGTGGAAGAGTAGGTTAGAGAAGGACTTCAGCTGCTGTTGCTGGCTTGGGAGATGGAGAAAGGGGGCCGTGAGTCAAGGAACGCAGGCGGCCTCCAGGACGTGGAAACAGCCACGAGAAAATGGAGACCTCGGTCTTACAATGGCAAGGACCCTACTGCAGGAACCCTCGGAAAGGAACACAGCCCTGCCAGCACCTTGATTTTAGCCACCTAAGACTTGAACAGAGAAATCAGTTAAACCCACTGGACTTCTGACCTATAAAACTGTGAGATAACAAATGGGTGTTGTGTTCATTACAGAAGGAATAGAAAACTGTGCAAGGTCTCTGCTCAAATATTATTTTACCATCAAGACCTTCCCTGACCACTCCATATAAGAGTCATACACCCTCTCTTCCAGGCCCTCTCTATCCCCATTATGCTGGTTTATTTTTCTCTGTAGCACTTATCATCAGCTAATATGCATTAATTTGTGTGATTGTCTTTAACACTCCCTCCCCCCCAGCCCATTAAAATGTAAGTAAGCCCTGTTAGGGACTTTCCTCTATGTTTGCTGTTGTATCTCCTGTGACTAGATCTGAGCCTGGCATGTGGTAGGCAATTAATACTTGTTGAGCAGTTGAGTGGAATTAGCCTTTTGTTCCCTCACCAGCCTCCTACAGAGATGCTGTCCTCACTGGCTGGCTGTATGTCTTCCATCCCCTCACCTGCTGCTTCAGGGCCTTTGAACCTGTTCTGCCTACAATGCTTGCCCCTCCTCTTTGCCTCCTTTTACTGTAGGTCTATTCTGAAGCATCAGCTCTGAAGGGAAAACTTCCTGGACCCCTGAGAGCAAATCTGTCCTCTCTTATGCATTCAAATAGTGTTTTAAAAAGAAGCATTATATATTGGGTATAGGTCAGGTAGCTTTTTATGCTTCTCCTTTATAACATACTCCTAGTCCCTTATAGCAAATCTATAGTCGTAGCCTTCATGGTACTTACAGACTAGAAATTAAGAGATGTTAAGACAGTAATCAAAACAACTCATAATTATAAGGTGTGATATTAGCTGCTGCTTCTGTTGTTATTAATACAGAGTATAGCATAGTGCCTAGCACATAGCTCAATAAATATCTGTGGAAATGCATATGTGAATTTCATAAGAACTTAATAAAAGTGAGTCATCATCATTTATTACATTTATTCCAGTATAACTTTAGAAGACAGAAATTTGATTAAACTGTTTCTCCTAATTAAGAATAATATATATAATATATATATTATTAAATATATATATTATATATATATTATATATATAATATATATTATATATATTATATATATTTTATAGTATATATATTATAGTATATAATAAGAAGTATTATAGTATATAATAAGAAGAATAATATATACTCCAGTGAAAATTTTATATTATACAAAAAATTATAATAATTTGTAATCCTACCAGTCGGGCATCATTTTGACTTTGTTGTCTTTCTATGCATATTTTAAGTAGTCAATAGCATAATGTGAATAAAATATTTCATCCTGCTTTTTAAATTAGTACTATATTATAAATATTTTCTCAAAACAACATTGTAGGCTCCTCTTACTGATTATTTTTCCCTAAAAAAAAAAATTCTTTTAAAAAGTACAGATTTTTGGGGGCATATAATACATATTTATGTGAAATAGTCAGTAGGAATAAGTTTGGTAATGCTGAAAATTAGAGACCGTGACTATACTTTAAATAATATGATTGTGCCATTTAGGTGTTTCTGTTTAAAGGGAAGGAAGACAGTGATGCCTGAAGTTCTAGAAGGCTCTGGAATGGAGGTGGAATTTCACTTGAATGTGGAAAGGAGGGCAGGGTAGGAGTCCTGGGCCTAGAGAGGCTCACTCACGGTTAGAAGCACTGAGGAAGCTGAGCCAGCTCTGTGCAGGGGGTGCCCAGTGCAGGGAGGACTCAGGAAGAAGTTGGCTCTTATGGGATCCTCCAGGAGAGCGGTGGAAAACAAGAATGTATCGATGGGTTGGAGCAGATTCTGGAGGATTTTGGAAGCAGGTGGAAGAGTTGGTCTTTTTTGCAGAAGCCATGGGCTTGTGATAAGGAGATACAATCTATAGCTAAGTAGTTTTGAGAGAAGAAAGATGGATTATTTTGTTCCTGTATATCAGTGGTCCCCAACCTTTTTGGCACCAGGGACCGTTTTCATGGAAGACAATTTTTCCATGTACCGGGGGCGGGTGGGTCATGGTTTCAGGATGATTCAAGCACATTACATTTATTGTGTACTTTATTTCTATTATTATTACATTGTAATATATAATGAAATAATTATACAACTCACCATAGGTTGGGGACCCCTGCTGTATATGACAAGCTATGTCAACAAATCCCTTCTTTAAGCAGCCTGTGAGGAAGTCTGTCCTGAAATGCCCATGGAAACCATTCTCTGTTTCCTGCTGGAGACTTTGTTGACCTCTACATAATTTGCAATGATTATTCCTGCCATTTCAAAGTATCTTACAAAGCACTAAGACATTTATTGTCCAACAAACTGGTACAGTGGACATTGTTTTGTCATTCTTTTTTTTTTAATGACGATACTATGACTGAAAGATATTTAGAGATTTGCCCAAATTAGTACGTAGTGGAGACAAAATTTATTCATCTGTTTACATTCTTTCAAAGCAGGATATAAAGGAGAATAATAAAGCTATATAAAAGCTGTATGACTGCAGCTATCTTCCAGAATGTTTCATTGTTTAACATGATTTATTGTCACAACTCAGGTAAGCAAAGAACTATCAGTATTCACGTTTTATAGAAAATCTAAGTTATATGATATTGAAACAAATGAAAAACTAGGTAGCCAATCAGCATGTATGACCTGAGGTATTTGAGTGCATTTTTTCCCTCACACTGAATTGATTGATTGGTTTTGTGTCATACTGATATAGCTTCAGAGAAGAAAAATGAAGACTTTTCATACTCAAATAATTAATTAGTAAAGGAGCTGTAGCTAAAATTAGTCAGTACTAGGGTTTAAACTGAAAACCTGGAATCCTATAAATATCAGTAATCCTGTAACCTGATAAATAACAATAAACTCAAGAAAATCTTTTATTTATAACCAGAAAGATTTAAAACATTTTGCAGGGATTACATCATTATTAGGATGTCTGAAAGTAATATATGAGTGTGGAAAAAATTCCAACACTACATAAACATGTAAAAGGAAAAAAATTAAGTATGTCTAGAACCTTCCAGAACGGAAGTTAGTTGAAAAGTTGCTGTTTTGTTTAAAGCACCATGACTATAAATAACATATCTATATTTCCATTTCTTGATGTCTGAATCTTCAAAAATCTCCATTGCTCCTCTACTTTGAAAGGTGAATTTAGCTCACCCTACCCATGCATTCCACCTTCCCTCCACAGTCAATTTTCATTTTGTATATGATTTTAATGTCATCAGTTTTTAAAAAAATTAACATTATAATTTTTTCTATTGGTTGTTTTGCAACTTGAACCTCTTTCTTCACCCACCAACTCTTAGCAGTATCCTTGGACTACCGATTATGAAGATGAGAAAGTGCACCCCATTCAATTCCTTTGACCCATTCCCTCCCCAGTTCATCTCATATCTTCTACTTGGTATGCCATGTTTTTTTATACTGACAGATTTTTAAAATATTTACAATCTGTTCTGTAAAAATAATTGTCTTCTGTGCTATATAGGTTGAATCTAAAAACTGAGCACCATAATTAATGTTTCCAATAGTATAATTATATGTATGTGTGTACATATATACTTATTTATCTTTTCACTATATAATCAAGAAGCGTGTTTAGAACTGTAGAGAAGGAAACGTTCCCTTATAAATTATTAAATCTGTAAGGCTTAGTGGAAAATATTTCAAGCATTATGTCAAATGGACACTCTTATTATTCTAGAAACTGTATCAAATCAGTTTTTATATTTAGTTTGCTTTATATCTGGATGTTTACATTATATACAGTTTTGTTTTTCTTGAAAATTTTAAGCATCTTTTTTTTTTCTTGACAGAGAAAGGCAAATGCTTTGACACTATCACTAAAATCTTATAAATTATAATTGGTATTAATCATATCTATTTTCTCCATGAAAGCATTTTTCTTGGAGCCCCCTGGCTTCTTATTCTAATTTGAATGCTTTTAAGGCTGCAAAGCTGCCATGTTAGGATTTCCCCCTCACCCCATTTTGTTCCTAGGTTGTTTCTTAGAATAGAGGAAATGTGATTTAAGGCTCAGAGTAGGAAACAATCAAATTTTTACACTAACATTTTTAACTATAAATATACTTAATAATCAAACATCATACTAATTCTTTACAATTAGAGGGTTTCTTACCTACATTCCCTCATAAAAACTGTATGTATTGTGAGTACCTTGTTGAGAATCTGGCTCATAACATGGAGAAAATAAATGGCTCTTTTAGAGATTTAACTTTTTATACGGAATAACAACCTTCTTTATTTTATTTTATCTTTATTGCTTATTTCTATTCAAGAAGGAAAATATGTTGATTTCAAGCCTGGAGTTAATATTTGGTTCATCTTATTCTAATGGAACAAGTATTTTCTTTATATATATATATATGTATGTGAAAAGTCATATTCTTAGCAGATAGTTGTCCTTCATGCATATCTCAGATTCCCAGTTTAACAATATACTGACCGAAACCAGTGTGGGACACTGGGGCTTAACACTTTATTTGTACACAGAATCCCCATCCATTTGGCAGGCACTCGAGTTACTTATTAGACACTTTTAATCTGTTATAAGGAAAGCTTTTTTTTTTTTTTTTTGCTGCTTTGATTGGAAATGAATAATTTTATAAGGTATAAGCTTCTGGAAGAGAGAGACTATTTAACCTGGAATATATATATGGGTTAAGTCCTTCCTTAGCTAAAGTTTATTTTATTTCTTAGATACATTTCTGAAAAATTGGGTATAAACCCACATTTTGAAATATTTTATCATTGACTTCCAGTATAATTTCAGAGATATTATCACAAAGAAAAAATATTGGCTCTGACACGTAATAAACACCAGACTGAGGAATTGGAATCTTCCCTTTCAAGTAATGGCGTTTGTTTTTCTTTTTAAATTCTATTGACTGACTGACTTACTTTGCATACTTATGAAAATATACCCAATTAATTCTCATTTCACTCACCGGATTGGCCAAAGTGACTAATTGCCAAGACTGATCAGGATGGACTGGACATTCCATATTCTACTGGTGACTGTGTAACTTAGTACATTTGAGGGGGGAAATTTGGCAAAATTTTTGGTAATTTATCCTATGTATGTATGCATGTACATGCACAGGTACAAGGATGTTCTCTTTTTATATTATAGCAAAAGACTATAAATAACTTAAGGTTCATCTTAAAATCCTAACTAGATAAATTATAATACAATAATACCATACATAAGAATATTATTATGTATAATTATACCATACATAGGAGTATTATGTAGCCATTAAAGAATGAGGTACAGTATGTCAAAATATACCAATAAATAAAGATGTCCAAGCTGTATTAAATGAAAAAATAAAGTGGTGGAACTGTATGGTATGTCTCCAGTTGTGTAAGAAAGTAAAGTAACTTCAATATACATTTGCACATACAGAGTTATATGTTTATAGACAATTTTTGAGGATATTTAAGATAACTCTTGAGTTGGCAAGGACTTACGTAAGTTTCTTATGTAAGAGACTTATACTTTTCAGTTTATACGGTTTTGTACTTTTTGAATTTTTTTTCATAACTACATATTATGTTTATAGTAAAAACCACAAAAGCTAAGATTTGGAACCACAGTGTAAGGAGATTCAGAGGGTGGGGTAGACACACACCCTGCCAGGAGGAGGCAATACAAAAAAGTAGCCTTCTGCTCTATAGAGTTCTGTGCTTTTCATATAGACCAACGTCTGGTTCTTCAGTGTCCCTCTTCCCCTTCTCAGGGCAGCGAGAAGAGCACAGGCTCGAAGTAGTTGGAGGCAAAGGCCTCAAGCCTCCCCTGTTCGCAAGTTCTGTGTTCCTGCGAAGTCCCTTTCAAAGGGCAGAACCTTGGGAGGAGAATGGATAGAAGATATTGTCATCACTCCAGGATGTTTCTGAGTTTCTCTCACTTCCAGGTGTTTAGTTTCCCAATGAATAGGACTGTACAGAAGGGAGTCTGTTCATTGGCAGTCAGTATTGTGTAATGGTTAAGAAGACAGATTCTGGAGCCAAAATGCAGTGCTACCATGGTCAAATTACATAATCTCTCCATTTCCTTACTTGATCTCAGTTTCCTTACCTTCAAAATGGGGATAATAGTACCCGTCTCATAGGTTTGTTGTGAGAATTAAATGTGTCATTACTATGAGTAAGAGGTTGGAACAGTGCCTGCATATAGTAAGTGCTATGAAAGTCTTTTGTTATTGCTATTATTGTTATCATTTGACTGGGAAGAATAAATACTTTTAAAATAATGATTAAAATTTTAACTGACCTTAAAATTGTACATTTTCATTTTATACATGATACTTTACATAGAACATATTTCTATTAATTTAAAAGCATAACTTAAGTATATGTACATTGAATCACTCTCATAAGCTTGGTTACTTATGGTAATCCTAGAGAAATTTGTTATCAGACTTATCTTTGCCCTTTTTCTACCTGATGTCTCTTTTTTCTCTGCCTGATTTTCAGATTTTCTCTTTCTTACTGGTTTTAAAACATTTGATTATGATATACCTCGGATTTTTGGTTTTTTCCAATTTTCTCATGCGTGGGTCCATTGATCTTGGATCTACGGTTTTATAATTTCCATCAAATTGGAAAATATTTTAACTATGATTTTTTCAAATTTGCTTTTCTCCCTAAACTTCATCCCCCATCTCTCCTCTCCTTTTGTGGACACCAATTACACATATATTTTGCTGTTGAAAGTTGTCCCATAGTTCACTGATGCTCTGTTTCTTTATCAAATTTTTAGTGTTTTTTTCCTCTCTGTTTCAGTTTGGATAGTGTATATTGATAGGTCTTCATCATTAATCTTTCTTCTGCAAAATCTGGTCTTCAATTAATCACATTCAACATATATTTTTCTTTTTTTTTTTTAATTTCAGAATGTTATGGGGGTACAACACTTTGGCTATATATATTGCCCATGCACTGCCCATGTCAGAGCTACAATCGTGGACATCCCCCAAACTGTGCACCCCGCATCCATTCAGTGAGAGTTTTCCCATCCCCTCCACCCTCCTCGTGCCTGCCTGCCCCTGATGGATATTATTGCCATCAACATATATTTTTCATTGAAGACATTGTTGATTTCATCAACAGGACCCAGACCTGTTGTTTGGGTCTTTTCTTTTGTATCTTCCATACCTCCACTTAACATGGTCAACCCTTCTTCTGGGTTCTTGAACATAAGAAATTTCCTAATAATAACAATTTTAATATTTTCGTCTACTTATTTTATCAGGTATCATTTCTGAATCAGTTTCAATTGATTGGTTTTTCTTCTCATTATGAGTTGTATTTTCCTCCTCCTTTTTGGTGAGATGCCAGACTTTGGGAATTTTATCTTGTTGGGTGCTGGATATGTTTATATTCCTAAAAATATTCTTGAGCTTTGTTCTGGCATGAGGTTAAGTTACCTAGAAACAGTTTGATCTCTTCAGGTCTTGCTTTTAAGCTTCGTTAAACTGGACTAAAACAGCTTTTAGTCTACAGTTAATTTTGCCCCACTACTGAATCAAGACCCTTCTGAATACTCTAATGCGTCACGAATTATGAGCTTTCCTACTCCAGTTTTTGGGGACAGGCACGATTTCCAGTTGCGTGTGCACTGTGAGTGCTGTTCTCTCTAATCCTTTTCCCCTGCTTGGGTAGTTTCCCCAGTTTCATGTGCTGACCAGTGTTCACCCGAATACCTGCGTGAGGGTCGGGGGGGGGGGGGTGGGGTGGGGTGGGTCTTGCAGCCACAGTTCTCCCTGGGTGCAGCGACTCCTTGCCAGTACCCTGCCTTGGCTTCCCTTTACTCCCAGCTCCCTTGCCTTGACTCAGGGTGCTGCAGGGCTCTGCCTGGCTGGGGTCCCCTCCCTGGGTTGAAGCCTGGAAAGCTGCTCCAGGCAGTAAGCAAGTCATCGGCCTCACCTCGTTCGGTCTCTCACTCTCCTTCGCTCCCTGACGTACAGTGTCTTGACAACCATTTTTCCCACGTTATTTTGTGCAGTTATTTATTTTGTCAGTTGTTTCAAGTGAGAAGTTAAATCTGCTCCCTGTTACTCCATATTGGCCACATGTGCGTTAGGCTTTAACTTTTAAAAAGTTTTTTTTAAAAATAGGAGTAAAAACAGTCCTTGTCCACCCCCTGCCAGTATGAAATTCCAGAGGCAGCGCACTGAACTCTTGCACCCCGTTTCTCCTGGTGTTTAGCCCCAGGTCTGCTACATCTCACCGCCTCACTGCTGCTCAGGGAGGCCTTCTCTGACCCCGCTCTCTGCGCAGCACCTTTGGCAAGTGCGGTCTCCTCATGCTGCTGTGTTGTTCCTCAGAGCACTGATAATTTCTTAAATCATGATATTTGTTCATGTTTGTATAGTCGGCCTCCCTCACTGGATAGGATATAAGCTCCATGAAGGCTGAGCTCTCGTCTGTTTTGTTCACTGCTGAATCCCAGAGCCTGGAACAACTCCTGGGCATATCGCAGGCCCTCAGTAAATATCTGTTGAATAAATAAACAGAAGAATGCCAGATACTGTGCTGAGTGCTTTCCAAACGCTGTCCTGTGATGCCACCACCTTACCAGGTAGATAATAACTGCTAGGAGTTTGCAAGGAGTACAAAGCAAGAAAAGGGTTTTCCAGGTAGCAGGGATAACATATGTAAGAAACTCAGAAAGACTTAAAAAAAAAAAAAAAGGTCTAGTATGGTAGTCAGGAAAATAGGATTTATTAAATTGACTCCTCCTTTGGAGCTTCACTTTGTCTTGAAAATCCTGATTAACCAACTTCCTTTCCAAGATGTTTTCCCAAGATTTAGAAGAAAAAAATCATAATAGTATTAGGTATATTGTGTATTTTTTCAATAGTAACATAAATATTAAAATTATAGTTTATCACAAACTTTCCTTTGTGTGTGTGTGTGTGTGTGTGTGTGTGTGTGTGCATCTACCCTTCCCTTCCCCCACTGCCCCTACTGTGAATTTAGTGCTTGTGAAAGTAACTGTGGAACTTGGTAATGAAACCATCTGGTCAGTAGAAGGGATGATGTTCTGTGAAGCATCCACTGTGTAATTTGTCTTATCTCTGGCCTTCAAGAGGGGGCACTTTGAAGAGTGACCCAGTAGGTTAAGCCTTACTGAGTCTTCAACCTTCTCCCTGTTCTATGGATTCTGTTGCAAACATGCCAATTAAGGTAGTGGTTTTTGTGATGAAGCCTTAAATAACTAGAGCCAGAACATAATTTCATTTATTTCATACAGCTCAGCAGGTAGAAACTACCTTCATTGTCCTGAATTCAATCGGGGACTGGACACTAAAAAGGGGGCTCTATAGCCTATTAACCAGGTCCCCAAGTTAAAGCACTTCTCTTGTTTGTGTTCTTGGAGTGTTTTCCTGATTCCATTTCTGTCAGGGTCTTTGAAGAATAATTTTCTTTGTTGAATTAGTAAACAGAATTTTTAAAAAAATAGTGTACATATACTGGAGAGTTTGAAACATGCATATGTTTTTAGAAGAAACTATTTTTACTAATTTACCAAAGAAAATTTTATTTATTTAAAAATGGGGATTTCTTGAACAAATAAAATGTTGGTAAAAATTTACCACTTAATAAAAGCAAGTTTCTTAAACTAAGCCATGCTGAGTTTAAGCTGAGCCCAAACAGAAGATTTTGTTTCTGATTCAAAGAAGCACAAAAATGCAAACAGATTTTCTGTTTGATGACATAATTCCTGGCTTTCTAAAGCAGTCATATTTACATATAAGGCAGAAATATAAACATAGGGATATATTTTCATATTGAAAGTGTGTGACCTTGTATCTCATATGTTAAATTTAAGTAGTTCTTATTTTTAGGCTTAAAGTAAGCATGCTTTTAGCACTCTTTAGTGTTATGTGACCTCACTATAGTTTAGTTTAGTTTTTTTTTTAAAAGAAGGGCAACTGAAATAGAAAATTAGGCTTATTGAGTAATTGAACAATATTCCTTCATCTTGGTGTTTATAAACTCTAACTTAGCAAAACAAGGGTCAAACACAAACTCTTAGAATGACAGAGCACCTTCTCTTTAGTTCCTGCCAACCAACACTCCCTACCCGACTGTAACATTGTATTTTCATGAGCATTTCACAATATTTCTCATCCCTTGTTCCCAGTCTTGACCCACTGACACAAAAATCAAGAAAATGTCATGTTAGTGCCTACTAATTAGTGCACCCAGAGAGCCTTTTCATCTGGCCTTTCAACCTTCTGGAGGTAGGAGCACAAGCTGTCATTCGTATCATGCAGGGAAAATGAGCCTTTACTATATTTTTCCCTGTTTTGCAAACAGCAGAATAAGCCCAGCTGAGACTAGAGATGAATATGCAGGTTAGGAAGAAATTAACCTAAAATGCACTACTGCTTGCATGATTGTCTTATAGATGACACAGTACTGCCTTCATTGAAATGCCCATAATGGAATGCTGTGTGCCTGAGATGTTTACTAAAGTATTGCTGTTGCATCTCACTTTTATTTCAATACCATCATATTCATTTGGTGAAATCATTTTAAGCAAAAAAATATTTTCTGGTTAAAAAATTAAGTAGCATCTTAATGGATTCAAGTTTCCCTTGTTTTTGGACACGTTTTTAGAGAATACTGTAGTTTGTTAGTGAGTGTTTGGTTCGAGTGCTCATTAATCAGTGCTATTGGGCCAGGGTCTCCTGAGCCTTCTGGGTTTTAGGGCATCAGCTACTGTAATTAAAGGGATGAAATATATCATGGTCACAAACTTACTACATCAGACAGCTGAAGGTTTTGAACTAGTAAAATTAATTTTTAAAATTTTTTCCTCTAGGTATTTAAGATAGAAGTGCTAATGAATGGAAGAAAACATTTTGTTGAAAAAAGGTACAGCGAATTTCATGCTTTGCACAAAAAGGTAACCTTTGTTTTTTGTTTTTTTCTTTCCTTTTCTCTATATAGCAGATGGTATAACGTTAAGACTCTTTTCTCTGGTTCTAAGTATTAGTATTTCTTGTGTATATACGGTTTCTTTTATCATGAAGCAAATTTCCTTTTAAAATAAATTATTCAGTCCCTTAAAGGTAGGTGGGTTTTCTAAGATTGTTTACTCCTCATTTATAAAGTGAGTATCAAAAAAAATAAAGACTTGCGTGTAAAAATCTGAGGCCAAAAGCTGTTTGCAGTATGCTGCATTGGATGTTACAGGTTCAGAAAAAATAAGACCCAGGAAAGAAAAAAAAAAAGACTCAGTCCCTATTTTGTCTATGAAATATATACTTAATGTTCTTTACAAAAAGGAAAAAAAAGCAAATGATCATTTTACAGGGAGAAATTTATTAAACTCAACTTATATGTACCTGGAAAAGATCATATACATGTATATGTGTATTCAGTGACTGGGAACACATGTGAAGAGGCTCATAGCCTTCTTTTGAATTGTAAAGAGCCACTGATGTTTCAATTCCTGACCCACTTCATTTAAAGTCTTAGATAAAAGAAATAGAAATGCAAAACGAATAGCTGAGTTTGGGGAAGAAATGGTCAGTAAAGAATAGATGAATGAATACTTTTTTATTTTCTACCCAAATTTAATTTTTGGCAGGTTATAAATTATTATTGGGATGCTGAAATTATCTTAGTAACTAGAAATACCTCATGAAATTGCCCATAAAATCAACCATGTATGAGTTAGAGTAATTTACCATTTTTCTTTCTCATATATATAATGAACTATATATGTACATGTGCATATATATATGCACACACATACATGAAATATATGTATACACACACAATGTATGACAATTCAGTTTCTTCACTTTGTTAGGTAAGAAGTTAGGTGGTTATATATTAAGTATGTTAAGAAAGATAGAATCTATTTCAATTTCATTAAAAACCTCTTAAATTTTCTGGGAAATGTCAGTGTATAGATGATGTGATAGTGTGCTAACTCTGTATTAAAAGTTTTTTAGCATTCTTTAAAATTAATTTTCTCCCTTTCTTTTTTTAGTCAAGAGAATAGAAAATTGAGTATAAAATTTAACAGGATATTATTGAGAGATTAGTGAGACTATTTCCCTCTATTTTCTTTTAAAAGGGAGCTCTAAGTTTATCTGTGTACTTTTCTGTTAAGATGGCGTGGAATAATTCACATTAGTTCTCCAATTAGCATTTTGTTAAATCCAGGTTACTTCTAAAGAAACAATACAGGTGAATACAGATTTAGACCCCAGGTGTTGCCAGAGGACTTTACAAAAGCACCAATCCTGGGGGCCTCAAAGAGAAACAAACCCAGAATCTGGGTCTCACTTCCTTCTCGTGGAAATCTGTTTTTGTTTGTGTGTGTTTTTGGAGAAGAGAGATTCTAGAGAGGTTTCTGCCATGTCCCTGATGAAATAAGTCCCTACAAGTGAGATTAAAGCCAGAACTGCCCTCCTTCCCAGCCTCTGCTGGCCAGTCTGGACTAGGCAGCCTGTCATATGCAGGCCCCTTCCTAACTTCCCGGGTCAGCACCCAGCACCCCATGACCCCGACACAGCTCAGCTGTCCTCTCCAGATACTCGGGGACCAACTCCATGCAAGGCACAGCTGGGTGACTGCCAATTAGGCCCGCCCTGAGTGGCCCATGCTTCTTGAGTGGAGGCTCCTTCACCCTGTTCCCCTCTCTAATACAATTTATTTCCTCCTGCGGAAGAGGACCCTCTCCCCAGTGATCATAGGCAGTTCTTAGATATTCATGGTCCGAAAAAAATTGCTAGATTTTCTGGGACTCACTCTTCTCTCAATTTCTGCAGTTCTATTAATAATTTTGGCTAGTCTTGTAGTTATATAATGAGGCCTACCACAGTTAATGAAGTAGAAATTCTCAAATTTCTCAATTTTGCATATTTTTAGCAGCCTTGTTAAAATGTTTGAGACATCCTTTACAGGGTCATAAAGATAAAAATAGCTTTGTGGGGCAGAGTTTTAGTGGGGATACACTATCTAATCTTATAGAGGGGATAGCAGCTACTGGAAGTCTTTTTCATTTGCCCCATTGTGATTGTATTAGATTTGACAAAAAGGTAACTCTAAAAGGCAATTAAATACAAGTTACGGTAAGAGTGTAAAAATAAACAAAAATTGGTAACCATGACTGTAAAATTGCATGCTAAGAAGGATTAAAACAGATAAAAATTTAATCAGAATACACAAGCTTTACTGACTGCTGCTGCCCCATTGTGCAACTTTATCCTTTCATTGCAATTTTGGTATCTTCATTTCCATATTTGAATTTTGTGACATGCTTGAATGGTCTATTTTAACATAAAATATTTTCCCTTTAAGTGCAGTTAAATCTATTATCGTTTAATTTTCTTGAAATTTTCAACTGTATTACCCCTCCAAAAATTATATTTGTTTATTTAGCAAGCATATATGTTGCCTTATTGTTGTTGTTTTGAGACAGGGTCTCACTCTGTCACCTGGGCTAGAGTACAGTGGCACAATCATAGCTCACTGCAACCTGGAACTCCTGGGCCCAAGCGATCCTCCTGCCTCAGCCTTCTGAGTATCTGGGACCATAGGTGCACATCAACATACCTGGCTAATTTTTTTATTTTTTATTTTTGTAGAGACAGGGTCTCACTATGTTGCCCAGGCTGGTCTGGAACTCCTGGCTTCAAGCTATCCTCCTGCCTGAGCCTCCCAAAGTGCTCGGATTACAGGCCTGAGCCAACATATCTGCCCTGCCTTGTTGTTTTAATGGGTGTTTCTGAAGTTCGTTTTAGGAGTTGTAGTCCCTCTTTTTTGAATTATCTATTTATGTGCTTTCTCATTTATCTGCTGGGGTCTTGGTTGTTTACTTATTAGTTTGTGTGGCCTGTTAATGAAGTATTAGCCATTTGCTGGAAGTATTTTTTACCAAAGGCATTTTTATTTTGGTTATGATATTTATTTCAATTTATAAAAGTTTAAAAATTTTTATATTGTCTAATATGTCAATTTTTACCCTTTCAGATTTTATCTAAAATTAGTCATTTCTTAGAGAGCTATGATGAGTATTTGATTCCATTTTCTTTTAGTTTTTCTAGATTGATCTTTTTCAATGTGTGAGCTTTGGATCACCTGAAGGCAGATTCCTGGGCACCCCCTCAGACGTACTGAACCAGAATCTTTCTGATGGAGCCCAGATGGTCTTAATGCCTGTTGAAGTTTGAGAATTCCTATTGCGTGGTTATATTTTTAAAGGCATCACTTAGACACTCCCCTTGCCACCCTACCCCCATCACTTGCACCTAAGCCACAGGGTTTAGACCCACGCATCTCAATGATCTTGAAGATCATTCTACCTTTCTGTTACCCTGCATTATCCAGAATGTCACTAAGTCCTGTTGATTTATTCTTCCAAATTTCTATAATATGCACCAATTTTCATTTTCTACTCCTACCATCCCAGTCCAGAATCTTACCACTTTATGTTAGTGGTGCTTTAATCATTTTGGAACCCTATCTTCTTATCTGTTCTCTGTGCAGAGAAGTTTTCCAAAAGCACCATTTTTATCTTCATTCTCTCACTCAAATACACTGAAATAGGTCTTTATTGTTTACCACATCATAGACATTGACTCTCAAGGCCAATAATCTTAAACCCTGTATTAGTTTCCTATTGCTGCTGTAACAAATCACCAAAAACCTAGTGGCTTCAAACAACACACATTTATTATCTTCCTTGAACGGGGTGAGCGGGGCTGTGTTCCTTCTGGGGGACTCTAGGAGAGGACCTGTTTCCTTGCCTTTTCCAGGTTCTCGAGGCTGCCGCGTTCCTCCACTCACGGCCTCGTCCATCTCCAAAGGCACCAATCGCGTCACTCCACCTTCTGCTTTCATCCTAACATCTCCTGTCATCACACCTCCTCCTCCTTCCCCCTTGGGGTGACACTGGGCCCATGTAGATAATCCAGGATAAGCTTCCCATCTCGAGATCCTTCACTTAATCACATCTGCAAAGTCCCTTTCCCATGTAATCGAATATAGATCCAGGGGATTAAGACCTGGACCTCTTTGAAGGAACCATTACTCTACCTGCTACTAAGCCCTTTACTGGCCGACCTTGTGTCTCACTGCTTCTCTTAAGAAACCTTCAGTGACAGCCGAGCCAGTCTTCCGCGTACCCGGTTACATGCTGTGGAAATCACTACGCGTCTGCCTTCGCCAGGCTGAAGGTCCTTCCCTGTACGCACGGCTCTATCCAAACCAAACCCAGACGTTTCCCGTTCTCTTTCTTCCATGTTAGCTCCCTTTATACCCTGATTTTTTTGTTCTTGGATGTCCTCTTCCATTTAGAGTAGAGATTTCTACTTGAACATTAGAAACATTTAAGAGATGATTATACCTTAGTTACCCCTAAATCTTGTCTAATTAGAAGAGATTTTTTTTTTTTAAGTAGGGACTATGTCCTATCTTTTGTATCTTCCACACTATTAGAGTGTTAGGCACATATTAGGCATTAAATAAGTATTTGGCAAATGGGATATTTGGAAAACATTATGCATATTTATGAATTACTGGAGGAACATTTTGGTTGGGAAGAACAGTTTCTATTGTGGGGGTTTATGTTCACCATGAAGTGTGACCCTAGGTTACACTTGTCCTGATTTCTTTGTAGCTCCTACTCAGCTAGTACTAGGTGGGAAAGACACCACCACCACACTGAAACAAAAACAAACCCCATCCTGTTCTTTGTGACAGCTCAGGCACAGGCTCTGATGACAGGGGGAGCCTTCAGGCTTGTAAGTGCTTTCCCCTGTGCTCCAGCTGACCTGTCCATGCCCCACTACAGATAAATAATTTACCATTTTAAATGGTGGTGCTTGAAAAGAGCTTTACCTTCCTGGGCCCAAAATCACATGTCTGGTCAGAAAAACCTTCCCTGCATTGCAAACTGCTAAGCATATTTTATTTTACATGCCTTCCCAGCTGTTTTGTGTCGTTCGCAGCCCACCCTTTTGTTCACAAAGGTCTCAGGAAAATATGGTGCTGGTTCAAGTTTAAATTAACTGTCTTCACTTTTATTATTGCCTACTTTTGGCTTGAGTAAAATATTTCATTCTCTTATATTTAGTTCAATGAAGTACACATTTCAGAAGAACCAAAAACTGCCACATGGGGTCAAACCAATAGTACAGCACCCCATGCACTGTCTCTAAAGGGGACCCTGAGGAAATAGGGGTGATGGTATAGGGGAAGAGATTAGATTTTGCCCCCAAATGTCCCCTACTTTAACTTTTTTAAAATTTTTTATTCTTTTTATTCATGTGCTTGGGAAAAGTATTTCTGATCCTTTCTGTGGAAAATGGTTGCCATAACCAATATATGCCATAACCAATATACGTACTCCAGGACTGTACGGAGTTAAGTTCTGTGTAAATTCTCCAAGCAGTATAAAAAGGAAAAGGGAGTGGTCAAGCCAGGAAAAGGGGATTGTGTTTGTGGTATCGTGGAATCTGGTACTTATCTGTGTGGATCAGAAAGGCCGTTTGCCTGGACACAGCATGGCCAGGACAGTTAATCATCGGAGGAAGCAGCAGAGGAGTATTTATCTTGCAAGCAGCTGAGCCTTACTGGAAACATATTGTCTTGGGTTTGTCTCTCATCTAAAGCAATTTATTACTCACCTACAAATGCTGTCACAGCCCCTAGCAGCTATGATGACCGCTTCCTCAGTACTCCTGACATAAATAAAAAGGAAAAAGGCTTTCAGTGCTGTATCTTCAAGATTTTTTTAAAAGAAAGATAATGGAGTTGATTTTCTATTCTGAAAATATATGTTGTGATTCAATAATTTTAAAGCCAGTTAGGTTATGTTTAAATTGAAACTTACTAAGCTTATCAGCTCAGAATAACTTAGCATTTTGGCCTTGTTCTTGTTGAAAAATACCTTCACAGTGTGGAGGTGAGATATATATTTACTCCTTTGCAGGGAATCATGAGTTCCCCCTCCTCCTCCTCCTCTCTCTTGCACTGTCAATTTCCCCCTCAGTACTGAACCAGTCTCATCAATAAATGAACCTGTTACAGTAGTTCCTATTTAACAAAATAAAGCCTGCCTTTGGGCCCGTGCTTCCCTTCCATGTTCATCCCAGTGCACTCCTTCCCTTTTAGTACAATTGCCTCATAGAAGATCCTCTACTTCCCCACTCCCCTTCTCCCGTCCTCACCTGGCATGGTCTGATCACATCAGCCTTCGTGAAATACTTTCCTGATGGACGTTACTTTCCACCCCCACCTCACTGGTTGCCCTGTTTCTCCTCCCTGCCCCTCAGGGTTAGATGTCTCAGACGTTGGCCCTTGTATTAGTTTTCTGCTGCAGCCTAACAAATTACCACAAGCATAGCAGCTAAAAACAATATATTTATTACCTTAGCGTTTCTGAGGGTCAGGCGTCTGGGCACAGGTTTACTGGTTTTCTGCTCAGGGTCTCACCTGGCTGAAATCAAGGTGCCAAGGCTGTGATGTCATGTGAGGCTTGGGGTCCTCTTCCACACTCATTCAGGCAAAATTCAGTGGCTTGCAGTTGCAGGACTGAGGTCCCTTTTTTCTTGCCAACTGGAGGCCAGGGACAGCTCTCAGCTCCTAGAGGCCACCCTTAGGTCCTAGCCATGTGGCCCTCTTGTCACATGACAGCTTACTTCTTCAAAGCCAGCAGCCTGCTAGGACTAAGTCATATATAACATAACATAATCCTGGGAGTGACTATCCCACCATATTCACAGGTCCTGCCCATGCTCTAGAGGATGGGATCACACAGGTCGTGTACCCCAGGGGACCATTTTGGGCTTCTGCCCACCACAGCCCTTTTTTCTCCATCCATCCCTAACTCCCAATGTCATCTCCTCTAGTTCCATGGTACTAGTTCTAGTACCACTTACATATTCTGACTCCCAGATGTGAGGACTCATATCCAACTGCCTAGCCACCATCTCCACCTGGATGCCTATTGGGCATCTCTGACTTAAAATCCTCAGAACAGAACAATTGATTCCTTTGTTAGGGCTATCTTTGGTTGCATATAATAGACGCTTGACTAGGTTTCTTAAATTAGTAAGAGATTTATTATTCTCACATTACAGGAAAACTAAACGCAGGCAGTCCCAGGTGATGAAGCAATCCCACAACATCCATGTTCCAGGCTCTTCCTGTCTTCCTGCTCACTATCCTCACCTTAGCAGGTGATTTTCACCCTTCTGGTTACAACGTAGCTGCCATCCCTCCAGGCATTGCTTCCAGATTTCTGGCGGGAAGAAGAGACTTTTTTTGTTGTTGTTAGGAAAACAGGAGCCCTACCCAGTATACTTGTACTACATTTCATTAACTCTGTCATGTGGTCACCCTAATTACAAGGGAACCTGGGAAACCAAGGTTTTTAGTTCAGCATGTTGGCCCTCTGAATAACATTGGGGTTTTTTGGTTTTTTCTTTTTCCAAGAAAAAGGAGGAAATGAATATTGTGTAGGAGCTAGCAGTGCCAGCCATATCCATTATTCATGTGGGATTAGATTTGGCTGCAGGTGACTCTAAAACCAAAATAATGTTGACATAAACAGGTACGACTTTGTTCCTCTCTCACATAAATGTCTAGGGCTGGTGTGGCAGTTTCATGATCATCAGGGACGCAGGCTCTTGTTGCTTTGCCATTTTGACCATGAGGCTTCTACCTCACAGACCATGGTGGCTGCTCCAGCACCAGCCATTTCACAGGCTCCTTCTTCTTCAGGATGTATGACAAATTTCAGCCTAGAATGGTTAACAGTGAATATATTCTTATGTATGGAAAATAATTTTTTATTACAGATTTGGCTGCCTGGGTTTAATTGTGTGCATTTTCTCATTCATTATTATGCTCTTTCTTTGCATGTGTAGTAAAGGAGCAACCTTGGTAGGTTTTTCCAAGTTTTTAATTAGAACATGAAGATTCATTCCATTTTTAGAGGCACTGTATTAGTTTGCTGTTGCTGCTATAGTAAATTACCTTAAACTTAGTGGCTTTAAAAAACACGAATTTGTTATCTTATACTTCTTGAGGTCAGAAGTCCAAAATGAGTTTGACTGGGCTAAAATCAAGGTGTCAACAGAACTGTATTCTTCTTGGAGGCCCTAGGGCGAATCCATTCCCTTCCCTTTCCAGCTTCTAGGAACTTGTCCTCCTCCTCTGTGAAAGTCATAGTATTCTGATCTCTCTCTGATTCTGACCCTGTTGCCTCCCTCTTCTCAGGATCCTTGTGATTACATTGAGCCCACTTGGATAATCCAGTATAATCTCCCCATTTTAAGATCACTAATTTAATCAAATCTGCAAAGTCCCTTTTGCCACATAAGGTAACATTCACAGGTTTAGGATTTGGACATCTTTGGGTGAGGGGATTATTGTGCCTACCACAGGCAGCTCTAACTTAACTTCCAATAGAATTTTCCTTTTGTCCCCTAAAACTGCTGCCAGGAAAGGCCTAGCTAAGAACCATCGTTCTGTTTTCGTGAACAGAATTTGAACCTAAACCAGGCGTATGGTGCATGCCTGTAGTCCCAGCTACTCGGGAGGCTGAGGCAGTGGGATCGCTTGAGCCTAGGAGTTCAAGGTTGCAGTGAGCTATACGATGACACCCTTGCACTCTAGCCCAGGCAACAGAACAAGCCTAATTGTTAGGAACTTTGGAAAGATTAGCCTCTGTGTTTTTTAGCTCCCTCTCCAAATGATGTGGTCTTGTTCATATGGCATTTCTAGGGACAATGGTTATAAACAATTATATTTTGTTTTGCTTTTTTTATGGGAAAAATACATAGATGACTTTTTATCACAAAAGTACTTAATCCAAGCAAAATGTTGTTGTATTAATTGATTTTTGAAACTAAATTTACTTTCCTTTTAACTCACTTACTGGACTTTTAATTTTTTGGGAAAAATAATTCCAATCTGAAATATCCACAATAACATCTACCAAAACACAAAACCCTTATCCTGAAACCTGAACAATTAGGACACCTAAATAAAGAACTTTTTGACAAAATTTCAGTATAATTACATTTTCTTCTATTTTTTATTGGAGACAGCAGTGGTTTACTTTCTTTTATTGGCCTTCTTTTCCCAAATAATGTCATTATAATTAACAGACATCTCTGTTTTTTTCTGTTGCATCTTTATAGCTTAAGAAATGTATAAAAACTCCGGAAATCCCTTCTAAACATGTTAGGAACTGGGTCCCAAAAGTGTTGGAACAACGACGACAAGGTTTGGAAACGTATTTACAGGTAAAATGTGTTTAGATCCTCAATTAATATAATGTAGCTTAAATAATCAGATGTCTGTTTTTTCTCAGGGTGTGTGGGTATGATGCAAATATATCAAGCAGGCAAAGATTCTAAATTAAAGGAAGTTCAAAATTATAAATATGTTATTATCTTGTTCTTTTAGCTTTAATTAGGTTCTATTTAAAATTGGTTATATGCATTAGGGAAGTGAAATTTTATTATAAAGGTAAAAACTCATGTAGAGAGGATCTGTCCATTTTTTAATCCAACTCTACAAGTTACTTTGGTTTTGTTTTTTGTTTTCCCTCCAGGATTTTTACTTCCTCCTAGCAATCCCAGCCTTTAGGTTTTGGGTTTGGGTTTTGGGGGGCTGGTCGGAGTACTAAGAGAGACTGAATTTTCAGTGGGCCTGGCTGATATATCTATGGAATCAAATTGCAAATGAGTGTATAAAAATTGCCCATGATGAAGTGCCGACTTTGAAAACTAGAATGTGTGTTCGGAAAGAATGCATTAGGATGCTCTTTTCTGCAGCTGAGAGGAGCAGGCAGCGCTGTCTAGTTGAGATGAGACAAAGGCAGTCTCTCCACCAAGGGACAGAAAAAGCAAAAGGAAAATGTTGAGCAGTATCAGCTTCTTTGAGTTTTAAAACAAAACGCCCTAGTAGCCTCAAGTGAATATTCAGTGCAGTCATCATTAAGTCCAAAGAGCACTGTGCAGGGCAGTTGCTGGGACAGGAAGGCCTTGAGGTTGGTTGGTGCACTCGAGCATCCGAGTCCACCTGAGAGGTGATGCATGGGAATGATGGAGGTGAACATGGCCAGGGGCGGGGGAACCTCGGCTCTCAAAAAAGAAGAGCTGGGCTGCACCTAAGAGGTGTGAACTCATGACTGACCCCTCTAAGACACATTACGGCAAAGAACTCAGCAGCCGTGGCCGTGGTCTCCCTTTGATATCTCTGCAGCCCCTTTAAGCATTAAGCCCAGGTGAATTCTGTTTAGGAGGGGAGCTAGGGACTGTGTAGAGCCACTGTGCTGTTTCCTCTACAGAGCTCTCATGGACGACTGTGCCTGAATCACTGGCGATTAAAAGCTGAGGACATGCGGTGTTTGTTTTCCATTCTCGGGATACTTCCCTTAGGAGAATGGAAGTCAAGCAGGTGGGAGGGGGAGGAGGGGACGTGTAAATTCACACCTAACAGGTACAATGCACACTATCTGGGTGAAGGGCACACTTACAACTTTGAAACTGTACAAAAACAAATTATGTAACCAAAATGTGTGTACCCCCATAATATTCTGAAATAAAAAATAAAAGTTTAAAAAAAAAGCAGGGGAGAGGCTGACTCCTCAGGGTTGTACTTAGTGACAAATTCTGAGGACTCTCTTGCAGTGGAAAGATGCCAGAAGCCCATTGCTGGCCTCCTGTAGTTTTCCTGGTCTTTATAACGCTCAAACAGGAAAGCTGACATGCTGGAGGTCCCGGAGGACATCTGAGGAGGGCTTTCTTTACTGTTTGTGCTCTTCTGCTTTTGGGCTTGGTGGAGGGGTCCCTCACTGCCTGTCCCTGGGGCTGAGAGCTTAAAGGAAATGGAGATCACAAATCACAAGAGTGTGTGTGGCCGCGTTTTTTGAGACTCTGTAAGAGCAGCTATGACACTTCCATAGCTTCAGGCAACACTGCAGAGCAAAACACAAACTGAAAAACCAAAAAATGAGGCTTCAGAAATTGTATGCAAAGGATAAAAATGCATGTTCTCTATAATTAAATGGAATAGGTAAACAATGCATTTTTATTTATAAGCCAGATTTTCCACAGATAATTGTATATCTTCAGGCTTTAGTTCTGAATAAAGCTTTACTCTCTTCCCCTCATTGTATTTGACACATGACTTCCATTACCACTCAGTGTAAACATTTTAAGTTGTTTGTACTTTGGATATAAATATGTGTGTAAAATCATCTGGCACAAAGAGGAGTTTATAGTGACACTCAAATTGAGCTTAGAATTTTCTGTTCTCAGAACTAGGGCTTTAGAGATGTGGTTGAAGGGCTGACAGGGCTTGCTTCCTGTTGTGCATTTAATAGTCAATTTGTTGTCACTTAATTCCCCCAGGAGTTCAAGGGAGCTTTCTCTTCTCCTTTTTCCACCTGATTCTATTTGCAGACAATAGGAGCTAGACAGAACCAGTGTGGAAATGCCACAGTACAAATAATAGTCTTGCAGCATCCTGGATAGGTTCTAATCAGTGAATTTATGATACCTTCAAAAACTTCTGCCAACCTAGAAATTTCCAAATGGTCATTTTCACACATTCTAACAATGTATTAATAGCAACTACAGCTAATGCTATTTAGTATTACTTGCCTGGAGATTAAAAAAACAAAAGCAAAAACAGTAGTATGAAGGCTCCATGAGTGAGTTTTTATTTTTTAAGTATATTTCTGAACCATTATCACTTTCCTGCTTAAATTTCCAAATGATTTTGGTTAGAAACAAATTCTAAAACAAAATTTACTGAATGTCCAAGTACAAATAGTGTTTCAGGATCAAAATCTAGAAGTTACCAAGGAGAGGTTAAAAGTTACATTTGGCATTTGAGTAATTTAAACTATGGCAGTCTACCTGGTGAACAGTGAACTTTAATTTCATTTCTAGAATCATTTTCTATTTATTAAAAAGGAAATCAAGTAACTGTTACTTGTCATGTTTTCTTATCTCCTGCACCTTAAATAATACACCCCAGGAAAACTCCCTGAGGTTTAATGGGTGAGGGAATTGATCATCTATAAAGGTAGAATTAAGCAAAACAATATCTTTCTACATGAATGGAAGAAAGTTAATTGGTTTTCATCCCAACAAAAGGTCTGTGCCAAATAACTATTTTTTCTAGTAACAAACTTTTTATTTTCCAAGTTATATAAACTAGAAATTCACCTACTTCAGGGATGTTTTATAATAACTTGGAGGTAAAAACAAGTTGATATTTGATATTAATTTACCAATAAATGTGTGTATGTGTAGAGTTTTGCTTAATGATAAGCATTCTTCAAGCATCTGTGGTGTTTGAGGCAGAAGGTTAGATCTAGCTTCAGAGAAACCTTGAACCATAGACCAAATTAAATTACTGTAGTTATTTTACCCATCTCTTTTTTTTACTTTCCACGATGTGAGCTTCATCTCGCCCCCTGATGGTACAAAAGGGCTGCAGGAGTTCCAGACCTCACCGACTCACACCATATACCAGAGTACAGGGGAAGAGTAGGGTCTCTTTCGGTAGATGTCACAGAAGAAAGAAGAAAGGTCTTTCCCTAGGAGTCCCAGCAGATGTCTTCCCTCATCTCATTGGCTTGTGTTTGTGTACACACTCCCCTCTGAACCTCACTGTGGCCAGGGAGCCCTGACTGAGTTAAGTGAATCAAGGCTTACTCCTGAAGCTAGGGGTAAGGAAGGGGTGATTTCCCTAAAGAATAACTAGGGTATTCTTGGTAAAAGAAAAGTGAATATCTTGAGTGTGGGTGGGGGCATCCAGCAAATGCCCACTACAAAAAATGATGATGCCCAGAAAACTTGAGTGAATTGCCCAAGGTTATGAAAAGGTAGGGACTTTCCTCAGACTGGAATTCAAAGCTCTTTCCTACATAGACAAAGTTTCTTTAAAAATTTAGTCATGAGTATAGTATCCTTGACTTTCGCTTTAAAGACCAGAGACATTTCTTCCCTTCATTTTTGTTTTAAAATATAAAATAATAATTCCCGTTAGCTAACATAATTACTTTTAGATCTAAAATTTTTAATTGCCAATGAAGTTATGAGCTATAACATTAATTAATTTAGCATCTCATAGTGTTTACCAGTTTCTGAGATGCAGCAAAAATCTTAAGAATAAATTAATTGCCATTTCCCAAACCGATGTGACCATCAAATATGGTTGATACGGCAGTTTTGCCTCCTGATTTGAGATGACTTCCTGCCTTTCCTGAGACCCCCCCACTGAAATAAAAGTATAGAAACTTGAGAAGGAATAAACCCAATAGTTAAATAGTGGATGGGCAAAAAAAAAGAGGAAATTGTTAAAGGAAGAAAAATTTGGACAACTTTCTGGGAGATAGGATGTGCTGGGAGCGTGTGAGTGGATACGACAGAGGGGGAGAGGCCGCAGTCCAGGCTCAGCCGAGAGGGCCTGCAGTGGAGATGGAGGCAGCCTGTGCACGGCAGTGCAGGGGAGCTGCTGGGCCAGAGTCAGCAGGCGAGGCCAGCAGAGCAGGGCTGAGCAGTGAAGCTGAACACAAGTAGGTCTGTTCAGGGTACAGGTTGAGTATCTTAATTCAAAAATCTGAAATATGAAGCTCTCTAAAATCCGAAACATTCTAACTTGTGACATGATGCCACAAGTAGAAAATTCCATGCACAAGTACTTAACACAAACTTTGTTTCATGCACAAAATTATTAAAAATACTGTATAAAATTGCCTTCAAGCTATGTGTATAAGGTGTATAAGAAACATAAATGAATTTCGTGTTTAGACTTGGCTCCCATCCCGAAGATATCTCATTATGTACATGCAGATATTCCAAAATCTGAAAAAATATGATATCCAAAACACATCTGGCCCCGTGTATTTGAGATGATATGCTCAACCTGTATTTGCATGGAACAGATGCCCAGGCCACTCATTCTGTACAGAATACATGCAGCCTGATGTTTATGACCAGACAATGTTTTAAAAAAAGACTTTTCTCTTAAAAACAAAACAATAAAACAATGAAAAATTAAACAGGATGGCTGGGGAGAGCTAAGCCTTCTAATGTGGATATTAGGGCCCCCAAGTGGGCGACCCCCTCCCCACTTTCTTACCCCAGGGGAAAGCTACCTGACTGTGTGCTCCATCATACTGTCTTTCCTTTCAGGTGGTGGGGCTGGGCAAGCACTCCTGCTGACATACTAGCAGAGGAAACCCACCCAGGACACCCAGGCTACTTTCTTTAGTATGATCTGATAACCAAACATTTGAAGAAAACAAGTAGCATGAACAAAAAGACCAAGATGATCTAAAATACTGACTCTTCTGAAAAGAGACAATTCAGGACACAAAATATATTTAAAAATTGATATGATAAATCCATAGAGGTTCACAAAGGTGTTATATCCAAAAGATTACAATAGGATGCTGTGTAAAAGGAACAATCTGAGAACAAGAGTTCTTAGAATTAAATGTGTTGTCCAATTAAAAACATTCAGTAGATGCTCTCTGTAGTTGGAAAACTGTTCCATAAAATACAGATAGAAAAACTCTCAAGCAAAAGACAAAAGACGTAGAGGACCAATCCATGTCTAATGTCCTACTTTTTTCTGGAGTCCCAGAAGAAAAGAAGAGGGCAAAATACACAAGTAGGGAAAGGCATAATCAAAGAATCAATAGTTGAAAACTTCCTCAAGCTGGAGAATATGAGCATTTATCTAGGGAAGGTGCTCCAAGGGCAGAGAACAAAAAATGACAGAACCTCTAATGCCTAGACACACCCAGTAAAATTGCAGCACATTGGAGATATGATCCATAATCTTGCAGAAAGTAAAACAAATGGTGGACCAGGTTGAGGTTCAGTCATGGCTTCATTTCTTTTTTTGAGGCTGGTTTAGTGGGCACATCCCTCCTTTCTTCAGTAGCAACATTAAATTGTAAACTGGCATAATTTCTAGACAAAAGTTTTTCATGAGAATTGTGCATATATTGTTCCATTCGTTGCAATAACATAAAATTTGTCTTTCTGAGAATATTATTATTATATATTATTATTCTTTATTATTTGAAAATAACAATTCTTGTTTATATTTTCATCTTTGCAAAGAACAAACAATAATTAAATATACAGTGAGTGTTGGGAACTAAACAAATGGCTCAAAGAATTCAGAACTAAGGATAATCTAAGCTAATAATATAAATCCTTTTTTTAAAAGTTCATTTGAAGAGAATAAATCTGAAGCAGGAGTGGAACTGATTTGTTAAACAGTAGTAGATGCAGGTTACTGTCTTTGCAAGACCCTATTACTTGACTAGCCTGGCCTTCATTCATTCTTTAAATTATACAATATGTTATGTTCCATTGGGTCCGTAGTCCACAATGGGTCAAAAAGTATGGTCCTTTTAACTTTTCCAGTTGTACATGAGACATTTACTAAACTTGGCCATATGTGCTTAGAAATGTTGTGTATTCTCTAATTCTTGAGTGCAGCAAACTGTATATAATCAGATCAAAGTCATTAAACAAGCTGTTTAAATCTCTTCTAAACTTAGTCACTTGATCTATAAGAAGAAAGACATGTTAAAATTTCACACTTAAATTTATTATCATTATTGATATAATTGGGCTTAGTTCAACCATGTGTGCTGTCACTCCATCTTTTTCTATGAGTTTTTTTTTTTTCTTACTTGCTTTTGGATTAGTGATAGATTTTTTTTTTTTTTTTCGTTTTTCTACTTTCCCCCCTCGGTTTGTTTATGACTATTCTTTTAATAATTACCTGTTATCTTTACTTTCCTCCTGAACATTACAAGGACCTTAAAATGTTTTAACTCTGATCAGTCTGGATATAGGACTCTGGGTTGACAGTTTTTTTTTTCCAGCACTTGGAAAATATCCCGCCACTTCCTTTTGGCCTCCATGGTTTCTGATTTTTAAAAAAATTGGCTGTCATGTTGTTTTTCCCTTGTATGCTTATTTTCCCCCTGTACACATGTTGTTTTAAAATGGCTGCTTTCAAGATTTTATCCTTGTTATTAGTTTTCAGAAATTTAATTATGATGTGTCTTGGTGTGTGTTTCTTTGAGTTTTTCCCATGTAGAGTCCTCTCAGTTTCTTGAATGTGTGGGTTAATGTCTCTTGCCTGATTTGGGAGTTTTGGGCCATTATTTCATTGAGTGCACTTTCAGCTCTTTCTTCCTCCTCTCCTGCCAGGACTCTGATAACAGGAATGTTAGATTATTTATTATAGTCCCATAGGGCCCTGAGGCCCTATTTTTTCACACTGTTTTTTTCTCCATTGGTCAGGTTGGGTAATTTCTATTGTTCTATCTCCCAGTTCACTGATTCTTTCCTCCGTTCCTTCCATTCTGCTGTGAACCCATGCACTGAGCTTTTTATATTGATTATTATATTTTTCAGTTCTAAAATTTCCATTTGATTCCTTATATCTTTTATTTCTTTGCTGGGACTTCATATTTCTTCACTGAGTTTTTCTCCCTTTGGTTTTATTTCAAATGTGTTTATGATTACTCACTGAAACATTTTTATTGTGGCTGCCTTAAAATCATTGTCCAGTAATTCTAGCATCTCTGTCATCTTAGTGTTGGCATCTATTGATTATCTCTTCCATTCAGCTTGAGATCTTCCTGGTTCTTGGTATGATGAATGATTATGATTAAATCTTATACATTTTTCTATTATGAGAGTCTGGATCTTGTTCAAACCTTCTATTTTAGCTGGCTTTCTCTAACACTCCATCAGAGGTATGCAGAGTATGGAGGACATCACCTTGTTTCTGCCAGGTAGGTGAAGGTAGAAGATCAGGTTCTCCACTCAGCCTTCATTGACACCTGGGAGTGGAGAGTGCTCCTCATTACTGCTAGATGTAAAAAGTCCTTACGCTCCACTAAGCTGCATCTGATGCCATCCTTGTAGAGGGGGAAAGTGCCTTATTACTGCCTGGTAGCTATGGAAATCCAGGCTCCACACATAGTCTGCACTGACAGCACATTACCACGTGGTAGTGAAAGTCTTGGCTCCTTACTTGGCTGCTTCTGATACACCCTAACATTGGGCACCTCATTACACCCTCATAAGAGTGGAAGTCTAGGCTATGCACTATGCCTTTGCTGCCATGAGTGGAGGCGGGAGCCACAGTGTGTTCTGTGGTGTTTGGCTAGAATAGAGTGTATAAAAGTTTTCTGTCTTACTAGGCTGCCCCTTTCTTGGTCCTTTGGCTAGAGAAAGCAGGCTTTTGGTGGGGCTTTACTTATCAGCATCTCTGGGCATTTCCTGGTTGCCAGTCTTTTCAGCTCCAAGTCTGCAATGTATGAGGCAAAACAGAAATCCAGGAAAGATAAAATTCATCATTATGTGTGTGTCTTAGTCCATTTTCTGTTACTATAACAGAATACCACAGAATGTGTAATTTATAAAGAAAAGAGAATGATTTGGCTCATGGTTCTAGAGGCTGGGAAGTCCAAGATCGAGGGGCTGCATCTGGTGAGGGCCTTCTTGCTGTGTCATAACGTGACAGAAGGTGTCACATGGCAAAAAAGGGCATGAGACAGAGAGAAAATGGGGGCCAAATTTATCTTTTTATCAGTAGCCTACTCCCATGGTAACTAACCCACTCCTGTGGTAACAGCATTAATCAATTTATGAGGGCAGAGCCCTCATGACCTAATCACCTCTTAAAGGTCCCATCTCTTACTGCTGTCATATGGCAATCAAATTTCAACATGAGTTTTGGAGGTGACATTCAAACCATAGCACTCCTCAGGTCGTTCCTCAGGTCCTAGTGTCCCTGGCAGGTCTGTCTTCTTTCCTTGGCCTTTCATAATCTTCTTATGTTTGTTTGATATATAACGTCCAGGGTTTTTAGTTGAACTTATTAGTGGGGTGAATAAGGAAAAGTACATCTGAAGCTGAAACACTGTACCCATTAAACAATAGCTCCCCATTTTCCCCTCTCTCCAACCCCTGACAACCAACATTCTATTTTATGTCTCTGTGATTTTTCACTACTCTAAGTGTCTCATATAAGGGAAATCACATGGTATTTGTCTTTGTGACTGGCTTACTTCACTTAGTATAATGTCCCCATGATTCATGCACATCATAGTATATGTTAGAATATCCTCTTCTTTTAAGGTAAAATAATATTCCACTGTATGTATATACCACATTTTGCTTATCCATTCATTCATTGATGGACACTTGGGTTGCTTCCACATTTTAGCTTTTGTGAATGATGCTGCTATGAACATAAGTGTACAAATAGCTCTTTGAGGCCCTGCTTTCAATTCTTTTGTGTATATGCCCAGAAGTGTAATTGCTGAATTATGTAATGCTATTTTTAATTTTTTGAGAAACTACCAAACTATTAATATTATCCACAATGGCTGTACCATTTTATATTCCCACAAGCAGTGCACAAGGGTTCCAATTACTCTACATCCTTAGTAAGACTTGTTATTTTCTGGGTTTTTTTTTTTTGATAGTAGCCATCCTGATTAGTGTGAGGTGGTATCTCATTGTAGCTTCGATTTGCATTTTTTTTTTTAATGATTGGTGATGTTGAGCATCTTTTCATGTGCTTATTGGCCATTTGTATATCTTTTTTGGAGAAATGTCTATTCAAGTCCTTTGCCATTTTTAATTGGGTAGTTGGTTTTTTTCATTGTTGAGTTTTAGGAGTTCTCTATATATTCTTGATATTAATCCCTTATCATATAATATGGTTTGCTCATATATTCTCCCATTCTGTGTATTACCTTTTTATGTCAATAGTATCTTTTTGATGCAGAAAATTTTTAAATTTTCATGAAGTCCTATTTTTCTATTTTTTCTCCTGTTGCCTGTTCCTTTGGTGTCATATCCATGAAATTATTGCCAAATCCAGTGTCATGAAGCTTTTGCCCTTTATTTTCTTCTAAGAGTGTAACAGTTTTAGGTCTTACATTTAGGCCATGGATCCATTTTGAGTTAATTTTTGTATGTGGTGTTAGGTAAAGCTCCAGTTTCATTTGTTCACATGTGGATATACAGTTTTCCAGCACTATTTGTTGAAAAGACTGTCTTTCCCCCCATTGGATGGTGTCAGCACCCTTACCAAAAATCATTGGCCCATATATGTGAGGATTTATTTCTGGACTTTTTATACTATTGCATTGGTCTGTATGTCTATCTGATGCCAGTACCACACTGTTTTGATTATTGTGGCTTTGTAGTAAGTTTTGAAATCAGGAAGTGTGATCTTCCAGCTTTGTTTTTCTTTTTCAGGTTTGTTTTGGCTATTTGGTGGTCCCTTGAGATTTCATATGAATTTAAGATGGATTTTTATATTTCTACAAGAAACCTCATTGGGATTTTGATAGGTATTGCCTTAAATCTGTAGGTCACTTTGGGTAATAGTGACATCTTAACAATTTCAAGTCTTCCAATCCATGAACATGGGATATCTTTCCATTTATTTGCATCTTCTCTAATTACTTTCAGAAATGTTTTGTGGTTTTCATTGTATGAGTCTTTCACATCCTTGGTTAGGTTAATTCCTAAGTATTTAATTCTTCGTGATGTTATTGTAAATGGAAATGTTTTCTTAATTTTCTTTTTGGATTGTCCATTGCCAGTGTATCAAAATGCAACTAATTTTTATATGTTGACTTTGTATCATGCTACTTTGCTGAATTTGTTTATTAGTTATAACAGTTTTCTTGTGTAATCTTTAAGGTTTTCTACTTGTAAGATCGTATCATACACAAGCAGTTAATTTTACTTCTTCCACTTCAATTAGGATAGCTTTTATTTCTTTTTCTTGCCTAATTGCTCTTGCCAAGACTATGTTCAATAGAAGTGGGAAAAGCAGACATTCTTGCTTTGTTCTTCATCTTAGAAGGAAAGCTTTCAGTCTTTTACCATTGAGTATGATGTTTGCCATGAATTTTTCATATATAACTTTTATTATGTTGAGGTAGTTTTTTTCTATTCCAATTTTGTTGAATTTTTTTTTCATGGAAAGGTATTGAATTTTGCCAAAGGCTTTTTCTGCATCAATTAAATGATCATGTGGTTTGCTTCCCTTCATTCTGCTAGTGTGGTATATTACATTGATTGATGTTTATATGTTGAACAACCCTTGCATTTCAGGAATAAATCCCACTTGGTAATAGTGTATAATCTTTTTAATATGCTGTTGGATTTGGTTTCTAGTATTTTTTTGAGGATTTTTGCATCAAAGTTCATAAGGGATTTTGGTCCATAGCTTTTTCCTGGAGTGTCTTTGTCTGACTTTGGCATCAGGGTAGTACTAGATTCATAGAATTAGTTAAGGAGTATTCCTTCCTTTTCAAGTTTTGGAAAAGTTTCAGAAGGATTACTGTTAGTTCTTTAAATATTTGATGGAATTTGCCAGTGAAACCATCAGGTCCAGGACTTTTCTTTGTCAGGAGATTTTTGATTACTGATTTAATCTGTTACTAGTTATAGGCCTGTTCAGATTTTCTGTTTCTTCATGGATTAGTCTTGTTAGGTTTTGTGTTTCTTCCTAGAATGGATAGCTCTCCATTTGTCCATTTCATCTAGGTTATACAATTTGTTGACATAGAATTGCTCATACTACTCTCTTATAATTATTTTTATTTCTGTAAAATTGGTAGCAATGTCCCCACTTTCATTTCTGATTTTAGTAATTTGAGTCTTCTCATTTTTTTTTTCTTAACTCATCTAAAGGTTTGTCAATTTTGTTGATCTTTTCAAAGAACCAACTTTTAGTTTCGTTGATTTTCTCCATTTTTTTTTCACTATTCCATTTATTTCTGTTCTAATCTTTATTTCCTTCCCTCTGCTAGCTTTGGGTTTAGTTTGCTATTCCTTTTCTAGTTCTTTATGTTGTAAAGTTAGGTTGTTGATTTGAGATCATTCTGGGTTTTTTTACTTAAATTTTTTTTTTTTTTTTTTTAGAGACAAGGTCTCTTTATGTTACCTAGGCTGGCCTTGAACTCCTGGGCTCAAGCGATCCTCTCACCTCAGCTTTCCAAGTAGCTGGTATTATAGGTGTGCACCACTGTGCCCAGCAAGATCTTTTTGTTTTTTAATGTAAGCATTTATTTCTCTCAGAGCACTTCGTTTACTGTATCCCATAAGTTTTGCTATGTAGTGTTTTCATTTTCATTCATTTCTAAGTATTTTCTAATTTCCCTTGTGACTTAGTCTTTGATCCATTGGTTTATTAGGAGTGTCTTATTTAATTTCCACAAATTATTGAATTTTTCCATTTTCCTTCTATTATTGATTTCTAACTTCATCCTGTTGTGATTAAAGAAGATACTTTGTATGATATCTGTCTTTTAAAACCTATTGAGACTTAATTTGTGGCCTAACATATGGTCTGTCTTGAAAAATACATTGCTGATAGGTTCTAGCTTATCATTGCATCTGGTTCTTTTTCTTGGATGTGCATTGTTAGAATCCAATACTTTTGAAAAATTTGGTTAAAAATTTGGTGAAGAAATGGTGGCTAATTTCTTTGCTGCATAATTGCAAAATATTTTTGTTTTTAGTTTTACAAATACCAACTAGAATGATTAACTCAACTAATTTTTAAATTTTTACATTATCCATTTCCTTCTGGTCACATTTGTATACACTTCAGTCAAGTAAAGTAAAGCATTTGTCAAATAAATCTTAATGTACAAACATCATAAAAAGTAAAGGAATGCTGTTCCACATATTTTAGCAAAATGAGGTAGTCCAAGTTATTCATGCAAAATAATCTAAAATAAAGTTCTTCCTGTTGAATGAGCAGCTCAAAGAGAATACCACATTTCCCTTTTCCTTATTGATTCTTTATATTGAGAAAATTCATCTATAATGTCCTTACCTGAAGTCTTATGATCTGAGATTTTGCCATTTTGTTGTACATTGTACATTGTGGTAGCCACTAGTCACATGTGGCTACTGAGCATTTAAAATGTGGCTAGTCTGAATCAAGATGTGCTGTAAATGTAAAATTCACATAGGTTTTAAAACCTTAGTACAAAAATTAATGTAAAATGTCTCAATTTTTATATTGATTACATGTTGAAACATTTTGTATATGTTGTGTATATTGGGTTAAACAAAATATATTATTAAAAGTACTTTTACTTGCTTCTTTTTACTTTTTTAATTTATATTTTACATTACTAGAAAATTTATATGTTAAATTTGCATTAAGATTATGGAAAAGTATATATGTAGCTTGCATTATATTTCTGTTAGACAGTGGTGGTCTAGAGTATTTGCTGTCTGTCTCTGCAGTCGTCATCTGAGTCTTCTAGTAATTGTGAAACACTTTCCTCTATCAATTTCTTTCTTTACAATTTTAAGTGGAAAATAAAAACTTCTGAAATTATGACTGTGTTCAAAGAAAGCTTAAAGAACACTTCGGCAATGATGTCTCCAGACCTCTTTGAAAGATGATGAGTACTTTGGGCAACACAGCAAGAAAACTGAAGGGTAATGTAATAATTACGATTTATTTCATTATCCTTCTAGATGATTCCATGATTCTTTAATATTCCTATTATTTTAGTTTTAGCATAGTTGGGAATAATTGGTAAGTAATGATGAAATGACACTTAGGGTGATGAGGAAGTTAAGTGTTTCAAGGTCTTAGGAAAAAAACAAGATCACTAAGATTCCAAAATTCATTTTTAAAAAAAATTCAATAGATCCATATGGTAATCATAGGATAGAATGAATTTTACTCTATTTTTAAAAGCTATGTAAATTTTCTCTTTGTTCTTGGAAGATATCTAAGAAAGCATAAAAATCATAAAATATTAATTTTTACAAGTAGAACTGCTTAATTCTCTGCCTTTTGAAACTAATCTGCCATTTTTCTAGGATCTTCATTTTATCTTCAGTGTTCTTCAGTTTTACTCTAGAACTTCATTGCTATAGTTATTTCACATCTAGGTGTAGATTTTTTAAAATTTCTAGATTTGAGGATTGTTTTATATGCCCCGAACATTTCTGGAAAATGCTCAGTTATCATATCTTTGAATGCTTCCTCTTCTTCATTTTCTATTCTGTTTTCTATCTTGAGTCTGATAATTGCAATAACTTATGCCTTCACAGGTCTAAGTTGACTATCTCTTGATTCTGCCAGTTCTTGCTCATGATGCTTTGTTTCCTCATAGTATATATGTATATGATTTTTTTTTATTTGTTTGTTTTTATATATTTGACTGGGTAATCAAGTTCCTGGGATTTTTATCTTCAGACTCCTTTTATGGCCAGGATTGAACTGAATTTACACAGAGAGAATTTTTATTTGCTTTTGCCAAAAATCTGGGAGCACTATCAACTGGGACGTCTTAGCTGAAGGGGGTTTTTAGGGGGGTTTGTTTGGTTTATTTTATTTTTGGTGCTTTTGGGTTTTTTTGTTTGTTTTTTTGACCACATTAATGGCATTAATTTAGGTTACAGTACTGTGAGGGAAGCAGCTTGTAGTTATGAGTTCTCGAAGGATATTTATCCTCTCCCCCTGTACTTCATGGTGCCATGCGCACAGCCATTTTTCACAGTGTATTTATTTCCCATTCTTCCCCTGGGATGCATCCTTTTAAGGCACCAGCTTTATTTGGAGATTGCCTTTTAGGTCTCCACCCCCACCCAACTCAAGCAAATGTTAGTCTTTATCTACATTCCCTGTGCCCATGCAGCTCCCAAAGTGGATGCTCAATGTTACAGGGTTTACAACATGCCTGAAAGACAGAGCCAGCTGTAGTGCTTGCTTATCTATCAGGATTTCTGTTTATATGCAGTTTAAGGGTGCTTCACATTCCTTACTTTCTTACCAGGTCAGTGATGCATTTTCTTTTCTTTTTTTCTTTTCTTTCTTAAAAAAAAACCCAGCATTTTTAGGATCCTAAGAATTCCTTTCCAAGAAAATCTGAACACTAGTGAGCGTTCAAGTGCAAAGTCACTCTTCACGGTTAGCCAAATATTACCAGGATCTACAGTGCAGACTTCTCAAAGCAATGACATTCATGCTTTCCTATGATATGCTTCTCAAACATGGAGAAGTTTTGAAAAAAAATTAATTATTTCACTGATCTTAAAATTTTATTTGACAATGTTTGCTTTACAAATGAAAATTCCAGGGGATGCCATGTCCCACCACATGAAATGGAGTTCATATCCTATTCATTCAAGAATGGAAATATAGGAGTGGGGATCATGGTTACATGAGGGGTCCAACTGTGGCAGCAAGTGGCTGGTCGTACAGATAGTGCATTTCAACTCAGGCCAAAATGAAACCTGTTAGACTCGCACATATGTGGTGTAAAATAAACCTTCAACATTCCCACAAGATAGTCCCGACAGGAGCTGCATCATGACCTAAACTTTCTAAAAATTGCTCAGCTTATAAATAGGCTTAATGCCATAGGGTATGAAATAATAGAGTCTCTGAATAATAGAGTTTCTGTGTCTGCCTTTGACCCTTTTCAACCAGCTCCTGTGCTTAAGAAGACATTTTCTTCCAAAGTAGGCTGCCTTCCCCTACACTGGATGTATTTTCCATCTATCTTACTTTTCCACAAGCTCCTGCATTTTCCTTAAAGAAAAGATTCTGTGGTGACTTGATCCCCCTCCCCATGCAGCAAAAACTGCTTCTAAAATGATGGAATCATTTTTTTTATTTTGAAAATTGTTGAGTCAGTAGCTGCTCTGCTGCCTTTATTACCTGTTGCTTCATGAATGCTTAAACAACATCCCGTCTGCCTCCATAGTGATATGGTCATTAAGTGTCAGGCAGAGTATGTCTTGTACCGCCATGCTGTCTTCTCTGGTATTCTCTTTCACTTGATAAGCAGTTTTTGTGCGAGTTGGAACATGCCCTTACATTATTTTGTGAATCACTAAATACACTAGAGTGTATTCATGGACTTATTTTTCATGACTGTAAACCACTTATATATTTGGCATTTTATTCTTAAATTGCCTAAAATGTCTATTTTATGGCCAAGAGCCATTTTTACTACATATTTTCACCTTTTCCTCATTTCTTTAAATAGTACTAGCAATTAATGTTCTTTTGGGGGGGCCTTGTCTTCAAGTCCCAGGCGGACCCCCAACATTTTTGTTTGTTTGATAAATCACTTCGTGAGAATTGTCAAGTAGACATAATTGAGCTGAGAACAATGGACTAAATTAAACAGAACTGAGATTCAGGTTTTTAAAGTTTTCAAGGTCCACTTACCAGAGAAGGGGCTCCCTCTTGTTCATCTCAGCAAAATTAGAGATCGATACATATCATAAACTGCTAGGATTTTGAGTAGTCAGAACTTCAAAGGTTAAGTTTAGAACAGATTTCTAATTAATATCTTAGAATTATTACTTCTAAGTTTTAATTCTTAAGTTTCCTCAGTATTATAATTCACATAGGTATCTGTATAGGTAAAAAATTTCTTACGTAAAATATTTTTATCCTTTCTTTTTCTTCACCTTCCATTTTTGTGGTCTTAAGCCAACATGTGCGTGCGTATCTGTTCCTAGCCATCCAACTCTGGCTAAGGATTCATTGAAAGTTTCTCTTTTAATCCACCCTTGACAAGGTAAAGGCATTGATGAAGCTGAGTAGAGTCTGAATGCAGCAGGGAAGCCCTATGCTATCTATCTCTGTTGCCGCCCTAGCCCCGACAGCTAGGTTCTTAGAATTTTGAGTTTAATTCGTAGATTAAGAAGTGATTTGTAATAGCACCTTTGGTTCTTACCAAGATTTCCTTTAAATTGCAACTGAAGAAAAGAATAAGACCTTATGTATTTAGGAGGCGGTGGGAGTTGGTAAAAAAGGGATGTATAGTTTGAACATCATAAAATCACCATAGAAGTCTGTAGAAGTAACAGTATCTATGAAGATCCTGCTTATAACATGAGACAAACTGTTCTTTGTTCTTGTTAAAGATTGTGAACACTGTGTTAAATAATATTAATGGCTGGGATTGTCAGTACTTAACAGTACTTTCCTTGTACAAGTGATTTTATTGATTGATACAGACTCAACGTAACAGGGGCAGATTATTTTTACTGATTTTATCGAAATCTTTAACCAAGTTTGTTAGTGTACCACGTATCTTTAAATAGATCTAGATGATGATGTAGATTAAGAAAAGCAAACCACAATCCATCTCTTTTTGATCTGTTAATAACTTAAATCCATCATTGCTAGCAAGTGTTTTCAGATTCTGTTGTGCATACATGTTTCTGTTGTGCCTGGTTAGAAATCCTATAACCTTGTTTCAGTGGTCGGTTTTTCATACAGAAAAACCCTAACCACTTATCTAGGATTTGGCAGACAAGTTTGTCATCATAATTGGTGAAATTAATAACAAAATATGAAAAAGAAAAAAACTTTAGAAGTCTTTATTTTGTAAATTTCGTTTTTATAGGCAGTGACCTATAGATTCATAGGTTTTATGGTAGTTCTATACGACTTTTTTGTACTAAGCTAAAAATACTTTATGAAGGCTACAAATAATTTCTTAGGACAATATGTGATATTTCTTTTCTTTATATATTTTAAAGGCTTGCATTTTAACTATAGAGAATTGTGCTACTTAATTTCAAATACATTTTATTTTTCCCAGTGATTTGCATGCTTTCTTTCCACTGATCTCAAAACAGGGATCATTTATACTTCATTACTTTGAAGTGTACTTTATACTTCATTTAAAAGAATTTTTAGTGTAGACCACTTTTTAAAATTTTTGAAACAAGCCATATATATTTTTTCTTTAAGGGAAAACAATACACTCCCTTTTCAAGGAAATAAATTAAATTAGTGTTTTTAAAGTTCAACTAATGCATTCTTGCTTACCTTGGGTGGACAAGTGTGGTAGAAGCCAAGCCTCCCAAGCTATGGATAATGAGCCTTCAGAAGTAATATAGGTCAGTGGAAGTAGCATCAGTAACGGCAATTTGAAAAGCTTTGGAATCTGAAAAATGTTTATGATTTCATGGAGAGGAATTTATGTGAGAGAAGAGAATGGAACAGAAATATGAATTCCAGTGCATTGTGGCCCCAAAACTTTGACTGGACTTAAAACTTAAAACTTTGGAAGTTTTAAACCTGTGAATGATCAAACGTTGACCACCTGCTTGGCAGTGTGTACTGATTGAAAAAAAACTCTCAATAGTCATTTATTAAGGTTCAATGCCCTAACCTAGAGCCCCATATTAAGATGAGTGTTTGGGTTAAATTTTGCTCTGGAGCTGGCCATGCTGGTTGGTGGGCTGGTGGCTGCAGGCTGTTTATAGGAACAGGACTGGAGGGATGTGTGGTGATATCGCACGGACCTGTGCTCAGTACTGGAAAGGCAACTCAATGCCCCTTCTAGAAGTAAGTAGTGGGTGGTGTCATTTCATGTATATGGGGAGGAAGACCACGTGCTATAATACCTTTGCTTCCCATTCAAACTTATCTTAAAAAGTAGATGGTTTTGTCTGATAAAAACTTAATGTTCTGAGTTAATATTATATTAATATTTCTGTGAATATCAGTCCTTTTAAGGTGGCTATGGACGTTAATCTCTCTTCAATACTAAAATTTTCCATTCAGAGAAGATTTTAGAAAGTCAGACATTATTCTTGAGATACTTTTGGTTAGTATTTTATCAGATTTGTGTGGGATGGAATCATAAGTTTTGAAAGAACTAGCTTTTGTAATGAGGTTCACTTTTAGCTTGATGACTCCAATTTAATCAAAGGAGGATCACTATATATCTATTCCATAGCCATTTATTTTCTAATATAAGTAGTCTGTTTCTTCACAGACATTAAGAGTTCTCTCCTTGTAGGTTAATATATTTTAATAGTATTTTTTGTTATTCTGATTATATATATATATATATATATTCAACAACTTTGAAAAACAAAGAACAAAAATAATTTTCTGTAATTCATCCACTCTTAGACAGATAGTTATGAACCAAGGCACTTTTTGCCTGACAAGGGACATTTGCCAGAGTCTACAGATACTTTTGGTTGTCACAGTTGAGGTTGGAGTCCTGCTAGCATCTAGTAGGTAGAGGTATGCTGCTAAACCCCCTGCAATGCACAGGACAGCCCCCAACAATAAACAATTTTTTGGCCCAAGATGTCAATAGTGGCAAGGTTGAGAACCCTGACTTCAACATGTCAAAATTGTGGTGTGCTTTCTTTGTCTTTTTCTTGTGCATATTTATAATCATATATTTTAAAATATTTATTATATCATCTGTAATGCTTTATAAACTCTTTTTTTAACTTAAAAATATATCATAAACATTTACCATGTATTAAATATTCTTCTAAGACAAGGTTTTAAAAAATTTTCTTAACTTTGCTATTGTGGAAATTTTCAACATATAAAAAGTATAAAAATAATACAATTAAGTCCCAGGGCCCCATCATCCAGCTTCAATGATTATCAACTCAGGGAAAATCTTTTCTGTATTCCCCACACCTACCCCCTTCTCCCTTGCCAATATTATTTTGAAGAAACTCCCAGATATCATATTTTATCCATAAATATTCCAGTATATAGTATCCCTAATAGATTTTTTATATTAAGATTATTTTGTAAAACAGTTTTAATAAAGGCTCCCTAATATTCTATGCTGTGGATACTTTGTTTCTAGTTTTCCCTCTAGAATTTTTTTGTTTTGTTTTGTTGGAGTTTTTTCTTTTCTTTCTTTTTTTTTTTTTTTTAATCTTCATATAGCATATTCTCCCTGTTCTACAGGTGAAGTAGAAAGTGTGCAAACTAAGCAAGGCAAGAATGAGCACGGGACCCTTAATTTCATTAAACACTGTGTAACTGGTAAAGATTAATGTACATATCTCTTGCTAATTCTTTCCAATTACTTAGTTCATATAAATTCCCAAGCCTGGTTAATTATGCTGAAGTCAGGTAGTAATTTTGAACAGTGTTCCGACAACAAGGGAATTTTCCTGGTGTAACCTTGCCCTCTCACACAGACTCTCAGCAGATTAGGCCCTCAGCCTGGAGTGCATTCATTTTCTGCTCAGGCCTAATTGCTGCCGACTGGCTGCCACAGGTACCTGGATAGCCTGAGTTTAAAGAGGCAAGGACTTCTGAGAACAAATAAGGAAAGATTAATTGTTTGTTTTGTTCCCTCCCAAGAGAAATGTGGGTGCTTAATCAAGAAAAATAATTTCTTCTGTTGATTTGGCTTATTTGGAGAAAAGATAATTGTGTAAAGGTAGGTGCAAAATGATGCCTTTTATAAGAAGTATTGCCACTTACCTACACAAGAGACAAGGATACGGGGAAATAAATGTAAGACACTGACAGAATGGATGGGGATGGCTCACATTTCTCATAGTAAGTAATTTGGCTGTTGGGCTTTTATTTGTACCAATAGTGCTAGCTAGTATTGTCATTTGTTTTGTCTGGATCTTCGGAAATCTAATCAAGGAGACAATAGTGTAAAAAAAATCAACAACACTTTTCCAAATTGTTCTTAATTGCTAGAGTACAAAGTGAGCTAAATGCTGTGATGTTTCCAATTAAAGAACCTGTTTCAAGCAAGCGCTATTAAATCTATCTTTCCCAATCTGATAAATAAGCTATCAAAGAGTGGAGCAGATTAATTGAGAGCAATTAGTTCTAGATTTCTTATAATAGGGAATGTGAACCAACATTATTAATGAATTTGGCAATTTGTGGCATGATAACTGTGTCACTCTTACCTCTGGCTAATTGAAAAAGCAAGTTGATTAAATGTTATCACATTGCTTATGATTTTTAGTACCAAAAACCATTTGCTTTCCAAAATCTTCAGTTATATAAGAAGGATGTTTGATATATTCTAAATCAAAGTCGACCCTTGAATTTGGAAAAGAATTAAAAGAGAAGTGTGTATTGTTCCTTTGATAGGAAGGGATAGACTTGCAAGCACAAGAATGTCTAGATGAGGCAAAAGTCGCAAACTTTTTCTGTAGGAGATCAGATGGTATTTTAGGCTATGCAAGTCATATGGCTCCGTCGCAGTTAGCAAACTTCTTCTGTAAAAGATCAGATAGTTAGTATTTTAGGCTATGTGAGCCAATATGGCTCTGCCGCAGTTCCTAGAATTCTGCTATTGTAGTGTGAAAGTTACCACAGATGATACATAAAGAAAGGAAAGAAAGAACAAGGGCTGTGTTGCAGTAAAACTTTATTTACAAAGGCAGCAGCAGGCCAAATTTGGCTCTTGGGCTATGGTTGCCCCCTGGGCTAGAAGCTAGTGGCAGATTGAGCAGAGAGGCAACAGCGAGGGCTGGTATGGAAGAGCATGGCCTGGCATGAGGTGGATGTGCGTTCAGAGCCCTAAGCCTCCACTCTGTGCTGTACAAACTAGGGTAGTTACTTAATCTCACTGAGTACTAGTCACCTTCTCTAAAATAGAGGGATAAAAAGATAAACCTCATAGAGTTGTTAATGATCACTAAATGAGAGAAAATATATGAAGCTCCATCCAGTTCCTGAAATACAATAGGCAAACATTTTTTTCCTCAGATTTGGGCCATATTTATCATGTATGTTTTGTCCTCAATTTCCCCAAATCCCAGAATATCCCTAGGACTCCTTAACCTTAATTATTTAGCCATGAAAATTAAATTAGAAAATATTTTTCAGGAACTATCTCACCAATTTATCTAAAACCATGTCTAATTTAAAATGCAATTTGGGACTATACAAGGCAGAAATTTTAAAGATAATGCAGAATGTTGTGGCTAGAAAGTTTTTTGTTTTGTTTTGTTTTGTTTTTGAGACAGAGTCTTGCTTGCTCTGTGGCCCTGGGTAGAGTGCAGTGGCGTCATTGTAGCTCACTGCAACCTCAAATTCCTGGGCTCAAGCGCTCCTCCTGCCTCGGCCTCCCAAGTATCTGGGACTACAGGTGTAAGCCACCACGCCTGGCTAATTTTTCTATTTTTAGTAGAGACAGGGGTCTCATTCTTGCTCAGGTTGGTCTCAAACTCCTGAGCTCAAGCGATCCTCCCGCCTCAGCTTCTCAGAGTGCTGGGATTATAGGTGTGAGCCGCTGTACCTGGCCGTGACTAGAAAGTTCTGATGGAATCTTTTACCCATTCTCTCCCTTATTCATTAATTCACAAAATGGGCATCTTTTAAGGACCTGTTCCGGGCCAGACTCTCTGCAGGGTGCTTTACGTTTGTTCCCTCGCAGTTCTCACCACTGCCCTGGCTCAGCAGCATCATCCAGGATTTGAAGTCAGTCTGCCTAAGTATGGATGGTTTTGTTTAGGACAACAGGTATAAGTAAGCCTGTCTGTAAAGTCCTTTGGTTACCAGCTTGCACATGGTCTTGAACTTCTTTATCTGCTAATGAAGTGAATTAAGCTTTATTAATATTACTGGTCAGACTGATACTGCCGCTTTCACGAGTCCAAGTGTCAGACCACCTGAGGTCACATGTGATACAGTTGTCCCCTCAACCAGGGGACTGACTTGTTTGTTCATTATAGCCTACTGCAATTTGGGGGCCTGATTAGATGGATTTATGGGCTCTATTACCTGTGTCCAACTAAAGCTCACAGAAGTCACACATGGCTTAACAGGAGTCCTGCCATGAAACCACAGATTGAAGATAATGGGAGTGCACGTGAACGGCAGCAGCACCTGTGTCAATGCCGCTCCAGCTCTTCCTGCAAGTTCTTTGCACTCTTCATTTAGTCTGACCCTTCAGAGTAAAGGCCCTTTGAACACCAAGTAGGAAAGTAGGTGACTGTTAAAAGAACACAAGTCTTGGAGAGAACATTTTGAATGTGAATGTTTGGAAAAGTTTCTGTCATCATGGGATTTTGTTGCTGGAATCAATGTGTATAACCTATAAAACTCTCTCTACTTCCTTTGAAACTTGGAAGCAGAACTTTTGAGCCTGTTCAAAAATCTTTCATATGAAGGGTTGCAGTGGGTCTTTGCCCCCCAAAATTTTAAAATGCAACATGTTCCAGTTGTTCTATAAGGAACAACTGTGTGACATCAAGAAAAAGGAATTTTCTGGCCAAATCTCATCAAAAAGTCTTTGCATTGTAGGTGGATGGAATTGAAAAAATGAGTATTATGAGTTAGTAAGTGCAGCTGTTGGATCTACTTGTCCTTGTGAGATGTTGTTTTCAATAATGGCAGTCACTAAAACCAAGTATTTATGAAATAAGCTAAATTTCCACTCACTCTTGACACAATGAATAGCAATCACTGTGTTCCAACCTAATAGAGCATATTCAGTCACAGTACTCACATGTTAAAATATCATTTTTCATTTTTAAATAAGAGCACCAAGTTTCTTTGTACCATTAATAAATATAAAATAAATTTGTTTTAAATATTATTTCATCTTTATATACTTTTAAAATTTCTTTTTGTTTATGCTTTATGTGGTACATAATTTATACAGTAGGACCTTTATATCAGGTATAATTAAATAAATATACATCTGTTAGGGTGAGGGCTCAACCCTTTTTCATTTGAAAGGTATATGGTGAAAAATGTTTGGGAAACACTGACCTAGGACTTATTCTGTCTTGAATGGAACCCCCTGCTCCATTCATGCTGATGGGTTTTACATAAGTAAAATAGTGTAGTGGCCGTGTGTTTAGAACTTTTTTATTTGAAGATATTCTTCCTGGGGTGGTTGTTTATAATTTATTCAATAAGTTGCTCTATTTCCAAAAAAATCTTTATTTTAAAAGTCCTTTCCCATTCAAAAATTGGCGAACTTGCTTGTGGGGTGTAAGTGGTGGTTATTTTCAAGCTAGAGGAAGGGGCTCCCTTGCACACACCTGAATCCGGAATGAATTCTAGTTGTAGCAATGGTGTTAAGGTCTTAACATCTACTACTTCCCAAAACATTCCCTGGCTTTGCCTTCTCTACTTTTTCTTGTCCCCATTCACAGAATGGATATTGGTTTTCAAAAAATTTTTACTTATTCCGCAGAGGCTGCTTGCGTCCTCAGTGGGAATTGTGGCTTGCTTTCCACTTGCTCTATTCCCCAGCCCTTGCAGTGATCTGGGATGACTTACTATTGTCTCTTGTCCCAGAGTGGCGTTCGTGTGGCAGGTACACAAATAAGTCAACTTTTTTCTTTTTAACCCTCATACATCTGGGCAGGAGGGCGGGGCAAGGACATCATGTGATGTTGAAACTCTAATAATCCGTCTCCGTTAACCATTCGTGATAGGAGACTCACTCTGGACCCCTCACACCCCATTGAGACCTTCTTTATATTCGACACGTGTTACCAAATTCAGCATCATCCACCCAGGCTGCCGCTCCTTGGGCTTGCTTATTTCAGGTATTATTGTTCTTTGTCTCGTCACCTCCCTGTTGGAGACTTTCTCCACAGGCCTCTCTTCTATTTTGGAAAAATCTGGGCCCTTCTTAGGTTCTTTTATAAAAATCACTCTCTTCACTAAAAATAGACCCATTGCTGTGCCCTGGATGCTATTTGCGATTTGTCAAAGGAGCACTTTCCTCGTTTATTGTTCCCGCTGCCATTATCATTGTTAAATGCTTCGTGATAGTTCCCTCATTAGCTCTGGCTACTCTAATTCACCCTCATAGTTTCTGGGTAGATACTCCCTTTGAACTTTATCTCTAATCATGAAAAATACCTACCAAAAAGCTCTTTCATGGCTCCTTGTCAGCTACAAAATTGTGATATTCTTTGGCCAGGTGTTCAGAATTCAAGCCTTATTCCACACGGATCTCAGGTGTCAGCCACCCCATCTTACTAAATGTCTGCTGGCCTTGGCTCGTGTATTTATTATACCCTGTACCGGGTACCTCCCCTTTTCTCAAGGCTTATTTCCAGTACCCCCTCTTTCATGGGACCCTTCTCAATCCTCCACACCCAGACGTGCTATTCTTAAAACCTAATGCACTTTACCTGACTGTTATCCCATCCCATTTTACCTTCGGTTATAGCTCTCAGGGTATTGGTCTGACTTCTCCACATCAGGTTACCAGTCCTGCATGTCACCTATCTGGGCTTCCCCCAGTGTCTCCTAACTTGAGCTCAACCCCTCTTTTTTTTTTTTTTTTTTTTTTGAGACAGGGTCTCACTCTGTCACCTGGGCTAGAGTACAGTGGTGTCATCATAGCTCACTGCAACCTCAAACTCCTGGGCTCAAGGGATCCTCCTGCCTCAGCCTCCTGAGTAGCTGGGACTACAGGTGCACACCATTGCACCTGGCTAATTTTTTCCCTTTTTTGTAGAGACAGAGTCTCGCTCTTGCTCAGGCAGGTCTTAAACTCCTGGCCTCAAGCAATCCTTCCACCTTGGCCTCCCAGAGTGCTAGGATTACAGGCGTCAGCCACTGTGTCCGGCCTCAACCCCTCTTGATTGCTGTCCCAAGGCGGCCAGATAGTTTGTTTTAAATGCTATTTAATATCATTGCAATCCTTCCTTTTGTTTGCTGAAAATGAATTTGTATATTTTTGTTCCTGTCTGATAGCTTGGAGCGTAATCTTAGATTCAAATGAATCATGTCTACATGATTTTATTATGTTGTATTTCAGTGTATTATATTCTCTGAGTTGATAGTTGATATTTCTGTATTACTTGATAGGTGCAACTTTTAAAATTTGGCTGCATAAAAATTTTAAAATTCTGTACAGCAAAAAAGCCACTATAAATTCAAATCATAAAACAAATAGACTTAAAAAATATGTGCAGTCCATATGACAAAGGTCTAATTCCTGTGATATGCAAAGGCCTTTTACAGCTCACTAGGAGGAAGACAATCCAATAAGAAAATTGGCAGAATTCATTCATTAAAAAATAATTATAAATGGTAAGTAAACAAGGGAAAAGATACTTCATTATTAATCAGAAAATGATAAATTGGAATGAGACAACATGTTTACTTTTAGATCTGCAAAGATTAAAATAAAACATTTGTGCCCATCATTGGTAAGGGTACAAAAAAATAAGCATTCCCAAATACCTTTAAGGGAACTGCAAATTATGGCAACCTTTTGGGGAAGCAATTTGGCAATTCCCTGTCTGTGAATTTATCCTAAAATTATTCTTACATAATTAGACTATGCTGTATGTAAGGTATTTTCATTGCAATATAATTATAAAAATTGTCCAATAAGAGGGGATTTGGTTAAAAATATACTGAAATATCCATACACTGGAAAGATTTACAAAATACTCCATAGCAGTTCAAAATAATGCTATTAATTTATGTATTCTGATAGGGAAAGATGTCCAAAACCTATGACCTGATATAGAAAGAATTATGAAAAGTTCTCTGGAGACTTTTTTTAAAAAAATAATGTCTTCTGATCAGTAACATTCACAATTTGAAGGTCTGCAAAGACAAAAATACAGGAAAATCTTGTAATCAGTCAGATTCGTAAAAAACAGGCAAATAGATCTTATCTTTTTATCTTTTTATGGTTGGAGGTTTTTAAAAGCCATGTTTAAGTATAAGAAATCTGTATTATTTATTCTCCTAACCACAACTTTCTATTGTTGTTTTTCTTATTGGCAAGACAAATCACATCTTTAGTAACCCTGCTGTATTATCACAAGCCAAATAAGAGAATTTGCTGTAGAAGTTTGAGGATGAAAGTCACTCTTCCAGATTGACGCTATTTATTTTTCACTGGCACACAAAAGGTTGCTGAGCATCCTCTGGTCAGGTTCTGCCAGCCCTTTACTCCAGTAATTGCATTGTTCCATGTCTTTATCGAGGAATCCCTTGCCAGTGAGTTTTTGGGAGGGACAAGTGTCAAGGAAGAGAAGCCACAATGAAGTACCCGTGATTGAACAAAGATTACACTGCTCAGGTCATTCTACAAAAACTTGTCAGTTTGCTGCCCAAATAAATGCCTAGAGTGCGTAAAACACAGAGCACAGTGACCCCAGGAAGAAAAATCAATTGCAATTCATATTTCATATGTCTATAATTGCTTGTGAAAGCATGGCAGCGGTTTGTTTGCAGGGCAGCTTTTCCTCTCCTGTTGTTTCCTTTCTTTTCTCATTTCTAATGGTCATGTCTTTCACATGCTCTGATGTCACAGTGGAGCAAAATTTGGATTTTTTTTGTCCTGTCCACATTACCATTCTTATTACTGGTGCCCTGTACTGGATTTGATCAGTGCATTGAACTGTAGACAGGCATAGACCATACACTAAGAAATGGCTATTTTGCTTTGAGATTCTTGAAGGTTTGGTATGATACACTTTGTTTTGCTTTCACGTAAGCAAGGGGGGTGGGGAATGTGGAAAGAATCATCTTTCATTAGGAGCGTTACTCATTCATTAGGGTTTTAAACATCAAAAGTGATTTTTACTTGTGGCTGTGATCTTAAATGCTTTTTCATCAGGATAGGGACCCATAATACTTGCTAATTTTGAAACTCACCCAATCTGTCTATTCTATCAACCCTCTCTTGCTCTAACCCCCCCCCCCATTCTGGCCCCCTGCCATACATACTCTTTCTTATATGAAGCTACTTTTGGATTCGTAGCCCTTCTCTGGACTGAGATGTCATAGGCATAGAGAAAATGCTGCTCACTTTATGGATTACTGTTAGGTCAACAAAACTTTGGCAGCATTGATTAACTTGACAGTGAGTACAGCAGTACATTTATCACTTATGGCTGTGCTGTAGAAAATCTAATAAGAGGCAAACAATTCCCTTTAGAGCAGTAACAGGTTCACTGTGGCTAACGGTGCATGCACTGGAAATTTCTGCTTTTAAATTATACCCTTGCTGCTGGTTGGGTCATTGACTCAAAGCTACTGCACTTCTATAGTCATGCTGTTGTTAATTTCATCACAGTTATTTGACTTAAGTAAATATTTAAATTGTTATGTATATGTAGTGTTTTAAAAGTCGGAGTAGATGAGTTAGGTAGGGTTCTAGAATGATGATTTTAAAATAATGGCAAGAAATAGAGAGTTCTATTGTTTGAGTTCTTATGATGCTAGGACTATCACAAGGAAATTACTTCACAATCCATGCCATAAAATTCAGCATGTTTCATAATGGAGAACTTTGGGGAAAATTTCAGTCTCAGCTAAATACTTTGTAAAGAAAAATATTTGTAATAGTCTTTGATGTGAAATGACATACAAACATGTATTGGTACCAATTTGGTGGGATTTTTCATTTTTTTTTCTTCATATTAAAGATAGCCTATTAAGACTTTTCATATTTATTTTCCTTCCTTCTACATACTAAATAGCATTATCTCCCCCCCATGTATCATTAAGATCTTTAACAATGCACTTTGTTTTTACATGTGACAAAATAGGACAAAATATGTTTTTTGAGTAACAAATTATATCTAATGATTAGAGAAGTATTTACAAGTATGTTGAATTCGGTAGATCAGGGTAATGAATAAAAAGATTAGGTTTTTAAAGCATGTTGTAATAATTATCTGGAAAACTAAAGAGTATTTGATTAATAGGTAACTGGTCACTTTTATAGCATACAGAAAATCTGAAAACATACTCAAAGAAAAGCCATCTTCTCAGGGGTAGTTCTTGTTTCACATGGCAATGTTTTTCTTTCTATCAAACTGCTTGTTAGACTTTCTAGAGAGATATCTAATTTATTTTATATTATTTTTTATTCCTGTGCTATGCTAAAATTCACAGTTCAGCTAGAGAGATCCAGTTAAAATGGAAAAATTTCCAGCTTTTTTAGTGCTTTGCATTTTGCTAGGAAACAGTCTTCAATTGAGGGCTTTTATATGGTAGCATCTGTGAGATGATATAGTTTTCTTTGTTGCGAGAAAAGTATTCTGCTTGAATCAATTGTCAAGAGGTTTAATATAATAAGGCAGCTTGTGGTATGACTGAAAGAAACACTGTGCACAAGAAATTCCCACAGCAGTTTGTTTTTAGAAGAAAAACTGAGTTCACCTGAAACATGAATACATTGAAAACCAAGACTTAATAAGGCAGAGCAGAGAAAGAGCTGAAAGGGTTGCTGTCCAAAGGCCTGTGTCAGTGATTTCATCCAATATTTGTCTTTGAGATTCTAAAAGGCATACAAACCAAAATTACTTTTTGTTGAGCTTTGGGAAGTACTGGCTTGAATCAGTAACATTCAAGCCTGTTGATGTTAGTGTTTTGATTTAATTCAATGAGAATGTGTTCTATGTAATTTGCAGGACAAATGTAATATATCTCCTTTCTAAAACAGTCTCTTCTGAAAGAGCTACATCTACCACTCCAGATTTCACAGGTTACAATAGGAGTACCCCCACCATTTGCCTCGTGAACAGAGGCCGGGTATTGATTAACTATCACGCTGGCATCAGAACTACTCTTAGGATTCAATTTTTTTGTTGTTTTGCATATTTTATTGATCAAAGTGGTAAATGAGCATCAAGCGTGCAAGAGGACGATGAATTGTTTACTTGCATAAAATAACCTTTCAATAAGAGAAGATGCATGGCTTACACTTCGGTTCTGTTCTGCGGCCGAAGCAGATGGCATTCAGCTGCTATTGATTTTTTTCCATAGTTAAGGAGCAGCCTGCAACCCGGCATGCCCACTGCATTGTGAAAAGGGGTGTGGATTTGGGGAGCAGGGTGGAAGACAAGAAGGACTGATGAGCCCACCCCAAAATCCTAGGGAAAAAAAATCTTATTTGGAAACCATGCATATCTACTTAAATGAAAACTTGAATTAATTAGATGTGATAAGGCCACTTTATGCACTGATGCTTTTAAAGAAAGAACATTTGTGGTCCTCACTTATGCAGATGTCTCCAGTGAATAACAAATAGAGTAATAAATCACAGAATACTAATTTTAAGCATGTGATATTTGAAGAAAACCAAATAAAACCTTTCCTCCTGCCTTTGGAGTAAAATTAGATAATCTTCAGATATACCATGTAATGCGCACTATTGAGCCTTCTGGCCTTAAACAAAAATGAACACACAAGTTGCGCTAACAGCCACCTCTTATTTACCAGTTGTGCCATCTCTATTTATTCAACAGTCCACCCACATCCTTTGTCAGCAGTCACATTTTGGTTTTGAAATGTCTTTCCATAATAGGTAGTTGCAGATGTTGAATTTGTAAACATTTTCCTTGAAGCTGTGTCCAACAATGACTTTATATCTCAAAAACTAAGGATAGGCTAACCTACCAATTGTGGGGGGTTTTCTTCCCCTTCCAGACTCACTGAATACAGAAAACCTCTTGTCAAAAACAGTATGAACAAATAGTAAATACATTTACATAATAAAACATGTATTTTTAATTCAGTTGTATACACATTAGTCATATTTAGCTAACTTAAATTTTTTTTACAATTTATAATTTTAAATGTAAGTGAAATATTAAGAGAAAACTTATAGTGAAGCTGTTTGCCCATAATAGCAGAACTTTGCAGATCTACCTCTCTGGGTTCTTTTTCTCAAACAAACTGTTGTAACAAATAATTGTTCTAAAAGCATTTCTGTAACTGTTATTCCTTATAATGGCAAGATTTTATTGTATGCTATTTTCCTGTTTGCGGAGGAGAGAGGCAAGTTCACTTTGCTGGGTCCAAGTAAATGTTAGATCTGTCTCTTCCCAACTTCCACCCCTACCCTGGCAATAAAGGGTCTTGGGGTGCAATTTAATTTCTTTGCTTCCGTAACAAAAGGAAGTTGGACTTTGTATTTCTTCTATTCTTCTAGTACTAGAAAACCCAACTAATTTCTCAAACGTTTCACACAAGAGACAAACTTGGAAAGCAGAAGGGATTTAAGGAGGAGGAGGCACACTTGAAATGCTGTGTGTTGAGTTGGGGGTGAGTGCCCTGACTAGTTTACTTATTCAGTGCCCCTTCCAATATCTGGTATGACACAGAGAATGTCGACTCAGTGTTCTTCCCCCGAAATACAAACTCTCATTTCCAAGATAGGAAGATAAGACTAGTTGGCATCAGGCTTGTCAGAATCAAAAGGAAGTTTAGAAGAGAGAAGTCCTTCCCTCCACTGGTCACTGTGGGTGGGGGAGCAGGACCAGTGGGGGAACAGGGAGTCAGGGCAGGGCCCCTAAGATTGGCAGTGCTCATGCCATGGCTCAGATGAACAAGAGCAGTGTCCATGAGGTCAAAAGGGAATCAGCAAGCTGAAGGTCAGGTGGTGTCATAGAGGAGATATTTAAATGCTTCAAAACCAAGCTACCAGCATTCCATTTGCATGCCAATGTGTTGATTGTGAAAAAATTAAAAGAATTATTAATTATTAAGGTTAATTTGCCCTAATTCAGGCAAAATATATGTCATTTGTGCCAATTCAGTATGTTTGTAGTAGATAAGTAGTATTTCTACTTTGACATACATTAGATATACAAAAAGTGGTGAGCTGAATTAGTTTTTCATTAGGAAAAAGAAATGCCTCCTCATTCTCTTAGCAACACCGGATACTGAGTATCAACCATATTTAACAATCTGCTGACCCAAGAAAAACTTGATCAGCATCTTCTAGTATTTACTTAACCAAATCATCTGACAATTAGACTCTTGAATGTCAGCTACAGGGGAGTGAAAAGATGAAAAAGATGTACTTTTTTTAAACAGCTTTACTGAGGTACAATTTATATACCATAAAATGTACACATGAGTATGCAATTCAATCATTTTTAATAAATTTATAGAATTGTGTGACCATCGGCATAGTACAGTTTTGGAATATTTATAACACCCTCAACATTTGCATCATGTCCAGAGGATCTACTTTTTTGCCTGTATAATTTGAGTGATTTTTATTATAAACTTGAGATTTGAAAAATTAAATACATGTTAATTGGTGGCACCTCCCTTTTCTTATCTTTGACTCCCTACTCACTAGTCCATTTCCAGTTTGGAAGACTTGTCCTTGAAATGTAGACTACCTTCAAAGGTTCTGGCTTTATCTTAAAATGTGGCTTTTGGAACCTGCATTCCCAGATAGTCAAGAGAAAGAGATAGAAGGCAGGAAGTGGAGAAAAGGAGAGGCAGGAAGAAAGTAATTTAACTTTCATTCTATTTGCGCTTTAGTCACTTCCTTTGGCACACACATTTGTTTTCCAGGGAAGAATGGCTGGTAGGTAATGGAAACCTTTTCCGAGTTAATTTCATTCCTGGCTCCCCTGTAGTAGCGAATGCCAGCAGAAAAAGGAAGGGGAACTTAAACTTGTCGAGCACCTGCTATGTTTCAAGGGCGTGTCAGTGCTTCCTGTGTGGGATCCAATTAAACTGAAGGAGCTGTTGTATGACATTCTACTGTTACTTATTCACCCTTTGTTTTGGGCAGTTCTTTTAACACATGTTTAATCATATTCTATTCAGCATGTAAAATGTAGTATTTTGTGGCAAATTAAACTACTTTATGTACTACAAAAATTTAGACTTATAGACAACTTAATTATTTGTGCTACCGGACGAAAAGAGGACTGTGGGTAATCTAAAATGATAACTTCTACCAAAAGCATTTCTCATGCAATAAAATTTTGTAGTTATCAAAATATGGAACATGCTATCAACAAACTAAGAAAAAGATGCCAGTGTTTAATAGATATTGAGAAATCTACTGTGGGAGGTGTCTGGCATAAATTGTTTACACATAATCCTTGCCTTTGAGGAATTTAGGTCGGCCATTCAGATACTCTAAACAACTTCTACAATGTAATTTGTATGTTTGAAAGAAATGTATACCGTAATCCACAGATACTAAAGGGGGATCAGTTTGGTTCATTGCATGAGTGGTTCAGAGAAGTTACTTAGCTTTCAGCCAAGTGCTTTAGTAGAATGAAAACTGATATTAAATTTAAAAGTAAGAATAATAAAGGTTAAGTCCATGCATAGGAGATTTTCTTATATTATCTATGATGGATAATATATTAGGTATTGCCTAAACATTAGATATTTCATTTGGAAAAATAGTAATTTTTTTAAACAAGCTGTTCAACAACAATAATAGTAGCAGTGGTGATAATAATAATACAAGGTATCAGTAGTTATTGATCTGCTTCTCCAAATAGAATTTTAAATATTTACTTCCAAAACTTGCCCGTCTGCTTCACTATGAAATTGAGGAATCAGACGAATGGTTCTATTTTCAATCAGAAATATTTACTTCTCAATACTTAACGAGAATAAAGTAATAATAAAATTAGTCCGAAAAATAGAAGTAAATGGGACCCGTAGCCATTCCCAAGTGAGCTTCTCGGACATTACTGTGCACGTGCAGCAATTTAGGTCGTATTTTGATTATTCTTTCACTTCCATTTTTTTCCTTTCTCTCTTAAATAAAATATTGTTTAAATTTTGCATATCGTTGTTTACTTTGTGTAACTAAAGGGTATCATAAAATTTCTCTTCTCTTTTGTTCCTTGTGTGCCGTAAGACAATTAGAACCTGTGGTTTTTAAGCATTTTTGGATGTTTAGCTATACCACATACCATCTACATAAAATATAAACCATTTACCCAAGACTCTCCAACTCAAAGTTAATTCCCCTGGCGTCACTGATCGGGGCAGACTTTCAGGCCAAGACTAGGAGTTAGTTTATATTATATTATTATATTATATTGTTAGAATTACTGGCTATGCAGACTTTATCAAGATTCTTCAAATATAAGAAGGAAAGTAATGAGCAATTGTTTATGAACTATGAATGTATCACCTGCATTTACATTTAGAGTAAAGTTGGTATATTTGAAAAATTGTGCTTTTGGATTTGCTCAACATTCGTATTATTGTGGTAGTCATTCATCAAATTAATAACAGAAGGCCACTGAAAAATCGTGGAGATCTATTGGTTTGGTATAACATCAGTATCAATGTTTTTTCAGAATAATACCTGTTTGTGTTAATTAGTGAAGACACGCCTATTCTATCAAAACTGGGTTTACTGATAGAGAGTTCAAACAGACACAGATCCATCACCTTTCTCTCTGCAGCCTGCTCCTTCCTTTGTGATCATCACAGCAATCTGTTGAAAGTTATTACTTGAATAGCAGTTTTTTTCCTGAAAATATGATTAGCCAATTTGTTTTTTAAGTACTTAGGCATTTCAGAGTGTTTCTTTAGAGCAGCTACAATACACAAAAAGGTTGAATTTTATAATTTTTTATTTTGATTTATCAGATTGATCCTTCTTGTATCTTTACACAAATGACACAGTTAGTGGGGAGGGGATATCTAAGCTTAAAGAAGATCCTAAAAAATGAGAACATTAACCACAAGTGCACTGAATTCCCTGAACGTCTTGCATTCTTCTGCTCAAACTTGAAGTGGGCACCTGCTGTTTAACATAATTAGTTTCAAAGGGAATGTCAGATCAGTCCTCAGGAGTTTACTCTGACCCAAAAACCCTCATAAGGAAATATCAGTGAGACAAAACAAGAAAAGTTATCACAGTTGGGAAGCTTCTTCTCACTGCATTATTCAGAGATGTGTTTTAAACGAGTCCAAGTTGCTGTCTGACTCAGTTATTTTCTGGTTACAAAACTGTACTCAAGACAGATTGCTCTAGCAAGTAGCTGCTTTCCTCTTCCAGAAATGAAGACGTGGTGGGCTTGTGTAAAACAAATTAGAAAATATTTGAAAATTTAACACTAAATTTTTAGCACTTATGATGATAAGATTTAAAAATTAAGAACAAATTAAGCTAGTCAAATTTCAACCTGCATTTTTCCATGTGCATTAAAAAGTATACTGAGCAAAGCTGTTTCCAATTTCCCTTTTTATCCTTATTAAAGTTCAGATTGTAATGAGCTATAATAGAGGGGTCAAAAAGGGACTTCTTTGGGTAGCAGGGTACATTTGACACCAAATGAAAGCATCACTATTCTTTTTGGTTTATTTTTCCCAAGATTTAGATGAGCAATGGCTTATTTTGTTGGTGGCTTGTAAGCCACATCCTACTATCATGCCCCTCTTTGTTTATTTCCCTCTGGCAGCCTCCTTGGTTGAGTCTTGCTTACATAGTCAGCCACAGCCTGGCCTTGCTCCAGAGCTTAAGAAAGGGGCTGTGGGTCCCCATCTGGCCTGAGGGTGAAAGGGGAGTGGCTGCCCCTTGAAGGACCAGAAGGTGGGGAGAGAAGGACCCTTAAGAGCACTGCAGGGAGAAAGTGCAAGATGGGATCCTTAACTCTTCTGACTCAAGGGGCAGACATTGTCCACCTTGGAGGATCTGGGCTTGGTTTTATTAAGAAGGACAGAAAATCTCTTAACATCTCAGAGGCAGTTTTTTCATTCATAAAATACTCCTGAGCTTATCTACCTCAAAGTTGGTTGTGAGGAGTAAGTGACCTAGTATATGTGAGGCCGCTTAGCAAGACAAAAAACATTATGCAGATATTAGATGTTATTATTTTTTCTTAGCAAATTCCTTGCATAGTTTCCTACCTGTCTACAAATCCTTGATACGGCATTCTTAGGAACTGAACTTCCAGCTGCTTTTGGTCAAATACTTGCTGCCGTGGTACTTGTTACCTTCCAAAGCAGAACATTCCATCAGAAGACTTCAGTTATAAAGTTGCTCTTTCTTTTAAGCCAAAATTTTCCTTCTCAGTATTTACCCTTGTTGGCCCTGGTTCTGCCTCTAGAATAACCCTCACACATTCAGAGCCCTGTCTTGCATGTGAGGTACAGTGGTGAGTGAGGCAGACTCAGTCCTGCCCTCTGGGAGCTGGCGTTGAGTTCACAGAACCCAAGGGAACCTATCAATGAAATAACTGCTAGTGCTATAAAGGAAACAAATAAGGGAGTGAGAAAAAGGTTATCGGAGTAAGAACAATTGCTTGAGTTGGCTGGTCGGGGAAGGCACCTCTGCGGTGACATTTAGGCTGCGACCTAAGAACGAGGAGTGTGAGGAGGCGGCCAGCGGAGCACATGCAGAGGCCGCGGCAGACGGAGGCACCCGTGTGGGGAGCGGCTCCAGGTGATGCCGTTGGTAGCCTGCGTGTGGAAGGTGGGGGACAGGAAGAAGCTGGGTGGATGGTGCTTTCATTTGCTCAGGTGAGGAAAGTGGTGCGGATGGAGGGGAAGGGGGTTTTGTTGTTGTTTAAGGGCATACTGAGTTCTGCCTGGATGTTCTGAATTAGAGACGTCCGTGAGAAATTCAGGTGGAGCTGTTACATGGATCCTGAGTTCTACGAGTCTGGAACCCAGATGAGACGTCCAGCCTGGAGATGTGAATTTACACCTCCTCAGCATTAAGGTTTGGAAACCCACAGCCAGGCAGTCGGTGCCCTTAGGGAGGGAGGGAGCGTGGGGAGAGAAGAGGACACCAGCGAAGCCATGAAAAATCCCAGCATTTTGATAGAAAAGGAAGAGGCCACAAAGGAGAGTGAGAGCGTGATAGGAGGAAACTTAGAAGAGTCATTGAAAAAACGAAAATTGAGTATTTTAGGAAATGGGAGAGTGGTTGTCTGGTTGAATAGTGGCTGCCCACAAGTTGAGTAAGGTGAGGATAGAAGTGGCCATTGAATTTAGCAACATGAAAGAGATCTGTGACCCTGACAAGCTGGGGCTGGTGGAAACTGAAGCCGGTTTGTAGAGGGTAGAAGAATGAAGGGACCGGACGTGAGAAAGGGAAAGAACATCTCTTGAGAACTTTTGCTATGAAGAGCAGGAAAATGGGCTGTAGCCTCTGAGGGCTTTTTTGGTTTGTTTTGTTCTGTTGTTTTACGGTGGGAGATGCTAGTGCATGTTTACATGCTGAGGGGAATGATTCAGCAGAGACGATAGAAAGATGGATGGATAGATAGGTAAGTGGATGGATGGATGTGCTTAGATAGTGAATAGGCAAGAAAGAGAAGAGCAAGAACTAAAGAAATGAATATTTGAGAGAGAGGCAAGGTGTGTGCCGAGAGCCAGAGCGGAGCTACCGGAATCGGCGACCGATAGGAGGAGGGGCACTGCCTCGGCTACAGCAGAGGAAGGAGGAGAAGGTGGACGGAGGGGTAGTGTAGGTGGAGTTGGTGCAGTGAAGATGAGGAAGATCAGGTCAGCTGGGTTCTGTGTAGGAGAGCGGTCATGGGAGGGAGCGTGGAGGAAGGGGCGAGGGAGATAAAAGGAGAAGAGTGGATATGCAATCAGTGAAGGTTGATTCTTGTGGAGCAGTCATTTTCAAAGTGTGGTTCCTGGGCCAGTAGCTTTGGCATTAACTGGAAATTTGGTAACTTCTTTGAAATGCAAACTTTTAGGGCCCACCCAAAACCAACTAGATCAGAAACCCAGCAAACTGTTTTAACAAGTCCTTTAGGTGCTTCTGATACTGACTAAAGTTTGAGAACCACTGTTCTAGAGAAAACCAACAAGATTGCTGGACAATATCTTCAGGATAAGAGCTTGAATTTTAAGTGAAACCAGTGTGTTTGTATTGTGTGGTTTTCTCACAGTGCTCAGCAGTTTGAGTTGGGGCATGGATAGGAGATGGCTGGGACTCAGCCAGACCTGGGCTGTCCTGAGTACAGCAGAGGGAGCGGAGCAGATAGGATTGGAGGTGTTTCAGGGGACAGATTGTGATGGTAGATTATGGATTCTTAAGATGGACAAGGGGTGCAGAAAAGTCAGAGGGCTGATGGGAGTGAGGAAGTACTGGGTCAGAGTATCGGAGGTCTGGCTGATAGTAGAGGAGCAACACCATTGCACAGAAGGGCTTTGTGTAGCAGAGCTAGGTCATGTCTGAACCTACTGGCCCGCAAAGGTAGTGCTTTGAAGATCTGACTAAATGGGTTCTGTGTACAAAGCCTATAGAACAAATACTTTCTTTGACCTGTATGTATGCATTAAGGGGCCAGGAAGTTATAACATAATTGGATTACATACAAAACACAAGCTTTTTAAAGAAAAGCTAATAATGATAAAAGTAAAACCATGTAAGAAAATGTTCTCTTTCTTTAAATCAGCTATTTAAATAGCTTTTGTAATAGATTATTTCTTATCTAATAATACTAATAGTAGCTTATATTTATTGGATGTACCAGGCATTTATTTATTATTTTCAAATGTACTTATTTATAAATAATCTATATTTACTAGATTACTACTACATACCAGGCACTATAGCAAGTTCATAAGCATGAATCTTATTTTATCATGACTATAACTTCTGAATAGATACTGTTATTGACCCTTCTTCATAAATGAGGAAATGGAAGCACAAAGAACCTAACAAACAAGCCTAAAATTTAATTCCAAACAATTTAAGTAAGTAAATGTTCAAAAGTACATGCAATTCTTGTAAACCAAAACTACCTATCACTTCTCAGTTAACTATGAAATCATAGTTGTCATTTTCACTTGATCATTGGCTGTCCCAGGGTGATCACATCTAGCTGAGCCTTGGAGAAAGTACCTAGAGAAATGTGTTGGCAGGAAGAAGGAGCACACCTGTCAGGGACCTCCCTCACCTCCTTTCTGGGTTGGGACAGGCTAGGTATGAGGGTGGTTGAGTAGACCACTGCCTGGTAAGACTTGTCTGCCTGACTAGAGTGGTAAGTATATAGACCCAGTAAGCTGTTTCGATTGTCAGGTGTGGGTCTCTCTATTGTATTTGGCGGTATCTTTGTGTATCTCCTGAACCTCTGCCCAGGCCCAGTGATGTGTAGCCCCTCAGTTAGCCCCATGAGCAGGGAGGAGAAACGAATCCAAAAATGTTATCCTGAGACACCAGAGGCATGTCTTCCAGCTTCTTTTTATTTTTTTCTTTTTCAAAAATAAATTAGTGTTTCTACCTGAAACTTAGCTAAGATCTTCAAAATAGAAAACTTCTGCTTAAACATGTGTGAAGTCATTTTAACTTGCTAGAATATTAATGTAAATCCTTGCTATCTCCCATTAATTGCTCTTCATAGAAAGCTTTTAAAAGATCATAAAATTTGTGATTAAAAAGACCTATTAAAGCAGAATTGTACTTTCTTCCACCATCCAATGCTAAATTACTCCCCATGGCTCATTCTACAGTGATTCAGACAATCCTTTGTAAAGTAAGTTTAATGAAACACTTCATTTCCATGGGGATATTGTCTATGATTTGTTTAAAAGACCCAATTTAGGAGGATATTTTTTCTAAATAATCAGCTTACATTTTTCTGTGTTTAGTCTCATCTCATTACCTATATTCTTGATTTCTTTACTGCCCCATGATATGTGTTCTTGGCACCTACTGAGTTAGGTATATGTTTTTCATGTATTTTTCCTTTTCTTGCTTTTTATAGACTATGCAGAGTCTGTGTGAACCTAATTGATTTTTCATTTTTCATATGCTATTCTTTATGTTATGGACTTTTTAAAAGTGGTAAATTAAAAATAGCATATCATGATTTTTTTTTCTTCTTTTTTCCCCCCAAGTATTCTACCCAGTACTAAGGTCATAAATTAAAGACAGAATATCAGAGACAGGTGGGGTGGTGCATGCCTGTAGTTGCAGCTACTCAGGAGGCTGAAATGGGAGGATCACTTGAACCCAGGGGTTCAAGGCTGTAGTGCACAATGATCATGCCTATAAATAACCATGGCACTCCAGCCTAGGCAACATAGCAAGACACCATCTCTAATTAAAAGAAAAACAAAAAAGAATATCAAAGTTGGGTTTTTTTTTTCCTTTTCTTCTTTCTCACTCTTTCTGAAAAGTATTCTACTCAGTACTCTATTTTAAGGGCCAAAAATAGGACTTTACAATCTGCACAGGAAGAGGTCTGTATCAGTAGGGCTTTGTGTTCTACCACAGATGACAACCCAAATACAATGACTTCACTAAAATTATGATTTATCTTTCTCAAGCATTGAGAAATACAGTGGTAAGTCATTGTGAGTTTTGGTTCACTGGCTCAAGGTTATCAGGGATTAGATCTCTTTGATTCTTTTGGCCTTTCCCTTCTAATCACAAAATGACAGCTAAGCTCAAGGATCATACCCATGTTCCAGGCAAGAGGACAGAGGAAGGGGGTGGAGAGATGAGCAGAAAGATGAGGCCCGGGAGCCCGACCATTCACTTTAAGGAAGCTTTTTGATCTATCCCATCCAATGACTTCCATTGACATCTTATTGGCTGGATCTGTGTCACATGCCAAGGGACAATGTTGGGGAGGGGTTATGTTGGGAAGTGTTGTGAGGGGCAGGCACTGTTATTTTCATTGGGTTTTTGTTACTATTGTTTGCTTTTTTTTTTTTTTAGCTTGGCAACTTGCCACATACCCCAACAAAACTGGTGTTCCATTAGTAAGGAAGAAGGGGAGAATGGATCTTTGGTAGACAACTGGCAGTCTGTGCCACAGCCGCCAGTAGCGGAGAGCAGGCAGAGATCTGGGTGTTGGTGCTCAAGTGTGGAGCAGCTTTCCATGAAATCATTCTGTTCTTCCCTCCTGGGGATACCTGGGAGCCTATCAGAAAAAGGCTGATATAATCTAGAAAACTCCCAGGAAAGGATCGTGTTCATTGTTGGGTATAGGGCCCCAAGTAAATATCTATAATTTAACTCCAAGTTATGGGATGATTTATTTCAGTGTTAGATGTGGGAGAAGGGCTAGAGTAGATATGTTTTTCTTTCTATGAACTCGGAGAACAAGCCCCAACTTGGACTTACTGTTCAGTCACTACCAGTCATATATGTATAGGCCTAATTTCTCATCTTTCTTGCTGTTGTGTTCTATCTCCCTAGGTGTTGTCCCTTTGGGCTACTATTACCTACCTGTGTGTTTTATGTGAACAGTTTCATTGGCTGCATTTTCTGTTGTAGCCAAGAGGCCAAGTGCCTCCTCCTACCTTTCTTGATAGATTTGTTTTTAACTTCAGACCTATGAGCCATCTCCACAAGTGCCACTGTTCATTCTTTGTGTTGTTTCTCTGAGGATTAGCTACCCATCTTGAAATAAATCTGTTGTTACACTCCGTAGCTGTTTCCCATTGTGTTCCCACTAAGTACTGTGCACTTTGAACTTTGCTTATTGAGCATTCCTAAATTCATGTAAAACATTAATTGCATTACTGTAGCATTTAAACAGGTGACTCACTGCAGTGCTTATAACTGGACAAATATAAAATGGTGTTGGAGGTCTCCATTTAAAAAAAAATGATGTTATTTCAGTATACTGTGTCTTAACTATAGTGCAGTAAGAATGTATATGCCTAGGAAGGCCTCATTGATCTAAACTACACCCATTGAAACCCAGCCGTGCTGGAGCTAAGTCAAAGTGTACAGTATGTAAAGAAAGAGAATGCCAAATAAACTAGAGGAATAAACTAGGTAGTTGGGGGAATGTGTAAGGGACTTGAGAGAACAAATTGTTTTTAACTGCTTTAAACACTTTAAAAACATCAATTCATCAACACGCATAGGCTATGCTAATTGTAAATCTTTCATTAAAAACCAGTCTCCTGAGGCTATCTCTAGGCAACATCTTACAGGCCTAGTTCTGATTACTATTTCTTCTTTAAAGTAATAGGAATATACTTCCATAAGCATATTCTATAATTTATATTTAATTTAGTACCTGACCACATTATTTGAATTACTAAATCAGTTTTGGTTTGCTTTGTTGTAATACACTAATATTCAAATGGGTTAGTCCCCTGATCTTAGGTTTGACTTATAGGTAAGTATTAATAGCTAATTTATAATTGCTTTTAGAATTTTCCTATTGGATCATCAAGAAAATACCTCATAAATTCTGGTGTTATCTGTAATGTCTAATTAAGGCACATTTTTATTCAACACACAGGTAATTTAAATGGATCAAATGTGTATGATATGTGCCTTTAAAGTAATTTTACCCAATCATTTGTTGAAAAGAATTGAATTGGTCAGAAGTTGTCAGACAGGTTTTGAAATGTTATGAGGCCAAATCCTTTTGTTTATGGGGTTTTTTTTGCCTTGTTTTCAGGTGGTTTTTTTTTTTTAATATAATAGATTGGTACAATTTCTTCTTCTGGAAATCTTTATATACTTGTAAGAATTAGTGCAGATGTTAATAATTTTAAATTTTAAATTTTAAATCCAAGGAAAATCAGGAATGTATTTTAAGGGAACCAATTTCAATGGCTCCTTTAAATTCATCTGAGAAATAAATTAAATTTATAAATAAAATTGAAAAATATATATTGGGAAAGACAGAAGATTCCAATAAAATTCAATAAGAAAAAAACTAAACTATGTAGGATAGTGCTGTTGAGCATACAGTAAATGTCAGTAAATATTTGGGGAATGAGTGAATGCATGAATGAATCAGTGAATAGATACATCATCTGAATAGTAGTTTGGGAACTAGACATACCTGGGTTCCAATCCCAAATGTCTCCTTACCTTCTGAGAAACTTTGCACAGGTGATTTAGCCTTTCTGAGCCCCAAATTCCTTATATGTAAAATTTTGATAATGATGATGTCTCATGGTATTGTGAGAATTAAATAAGATAGAGAGCCTGGCACAGAGTAGACATTAAATAAATATTATTGTTGTTATAAACCATATGAAAATTGCCATGTTTGCTAGGTTAAAATTGTTGAAAGTTAATGTGACTTAACCTGCTATTTTTTAATTTTACTTATTATTATTTTTTATTTCAGTAGATTTAGGGCATACAAGTGGAGTTTTATTACATGGATATATGGTTTAGTGGTAAAGTCTGGGTTGTTAGCATAGCCATCACCCAAATAGTGTACATTGTGCCCAATAGGTAATTTTTCATCCCTCACCTCTCTTCCCTCCTCCCCCCTTTTGAGTCACCAGGGTCCATTATACCACTCTGTGTGACCATACGTAACCATAGCTTAGCTCCCACTTATAAGTGAGGACATGCAGTATTTGGTTTTCCATTCCTGAGTTATTTCACTTAAGATAATGACCCCCAGTTCCATCCAAGTTGCTGCAAAAGACATTATTTCATTCTTTTTTATGGCTGAGTAGTGTTCCATGGTGTACATATACCATATTTTCTTTATCCACTCATCAGTTGCTGGGCACTTAGGTTGATTCCATACTTTGTGACTGTGAATTGTGCTGTGATAAACATAACAGTATAGGTGTCTTTTTGATATAATGATTTCTTCTCCTTTGGGTAGATACCCAATAGTGGGATTGCAGGATTGAATGGTAGATCTACTTGTTCTTTGAGAAATCTCCATACTGATTTCCAGAGAGGTTGTACTAATTTATATTCCCACCAACAGTGTATAAGTGTTCCCTTTTTACTGCATCCATGCCAGCATCTACTGTTTTTTGAGTTTTTAATGATGGCCATTCTGACTGGAGTGAGAGAGTATCTCATTGTGGTTTTAATTTGCATTTCTGTGATAATGATTCAGCCCAATATTAATCATTATATCACGTGAAATGATTCTGTTATTTCACAAAAAAGATAACTTAGCCCAACTTGAGGGTTTGGGGAAAGTTTCCTCAGGGAGATAATGACATCTGAGCTGAGACTTGAAGGATAAGTTAGAGTTGGCCAGTTGAAAAGAGGTGGGAAGTAAAACTCAGTGGAAATCAAGCAGGGGGGAGAGGGTAGAAGGGGAGGAGCATTCCCAGTAATAGAGCTGCACCCTCATGTAGTTTACCTTAGGGTAAATGAGGATAAAATAGACCATTTTGGCTGGGTGCAGTGGCTCACACCTGTAATCCCAGTGCTTTGAGAGGCTGAGGCAGGAGGATCACTTGAGACTGGACTGGGCAGCATAGTGAGACCCCACCTCTACAAAAAATTTAAAAATTTGCCAGGCATGGTGGTGTATTCCTGTAATCCTAGCTTCTGGGGAAACTGAGGCAGGAAGATCACTTGAGTCCAGGAGTTCAAGGCTACAGTGAGCTATGATCACACCACTGCACTCTAGCCTGGGTGACAGAGCAAGACCCTGTCTCAAAAAAAATAGAAAATAAAATAGACTATTTCAAGTAGTATTGTTTGGATAGATTGGACCTTAATGGCTATTATAAACTCTTTACTACACTATAGTCAGAGGCATAGTCTACTGGTCTAGGATTGTACATCCTTATCAATAAAAAATGTTTGAGCATAAACTCTATTATATACATATTTAATAATAAATTTTACATATGTTCTACTATAAATAGATACATTAAAAATTATGAAAGATAGGTTTCTTTTTTAAATTAAAGATAAGTAGAAATAGAAGTTCTGATATTTTTTTCCTGAATCACAATTAATGATCTTGCTTAATTCTCCACATATCTATAATCCACTTTAGAGACAACTGGTCTGTGAAAAATCACTGAGCATGAACAGGTTTTCCTAATGCTTCTTAACCATGTTTCCTGAGAGTTTAGAATTTATATTTTCAGTACCTACATGGTCTCAGAGCCCCAATCTAGAAAATTAATGTAATTATTGGCTCAAGGATGATTATATCCATAGGATCCCAATCAGGGATCTGCTTCCTAAGAACAGAAGCAAAGCCACTCAGGGAGGACATACCTTGAACCTGGCCTGAAGTGGATTCCCACAGATAAAGTCCTGCTGAAGATGAGCTTATGAACCAAAACTACAAAACACAGAAGAAAGTAAACAGCTATGAGTGAGAGTCAACAGACACAAAAAACAGCAGGATTAGATTGTGAGAACTTCAAGTAGAAGAACAATTTAATGGGAACCAAAAAAAAAAAAAAAAAAACAAAAAAGAACAGGCAGATTTGAAAAGGAGCCAAATATGAAATAAAAAGTATAGTCATTAAAATTAACTCAATGGGTTAGCTAAGAAGCAGATTAGAGACAGCCAAAGAGAGGATTTAATGCATGGTCACTGGATCTGAGGAACACTAGTGCTGTTCCAGTTATAGTCAAAATACAAATCAAAGCATGTCATGTACACCTTGATACCCACCTACCACCCACTCACATAAGATCACGCGATGGCACCCAAATCCGCAGAAAAGTAAAAACAAAATCCTTCACATGGCCCTGAAGCCCTGCCCGACCTCTGCAGCTCAGGTACTCCTAAGTTATTGCTTAACTTCATTTTCTCTGGCCTTCTTTCAGTTCTTCTAATGTCATGCTTCCACCTTCCATAGACCTTTGAACAAGTTGTGCTTTGTGTTTGGAATATCCTACTCCCTTTACCCTAATTCTCTCATTCAACTCCAAGCTCAAGGGTCACTTCCCCAGGGGATCTTCCTTCATCCCACAGGTTAATAGGATGCTTTGTTACTAATGATCAGGGAAACTAGATACTTGCCTTCAAGGTACTAATTCAGTTCATAATTTTACATCATTACTGTAATTATTTGAATAGCATCTATCTTCCCCACTAGATGATAAGCCCCAGGAGGGCAGGACCATATTTGTTTGGCTAACCATTGTGTCCCTAGCACCATGCTTGTACTTACTACGTGCTGAATAAATATTTTTATATGAATAGATATTCCAGAAAAACACAGAGCATAAGTTTTGATATTAAAACAGCTCCAAAGATGATTGATTTTCGAGTTTCTTTTGTTCTGTGGTTAGTTTTGTCCTTTTGCCACATTATCAGAAATGATATTTGATACTCTTTTTTTTCAAATCTTCTTAAGCCAAATTATATTGTTTCTTTGCACAGATTCTTTACTGTTTTAAATAGACCCTTTTCAGCATTCAGCTTTTAGTACAGGTCCTTAGATTTCTTGCAAGGTAGTCTATAAAGCCCTGTGAAACCATAACAGATGTCTGTTTGAATTCCATGAGTATTGCAGTTTTTAGCAAGGCACAGGGCAGGCACATGTTAGGAATGGTGCCACTTGCAGAAAAAAGGTTGTGTGGTGCAGTGGGTTCTTTAGAAGCACATCTGATTTTTATTTTTCGGGTGATCATGATCCTTCTTGGATCTGTTTACTGGCTAGCTTTTTTAAAGTGTTCCTTTGCTAACCTGACTATGGCTTATTTTGTGAAATTGTGACCAAGTGCAAGGAAGTGGGCAAGTAGAAGACAGGACTACAAAGCATCTGTGAGCTAGTGGGTTTGGGTCCCAGAGGATAGTGGCACTGTGGCCCACTTACTGCAGTGAGGAGGTATTGATTTTTCTCCCTCCCTGTTCTTAGCTGCACCTCTGAAGCAGATATGGTATGAAGCATCTTTCCTGGTGAAGAGAGGAAAAACTGTCATGGTAAACTTTGTCACCCTAACAATTGGACATTTCAGACCAAACTAGATGGAATGGGAAAAGGGCTTAAAGGACTCTGGTAAACCTCCTGACTTAGTTCAGTATCCTGGCTTTTGTGACAGAGAAGTTCCCTACAGTTTAAAACAACCTTGATAGACAATGGGAAGAAATGTGTGTCTAATGTTTTGAAAAGGGAATAAAAGGATCAAATCAGTGAAAACAACACAGCTTTGTGCAGTGATCTTGGAAGGTTAGCAAAGTGGTCTTGTCCAAGTTTTCAACAAGATGTTCCATTCCTGTTATAATTGGCTGCTGGATAGGTTTGGACCTAACTAGAATGCCAGCGTTCGATTTCACCGTGTCCTCGGTGGAGATGTGTCACCGTTTATGCTTGCCTTAGTGACAATTTTCTAAAATGGAAACTCGTGGGAAATCATTACAGTGTTTATATGTCTCCCTTGTCGGACAGCGTTATCCTGTGATATTTTACCAGTGTTTTCTACTGCATGATGGCATCTTGCGAAGGTTAAGGCAGAACAAGTCCCTCTGTAATTTTGTGACTATATTTTACTTACTGAAGAAGAAAAGATAACTGACAATTAAGTATTTGGGATGTCACAGAAAGAACATGTGCAACTAATCAATGGTATCCTTTGGGAACATGATTTTATAAAGCTGATAAGGTAGAAAAATTGGGATTTTGTGATTTGTGTTACGTGATGATAATTGCACCTTTTCAATAAAAAAGACATTTCTCCTGGAGTAAACATTGAGCTTGCAGGGGCTGCTGGTAGCAATGTCGTTGTTTTTCTGCCCCATTCAGCCAATTTTTTGTAAATGCTTTCATACAGTATAAGATTTTCCCATTCATCTTTTAGAATGATATTTCTGAAGGACTATACGGTCTATTTTAAGGGAAGTCATTTATTCTTATGAAAGTGAGTAACAGTGTATAAAGAAAAATAATTTTTTTTTGTTTTTTACAAAATACGTCAGTCACCCACTTTTAATATTTATCAGAGTGGGTGTAGTAGTATCAAAGTAGGTCACATAGTGTATCATACACTTGTTACAGTTCTTTGATTTAACCCCATTTCCTTTGTGCATCTTAATAATAACATGATTTTTAGTCTACGTATAATCTTTTTCTTTTTTTTATCTCTTTTTTTTTAAATAAGGGGGAGAGTGAGGTTCAATTTCTTTTTTTTTTTGAGATAGAGTCTCACTCTGTCATCCTGGGTAGAGTGCAGTGGCATCATCATAGCTCCCTACAACCTCAAACTCCTGGGTTCAAGGGATCCTCCTATCTCAGCCTCCTGAGTAGCTGAGCCTACAGGTGTACACCATGATGCCCGGCTAATTTTTCTATTTTTAGGAGAGACGGGGTCTCACTCTTGCTCAGGCTGGTCTCGAACCCCTGAGCTCAAGCAATCCTCCCGCCTTGGCCTCCCAAAGTACTAGGATTACAGGCACGAGCCACCATACCCGGCCTGGTCTACATATATTCTTAAGTGATCAGTTGGGTGGAAATTTCTTTAATGCATTTTTCTGTTAATTCTATAGTATCTCCAATCTGCGTGTGTATTAAAGAGCCCAGGATATTTAGATGCTCTTCGATGCCTACTCTTCCCATACCTGTGCCACTTTTGCTGGTTTTATTGCATAGGTGTCAATTTAGAGATAGAAAAAAAAAATTAGAGATAGACTCCTTCCCTGCTGGTTATGACAGTACTTTCTTCTTCTTCCAGCAGCTTTGAAGGTGCTGGCTAACCAGCCGCCACCTTCCTTAACAGAACTGTTAGTCAACTTACAGATCACTGTCCCCTTGGCCCTCCAATGCTGCATTCCATGATTGGTAGCACTGTTGGATGACCTCTTTTTATGGAAACTATTTTGAAATCTTTTAGTTATTTTCATTACTTGCCTCTAGCCCTTCCTTGGTTTATTCTTATGTCTCTTTTTTCAGGGGTGGGGAGCTTGATAACATTGCAGTAAGTGGGGGGAGAGGATTGTTCAGCTTATTGGACACCTTGTGGAAGCAGTACTACTTGCTGACCTACCATTTGAGACCCCTGACCCTTGTAGTAAACAGCTACTCTCCATCTTGTGTCTGGATAATTCTGCTTCTTACAGTGTTTTACTCAGTACATATACCTGTAAAATGTAATGAGATTTATCTCTAGCTTTTTCTCCAACTTGTCACGTTCATTTTGAATTCTGATATTTTACTGCATAAACTAGTTGCTGGGCCATGCATGCCCCTTGCCTCCAGGAATGGGATGAGCAGTGCCAGAACTCTACCACCAGAGTCATCAGGTCATCAGGTAGCACTGGGCCTGGGACCCATTGCCACCCTGCAGTTCAAAATGCCCCCTCATACCCGGTGCAGCACACAAGTGCTTCACCCGCTCTACTCTGACCCAGCAGCAATAGAGTTAAAAAGCGTATTTTCCCTAATATTTTGTTAGCTTTGGGAACCCTCCACACCACTGATTATTGCATTTTCAAGTGAAATATAGAGGACACAGAAGCCATGAATATGAATTACTTTCTAGAATCAGTGCAGCAGTAGATTTTGGTCTAATCAGAAAGAATCCTTTACCATGGTAGTGTCACTGCCAGATGAATATTTTCAACCTCAGCCCAGAGCTGAAAGCATTAATGAATTCTAATAGTGAGGCAGCACACCCTCCAGCGGGTTCTAATTGACAAAGAGGGAGAAAGTGAAACAAGGAGGCCAGCATGTCCTTTGGGGAGCTGGCGTACAGCACAGGCCCAACAGTGCACTAGGCTCCAGGCCAAAGAAAAGTGGGCCCAGCGGTGTTGCTGCCACGTCTGAGCTAAAAGCAGGTGTCCTTGGCTGGGCTATCAGGGGTCTGTGAACCTCCTGCCACTGAAAGCACAATTATATATATGTGTAGTTTCTGGCAAACAAGATACTCTGCTTTTATCTGATTTTCAAAAGGATCCCTGAATTATAGAGGGCTAAGAAGCTCTGTTTACTAGATGGACAATAATCTAAACTTCCAAAATGAATGAAATAGGTTGTTGGGAATTGATAACAAAAATACTCAAAGAAAAGAGAATTAAAAAACTGTGGTTTGTTTTTAAAAATTAAGAGCTTATCTGTTGAATAAAGTTAGGTGATTTAAATCAGACTAGGGTCCAAAGTATATGGGTAACCCAGGGTGCAGCTTCAAGAAGGGGTGGTTCCTCCTGAGCAAAAGCTTTTCAAGAAACTGAAGAAGATATAAATGGAATGTTGTGAGGCCCCACTTCACTGTTCAGTGTCTCATGAATGAGATCATGTGTTTATGAACAGAAAGATTTGGTTGAACTAATTTAATTCCCCTTTTGTATCTCTGCACTAATTAATGGCAGTCATTTCACTTGTACATAATTTATTACATTAGGTAAATTCTACTGTATTACACTTCATCTCTGTTTGACTAAAGTATTAATTCCTTTCTTACAAGCTTTTAAAAGAGAGTTTGGGAAATAGTCCTGTCCACATAACTGAAGGCTTAACTAACCCCCGGTGCTGGCTTCTTTATAACTAAATCCTAAAGTACATATTGGTCATTGTTTTATGGAAAATGTTATTTCAGAATATTCAGTGAAAATTTAACAAAAATCAATACAAACTTCTGGAGTTTTCTATATTCCTTTTTACCAGTATATCTTACCTAAAGCAATGTGATCATCTATTTGGAGAACTCTGTTTGGGGAGGCTGAGCAGGATTAATTCCTGTCCCTGTGTTGCAGTGTAAACAGCTTTTTGCCTGTCTTTTGTCATTAATGATCATGCTGTAGATGTAGCCAGTGCATTGTAAGCCAATCTGTCAAGGCAAATAAACAATTCACCTTGTTAAAATTCCCTAAATCTTGCATTAATAAAACCAAAGTAACCCCCTGAACACTCAAGAGATGTCTTCTTCCATACTGCCGTGATGGATGACATGTCTAAAGATCCTGGAAATTAAGTAGTTCAGGTCATTAAAAGTGTCCCACACTTGTTATTGATTTAATTTATTTTAAAAAGGTGGGGGTGGAGATAAGAATGTTATACCCTCCCCCAATTTTTTTTAATCTGAAAGCTACCACTTGTACAGATAATTAAAACTATTGCCTGGGGGAACAGGTCTATATTTGTTACAACATTAAGCTTTATTATTCAAATAGGTATTATATCATCCTCTTAAACAGATATCTAGAAAAAACAAGATAATCATTGAAATTTTTATCACAGCAAAAATACCTTGGAATTTTATATGTGATGGTTCTTAGAACTTTCTGAATTCTAGGCACTGAAATGATGACCTCTGGTCACCCAAAAAATGTCCTTGGGTAGGTAAAAGTTTAGATGAAGGTGAACTGATTTAAGGAAATGCAACTGAAATAGTAATGAAATTATGCCTCTGGGCAGAGGCATTTGTTGGCTCTTTATTTTCTAAACTTTTCATTTCTCTATTTTTATAATCAGGAAAAAAGTAAACGTACATACACAGGGAGGGATGGATGGTTGGATGGGTGGATGGATGGGAAAACACTTCGAGAGTGGTATATATCTATATCTTTATATTCTAAGGCAAGTTTAAGTTGTTTTGTGTGTGTATTTACTTGTTTATCACTAGTTTTCTCCACCAACCCACATTCCAGTGGACTGGTAGCATTCACCACCATATCCCAGTGCCTAACATAATAGATGCCCAGTAAACATTTATTTAATGAATAATGTGTAACCCCCACTTTTCTTCTCTTTTTTATTCCTTAAGCTTCAGTGAGCACAGCAGGCTATGTAAGGAATAGTAGCAGTCCCCTGTAGAGCTGGCTCTCCAGATGACCCTCCCTAGGACGGAACAGCAAGAGGGTCATGGACTAGTGTAGAACACAGGACAGCCTGGGAGGACTGGCAGCCTGTGCAGTCACTCAGCCCATTTATATGTCCTGAACCATTTATATGTCCTGACAGTATTCCAAAACCTGGTGAGAAATGGGGCAACTCAGTATGTAAAATATGGCTGAAAGCAAGATGTTATATAGAACTAAGTATACACAGGATACACATCATTTGACCTTGCTTCTGTTACTAGTTGCATATCTTGTGCGTCAGCTTACAGTGCTCCTGATCAGCTGTGTGAACGACATTTCACACCCGATTCTCATTGTTCTTCAAACATGTGCTCATTGGACAAAACTTACTCATGTTAAGTTATAAAAAATGATCCTTAAGAATAGTTACATTAATTTCGGAGATTATTATACAATCTTTGATGCTTTTCTTATGTTGTCTTTGGAAAAAAGGGGAGAGGGAGGCGGTGAATGTGCAATCAGTTCACACGCTCTGGCAGATTTTTGAAAATACATAGAAATGAAAATGGACTCTATAGCTCTCCATCAGGTTTCTCCTTGAAACTGCATAATTTGGATCTCTGCGTGCTGACATGGTTATGCCATTATGCCAGCTATTTAGCAGAGCTTCCTAAATGGAAGAACTCTATAGATTTTCTTTTAGTATATACACTGATTTACGCTTAGCGGTAAAGTTGTTACTGACCCTTTAAGTGGAGCTGTCCAAATGGCAATAAATGTCAGTTGATCCTAATGCCAAAACAGGTGATAACTAAGGGGTCCTGACTAAATCTTCCAGTTAGAAAAACCATTTATAGTGTTTCCTAATCAGTAGTGGTCTCCTGTGGAGATACACACACACACACACACACACACACACACACACACACACATCCCAGACCTCTTTATCACTCAGTAAGGAAAATTTGATTTACATATCTTAGCAGTATTATTGCTGTTTCCAGGTTTTGAAATATTCACTTTGGCTTAGAATCTCCATGAAGGCAGGGACCATATCTAACTGGTTCCCCGCTGTCTTGTCCTCTAGTCAGCATCTGGCATGCAGTAGGTGCTCTGTAAGTGCTGGTTGGTTGAAAGAATAGATAAAATGCAGCATTTGCTGGCACTGCACAGCATGTGTGTCAGCCTGAATTCTTGGTGGGCGACATGGGGACCACTCCTCATATTGATTGTGAGGAATATTGCTGGCAAGAACTTTGATGGACGGTTATGACTTTTTGAAATAGTTCATTTGATTGATCGCCTAGCAAACTTCACTCCAGTTTCTAATTCTGTTTTCTGCTTTCACAGGCTGTCATTTTAGAAAATGAAGAACTTCCCAAACTGTTTCTTGATTTTCTAAACGTGCGACACTTGCCCTCTCTACCAAAGGCAGAAAGTTGTGGGTAAGAACTGTTGTTTATATATTGGACGCATATTTTAAGTTATTCATCAATAACTGATTGGCCTGACAAATAGCCCAGAGTGGTGCCAGAATGGCCAGCCTGGCCATACCCATTCTTGGGATGGCACTTGCTCGCCCCCTGCTTGTACTCAAAGGAATTCCTCTGAAGTCCTGATCCCCATCTTGGCCAAGTGACTGAGGCTCAGTAACTCGTGTTTAGATTTAAGGAATTGACCTTTTAAATTTATGCTGTTATGTAGAGTGATGTTACATGCTGGGAATTATGAATCTAGATAGCCCTTTTTGGGTCTAATTTGTTTATGTGTGGATACTCGAGCAAAGTCCATGTCCTCTTTGGCACACATACGCATATAATTTTAAAGCTATAAGTGACTTTAGAAATGACTTGATCCAACTTCCCTCATTTTGTAGTTGAGCAAACAGAAACACAGAAATGAAGAGCTTCTCCCAAGATCTCTTGCCTTGTAGCTGGCAGAACCTAGGCCTTCCAACGAGAGCCCTCTTCCCCCACTGCCTCTCCCTCAGGAACTTCTAATGGTGAGGCTGCAGATCCTAATCTCTGTCTACCAAGGAACCAGAGGTTTGATATCACCAGCAATTGGGAAAAGCTAACCTGAAGAATTAACTCTGAAACAAGCCACTTGCCCAGCTATGGGCACATGACTTGAGCTGAGCTAGCCTCAGAGGCTGTCAGCAGCATCCTTGGCATAGTAAATCCATTTGCAGAACAGCAAGTCATCACAAACTCTCTGCAAATCCAAGCAGGGAAGAGGGTTTTACCTATTTTCTCACTGCCTCCAGACCTGCCTAAAGGAACCACACTAACTATAAGAGCATGATGCGGACCACACCCAAAGTCATGTTAAACCCCAGCCGTCTGCTGGATGAGAGGCTGCAAACACCTGCCAGCTCCTCACCGGCACTGTTTACTCAGGGCCGTGGCATCCCACTCACCCCAGAGCAAGAATTATACACTACACTTCCTAAATAATCCATGTTGCCAGTGTGTTCTGTTCTGTACTTGTATCCGTTTACTGGGAGGTTAGGCTTCATATATGTTTATGTGTTTTTTAAAAGAAATATTAGCAATGGCAGTGAGTGAAATCTTTTCTCCATTATACAAGCCCCAAAGTAGTAATAGAACATTAGGATTTTTAAGTGATCTTCAGGAAAATGGAAATCCAAGAATTTACCAGTCTAAAGATTCCTTAGGGTGAGGTATCAGCCATTCTGTGACTCAGTGAAAACTCACAACTCTTTTTTTTTTTTTAGTGTTTCCCAATTCAGTGCTCTAAGAATACTGGCTATTTTTTCCTTTGTTGGCATAAATATTGACTCAGCTTATGTGGTCTTTTTCTTTTTTTTTCCTTTTACAAAAATTTTAGATCCTTTGATGAGACAGAATCTGAAGAGTCAAGGTAAGAACTAATACTTGTCAATCCAGAGTTACACAGACCAAGAATAGGACTGTGGTTTTGTTAAATGTTTAATCACCTGTGATGTAAGTGTTTCAGGTCATGTTTTTCTTAAAGACCTTTGTTAGGAAATTGGTTTTAAAATTATAAATATTTGATAGGGTCTTACAGGAGTAACCAGTTATAATTAGGAGTGAAGGAGTTAGAGCCCTACATTGTTTCATATGAGTAATAAGAATGTTTTATCCATAATCGTATTATAAGATTTTTAAGAAAGCACTCTTCAGCCATGATTTATTGTCTAGATTGTATATCTGCTTCACATTCCACAAAGAAATGTTTGGAAGGTGAGTGCCATGCTAGTTTGCTCCCTCTAACTCTGTTTGCTATTATTCACCCACACTGTTAGATACATAAACCTTGAGACATCCCCGCACAGCAGTTTGATCCCCTCAAAGCTAGTTTGTAGTGTTTTCTGTTTACCGTCGTCCCCTGATGCTGACATGCCTGTTCTTGACCTTTCCAGCAAACTGTCCCACCAGCCTGTGCTGCTGTTCCTCAGGGATCCATACGTCTTGCCTGCAGCCAGCGGTAATCAAACCTGTCATCTGCTAACAGCTCTTTACTGATTTGACCCTGTACCACATAAACCACGTTTTTAATACAGGTCTAACAGAGTGACATTGGTCCAGGGCTTAATAATCTGCCAATAAACCAGTGCTCTTGGTGTAAGAGACATTTAGAATTTTAATTGGGGCCAGGCTTTCAGAAGGAAATGTAATTTTTCTTTCTCTCTTACCAGGCTATTTTGAATTAGAGTAATAAGGGGGAAAGGTATTTATGGTCTTTAATTTTTTTGGTAGTGTTATTTTGGCCTATGCTTATTTTTGTCCAGATGCCAGGGTTCAAATTCAAGTCTCCAGTCCTTTTTTAAAAAGCCCTTTTCCAAAAGTTGTATATACACATTGCCAGTGTATCTCTGTTTCCATTTAGATTACAATGTCTTTGATGGTCAACTATATATTTTTAAAAGTTGTATATTTTAAATACAATTAATTGATTTAACTATAACTGCAATCAATATTTTAGCCTGAGTCCTTTCTCTATGTTAAGAAATTCAAATTCTTCAAAGTCCCTCTCAAAGTGTTCTCTTATGCAGCTCTTTATGAGTATATTCTCAGACATTATCCCATTTAATTTTCTTAACAACCTTATGAACTGGGCAGGGCAGGTATTGTCATTGGCTGAATGAGAAAATTAGGGTTCAGGGAGGTTCCTGACTTGTCCAGTGTCAGATGGCTGATGGATGGACCCCTTGTTGCCTGAGTTCTCTTTCTGTGCTCTTTGCATAGAGTGAATTTTCAGCCTTTGTTTCTGAGAGTCACTAAATAACAATGGATAGGTGATCCATTGAAACCATTCCTTATTTCTGACAATAAAAGCTTTACCACCAACAAGAGAAAGGGGACTGTTCTCTGTGGCAAGGATGTAAGTACTCAGATCACCCACTTAGCTGTCAGTTTAAAGAAGGGTGGCAGGATACAGCCCTCCTCTCTTGAGGAACCTTTCCAAACAACCTGATCAGAGAGAGCCACCTTTGCTATATAAGAATATGATCTCATAGTGTTTTTCCTATAAGATCCTTGCAGTGAAGAATAACTGCCTCTCTTTGGCATTTGCTTCCCATGTTTAACAAATATACATATTAGTTGATGTTATGTTAAAATGTTATATTTAACAAATATTCATGATGCAACCTAGTCTAGATTAAATAGGCAGTGTTTTATAAAGTATTATCTTTTAAAAATGGAGCTATTTCATGCATCTGATTGAAATTCCTGCAGAAGTGTAGAGAGTGCAATGATCACTGTAGATGAGAACAGCCAGGATACTTGATGGAAGAGGAAAGATATTTTATGACCTTAAATCCAATTCTCCTAGCAGCACCTACCATGTGCTATGCACCTGGCTTACAACAGAGAACAGGAGGAACTTTCTGAGAAGGAATATCAGAAGTAAAGGAGCTAGAAAGAGTAAGAAGTAGGTATCATTCATTGGTAGCATGGTGGGATGAAGACTTGTAAAATAAGGGGATTCCAGTTTGAGAGTAAATGGAAATCATGGGTTTGATGGATAGGATGGAACAGCCATGGAAGGGCCAGTCACCATATCTATTTTCTTGGAATTTTGACCAACCTAGTTTCATGAATCAGATTCCTATTGTCTTAGAAGTGTTATACTAATGGTATATTCTTGCAAATCTTTAACATTTAATTTAAAGAGACACTTTACTTATATCACATTTTTGTGTCATGGTTCCTCTTAGTAAGATGTTGAAGTTATTATTCTAGAGAATACTGAATATGGAAATATCTTCACAGATATACTGACCCCCACAAAGTCAGAGGAGTGTTTGTCTTTAAAGATCTGACAATTAAACATTATCCTCTTGTAAGATGCTAAAAATGGAACATTATCCTTGTAGCTTTTAATATCAGAAGTCAGGAGAATACTCTCTTAACAGATTGAAAAGTATATGCTTTTTGGTCTTTGTTCTGATTTTTCTGGGAAATTCAAAACAGCTCTTGCCAAAGTCCCCAATGACTTCAGTGTGGCCAAACCCTGTGAACGTTTTTCAGTCCTCATCTCCCTTGGCCTCTCGTCAGCTTGACCACTTTCCCCTTCTTCAAACACTGTCTCTCCTTGGCTTTCTCATTTTTCTTCCAGTCTCTGGCAGCTCTCCTGAGGCTCCCATAGACCCTCTCCTCTTCTCACTATGCTCCTTTCAAATAATGTCCTCCTTGCTCATGGCTGTGACTACCCAGGTATACAGCTGAGTCGCAACATTATATTTACATCCCAACCCTCCCCTGCGAGCCCCAGATTCTTACTGTCATTTCCAAAGCCCTCTGTGGCCTGCCCTGGGCTCGTGTTTCAACTGGGACCTCCTCACACACTCCGCCCCAGGCACACTGGAATTCCTTCTGGGCCCCGGATGTGCTAACCTCTCCCCCTGCAAGCCTGGGGCACCTGCTCTTTCCCCACCTTGAACCTCCTTGTCTCCACTCACGGTGGCTCTCTGCTCTGCCGGTCTCGTGTTGCATGCCATGGCGTTAGGGAGCCTTTGCCGGCGCGCCCTCTCAAGTAGCCTCCGTGAACCCCTCCACCCGTTCACAGTAGATGTTTATTAAATAAATGAAAACCAACAAAAATAACAACAAAACCTACCCTGAGCTGCATTCCGTCTCATCACCTCTTAATGGGAATCAAAGGCAAGGAGTTTCCTGAGTAATTCAAGCAACAATGGACATTGTATTAAATCATGCATATAGCAAGGCCAAAATCCAAAGTTTAAGTGGAATGGAACAGATGAGGAAAAAAGCCCAAAGTCTTGCTCATCTTATTGTTGACCCCTAACTGGTTATAAAATACCTCCATCCCATTCACTTTTTATCAGAATGCTCTATTGCTTCCTTCATAGGAATGGTCACAAACTATCTTGTCTTTGTTCTTCTCTCTCTTTCTCTCTCTCTGTCATATTTACCCTCTAAATCCCCCGTCTAGCATATGCTCAGCCCTTGGCAGACACTAAATTCAGGGCCTTAGCACTTGCTGTTCTCTCTGCTGGGAACGCCCTTCTCCCAGCTACCCGCCCAGCCAGCTGCAGTGTCACTTCGTTCAAGTCTCTGCCCAAATGCACCTTCACACAGGCTCTTCCCTCACTGTTACACCCCTGTCTTTCCCTAGCCCTGCACCCTGCATTTTTTTTCCTTGCCCTTCCCTTGTCACCACTTGACATCTTACCAGTGCTGTAGAATTACCCATAGTATTTAATGTTATTTTCCTTTTTGTCTTTTTTTGCTGAACTTACTTAGTCAAATCCATTTAAGCTAAATATGCTTATGATGTAAATTCACTGACCTTCAAATAGACTTTAATATTTTGGATGCCAAAGGATAAAGGCATGTGCACTCCTTGCATGTAATGTGTCCTATTGGGCATTTTATTGAAAATTAATCAACAGCTCTATTCATGGCTATTGATTTTAATATGCTTCTAAGTGGGAGAAATACATTTAAAATTAAAATTAACTTAGCCAAATCATTGCCTTTGATTGGATTTGAAATATGCAGGTGTAAGACCTATTGCACGCTTTAAAAGATATGTTTTATGAAAAACTATGTTACTTCATGTTGGAGAAAGGCATACACTAAGAAATCAAATGTCAGTAGCCAAAAATAACTGGATGCTCATGTATTGGAGTTGTTTTTAAAACATATTTTGTTCATTTGCTTGTCTCCCTGACTAGCACATAATATGTTCCATGGCATGGGCAGGGACTGTTACTTATTTATATTGCCAGTAATTAGTACTTGGTATGGAATAATAGCTGGTACTTACTGTGTGCCAAGCCCAGATCTAAGCACTCTGTTTCCCTCGTCAGTCTTTACGACAACCTCTAAGGTAGGTACTATGATGGAATCCATTTCCCAACTGAGGACAGGGAGGCACAGAGAAGTTAAATAACTCACCTAAGGTCACACAGTTATTAAGTGGCTGATCCAGGACACAGAGGCCTCTCAATAACTGTTTGTCAAGGTAAACTTGTCACTGTATCCAGCTGCTTACTTGGCTTCCACCTTTGGCGAGTCTTGAGGGGGAAGACTCAACAAGTCCAAAACCGAATTGACCGTCTTTGGTTTTACACCCATTCCGCGTCTTCTGCCCGTCACCTTCTCCTGGTGATGCAAGTCAGAAACCCAGCAGGCACCCGTGACTTCTCTTTTTCCCTCACTAGCCACCTCTGACCTGTCACACAAGGTCACATCCTTCCTTTCTGGAAAACCCCGTCAACTTTCCTCCCTCCCACCATCACGATCTCGCTCAGGCCACCGCCGTCTCCCTCTTGACTACTGCAGTGGAGTCTGAACTGATCTCCTTGTGTCCACGTTGAACTTGGTCCAGTCCATTCTCCAGCTGACAGCCAGAATCATCTTTTCGGAACACAATTCGGTCCTGTCTCATTCTGCTTTAAAATCCTTAAATACCTTCTCATTGTGTTTTAGATAAAGCCAGAATTCCTGTCCATTCTTCTCAAGCATGACTTGGCACCTGTGCCCTCAGCGTCCTTACACATGTTCCTCTTACTTCAATGGCCTCCATTTAGGTCTCTGAACCCTCCGGGCTCCCTTTGCCTACGCCTCTGAGAGCCTTCCTGATAAGGCCTGATCCTCTTTTAGTGGTTTTAAATAGTAGGTACTCTACAGGGGCTGGATGAACATGTTCTTAAAATATTGGACCATTTAATTTTCTTATATAAAAACTACATGTATTTAAAATGCTCAGCTTTAGCATAATTCCTGGATATAATCATGTATAGATTGAAGTTTAGAAATTAAACTTCTGAACCATGAGACAGATTGGTTCTCCCATTCAAGTAACCCATTCATATTTTATCTGCTCTAATAACTGGAACGTGGTACAATGTACTCTGCACCTCTGGGTTTCCTTTTTATCTCCTATAATAATGTAACTGATTTTTCAAGTTTGGCAGGATGGCTTTTGTCAGAAATTTGCCCTTTTAAGTTTGGAAGACAGGCCCCCGTCTTACTGCTCTCTAGAAGCTAGTATAATAGAACAAGTGTACTCAAGACAACTTGGACTAAATGCTGCTGTAAACTACGATGGAAAAACTGCAGTGAAGTATTCCCAGTAGAAATCTTGGAATTCCTTCAAGTATATTGAGATTTTGTTAGAAATTGAATTGCCAGTGTAATCCATCTTCCTTGTGAGAAAACATTCAGATAAAGAGCTGGGGCCTAGCAGCATTAACCATTAGAACATCCCTTAAATCAATAAGCTACAAATCTGGCTGCACATTCCTGCAGCGCCTGGTGTTGTGCTCAAGTGGCTTTAGGCTGGAGCAGCATGACTGATAGCACCTCCTAAACAAGGCAAACTGCACAGTGAGGCAGATTCCTGCTGTGTTACCATGGGCCTTGCCTTGTTAAATTCTACAGAGTGCAATTATATTTTATTGTGGTGCATAAGAAAAACAGTTTTTCCTTTTGTTTTTCAGATTTTCCAAATGTGGTTATTGAGGGAGTTCTCCATGGGATATTTTACCCTCATTTACAGCCCAGGTAGAAATCCTACATGGCTACAAGAAGCTGAAGCAAGTTTTGAAGTCACAGCCAAGGAAATCAATACCTACCAAATTAACCTAAACTCTATGACATAACAGCTCTAGCTAGTGGTAAAATTCACAGTCCCAGCTTAATTCAGGGCAGGGACCTTTCCATTAGAATGGTGCTTTTAAAAATAGAAACTAAACCAGGGCAGTGGTCAGATTAAGGCCAAGTGTTTAAGAAGTAGAATGTAGCTGCCAACTTAGAAACCCATGAAAAGGAGGCTGCAGTAGATTCCTGGGAACACTGGGTGTAACAGCAGAACAAAGTCACCCTCTGCTTCTGTCGCACCATTTGCTAATTGAAAATCATATCCTGAATCATACTGAGACTGATCAACTTTGGTAGCTTTTTTGTTCAGATCTTATGACACACTAATCCTTTCACACAAGGTTTTCTCAGCCAGCGATAGTACATTCAGAAGTGCTGGCACCAGGACAGTGTCACAGAAACACACCATGCTAAATGTGAGGAAGGAACTAACCTGGAAATTAAATTATAATGATAATATTATGGTATTTTGATTCACATTACAGTGGAGTTACATCATACCCAGGGGTTAGCTTCTAACATCAGCACATAAGGTAAAATGGGCTATTAGGATGATCCTTGAAAGCCCTTTAGAAAGGCGCCATATTGGACATCTGTGCATTCACCTCAACCAGTTTTTACTCCAGTGTTGCAAGAAAAGAGTGTTTCTTCACTTGAAGACCAGATGAAGTCGTCGGTGTTTGTTTAGGGGCCATTTTGTATGAAAAGCACATACCTTTGAACACTAGAATCACACTCAGCCCTGAAAGATGCTTGCCCTGTGAGAGGAGGATGTGTACTGGCAATGAGTGAACAGCCAGCAGATGGACAACACTTGTCTGGGCTTTACTCAAGGACCTGCATTTATCTAATCGGTAGTATTGCCACAGGATTGTGTGTTATTTTCCTTATGGGTTCCTTTTTACTGACCTCATGTATTTAGTTAATGTAAGTTAAATATGTTTATGATATAACTCCACTGTACATCATACATTCATATTTTGAATAGCAAAGGGTAAATGCATATATATACTACCTGTATGTATGTGCTGTATGTGGGCATTTCATTGAAAACTAATTAATAACTAGGCTATTTATAGTTACTAGTTTTAATAAGTTTCTGTGCAGGAGAAAAATATTTAAAATCAAAACTAATAACTACATCATGGTTTTTGATTAGGGTCTAAATATACAGGTTTAAAGCCTACTGCAAACTGTTAAAGATATGTTTTATGATAGATTCTGTTACTACATGTTGGAAACAAGCAAGAACTAAATAATCAAGTGTCATCAACCAAAATGAACTGACTAGTCAAACATTGGAGATATTTTTTAAATGTTTTTATGTTATTAGCTATTTTGAGTTAAATAAAAACAAAGATCAAGAAATATTTGAGTTTGTCTTCCCCTAGGATTTTATTGGAAACACGAATTGTGTCTGTCTCTTTACACACACAAATGCGCGCACGCACACACACACACACACAACCTCTCACATATGCACATAGACATTTATTTCTAATCTGACAGAATAAGTTATTAAATTACCTCATCTATTACTAAGACAATAGATACTCATTAAATATTTGATGATTTACCAAGATAATAAGAGTTTTTCTTAAAAGACCAAGCATCTGTAGTGGTACACTGCTCAAGAAATCTTTTTTGAGAATTAAAATTTTTTTAGTGATGATTTTCATTTTTTCTATTTATTTAAATTTTTAATATATAATTTTATCAGTCAGGCTTATTGCAGGAACTAGAAACCACTGTAAGTCTTTTAAGTAGAAAGGGCTGTAATATCAGAAACTGAATGCTTACAGAACCTTTTGGAAGGATGGGAGGAGTGAACCACTGGTGGGTGTCCAGAAACGAATTCCAGGACGCCACAGCAACCTCCAGCACCGACCTGCCAGGAGAGCTACAACCTGCCCCTTAAGCAGGAATTCAGGGCGCCAGGAGGCTGCAAGTGGAGCTTTTGAGATAAAAAACGGCATCATAGCTGCAATACAGGGATCAGCAAGTAGGATCAGGAAGTAACTGTTATCTGCATGAGATACGGAGATATCATGGAGATATTCCACAAGGTGCTGCCTCAGCAGCACCCAGGAAGCTGGTGACTGAGCACTAGAACAAAGTGTCCAGCTGCCACCACCTACATCACAATTGCCTCTCAACACCCACGGACTTGCTTGCCAGAAACCACAGCCCAAAGCAGCAGGAAGATAGTATTCACCCACTTTCATCGCCCGCTCCATAGCTCCCTTCAAAGTACATCCAGTTTGTAGAAACTTATTCTCAATCCGCAGCTGCAGTGGCGTCTGGGAAGGAGCTGGTAGCCTTCTAGTCTCTGCAGCTCAGGAATGCATGTTGGAAAGATGGTGGAATATATTTTCATGGTTAAAAATTTAATTTAAAAAAATTAATATAAACATATATATAAAAAGGAAATTCTTCTCCCGTCTCATCTGTATACCCAGTTCCCCTCCCACAGGCAACTACTGTACTTAATGTATTTTGAGAGATATTTCATCTACATGCAAGCAGATATTATACATTTAGTGTACATATTCTAGTGTACTCATTGTTTTCTACCTATTTTTATTTAACAGTGTATCTTGGCAGTCTTTCCATATTAGTACATAAAGTATGTTCCTCTTTTTTATAGCTGCATGGATCTGCTACAATTTATGTAACCAGTACCATATTAATGGACATTTATTTTCATTTTTCTATTATAAAAATGCCATAGATGATAACTTTTTTGTGTGTATATATGTATCATCACATATTTTATTAATAATTTGCATAAAACAACTATAAAGTCAAAACAGCAAAAACTTTTATTAAAAAACTCTGTCAGATGTGTAAATGCACATTTATAATATTTCATAATATTTCACTCTTGGAATTCATTGGGTGTGGCTGACCCATATTGCTGTGCAGGTTGTACACTGAACAGGTCCAAGCAATGTCATTCACATGGACCACAGCGTGAATGGCATTTCCTGATTCATGCTTGGAACCCTGCACTTGGGGAAATATAAAAAAAACTAAATCATTCAAAGCGTGGATTCATAGGCAATAGAGAAGTAAAGGGTAGAAGGAAGAAACCAGAAGAAAGAAAAGGAAAAGAAATCCCAATACCACGTAAGGCAGGATGTGGGGACAGCCCCACTCTCCCATGCTGAACTTGGTGTTCTGCCTGGACTGTCTCCCAGTGCTGCTTTATGCAGCGCCTCTCTCAGGCTTCACCTTCCTCGCCTGGCCAGTCTGCTACTGGCAGCCCTGGTGTCCTTTCTCCTCCCTCCACTCCAAACAGTCGGCCATGGGTACAAGCCCAATAACACGATGACCGTCACTACCTGGTAAATCCTACAGTGACGATAATCTCCCTTTGGAAAATGTTGAAATCTCATAGAGTTTAGAGAATATCATGATCACACTTTAGAAATAACAAATGGCTTTCATTTCACGTGGCAATTTTGATCGATTGGTAATGGCTGCCCGAAGTGCTGCCCACCCCTGAGGATAATTACTATCAAAACAGAAAAGAACAAGTGTTGGTGAGGATGTGGAGAAGTTAGAACCCTTGTAACCGTACATTACTGGTGGAAATGTAAAATGATTGCGGCCTCTGTGGGAAATGGTATGACAGTTCTTCAAAAAATTAAACATAGAATTACCATATGATCCAGCAATTCCACTTCTGGATATATGCCTAAAAGAAGTGAAAGCAGGGACTCAAACAGATAATTATGTACCCATGTCCATAGCAGCATTATTCATAATAGCCAAGAGGTAGAAACAACCCAAGTCTTCCCTGATGGATAAAGAGATAAAAAGGAAGTTAGTTCTGCCACATGGTACAATATAGATGAACCTTGAAGACAATATGTTAAGTGACATAGGCCAGTCACAAAAGAGCAAAAACGTTATGATTCCATTTATATGAGGTACCTAGAGGTAGTCAAATGTATAAAGACAGAAAACAGGATCATGGTTGCCGGGGGCTTGGGAAGAAGGGGAAAGGGGGAATTAGGGTTTAATAGGTTTCAGTTGGGGAAGATAAAAAAGTTCTAGAGATGGATGATGGTGGTGTTTGCTCAACAATTGAAATGCATTTAATGCCACAGTATTGTACACTAAAAAATGATTAAAATGATAAATTTTATGTCATGTGTATTTTACCACCATAAAAAAAAAAAGGATTTTGAGTGGGTATCTGCTCAGTGAGCAAGGTGTAGTAACCAATTAGCACCAGCTGCCATGGTGCAGGAGAAGTTTGGGTACACATACCAGAGGCTAGTTTCACATTCCTGGCAACCTCTAAGATTCCAAAACAGTCATTCTAAATCAGAGGTATTCATCAGAATCAGTAAGTCTGGGCTGGGACCTATCGTTGGGTAGTTAGAAACACCACCCAGTTGATTCTGATACCTACCTGTGTTCAGGCTTACTGTTTGAGGGAGATAGCTTATGAACTACCCTTTAGCGTCTCCTCGAATGATTTCTTGATTTTTATGCCTCCTTCAGAATCCACTTGAAGGATGTGAAACTGGCCACTGGTATGTGTGCCCAAGCTTCTCCTGCACCATGGCAGATGGCGCTAATTGATTACTACACCTTGCTCACTGAGCATACACTCACTCAAAATGCTTTTTTTTTTATAGTGGTAAAATACACATGACATAAAATTTATCATTTTAATCATTTTTTAGTGTACAATACTGTGGCATTAAGTACATTTAGATTGTTGAGCAACCACCACCACCATCTCCAGAACTTTTTTATCTTCTCCAACTGAGGGGCGTGGAGGTGATGAAGGAGAAAAGGTATTTATATTTTTTTCTTCCTCACCTCCCCCACCCCCGCTCCCCTTCCCGGCCTCTGGTGCCAGCAAGTGAAGAGAACATCTACTCAACTCTCAAGGTGTTGCTTGAGACCACAGGAAGGGACTCTTTGAAGAAGCAGGAAGTTATGCCAAGTTTGAGTAGTGGCCTTAGTTGACACCCTATATAGAATTGGGAAGTTATTAATAATGTTCATTCATTCATTCATCCATTTGTTCAATGAAATGCATTTGAGTTCCTCCCCCTGGATTAAGGCACTTTATTAATCACCTAAAGAACAGAGGCGTAATCCTTGTTTTCTGGAATTTTTGGCCATTTGCTAAGGAGAGTCTTTCTGTTTTACTGGATTGGACATAAAATTCAGTGATTAAGGCTGTCTTCTCCAATCTCTACTCTGCTTGCAAGTAATCGCTTTCATCTTGGCTTTGATTTGGTTTTCATCCTTGATGGTAATTATAGATTTTGAATTCAGCTGTGGAAACCTGGGGAAGTAGCAGGCACTAACCCAAAACTGAAATGTCTGAAACATTTATGATTTCTGTCCATGCAGATACACAGTGACAGACTGGATTCTGATGAGGATAAAGGGCCATTTATTTCTGTATGAAGGGGAGGAGGTTATATTAACTATGTTAATCCACTGGAGAACATGTAATTTACTGGAGAATAATTTTGTTTTATGTCCTAAGAGTGTAAATCTGACCTATAAAATGTGAACCATTTTCTGTCTTCATTACTCATAACAGCAGTTATAGTGACGTTATAGGTGTTCCTAGCTATGATATTCTTCTATGTGTGTAATTGTGGTCTTTGTTTCTGGTTTCTATTAGCTTATTTATTTATTTATTTTTATTTATTGTTTATTGAGGTAAAATATACATATGTAATTTACCATCTCTACCATTTTTAAGTGTACAGTTCAGTGGTAATAAATACATTTGTATTTTTTTTCCTCTTCCCTCCACCTCCCCCCAGCTCCCCTTCCTGGCCTCTGGTAACCACCAATCTACTCTCTATCTTCATGAGATCTACTTTTTTAGCTCCCACATATGAGTGAGAACATGTGATACTTGTCTTTCTGTGCCTGGCTTATTTCACTTAACATAATGCCTTCCAGTTCCATCCATGTTGCTGCAAATGACAGGATTTCGTTCTTTTTCATGGCTGAATAATATTCCATTGTGTTTATACACCACATTTTGTTTATCTATTCATTTGTTGATGGGCACTTAGATGGATTCTCTATTTTGGCTATAGTAAGTAGTGCTGCAATAAACATGGGAGTGCAGGTGTCTCTTGGATATATTGATTTCCTTTCTTTTGAGTATATATACTCAGCAGTGGGATTGCTGGGTCATAGGCTAGTTCTGTTTTTAGATTTTTGAGGAACCTCCGTACTGTTCTCCATAGTGGCTGTGCTGACTTACATTCCCGCCAACAGTGTACAAGGGTCCCCCTTTCCCCACATCCTTGCCAGCATCCATTATTGCCTGTCTTTTTGATACAAGCCATTTTAAGTGGGGTGAGATGATATTGCATTGTGGTTTTGATTTGCATTTCTCTGGTGATTAGTGATGCTGAGCATTCTTTTCATATACCAGTTGGCCATTTGTATGTCATCTTTTGCAAAATGTCTGTTTGGATCTTTAGCACATTTTTTAATAGATTTTTTATTTTCCACTATTGAGTTTGAGCTCCTTGTGTGTCCTGTTTATTAATCCTTTGTTGAATGGATAATTTGCAAATATTTTCTCCCATTTTTTGGGTTGTCTCTTCACTTCATTGATTGTTTCCTTTGCTGTGCAGAACCTTTTTAGCTTGATATAATCCCAATTGTCTATTTTTGCCATAATTGCCTGTGCCCTAGCTATGATATTCTATGTCATTTAGATACTCCTATGTACTGAGTTTCTACTGGATGTCGTGTGTTGTTGGACTAGGGTTTTGCATACTTTATCCTGTTAAGTTCTTTACAAAGTAGTTTTTAGTGCTCTCATTTTATTGAAGAAGAAATTGAAGATCAGAGACATTAGTGATAATAAAAAGTAGCTAACATGATTGAGCATTAATTTGGGAGCAAAGAGGCACTGGGATAAACCTGTTCACACATTATCCCATTGAAGCCTTGCAACATCTTTAATCAGACATGTATTCTTATTCCACTTTACAGGGAGAAAAATGATGTGAAATAGCTTGACTATTGCCACTAGTTAATAAGGGGGATCAGGATTTGAAACTTTCCTCTACAAAACTCTCCAATCAGCCTCACAGTAGGACTGTACTTATGTGCATTTTTGGACCAGACATGAACACTCGAATCAGAAAGAACTCGTATTATAATAGCTGCTAACATTTCTACACCACGTTATAAATTGCAAAGTGCTTTCCCATCTCGCTTGACTAAACCAAGCTCCCTGCCAGCAGCAGCCTCCTCCCAGTTCCCTCTGCTTCCGCTGTTACTACGGTCCATTCTCAACACAAGAGCCAGAGTGATCTTTTTAAAATGTTCATCAGACCATGTCACTCTCTTGCTCAAAATCGTCCAGTAGCGTTCATTCCCACTTAGAATAAAATTTAAATTCTTGCCGCCCTCTCCAGGTTCTTTCTGCACTCCTCTTGCCAACACTCACTGCAGACAGCCTTTCAGTGCCCAGGATGTGCCAACCTTGGTCTCTCCTCAAGCCCTTTGGAGCTGCTAGTCTCTGCCTAAAACACCCTTTCCACCACCTTCAAAGGCCTGGCTCATTCTCACTGTTTAGGTATCAGCTTAAATGTCACCTCCTCAAAAAGTCCCTTCTTGGTCGCCCCATCTAATGTGGCACCCCAGCTGACACTCCACACTGTTAGTCTATTGTAGCAGATTGCTCCTCCCTTCATAGCAGTTATCACCATCTGAAGTTGTCTTGTTTATTTGTCTACTTGTTTATTATCTTTCAGCAGTGGCAGCATCTAACTTGGCAGTTTCTCCAGTGCAGGGCCTAGAGTCAATGTTAAGAACCACTGTTGAATGGTTATGGCAGCCCATGTTCCTGGCCCCCAGTTCAATGCTGGCTGTGTACTTCATAGCAGGGGCTTCAGAACTGCACATTGATTAAATAGCCTTGAAATACGGTTTGCTAACATCTTCCCAGATTCCCATAGTGATTTGTTTCGTCCTGATTATTCTGAAAACAGTGACTTTCTATAGTTTGTTCAGCAACTTGATACACAGAGTGGTTAATGGGTTATGTAAGTACATATTTGGATGGTCTCTTATATATCTATTCTTCTTTATAAATAACTTAGCTAATTCTGTGATTACAAACCCTGGTTTTGTGACACCCTCGGCCGTGGTTTTCAAAGTGTGGCCCTAGACCAGCAGCATCAGCATTGCCAAAGAACTTGTTAGAAATACAGTTTTCAGGCCCTACCCCAGACCTACTGAATCAGACATTCTGAAAGTTGAGCCCAGAAATCCAGCAAGCCCTCCAGGTGATTCTAATGCACCATAAGTTTGAAAACCACAATCCTAGGACATTTCAAATTACTTTCATGTTACACATTTTTAAACGGTTTAAACTCTGTTTAATTAAAAAAGAACACCCAAAACTCACCTCAATACTTCTAGGGAGAGCAGGTACAAATTCAAAGAGAATGCCAGGGTGGCTACTACGAGAGGCTGGTGATACATTTAAGACAGCAGTCCAACGCTTCAGCAACTCAAGCAAACATCAGGATGATTGAACAAAACTAATAAGGTATTTTCAAGCAGTAAAGATAAAAGATATCATACACTTAGAAATTGTCATCTTTTGCATGAATTTTATATCTAGTTATAGTAATTTTTTCTCATCACAGCAGGCAACACCGTGTCTTTCTAAATCTTTGGTATCTTTCTAGATTTGAATTTGAGTAAACTAAATCCTTGCCCTGGTGAAATCCTTGCCTTACAGAATCATGTGATACTGGCTGGATAAATACCCAAACAACTTAATTATAAAGTGTGTGTTGAGGCCGGGCGTGGTGGCTCATGCCTGTAATCCCAGCACTTTGGGAGGCTGAGGTGGGAGGATCGCTTGAGTCCAGGAGTTCAAGGCCGCAGTGACTCATGATTGTGCCACTGCCCTCCAGCCTCAGTGACAGAGTGAGACCCTGTTTCTAAAAAAAAATTTTTTTTTAATAAAAAATTTCAAAAGTGTGTGTTAAGTGTTATGAGGAAAAATGAGGTTTACTTATATGCAGAGAAGATACCCAATTTAGATTTAGACAGGTCAAAAACCTTCTCTGAGGTAGTGACATTGAAGTTGAGACCCAAAGGACGCTGGAGGCATTAGCCAGGCAAAGCACGGGGGAAGGGAAAGGTTGTTGCAGAGACATCGGCAGGTTCCAAAGCCCCAAATCAAAAGGGAGCTTCAGTCAAAGTCCTGAAGGAAAGCCTGTGAGTGTGGAAGATAGTGAGGGGCTGGACTGCGAGGCGGGCAGGGACAGGAGTCTACAGCACCCTCCTCAGGAAGTGGCGGTCAAGTGTGGCTCATAGCCTATGTGCAATGGGAAGCCGCTGCCAGGTTTAACACAGGAGGGACATTATCTGATTTATTTAACTGTTAAAATATTCATTTATTTTTATTAGGTGTAAAAGTTTTAAAAACATGATTTTAAAAAATCCTCCAAATAGCTCACAGGCATCAATAAACAATATGCAGTTTAGGATAATGTATATAAGGGATCACAGTTGATCTGATTTATTTTGGAAAGCTCACTCTGGCTGCTGGTGGAGAATGCAGTGGACAGGTGCAGGATCTGAAGCAGAGAGACTGCTAGGAGGCCACTTGAGTAATCCAGGTGCAAGGTGACCTTCTGGTTTAGGGTGGCAGGGGTGCAGAGGATGAGATATGGACATTCAGGGTTTGTTGCTGGGCTACCAACGAGCTTGCTGATGGACTTGGAGGTGGAAGGTAAAGGGAAGGGAGAAAGAAGTGAAGGGTGGGTTTATGGCTTGAACAATTGGGTGGATGTTGGTGCCATTCATTGATGGGAGCTGGAATGTGGGGACCCCATCTTCAGGGAACTCCATGTGGCTGGAAAAATCCTTTCCCAGGCCTTGTTCCCTCCTCCAGTTTAGACACTTTGACCCCCCATTTGCTAGGATGTCTGCAGCTGCTTGAAAGTAAAACTAGAGGCAACACTGACCCACCAGCAGAAGGAAACGAGCTAAGATTTTTCCCATTGTGGTGACAGATTTGTGCAGAACCACCTCCAACTTTTCCCCAGTTCACTAGGGTCAGGAACAGGCTCTGTAGCCGGGAACAAAGCAAAGCACAGAGATCAAACCTGTGATTTAGACCTCAGTCAAAGTGCATCATACTGCTACCTGAATTTACAGGTGGTGAGCGGTGTGACTGTACACGGTTACAGTCACGTGAATCACGTGAATTACCTGACAAATGAGGATTCAGATGTAAAGGTTTCCAGAGTGGACGCCATCCTTCCACAGTGCCTGAGACTCTAGGGAGAGTGCTTCCTCATCACCTCTCAGGTCAGATCCAAACTGCCCAGCTCGGGGCTGTGCCGGCAGCACGCCACGCTCACCACCACGGCATGACATGCAAGCCAGCCACCATCCGCACAGACACTGCTACCTGCGGCTCGCCTCGCCGGGCCTCTCCTCCCGCTGTGTGCCACCCACCTCATTTTTTGCCCATCTGCTTCTATCACACCCTTCACACCTCACCTCTGAAAATAAAGAGGAAAAGTTAATTTTTTTAAAGATAACAGTCTTTGAAAAATAATAGAAACAGTGGAATGATGAATCCAATGTTTTGGCAATCTTTGCGGGCTTGAGAGGTAAGTACCTCATAGTGTAAATTTAGACTTTTTTTTTTGGTCGTTCATTCTGAACATACTTACTGAGCATCAGTTAGGTGTGAAACCCTGGCCGAGGGTCGATTGGGAGTGAGGCCTAATCCTTGCCCTAGAGGAGCGTCCAGTCCAGGGAGGAGATGGGAGACACCCAGGGCAGGTCACAGTTATGGCTGGGTGAGAGGAAGCGTCGGGTGAAGGCTTCCCGGGGGGCCACACCCCGAGGCCCGCAGGACGGCCAGGAGCAGGCAGAGCGAGCACCTTGCCTGAGGCTCCCATTCAGGAGCTCCCAAGTCTCTGTAAGAGACACTTGAAGGCTGACAGTGTTGAATCAGGTCTTGAGTCTCTCTGCTCCAGGCAGAGCGGCTCTCACTCCCCTCCTCAGGATGTTCTCTCAGAGCCTGTGGCTTCTGGAGCCCAGAAGAGACACCGGAAGCAGACTTGTCTTTCGAGACCAGTTCAAATTTTCAAGTAGAGATATCCACCCAAATAATAGGACATCATATTTACCACCCAGGACAGACGGTGACCGTAGTTTAAACAGCACTTTCAAGGCCCAGTGTGCTCCAGGAAGAAAGTCCTTCATACTCTGAAAAATTACTAGGTGTAGAAACTTAACATGCCTCCTAATAAAACTTCAAAAGTAGGAAATAGGGGTTTCAGTATGTTGAGTCCTCCAAATCCTCCAAATGTGTGACTCCTAAGCAGTCTGATCTAACTACTGCTGGGAGTTTAACTCAATATTTGTCAGATGGAGCTTTGTTTTCTGACACAACTCCTGTGACTAAGTCTAATTCTGCATTAATGCCAGTTGTTTTTCCATCACTCTAGAATGTCAGTAACACTAGCAAATCTTGGAGGAGGTTATGTTATATCACACCTAAAACTTACTCTTGGCCAAAATCTTAAATCTACAAGATGAATTACAGACTTAAGTAAAAGCCGTTATGTACTTAACAGCACCAAAATTTTCCATTACAAATACTGTTTTTATTCTTCCTTAATTTGAAAAAAAAAAGTGCCTTGAGGGGGCTTTGAGTTTCCAAGCCTTCTAGATCAAAGATTTCTTCAGCTGTCTGAATTATAGGAATGCTGAAAAACAAAAACAAATCCTTTTCCTGCTGTAAAATCCTTGCCATGCTTTTGTCTTTATGTAACTCAAAACGGCTGAAATGAAGTTGGTGAGTCCTGTTCAAAACCTAAAAATTCATCAGAAACGAAGTAGTTGATAATTCTAAAAGTGTCATTCCAACTAATCTGACCCAAAAATAAATTTTACTGAATTCTTATTTGATGATCCAGAAAATGGCTAAAAAGCACTTGTAAGAGAACAAAATAGATTGTGGCTCAGAATACCAAAGTGTTTTAAATGGTTTATTAAAGTGATTCAAGACTAAATTATAATAATTCGGGCTTGGTGGTGTTGTCCAGTGTAAATTTTCCTGATTCCACACCACCCCACAGCTACAAATGTGTCCCTTTAGTAACATGATCAGCAAAATAGTGAACTGTTTATTTCAAAAGCTTTTGCAGAAAACATTAGACTATAAAAAGTAACAGCTTGTGTTTTCATAGTCATCAGTTTGCTGATGTTTTTGGTATAAGGCCTGACTCTCTCGGTGTACAAGAAACAAACTGTTTTTAGCAGGGGTGTGTCCTTCACTCATCGGTCATCTGGCCTAACAGGTAACATGATCACTGACCACCTGTATATTACTGGTCTCAGAATTTCAGCACTTCAAGAATGAACCACTTTTTGCTTTGTGACTAGAGAGATGTCATTTACGCTCCCACTCATGAAAAACTAGATAGCAAATATGGTGTAAAGTGTATGTCCTTCTGCACGGGGGTAGTGGTGGCTACGTGCTGTCTGACATTGGAGATGTGAGGCACTTTGCATGTATAAGAGCTCATTTGTTTCCAAATTACTCCCATGTTACCTTTATTTAAAATTTTTAAAATTTTTATTTTTCTAATTATTAAAAGGAAATGCATCCTAGAGAAAAGTTAAATAGAAAAAAGTAAAGAGCATAAAAAGAGTAAAAACCCCCATCATTTGCATTTACTTTGTGTGAATTTACATTTTGTTGCATTTGCTTTATGAGAATGTATTTACATAACTGAGATCACGCTGCATACAGAATTTCTACTTTTTTCTTTAAAACAATCATTTTCTCATGCTACTCTAAGTTCAAGTTCTGTAACATCAGTCTTAATGAATGCATACTATTCTATTATGGGATGTACGTTTTATAACCATTTTGGGACATTCAAGTTGCTTCCAGTATTTTGTTATCATAAATATTCTGCAATTCACATCTTTATACATAAGAATTTATCAGTATTGCCTTATTAGAGAAAGACTTTAGGTTGCAAGTCAGAGCAAATCAATTCATTCTGGCTTAAGAAAAAAGGAAATGTTTTGGTTTACATAGCAAAAAGCTAGGAGTAGATTAGCTTCAGGCACGGCTGGATACAGGGACTAAATGATGGCTTCAAGAATCCATCTTTCTCTCTCCTGGACCAGCTTCTTTCTGCACTGGCTTCATTCTTAGGCCTGTTCCTTTACATCGTCTTCCAGAAAGACAGCTGCCCTTTCCCAATAATTCCCAATAATTCCAGCAGAAGTCCAAGGAGGGAGGCTCATTAACATGATTAAGGTCAAACAGCTGGACGTGAGCCAGTCACTGGGGCCAGGCAAGGGAATGTTCTGGTTGGCCCATGGGACAGCCTTGCCTGCCTTCCTGGCTCTGCACACCCGGCCTCTCTGCTGTTCCCTGAGCCCACTGCTGTTGCCCCTCCACACTCTGCCCTAGGATCCCCATGGCTTGCTGCTCCCTTGGTCCCACTCAGAGGCCTTCCCGGGCCACTCTTCATGCTCTATTCTCTCTCCCTGGTCTGTTTTAATTCACAGACTTATTACCACCCGATGTTGTTATATATTCACGCAGTATGATTTGTCACCTTCATGGGAACCATGAGGGGCAACACTGTTTGCAGCTCCATCCCACACTCAATAAATATTCATCAAGTGAGTTAATGAATGAGGTTGTCAGGCCAGGTATGTACCCATCTGCAGAGTCAGCCCACTCTAAGGACAAGAGATGGTTGAGGGAGAATGGTGTGATTCTCCAAAGAAAAATACGAAATTGCACAGCCGTCACCAGAACAAGGGGACTGGATGCTGGACTGCCCAAAACATTGATGTCCATTACAATTTCAGATCACTTCCTAATGCAAATCCCAGGAGTGGGAACTCAAAGGATATGAAGGTTTGGGTTTCCTGATAAGTACTTGCTTCTACTTTAGCCTCTCTATAAAAATTCTCCTTGTAGTAGATAATATAATCTTTCTTAAGTACAGATCACATCATACCTCTCCCCAACTTAAAACTGATAGCCCCCCATTGTACTGTGAATAAAGGAACTCCTCACCCTGGCACCCAGGCCGGGACTGTCCAGTCGCAGCCTTACTTCTCTGACCGTGCCCCATCACACTCCCCTCTGCACACCAGGCCCCAGCACACTGGCTTTCTCTTCTGTGTGGAATCCACTCATTCTTACCTCAGGACTCTCATATTTTCTCTTCTTCCTGGAAGGCCCTGCCCTCAGGCCTTAGCGCAAATGTCATCCTGCAAGAGGCCTTCCTTGGCCCCTCTAAGGATAGTCCTCTCCCAGCCTCTCCAGCAAACACAGGCATAATTTCTTCACAGCACTCACCACCCTTTTTATTTGTTTCCTTGTTTATTCTCTGTCTTTCCCATTAGAATGCAAGCCCCATGAGACCCTTTTCTCTCTGTCCATTTTTGTGTCCCCAAAACTCAAACTAGTACCTGGCATGTCAAAGATCCTCAATAAATGTTTGTTGGAAAAAAATTAACAGATTGCTTTGTAATTTACAAGTCAACAATAGAAACACACATTTCATCTCTAATTGAGGCAATTTTCTTTGAATACAACTCCAGAGATGAATTCTTTTCCTTCCTCACTGCATGAGTCCTGGATGAGAGGCAATGGCACCCTTTTCTAACAGATTGACCTTCCCATCTGAACAGAGATCAGGCACAGTCTGTTACAGCCAGGTATGCTATAAGGCCTCAGTTGGATTTTACTTTCCCATCTAGTTTAAATAGAGCCTTAATCTTAATCCCCATTATGTAAGTGACAAAAAGATTCCTTTCTATTGCAACTGGACTCAAGGGAACTTTCTGAAAATGTAACATTGAGTAAAAATTAGTGAATAATCAGCTTACGTCTTTGGGATGTGGACAGGCATAATTTCTGTGCATACCCATCCAAAATTATCCAATGCATTAATATTTTGATTAATAGAACTCTCTTGGATCTGTTCATTGTTAACATTAGAGTGCATGGATTTTTGTATATTTATTTTTTAAAGAACTTTAAATTTTAAAAAAAGTCTTACAAAAAGAGTTGATTCATATAAAATGTATTTAATATAGAGAACACCCAAGCACCTTTTTATTAGGTTAAAATCCCTATAACATATATCAGATTATACTAATCAAATTTCCCTTTACCTGAATTTCTGCTTGAATACAAAATAATAAACTTCATGTCCTCATCTGTTTCAGACAAATCTTCAGCATTGCTCAACATGGGGATCATAATGAATTCATCAATAAAAATTTACTGTGTTCTCAAAAAAAAAATCCAGTACAAAGTTTTCTAGTTTAAAAATAGCACCATTGGAGGAAGGGGATATTTCTAAGTTCAAAGTCCCTAAGCAAGTGATTTACCAAAATTCATGCAAACTCAACATTGATTGGTTGATTTTTATAACTCCTGTGATCTGGAGTAGAAAATCAAAAGAAAGTGAAAAAACAAAGCAAAACAGTAACTGAGGAATTGAAAGACAAACACACACACACACACACACACACACACACACACACACACAACCCTGCCAAAGTACGTTCCTTGCTTTCTACTAGTTGTGTCACCAGTCAGCAACCTCAACCACGAAGGGCGTTTTCACGTCTATCTTGCCACTGTTGACAATGGAGCAGTTGGTGAGCGGACGGTCGTGCCCGTCAGTGGCTTGAAGCTCTATGGAGTGCACCACTGTCTGGTGAGAGAAAAGTGGACATGTGGTTCAGTTGTGACCAGCAGTCACGGCAATCCAAAGGTGAAATCAATGCCAACTCCGAAAGCCCAAGTGTGAAATAAGTTTATGGCCACAAAAACCATGCAAGCTAACTGTGGAAAACTTAGAATATTCAGAAAATATATACATCACAGAATAAAATTCATTCACTACCTTGTTACTCAGAGAACATATTGGTAATTTTCTCCCTTCTTTTTTAATAAGCATTTTATGTTAAAAAAGTAGATATTTTTGTAAACACCTAGCTCTAATAAAAGGTATTTCTATTCACCTGCTGCCACCTAATATAAAAGTTAACATGGAGTTTGAGTAAGTTTCAGCTCCACCCTATAACAGTTCTAGGTACAATAAAATCAGCTGGAAGGCAAATTTAGACTCGGACCTACTTCTGGGTTTGCCCATTTTAAAGGAAACCCAAGCCAATAATCTATAGGTTGAGTCCAAATACTAATGTCACCTCAAACCCACAGTGGTGGAAAGGCCCCTTGCTCTGCCCTAGAAGGCTTCACAAGTGTTTCAGACGGAAGGAGGTGAGGACTGGTCGAGGACCAAGAAAGTAGGCTCTTGACGGGTTTCCCAAACAGGGTTAAGTCTACTGGCTCAGTTCCCAGACTTCTGCTGAACAAAATAAGAATAACAGGTAGAAAGTTATAGAAGAAATATGGAAGCGGGTGAGAGAGGCAAGCATGGTCCCAGGCGGGGTTGGGCAGATTTCGCAGCTGGCCGTTTAGGAGCTGAGAGAGCTACTTCAGGCAGTTGCTGAGGAGAAATATTGAGCATGAAAGAGAATGGGGGTTTTAAGGAGTGTTCCTATGGGTTATGAATGGGACCCCTCTGAGATTCTTTGAGACCTAACAGTATAGATTTGAATTCTCCTTAATAATTTTTGGTTGCTATCTGTGTGTCTTTGGATGTGTCTGCACTGAACCACACGGGGTTCTGTTTTTTTAATATTTTATGTTTCATTGTAGTAAGGAACATAAAATTTGCCATCTAATTCATTTTTAAGTGCATAGTTCAGTAATGTTAAGTATATTTGCATTGTTATGCCCAAAACTGAAACTCTGTACCCGTTAAACATAACTTCCCATTTACCCCTCCCTCCAGCCCCTGGCAACTTCCATTATACTTTGTTTCTATGAATGTGACTTCTTTAGATACATTGCATAAGTGGAATCATACAGTATTTGTCTTTTTATGACTGGCTTATAACATTTAGCATAATGTCCTCGAGATTCATCCATGTTATAGCATGTGTCAGAATTTCCTTTCTTTTTCAGACTGAATAAAATTCCATTGTGTGTATACATGGGGCCCTGGTTTTATTTGATTGCATTAAAAGGGGCTTTCTATTTATATCAAGCAGTGAAATAAATTAACTTAAGTACTTAACTTCTCCTTGTCAAGTCTCTAGCTGCTGCTCCAATGCCCCTAACAATTAAAATGCCATACCATACATAATTTATTCACCTTTGAAGAAGCCAGGCAGGTATAATAATGGGTCTCTAACAAGCACGTTTTAAGATTAAAATAAATCACTAACAGTACTCTCATTAAAAACATAAACCTTTGAAAGAGAAAAAACATACCAACTTACCATCCCATCGATGACTTTTCCAAATACCACATGTTTGCCATCCAACCAGGACGGCTTGGTCAAGGTGATGAAGAACTGAGAGCCATTGGTGTCTGGCCCAGCATTGGCCATGCTGACCCACCCGATGCCATAATGCTTCAGCTTGAAGTTCTCATCTGGAAACGTCTCTCCATAAATGCTCACACCTGGGTGAGACAAAAGGAGGAGGAGTAGAGTCAACAGATGTCACACAAAAGTAAACTCTTCAAAGGGAAACATAAGGTTTTAGTGGAATCAGTTAATAGAACCCTATAGGAGGGAGGAGTGGGGAAAAGGAGAAGTGAAGGAGGCGATAAAATTAACTCCTTAAGGAATCTGGGCACCAGGGCCTAAAATAAACAAACAAAAAGCTCTAAATGTGGCACAGGATGTCAGGGTAGCCTCTGGCCGCAAATCAAGGGCCAAACCTTGATCAAGCAGGTCAATGATTTCGCTCTGAAATGAGGAGGAACCGCAGGGCAGGATGGCATTCTAAAGCCACATGGAAACATCCCAGTGGCTGTTTCTGCCCTGAGGTTGAGATTACTTGTCCTGGGCCACTCAGCACCCAACCCAGGAGTTCCCAGCACTCAGTATAGGCCCTCAGCTGATCCCCACAACAACCCCGAGGAACAGGTATTCTTAGTCCCATTTCACAACGGGGAAAAGAGGTTAGAAAACTTGAAAATGGCAGAGCAGAATTTGAACATCTGACCTTCCGACTCTAAAGCTGGTGCTTTTTCTTGCCTCGCACCAAGAGCAACAGCAGCTAGTCTGGAAGTCATTAGGTACGACAACTTCAGGGCCCATCAGGACACAGAGTATGATGGCAAGGGGGGCACCCGGTGATCAACCCTGAACGGGAGAACCAAGGGAGGCATGTGGTCTGGAGTTCTAGCAAAGCTGCAGGCAGAGCAGAAGACCTTTTCCCATAGACCATGAGGAGTGTCTGCCCATTTTCCAATGCCTCCAGGGCCCACCATGCCCACCTCCCCTTCTTCGGGTCTCCTTATCCATCGGTTGCCAACCTCAAAATCCTGGCTCAGTGAAAAGGCCCAGAAGTGGATCTCAAAGAAGAGCAACTTATAAATGGTTGGTCAGTGACATTTGAGGTGTCCTGGCAGGAGAGCTCTCCCACAGAGGGTCTAGGCTAAATTTAAATGGTCCAAAAGTTCCTCTCTCCAAAACTCAGAGACTTTTAACTCAAGACATGCACACATACTGGGCAGGGAAGGTATCGAGAGGAAGACAATAGCAGAAAGAGGGCCGAGTAAAGCTCAGCCACCAGCCCTGCTGGCCCGGGGCTAGAAGGTGGCATGCCCCAGCACTGAAGGCACAGGCACCAGGGCCGCGGGGTCTTCCAGTGAGAGCTGGCTCTGCAGCAGCTGGGGTTGCTTCCATGAGCGTTCTCAGCAAACCCCTTACCTGGAGTAACCTGAACACATTTCATTCCACATCCCTACACCCTGCAGCATTTTTGCAAGAACTAAAAGTGATCTTCACAAAGTGTGTGACAAATCAAAGCATTTAATGGTAGCCATTTTTGTTATAAATGAAGAAACCATTTGCAACAAATATAAAATTAGAAATAGCACCTGAAGATGGCCTGAGTGTTTCTTTAAAAACGGACAACTAATATCACCAAAACCAGTATTTGTTGAATCAAAAATATTAAACCTGAAGTAAAGTTAAATTCTGTGTATTACTATATACTTGTGTTCAGGAAAAGGACTCACTACATTTCCGAGAGAAAACAGTCCCTGGAGCTGGGTAGCTGTGATCCTCAATGAGGAACAAGCTGAGGGAGACTTGAACTCTAGAGATTTAATTATTTGTACTTTATTAAACTCAAATTTTGTTTATAAGAATTAGTTCATATTATAATTTTGACAACTCAGCTATTACTTTAATTTTTGTAATTACTAAAAGAGTTGACAATAAAATGAAGGACTTTTGAAAGAAGGCAGGAAATACACCGTGATCCTGCCCTAAACGCCAGTCTCTCCCGAAGTCCTTCTCCCCCAACACCCGCCTCTGCAGAGCTCACACGGCTTTCCGGTTTTATGTTCTTCCCCTCTTCTTCCTATGGCTGCAGACTAGCAGTCTAGCATTTTAATAACTGCAGACTATTCTGCCAAATGAATATCTCTACACTGTGGAAAGACAATGAATACCAAAACAATCCTGCTTCAAATCAGGACCCCTCACTCATTCACACCTACCAAGATTCTGGTAGATAAGGCCTCCAAAACTCTGTCCTTCTTAAAGAATTAGAGTTGTCTTTATGACTTTGTTCCTTAAACCTGGGATTTCAATACACTGGGTTAATATATTGCCTTAGTCTTAGGTTTCAGTCTGGTAAGTGGGAAAGGAGAAAGGCAAAGACGACATTACCACCAGTGCCATCTCCAGCGGTGAAGTCGCCTCCTTGAATCATGAAATCCTTGATGACACGATGGAACTGGCTTCCTTTATATCCATATCCTTTCTAAAGATTAATTGAATATTAATTGAAATAATTTTCAATTAAATACACAAGTAGATATAACCCCTACTGAAAGATAAACCCAGTGTTTATCTGGAAATGACATAGTGAGACCCCATCTCTACAAAAAAATAAAATAAGAACAAAATTAGAAAATTAAATAAAATATCTATAGAACTTGATTAGGTCCCAGCAATGATTTACTGAGAAAAATTTATCATTAGCTAACCAAAAAATAAACAAACTATGAAGTAAAGTATTAATATGAATAAGTAAAAAGAGAGCAAAGTGCATTTTCACTTGATGATTATTTTCCCCCAATTTCTAGAAGCCCTAGGGCACTGACCACCTGAATCATAGAGATTTTATAGGAAAATAAAGCAAAATATGATAAGATGTCACAGGTTCATCTGATATACTAATTTAATACTTGTTTTCCCAGAAGACTTCTTTATATTTGGCTTAAAAAAAAGACTCAATTTTGTGCACAGTTACAGGAAATAAAACCAAGACCTACCTCTCCTGTTGCTAGAGCAACAAAATTTTCCACAGTCTTGGGCACAACTTTTCCAAAGAGGCCAATCACAATTCTGCCAACATCTTTGTCTCCAATCCTTACATCAAAGAAGACCTGTGTGTGGTTGAAAGGCAGAGTAGAAAGTTATAATGTTGAAAAGCCATAAATATGAGGCAAGTCAAAATTAAAATCTGAGAATTGATCCAAATACAAAGGCCCTGCCCACCAATATTTTATAAAGGAGTTATGAAGGAGCATGATATCAATTAAAGGTACTCTAAAACCATGGTGTGGGTGCAGTACACTCACAAATATTCATCCAACAAACACTGAGCACCACCCTTGGGCCAGGCACTCTTCTAGGTACTGAGTTTAAAGTCAGGTCCAATACTGTTGGAGTCAGCCAACAATGTCTTCAAGAATTCTTCTCCCCTCACACCCCAGACAAATACTGCTGCTACTTCCTGTTTCCTGGCTTTGTGGATGAAGATCAGAGTGGAAATTGTGGCTCTTTTTAAACGTAATGCTCTTTAATCTGGCAGGAGAAAAAAATTGGTGAGGTGAGAAATGGGCTACCCATCCAGATTTATTTTTTTGTAATTTCAAACAGTGCCAAACTCCCAGTGAGTCCTCAGTAGACATCTGCTATCCAAGAAACTGCAAAAGATGACGAAACACACAGTGGTCCTTCAAAAGGCCTGCCACTCATGTCCGAGCACAGTACACGCCAGGTCCCCAGCCTCATCCAAAGGACAGTAAATGTTACCTTGGGTCCCGACAAAGCCATTCACCCTGTAAACTTTGACACTGGATTCAGTCCTCATGTTCCCAAAGTTACCCAAAAAGAACTTATTCTTTCTTTACCACAACATTTTAGAACAGAAAAAAGAAAACACATATCTAGAAGTGAGTATGTCACTTTTTGCAGATTAAACCTCAAAAGTTCTCTCAGACTTATTTTTTAAACTGTTTTATCTGAAACAAAATTATATACATTTTGCTTTACAATTCACTGTGTTACGATGATTCTGAGACAGAGAACGCTTGAAAAGGCCATGAAGTCAAAGGACATTCTATTAGTGAGTTTAGATTATATGAACCAATTTACTGTTTGAATGGGTAAAAAAAGACATTTAAGAGATGGCTTTAAAAAATATAAGAAGGGTTGTCAAAGAAAAAAGATGTCTTACAGTTTAGAAAAATCACTAAGTAAAGACTGTCAAGCTTTAGTTCAAGACAAGAGCTTCTGCCAATACATCGGTACGTCTGTCATGGGGTGATGTGGTATTTAGTGTTCCGTGTGGCATTTAAAAATTTTTACATGGCCAAAGCAGCAAAACTTTTATTATTATTTATATAGAAGCGCTTTATAGAATGCATAAAAGGCCCTGCCCTTGAGACGAGGCATACAGAAGAGGAAAGCAATTCAATGTAGCTGGGGGTAGGGAGCTGCTTCCACACACGTGTGAGCCTGGTCAGTGCAGAGCTGGCATCAAAGAGAAGCAGTGTCTCCAAAGGAATTTCCAAGTAAATCTGCATTTACAGCCGCTCCCCATTGCTTACATCACCGCATAACCTCCGCTTCCTGTCAGACCAGCTGCAACATTACATTCTCATAGGAGCGCAAACCCTACTGTGAGCTGCGCATGCGAGGGATATAGGTTGTGCACTCCTTATGAGAATCTCATGCCTGATGATGATCTGAGGTGGAGCTGAGGCAGTGATGCTAGCGCTGGGGAGTGGTTGCAAATACAGATTATCATTAGCAGAGAGGTTTGAATACACAATAAATTTAATGTGCTTGAAGCCACTCCCTCCCTCCCCCTTCCCCCCGCCCCAGTCTGTGGAAAAACTGTCTTCCGTGAAACCAGTCCCTGGTGCCAAAAAGGTCGGGGACTGCTGCTGTAAAGGGTAGAAAGTATTTTAGTTCCCCCAGTGCCAGGTACAATGTCAGCACGAGCAGTTAGATGTGGACTAAGCACTTTACCTGTCATTATGGTTTGAATGTTTGTTACCTCCAAACCTCAGGTTGAAATTTGATCCCAATGGTGGAGGTGGGGCCCAATGGGAGGTGTTTGGGTCATGGGGTGATTCCTCATGAACTGCTTGGTGCCATTCTCCAGAGAGTGAGTGGAGGGAGTAGGCTTTCTTTCTATTAGTTCCCAGGAAAGTTGGTTGTTAAAAAGAGCCTGTCACCTGCCCCCTTACTTCCTCTCTCACTGGTGTGATCTCTGCACACACCAGCTCCCCAGCTCCCCTTCACCTTCCACCATGAGTGGAAGCAACGTGAGGCTTTCACCAGATGCCAAATCTTAAACCTTGCAGCCAGCAAAACGGTGGGTTAAGTAAACCTCTTTTCTTTATAAATTACCCAGCCTCAGATACTCCTTTATAGCAACACAAACAGACTAAGACATCTGCTTGATCACATCTAGTATGCAAAACCCTCCCAGGTAGGTACTATTTCTATCTCCATTTTACAGAGGAGGAAACTGAGCCTTAGACATTAGATAACTTGCTAAGGTCAGCCATAGCCTCTTGGCCACTACATGCTAATGTGTTCCCAAGTTGTGATGTACATGCAGCTGAAAGGATGGCGGCATTACTTTGTGCACTGTCAGTGCTGGACCCTGCACAGATCCCATGGCATTGGCTGGAAAATGCAGGGCTGCAAAATCAGAGACAAGTGGGCCAGAGCCCCTACCTGAGCTTCTATGGCTGGGGCAGGGAACTGCCAGGCTGGCTGGCAGCAGGACCCACAGAGGAAGTTAGTGCCACCAACAGGCCCTGTGGCACCTCTCTTATTTACAGATTCCTATTTTTAAATGAAATCAGAGGTAAACAAAAAGACTGCTGGAAACAATACACCAGAGCAGTGGCCAATTAAACTACTTTTCTGCACTCAGAGAAATTACTTTTAATGTCTTCATTTTCCAATAGATTTAGTTGTTTAAAAAAGTTCACTGAAAAAGTAATCCAACAGAGTTGAATCTGTTCAAGACTTGCCTACACAATTAGCTTTTAAAACTTAATAAATGTGGTAGGGAAAAAAAATGCTACGGGACAATTTTGAGAGTAGAGTACATGAAAACTCTCCCTCAGTGACAGTGCCCTAGGCTAGGGGTTAGGAAACTCCAACTCCTCCCCTCCCGAAGCCACCAGCTTCCTCCTCTCCTGGCTCTCTCCCCCACTGGTGCCCAGCCCAGGCTGAACAGCAGAGTCACTAGAAAGCTTTTAAAAGGTATGAGACTGGGCCCCACCCCCTGAGATTGTAATTGACTTGCTCTGGTGTAGGTCTCTGCATCAGATTTCCAATGCTTCCCAGGTGAAACTTGTTCACAAAATATTGTAGGAGACATACTCATACTAAAAAATTACTCATTGTTAATCTGAAATTCACATCTAACTGGGCATCCTGTATTTCATCTGTTTCCCATTTCCACGATTACCACACTAATACAAGCCACTATCTGGACTTTGTCGTGAAGCCCTGAATGACCTCCCAGTTCACTCTCCACTGAGTGGCCACGGTCATTTCTTAAAAGCATACATGTGTCATTCCCATACTTAAAACCGGCTCTAACTGCACTTAGGATAAGACCTCAAATTTTAAGAATAATTGCCTCAATACCCACACGCCTACCTGTGGCCTCTGAGGCCCTGCATGATCTTGCTGCTCACTCCTCTAACCTCCTCTCAAGCCACTGTCTTCTCGTCCTGCGCTGAAGCCACGCAGTCAGCTCTCCGCATCCTCTGAGCCCTCAGAAGGCTTTTTCCTGTCTGAAGACCTTTACACGTGCAGTTCCCTTTGCCTCCTAAGTCTTTGCCGGGTTGGTTTTACACAACTTTCAGGTGTTTTTAAATGTCATCTAATCTATATTAGGGTTTACATCCATCAACATTTCATAATTGTATGAATTTTATGTTTATGGCTCTATCCCAAGAGACCCCTGTTCAGCTCTGTGGTCTTGCACAAGCCATTTCCCAAAGTTAAGATATGCCTAAAAGATCAAGGGCTGGGAGTAGAATCTGTGCTCCTCAAAACAATCAGGCTGAGTTCATCAACTCCACCCGCAGCACAGCGCGGCCCGGCCATTATGTTCTCTTGTGCTACATCAGAGATGCTGGGCTGAACACCCCTGCCCCTCCCCCCTCCTCGCTGTAGAGGATTTAAGCATTCTACTAGTTCAACAGTGTAATTTCCACTGGCAAATCTCAGACTGATTGTTAAGACCACTTTCAGCTGCCCCCCCTCCTCCAGTTTCCAAGACACTGCTGCCAGTGGGTTTTCTAGAAGTGGTGATCATGGGCACCAAATTATTCCCTCCCTCGCTCTCCCTGCAACCTCCCATTATCTTCTAACCTTGGGTAAATATGCTGAAAAAAGAACTGAAGCGGAGTAAGTACGAAGAGACCTTAAAGGCGCAGTGGCTGACAGATTCCCCCCTGCCCACCATCCAAGCTCCCCAGTTCGACAGGTGCGGTTTTCACGTGCCTAGCACCATCCCAAGCCCAGGGCCTGCCCACCAGCCCTTAGTCTAAAAGCGAATCTCTCCCTCCTGGGGGGAGGACAAAGATACCTAAATAGAGGAGGACAGACTCTATTTAAGCAAGGCACTTAACGCCTGCCCCGGGGCTCTTCCAGGCCTGGTGACATCCGCTGAGGTTGGCCAGGCTGGCTGCCCGGTCTGTGCTCCGAGCGCTTCCTCTCCGCCCGTCCCCGTCCCTCCCGTAGTCGTCCTGCTCTGCTCCCGAGTCCAGGCCACGCCGAAGGAAGTACTTGGGCAGTCTCCTTCCTGGAGAACTGGCCTGCCGATTCCGGAAGCCTCTCCAACCCCTAAGCTGGTGACTTCGGACCACTGACCCGAGAGACTGAGTCCAAACAGCCGGCGACCGGGGCAGGCTGGACTCAGCCCAGCGCCCCCAGAATCTCCCGGGAGTGCGCCGCCCCCTCCCCCTGCGGGCTGTCCCCTGTCCCCTACGCCCGGGAAGCCCCCTCCCCGCTGGCCCTGACAACAGAAGTCCCAATGCCCAAAGCACCCCAGCCCACATAATGGGAAGTTGCTGCCCGCCCCTCGGTCACCTTGGCCGTCACCAAGGGGCCTCGCTTGCCGACGCCTGAAGCCTCCGAAGAAGGCACGAGCGCGCCGAGACCCATGCAAAGCACGAGAGGTATCAGCAGCCGGGGACTCGGGCCCATGGCGAGCAGTGGCGGCGGCGGTAACCACACCGGAGCGACCACTGGCTCCCGGACCGCTGGCGGGACTCCCGGCCGGCTGCGCCTGCGCGCTCCCGGTTGCGGGGGATGGGGATCTGGCAGTCGGGGCAGGGCGGGGAGTCGGAGCGTGTTCCTCCCAAGTTCAGCTACGCGACCAGAATTTAGGACTCGGAGCAGCGCGCGCGCAGGGCGCGGCTCGCGTCCGACCTCTGCGCTTGCAGCTGGTGCTCCGGGCTCCAGGGCCGGAGGGAGCCCCTGCTGCCCGGGAGAGGCGCGGACTCTCGGCGCTTGGCGCGCTCGGCGCAGCAGGTGCGGCTGGGAGTATCCCGGGAATTTATCGCAGAGGCGCGGATTAAACCCGTAGGGAAAGTCGAGGACTCTCGGGCCTCCGGCGCCGCCCGGCACCTCCCGCGCCGCGGGCCGGGGAACTCTGCGGCCCGGGCCGGGTCTGTGACTGCAGCCGCCCTCGGAGCAGCTCCGCGCGCCTGCCGAGTTCCGCTGGTCCGTCAGGCCGTTAGCGAAGCTTTGGACGCTGCTCAGAACTTTGGGGATCCCTGCATGGGTTGAGCTCTGTTTCACACGATGAATGGCCTCTCACTGAGATGATTCACGTTTGGGGGGAAATTGGAAATTACTGGATTCACAGTACTCCCTTTGCCTTGGAAAAGTTTTAAATTGGTTTTAAGTACTTTATTTGGAGGGTGATCCTGTGATCTTATCTACGCTGTTTACAGGGCAGCATATACCTACCCAGGCCCACAACCACGGTCCAATAGAATTCTCTCCTATGAAAGCATCGTAGACAAACTGACTTTTAAGTGTATCTATAGGATGGACTTTTTACAAATTTAAGAATTATGTTTAGGAAGATTATTTAATGACGGGGGAAGTTCCCATTATATTTTAAAATGGAAAACTCAGGTTGCAAAACCACATAGAAATTCTGTTCTCAACTGTGAAAATTAATATATAAAGGCATTTTAAAAATGGAAAGAAATGCACCACAACATGTAGCTATGGTGATAGAATTATGGATTTTTGTTTTGTTTGTAATTTTCTGATTTCCCAGGTGTTCTACAATGAGCATATAAGTATTTCATAACCTGGAACAGGTTGTTTTAATACTCATTGCTTTTTGAATTAAAAAGATTTCAAAAGGATTTCAAAAGAACTTTTTGATTTTAGAGTAAGATCCCTAAAATTAACTAAAAATTAATGATATTCTCTTGGTTTTTTTAGGGGCTGGTGCCATGACTTTCAAGCCAAGACTTTCCTTGGATAAACAGATGGGATTCCTAAGTGTAACTAAGTGTAGATCTAAAATGTCATTGGAACCATTTATTATGGATAAAAGGAGTAACCACTGCTTTTTAGGGGTGGGCAGAACACTTCTGAACTATTTTTATGATTCAGTCCCGTGAAGGACTTAATGGCTTTCCTCCTCAACTCCACACCCAATAAAGAGTCCAAGTTGTGTAGCAAGGTAACTCTCAGAGCACTTACCCCACTGGGTGATTGTATGTCTTTATCTTCATTCATTACTGTAATTGTTTTTGTCTGTCTCTGCTATCAGAGGAAAGCACCACCAGAGCAGGGATCATGCCTTTTGATGACCCACATATAGAACAATGAATGCCTGGTATATAGTGATTTCTCTATAAATAGTTGTTGAATGAATGAATTTGCCTAACTACTTTTTATACCACCACCACCCCACCCTACTCCCAGGCAAAGAAATGAAATATTCACCAGCTCTCCAGAAACTCCTCTTATAGCCCCTGCCAATTAACACTTTTTCCACCCCAAATTAACTGCAATCCTGACTTCTTATAGTTTACTTTAGTTTTAGCTTTGTTTGAATGGAACATTACAGTATTTTTGTTGTTGTTGCCTAACTTATGTTTGGGAAATTCATACATGTTTTTGCATGTAGCTATTTTGGTGCATAGCGTAAGGTAGGGAGCAAATTCATTTTTCTCCATATCAATATTCACTTGTTTGGGGCACAATTCATTGAGAAGTCTCTCCTTTTCTCACTGCTCTTTAGTGCTAGTTCTGTCATGGAGCAAGCGTCCTTATATGCATGTGCCTGTTTGTAGGTACTCTATCTGTCCCATTGGCCTATCTGTCTGTCTGTGTTCCAATACCACACTGTCTTAATTAAAATAGCTTTATAATAAGTCTTCATACTGAATACTGCATGTCCTCTTAACTTTGTTCAACAAAGTTCTTGGCTATTCTTGACCTTTTCCATGTCCATATAAACTTCAGAATCAGCTTGTCAGTTTCCACATACAGGAATTTTGATTGGGATTGCATTGTATCCATAGATCATTTGAGACTTAGCAAATTTACAATTTTGAGTCTCCTAATTCATGAACATAGCATATTTAGGTCTTCTTTAATTTCTCTTAATAAGATTTTATAGCTTTCTGCCCAGAGGGCTTACACATATTTTATTAGATTGATTTCCAAGTATTTTGTTTTTTATGCCATTATAAATTGTGCCATTTTAAGCATTTATTTTCCTGTTATATCATAGTAAAATTAATTTTACATATTAACTTTGTATATACCAACCTTGTTAAACTTATTCATTCTATAATTTATCTGTGAATTACTTAGGATTTTCTCCATAGACAATTCTATCATCTATGAATAATGACAGTTTTATTTCATTATGCCTTTTATTTCTTTTTCTTTTTTTTTTTTTTTTTTTGCCTTATTGCACTGTATAGGACCTGTAGTACAAAAGGAAGTGGCAACAGTGGGAGTCCTTGTTTTATAAATTGAATTGTCCCCCCAAAAGATACTGAAGTCCTAAACTCCAGTATCTGTGAATGTGACCTTATTTGGAAATAGAGGCTTTGCAGACAGAATCAAGTTAAGATGAGATCATACTGGAATAGAGTGTGCCCTACTCTAATAGGACTGGTGTCTTTATAAAAAGAGGAGGAGAGACACAGACACACACACAGGACACCATATGACAATGGAGACAGAGATTGGAGTGCTGAGTGTACTAGCCAAGGGGTGCCAAAGATTACTGACAACCACCAGAAGCTAGGAAGAGGCAAGGAAGGATCTTCCCCTCAAGCCTTCAAAGAGAGCCTGGCCCTGCCAACACCTTGATTTTAGGCTGCTAGCCTCCAGAACTGTGAGACAATAAATTTCTCTCTTTTAAAGCAGCCCAATTTGTGGTAATTTGTTACCAAAGCCCTAGGAAACTCATACACCTGTCTTGTGCCCAATCCCAGATAGAAAGCTTTCAATGTCTCACCATGAAGTATGATGTTTGCTGAAGATTCTTTTGGGGAATATCATTTTTCAGATTAATAAAATTCCTTTCTAGTCCTGGTTTGCTAGCAGTTTTTTGTTATGCATTTGATTTGAATTTTATTAACATCATCTATTCAAATCAATTGAAATAACTATATGATTTTCCCCTATTCTGTTAATGTGATGAATTGCATTGATTTTCAGATCTTAACCCAAGCTTGCATTCTGGAATATGGCCAACATGTATTGGCCTTTTTATGTATTACTAGATGTGATTTGCTAAATTTTTTTATTAAAAAACTTACCAAAAACCAAAAAAAAAGTGTTTCTCTTGAAGTTCAGGAGAAAACAGTAGGTAAGTGTGGCTCTGGCTTTTCAGGTCAGACTGAGTTGATCACCCACAGGCCATTTTGATGTTAGTGGGTAAATTTGCTAATCTTATTTTCAGTATATTTGCATCTAAATTCATGAATGAGACTAGCCTGAAATTTTCCTTTCTTGGAATTTCTTGTCAATTTTTATATCCCTTACTGTGAATTAGCAAATAGCAGCTGTTTTTCCTGTACTCTTAAAGGATTTGTGTAAGATTGCCTTAAATGTTTCTTCCTTAAATGTTTGTTTAAAGCCATCTGGGCCTGGAGTTTTCCTTATTGCAAAGTTCTAAATTATATATTTAATTTTTTAAATAGTTGAAGGATTATTCAAATTTTCTATCCTTCTGTCAATTTTTACATGTAGTATTTTTCAAGGAATATATCCATTTCATTTATATTTTAAAATTGATTTATATACAGTTTAAAATATCTTTTTATGATTTTATACTAATGTCTATAAAACACATACATATAGTAAGGACCTATAATAATATCTTTTTTTTCATTCCTGACATTGGTTATTTGTTCATTTTCTCATTTTCCTTAAGCAGTTTCATCAAGGAAGCTGACAAATGTAATATTAATATATTTGATTTGATTTGATTAATTCATTTTTTAACTTTATTTCTTTCTACTTTGAGTTTAATTTACTGTTATTTTTCTATCTTCTTGAGATAGACTCTTAATTCATCAATTTTTATGCTTTTTTTATGCAATGAAAACAATAAAGTTTCCCTTAATAAGCACAGATTTAGCTGCTTCCCTCAAGTTTTGATTATCATTCAGCTAAAAATATTTTCTACTTTACATTTTTATTTCTTTTTTTGACCCATGTCATAGAAGTATAGTACTTTATTTCCAAAGGATGACTTTTAAAAAATCTTTTTGTTAGTGATTTCAAGCTTAGTTATATTGTGGTCAGAGAACGTATTCTGTATTATTTCATTCTTTTCAAATATGTAGAGACTTGCTTTATCACAGAGGATTTGAAGAATTTTTTTGATTCTGCCCTTGTTGGATTTAGTATTCTAGGTATGCGTCCATTAGATCGTTCGTCGGCCCTGCATTCGAATCTCTATTCTTATTGACTTTTTATCTGCTTGTTATAGAAGTTACTGAGAGAAGTGTGTTAAAAATCTATCTCATTGTGACTGTAGATTGTTTCTCCTTGTAGTCTGTAACTTTTTCTTTATATATGTTTCTTTATACATTTTGAGGCAATTTTATTGAATACAAACAAATCTAAAATTATCTTTTGATGAATTAAATTTTTTGTCATTATGAAATATTATTCTTCATTTCTAGTCATGCTTTTTGCGTTAAAGTCTGATATTAATATAACTCACTATCTTTCTTTTGGTTTATCTTTTTGTATGATTTTACTTTCACTCTTTCTGTCCTTATGTTTTGATATATCTCTTTTAAGTAGCATAAATTGGTTTTTAAATGAAGTTTAATAATCTTTATCTTAAGTAGAATATGTAGTCTGTTGACATTTAATATATTCACTTACATATTTGAGTTTAAATCTAACATCTCTATTTTATTTCTATTGGTATCCTGTTTTATGTTCCCCTGTCTCCCCTTTCTTGCTTTATTCTGATGTGTTGTGACATATTTTAATATTCTGTATTCCCCCTTTACTGGATTGATAGTTATATATGATTTTGTTATTCTTTCAGTAGTTATACTAGAGATTACAGCATGTATTCTTGATTCTTCAAAGCCTGGCGTTACTTGTGACTTTTATTCTCTTTCTGGGAAACGGGAGAACTTCAGGACACTTTACCTTCATTTGCCCTCTGTGGAATTTTATGCAATTGTTGTCATGTATTTTACTTTACCCCCATAACACATAAACATTATTGTCTAATAAACTCATGTACACTTAGATTTATCCACATATTTATATTATCATTGCTCTTCATTACTTCTTGTAGTTCAGACTTTATACATGTTATCATTTGCCTTCTGCCTGAAGAATTCCATTTGGTATTTACTTAAGTGCTAGTCTGCTAGTGACAAATGATTTTATTTTTGTTTACCTGAAAATGTCTTCATTTGACCTTCAGTCCTGAGGATACTTTTGCCCAGTATAAAATTATTGTCTTTCAGCAGTGTGAATATGTCATTTCTTTTGACTTCTAGCTTCCATTATTTCTATTGAGAAATCTGCTTTTAGTCTAATTGTTGCTCCCTTGCAGGTGATTTGTTTTTTTATCTGAATGATTTTAACATTTTTCCCTCTCTATTTTGTTTTTTAAGCAGTTTTAAAGAATTTGCTTAAGTGTAGATTTTAAAAAATTTATCCTGCTTGGGATTCGTAGAGTTTTTGACTCTGTGACTTGATGTCTTTTAGCAATTTTGGAAAATTCTCAGTCACTATTTCTTCAAAAGTCACTTATAATCAGTCTTACTACCCTAATACAATTACTTTCATTTGTGTACATTCCTGCATGGTCTCTTTCACATGCAAAAAATATTTGAGGTGATATAATCATAGTGTGAAACTGTATAATTAAAATTATAGACAAAATGTAAGACTATGAAATGAAACCCTAGTATCACATGTATGAATTATAAAAAGAAGATTAGCTTATCTTTTGGCAGTTATTTTTTGTAATACCAAAATAAATAATGACAGTATAATATTTTCAGTTTGCCTCTTTTGTTGTTGTGGTTTGGAGTCATCACAGAAACAGACTGCTTGTGTTTCATTTATTAATCATTTATGAGCACCAAAGAGTACAGTTTTATCCATATTTAGTGGTTTTTGTTCCTAGCATATGAGAAGCAAGTTTTAGATTTCTGCTACTTGTAAAATGTGGCTCTCAAAACTACATTTCAATGTCTTTCAAAACCCTTTATTTTTTGTCCAGTGTATTAACTTTTCCTCTCATTTATGTAAATGACATCTTAGTTCAGTCAAATGTTACCTTCCCTTCAAACTACAGTGGGACTGGCACAAATGCCTTCTTAAAATTAAATTGACTTTTTGCAAATAAATGCCTAAGGTCTTTGTTCATTACTAGCTATTTGGATGATGAATTTTTGCGTGGGAAATTTCCTTCAAGTGTTAGGATGAGGGAAGCATGAAGTCACCTGGGACCCACAGGAGGCACCAGAGCCTACTGGCTAGAACCTGACAGCAGGGGTGAAATTACTGGGTTCTCATTTGTTCTTGTCGCTAATACGCATGGCACGTTCTTCTGTCGTTTACCCAGTGTTCTCCCCTTCATGAGCTGCCCCTGCCAAACTTTTGGTGACAAGTTCTTCAAAGGATTAAAAACTAACCGTACTTTTATTTGCCATCCTGGACAAAACTGACAAACACTCTTCTAGACAGGTGTCATGAAGACACCCTGTTCTCACCCTCCCTGAGCTCCTTCCCCACCAGCCAGAACAGAAGCAGCAACGTTGACGCTGACCCAGGCTGGGCACTGGGATACAAAAATGAAGATGCTAACTTAGAGTAAGTGGTCAAAAATGGTTAATTTAGGGAATGGAAGAACAGTTGTATTCCAGCATGATAATTCAGAAGTGACGAGAGGTGGAGAGCAAGTAAATATTGTTCTTGCAACTTGTGAAGGAGATGGATTAAACATTGATTATATTCCAAAAATTAAGGAAAATTTATTTATGCAAGAGAACTAAAATCTAGTGCTATGAAACCCTGATCATTCCTACTTCATGCTGCATTGATCTGAGTGCTGGATGTGTCTTCCTTGACAGTTGAGGCAACACTGTTTTTAATTCTTTGGAGATAATCTGTTATTAAATTGATCTGTGTATTTATGTTCTGTCCTATTCACTGTTATTTATTGTTCACCAAGGCTGCCAACTTTTAAACAGTCTTGGTATAAATGTTTGTTCCCAAACCTTTGCTGATAGATGTGTTTTATGTAACAGTTATGGAGTCCATTAACATGAAGCACTAAAACACAAAAAGAAACTAAAGAGATTTATAAGCATATGAAATGCCCTCACCAGAGACAGTTGAAATAATAAATCCAAAGTCAAAGGAACATATGTGAAGTTGCTATGAGCAGATTTACCTACTTTAAAACATGTTTTGTTGGACTGAATCATGCTATATATTATGTTTAGCTTAAAAGGTAAAATATAAATTGACTCTCATTTATTGGTAATGACCCCTCATTGTGTTTGAGAAAACCCTCCTGTTGTAGAAGAGGGAATTTTCACTTTAAACACTTTTATGTCATTTACATTCTTGTTAGGAGAAATTGCCTGAATTTTCTTTAAAAGTTGGAAATTTAGGAAAGATCACATTATTCGTATTTTCAAGTGACATTAAAATACTTCCAGCATTATTGTTTTACAAAAATACCTAATTCTGAGCCCAATTACTGGTAGCAACAGTAGTCTAGAGGGAAATTTTTTCTTGACTGCAACTTGAGATATAATTAGTATCCTCAGAAACAGGCAACCACCCCCCACTAAAAAAAGGTTGGCAAAGCAAAATGGTGGCATCTGTCTCCTCGTTAAAACATCAGCTTGACAAAGTCCATGTACTTGTTTCAAAAAGTTCCAGCTCTTTTAAACATTGACATTCTTATCATTTTGTGTGTTTGGTGCTGGCCACTGGCTAACAGCATCTGTGTGGATTTCTCCTTGAATATCTTTCCTCCATCAACTGATAAGCGAGTGGCTCCTAGGATTTCTGGTGGAGAGCACTGCTCAAGAAAGAAAGCTGATAGTACACATTTGAAACTGTTACAGAAAACATTCCTTCTCTTCTTGTTTTGTGTTGTTGTTGCTTGCTTGCTTGTTTGTTCTTGCCTATTTGAAGGAACTTTTGAAGGTCTAAAAACTACTGAGCTTTCAGGTTGAGGTGGCCCGGGAACTAGAGTGGCATTTAATATGCTTTCCTTGGAGAGAAAAGACACTGGTGTTGTAAATCTAGCCTGTATTCACTATCACAGGGCTAATCCATGGCCATAAAATTAGAGTCAAATATAAGATAAACTGCAAGCCACTGTTTTCACATCAATCTGTACAAACAAGCTAATATGTTATTTTAGGAGTGAAAACAAAATTCTTAATTGCTCCTTAAGCATGTAGCTCTAGGTATGGGATTATTATAACAAATATTTTTGAGCAAATTTATTTTTCCTATACAACTTTTTAAAAAAAAAATAAAAAAGGTTAAAATTCAGACTGGAAAAAAAATCCAGTCACAATCCCCCAAAGTAAATACTGTTAATATTTTGGTGTTTTTCCTTCCAGTCTTTCAGTTATTCTGCTCATCCAAATTTGTATTTTTTTTCATTGAATTCTATTAATATAATGCTCAGGGATGTCTTTTATGAGGTGTAAATTATAATTTTAAGACATGTTTTTGGAAGACATAAGATAATTTACAGAAAGGAAAAATGTTTAAGTATCATCTCTCCTGCAACAACAACAAAATTGTTCAAAAGAAAAGATCTTCAAATCTTATGAACAGCACACAGTAGTTTTCAAGTGTAGGAACTAAAAATTGAATTTGAAAAGGTAGCAGGGAGAAGTAGAAACTCCAGCCTTGATGGGGAAGGGTATGAAGAATCACTCCCTTCTGGGGTGAGCACCAAGGTCCCCCACCTGCTGCAGGGCCGCACCGGCTCCTTATCAACCTCAGTGGTCTCCTCTGTGCTGCTTTGCACAGGGTGGCTGCTGCAGCCAGCCAGGCCCAGAGAGGACCGTGGCAGGGATGCCCTGCCCATCTGCCCTGCTTCTAGAGCCTTACCATATCAGAACAGGAAGGGCTTTAGTCCAGTGTCTCTCACTTAACAGATAAGAACGCTGAGGTCCAGGGAAGTGAAATAACTCAATGCAGGGCTGGCTCTGTCACCAGGCAGCAGTCCTCCCTCCCCAGGCGGCTGAGAGGAACGGGGGACACTTCTCCACTTCTCTTTATGGGTGGCCCTGCTACCTCCAGCTGCCTGCAGAGGACTGCCTAGCAGTGGTGGGCCAAAGCCAGCCTGTTTTCAAGCATAAGCCCAGATGAAAGGTTTTAAATAGAGGAGAAAGAGGATTTCTATCTCCCTTTCTACCAAGGGCACATCATAAACCTATTTAAATGATTCTAAAAAGCCTCTAAATTTTCCATTCAAAGAAGGAACACACCAGAGAACCTTAAAAACTAGAGTTTTCAACAACAGGTCCTAATAAAGTCCTACTTCCCCTTCAAGGCTTCATGTAAATTCCAGAATTCTAGACTCTCGGGGCTGGAAGGGGCATTATAAAGGTGATGTTTTGTTATGACTTTTAAGCTACAGTTAAAAAAAAAACCAGGGAGGTAATTAATTCCACCACCAAGAGGTTACTAAACATTCCTGTCTTCAATTACAATTATTGCAGAAATAGTTTTTTAATTTTTCTGAATTGAATTCCAAAACAACAGTAAGAAGTTATTAGTCACGATGATTGTGTTTGCCTTGTTTAGAAGATGCTATCGAACATTGAATTTCTGTATCATCACTGACTTACTCTGTCCCTGCTGCTATAACAAAATACCTTAGACTGGGTAGTTTATAAATTATAGAAATGTATTTCTCACCGTTCTCGAGGCTGGGAAGTCCAAGATCAGGGTGACAGGAAATTTGGTGTCTGGTGAGGGCTTGGCCTTCTTGCTGCATCTTCACATGCTGGAAGGAGGCAAAAGGGGTGAGGAGCTCCTTTCTCCCTCTTTTTTTTTCCTTCGATTTAGCTTTTAAAAAAATTGATACATAATAGTTGTACATATTTATGGGGTACGTGTGATATTTTGTTACCTGTATAGAATGTGTAATGGTCAAGCCCGGGTATTTGGGATGTCCATCACCTTGAGTATCATTTCTATGTGTTGGGAACAATTCAAGTCCTCTCTTCTATCTACTTTTATATATACAATGGTGTTGTTAACTGTAGTCACCCTACTCTGCTGTCGAACGTGAGAACTTACTCCTTCCATCTAAGCGTATTTTTGTGCCCATTAACCGAACTCTCTTTACCCCACCCCACCCCACCCTTCCCAGCTTCTAGTGACAATCATCCCCCTCTTTACCTCAATGAGATCAATTTTTTTAGCTCCCACATGTGAGTGAGAACATGCAACATTTGTCTTTCTGTGCCTGGCTGATTTCACTTAACATAATGTCCTCGGGTTCCATATACGTCACCGCAAATGACAGGATTTCATTCTTTTTTTATGGCTGAATAACATTACATTGTGTATATGTACCACATTTTTTTATCCATTCATCTGTTGATGGCCACTTAGGTTAATTCTGTATTTTCGCTATTGTGAATAGTGCTGCGATAAACATGCGGGTGCAGATATCTTTTGATATACTGATTTCCTATCTTTTGCATATATACCCAGCAGTGGGATTGGTGGGATAAATACCTAGTAGTGGAACTGCTGGATCATATGGTAGGTAGTTCTACTTTTAGTTTTTTGAGGAATCTCCATACTGTTTTCCATAGTGGCTGTGCTAATTCACATTCCTGCCAACAGGACAGGAGGGTTCCCCTTTCTCTGCATCCTTGCCAGAATTTGTTATTTTTTGTCTTTTTGGTAATAGCCATTTTAACTGGGCTGAGATGATATCTCATTTTGTTTTTGATTTGCATTTCCCTGATAATAAGTGATGTTGAGCATTTTTTTCATATACTTTTTGGCCATTTGTATGTCTTCTTTTCAGAAATATCTATTCAGACCTTTTGCTTACTTTTTAATTGGATTAATTGTGGTTTTTGCCATTGAGTTGTTTGAGTTCCGTATATATTCTGATTATTAATTCTTTGTCAGATGGATAGTTTGCAAATATTTACTACCATTCTGTAGGTTGTCTCCTCACTTTGTTGTTTCCTTTGCAATACAGAAGCCTTTTAGCTTGATGTGATCCCATTTTTCTATTTTTGCTTTTGCTGCCTGTGCTTTTGAGGTCTTGCCCAAAACATCTTTGCCTAGGCCAATGTCCTAAAACGTTTCCCCAATGTTTTCTTCTAGTAGTTTCATACTTTCAGGTCTTACATTTAAGTCTTTAATCCATTTTGATTTAATTTTTATTTATGGTGATGGATAGGGGTCTAGTTTCATTCTTCTATATATGGTTATCCAGTTTTCCCAGCACCATTTATTGAATAAACTGTGCTTTCCATAACGTATATGCTCAGTGCCTTTGTTGAAAATCAGTTGGCTGTAAATGTGTGAATTTATTTCTGTGTTCTCTATTCTGTTCCATTGGTCTATATATCAGCTTTTATGCCAGAACCATGCTGTTTTGGTTACTATGGCTTTGTAGTATACTTTGAACTCAGATAATGTGATGCCTTCAGCTTTGTTCTTTTTGCTCAGGATTGCTTTGGCTATTTGGGGTCTTTTGTGGTTCCATAGGAATTTTAGGATTTTTTATTTCCTATTTCTGTGAAGAATGTCCTTGGTATTTTGATAGGGATTGTATTGAATCTGTAGATTGCTTTTGGTACTATGGACATCTTTAACAATATTAATTCTTCCCATCCATAAGCATAGGATATCTTTCCATTTTTTGTGTGTTCTTTTCCATGCCTTCCATCAGTGTGTTATAGTTTTCTTTGTAGAGATTTTTCACTTCTTTGATTAAATTTATAACTAGGTATTTTATTTTTTTGGTAGCTATTATAAATGAGATTGCTTTTTTGATTTCTTTTTCTTGATTTATATAAGCTATTGGTGTATATTAATGCTACTGATTTTTGTATGTTGATTTTGGATCATGCAACTTTACTGAATACATTTATCTAAGACATCTTTGGTGGAATCTTTAGATTTTTCTAAATATAAGATCATGTCATCTGCAAACAAGGATAATTTGGGTTCTTCCTTTCCAATTTGGATGCACTTTATTTCTTTTCTTTTATTTCTTTTTTTTTCTTTTTTTTTTTTAGAGACAGGGTCTTGCTCTGTCACCCAGGCTGAAGAGCGTGTTTATAGCTCACTGTAACCACCATACCTGGCTAATTCTTTCAGATTTTGTAGAGATGGGGGTCTCACTATGTTGCCAGGATGGTCTTGAACTCCTGGCCTTAAGTGATCCTCCCACCTCCCAAAGTGCTGGGATTACAGGCATGAACCACCATGCCCAGCCTGGATGCCCTTTATTTCTTTCTATTGCCTAATTGGTCTGGCCAGGACTTCTAGTACTATGTTGAGTAAAAGTGATGAAAATGGGCATCCTTGCCTAGTTCCAGATCTTAGAGGAAAGGTGTTCAATTTTTCCCCATTCAGTGTGCTGTTAGCTGTGAGTTTGTCAGATATGGCCTTTATTGTTTTGAAGTATGTTCCTTCTATACCTAGTTTGTTGAGAGTTTTTATCATGAAGGAATGTTGAATTTTACTGAATGCTTTTTCAGCATCTATTGAAATGATCATATGGCTTTTGTCCTTGATTCTTTTAATGTGATGTATCACATTTATTGATTTGTGTGTGTTTAACGATTCTTGCATCCCTGAGATGAATCCCACTTGATCATGGTGAATGATCTTTTTAATGTGTTATTGAATTTGGTTTACAAGTATCTTTTTGAGCATATTTTCATCTAAAATCAATATTTATTGAAATGATATGTAGGAGCTCAAAAGCTGGAAAGGGAGAGCTGAAGATCCAAGTTTGGGACAAAGAGGCCTAGGAGACCCCTTGTAGCAGGAAGCATTTGAGAACGTCCCATGGGTATAGCCACTGGAATCTGTCAGCTCCATCTGCTTCTTCCATGTCACTCTGCCTTTTTGAGCATTTTTGTATCTATGTTCATCAGGGATATTAGCCTATAGTTTTCTTTTTTGTTGTTGTGTCCTTGTCTGGTTTTGATGTCAAGGTAATACTGGCCTTATAGAATGAGTTTGGAAGTATTCCCTCCTCTTCAATTTTTTGGAATAGTTTGAGTATTATGGGTATTAATTCTTCCTTAAATGTTTGATAGAATTCAGCCATGAAGCCATCAGCTCCTGGGCTTTTCTTTGATTAGGAGACTTTATCACTGCTTCTATCTCACTACTCATTATTGGTCTGTACAGGTTTTCTATTTCTTCATGGTTCAATCTTGGTGAGTTGTATCTATCCAGGAATTTATCCATTTCTTCTAGGTTTTGCAATTTGTTGGTGTATAGTTGTTCATAATAGTCTCTAATGATCCTTTGTATTTCTGTGTATCAGTTGTAATGTCTCCTTTTTCATTTCTGATTGTATTTATTTGCGTATTTTCTCATTTTCCTTAGTCTAGCTAAAAGTTTGTCAATCTTATTTTTTCAAAAAAACAACATTTCTTTTCATTGGTCATTTGTAATTTTTTTTGTCTCAAATTCATTTATTTCTGCTCTGATCTTTATTATTTCTTTCCTTCTCCTAATTGAGGGTTTGGTTTGTTCATGCTTTTCTAGTTCCTTGAGGTGCATTGTTAGGTTGTTCATTTGAAATCTTTCTACTTTTTTGATATAGGCATTTATTTGATAGCTGCTTTTGCTATATCCCATGGATTTGGTATGTTGTGTTTCCGTTATTGTTTGTCTCAAAAATTTTTAAATTTCCTTCTTAATTTCTTCATGGACCCATTAATCATTCAGGAACATGTTTAATTTACATGTGTTTGTATAGTTTCCAAAGTCCCTCTTGTTATTGATTTCTAATTTTATTCCATTGTGGTCAGAAAAGATAACTGATATGATTTCAACTTTTTTGAATTTGTTGAGACTTGTTTTGTGGCCTAACATATGATCTATGATGGAGAATATTCCAGGTGTGATGAGAAGAATGTGTATTCTACAGCCGTTGGATGAAATGTTCTGTAAATGTCAGTTAGGTCCATTTGGTCTAGACCACCAATGTTTTCTTGTTGATTTCCTGTCTGGATGATCTGTCCATTAGTGAAAGTGGAGGTGTTGAAGTCCCCTAGTATTATTATATTGCAGTGTTTCTCTCCCTTTATATATTTGGGTGCTCCAGTGTTGGGGGTATATATTTTTATATATATGTATATATTTATATATATGTATATATTAATATATACATATATATAAAAATTGCTAATCCTCTTGCTGAATTGGCCTTTTTATCATTATATAGTGACCTTCTTTGTTTCTTTTTATAGTTTGTGACTTGAAGTCTATTTTATCTGCTATAAGTATAGCTACTCTTGCTCTTTTTTTTGGTTTCAATTTGCATGGAATATATTTTTCTACCCCTTCACTTTCAGTCTATGTGCATCTTTATAGGTGAAGTAAGTTTCATGTAGGCAGCATATAGTTGTGTCTTGTTTATTAATCCATTCAGCCACCCTATGTTTTTTAATTGGAGAATTTAGTCCATTTAAATTCAATGTTATTTTGATAGGTAAGGACTTACTCCTGCCATTCTGTTACTTGTTTTCTGATTGATTTGTAACTCCTCTCTTCCTTTCTTACTGTCTTCCTTTGTAGTTAAGTGATTTTCCTTGTTGTATGTTTTAATTCCTTGCTTTATATTTTTAGTGTTATCTATTATAGGTTTTTGCTTTGTGGTTACCATGAGGCTTACAAAAAATCTTATAGTTATAGCACGTTATATTAAGCAGACGACAACCTAACTTTGATCACAAGGAAAAGAAAGAAACAAACAAAGAAAAAGCTAAAAAATTCTACCCTTCAACTCCATACCCCCCTCCCTGCACCTCTTTTATAAGGTCATTGATCCCATTCATGGGGGCTCTGCCCTCATGACTTAATTACTTCTAAAAGGTCCCACTCTTGATTCTATCATAGTGGAGATTAAGTTTCAACATATAAATTTGGGGAGATACATTCAGACCATAGCAATCCCTAAATGCTTAATTGTATCAGCTCTGAATTTACCCATGTGGTAGATTGTTTAATGACTCCAAATACCCTCCCCCACCTTTCCAGCCCCAGTATGCTCTCCTTTTTGTAATGTGACTTTGCTTCTTATCCCATCCAGAAGTTGTGTCCATTTCTGCAGCCCCTTGAATTTTGGCTGACCTTGTTTGCTTTGCATTCTACCAATAGAATGTGGTAGAAGTGAGGTTGTTTGTGTTCCTGATCATCAAGTTGCCTTGAAAGTGCTGCCTTCACCTCCTGGAGCGCTGCTTTGGGACTGACATGTAAGGAAGCTGGGCTAGCCTACAGGAGACTGAGTGTACATGGAGGAGAACCGAGGCACCCCAGCCAGCACCAACCACCAGATGTGGGAGTAAGGCCATCTTAGCCTTCCAGCCAGATAACCATTCAGCTGCATGGAGCTATGTGAGTAAGCACAGGCAAAACCAGCAGAGAAAATGCCCAGCCAACTCACAGAAGTGGAGAAATAATATGCCATTGTTGTTTTAAGACACTAAGTTGTGGGGTGATTTGTTGTGCAGTAATAGATAAGGGATGCACCCTGTCATAATCTTTTAATCTGTAATTATGTTACAGAAGCTTATTTGCTTAAGGGAATCCTTTAGAATTTCTCTCAATTGTTCCCTTATTCAGATAGACTTCCTGTTAGGGAAGTTGCTTACTTGTGTAATAAAGGAATACCCTGCACTTCCAAGGTGAGTGGGGCAGAAAGAATCTCACATGGAGAGTGCTGCTCCTCCCTTTCTTCTCTTCTTCACCATCACCACCCTGGCACGGACACAGACCCATCTCCAGGTGGAGCTGGACCTGCCAAAGACTTGGGAGGAAGTGAAAGGGAGAAAAACACACATGCACCCACCACACACACGTGCACATGTGTATTGTATTAGTCAGGGTTCTCCAGAGAAACAGAACCAGTGGGGCATGTGTGCGTGGAAAGAGAGACAGAGAGATTATGAGGAATTGGCTCACATGACTGTGGAGGCTGAGGAGTCCCACCATCTCCCATCTGCAAGGTGGGACCCAGGAGAGCTGCTGGTGTAATTCAGTCCAAGTCTGAAGGCCTGAGACTGGGGAGATGATGACGTAAGTCCCAGTCCAAGGGCAGGAGAAGACGAGGCAGGAAAAAAGGGGCAAATTCCTCCTTTCTCCACCTTTTATTCTCTTCAGGCCCTCAATAGATTGGATGATGGGAAGGGCCATCAGCTTTACTAAGTTCACAAATTCAAATGCTATTCTCATCTGGAAACACCCAACAACCCATCCGGAAAAAATGTTTAATCTGGAAACCCCACAGCCCATTCAAGTTGACACACAAATTACTATATATATATATATCTCCTAAATATATATATATAACATTATATACTGTAGTAACCATTATATATATATATCATATATTATATATAATATTTAATACTAACATGTTATATGTAATAGTTAATATGTGATGTCATATATAAAGTATATATCATATATACAGAAAATCCAAGGTCACATAGTAGTGAGGGGCAACTAGGATTCAAACTAGCACTCTGGCTCCAGAGTCTGTGCTATTACCAACTACACTCCACTGCTGCAAAGAATCACGTACAGTGACCCCTAGGTGTGGCTATCTTAGGAGCCCTCAGGTACCAACCCATTCTAATAGGGTTGAGACTGCTTAAGACTAAGAGACATAGATACCAAATATGAGTGGTGGCTCTGCAGAGAGAGATCAAATCTGGCAAGTGCAGTGAGCAGGCACCTGGATGTCCTGGGACAGCTGTGGCTGGGGATTTTGAACTCCAAAGCCCAGTTCTCTAGCCTTTCCAGAAATTCTACAAGGTACCTAATACTTTTAATAAACACTTCTCTGCTTAAACTACCTAACATGGGTTCTGTTGTCTGCAATTAAAAATCCTGACCAATATAGGGTGATACTGCACCCCCAACTGTAGCAGTAACCCCTGCAAACAGAGCACATAGAACACAGTAGCCCAACTTCCATATGAGTAGTTGCAAGGTCTTTTCCTTTGATTCCAACTTCCACCTTTCAGCTCCAACGTAAGAGTGGAAAAGCAGACTTCATACTGGAGAGAATAGGAGGGAATCTCTAAAACCTGGTTTAAAGAGCAAATGTTGAGTCAGGGATAGGCTGAGTCAGCAACAAAATCAACCCACAGAGACCTCAGGCCTCACCAGAAATGAGCAAGAGAATCCACATCTGAAGAGCAAGATCAAGTTGGTTGGAGAAGTAAAGCCAGAATACAAGGTCCAAATTGAGTTTCATCAACACCATTTGGCCAAGTCAGGAACCCTTTATGAAGAACCCCAGCCCCTTCACAGGAGTGCATGCTCTAATGTTAGTGAAGCAATATATGGGATATGTCAACATTTAATAGGGAACCTTTTCCCTTGTGGCATGAGGAAATGGTATCCCCTGCTCAGATATCAGAGAGATATCTTGGTTTAAAATGTAAAATGAATCAGAGATAATTTATCTCAGCTAGCCAGTGTGTCATAAAAATATTTTAATTCTAAGTATTGCCTTAGTTTATTTTATAAGTAAGATAAAGTAGAGCTAATAGGAAGAAGTGAAAGCAAACCAAAGTTAAGTTATTGCTTCTGATGAGGCAAACCCTGTCCAGAAGAACTGTTGAGGACCAGGCCTTTCTCTGATCGACAGGTGGAGTTGGGAGTTCTCAGAGGGAGGATACTGTTGGAAAACACGGCTTGCTTGTCTGGTGGCTTCTCAATCCCCATGGCATCCACCATGGGCTAAGTCTGGGCCACTCCCCATTGGAGAAGGGTTCTTTCTGTCATGCCTGTCCTCAGCTGCATCTCCCTAACGGGAGAATGCCCAAAGTTTGAGCATTTCATCCCTTGGGGTTTCCCCCTTTTCCTCTTTTTCCATAACAATGCAATGAATAGGCTTTATAAAAATGTTCTGAGTGGTAAGAACAATCTATTATATTTGACTAAAGATTTTTCATAAACTCTTTGTTCTGGCCCAAATTCTTCTGGCTAATTCTGACATGCTATCTACAATGCCCAGTAGCCCCTGTGTTTGACAATGACTCTTTAGCAGGTCTCTTTGTGAAACTTAGAGGAGGAAGACCTAAGAGGAAATGCGAGGTGTTACAGGAGATACCAGTTGTTTGGCTCTTTCAACATTTTAATTCCTATTTCTTTAATGAATAGGCACTGAAAAAGTCTTTGCTGTGAGTGAGCATCTTCTTCCAGTTACCCACATGAGAAAACATACATGCCAACTGCATGACTATAGATTATAGTAGCTTTCAACTATCCTACAGAAATCTACACATTAACGTACTTCTAAAATATTATAATAAAGGCTTTGGTGGTTTTATGTAAAATACATAAGAGAAATGAACAAGGTTTGTTTATACTGAGTACTCAATAAAGCATCATTGATTAATTGTTTTCAACTTTTATTACTAATGTCAGCTTTTTTGGGGGTGGTAGCTTTCTTTCCCTTTAATTGTTTGGCTATCGTTTAAGGGAGATGTAGTCTATATTTATCATTTATATTTTCTCTGTGAAAGCTACTCTGGTTTTTTGTGGTATCATTCTTGTGGCGAAATGTTCTTACTAATTTTTCTAAAGAATTCTTCGAATATCAGTAGTGTAGCTCAGATTTTGTGACCCTTGCAAAAACAAAACAAAACCCTTCAGCAAGGATTCCCTGATTCTTCTTAATTGGACAGAGTCCCCCATGACCTCCCCAACCTCCTCTCCTCCCTGCACAAGTGCACTGCCTTCGTGGGTGGAGTCAATGTATTCGCAGGATAGAGAAGGAGACCAGGGGCCTTCTTCTTGCCGTGCCACTGACTTACTTTCTATCGTATATTTTGCTTTGTTTCAGCAGGACAGGGACATTTGCAGAATCAGGTCTTCATCCTTGATGGACTAATTAGCCAGTGGCTACATGGCCAGCCTAAAGAGGAGTGGGCCTTGTGTGCAAGCTGGATCAACGTAGCCTTAGCAGTTTTGGTTCACATTCTGTTCAAATGGAACTGCAGAACTTTGAATCAGTGCTAGGCCTTGCATTGCCACGCTGTCCATTTATTCTCCTTCGTTAGTGTGGAATCCTTCCTGCAAGGGTTGCTGATTGCCACACAGTAGGTTACTTAGAGATGGAAAGCTGAAAAGTCTACATATGGTGCTCCACATCCTCGCTCCACTGAGCACTCACTTGGGAGGGCTGTGCACACTCTCAGGGCACACATGGTCCCTGCCACAGTCCTCGGCTTCTCCAGTTCTGTAACGATGGACCCAGACAAGCCTTCTGAGTGAACCTCAAGCGTAGTCTTCCTGTCCTAGAAAAGAGCCCAGGCTAACACAGAGAAATAGTTTTTGCTACTAAAAATGTTAAAACTGGATCAAATACATGTTAAATGAAAGCACGTAAGAATGTAATGATATAACATGTCCTGTGCTTCTAAATTTAGCAAGAAACAAAAGGAAGTAAAACCAGGGATTTTAATTACTAACTCAATGTGTTCCCTCTTCAAGAGCAGGCAGAGAGTCTCTTGATTGTTAAAACCATCTCCCAGTTCAGCCAGAAAGCCATCAAATGTCTCTCCCACTGTCTCTTCATTGGCAGAGGCCGTGTCAGATTCATCTTTGTACCTTTAGCACCTAGTTCACATGCCAAGAAGTAGGCACTCCTTAAATGTTTGTACAATGAGTAAATGAAAAGACAATCTCAGGATAGATTGTAGCAGTTGGAATTCTAAACTCTTTAACTGCAAGGGCTGAGCAACATATACTCTGTCAGATGTAATGGATCGGAGCCCTCCAAACAGAGGATGCCTTGTAATTTGTTACAAGGACCAGGAATCTCTTCTCCACAATCCATCACCAAAGACTATGCCCTTTACCCTTAGATTCCAGCCCTCCACTGTACAACACAGGCTTCAATGCTTGTAGGAATTTAAAAATATTTTCCTTTCTCTCTTTTTTTTAAGAGATGGGGTCTTGCTATGTTGCCCAGGCTAGCCTCAAACTCACCTGAGTAGCTGGGATTATAGGTGTGCACTACCACACCCTGCTAGAACTCAAAAATATTTTAAGAGAATAGGAAGAGACCTCAGGAAGATAATTTATGAGCTCACAAAGTATTAGTTCATTAAATACGAAGTGTCCAATTTCAAATCAAGTGTAGTTTATTACATCTCAAACAAGAAACAGTACAATTCAACAAAGTATGTGCCTAAACTATGGACACAGCTTTGCCATCTTAATGGCAGGTTGCTTTTGCCAGCAGTAAAGAAGCCCGGAGAGTGAGTGGCCATGAAACTGCAAAAGGCGTTTTACATAGCTTGTTGAGAATTGAATAATTTTCCTTGCAAGAAGTGGTCCAAAGACTGGAAGAAGTGGTAGTCAGTTGGTGCAAGGTCTGGTGAATACGGTGGATAACAGAAAGTTTCTAAGTGCAGCCTCTGTAGTTTGAGCAGCGTTGTTTGTGCAACATGTGGTCGAGCATTGTCTTACAAGAGGATTGGCCTGTCTCTATTGACCAATCTTGGCTGCTTTATCACAACCATTCTCATCATTTCATCCAATTGGTTGCAGTAGACATCTGCTATAATCGATTGACCAGGTTTCATGAAGCTGTAGTGGACAATACCAGCGCTGGACCACCAACCAGACACCATTAGCTGTTTTTGATGAATATTTGGTTTTGGACTGTGTTTTGGCACTTCATCTTTATCCAACCATTGTGCCAAATGCTTGTGATTATCAAAAAGAATCCATTTTTCATCATACATAACAATACAGTGTAGAAATGCTTTGCTTTTATGTCGTGACAGCAAAGAAAGGCAAGCTTCGAGAGGATTTCTCTTCTGATGCTCATTTAATTCATGGGGAACCCATCTATCCAGCCTCTTGACCTTGCCCATTTGTTTCAAATGGTCCAATATTGTCAGAATAGTAACATCAGACCTTGCTGCTAATTCACACGTAGGTTGAGATGGATTTGCTTCCACCACGGCTTTCAGCTCATCATTGTCCACCTTGGTCTCGTGTCACCCACATGGCTCAATTTCAAGATTAAAATCACCAGAATGGAACTTCTCAAACCATTGACATACTGTGCGTACATTAGCCACGTCCTTCCCAAACACTTCGTTGATATTTTGAGCTGTCTGTGCCGCATTGATTCCAGATGGAACTCATATTCGAAAATAACATGAATTTTTGACTTATCTATAGTTTCACAAATATTGCAGTAAAAAAAAATTTGAAAGATAATTACAAGCCAAAACATGTGTTTGAAAGAATGAGGATGTACCTTCACAATAAAAAAACAAGAAGTGTCAAAGTGAAATGTCAGAGATACCAACTGTCAAACTTAGTACTTAAGGAGATCGGACATTTCATACTTAATAACCTAATATTTATTACATCTACTTGAAATGGGCTAATGTATTGCTTGAACTGATGTGTGTTCATATATATATTCATATATATACACACATATATGTTTTAATCTGTTTCACTTTCCAGGTCACTCTAGTAATTCTTTTCCCAGGCCAAGCTGAAATCCTGGTAGTTTCTTTTTCTTTTTTTCTCTCCCCCTAGTTCCCTCCTTTTTCACTGACTTTTTTCATCCTATTTTGAGCATTGGACCACCCAACTGGAGTCTTTGAGTTCCAGAAGCCCTGTGGCTTTGTGAGCATTGGGGATCCTTTAGCCTCCCACTCATAGGAACCTTCCTACACTAATTCCTCCTTTTTATTGTCACGTTAGCTCTCAGGCTCCAAGCTGCTCCTTCCTTCCAGTTCTCAATCTTGGTCAAAGCATCCCAGCTCCTGCTCCCACGTCCTCTCTTCAAATAATAGTGTCAAATAACTGCCCATGAGCAAATCCATAATAAGCTTCTGAAGCCCCCTCTTACGTTAGATAATCATGTTTATTCTACAAGGAAATTGGAATTTACAACATCATTCATAGTAAATTAAAATTCTTTTGCTTCCCTCCCTCTTTTTTCAATCTTTTCTTCCTTTTAAAATCAGAACCTCTGGTTATTACTTCATGGTTTTATCTGATATAGTTACTTTCGCTGATTAAGGTAGTTATTTATATAGGTACCACAATTATCTTTTTTAAAATTTCAGAATATTATGGGGGTACAACACTTTGGTTATATATATTGCCCATGCACTGCCCGTGTCAGAGCTACAATTGTGGACATCCCCCAAACTGTGCTCCCCGCATCCATTCAGTGAGAGTTTTTCCCATCCCCTCCAGCCCTCTCCCACCGGCCCGACCCCTGATGAATATTATTGCCCTGTGTGATGTAAGTGTTGATCAGTTAGTACCAATTTGATGGTGAGTACCAGTGGTGCTTGTTTTTCCATTCTTGTGATACTTTGCTTCGAAGAATGGGCTCCAGTTCCATCCAGGATAATACTAGATTCACCATTGTTTTTTATTGCTCAGTGCTACTCCATGGTATACATATACCACATTTTATTAATCCACTCGTGTATCGATGGGCACCTGGGTTGTTTCCACATCTTTGCAATTGTGAATTGTGCTGCTATAAACATTCGAGTGCAGATGTCTTTATTATAGAATGTCTTTTTTTCCTTTGGTTAAATACCCAGTAGTGGGATTGCTAGATCAAATGGTAGTTCTACTTTTAGTTCTTTGAGGTATCTCCAGATTACTTTCCATAGCGGTTGTACCAATTTGCAGTCCCACCAGCAGTGTTTGAGTGTTCCCATCTGTCTGCATCCCACCAACATTTGTTGTTTTGGGACTTTTTGATATAAGCCAATCTCACTGGACTTAAGTGATATCTCATTGTGGTTTTGATTTGCATTTCCCTGATGATTAAGGAGGTTGAGCAATTTTTTATATGTCTGTGGGCCATTATTCTATCTTCTTTTGAAAAGTTTCTGTTCATGTCCTTTGCCCACTTTTTAATGGGGTTGTTTGAGTTTTTCTTGTTGATTTTCCTAAGTTCTGTATAGATTCTGGCTATCAACCCTTTATCAGATGTGTAGCATGCAAATATTTTCTCCTATTCTGTAGGTTGTCTGTTCACTCTAGCGATCGTTTCCTTGGCTGTGCAGAAGCTTTTTAATTTGATCAGGTCCCATTTATTTATTTTTGTTGCTGCTGTGATTGCTTTGGGGTTCTTCTTCATAAATTCTTTGCCTAGGCCAATGTCTGTAAGAGTTTTTCCAACGTTTTCTTCTAGAATTCTTATGGTTTCACGTCTTAGGTTTAAGTCCGTTGTTGTTTGTGAGTTGATTTTTGTGAGAGGTGAGAGGTGTGGATCTAGTTTCAGTCTTCTACATGTGGCCACCCAGTTTTCCCAGCACTGTTTATTGAATAGGGATTCTTTTCCCCACTGTATGTTTTTGTCCAGCATAATTATCTTTACCATATATTCCTGAATTACAAACTTCATACAGTTAGCACAAATACTTATAAAGGAGAGAAAAGGCTGGACCCAGTGGCTCACACCTGTAATCTCAGCACTTTGGGAGGATCACTTGAGCCCAGGGATTTGAGACCAACCTGGGCAACATAATGAGACCCCGTCTCTACCAAAAAAAATAATAAATTTTAAAAATAGCTGGGCATGGTGGCACTCACCTGTAGTCCCAGCTACTCAAAAGGCTGAGGTGGCAGGATCTCTTCAGCCCAGGAGTTTGAGGTTGGAGTGAGCTATGATTGAGCCACTGCACTCTAACCTGTGCAACAGAGCAAGACCCAGTCTCAAAAAAAAAATAAATAAATAAAGGAGCAGAAAAAAACACCACAATAAAACTTCTCAGGTAATATGACAGGTTGAACACATTTGTCCAATTTTATTCCCTCCAGAAACCCTGTGAAAATTATAGTAGAGAGATTTAAAATAAAAGGTAAATTCATCAGGGCAGAGTGGACACAACAGGAGATAAGAATAACAATATTTTGTAAAGTAGAAAGCAGACAGACAGGGGGCATCTTAGCAGGTGCAGGAAACCAAGTTCTAAACCTGCAGCAGGAAAAGCTGAGAACCAACCTGATTTACATGCAGGGTCCTAAAAAGGCTCGGGCACTGGCAGCACCCAGGACTTCTGGGACAGGAGGAAGAGGGTTGGGGGCAGAAGAAGAAAATAAGGAGGCCCAACTGAGAGTGGCTATGGTAGTGCACAGATCCCTGTGCTGGCTGCTGCTCCACCCTGGGAACTGGCCTCTCAGCCCAGGAGGTTCATTCCCTGCAGAGGGTGAGCTGATGATGTCTGGACTAGGGGAGGCCAGGCAGGGGTCAGGGTTGGGCTACTATATTAAAACAGGGAAATTAAGCAAGTGTTCACTTACTGAATGCTGAGTCCTCTCAGTTTTTTCTGCCACTTGACTCTCAGAATACAGAAAACTAGGATTTTCCTTCTAGGCAGGAGTGAGGGAAAAGTTTTCCAGCTAGAAACTGACCTGTCCTAGAGGAAAGACGGAAAGACATTGATGCCAAAAGTTGCCTGACAAACAACCAGCCAGATCATTCTACAGTGAAGTTCAACATGGATAAAACCAAAGTAAACATCTCAAAACTTCCAGTCAGCTTTCTGGTTCCCCATATTAAACATAAGTGGACAGCCAGGGATCGTCAGGGGTGTGAGGGTGTCACTAACCCAGAAGATAGAGGTCAAAATGAACCAACAGGGGAAAAAAAGCAACTTGGAGAAATCAGAAGCAATGAGGAAAGAGGAAACAAAACAAAAACAAAAAAGATCACTGATATCCACAGAGTGTTAAGATGCTATAGTTAGGTAACAAATGTTATTAACAACAACAACAAAAAACCCCAAACTTAAGGACTTTCAAAGAACAAAAAATAATTTTTAGACATTAAAAGCATAACCGCAGAAATATTATTAGGGATGGAATTACAAATACTGCAAAAGAAAGTTGAATAAATATTTCAGAAGATAGAGAAAGAAGACAAAGAAGTAGAAACTAGAAGACAATAAAATTAGATAAGTAGTACAGAATAATAGGAGGTTTTTTTTTTTAAGAGAACATAGATAAAGGAGGGGAAGAAGGAATTTTAAAAATACTTAAAAAAAAAATTCCCAGAACTGAAGAACATGGATCTTGACTGAATGGGCCTAGGAGATGTCCAGCATCATGAGTCAAAAGCAACCCACACCATCACGTTGAAAAACACATCACTTTAAAATTTCAAAATAAGGAGGTTCTACAAGTTACAATAAAAGGAAAAACAAAACAGGTCACATACAAAGGATCAGGGGTCAGAATGGTTTCAGACTTCTCAACTGCATCACTAGAAGCTAAGTGACAATGGAGGAATGACTCTAAATTCTGAAGGAAAATTATTCCCAGCCTAGAATACATTGCCAGCCAAGACATCCATCAAGTGTAAAATAAAGGCATTTTCAGACATGAAAGTTCTAAAACATTTTACCTTCCCTGCACCCTTTCTCAGAAAGCTTCTGGAGGCTGTGCCTTGCCAAAGCTAGGGAGTAAATAAACCAAGAAAGAGGAAGACACGGCCTGCAGTATCAGAAAGCTCAGATGCAGGGGTACAGGGACAGGAATCCTCAGGATATTTGGGAACAGGATGCCAGCGTGACAGCTGCATACCAGGGGAGGAGGGAGACCAGTCCCTACCACAGCGTGACTCAAGAGATAGCCGCAGTGCCATTGTGCTGCCCTTTCCACCTCATGAAGCTGTTAGAGGCTGTGCCCTGCCGAAACAAAGGAGTGCACCAAGCAAGAGGAAGACATGAGTCCCACGACACAGAGAATTTAAACCTGGAGATGGGCAAAGGCAGTTCAAGGATGAGAGCCAAGGGAGGTCTCAACATGGCAGCTGCCAGATATCTGGTAGTAACGAACCTAGGTAGGACAGTGGAGTTCTCTAGGACTGTTTCTTTAAAAAAATTATATATATATATATATATATAAAAATAGATTAGCTGGATGAGATTGGTTTGTGAATGAAATGTTTTAAAAGACTTTTGGAAGGTATAGGAGGAATTAATAAGAAAGTAAACAAGGAAAGTAAGCAAATGAAAAATCAAGGCAATTATTAACTTCGGGAAAGACAAAGAGTGCACCATGTTGAATACATTTAATCTAAAATTGTACTATATATTGGGAGGATGGAGCATGTGATTGCAGATGGACGGTGGTGTAAAAAACAAAATCCCCAACTCCCATAATAGAAAGCTAAATGATAATGTCTAAATCAGAGGAAACAAAGATAGCACTATTTTATATTTAGTATTACTATTATATATAGGGTTTATGAGAGAAGTGTCATGATGTTCACAACCTACCTTTTCATCAAACATGTGTGTATAATTACTTATGTATATATGTTTAAAAATGTTTTTTATAATAAAAAATTATAGATAAAAACTTATGAATTAGAAAAATTAAGATGTGTAAGTGCTGGAAACAAATACTCAAAAGTGGTATGCTCTAAAGACAGAGACTAGGGGTATAGTGAAGCATGGGTCAGGGATTGGTGTTTTTTGTGAGAAGGATTTTAGTTGTTACTTTTTAACTTTCTAAACTATGAACATGTTTCACTTAGATTAAAAATAAAATTTTGTTTAAAAATTTAAAGAAAGGGGAAAAAAACGATTTGTGGTCCAGTTACATCCTAACTACTAACCAGTTAGCATCACACCGGGCCAGTCCTTAACCATAGAAGACAGCAGGTTCTGGACTATTGTATAAAGAAAGTTTAACTAGACCCCATATTGCAAGTCCAAATTACTGATTCTTTGATCAGACACAGGCTTATTTATTTATTTAAACATTGTCTTTCTTCATTACCGTACATTTTATATGTCTAAAGGTCCAAAACTATTTTCAGATTATCAGATAGCACTGACTAGAAAAGTAATTTTTAATGAGAATGACATTAGCTGTTTTGTCACAAAAATTTGTACATGTACTCAGATTTATCCTCTTCACCATTCAACAAGAAAAACTGGTCTTCTAGGTTCCTAGTGTAACATGGAAAAAAATATGGAGCATGTAGAACAAAAATAGCTCAAATGTAGAATCACTTGGGGAATAATTTGGACTTACATAGTTAAATGAAAAATCTCCAAAGTCATATTCGCCAGAATTACATCCAAAAACAACGTTTTATTTAGCAACTAACTGAGATGAATAGCAGCTTCAGTAGCTCTAAGCAAAGGCTCTATTCATCAAATTTAAGGACACAGGCAAAGGAAATTGGTTCATTTCTGGACCTGATTGAGTTTCCACAGTTAGATGCATTGGAGGGAGACACGACCTGAATGCTTCAATTCTGTGGTCATTGCCTGCATGTAATCTGGTCTGGAACACCCCACCCTTGTGTCTTCAAGTCTGGCCAGGCTCCCCACATTGAAGAGATCTCTATAACAATTTTAGAATAATCAATGAAATCTTTAACAAATACTTGTGATCTTTCAACAGAAATACAGCTTTCTCTTAGGCGATGCCTGTATGCATGAAATAGGAGGAGCATGAAATACTAGAATGTCTTATGAAAAGGAGGGCTCAGCCTGGTGCCTTGCACTTAGTTGGTGCCCTGTCAATTCTTGCCAAATCAGTCAAAGGCTTCTTGTTAAACTTATCATGTTCGCCACTGTTACAAGATTTATTTTCACTTTCCTCCCTGTCATCTTGAGAGCCTGCTTGAGAGCCAGAAGGCCCTTCTTCTGTGACATGTTCTTACTACCACTTTCACAGGTCTTTAGAGTCACTTGATCACTGGCTTGACATCTTAACCAACCTGTTAGAGTGTGAGCTCTGTGAAGGCAGGGACCAAGTCTATATCATACACATCTCATAATGCAAGGTGCACAGCAGGTGCTTGGAAGATGCTTGTTAGAGGAGCATTTATCAACCCTGAAATCCAGGGTTGGCTCTGGTTTTTTATTCTAAACATCCAAGAGTCTTGCTTGATGTTGGGATTCAGGTTTCTCAGTTAACTCACTAATGTGGGTTTTTAAGCCCCTGCCCTTGAAGTCAAAAGGCCCTGGGTTTGAGCCCCAATTTGATCTGTTAGCTATGGGACCTCATACAATTTACTTAAACTCTGTGAGCTTCAGTGTTTTCATCTCTCAAAAGGAAGTGACGATAACACCTTCTTCACAAGATTTTGGTGAGAGTTAAATGAGATTTTATATTTATATATATGCCAAAATCATATATAGTGTCTAGGACAGAATCTAACACATCATAAATACTCAATAATGTTGGATGTTTTCTGTTTACAGTCCAAGCAACTGATGCATAGAATTCCTTGGATGTAGTAACAAGGGGATATTTTTAATAGTTCAAAAAGACTAACAGAATTATTACATTTACTTATAATATTAACTAAAATGAAAAATTCTTTTGGGAAATGTGTCAACTTAGGCTCATCAGCAATCTTTCTTGGTACATATACATATTAGATTAATTAAAAATTAGAAAATGAACTATTCATATATGTAACATGATATATAAAAACTCAAATAGGAGTTTATGAGGTGTCCTTGGTTATTTCCAAACCACCTGTTGGGGGTCTGGCTTCCAACTCCAGAGTCATGATGGACTTATAGAATTTTGGGGACTGAAGTGTTTGCTGCTGGACATGGAGTCTCTTTAGTAATGAAACTAAACCAGCATCACAGCAATAACAACACATATTCTGGTTAGACAGAGCTACATAATTTTGCCTGAAACTCATAACAACCGCATATGTTTAGTTTGTGTTGCAGGATTTTATTGCTAATTACTCAATAGTGCAAAATGAATAATTTTACCACAGGCTTTTATTATTAGATGGTCATACTCTCACAGTGACATGAAATGACTATGGCACTCTAGAGAAAAATAGAGTTATATTTAAATAGTCTAGCTTATTTGTGGAATCTTATAAAACCCTCAACTCTCTTGTATTTTACCCTAAAAAAGTTTTCAAGAAATTATCAGCTAGCATACTTTGGGAAGATAAAGTCAGAGAAGAGTAACTACTTACCAGCCTCAAAAATATGCTATAAAAATCCTAATTATTTCATCAGACTGTATTTGTTTATTACTAAACTCCTTTGGGACTACTTATGCTATTCAAGAATAAAAGAAAGAGAGAGAGAGACAGAAACTTGATCTTTTTTCGGGAGTATTTCCTAGCTCTTTTAATATGTGGATAATTTTTATTTTGTATTTTTAAGCCAAATTTCCCATTATCCTGATTGAACTAGAGTGAAACTAGATTAAAATTTGGGGGAGGACCTGTTTTACTAACAGGACAACTAAACATCAAGCCATTGCAACCATGAAGTCATATTTATATTTTCTTGAACTAAAGATGTTTTTATGTCACCCCCATATTTTTATTATCATTCTTTTGAAAATATTGTGAAAACCTGCCTCAAGGAAGACTGATGCACAACAAATACCCATGTGTCACTTGTGCCTATTGGGCATATAAAATGACTCACATTTCTGTCACCTATCCATAAAGAATTTGTGATGTGTGTTTTGTCTTCCTTCCCTAAGGTCACTTCTGCAATGACTTGATATCCAAGAGTAAATTTTTAAAATGCTACCTACTTATTTGAATAAAAAATGATCTATTGTGATCCTTTGCTTATAATATATAAATTAAACACAAAAAGTTGTGGCCAGGAGAGGTGGCTCAAACCTGTAATCCTAGCAGTCTGGGAGGCCAAGGCAGGAGAATCGCTTGAGGTCAGGAATTTGAGACCAGCACAAGCAAGAGCAAGACCCCATCTCTACTAATAATAGAAAAAAATTAGCCGGGCATGGTGGCGTGTGCCTGTAGTCCCAGTTACTCGGGAGGCTGAGGCAGGAAGATTACTTGAGCCCAGGAGTTTGAGGTTTGCAGTGAGCTATGATGACACCACTGCACTCTAGTTGGGGTGACAAAGCAAGACTCTGTCTGAAAAAAGTAAATAAATTAAAAAAAAATAAAAAGTTGTGAGTTCATTTATCACAGCTTGGATCTTGTAAAAGTATGAAAGGACTGAGCACAGTTTCACATTCTCACCAGAAATGGATGAGGGTTCCAATTCCTCTACATCCTAACCAATACTTGCTACTTTCGATTTGGTGTTTTTTTTAAAAAAAAAATTGTAGCCATCCTAGTGAGTGTAAAGTTGTATCTCATTGTAGTTTTGATCTGCATTTCTCTAATAACTAATGCTGAGCATTTTTCATGTGCTTCTTGGCATGCCTTTGCCCATTTTTTAATTGGGTTGCCTCTGTATTTCTTTTTAAAAACTAAATTATATTTTCTCTCCTAAAATTCTACATTTGTGCCTTTAGAAAATTTACCTTCCTGCTCTGTAACTGTGTAGTTAAGTAGGGAAAATATAGTTATCACATTCTTGAGATATTTTGATAGTATAGAGCTGTGTGTGTGTATGTGGTAGGGAGTTGGCCTTACCTATGAGTAAGATGTAAAATTTTCCAAACCTGAGACATGAAGGATGAGCTCATCCATTTGTCCATGGAGGTGCTGTCCTTAGGCTGCGGGAGTTGGCTCAGGTAAAAAGCCGGGGAGGGCCGAATAGCAGGGTAGATGGTGGATTTGGGAGTGTGGGCTCATTGAACTTGGGCCAGGAGGAAGAGGAGTTGCCTGATGTGCTGCCCTGTGTCCGAGAATAACGTGGCACCTGCTCTGGAGTAAAAAATTAGGACGCAGGTGGCAGCAGGCATGGGAGTGAAGGGAGAAAGCCAGACACACTTCTTGCTGTAATAGCCTCCTTCTCCAGAGAGTATTATCTTGGGTCAGGCAGTTGTCCGAGAGAGTCATAACACTTTTTATGCCGTTTGTATTTTGGGTAACTATTTCCTTTTTGTCTGTCTTGGCACTTAGTACAGCCCTTTGTGAAAATGCCAGCTGGTCTCAGGTGTGCTGGGGAGAACACAGACAGGGTTTTGTGCAGATTTAGGGCAGTATTTTGAAGGGGAAGCAGGGTGCTCCTGGAGCCAAGAGAGGTGGTGGCTACGGTGAAAATGAGGATAAGAAGACACCAGAGGAAGAAGGTTCAGGAGCCAGATTTCAGGGCTGGTTTCCTCTGGGACCACTCCCTGACATGCCTTTATATTAGCCCATAGGAGCTTCTATGTTCTTTTACACATGTGACCGGACAATTCTTTGAGATACTAATATACAGACTTTTCTCTTCCCGTCTTTTCCTTCTTCACCTCCTTCCTTTCAGTCAGATAGTTGGCCCTGGTCCATAATCTCAAGAAAAGAAGGTAACTGGCCAAAAAGCAGAAGGAAATGATAAGTTACTTGTTTTTGTGCTCCAAAAGCCTAAACATTTAGGGGTGCTAAGTAGACTATGAGTTTGAACCAAATGTTTGGGAGAGGAAGGAGCTTTACTTTCACCTCCAAACTTGAAAAAAGATTCTCCTAGCCCAGGGCCAGGTGGGGAAGGCTAAGGAGCGTGTATGTGGGCGTGGACGGAGAGAGGAGTGTGGGTCCCAGAGCAGAGGGGCCTGTGCCCTGCTTTCCAGCACAGCCTGGAGGCAGCAGGGCTCCAGGGAGGGAATGGCTGTGTGGGATGTACAAAGTGGATGAATGGTTCCCCCTAAATGGCCACGTTCTAATTCTCAGCACCTGTGAATATGTTACCTTACATAGCAAAAGAGACTTTGTAGATGTGATTGAGTGAAGAATCCTCAGGTGGGGAAAGTAGCCTGGAGTACCCAGGTGGACCCAATGTAATCCCAAGGCTCCTTGTTAGAGGGGGGCAGGAGAGTAGAGTCAATGAAGGAGTTCTTATGCTGCCACACTGCTGTCTTTGAAGATGGAGGAAGGTGCCACGAGCCAAGGAATGCAGGCAGCCTCTAGAAGGTGGACAAAGCAAGTAAATGTATTCTTCTCTAGAGCTTCCAGAAGGAACCAGCCTGCTGCCACATTGATTTTGGCCCATAGGGCTCTTTTCGGACTTCTGATCTCCAAAACTGTAAGCTAATATGTTTGTGTTGTTTTTTTGCCACTATGTTTGTGGTAATTTGTTACAGCAACAATAGGAAGCTAATACAGCAGGGATGGAGACAGGGAAGACCGTGGGAGGCTGTGCAGTGCGTCCCCTGTGCCCCAAATGCAGTCCAGCAGCAGGGAGCCAGCAGGAGACCTAAAGGAACACACACAGGGACAAGGGAAGCCTTGCAGAGACCCGTGTAGACTGGTGACCAAGGACCCAGTGGGCTCCACACCCAGTGCCCTGGTATGACAGGCACATCCCAGAATTTCCTGTCTCAATACTAAGGAAGGCTAGAAGCTCCCTTCAAGTGAGATTAAATTTCTGTCACCTAGGCTAAATGGGCACTTAAAATATGAATAAAGGAAGTGATCATTCTTGCATACTGAGCTTGGGGGCTGAAATTCCTGCTATCTACACAATGTTTTTATTTCCATTTCCAGGGGAGGGCATCCACTGTGAGCCACATGCTTTATATATGCTTGTTCTAGTTCATTTTCTCAACCCAATGAGGTAAGTGCCCCCATTATCAATTTATTCCTGAAAATGTGCCAGACAGAGGATTGTTGGGATGAGAAAGATTATATTCCATTATTTTAAATATAAAAAAATTATAGTGAGTTCCAGGCTTATCCAAAAATTGTAATAAATTTGCTCCAAATACCACTAAACATCTTTAACATCTATGTGGCAATCCACCAAGGATTTCTGCATCATATTAAAGCATGAAGAACACCAATCATTATTAAACACATCAGTGGGTATTTTGTGTTGGGAACACAAAACATACAGTATTACATACCAACTACTTTTTCTTTCTACACTGAAATGAACTGTAATGAAAATAAGCAACATGCAGGTATGTTAAAGATACACAACAAATGCAAATAACACAAAAGGCAATCCTCTAGGGAAAATGGCTGAGACACCACTGTGATGTTCTCTTACGCTCTAGCCTAAGCTCAGGTATGCAACATAAACTTTGCCTCAGTCATGCCCATGAGAATGTCTCAAAACCTGGGTGACCATATAATTCACGGTTAAGCTGGGACAGTTTTTGTGAGTGAAAGTGGAGCTGTTAATATTACGTTGGGAAAATAGCTGAAACTGGAACTATCTGGGGCAAAGTGGGATATATGGTCATTTTACTTGGAGCAGTTCTGCAATGTGGGCAAGGAATTTTGAGTAAAACTCTTTGCAAATTTCATGGCAAATATTTGGATGGTGAGAGTTTAGTATTTTCTTATTCCTGTTTTCCGGACAAAAGAAACCAAGACCCAAAGAGAATAAGCATTTGCCCAAAGTCACCCAGTAATTTCTGCAGTAGGGTGGGAATTCAAATCCAGGTCTGTGTGCTTCAAGCTGCGGTTTTCGTGAGAGATTTCAAAGACTCTGGACTTGAACCTCTTTTCTGAGACTCCAGAGAACTTGTTCCAGACCCACAACAGAAAATGGAGAGGCTCCGGGCAGCTCCTCTTTCCTGTCCCTGAACTCACCACCCCCAGCGCTGATTTTAAGGGGCCGATTTAAGTCGTCCCTCACCTCACCTCGGGTGCCTGGGTCTACTGTGAGGGCTGCAGAGGGGAGATAGAACAACTTCAGGGCCTATTCCTGAGACAAATAGAAGGGAAGTTGCTGGGCCTCGCTTCAGCCTTCTGGAATTGTGGCAAATCACAGCTATTGACTCTTTCGAGTAGGCCACTTCTGCCACAGTGAATCCACCTCAGCAGCTGGAACCAGGTTCCCGCACAGTTATTCATCTATCCTTTCTTTCAACTGATACTTACTGCTTTTTTTTGTAACCATGATTCTTTTCATGACTCCTATATTAGCTTCCTCAGGCTGCTGTAACAAAGTACCACAAACTGGGTGACTTCAAACAACAGAAATTTATTCGCTCAAGTTCCGGGGGCCAGACATCTGAAATCAAGGTGTCAGCAGGGGGTCATGCTCACTTCTAAGGTTCTAGGGGAGAGTCCTTCCCTGTCTTTTCCAGATTCTGGTGGCTCCTTGGCCTATGGCAGAGTAACTTCAGTCTCTGCCTCCATCTGTGTCTCCATGTGGCCTTCTGAAAAAGAAATCAGTCACTGGATTGGGGCCCAGCCTCATCCAATATGACCTTATCATAACTTAAATACTCACATCAGCACAAAGGCCCTATTTCCAAATAAGATCATATTTGGAGTCTCCAGGTGGATATGAATTTGGGGAAGATACTATTCAGCCCAGCACAACCTCCTTTTACTTCTCACAAGATCAGCACTTCTGTGCTTTTGCCAAGGCGTGATCAAGATTAAACTTCGCCAGTATAACCATATGGAGAGAGACTTGGGTGCCACAGTCTGGTGGTAAAAGGTGGGAAGGGAGCAGGGCTAGGGGACATGGCTTGAAGTTGTGTTTGCATAGTCCTTTTTATGATATTGGAGAAATATCCATTTCCTTTGTGATGAATATGGGTTAAGGGGTGGGAGGTACTGATGGAAATTTGAGAGGCTAAATCTGTTCAGAGTCCTTGCCATCACGGCTATCAGGAGAAGGCTTTGGAAAGAAGAAGAAATTCTCCAAAGACACCTTAAAAAAATCAGTCTTTAAACGAATAGGCTAGATGGAATGGATACGACTTGAGCAATTTTATTTCTCGAGGTAAGAAATTTGAAAGATAAATCTTTATGTATTTTGCTCTCACCTCGTTTGTGTCAGATCCTAAACTGTGGAGTATTGTCTTACTCTTTTTCCTTCACTTTTTAAAATTTTACATTTTATAAAATGTGGTATATTCTTGTCATTTAAAAAAGCCACATCTTTGTTCTCACCACACACACAAAAAGATAACTATGTGAGACAATGGAAGTGTTAATTAGCTTGATTGTGGTAATCATTTTACAATGTATACATATATCACATCATCATGTTGTACATCTTAAATTTGTTCAATTTTTACTTGTCAATTAAGCCTCAATAAAGCTAGGAAAAAAACCCACATCTGGCATGGGCCAAATACCTTCTACTTCATTTAGTTTTCCTGACTTGCTGAAGGAATCTTCCAGATACTTTTGTGCAATGTACTCTTGACAGTCACTAGACTGTGCATACCTTGTGAGCAAGTACTGCTCTATTCATCTTGGTGTCCCTGTCTCTTACAGAGCGCCTGGCACAGAGATGGTACTCAACCACGTTTGTTGAATGAGGAAACACTACGTGTGAGAAAGAGACAAATTTCCCCTCCTCTGCTAATTGGACATGCTAATCCATTTCGGACTGTTTCCCTGTTCTCTCTAGGCTGCCACATGGAATTATGCATTTGTTCCTATTATTGCCTTCATAGCCTTTGCTCGTACCTCTGCTAATATGTTAGCATGTAATTCATCCCTCCATCTAATAGCTCTTGCTACTCTGTGGACCTTGTAACAGAGAGTGTGAGCTTCAAGTTAAATGTGATTTGAAGCTTCTAGTTCTCAGGTACATATTCAGATGTAGAAGCAACTCGTAAACATGGATGGAGATGCCTTGACACATGGCAGATGAGATTACGACTCAGAGTCCATTCAGAACTGTGATGGGTTTCCCTTCTGAGTGTGTATATTTGGTCACTTTTGACTCAGAAATCTGGAAATTGAGTGTATTTAATAAATGAAAGTTTCCTTCACTTTTCCAGGAGCTGACATAGCTTATGTTATTTCCAAACTCGGTATTCCATGTAGAATTCATGAAAGCCATGTAGTTCAAAATTAATTTGATTGCTTTCTCAGATTATTTGGGGCTTTGCTAGGACCAGCCATGTTCCTGGTTCTTCCCTCTGCATCAATTAGATCACATAATGTTTTATACTGATATTTCGCAGTCCCATGATTACACTCAGTAGAGCTCATTTGGAATGTCTCGGCGTCGCTCCTGTGTGAGATATGAGTGCATTCTGCCAGTCCACAGATGTGTGCTGGCATTTCCTATTAAAGAGAAAATGGACCACGCACCTCTGGCTTGTGCTTACAAGGTCTTAATGGAAATTATTAGACCATAGGGAAGACTTGTAAGAGATAATGGTAATGTGGTAATTTTATCAGGTCATTCCATTTGAGAGGAAGAATCTCTTAATTTTCCTTCCTTCATTGGAAGAACTGTTTATGAAGGTATAGTTCAACAAGTACAAAGGGCTGCATGAGGGCTACATGGAGGTTTCAGGGGCACAGACCCTCTGCTTCAGGAAGGATTCAAGAGTATAAACAGGTGCAAATGGGGAAATAATTCAGTGTGTAGCTATTTATGACTGGCATCATGACAGGGCGTGAGCCCTGTATGCACAGGCAGGGCACAAGAAAGCACTCTCCCAAAACAGGGAGGGGAGGCAGACTCAAGCTCTCCAGGTTGCCAGCCTCATTCTCTAGCCCTGCCGTGCTCTCTGAGCACCATGAGCCACTGCTGGCTTTGACTCTGGGTTTTGTCTCTGACAAGCCCCCATGTGGTAGGAATTTGGGGCTAATTCATTCATTCATTTATGTACACTCTTGGTCATTTATTCATTCACTCACTAACACACTCATTCATTCATTTAACAATGATTCAAAAAGTATTTGATGAGAGCCTCTATGTTCCTAGTGGCATGTCAGGTACTGAATGGTATATGAAAATAAAAGTAAGTTACAATGCCTATCTCCAGAAATTTATGATTTTACTTGAGAGACCAATCTAGCACATATTTTAGAGTTTAGTACAATACTAAATTGTGTTCATAATGTCGGTGCCAAAAAAGTGACTCAGATAGTATGAGCTGTAGGAGTTCTCAGAAAGGCGAGTATGAGCAGTAGAGGCTACCTGGAGAAAGGGGGACTTCAGTAGGATCCTGAAAGATGGGGGCCTTTATCTGGTATGGAACAGAAAGAAGGGACCTCAAAGCAGAAAGCATGGAATAAGCAAGGGACAAATGTCATAAATGATAATTGTGTTTATAGAAAAGAGTGGGTAGACCATTCTGGCAAGAGAGAAGGTGCCATATTTGGAGTTATGAAAGATGAATGTCAGATTAGGGCCAGACATTTTTCAAAAGAAGACATACAAATGGCCAATAAACATATGAAAAAATGCTCAACATCACTAGTCATCAGAGAAATGCAAGTTAAAACCACAATTGAGATACCATCTTACTCCAATTGGAATGGCCATTATTACAAAGCCAAAAAGTAATAGATGTTGGCTCAGGATGCAGCAAAAAGGGAACACTTATACACTGCTGGTGGGAATGTAAATTAGTACACCCTCTATGGAAATCAGTACGGAGATTTCTCAAAGAACTAAAAGTAGATCTATCATTCTATCCTGCAATCCCATACTGGGTAACTACCCAGAGGAAAAGAAATCATTATATTGAAAATATATCTGCATTTGTATGTTTACCACAGCCCAATTCATAATCAGAAAGATATGGAATCAACCTATGTGCCCGTCAACCAATGAGTGGATAAAGAAAATGTGATACACGATACACACACACACACACACATACCCATACACCATGGAGCACTACTCAGCCATAAGAAAGAATGAAATAATGGCTTTTGCAGCAACTTGGATGGAACTGGAGACCATTATCCTAAGTGAAGTAACTCAGGAACAGAAAAATAAATGCTGCATGTTCTCACTTTTAAGTGGGAGCTAAACTATGGCTACACAAGGACACACAGAGTGGTATAATGGCCTTTGGAGACTCACAGGGTGGGGGGAGGGTGAGAGGGGGTAAGGATGAAAATTACATGTTGGGTACAATGTACACTATTTGGGTGATGGGTACACCAAAAGCCCAGACTTCATTCACTACTACGCAATGTATACATGCAACAGAATTCAACCTGTACTTCCTAGATCTATTTTAAGAAAAAGATTATACAGCCAGAATGATAAAGGAATTTGAATGAGAGAAACAGTATATTTTGATTTTATTTAATATAGGTCTTGAGAACCTCTGGCACTCTTGAATAGAAATGTGACACTGTTGCAAAGAGCTTAAGGTACTTCATGGGTTCCACCATTACCCAAATAATCAAGTGGTGTTCCTGGAAGTATGGGGGGAAGGGAGCCCTGACATGGGAAACCCCCTTAATAAGTAATGGGAGGGGGAAGGGGAAAGGGCTCAAAGAACGATGATGTCTAATTTTCCTAACCATGTGTGAAATGTTGGAGGCCATTCAAACATGTTTACATGGGTAAATCTGAATTAGAAAGGGTTTGCCAATGAGAGAAAGGCTTGTGTGCAGTGGCTTATTTAGAAAAGGAATGTATTGGCTCACAAAGCTAAACTGTGGGAAGGGCTAAGGATGAGCTCAGGGCAAAAGGGAGGATTTTATTAATATATACAACTCCAGTAATTTTAAATAAAGTTGAAGACAATCACTTTTACTTGTTCTTTGATTAAAATTCAAATAATTCACATCTAACAAATTATATCTTCCTTAAACATTAACACCACTTATAGATCCAAATTCCCATAGACAATTACAAACAAGAACAAACTATATATAGATATAGTTCATAGTTTATACGCTTATATAGTACTATATGCTATGCACTGTTGTAAGCACTTTGTATATACTATTCATATAATCCTTACAACAGCCTTATCAGATAGGTACTTTTATTGTCAACCCAATTTTTAAAATGGGAAAACTCAGACCCAGACCATCTTACTTTGTTTTGTGTTGCTTTAAAGAAATACCTGAAGCTTAGTAATTCATAAAGAAAAGAGGTTTATTTGGCTCACAGTTCTGCAGGCTGTACAATAAGCATGGCCTAGCATCTGCTCAGCTTCTAGTGAGGGCCTCAGGCTATTTCCACTCATGGCAGAAGGCCAAGTGGAGAAGGGGTGTGCAGAGATCACATGGCAAGAAAGGAAGCATGAAAGAGGAGGAATAGGTTCCAGGCTCTTTTAAACAACCAGTTCTCTTGGGAACTAAGAGAATGAGAACTCACCCCCACCCCACGAAGGGCATTTGTCTCTTGATGAGGGGTTCACCCCTATGACCAAAACACCTTCCAGTAGGCCCCACTTCCAACATTGGGGATCAAATTTCAACATGATGTTTGGGGGGGACAAACATCCAAACTATAGCACAGAAAGTTTTATACATTTAATAAGTTGTACAGATTGGATTCAGACCCAGTCATTCAGACTCCAGAGTTCATGTTCTTAACCACTACATTTGTATTTCTCAGTCTATAAAGAACTTTTTAAAAAGTATATTCCAAAACCAGCATCATGCTTAATGGGGAAGTACTACCAGTACAATTATTTAACAATATTCTGCTGTTACTGGACAATGCAACTACATATGAAAAATAAATTAGAAATGTAAAACATTGAAAAGTAGGAGATAAAATAATGATTATTTGTAGATGTATGATTTTACACCTGGAAAACAACACGAGAACCAATAGAAAAACTAATGTAAGTAATCAGTAAGAGAATTCAGTCTATCGACTCATTATAAAAGTATATATAAAATTTAGTAAGCTTCATATATTAACAACTACCTAGAAGAATATATAATGAAAGAAAAGCCCCATTTACAATAGTAAGTAAGAAGAGAGCTAAAACTCCGCAAGATAAACTAAACAAAATTTGTGTGAGACACATAAGTGAAATGGAACATTGCCAAACGTGCATGTACTTCCAATTCATTTTTACCAAAAAAAAAAAAAATCATTTTGAAAATACTTGCACTTACCTTAAAAAAGCATTTTGGGGGGCCAGGGGTGGTGGCTCACACCTGTAATCCTAGCACTCTGGGAGGCCGAGGCGGGAGGATTGTTTGAGCTCAGGAGTTCAAGACCAGTCTGAAAAAGAGTGAGACCCCCGTCTCTACTAAAACATGGAAAAATTAGCCAGGCTTTTTGATGCACACCTGTAGTCCCAGCTACTCAGGAGGCTGAGGCAGGAGGATCGCTTGAGCCCAGGAGTTTGAGGTTGCAATGAGCTACCATGACACCACTGCACTCTAGCCAGGGCAACAGAATGAGACTCTGTCTCCAAAAAAGAAAAAGCATTTTGGGGGGACTAGCTCTGTAAAGCAACCCATGGAAATTTGTGAGAGAATGTGACCAATAGAAAATCTTGAAGGTGACAGAATAGTAGTGTCAGTCCTATGCAAGTTTACTGGAATGCTTGGCCTTCCCTTCTGGCTCCAAGACAAACATTTGTTTTGAGGAAACAATTGTGAGAAATGCTTCTGTTTGAAAACATTAGCTTATGGAGCAAACATTTGATTTTGAAATCTATACTTAAACTATTAGGTTTCTGCCAAATAAAATACTTGTCCTCCCAAACATATGTTTCAATGGAAAATGCTTGCCAATGTAGACAGACAAGAAGGAAATGCCCCAAATATGGTCAAACTTAGCAATATTTTTTAAAGTCAAATTGTTAATCATTGAATTTGAAGACGTTAATTTTCCAATCAGTGATCCAGCGCCACTTGTCAATTACTATATTATATAAATGGACTCAGAATGTATTACATGATTACACATCTTTTTAAATTCTGTTTAAGAATCTGGTAGTCTTATCAATGCGAAGATTTTTTTTCTGAGTCTTGGGAATCTTAAGCGATTTTTCTGCAATTCTTTTTTTTCTTTTGAAAGCAGATTAACCATAGTTAGTCTGTAAGGATCTTTGGCAATTGTATTGGCTTATTTTAAAACATTTTCCTACTTTTTTTTTCATCTCAGAAGGATCTGGATCACTAGTCTTTTAAATTTTTCAGCTTTATTCCTTCTTTCTTTTCTTTTTCTTTCTTTTTTTTTTTTTTTTTTTGCATACTTCTTTACAGTTAACACAGATTAGGTCAGAGAATCACAGCTTGTTCCATCCAGAGCCAGGAAATGGCATTGCCACGCTCACCAAATCATAGTCCAATGCAATTTCCGCTGCACTGATGGCTTCATGCTGGAGCCCTCAACTATTTTTCAATTGCCTTAATTGTGAGTTGATTCTCAGACTTAACTTGAACATATTTTAGGTCAGGACATTCTCACAGAAGCATCTTTCTGAATCTGTGGAATATGATTTCAGGGACCCCAAGGAGATGGAGTTCTGGCCCTTAGAGAGGGCAGCCGGCTATCGATTGTTAGTCTCATGACTGGAGGAAGAAAAGTCACCTGGGCCTCCCAGATTATTTGTACAGGGTCCAGTCTTTGGTCTTCACTCAGGTAGTTCCCCTATCCTACAACGTCTTTCCTCAGTTCCTCTCTACTCACCTGAATGCAGGAAATCTTTATAGCCCATCTCGTTTGCAAAGCTTTGCTTGATCATCTCCTACACTAAAGTGATGGCTTCCTCTTCTGAACCCTTATGCCACTCACTGGCTCCAGAACCTGGGCATTGGAGAAGTAAAGCTGGGTCTCTAAAAGATTTCCACCGTATAAGATCATTGAAGGCAGGGGCACCATAATTTACATCCTTTTGTTTTTTCCCACAGCATCCTGCACAGTGTCTTTATTTTGGTCTAAAGGCATGTTCTCCAGTTTCAAAAAGGAAACTGAGAATAGGTTCTTTTTTTCTTTAACTGAGAGGCCCTCATATAGGGAACATATACGCACTGGAAATAATCCAATAGAAACAAGCCTCAGAGTCACCCTGACACCCTAGCTCAGAGGATGGTAAGGGCATCTGTCTAGCCAGGAGAGTGCATAATGAGAGAGGCAGACAGGCTTCCCAGGTTTCCTGCAGGTGTATGTAAGAGCCCCTGTGAGAGTATGTGTCTTTTTTCCTCAGGCTGCCCCCGGCGGGAAAGCCTCTGGGTCCCTTCATTTATGGGGGGTAACTGGAAGCTGTCCTGGGTCCCACAGACTGTTGCTGGGCACTCAGGGGAACTTACCATGCACTAGGAACTGCCAGCCCTCAGAATGTGAATCAACCATAGCGTATGTTCCTAATTTCAAACAGATGCATTATAACATGCTTGCTCATCCTTATTATAACTAAAAGCCTACAGGCTTCAACTAATTTAGGCAAAAATCTGGGGACCAAAAGAAGACTGTGTTAGAACCAGGTGACATTTGCTAGAAGAGCTTCAGAGGAGATTGTCCCAAAGATCCCTACCAAAAGTCTCTTGCACACAGTAGGTGTCCATTAGATATTATGGATAGCTGTTAAATTGTAGGTAACTTTGGTTGGGCTTATCTGTTCTTACAGACGCTTTGAAAACTGTAAGACTAAATTCCTAGGGAAAGGGTGGATGGGAAGGATGGAGATAATGAGGGGAATATGTGAGTTTGTGAAGGGACAGTTCTCCTTGTCAAGACTTAAAAAAAGAAAAAGGAGCAGCTGTTTTTCACCCAGTGGCTATTCATTAAATCTTCCTGGGACTGAACTGCCGCCAATATATTGTAAACTCACAAGACCTTTGTAAATTATAATAGCTGATTTCCCTGCAAAGGGAAGGATATATTTAGAGGCTTCTTGGGAGAATGAACTGGCCCCGGGGATTGGTAATGGACTGTAGAGCCTTTCACCTCAAGGTCAGAAGGTCAAATCCAAATCAGGCCTGAGTGGCTGAGAGGCCTTGTTTGAGAGGCAGCTCCTGGGTGACCAGGGTGAAATGAGCTGGAAGTTCTGCTGCATTTCAAGTGAAGTGAACAGGTGCTGTCTGCACGGTCCTGGCAGAGGATGAAAGAGAGTAGTCAGAAATCGCCTGAGCGTGGTCTCTCAGCTCCACAGGCCATCTTTGACCTGGCAAAGTGAGGAGCTGGCCTTTCAAGTACTGTTGTGAGAGGAGGGAAGCGCAGGGAAGGATGCATGTCTAAACTGCCAAGGCCTCTAAGAAGAGCAGGGTGTGTCAGCCTAGTGGAGGCTCATACTGCCTCATCTGAGGAAACACTTCTGCGATCTGAGTTTCCACCGCCTTCCACCTCGGCCTCCCTCCTCACACCCTTCTTTTCCATGGTGGCGGCACTGTTTTCTATTACTGAATAAGGACAAACAAGTGAAGATGCAAAGGGATCAGTGGAAGACTGCAGTGATTGAACTAACAGTGTGGGTTTTCTTGTTTTCAGTTTCTCAATACATTTTATACCCTACACATCTTAGACTCACAGCGTCCAGGAGGTGGGATGTCAAGTGTGTAGTAGAAAGGGAGGTCAGAATCTGGTAGCTGCTTTGTGAAAGCTTAGAATAGAAAGCTGCATTTGTCCCTCCTCTTCGTTTGGCTGTTGAAGAAATTGAGGCCCAGACAGTGTGAAGTGGGTCACTGTATCGGGGTCTAAGTCACCAGCAACAGAGGCAACTCCAACTGGTGTGAATGGCGAATGGATGCATTGAAAGGCTATGGAGTAGCTCACAGCATCTTAAGGGAAGCAAGCGTGGCTGGCAGCTGAGAAGGCAGGCGGAATCCTTACCCAGGGCTTTAACAGTTCCTCAGGGGAGGCCTCTTTCACTGCTTTAGCCGCTGGTCATAGGTTAGGGCAGGGAGTGCCCCACTCTGGACACAAGACTGGCATCTTCTTGCTTTGAGTCTCTATTCAAATTTCACCTTCTAAGAGAAGCCTTCCCTGACCACTATAAGTAAAATAGTAACACGTCCACCAATGTGCACTCTCTTCATTTTATCCTTTTTTTATTGCTTTCCACAGCACTTATTACCATCTGACAATTAACTCCTCCATTGATTACTTTCAGTCTCCACTCCCCTAGAGTGTAAACGGAGGATCCAGCTTTTTGGTTTGTTTTATAATGCCCCCGCGGTCCTATTTCTGAGGGGTAGTGTCCACCAGAAGTTGCCTGTGCCCTTAGGAGAGGAAGTTCCTTTACAGGTCTGGGCAAGTTTCAAAGCTCCTCCTTTGGGACCCTCATAGGGATGGGGGGTGGGGGGGTGCTCTTTTTCCAGAGTTTTCCCTCTTTGACTGCATTCCAAGGTCCTCAGTTAGATGGTTCTTCCCAGATCCTAAAACATGGAGGAAAGGAGCTTTCTGAACAAGTGAATGAACAGACACAGAAGCAGGGGAAATGGCCACCAGAAGCCAGAGTCCCTGTGCTGTTTGGATGCCACATTTTCAACCAACTTTTCGATTGCGATTGCGAGCTAAAGGGACCTGTTTGCTAATACAGCTAAGCAAAGACTCCCCCCAGCTGCCTCCAGCCTCTCTCTCCATTTATTTTTCTCCTTCCCCCTCCTTTCACCTGCATCCTGACCCCTCCCCCTCCCCATCCATTTCACAGGAAAATAAATCTCTGGGAGGAGGCAGGGAGAGTGGATCTCAGAGAACCCTTCTGAATAAATGTCTATATTAATGAATTATTAACTCAGCCACCCGTGACCTTAAACCTAGAAGCGGGAGCACCCAGGGCAGAGAGGAGAGCTGCTGAATCCTTTATTGGAGTCCTGTCAAAGGCAACCTACCATTTGTTCCCCTCCCCCATCAGGAAAAAATAATTAATATGAAAGGCAAACTTTTTAATTGTATGTCAAACGAAATCAGATAGAAGGTCTCTGGGACAGAATCCCCTTCCTGTTGCCCTGCTCATTCCTGCCACTCCCTCCCTACTCTGGCCTCCGGCTGCATTCTTCCCTTCCCAGTTAAGGCTACAAAGAGCTTCCTAAGGATAATTTTCGGGGGAAAAATGTTCGAGAAAATGATAAATTTGGGTAGTTAATTTATTGATCCTGGCTCCTCTTCCCACTTGTTTTATTTTAGAGGTCATTAATCAATGAAGAAAAACACCACTGTGTCCCCCCGTTTGCATTTAATACACTCATGCTCCTTATTTATTCCTCTGGAACAAATTCCCAGCAAATATTCACCCATCGATTTGGGAGCGATGGATTTTTATAAAGGTTTGATTGCTTCCTAAGTGGTCGAAGTGATTTGTTTCCGCTCTAAGTAACGAAGAGGAGGGGAGTGGATTTGAGGGGTGCGTGTCCTTGCATTCTGTGGGATCACTTTCTAAAAACCCCCAGGGCGCGCGAGGGTGACGGTGACCAAGCGGACCCACGGTCAGTTGTGTGAGGGAGAAGCGATCCCCGCACCGTTTGCAGGGCCCGGGGTCCCGCCTACGCCCTGTACTCAGTGGCGCGCACGGGGTGGGAGGACTCTGCTGACCTCTGCCTGGGCCAGCCTCGCTGTCCTGCAAGCAGCGGAGGGAGCAGGGGTCCCGCCCCGTGCCGTGGGCCTGCTGGGGAGGCGCAGGGGACGTCTAGACTTCTGATACATTCCCTGGAGACATTTTGGTTCGCTCCCGGGCCTTCTGAGCGCTGCTTCAAACTTTTCCCTGCCTCTTCCATTCGAAGTTCCTACGCCCTCTGAGTCCCTAGGGTCCGGTCGCCTCGCGACTGACACGTGCCCGGGCCTGTGGGGCGGGGCTGGGGGGAGCTCGAATCAGACAGGTCAGGTACACCACCGCTAGTAGGCATAGCGGGGAGGGGGCTTTCTTTACCTGCCATTCTTCCTCTGGCCACCACAGCAAGGGGAGCCGAATCTCTCCTAAGGTACCCCCCAACCCAATCTGGCGTCAATCTGGGTGGAGTGGGTAGAGGTTTGACTAGGGTGGACAGGAGATGCACTTGGCACCTCACTGACCAGTGTTTGGAATCCGCCTCCATTACTCATTATTGGCGTGACCTCATGTGACTCACCTTTCCGAGCCTCAGCTGTCCGCATCTGTAATATGGGGGTAATGATAATGCCTTCTCCGCACAACTGCGAGGTGGACTATACGTGAAGTGCCTGCCCGCGCCTGGCACATCCAAAGTTCTCATTAACGGGTCACCTAATCTTATCACAATGGGAACCCTCCTTACCCCTCTTCCCAGAGTGTAGGCGGCAGAGGCCTCGGAAGCAGTTGCTACAACCAGCATCTTAAAATCTCGAGACTTTCTAGTGAGGGGAGGGCGGAAAGCAGGTAGGGATTCTTTGGGACCTGGAGTCCTGGGGACCAAGCGCTTGGGAGCAGCCATCTTTGGGCAGAAACAAGAGGTTGGGCGGCGAAGCGGCTGTCTCAGCGTCCGGACTTTCATCCCCAGGGCTCCCAGGAAACGGAGAAGTGTCCTGGTTTTTCAGCAATGAACCCGGACAGTGTGAGAGAATTTATTCCTTTCTTAGCCTGACAGCTACTCCTCCGCAGTTCTGAGAGCAGATAAACTGAAACAGGCCTGGAACTTCATTCTGTCCTCCCGATGGGGTTGTTCAAAGCCCGCGGAGACTGCCTGGTTAGCCTCGGGGTCCATAGAGCCATGGGTTTTCCCTCGTGGTGTTTGCATTAAACTTGGGTGCTATCAATCTATCCAGACATGACGGATGGCCTTGTCATAATGAGCCAGTCAAAACATTTTTGGTCCAACTCTGTTCCAACCAGCATCGAGGCATCCTGCATAAAACTCGGACAGAGTCTAAACAGCGCGTTTCCTAGGCTCGGACAAAATGAGTGGTGGGAACACAAAAAGAAACAATCAGGAAAAAATGGTTATTAATTGTTCAGAGTGGCAAGTGCTAAATAAGTTGGGTTGTTGGGGAAAAATACATGCCATTTCTTTGAGGTACGGACAGAACTCCTGCGACGGGAAAGTGCCTGAGTCAGTCAATTTTGCACACCCTGTCGGTGCCCTCTACCACCGAGTACCACGAATGACAGGAAGAGCTGGGGGCAAGTGCCTAATTGATGAATTCGAGACTGCCTACAAAGGGCGACAGTGGGCCAAAGCCGGGGGAGAAGGCATAGTGGAGGTGGGGCTGAGCTCCTACCCTGCACATCAGGTTTTGGGGAGAGAAACGTGTACGTGACCTCCTGGGGCAGTCCCGGGCAGCCGAAGTCAAACAGCCTCTCCAGTGTCCAGCAGTTGTGCCACCAGACGTAGCTCTTGCCTTGGAATGCCAACAAGGAGAGGAAGGGAGCCCTCCAGAAAGACAACCCGAGAGAGGGTCGGCTGAGCGCTGGGCGGTGTGCAGACTCCATTGCAGCCGCCTCCTGGCACCTCCACCAGGCTTGAGTCCCACCAGGACCAGCTGCTCTTGAGACCCTTGGTCCCAAGCCTCCCTACACCAAACCCACCCACCTCCTGGGCTGCAGACTGAGGGTTTCTTTCCATTGGGCAACGCCCCCGCCCCTCCCTCCCCTTTTCTCCCCGGAGGATTTATGTTAGAGGTTGCGTGGCAGGCGAGACGACTCAGGCACCCAGCAGCACTCCAGGAAAAACCGAGCTGGGCAAAAGCGCAAACCCGGTCCTGGCGGCGCGCGCTTGCCCTAGCGCGGACACTCGAGCGCGTGCGGAGATGCGTTCCGGTTTCTGCATTTCCACTGCTTTCAGGATCAGGGCACTGAGCTGGCACCTAGAAAAGACATATCACCGACAGAAAAAGACAACAGGCGGGCAGGACACGTCACGCCAAAAAATGAGGGGTGGGAGGGTGGAGGAGGTATTTGTGCGGGAGAGGCGCGCGGACTGTGTGTGGGTCGGGCCCAGTTAGAACTTCCTTCTTCCCTCTCCCCTCCCCTTCGTTCTTCTGGCCTGCCTCCCGCCCTGCTCCCTCCCCCCTTTCTCTCTCTTTCTTCCTCCCCCCCCCGCCCCCCGCAACCTCACACACATACACACACACACTTGTATTTTGTGCTGTCGTAAAACCCACGTGTCCAGCAGGGAGGCTGCCAGAGCGTGGAGCCAAGGAGCCGGGACGCGGCGGCGACCGAGCGCAGCAGCCCACGGCGGCTCGGTCCGGCGCCCAGGTCCGCCCGCGCTCTCGCACCCTCGGCGGGCCCCCACGTCCCTCGCTCGCAGGCCACAAGGGTTCCGGGCGGCCCGATCGCTAGGGCTCGCCTCCTGTGCTGCCAGTAGGCATGTAGCGCACTCGGGGCGCACGCTCTCCCGCACGCTCACCGAAACTCATACACATACCAACCGGCAGCTCCGAGTTTTCGAGTAAGGTGAGGCTCGTCTGGGGCTGAGGGTCTAGGACCCCGTGGGTAGGGAGGTTGGAGGTCCTAGGCTGGGGGGGCGGGGGGCGAGACTGTCCCGCCTCCTGGCGCCTGAGGCCAACGCGGCTCGGGCGCTGCGCCACTCAGGCTCCGGTCGGCTGCCGGCGCTGGCTGAGGGCGGGGGCTGCGTCCCGCGGCTGAGTTCTGCGGGAAAGCGCCCTCCGGCTGGCTTCCAGCCTTGCACGGTGGGAGCTGGGCGCCGCGGGCTGGGAGGCAGAGGCGGGTGCACCTGGCCTGCGAGCGAGGGACGTGGAGGCCCGCGGAGGGCGCGAGAGCGCGGGCGGACTTGGGCAGAGCTCCCTCTGCGCGGCGCCGCCGCTTCGGAGTAAACTTTGTGCTCTGTAGGAGTTGGCAAGACGGAGCTGCCGAACCAGGCTGCCACTGGCGGAGCCACCGGCTCTGGCGCTAGCTCCAGGGTCCCAGAGGCCCTCCTCCCGCCCTTCTCGCCCAGGCCCTGGGTCCACCTCACGCGCACCCTCCTCCCTGCCCTCTGCCCCCAGCTCGAGGCATCGGACATGCTGAAGCCGGGAGAACCTGGCGGCTCGGCCTTCCTCAAAGTGGACCCAGCCTACCTGCAGCACTGGCAGCAACTCTTCCCGCACGGCAGCGGCGGGCCGCTTAAGGGCGGCGGCGCCGCAGTTCCCCTGGGCGCACCGCAGCCCCTTCAGCCGCCGCCACCCCCGCCGCCGCCTCCGGAGCGTGCCGAGCCGCCACCGGACAGCCTGCGCCCGAGGCCCGCCTCTCTCTCCTCCGCATCGTCCACCCCGGCTTCCTCCTCCACCTCGGCCTCTTCTGTCTCCTCCTGCGCTGCTGCCCGCTGCCGCCGCTGCCGCCGCGCTGGCAGGTCTCTCGGCTCTGCCGGTGTCGCAGCTGCCGGTGTTCGCGCCTCTAGCCGCCGCCGCCGTCGCCGCAGAGCCGCTGCCCCCCAAGGAACTGTGCCTCGGCGCCGCCTCGGGACCCGGGCCCGCCAAGTGCGGCGGCGGGGATGGCCGGGGCGCCCCGCGCTTCCGCTGCAGCGCGGAGGAGCTGGACTATTACCTGTACGGCCAGCAGCGCATGGAGATCATCCCGCTCAACCAGCACACCAGCGACCCCAACAACCGTACGTAGCCGCAGCCCGCGCGCTCACTCCCAGGGCGCTGGCGCCGGCGAGCGCGGGCGCCTGTCGCGGAGGCGGGTCGGATGAGGGTGATACCGGGGTGGGGGGAGCGCTGGTCCAGGCCGGTGGCCTGCGCCTCCCAGACCCCTGTGACTAAAGTTTTCTGGCGTTGGAGAAGGAAGGAGAAAGTATGGGATGGCCGTGTGGCACTTTGGGGTTTACCTCCCTTCCCTTTCCCTCATCTCCTGCTTCACAGCCCCAAGTATTTGGGACTGGAGTTGCCCGTGGACCGGGCAATATAGACTTCCACCCTCCCGCTGGACACTGCCCAGGGCCGGGTGGGTACTGGCAGCCCGCGACAGAGAATGCCTGCGACGGCCCCTCCTGGCCTTACTGGGGACAAGAGAGGGACTCTCAGCGTTTTGGAGGAGCATGGAGATCAGGGCTTACTTATACTTCTCTCTACCCCACCTCTGAAGTTAACTGCAGTCAGGTCATTTTCGGGCCATGGGGTTGTGGGGGAACCGCCCCGGGAGCTGCTGGCTTTCCGGGCCTCTCTGGAATAGGAGTTTTGGATGACACTGAGTCTGTCTCTCCCTTAAAGCAGGCATTATTCTTAGGTCTACTCTTTATTTAGAAAAGAATGAAAAGTAAAAACTGCTGCTACTTAGAAGAAAATTTCCGACTTAGGTCAGGGTTGTTCCCTACTGATCCCGCAGTCTCCGCGCACCCTTGACCCTGCAAACGTTTGCAATCTGTGTTGGTTTATTTATTTTTAGAAATTCGGGTGACCCTAATTTAGTAAGAGAAACTTACTTCCTTCTTCCCCCAAGTAAATAGCAAATGCCTGACTAAACATCAGGACTCTCTAGCTTCGGTTCCTATATTCACAATTTCAAATGCTTGTCACAAATACAGTTCCATTTTGAGGTTTTAAAGCAAAACTCTAAATGAAGATCAAGAATGTGTATTGCTTTATCTCTTTTTTGGTAGTTTCAGAAGTTATAATATGTTTACACCTAACGTTTGGGGTAAGTGTAAAATGTACTTTCAGAGACTTCTGGAGATAGCATTAAAACAAGTTAAGGGAGTCAGATTGAAAGCAATACAGGATTTGAACGATTAGCATTCATTGAGCTATTTTCTTCATCTCATTCCTTCATCTGGCTTCTGTATGAGAAAAGTTGATCATAAACATTTATTTTTATTCTATTTTGAATGAGTTGCTCTGGCAGAATGTCTACCACTCCATGAACCTCCTAATTCATTGTAAAAGCAAAATAACCACAGTTATAGCCATTTAAAGAATTCCCAAAGTCAATGCTTTGATGAAAAAACACTGGGCATCAGCCTAGTGATTGAGGCGTTATTAGTATTTTCTTAATGTTGGAGTAATTGTTGTGATGGAGATGATTACCAACAAAAAGAGCAGCTGTATTTACTTTTTTCCTTTCTAGAGTCTGAGGGTAAAGTGCTGGTTGAAAATGGGGCTTTCGACTCTAATTTTGCTGTGCAGTTAAGAATACTATTGTATTTCAGCGTTTCCGAAAATTTTACGAAATTGTATTGTCTTAATGGATTTCAAAAAATACTTATTTCCTACTGAATTTCTTGAATGTGTTGTTTTCAAAGCAGTTCTTCTTTAACATGTGAAATAAAAAGATTTTTAAAAAAGCCTTTGGAAAGGCATTTCTTACTGCTTAGTAAAGTATAGTTATTGCAGGCTGGGAGTGCTTCATCAAGCTTGCAGTTTCTCTTCTGAATCAAATCTGTGCTGGAAAAGACACCAGCACCAAAGCCCTGGCTGTATGCTGAGTTCCCTAGACTGTTTACAATGTAGTATCGAGATTTAATACATTTTAACTAGAGAAAACTCAGACTAATCAGAGAAAGAATTAGGATAGATTCCTAATTAATATATGGCTGTTGAACTAGTTTATTGCCCAGGTAGCTTTTCTCTGTAGTTGGAGGAAATGAATTATGAATTTATTTGAATTATTCCTATTTGTGTTAATCTTTTGGTATCTCCTTTTGAGTCGACTGGACTGCTTCAGTGTGCAGGGGAAAAGACAGCAGGGAAAGGAAGTTGGATTGTCCTATTAGAGTTAAACTCCATGCTGCTCACTAATTAAAGGGCAATTGAGAAAGAAAACAGAAAGCTGAGGTAGCGCTGTGTAATGCTGGGAGACCAGGTCTCCTATTCTTCCAGGCACTTCTCTGGGCAAGCAACGCTTAGGCACTCCTTTGAAAGCATGGGACCTGTTTTACAAAGATGAAAAGGGATTGAGTTTAATCTAACTAAGGGCTTAGAACAATTCAGAAGTGCAAAGGTTGGGAAACTTTTCTCCCTTGAAGGGGGAGTTGGTACAGTGGTTACTTGAAAGACTGTGAAAAACAGAAGCTTCTCCTCATTCCCAAGTTGTAGGTGAGTAGGGGTGAGGGGAGAGGCAGGGTGGAGGCAGAACGGAGACTCCTATTAATCTATCATGTGTAGATTTCCCTAGTTTTCCTTTTTTTTTTTTTGCCATCTACCTTAAAAGAAAGACTGTGAAGTGACCACTCAACATTGCTTCATTTTGTCACTTTGTATTTAAAAGGGTATTGAGTCATTTTCTCTTTTTCTTACAAGGCAAAAAAAAAAAAAAAGGGCTTCCTTACCTCTCCCTTCCCTTTCGCAAAGTTTTTGCCTGGGATCAGTAATACAAGACATCATTGCTCTGTAAGAAGAGAACTCAGCAACACTAGTTTCACCTTGAAACTTTATTGGCATCTGTGGCAAATACCACAGCGAAGGGGCTTTAGCTCTCTTAAACACAAAAGGATTTTAAAGCTGCAGAAACCGTGCAAGCTAGCCCGGGGGAGCTCTTCCAGTGTATTTGTTATCTAACTCTGTATCAATTTATTCTGTGGCCGAAGTACACTTTCCACTGAAGCTCTGAATGCTTAGCTGCTGCTGCTGCTTTCTTCTCTTAAAAGTTAAGTGGTGCGAGATGTAATATAAATGAGGGATGGGGCCCTTCCTTCCCCTTCTTGTATTACTGCCCTCATTTGCTGCTTGGTTGCCTGAAGCCATTGATTCTGTCAGGCTCCGTGGCTGGGGCCTCTACTCAGGTTCTGGGAGCTCGTGCGTTGTCTGCGACGGTGTCACTACTCTTGGAAGGTACAGAGAGGCAGTCACCAGGCGCGCCTGGCGTTTGTACGGAGGATCCCGGGTCTTCTCTCAGCAGAGTCAGTTAGTTTTTCCATACCCTTTTGTGAAGATGTTCCTCCATAGTACCTGGGAGGGAGGTGGGAGTTGAGCCCATCTGGGTGTCTCAGCGGAGATTTGGGCCACCTTATAACTTTCCCAGCCGGGGAGTGGGGGGTGGGGGGTGAGTCCCGGTCCCCTTTCGACTTACATAAGCCCTCCTGTGCAGGGAACAGCGCCGGCGTGTGCACGGGTTTAGGAGTAGGACCTGAGGCTCCCTTATTGGTAGCGCCATGCTTTTCAAGGGTTTGGGGAGAGGGGCTGAGGAGAGAGAAGGAAATCTGGGTCCAACACTGACTTGTCTGGTTGTGGAGAGCGTGCTATGGGGTTAGGGAAAGAGATAAAGGAGGGCTAGTGTTTTCTGACCTTCCCTAATCTCTTCCCACCCAGTTGGAAGACGCCAAGTCCTGTTTGGGGAGCTTCAAGCCCAGTGGCCCAGCAGCGGGCTGTTCGTGCCACTGAGGCACAGCCGCTGCTTCCCTGCCGCCCAGCGTCCCAGCTGTCAGTGACCAGCCAGCGACTTAGATTTCAGATCCGGTCCGGTGGGAGGGAGCCTCGGCGTCGGTGTGTGGGCTTTTGTATTTTCCTATTTCTCTTTTTCTCTCTTTTTGTGTGCAGGCCCAGGCCCAGGGCCATCCCGTAACACACATGATTTAGCTATTTTACATCTTTCGTTATCTAGCGCCCTGAAACTGAACATAGAGCCATATATTAGATTGAGGTTAGAAGAGGTGGCGACTGTTTATTTAAGGTGATAAAATGGTCCATCAGCAGTAATCTCCATCGATATGTGCCACCAGGAGATGAAGGATGAGGGGACAAGCCACAATTAATTGCCCTATAGTTTTGTAGGAGAGAGTGGAGCCAGCCCAGACCCGCTTCGATCTCCTCTCGCGGCTCCTATTCATCATCTCCGCATTGTATATGGCGGCCTCGCAGGGGCAGGGGCCGGCGAGGTTTATCTCCGCGCAATATTCTCTCACCCTCACACACTGGCGCTCCCATTTAATTTATTAATACAGGCATAGTGAGACAAATAAAACCCACGTTTTCTTCCTCCCTCCTTCTTTCCCTCCCCCTTTTGTCTCTCCCTACTGGTCCCAGGGCCATGCGGGCAGCCAGGCCCCGCAGAGAAAGCCCAGCGCCTCTGGGGTTCGCGGAGAGCTTTAAAATCGGGTAGAGGGAGAGTCCCCGAGAAGATTCCCAGTGAGCTGGGCGCAACCACAATCGGTTCCGCTTCCCGGTGGCCGGGCTAACCCGCCTCGCCTTTGGATCCGCTTCTAGACCAGCTCTGTGATCTTGGAAGACCCTTCCTGGGGTGGCGGGGTGGCTGGGTGGCGGGGGGGCGGGGAGGGAGGAGGAGGAGGAGGAGGAGAGCTGGGTAGGTGGCGGGGCGCAGAAGGGGCTTCGGAGTGTGGGTGGCGTCGGCGGCCAAGCCTGGTGCTGGAAGAGAGCCCGTCGCGGGCTGGAGCGGGATGAGGCCTTCAAAACGCAGCCTTAGGTGCGGAGGCCGCCTGACGGCCCAGGCCTGGGCGCCCCACCCCGCGCATCACCACCTCTGCCCCCACCCCATCTAGTGCGGGAAGGCAGGGGGCGAGCGCTGGCTGGAGCCCCTGGGGGCGTGAACCCTGGTGCGAGAGGTTCCCGGCTGGGTGCTCTGCCTGCCCTTTGCGCGTCAACCCAGCCCCCAGCCCAGGGCGTACGGCGCGCTGCCAGCAGGCGGCACTCCAGGGGCCGGGTCGCCGGGCTGGGATCGATGGGCGCGGGCCCCGCAGGGCTTGGCCTGCCGGACTGAGGGCCGCGACCTCCGTGGCAGTCGGGGAGGATTTACGGCTTGAGCGGGTCTCGCCGCCCGGCGGGGAAGCAGGCTTTTCAGCTACTCCTTGGTTTGCGTAACAGAGGGCGGGTGAGGGCCGGCGGAGGCGTCGCAGAGGCATTGGGGAGTGAAGACCTGGTGTGGCGGGCACTCCCCACGCGCCCACACGCGCCTGTCGGCCTCTCCAGACACCAAAAGCCCTGAAGCGCTTTGTATTTCACCTTTCCTAGAATGACATTCCAGAAAAGAAACCCTTGGCCTGCTTTTGCCCCCTTTACCTTAAAATAGATGCATTTAAAATTATAAAAGTGGTACATTACTTGTTAAGACATTCAGACAATACAGAAGGATATGAAATAAAGCGTGGAAGTCTGCTTTTCACTTCACTTGGCCTGGCCCTCTGATGTCAGTAGGTGAACAAGTCTGGAACCTTATGACAGCCCTTTCCCTTACTTAGGGACCCATAGACAGGAGCATTAACAAATATATTCAAGATAGAAAAGGAACCATAATCTCTTATATTCTCTAATGCTAAATGGTATTTCAAAGTATCTTTCCTAGAGCATATGAGACTCTCTCTCACAAATGTAGAAAATTCTTTATGAATAACAGTTATGAACATGTACGAAAACTCTTTCCTTGATTTTAAGAGAAAATAGGAACATTTGTTTCCTCTTTATAAATACAAATAGACTTGTATTATGTATTGCTTGGCCTGGAATGCTGTATGTGTGCATGTATAAGATATGATGATATACATCGTATATTATATATATTTGTAGGTAGTTGGGCATGTAGCTGGCTTCTGCCTCAAACCTTTTCAGGTAGGTGTTTATGTCTAGAAAATACTTTGCTTACAATGTTTGTCTACTTGTGCCATATTTGTCAACCCCAAGAAATGTTACTTGTTTTTAATATCCTCAAACTCCCCTGGGTTTCCGAGGCACAGGTTAGCACCCAAATATCTTCAGTTGGGGAGATTTTGTATATTAAAAAAAAATAGAATAGAACGTGTATTTTGATGGCAGTTGGTCAACATTTCTGGCAGAATATTTTGATATAGCATGAAGTGGTTCACAAATTAAGAAGACTCATGTTGGGTGGAATAATTAAAGTGGATTGGCCTTGTCTGCTCTGCTGTGGACCTGACATACAGGCGGTTTTCTAGGTGCTGGGGGAGCCTCAGTTTTTCACTCTGCAAAATGCTACCATTAAGTTTTTTCAACACTTTGTGGAGACAAATGAAACGATGAGTTAAAGAGGGCTTTAGAGGACTTCTTGGAGAAAGGACTTGACCATAGTTTTATTATCATGTTTGACAAATATCAGCTGTGTGTTTTTTGTCTGTGGGGTAGTGGCTGGAGTTGCTACTTTTGCTCTTTATTTTATTACTGCTGTAGTTGATGTGGCATTACATGTGGTGATGTTGGAAGGTAACAGAATCTCTGATACAGGCTGTTAGGGGAATGAATATTCAACACTCTTGCTTCTCACCCTTTGCTTCATTGAGTCAACCAGAAAGTAAAAATCAGTTAAGCAACTCCGTGGAGTGATTTATTTTTATTTTCATGGGCATATTGCCTTTGCTTATTGTCATTTGTTTTTAGCTATTTTTGCTAAGGTGGTGAAAGGCCATCTCTGAAGTCAGACACTAACATTCAAAATTATGGATATTATCTATTTACTTTCCTTTTCGTTCTCTTACTTGGATGTCCCCAAACTGAAGAGTGTGGGAAATAGAGAAACCTCTGTAATTCAATCATGTTACAGCAATTTTTGTGGCCCCCAAAATAGTTACTTCAGTGAAATATTTCAATTCTATTGATTGAGTCATGAGTTTGGATATAAAATTCTCCCAGCTTTCATTAGTCTTTCCAAATCTCTGGGTTTGGAGGCTTTGGAATCAGGCAGACCTTACTGAGTCCTTTCTCTGCCAGCTACCTTGTACCTTCTGGTCCTTGATAACATTACAGTGCTGTGAATCCTCAATAGCCTCATCTGCAAAATGGGAATCATGATAATATGATAATCATGATGATATGGTGGTTGTTTGGTTCACAACAGGTGCCTGGCATATAGTTAGGCATTGGTAAATGTGTTTATTGACTTTCTTTCCATTCTTAAAATGTCTTGAAGTGTTTTAATTTTCACAATCAAAAGCTTGAGAGGGTATGTAAACTGTGTGTATTTTGGAGGGGTTGACATATGGATAAGCATGAGAATACTCCCATCTAGGCCCTGGGTTAGAAAATGGAGCCTTGAATAATTTGAACATTTGTGTTGCTGGCAGAGGGGGGCAGAGGAGGACCTTTGTGTGAGAGAGGCTCAGAGGCATGGACATTTCATTAGCTGTGGAAACAGGTTGTTGCTTTTCACCTGAAAGGCCTGGGAACATCTCTAAGAAGTGGCAGTCAGAAGGTCCCCTCATCCCCTGGGCTCTCTTGGGAGGAGTGGAGGAGAAACTGCTGACTGAGGGGAAGGCACAGCTGGCTGGATCAGGATTGCACTGCCATAGGATACTCACATAGTCAACCTTCCCTTGGTGTGAAGCAAATAGCAAAAGGAAGGTTCCCTCACCAGGCTGGGCTCTGTGTTCCTCGAAAGTTTCTCACTGACTCACAAGTTCCTTGGGCATTTAGGCCATTTCAGCACAGATAGGGAACACCCAGGGTGACCTACCAGGCCTGGTTGCAACCAAGGCCAGGCGCAGGTGCCCAGAGGCCCCTAGGGCGAACCGTCGCCCAGTGCTGGCCCATCGCTGGTGCCTGGCTTTCACCATCTCCACCAGGCGGGACTCGCCAGGTGTCAGGTCCAGTGCCATAGTCCTGACACTTTCGCGGAACTGCCGTGGCTCCCCAGAGAAGCTGGGCCGGGGAGGCCGGGTCGCGCCGGCGGGCGCCAAGGCCACCTCCTCGGGGCAGGCCCGCCGCGCCAGGGCGCAGACACGGCGGCTCCGCCAGGCCCATTAATAACCCGGAGGGCGCTGCGATCCGACAGCACGGTCGCCGCTGGCCCTGCTTCGCGCTGCCGTCCGGCCCCTTCCCACCCAGTTCGAGTCGAGGGACACTGAGCGCCCAATACCGCCCGGCCCGAAGGGTGGGGGTCCCCTCTGCGCCCGCTGCTCTGGGGAGTGTCGCAGAGACAGCTTCATCAACAGCTTCGCTCAATTTACAGCACAAGATAATCGCATTTAGCTTCGGGATCAACCATGGGGCAGCAGTTGGGGCCTTCTCCATTGAACCATTACCCTGATCGTTAAAGACCCATTACCCTGATCGTTAAATCTGCTATTCGTTTCTTTTCGGCGTCTGGGAAAAGCTTGCACGCAAACCCTCCGGAACAGCCCCCGGATCCCCACTTGTCCCCGCCTGGCTGGACTGCTTAGGGTGGGCGCTGACAGGGCGCTCGAAGGACCCCATCATGGGCGCGCCCTCGGCTGCCTGGGGTTGCGACTCGGGCTCCACGGGACCCCGGGCTTGCTCTGTCCTATCCCGCAGGCGCTTGGGAGGCGGTCGAGGAAGCCTCTGAGGCCCCGGGTCTAGGGGAGTACGAATGGCGCCCCACGTCAGGCTGGTAGCCCACCTGCCCTGGTGATTGTAAAAACGTCTCCTGTGTAATTGTAAAAAGAGGAAAATCAAATACCTAGGCGACCAGTGTAGAATCTCTCTGAGATATCAGATTGGGGAAGAGATGGGCTTTTTTCGTGGTACAAGGATAAATACACCCTGCAACACCGGATAGAGAAACTGCGGGAATGAGCAAGAAGGTCAGAAGGAACAGAGAGACGGAAGAGAAGGGGGAGAGAAGGGGAGACAGAGAGAGAGAGAGAGAGAGAGAGAGGTGCAGAGAGACTGAAACAGGGAGGAGAAGCCGCAAGAGCCGTCGGTTCCCGGGAGAGGGCAACGAGGCAATCCGCGCACAGCTCCGAAGGCGTTTTGGGGAGCCCAGGGTCTGCACCCGGTACCAGGCAGATTTGGGGGCAGCGAATTCCAAGGGATCGGCGCGGGTTGGCCTCTCTCCTGCTCTGAGCAGCCTCGGCGCCCCCACGGCGTCACCTCCTTCGAAGGTGGCTTATCCTGGCGGGCGGGGATGCTGTTGTCTGGGGATTTACCCGATGATCTGCCCTTCCGAGCGGCCAGGTTAACCCTCTCCCTTCCCTCCCTCCTGCGTGTCTCCCGCAGGTTGCGACATGTGCGCGGACAACCGCAACGGCGAGTGCCCCATGCACGGGCCCCTGCACTCGTTGCGCCGGCTCGTGGGCACCAGCAGCGCCGCAGCTGCTGCGCCCCCGCCGGAGCTGCCGGAGTGGCTGCGGGACCTTCCGCGGGAGGTGTGCCTGTGCACCAGCACCGTGCCCGGCCTGGCTTACGGCATCTGCGCGGCGCAGAGGATCCAACAGGGCACCTGGATTGGGCCCTTCCAGGGCGTGCTCCTGCCCCCAGAGAAGGTGCAGGCGGGCGCCGTGAGGAACACGCAGCATCTCTGGGAGGTAAGTGGCCCGTGCCCAGCACCTCGCCACCGAGCCTTGGCCGGCACAGAGCCTCGGCTTTGGCGGGTGGCAACTTCAGAGAGAGCCTCCCTTGGTCCCCAGAGGGTAGTGGAGAATAGATTTCCCTGGTCCTGTAATGCCTGAAGCACTTGCAGTAAGGAGGCTGGCAGAGATGGGGTCTGGCACAATAGCAATGCGGCCAAGGAAGCAGGGCCTACAGGTTTCTGAAGACAGAGTCACTGCCTCTGTTCCAGCTGGAATGGATTGGATGGTTGGTCTTTCTAAATCTTGAGAAAAAAAGAAAACAGCGGAGAGGAGATGGAGCAGCAGCGGTTAGGCATCAGGGTGAGAGCTGGGTGACCTTTTATGTCCCATTCTAAGCTCTTCCAATGTGTTTCAGTGTACTGGGCAGGAAGGTACAGAAGTATAGGGAAGAGGAAGGAGAGTCAGGCTCATTTTCACAGACAAAAACAATTTTGTAAATGCTGAATGTGAGAGACTGCGACGTTTCACAACTTTCAAAGTGCCCAAAGTAAGCAAATTTTATTGGGAGTCAGAAAGCATAAATTTTGCTTCTTCTCTGACAATGTGAAATTATGTAGTCTTCATCAAGATAGAAAATCAAAACATGGGAAACCTCAGCACGTTGGTATAACCCAATTGATGATAATACTTTAATGGCACAATCTTTCCTGATGCTATTATTTAAAAATAACCTATTTGAAAAATGTCAAACTGAGATTTCTCCAGAAGTTTCTAGTTGATTATCAAGGTTCACTCCTGAAGGGATAGACACTTATCATTAGGTAATCCTCCCACCTGTTTTAGCCACCTCCACCTATGGAGAGTTATATATAAAATACAAGATGCTAGAAGTCATACCCTTAAGCAATATGTAAATCTGACTAACTGTGGCAGGTGGTATAATTAAGTGTGACTAGCCAGAAAAGAAAGTTTCTTAAATGCCAGGGGCCAAGTTGACATGGACCTCTGGGCTCCATTAATGGGTTGTTTCTGCAACAGTTTGCCCCTCACACTTGGCTGACTGGCCTGTCAGGATGATCATTTTCACTGTGAGCTGCCTCATATTCACTAAATAAAACTCATGGGACTCAATAAACCACTTAAATTTTTGCTGAGCACCCACTCTGGCCAACACTATATTAGGCCCTGGAGATACAGGGTTGTGAAAAACAAACCTGGTATCCAGAACCCTCTCATAACTATCGGGGATAGGGTGCTGAGGCCTGGGGCTACAAAGCTTCCTTTGACGGAGGGGGAGCTGAGTGTGTGAGCCCACAGCCCAGCAGCCCAAGATGAGAACATGGCAGCCAATGGGCTATGGTAACCTGCTGGAGTACTGTGCCCAGGCTCAAAGCATCTGGTTTTGAAACATTTCCTAGTTGGTTTTTGTTTCTTACTAATTAGTTGTAACCTCCAATGTGGTTTAAAGTTTATAAAACACTTACAGGCACTTTTCATGTTCCAGTGTGTTATTAGGAACTCTAATACCATATAGTTAAAGGTCTGCCAATACTTTTCTAAGGAAATCATAAAGTAGTTATTCAGCCATACAGATTTGCTCTATCTGAAAATGTTAAAACTGAACACTATTATGTTGCCCTATGACGCCTATCTACTTTTAGAGTGCCAGGGGACAAAGCCATAAACATGAAAAAAATCCCATAGTTTATTGTGTGTTTTTTTTTTTTTCTGGAAGGCTTTTATGATTGGGATGTTGGCAGGAGGCCACTACACATATAGAATATAATAATATATATAAACACTGAAAACGATGGAACCTTTCTTTTGTACCTTTCCTTGTACTTGATGAAGTTAAAATTCTGTTGTAGTAAAGAGACTGGGAAATTTAGTCGGCGGTTTTCTTTTTCTTGCCACTTTAGTAGATATAAAGTGAATTTTATCTGTTGTTTGGGGCATGTGAGTTGAGTGTGTATGTGAGGTACATAGAGTTGGTTCTGTGTTATAAAAAAGACTTGCTGGGTGTATGCTTGGATGATCTACAGGTCCCTACTCCTAAATTTAGGACATAATTAATCTGTTTATTTTTATCATCTATAACAAGAGTTAGAATAACATACATTTGGGGAATTCAAGGGATGTTAAAACTTCAGCCATGCAAAATGTATCAGTCTCCTGGGAGATCATATAAAATGTGACTAACTGGGGCCAGGTAACTTAGTGCTGATGTCCACTTCTAAGATAAAATACTTTTCAAAATAGGTTTTAAATTCTTATTAGTATAATGATTTTTAAGATATGAAATATAAGCTAATTTTTAATTTTTAAGCTTTATCATTTATTATTTTTATGAAACATGACTATTTGAATTAAGTTACATTTATAAAAGAAGATTCTAAATGTTAGATGGTTCCTTAAATTTTAGTTCTTCCCTTCAAAGCTAAATTCTACTGTGAGATATTTTTAATCATTGTATTATTTATATTAGAAAGAATCAGTAATTGGAATGCAATGTAGGTATATAGGAAATGTTTGGCAATAATTGTTTAATGACTCATGTAATACTTATCCATTTCAAAAACATATTCTTGTAAATGTCTTCCAAAATATCAGGTTAACATAAAGCAAATTTTAAAAAAATTAAAAGCAGTTGAATCATGACTATTTCATTTTAAAAGTCAACTGTATTCATTTCTCTTCCTCACATTTTTTCAAGTCATTTGCTGATGAAGAAATGTCTTTATATTTAGAGTTCAATACTCAGGTCCTGATGGATCTTACCAGGGTTACTTATCTTTATTTCAGTACAATAAATGGATTGCTAATCTTTTCCCGTCAGTGTTTCCAAGTAGATGATGGATTTTTGTTTCAGTTTACAGTTCTTTGTTTTTGGTATAGCTGTACTTTATTATACACATGAAGGCTTGTTACAGAAACAATCAGATTCACCTTAGTTATTCCTTTTGTTTAATCATTAAAAGCTCTATTTTCTTTGTAGAAAAATGACTTTTTAATATTTATACAGCCATGGAGAGCTTGTTTGTTTGGTTTGTAAACATACTATCATTTTTTAGTTAATATTTTCTTTGTGTATAATCTTAGTTCTTCAAAATACAGCAATTTAAAGAAAGTTAAATATCATTCCATTCCATTCAATATGTTTTGACTAGTTTGAATGTTTATGGGAAATGCCAAGAGTTTTTCTTTTCTTTTCTTTGTTTTAAAGCAATAAGCCAAGGTAATTTTTTTGTAGTTTAAAGAGATTAGCAAGCTGAAAGCCAAATTGTTAGTCATATTTTTTGCCAGTTTCTTTTAGAATCAGAATTTTAATGTGTTTTTTTTTTTAAAATAATAAATTCAGATACTTTAAAACAAAACATTACACATAGGGTGCATTAGACAATCACTTGCCTTGGTTGTATACATTTATTCCAACAAGACTTGGATGCATGATACATTTCTAGCTATTTAATGTAATGGGAAAAAAATCTTTCTAAATGTTTTGCAAAGAAAACAGAATCTTTCTCAGCAATTAAGTCTTATTGATGAGAGTGGGATAATTTTATCCTAATGCGTTTTCTAATAAAGAAATGAAAAGGCACATTTGATTCTAACATTTATGAAAACATTATCTCAATTATTAATGTGCCCTTTTTCCCTTGAGATAAATTAATCTAGTTGCACATGGTTTCCCCTTTCTGCTTAACATCAGAATTTAATATGACTGGACCTGAGGAATGTAACCAGTGTATACTTAAAACTCTACTGGAATAAAATACGGAAGTTTAAAATAAAGCTACAGTTTAAGATAGGCTAATATTACTCAGACCTTTCAACTCAAAGTCTGATTTGACAAGAAATTTTAGCAACAATGACAAAATAAATTGTGCTTATTTTCACCCTAGAAAAATTATCCTGCTAATTGAAATAATGTAGTGACTTGTTAGGATTACAGTCAAGGTACTAGAGAGAGATTTAATTTTATAGAACTTGTCTTCTCTTTGCCTGGGTAAATTTGAGTGTTTCATTTTCATTTGCCCTATGTGGAAGCCTTCATTATTGCTCTTTAGAAAATCAAGGGGGATACATAATGTGGACCTTTTTGTGGTTTGATTTTGTGCCATAATATTTTAGATTTAATAAGAGTTTTGCTTTTAAGCAAATGGTCTATTTTTCATCATTACTATTTAGCTTAGGTCAAAAGATACTAATGAAAACCAATATTAAAAATATATTACACATTGCTAAATGTTTATATTTCAAAACCATCATAGGTAATTGGTACTAGAAGAAAATGAATTGATTTCATATTTTAAATGTATGTATGTTTCTATAAATGGTCCAATTCCATATATATATAGTACTGTACCTATTTGTGTATATTTAGATGTTGAAAAAATCATTTTAAATTAATCATTTAAATTACATTACAATCATTTAAAAGTTGTTCCAGTGATAGTACTGTAATTATATACACTCCATATTTTGACTTTGACTCATTTTGGCCTGATTCACCAAAACACCAGGGGATAGAATTATGTGGCTGTCACAGTTACATTGAGGTAAAAATCATGTTTCTCAGCAATTTATCATTTAATATACAAGTCTGCTTGTCAGCTTGGTTTTGAATATGTAAATTTTGTGAAATTCAAATAATTTCTCCTTAAAAATAAACCATAGTAATGTTACTATTATATTTTAAATTATGCAGAGTAACAGCTGGTGTATCTCTCTGGTTTTGCCTCATTTGATTTGAAGATGTCTTTTATAGTGGTGCCCATTTGATAGAGTGTGAGCATTTTGTAGTTTTACATAAACTGTAAAACCATCTGCCACCTCTTGGAATGGTTTCCAGCATTGTGTTAAAAATCAAAACTTGGTACTTTAAGTTGGCTTTGAAAAGGTCCATTTAAAGTCCTGGTCTTTTTGCTTTATGTATCACACTACACAGTACCACCCTTGGTTTTCTAAGCCTAAAAATGATTCTGCTTAAAAAAAATTATAACATCCATTTGGAAATTCTCACATTAATGAGGTTTAATCCAAACATGCATGTGACACTACATTGCTTTAGCTGCAAGTACTTTATAAAGACTGATGTGTTCTGTATCCACAGGGCTATTTTTCTCATTAGTTTATCCATTGTTTGGAAATTGCTTCTTTTATTGATAGCATTTTTTCTGTGTGAAGAAATAATTCACAAGTCCATAAAGGCATGTTTTCTTACATCATGTAATTTTTTCTTCTTCCACATTGACTTAAAAGTAGGGTATAGAAAGTAAAATGAGAATGTCGGAGATTACCAGATAGATGAAATCCGCCCTCCTCAATCACTGCAGCAAGTGATCTGACATGATAACACTGGTCCTGAGAAACCTGCAGGGGAGCCTTCTTATTTCATTGTGTAAATTAAGGCAGTTTTAATTATTTGAGAAAATTATGTTACTCAGGAATCACTTATAGCTGTAGTGTAACATTATAGATTTAAACATTTTTTGATTGACTATGAAAAACTGCACATTACTTAGCTGGGGAATCATGCCCACAGTATCAAAGTCCTCTCTTCTCAGCGGATGGATGTAATACACTGGTAGTGTGGGGAAAACCTTTTGCCTTTCTAAAGAACGCTGTGTGTAGAATGACTGTGAGCCTGCCTCTCTCCCTCTCTCTCTTTTTCTTTCTTTCTTTTTTAGAATCGTATATACTCCAAGATTTCATGAGTTCAGACATTCTTGTGTATTTACACAAGAAATACAGGCTTTGGTGTAAGTACTTAGCATAAAAGCCAGAGAAGCCAGAGCAGAATATACTTTTCCTTGTAAGCATTTGCCACCTCACTCAGATAAGTTACAGAATTCCATTATCCAAATTGTTACACATGTGTGACAGAGGTTGACCTTTTGTCATGTCAATCCTTTTTGTGTAGGCCCCAGGCTCCAGCCTAATGGCTCAAACCCTGATTTACTCACTATAATAAGGGCAGGAGGTCGAGCAATTGTCAGGCTGCCTGTTCGTACTCTTCTTGGAGCCTGGTTGAAGGCTGTTAACACAAAGCTTTTCAAAGTGAATTTACAACCAGCACCACTGACAGAGGCCAATCAGTGCACCATAAATGTCAGGTTAGTGAGATTGAGCAGTAAGTAAAGTACTGACAGCACACTATTGGCTGGAATCAATTGGCCAAGGTTTAACTGAGAGTAGCAATCTACGTGTGGCAGACTTGGGGAGAGAGCTAAGTGTGCAGCCTGGGTTTCCAGGTGGACTTCGTAGATTTACCTGTAAGTGGGAACATAAGGGTAGGGACATCACACATTTGCTTCAGTGCATCCAGCGTCATCCATGTTGATGTGATTCACGATCTGGGAGTTCAGAGTGGCTGAGCCTGCTGACTCTGAGGCTTGGTGGTAAAAAATGGTGCAGTGTCAGACAAAAAGGAGAGAGAAAAACTATTACAATATGGGGCTGCTGGAACTGGGGGACACATCCAGTGCATTATAGTTCAGTAAAATGTAATTTGTTGAAATTCCAAAACTGTAACAGGGATTTCCACAAAGGCGCAGACACAAATATGCCTGCTCTTTTGCTCTTCCTGAGGCTCAGCAGTGTGAAACTTTCATGGAAGTCACTAATGAGTGATTATGGAGAGAGGGTCTGAATATCCATGAGATGTGGCTTCCCCACCAGATGGAATGTTTTTATCATTTTATGTAATGACAGCCTGGACAACAATTCATTTAGCTCTGAAGGCATCAGCATTAAAATGGAGGAATCCATTAAAATGTTGTATGCGAGGATTTATAAATTAGGCAATTTCCTTGATTATTGCAATCATTTACAAAATTGATTGTTCCAGTGTGGTATAGACAGATTTCAGCAATGATCATTGACAACAAGCACATTCTCTGATATCTATAGCTACTGGTCACTACACCAGGTCACTATTTCCCCCACCCTGCTGTTCTTGGTCTCAAGGTCAGGAAGACTTTCAAAGAAGCTTACAATTATGAAGTTTCATTTCTCTCCAGAGGAGACCCATCTAGGCTGTGAGAGTAGGTGCAGGTTGTTGTAAAGGTTATAGCACTGTTCTTAGATTTTAATTCTATTAATAATTTTGAGGGAGGGTATTAATGATACTTACATGCTTCAGCTCAGTAGCACAGATTTTGATATGATGCCAATTTAAAAGGAAATAATTTTTGCAAATTGCATCTGTAAATATTTGTTTGAATGAATACCTAAAAGTCAATAATGTGTTTTATTTGTTGGTCCTTAGAGTTCTAATTACCCAATAGATATATCGTAGAGTCACTGGATTTTAGGTCAATTAATTCTGGAATGCATAATAAAGACATTGTTACAAATGTGAAATGCTCAAAATGCTGCAGATTTTCCTATACAAGAACACACACGAGTTCACTTGGTGCTTAATCACTAACCACAAACCACAAAGTTGCCTTTATTCTTGAAATATCAGAGATGGGCATGCCAAATGTGTCTGGAGAGCTCTGTCCAATGGAAGCTAGCCATGAAGTTTATACTTAGTGCAAAATAACTAACTTTAGGACATTTGTTTTCAATCATCATTTTGTTTTTAATCATCATTTTCCCCTTTTGAAACTTTAACACCAACTGGGACTTGTAAAATCATAACACTTTAGAGAATTGTTTAACACAGTGTTGGGAAGACAAAAAATTTTTGTCCTGATTGTGAATGTATAATAATTTTATCTTGAGGTAGTTCTTTGTTTATAATGGAAAATGTTATGTTCCAGGAAGTCGAGTGGTGGCATCTTGCATTTATTTGGCTATTTTTGCCTAATAACTCAGAAGTTCATTTTCATTTTTAGCTAGTTGTAAAACTCACTGCTTAAAAATTCAGTAAAAGGCAATATTTTCACCAGCATCTTGATATTATCTCCTCATTTTTATTTAAATAATTTTTTAACAGCATTTTTGGTTTCTGTTAAGACTTAAAAGCCATGTGACTAGTTCTTTCTTGGGTGAACTGTGGAACAGGTGCTCAGTATTGCAAATGCTTTTCCCAGTGCCCCCATACCTTTATTTAATAAACCAAAATCCACAGCATGCAATTGTGAAATAATCATATGGGATTAAGCCTATTTTATTAAAATAAACAGTGTTTTTCACTCCCTGTGATCATTTTAAATTAAATCTGCCTAAGATAATGAAGTGTCTTCTATAGAAACATTCAGTGTAATCTAATTCAGTAGAAACTTCTTAAGTGCTTTTTAATTGGAATCAAATTAAATGTAATCAAGTCATGTTTTCAGTGTCTTGTAAAGCACCAAGAGCTAAGTGTTGTTAGCACACTTGGGAATATTAATGTTTATCACAAAAGTAACACCACTGAATTCTCAGATTTCCATGCATACTTCAAAATGGTGGATAGCTCCTAAATAAATTCTGCATTAGAATACAGTGCTTTTGGAACCCGTTGTGTCCCAAACTAATGTTAAAATTCATTTGTGATATAAAAAATACACAAATAATTCCTAGGGGAGAGTCCTGAAAAATATTGGGCTACTAAGGAAAGTACTTAATTTCAATTTATTGCAATTAATTGCGATTTAAATTTGACCCAGATAATCCAGATAAGTTGAAAATATCATTATTAAGCTTTTAAATAATGGAAATGAATTTTTGTACTAAAAGTAATTAATGCATAGGCCAGGTACGGTGGCTCATGCCTGTAATCCTAGCACTTTCTAAGGCTGAGGCGGGAGGATCGGTTGAAGCCAGAAGTTCAAGATGAGCTTGGGCAACGTAGGCAACAGAGGGAGACCAGGTCTCTACAAAAAATAGAAAAATTAGCTGGGTGTGGTGGTGCATGCCTGTAGTCCCAGCTATTCTGGAGGCTGAGGCAGGAGGATTGCTTGAGCCTAGGAGTTTGACGTTGCAGTGAGCTATGATGATGCCACTGCACTCTAGCCTGAGCAAGAGAACGAGACCCTGTCTCAAATACAAAAATGAAAAACAAGTAATTAATATATATCATAAGAAATTCAAACCATATGAAAATATAAACCAGTGGTAACCATTGTTAATGGTTTTCATAATGGCTTTTGAGAGATGACTATAAATACATATTTATTTCATTGAGTCACAGGTTTTGGTAAAAGATATTTGCACTATCTCCTTGATACCTGGTTTTTGAGACAGGGTTTCACTCGGCTTCCTGGGTAGACTGCAGTGACATCATGATAGCTCACTGCAACCTCAAACTCCTGGGCTCAAACGATCCTCCTGCCTCAGCCTCCTGAGTAGCTGGGACTGTAGGCATGTGCTACCACACTCAGTTAATTAAGAAATTTTTCTGTAGAGATGATGTCTCACTATTGCCCATGCTGGTCTCGAACTCCTGGCTTCCCGTGATCCTCCTGCTTCGGGCTTCGAAAGTGGTAGGATTATAGGCATGAGCCACCACACTCAGCCTTGTAAAGCACATTTTTAAAGCAGCAACGATGGCACTGTTTCCATAGGGTCTCCTGCAAATGTTTAAATTTGGCTCACTCATGAACAGATTTTGATTTTGTGTCTATTCTCATCCTCCCCTCTCTGTATCTTTCCTTGTGGAAAATTTCATTAACAGTCTGCAGACCCTACTGATAGGTGATAGAAACAATTCTGATATTTTCATATGTTTCATAGCACATGTCTTTAATAAAATTGGAGCCTTCTTGGGGTCTATAAGGAGATTGTAATCATCCTCAGAGAAGGAAGGAGAAAATTTCTGTTTTCTTTTTTACACATGAAGGTGTTAACAATAAAGGATTATGTCTCTTTAAAATGCTTTTTGAAGTAGGAAGATATTAATTTATCCAGCTGTGAGTGAGACTTTAGAGAAACTACTTAATTTCTTTGTTCCTCTTTTCTCCATGTGTGAGGAAGAGTAATATTGGACTGTTAGGCAAATTAGAGAGAAAATATTTATGACTTTTGTGTAATCAGTTAGATTCCCCCCCTTTTTCAGTTGGATTTTAATAGTAAATTTTAAGTCTCTATTGGACTCTGCACATAAATATAAAAAACTATTTATTTATTTGATAAAACAAAAGATTGTATATCGTATACCATGATATAGTTTGGATTTAATTACTTACTATAATACAAAATCAAGTTTAAATAATATTTCAATGACAATTTATTTAGCACTGCTTACAAGTAAAAAAGGATGATGTACTAAAGGGATACTATGCAAAATGGATGTAAAAAAATCATTAGATGGCTTTCATGTTTAAAACTGTGTTTTTGATGGAGGCTAACAAGAATAACTACAAATGTTGGGCACAGAAAGAAGATTTCCTAGATGTGCATGATTTCAGCAAGTGAAATGCTAACTCAGAAGCCTCACAACTAAGAACTGACTTAAAATATGAAAACGTAAAGAGAATTATTTAGTAACATCTAGAAAAATCATAAGGAAGCCCTAAAGCATGAAGCCCTTTTGACCATGGATCTCAAATCAGCAGCAATTCATTAGGTGGGTTTGACACTGGATATTGAATTCTGGGTAGAAAAACATCTCAATGTCCAGCATATTGTGACTTGTCAATAAATATTAAATGACAACAAATCAACATAGTGGCACATTTGCCACTGTCCATAAAAATGTGTGGGCAGCTGTGTCTGTACCAGTGACTACAGACAAAACAGTACATCATACAAATTCTGAATGTGTCAGTGTTGTCCCTGTGAAAAGCAAAAATTCCAATTGACAGTCTGTGGTTAGAAATTTTAGATGGAAAACTAAACATAAATGCCAAAACATGCCATAAAGAACAAAAATTTAGACTAAAATTAATTTTTCCTAACATATATTGATTTCATATTAATCATTTCCATTATGGTGCCTGGAGTTTTTACTTTTATGGCAAGCTAAGCAGAAGTGATATTCAAAATATATTACCACCAATCCAGCTTAAACCCCGACCCATAATCCCAGATGCCTGAAGTGGTATCTGTGTTCTATGGCCTGTACATCAGCTCCGAATCTAGAATAGCTGGCCAAGCTTTAGCAAAGCTATTAAATAAACAGTAAGGATAATAATCTATATTATATGTAGAGTTTCAGTTTTGCAAGATGAAAAAGTTCTGGAGATTGGTCGCACAACAATGAGAGTATACTTAACACTACTAAACTATATACTTAAAAACGGTTACAATGGTAAGTTTTATGATAGGTGTATTTTGCCACAATTTTTTTTTTTTAATCTACATTTTTAGTGACTTTCCTACAGCTCAGTAGTTCTCAGACTCTAGTGTATATAAGAATCTCCAGGAGCAGGGAGTGAAGCACAGTGCAACTTAGGGACCTTCCCCTGTGATTCTGACTCAGTAGTCCTGGATTGGGGCTTAGGAATCTACTTTCTTAACAAATGCCCCAGGTGGTCTTAGAACTCCCTTTAAGAAACAAAACGCCAGGCTCCACTTGTCTCTTCCTTGCCCCGTGTGTTGTTAGCCTCCCTTCCTGCCTCTTCCCCTGTCTTTGCTATTCTTGAGCTATCTGTCCTCTCTTCTGCTTCAGTTCCACACCTGGTCTGGTCCTGTTCTGTGTTAATTCTAGTCTCAACCTTGCTTTCACCCCTCACCCCTGCTCCACCTTGGCTAATCTCCTTTGGACATTTCCGATCTCCTCCCATATTACTTCTCCCCACCTCCCCAGATATAAATAAATAGATGATAGATAGATGGATAGAGACAGATAAAGATAGATGTAAATATTAAAGAACTACGAACAGACAGCAACATGAACTCCCATGACTTCCATCTTTCTGTATTTTGAAACTCCACCGGGCAAGGCATAAGGAAGTAGCCAAAATGGCAGAAGGCTTTATACTTTGTGTAAACTGCAGTGTGTAATTGGTGCCTTAGTAATCCAAGTGTACTTCAGGAGGAGGTGGCCCACTGGAAGGCCTTTGGTGGTGTACAAAGGGCCCAAGTTCCAGCTCCCACTGGGTTTGAGCTAAGTGACCAGTTGCAGGACATCTTAAGGCCCTAAGCTCTCACCAGTGCTGCATCCAGCGACACTGTCCTTTCCACTTCTCCTGCCAGCCCCTTCTGTGCAGTTCTATGTCATATAGAGAGGCCATATGTTCCTTGCATGATATTAGTGATTTGCAGTCTGTAAATTTTCCGTATGCCAACTTCAACTGCTGATTTGCTGATCTTTTTCTGTGTCTCTCCTCAGCTTCCCATTGCTGCCTGTTGGTGGAAGTACTCTGAGCATGCAGCCTGCTTTCTGATCTTAACTTTCTCACTCCCAGAGAGCTCACCTGCTGTCTTGTTTCAATTACTCCCTCTGAGGGATGGTTCTCAGATTCCATATCCTGTACGGAACTCTCTTAAATCCTGTATCCTCAGTTGTCTGTGCGACATCTCAATTTGGAAGTCCTGACATTGTTTCAAACTGAGTTCACTAACTGACCCTACCTCACATCTCCCCAAACAGGTGTCTCCTTACCTTTAACTTGCAGTTCTTTCATAGTCCTTTTTAACCTATGAGCCCAACATTTTGGAGTTACTGTAATGGCTTTTTTAATGTTTGTATTCCCAGCAGCGAAGAGTATCCTGCATACAGAAGGCATTTAATAAATAACTTTGATCTGATAGCAATAATAAGAGCTAACATGCTTATGCTGAGACTGTGTGCCAGACATTCTGCTAACAGCTTTACAGGAGTTATTTTAATTTATCCTCAGAATAACCCAGTAAGGTGAGGACTACCACACTCATTTTTCAGATGAAGAGCCTTTTCAGATAAAGGCACAGAGAGGTCAAGTAATTTGCCCAAGATTGTGTATAGTGAAGGTAGGATTTCCATGGAGGTGTGCGGGGCCATAGAGTCCTTGCTCTTCACCTGTCTGCTCTTTGCTGCCTGCCCTTCCCACTGTCTGACCTGAACTCCCATTAAATTGTGGGCCTAGTCTCTGCCACAGGTGTCTGCATTCAGCTGACCTTAGCCTCTGGACCTGGGTGTGAGCTTTCCCTCCTTGGGGGACACTGCATTGGCTTCTCAGACACGGTCCAGCCACAGCTTCATGGAGACCCTGGGGCTCAGGCGAGTGACATGGTTAGTCCACCTTGTGTTTCAGGGCCATGGGCTTCGTATTGATCATCCCAGAAAGTTTAAACTCCCTTCAGAGAAACACATTTATGGAGAAACACATTATGCGCCTGAGGCATTGTATAGGTCACAAAGATGGAAGAAACCAACTCTACCTTCACGAACTGTGAAGTGGTAGGACCGTGAGTGATTCCATTTGGAAGCAGTGTGCAAAAAGTGCTTTTTGGGGTACACAGAGAAGGCAGTGGTGACTTCCTGATGGAAGATTAGGGAAGGAGGGAGAATTTGACCTGGAGGACAGAGATGGCTAATTCACAGAGAGTGAGGGATTGGAAGAAAGATGCTCCTGGGAAAATGTCAGCTGCTCATCACTGGGGCTCCACAGTCTTCCCAAACCCAGCTCTGCTTCCTCTGCCGGCTCCTTCACTCAAACTCATCAAGCTGCCCGGTTCTTTACCAGTATCTTGCTGTGATCTTGCTTATGCTGTTTCTTTACCTAGAAGGCTTCTTATTTTGGTTAACCCATATAGTTTACTGTTTTAGTGTCACATCTCCCAAGAATTCCTTTTGGGCTAGTCCTGGGTCTCCATCACGCTTTCCACATTCTCCCTCTTTAACCATCCGCCTGAGAGTTGTTGAGGTTTTGGTTTGTCTCCTGATATTCTTCGTTGCCTCAGTAAGTCTTATAAGCTCCTATTTGGGAAATAGTCGTACTAAAAAATTATTTATCTGTAATTCAGCGTTGACTGGGTGTTCTACATTTTTATTTGCTGAATCTGACTATCCTGGTTTAAAATTAAGGTGACAATTGAGGGGAGACCTGATGGAAAAAGGAAAGAATCTTGTGATTGTCTGGGGAGGCCAGTGTGCCAGAAGCCAGGTGAGTTTGGAGGAACGTGGTGGGAGATAAGGTCAAGGTAGCCATGGTCAGATAAATTAGAGCCCGGAAAGACTTTGCGTTTTATTGTGAGTGAAGTAGGTTTTCAGCCAGCAGTAGTATGAGCTGACTTATGTTTTAAAAGGACCTCTCTGGGTGCTGTGTGGCAAACAGTCTGTAGTGGGGCAAGGGTGGATGCTGTTAGGAGGTGCTCAGAGGACAGGATGTGGCTGGAGAGATAAATCAGTGGTTGCAAGCATAGAGCTGTTATTACAATCCACAGGACTGCTTCAGGTTCGCTGGCGAGTAGGCAGAGCTTTGACTAGAGGAGGGCTAAGGTGTCAGTAGTTTTGTAGACTTGTGTGAATTGGATCTGTATGTCGAATGTGAGCTAATGACCACATAGTTAGGTGTATTTGTGGATGCTTCATCTTATTCCCCTCCTTTGCCAACAATGGGAAGAGCCCTTACTTTTGACAACACAGTAAGGCAGCAGTACAGCGACTTCAGAATGATGTTGCCACTCCTAAATGTGTTGGACTCTGTGACATGGGGCCATTGTATGTTCCAGCTAAGGCCTATACCAAAATCCTTCTCCAAACGGAGGGATGCTTAATCTGACTTAACTAAATGTTGTACCAAAAATCTCATTTCCCTCCTGTACTCATAGAGAGAGGTGCTAGCCACACATGTATGTAGGTATACACGGACACACACACTCACACACGCTGTCCTCTTGAACTTTTCATAATATTTCTTGTCATCACTTTAGTTATGTTTTATGATTATAAAGGCTGAAAATATTTATAAAAGGGAATTTGGAAAGCACTGAAAAAGATTTTAAAAAGAAAGAAAAATGAGAAAAATTAAATTGGTATAATTCTTTCTTATTGCAGTTAATACATGAATACATGCTGTCTGCCTCTTATAAAATCACGATAAGATTTCCCCCATATTGAAAATTTTTTGTGAACATGATTTTTATTGGCCTTATACTATTAATATGGTTGAATCCAATTGCTGAACATGTGTGTTGGTTCTTCCCCCTTCCCTCTTTTCCTCCTTTTCGCCCATCCTTCCTTCTTTTCTTCCTTCTCTCTGCTCTCTCTCTCCTCACTTTGAAAATATCCCTAATCATTTGTTATCTTGAGTGTGTTGCACCGTGCTTGCCAAAATACCTGCAGGAAAAACACAGAGAAACTCCCTCTGTACTAACAACAATAATACTAAGAACAACAGTGAACATTTGTCCATCACTTTTTAATTTACAAGAAATTTCACAACTGGTTGGCTGGTTTTGTTGCTGCACCCTCTCAAACGCAGGGAGCGCACAGTCCTGCCTGGTGCGGGTGAGATGGGGAAGCTGTGCGTCCTGGGGGCTGCCTCTCTGTTCCTCGGAAGGTCGGGTGGAGCTGGCTCTTTTGACCCACATGCTGCAGGGGAGCTTTCCATCTGTCCAAATGTGAGCCTGGAACTAAACGCCTCCACACAGTGATGAAATCCCTAACAAATGTAGTGACAACACTGAACATAAGGCCTTAATTTTTTTCAAATTGCTTGCATTTACAGTTAATTCAATTTGAATTATAAGTCACCTCCATGTGAATGACTCATGCACTCATTATTATGAGCTTTGCTTTCTAAAATGTACAAAACAGAGAGAAGTTGGTTTGCAAACTGTGTATAGCCAAGGTAATATTGAACTGGTTTCAAATTAAGAAAGTTGTTTCATATCATTATACATCTTGTGTTCCAGATCTGGAGTTATCAAAGAAAACGGAAACATCTTTTAAAAACACATTTGGATCACTGTCTATAGTGGTTATTGGAGGGGATAAACATGGAAATCAAACTCAATTATGTAGTACAAGCGAAAAAAATTTTTTTTCTGTTACAGGGCATTTGCATTGTGCCAGCTGAAAACCTTTTCCAAATCCAGACCTTTTGGAACCTAGAGGGGCAGAGACTAGGCTTTGCAGGCTGTGATGAAAGTGAAAAAATGATTTCAAAAGCAAATAATTTTTATACTAATAAAAGACTGGAGAGAAACAGTAAGGAAATGTCCAGAAAACAACCATATAAATAGATAATTGCTGAAATATTTGGATAATTTTGAGAATAAATGCAGGCTAAATTTTTTGGGCAGTGAAATCAGTTTTCCATAATAATTCTGTCTCCCAGCCAGTAATTTCCTTGTTCTTCCTAATTTATTTCACTTCTCTGTAGCTGGCAAATTCCTGTGTTCTGGACCTCAAATAAACTGGCTCTCCAGCTACCACATTCTGTTGTGAGACTTCAGTCTTGCCTCCTGCTTACTGGTCCCTGACAGCGAGCTCTGCAGCCCTGAAAGGGCTTTGGGCTTTCTGGTGACTTTTCCCATGGGCCTCCAGGGCTGTCCAACAACCCAACAGTTTACTTAAATTTGGACCCAGGTCTGGAGTAACTCTTGAGTTATGTGATTTTAACAGTTTCAGAGCTCCTAGTAAGGAGGGAGTTGGGTCTGGGGAAAAGGTGGTAAACATACTCACACCCAGGCTATCTCTTCTAGGGAGCTTATGGCTAAAATAGAGCTATGGTTGGCCTCGCCCAGAAGGCAGCGGGTCATTTGAGGTACCTTTGGTTTTTGAAATTTTTTTTTTTTCCCTAGCCAAGGGAGAGGAGTGGTAATGACTTCTACTCCTGAAAACTCTGTTTAGTGGCCTAGTGTGATGGAAATTTTCATGCTCTTGACTTTGAATCACAGCAGGTTTGTGTCTGGGAAGTTTAAAATGAGCGTTTTAGGGGCATAACCGGCAGGAAGTAAGGTGGATTTCTTTTAGGTGTCCCTGTCGCCTTTCCTGTTTGGTTAGAGTCACTGATGGATTTTCCTCAGATTCACCCTGCTGGCATAAGGTCTCTAATGATGGAAGTTCTATTTGACTTTGCTGAAGTTGCCAGAGCAAGGAATTCCATTCAATACAACTTTAGAGTGTGTCACATAGGATGAATGTGAAGTCCTAAACAGCATTTGGTCATTTGCTTTGCATGTACAGTGGCTATCATACCAAGAGCTGGACCAGAAATTGTGAAGGTGTGTAAAGTGTTAACGGAGGCAGTTCTTATTTTGGAGGAGCTTACGGTGTGACTGGGGGAGCCATTCATTCAATTATTCAACATATATTTGACAAGCTTCTCTATGTGCCAAGGCACTGTACAGGGTTGTTGGGGGATAGTGTTGTATTAGACACAGTCCATGCCCAGGAGTAGTTTGTAGTCTGTGGGAAAGACATGAGATACCTGAGGAAGATATTTAAGTGAAATAAATAAGTCAAAGTGAATATAGTAAAGCACCTGATTGTGAAAATCCAGCAGGATAACTGAGGAGGTGAATGAGGGACCAGCTGGGGAGGTGAGTCATCTAAAGCCTCCTCTGGAGGTTAGTTTGCAATCAGGTTTTTCAGGATTAGCATACATGGAATAGTAACCAAGAAGACAGATGGAATTTAGGATGGGACGAATAGCAAGTGCAAAAGCCAAGAGGAGGAATAAGCAAGTTGTTCTGTTTAAAAGGTTGACTTGGAGGACGGGTCTCTCTCAACAGGTTGATATTAAGAAATAAGGGTGATGAATCAGAAAACCAAATCAATGAACTTCTTGAAAGCTGGTTAGAAAGTTGAGATTTGAGGTGCAAATAGGAAACTACAACAAAATCTTTAGGAGGGAAACTTGAGGAGGGTGGGTTATAGATGAAGAGGACATGGTTTGACAGATAATGTTTCGTCTGGTAAAACTGTAGGTAATGCTGGTCCAAATAATTTTAAATATAATACCTGTCTCTCAGGTTAACTTAATTTGCAAAGAAAATCATTTATAAGTCAGTTTGTTTCCCTCCATTCATTCATTCTCCCAAGCATCTATTCATCTTCCCTGGTAACCATTTATTGCCCTTAAATAGAATTACCTATATTTTTTATCTCCTCCTCCTCTCTAAAAGGAGGGTATATAAGTTTCTGGACCCCATTGGGATACTGGGTGATCACTCTGTGATTCTCCCCATCTGCATGGTAAATAAACCTCTTCTTCTTATTGATCTGCCTTTTTGTGAGTGGATCTTTCAGCAAACTTTTCTGGGGTAAAGGGGAGGTTTCCCCTCACCCCTACACCTTATCCTAGATTTTATACTTGTTTTTCTGGGATGCTTCTTTATGTATATCTGTGTGCTTTTTTTAAAACCACTTATGTTCGGTTGTGTATATTTTTGAACTTTATAAAAATTGAATTATGCAAAAAAAATTAAAAAACTGTAGATAATGGAAGTTTCACTGACATCCGAGCTCTCCCCTTCATTTGGCCCAATAAAGATCACAATAAAGCTGGGGACATCCCTGAACCCCCGTGAACTTCAGCAACCAAACCATAGTCTGTCTTACACATGAGCTGTCAGTCAGGGTACATGGCACTTTTACGGCAGTTTTGAATTTTGTAATGTCTTGCATTGGGTATGCAACTCAAAGTGGCATTCTAATTAGATGGACAAGGAGAGAGGGGAAATAGTATGAGTAGAATGGTGCTCAAATGGGGAAAAGGAGTCTTTCTAAGACAGCAATTTTCTGCGTTGGAAGTTTTTTTTTTTTCTTTTCTGATGGTGATGGTGGTAGAGTCACACACAAGTATATGATCTTTTGCTTGAACAGAGAGGAATATCTTATGTTTTGTGACAAATGAATGCATCTTGCTAGATTCAGGATCTAAGTGTCTCTCCCCTTATGCAGTCCTTCCACAAACGACATTGAGCTGTGCTCAAAATGGAGGAAACAAACAAACAAAAACCAAAGATCCCACCTGTGTAGGAGCTCAGAGTTGAAAGATGGGGGTGGTGGTGTTCACACAGTACTTCTAGAAAAAGTCAGATAATTCCTTGGAGTGGCTAATGTGTGGCAGGTAGCCTAAACTATTGTTATTTCCTACATACCAAGAAACACAAAAGAGAGAAACTAACCTAAACCAACTTCCAAACTAACAAGAAAACTAGGAATGCCATATTTTAAGTGAGTAGAGATTAGAGTAGGGAAAAAAACAAGATGAAAGATGTAAAACATGAGGGAACAAGAACAAAATGGGTGATAAAGATTAGGACTTGAGAGGAAGAGGACATGGGCAAAAGGATGGAAGTCTCTGAGAAGGTGAAGACGTTCAAAGGACAGACAGAGGCATTGCGAGTAGCTGGCACTCAGGTGCCTGTTACCTATGAGGTTTGCAGTCCTGCTGCCTTCAGGACTGGGCTGCTTCCTAGCTGTAACATCTACACTCCTGCTGCAGTGACCAGAAGCTTCCGCTGGTGATGCCTGGCCCTGCCCCCTCTTGGAATTAGAGGAATGCATGTGTTTGTGGACTGGAGATTAGAGCCCAGGGTCAGGACTATGAGGAAAGCCGTCTTTTTGGGTGGCCTCACAAGACATGCTTCAGACCCTAAGCTGATATTTCTAAACTTCCTTCTCTGATAATCTATAATTTTCTGTTTTTAGAACTACATTGTGAGTGGTGTCACAGAAACCCTTCTCAGATGATTCAGCCATTTAAGACTAGCAGTAATATCTCTTGTTAGGAAATTAAGCAACAGAAAGGAATTCAAGCAGGCAAGCTAAGTGGAGACATTTTAAATTAAAATATATTCATGGTTATACTACCAAATTAAGCCAAGTCAGTTTTATTCCAGACCTTTAAACAAGGTTAAAAAATTATATTTTAATTTCTATTTCAACTTCTTTTTAACTTGAAAATTTTAAGTTGAGTTTAAAAAAAATTTTTTTCAGCTTTTTTTCCCTTATTATCTTTCCTACAATGCTCAGTATGCCTTACGTATCTCGTAAAGAGTTATTGGTCAATTTTGAATATTTTTCATTTTATTAAGGGTGTTTATTTATCCTCAATTCACCTTGTTACAAAAAGATGTAAAGTAAATCTTAGAAAATTGAAGTTTAGAGATGGGTAAATACTTTGAGAAGTTGAAAATGGAAAATTTTAAATGGAAACAAATGTGCATAATTTAAAAATATTCTAGATGCTGTTTTGATGGTACACTGTGTTGTATACAAATAGTGTTGTTTTGACAGTTACCTGATGTAGTCCTCCTCCAGGAATTCTGTTGTGTGTTTGTTTGCTGAATAGCAATGGCATGACCATGATGTGATGTTTTGCCCCATCCTCTGGAGGGAATGTCACACAGTAGACAGGGGGAAAGGTGTGGAATTGGGCAAGCTTGGTCTGTGGGGTATAGCTAACTAGCTGTGCCATTGATGATGCCAGGTTTCTTTATTAAGGGCTTTTTCATTATTAAACAAATAATTGATGTTCATTACCAAAAATTCAAAAAATACAGAAAAAATTTAAATTCTCAAAGCTCACCACCTGGAGACAAACTCTAAAATTTTACATGTATTTATTTTCTAGTAAATTTTATATATGCCTATGGGTATGTATTATGCTGAAATTTTTTTATTTAAAATTATTGCCTAAACATGCCCTAGTGTAATTAATATTTTTTGTAATCATTATATTTAAAATATTGTCCTTCAAATGGATGAGTCACCATTTGCTTAACTGTTTCTTTATTGTTAGACATTTAGCATCTAGGTTGTTAGTAGTTTGTCATTATTTTAGTATATATATTTAGACATGTTACTTAATCTTTTGGAGCCATAGATTTGACTTCTCTATATTGGAAATTATTTCTTTCTTACAGGGTTATTGGCAGTACTGAATAAAGTAATATGTGATAAATAGTAGGAACTTATTAAATATGGGCCCCATTTTCCTTACCTTTGGGCTTAATAGGGCTGTTTTAAGGATCTGTGAGTTGACATTTTGAAAATGATAACTCACTGATGTTTTGAAAATGATAATTACAAAAATATAAAATTTCTTACTTTATACAAAGTCCTGAAAAGTTGCTTTAGGTCCAGTTTTGCAGACTGAAAACTGAATACATTTAAACCACTAGGACAGTGGTTCCCAAGCCACTGGGAAGAATTTTTTCCCCTTAGGTTTTTATAGAAATTTCAAACATGCCCCAAAAAAGAGAGAAATAGTATAGTAAATCCTCTTGTACCCAGCATCCATTTTGAATAATTTTTCTTTCTGTCCTTGTTTCCTCTGTTTGCTCCAGCTATTTTTTGGCTTTGTTTTTGTTGTTGGAATATTTTAATGTAAATCCCAGTCACCATAACATTTTACCTACAAATATTTTAGTATCTATCTCTAAAAGATACGGATTTTAAAAACACTGCATAACCACAGTACCATCCTCACACCTGATGATATTAAGAATAATGTCTTAATAGCATCTAATTTCCAGGTCCCCTCATTTCCTCCCAAATACCTTTTTATAGTTGGTTTATTTGAATAACAATCAACACAAAGTCTTCACATTGCATTTTGTTGAAATATCTCTTGTATCTCTTTTAATCTATAATAGTTCAGTTGGGGAGTTTTTTATTTTTTAATAAGAATTCTTTAGTCTCACCTCTAACTTACTGGATCAGAATCATCAGGGATGTGGTCTGATGGTTTGCATTTTGTAAAAGCTCGAGTGGGGATTCTGACGAACAGACAGCTTTGAGAAACTTGGTATAAAGGAGCAAATTTAAGACGCCTTTGAAATGAACTTTTTAGTAAAGGAGTAAACTTTTTGAAATATAATTACCCTCTAGTTGCCTAGCCTAAATGCAAACCCTTTATTTATTGGATTTCCCCAAAGTGGGAATCACTTTTTATACGGACAATGATTGAGATGACTTATGGCTTCTTTCTGTGATTGCTTCTTTTCTCCCGGTGATCATTTCTTGTTAAGGGTGTTTTTACTGCTTTCTCTTGAGTCCTCTTTACTTAAATTCCTCAATCTGTTTGCATCATATCTGTATTTATCTATCTTTTCTTTACAAAAAAATTTTTTTCTGACTACAGAGGATAATTGTTATAGAAAACTGGGAATAAGTAGGGAAGTAAGAAGAAAATAAAAATGACCTATAAAGTCTCCACTTAGAGGTAATCACTGTTAGTATTTTCACTGTATTTCATTCTAGTTTTTTCCTGTGGCAATAAACTTTTTAAAAAACAAAGTTTAAAATCCTACTACAAACATTTTTGTAACTTTTAAAACATATATTATAAAAAATTTTTAAATGGCTAAACATTCTTTACTACAAATTTAATGGCTGGCTAGTATTTCAGCATATGGATATGGACTAATTTTGGATATTTGATTTGCTTAAATTTTTTCCCTGGTGTGGAAGTCCTTATCTGAATCCTTATGATTTTTTGTGTGTGTATCTATGACTGTTTTCTTGGTATACATTTTTATATTTCTGAGTTAAAATACTTCTATGTTTTAAAAGCTTTTAATTTTGCCTAATTTGCCTTCAGAAGGGTTGCATCAGTTTACACGCCCCTGATTGGGTGAGAAAGTATTTGTTTTCCTGATCCCTTGTCTGCACTGTCGCCATTTTCTATTATAAGCAAACCATTTATGTGTCTTTCATATTGGTGATTTTTAGTAGAGGACCTCAATTAAGTGCTTTTGAGGTACATCACACCTGAAGATTTAGTATTTGGCTCTTTTGACTCTTGAGTATTGGGAAAACACGTTTTGAAGGTCTGGGAAGCCACCTGTGGTTAGTTCAAAGCCTTCAGCTCTCATTACAGGGATGAAGGATGCTTGGAACCATGTGGCTGGCTATTGAGTTTTTTCCATTTAGTTGATCACTTTTAGATACTACATTGTGGCAGAGAGAATGAAATGTCCTGGTTCTGGAGGTGGCTGCATTTCATCAGTAGGCTTTAAAATGAATCCAAAATAAATACACTTTCTCAATTATCTTTGGGATCTTTGGCATCCAAGTTTGCAGGAAAAATATTTTACAATTGGTTGCATTATTTTCATTTGTATTGCCCTTCATTCTCTTCCTACATTTATAGTGATGCTCTAAATAGGCATGATCTCTCCTCCCGTGCACACTCTGTACCACTCTGATAACGTTTGAAACTTTAGGCCTGTGTGATACAAACCCTTAGATGTGCCCCCGATTTCTTATCTGGCTTTTCTGGCTGCCTCGGTCTGGTCTCTTATATCAGATGGAGCTCTATGGTCTCTCATTAGAGGGCAACAGAAAAAGGAAAATGTGGAGAAGAAAAGCAGAGAGCTGAGGTTTGGGTTGAGAAAGGGAGAGCTGGGATATTTGAATATTTTGAAAAACTGGAGAAATCCATGGTTTGGAGTGGGTTACAGCCTTTAAACAAAGCTCACCAGAGGGACATGAGCAGGGGTAGGGAAGACAGGATCCCTGCCAAACTTCGACCTGGTGCAGGGCAGGCCAACCTTAGAGATTGACCTGCCAGGCTGAGCAGCTGCTCTTTCTATGTAGAAGTCAAGTTGAGTTGTACATCTCTATTTTGTGCCGCAATTGTCCTGCAACAGGATAACCACACCAAAATTCTTTGTATTTGTAACTGTTTATGCAGCACGACAGGAAGAGCCAATCTGGTGGTTTTCTAAATAATTATTTCAGTGTAGATGGCCAGCAGGATAATTCAGACTCCAGTGGAAATGATTTTATCTCAAATTGTCCAATTTAGCCACTCACATTGGAAGAATGAATGTTGTCAAATTGCAGTTTACTTTTGTGCTGTTTAGACACACTTCATATGGTGCTTTGTTTTAAAAGACCTCAAAGTATTTTTATGGAAAAGACACAGGAAGTTTGGTTCTCGAGGCCTAAGACAAAAATATTATTGCTCCATTGGTAAATGTGTTTACCCAAATCTGCTCTTTAAGACAATAGCCCAACTTAGAGCTGGCATTAAATGGAATAATTCTGGTCTTTTACAGCTACAGTGTCTAATTCAGAAACTTTGCTGTTTTTGGCAATCACATTGCCTTGATTTAGGTGGGACAAGGATCAGGGATTAAAATGGTTCTACCCGGGAGGAAAGTAGACAAGTTTGACAGCAGTGAAAACCAAGACATTGTTACATCCATAAAATTTATGGTTAAGACCAGAGAAGCCTGGAAAGTTGGACAACTCTGACATTTATTAATTTATTGGCCTATGTAAGATGTTTTTACTTTAGAAGACTGATCTATGACCCCTGAAAGGATATGTCTTTGAGCTCTGTATTTTTTTCTACATATAAAATGAAGATTCTACATACAGTTTTCTAAAATAAAAAAGTAAACTAAATGAAAAAAAAGTCCATGATGTTGCATCCAGAAATATGAAAAAAATTCTACTTTTTCTCTGTTTCCATTTTGTGTACCCCAAAGGTTTGATGCCAGGACTTCATCATTATCCTGGAGACTGCAGGCAACTTGGGTTTTTTTGAAATCTTGTATTGCATTTTCCTGAAAATTCTCCCAGTACCCTGTTCAATCCATATAATTACACACACACACACACACACACACACACATACACACACACGAGTGGCAAAAGCCATAGCATGTAGAGCCTAGGGACTCTTCAGCTGTGGGTGTGTTTTGCATTGCTAACCCAGCTGGGCTTATAGTACATTTTAAGTCTTGGTGACTCACAGTCTATTTGTTATGTTGCCGCATTTAAATTGTGGTATCATAAATCACTCCATTTTTTTAATCATTTGAGTAGCAAACACCCCAAAGCATTAAAGTTAAACAATGTTAATGGAGATTTACTTTGGATGCCATTGTTTTAATATGACAAATGGCCATGCATCAAGCTGCGTAGCACAGTTTATTTATGCAGACATAATTAGGCCTTTGAAATGAAATATACAGTGAGCCATTTGCCAGAAATTCAAAGTCTACTTGAAGTGCCCCTCCTCCAATCTTACTCCTCCTATGTGCTTAATAGGTTCAAGGCAAAATATAAGCAAGATGAATATTCTTGGTTGGGGGAAATTGTAATTAGGCTTGGGGAGGAAGTTCCCTGGTATTCGGAATGGCACTTCCTCCTCCATTTCTTTGGCCTTTTTTGTGACTCCCAATAGGAGAGACTTGAAAGTTGGGGAAAAAAATTATTTTTGGTTTCAGACATCTAAAGAAGAGGCAGTTTCCCAGAGTGGTCTCATTGAAGACAGAGGGAGTTTCATGCTCTGAAAGACACAAGTCCCAGTATGCAGGTGCTGGAGAGAAACTGTGGAATGTTCTTTCTTAGATCTTGGAGAACAACTATATGCTGATTTTCAGGACCTTGTCAGAACTTTATAGGGTCTTTGTCCCTGTCTGTGTATGTTTACTCTGTTGTGCCTATGTGTATACGTGGGATGGGAGGATAGAAGATGTAGTAGTTCATCTATGGCTGGACAGATACTACTATAAGGTCTTAATTACTTACATTTTAATAGCTAGGAAGTAGGGACTAAGTTGGTAAAACAAACAAGTTCTGGCAACGAGGAAACAACCTGCAAGGTATTCTCATAAATTCATTTCAGCTTGTCACTCTTGTTCATGTATAACTAGGCCCAATCTTCCTCATTAATCTGAGAAGGGTGTAGGGCAGTATCAGAGGTCAGAAAGAGGAACCAGGGGCTGCCATGATTTATGTCACACTTGTAGTAATCACTGTATCTCTTCTGCTTGGCATAAAATGTCAGAGGAGGTGGGTGACTGCTTAAAGGTCTGAAAGCAGGGAGTTGCTGACCATAATTGATCATGATTTTTCTGGTGAAATTAGTGTAGCATCTCCATAGTAACAGAGGGCAAGACCCCAGCAATGACCAGTGGACCAGTACTATTTGGGATGAACCTTTTCTCTGGGCTCAGCTAATTAGTTATGAACATAGTCTGATGCCAGCCACCTACATACCTGTGTTCTGAAATGCTCTCAGAACCAGCCCAGTCCATTTTAAGATGCCACTAGTTTCTTGGATTCTAAGTTTTGTCTCTTTAAGCAAGATATATGTCCTGGAGAACAGATAATACATATTCCTACATTTTCTTAGAATGTAGGTAATAAGATTAATTTTAAGGAGACTATTCCTAGCCAATAAGAATTTCTAGCTAGGTGCAGTGGCTCACACCTGTAAATCCTAGCACTTTGGGAAGCTGAGGTGGGAAGATTGCTTGTGGTCAGGAGTTTGAGACCAGTCTGAGAGACAGTGAGACCCTGTCTCTATCAGAAAAATAGAAAAAATTAGCCGGGCATGGTGGTTCACGCCTGTAGTCCCAGCTACTCAGGAGGCTGAGGCAGGAGGATCCACTTGAGCCCAGGAGTTTGAGGTTGCAGCGAGCTACGATGACACCACTGCACTCTAGCCAGGGCGACATAGCAAGACTCTGTCTCAAAAAAAAAAAAAAAGAATTTCCAAAGGTTTTTACATCTGTCTCTACCTTTGTTTCCAAGAAAGAAACTTCCCAGCTATTCACCTCATCCTAGACCCTCAGAATTTATTATCATAATCATAATCAACATAGTCATTAATAAGCTTTTTGTGTTTTATAATGTGACACAAAATAGTTTCTTCTTTTGGGGTAAGGAAAGTTTGATAAATGTTCACTGTTATTGTTTTGGTGCAAACGACTTAGCAGTAAATTTAACTGAAAACCCTATCTCCGATTGAGGCAAAGACCCAACCCACTCCCAACACTTTCTTTTACTCCTATTCACCAGAAGCATTGGGAAAATCTGCCAGTTGATGAGGAAGAAAAAAAATCAAGAGATTGGGAAGTTCTCATTTCTAATCCTTAGAAGTATAAGTTCAGTCTCTATATGCAGCATCGTTGAGAGAAGTAAATGGAGAAGTGACTACTTATTTGGGGTTGGAAAAATTAAGGCATTGTTAATTTTGAGACTTAATCTTTTCCAAGGATTGTTAACTTTTAATTCTATGCCTGGAAAAAATCTATGGATGAAAATAAAGCAAAAGATTTTGATCCTAAAACAGAGCTTTTAGAAAAATGCTGTTCTAAGGGATTTCTGCTGGAGAAGGGTAAGAAGAAAGAGAAGGGGTAGTATGTAACTATGAAACCATACCAAATTCAAGACTTAATGTATTCTAAGTGCAGTCAAAATCTCCTGGGTAGTCACTAACCTGTAGGTCTACCCTAAAACCCACTGAATTAAGGTACGTGTGAAACATTTTGCAATGTAAACAAGCACAGAGTGTGAGGACATTAAATAAAGGTTGTTTGTGATCTTTCCAAGCATCTTCTTCCTTCCAGCGGTATACAAGGAGTGAACCTTTATGTGAAAGGAGCTGCATGGGACAATATAATGAATAGGCCTTAGCAATCAGGCAGGCTGGTTCAAATCCTGACTGTACTTTGTGAGACTTTGGGTAAGTCACTTTTAACTTTTCTTAGCTTCAGTTTTCTCATTTGTAAAATGGGGGATATCAATCTCACCTAACTTAGATAAGAATTAAATAAAATTAAGTTATATAAATTTCATAGCACACTGCTTATCATACAATCACATCTCTAAATGAGTAGGAAGTTCTGTTCACTTAGGATCTAAGCCAGGGAGAATCAGAAAATCTAGTACTTCAAACCTAAACGGTCCCTATTTATAAAAATAGCATCTGAAATGGCTCCTGCCCGCCTGCCCGCCTTCTTCCTTCTTCCTTCTTCCTTCCTTCCCTCCCCTTATTTTTTCTCCCCCCCTTTCTTCTGTATCTCTTTCTCAATAGTAGTTAGCCCTGAAACACATCTTAAAGTATCAAGAAATCCTCAAGCATGAGGAATAACTAATTTCTTATCATATGCAGTAGTGCACTTTTTTTTTATTAGAATCAGACACCGAGATCTCTTTTTGTAGTGACTTTACTTAAATTCTGTCATTTATTTCAGAATACTTTTTAAACAATAAAGTCCATGTGTTCCATTAAAGTGTTTATGATATTAAGAGATTAAAAATTGTATTTGAGCCAAATGATAGCTAATAAGCAGTTACTAATTCTCTCAAGAGATGGTCTGAGAATTTGATGCAGTGGCAATTCTGCTTGTATTTCTTTATTCTTAATAGCACACAGTATTCTCTGCTACTATACTCCTTTCATTACGTTAAAAAATTATGTCACATGTTCTCACTCATGTGGGAGCTAAAAAAATTGATCTCGTAGAGGTAGTGAATAGAATGATGGTTACCAGAGGCTGGGAAGAGTAGTGGCAGGGGGATAAAGAGCGAATGGTTAATGGGGAAAAAAATACAGTTAGATAGGAGGAATAAGATCTAGTGTTTGGTAGCACAATAGGGCAACTATAGTTAACAGTAATTTATTGTATATTTCAAAATAGCTAGAAGAATAGATTTGGAATGTTCCCAACACAAAGAAATGATAAATGTTTGGGGTCATGGATATCCCAATTGCCCAGATTTGATCATTACACATTGTATGCTTGTATCAAAATATCACAGGTGCCCCATAAATGTGTATGACTATTATGTATCTGTAAAAATTAAAAATAAAAAAAATTTTAAAATCATTATTATTAATATTAAGAGCATTTACCATGTGTCAGGCATTGTTCTGTGCACTTTGCACATATTATCCACCTTGAATCATCCTTTTGAGGGTGGTTTAATTATTCCCTTTTAATACATCAGAAGCTGAAGCCCTGAAAAACTATGACTATCATAACACCATGATGCATTGTAGTCATAAATGTTAATATCTGTCTTGGTAGATTGAATAAAAGCAACTTGAGGTCAAAGGTCAGGTCTGACTCAAATGTATATCCTCAAGTTTTGATATTTGCTGAATGAACAATGATGATAAGACTTACTTATTGATATTGAATGCTTATTATATTCCTAGTACAGTGCCAGATGTTTTGCATCTAAGACAGGGTTGCATCTTAGCTGTTCTCTACTAGAAGTGAGTCCTTGGGTTGGTTGTTTAGCCTTTCTGTGCCTTGGGTGCCTCCAAGACAAAATGGACATCATAATAGTGTCTTTTCCATAAGGCAGTTTGAGGCTGAAATGAGTTAACCATATATAATGCACTTACAACAGTGCCTGGCACAGAGTGAGCAGCCTGTGAATATTAACTATCATTATTTCTAACCTGGGCATGTTTTGTTCTGAAGTATGTACCCTTCTTACAACACTTATCCTTCTTGATGTCATACTTAAAAATGTTTATGTAGAGAGATCCAAATTTCCTTTACTATTACTAGAGCTATATTTCTATATTGTAGTCTTTTTAGTGCTAAGAATCCCATCCATTAACACATTTGTGCATAAATGTGGAGAAACATCTAAGACCTTTCAAAATTAGAATGATTGTTAATTCTAATTAAATTAGAATGATCAATTTTCACATAAAAAGGATAAACAATTTCCTCTAAGTAACAGTGATTTATGTGAGGATTTTGTGTGTGTGTGTGTGTGTGTGTGTGTATGTGTATGTGTTTCCTCTTTCTAACTTATCAAAGAGAAGTTTTCAAATCTTGGATTTTCTGTAAGTACCTTCTAATGGGTTTCCTTGTTTAGTTTTTCACAAGAGTGGGTATATCATCCCCCTATCTCTGGTGAAGCACTTTCAAAGTGTGTTGACATTTTAGGAAGCTTTGAATGTTTCTAAATGCATCTGTATTTTCTGTTGAGTGGTTGGCCCAGACTCAAAGAAATTGTGCCTACACAAGATAGTTTCCAAGTATGATTTCTGACATGATAGAATTGCAGTTGTACACACGTATGTGTATATGTAGTCAATATCTTTTAGAGGCCCCTGCCTTTTTCTTAATATCGTTATTTTAGAGGTCTTAATTATTAAAATTTTTTATTTCCCAGATATACTAGTTTTTTGGTAATTTTTTTATTTTGCCAGCATGTAGATATTATATCTTTACAGTTATTAAAGTTTGATAAAACTCTTTTTTTTTTCGAGACAGAGTCTCACTCTGTTGCCCCGGGTAGAGTGCAGTGGTGTCATTATAGCTCACTGCAACCTCAAACTCCTGGGCTCAAGCGATCCTCCTGCCTCAGCCTCACAAGTAGCTGGAACTACAGGTGTGTGCCATGATGCCTGTCTAATTTTTCTATTTTTAGTAGAGATGGGGTCTCGCTCTTGCTCAGGCTGGTCTTGAACTCCTGAGCTCAAGCAATCCTCCTGCTTCAGCCTCCCAGAGTGCTAGGATTACAGGCGTGAGCCACCATGCCCGGCTGATAAACTCTTACATGTTATGTTTAGCAAATTTTATCTTGAAGACTGTTCCCTGACAAACAGTACATTTTGTCCATCCAATTCTCCTAGTCCACAAAGTGTCAATATTCCTATAGTTATCTCCTAGTAAAGGCATTGTAAGGAGAGAGGGCACATTAATATTGATAACACATTTTATGTTTTTAAAAGAAGATACAAAGTCAGCAACACCCAGTGTGAGAGGGCCGTGAATATGAAAGTAAAAAGGAAATAATTACTTGATTGCAGAAATAGTGTTAGTCATCTTTGTCATAACCTCCTTTTCCATTTAAAACAAAGTCTTCTTATTATTCCAGGTTATGCATTTTGCAAGCTAGGGGGACAGTACTAGGAATCTCACATAAATTCTTCCTCTGCAAACATGTGTGTTTCTCCTACAAGTGAGAGAAAAAAACCACCTTTGATAGTACTAGTAATCTTATCCTTTTGTAAGTGAATGAGTAAAAGCTTCCATCATAGAAATAAAAAAAAAAGGTTCTAGTAGTGTATTGCACTTTCCTGAAAAAGACAAAAGAAAAAACATAACCCAAATATCCTTTTTTATTAAAAGTCATAATTAGCATTGCAAATGCAATCCAGAACTTCAGAGCTGTCACTTAGGGTGAAGCTTTTGATAAATTGGATCTTGATATTTACAAAAAATCTATTAAAATACAACCAATAGTGTGTTTGTTTATATGTTGACAAGATGATATACACCCTGAAGGTCAAGGGTGATGTGAATTGTTATGGTGTTCTTGTCAAAGTAGCTAAAAAAGGGGGGGCTATTTAAAGAGTTTTGATGGAATAATGGCTTCACCACAAGTGTGACAGCAAATGCAAGGATCATCTTGAAAAAGTTCAATTGATTTGAAACAAAAAGATGTGATGTTTATCAATCAAAAAAAAAAAAAAAGGAAAGTCTCCTCTTCCTTCTGTAGCATGTTAGAAAGTTGGCAGCTCAAATGGAAAAACAAATAGTGAAATTAAACAGAAAAGCATTGATTTAACTTCTTGGGTGGTTTATCAAATGCCACAATGAACTTTTCATTCTGTCTTGTCATTTATTAATTACCCTCTTTTAATCAAACCAGTTAAGGGTCAGTTTACAAACTTTTGGGTTACTTCTGTGTAAATAGTTCCAACAACTCAAAGTCATATTGTTCTTTTACTAAATATCTTTCTCTAATTGTTAGCCAAGTTGTACTTCTTTTCCCTTTGTAAAAACTCAAAATGTGTCTGGAAAATAAATGCGGGATTTAAATAATATTTTTCCCAGCATGATTTTCCCACTACATATGAGTTCCTTGTTCTCTTTTTCCTAATAATTGTAGTGGCTTTAATTATTGGAGACGTTAGCTCAAAAATGTAACACCAAAAAGGATGTGGATGCATTCAAAGTCAATTAAGTTTTTCAGTAGAGATCTTGATTTTAGTGCTTGAAGCTAGCTCTGGAAAAAACTGAGTAAAAATTGTACATGTTCACTTCATGTACAATTATAGTAAATTAAGTTTATTTTAATGATGAGAATTGGTATGTTCTGTCAACCAAATATGAATTGATATAAGAATATAGATTCAGGTATTAGATCCCCTTGATATATTTAGAAAGCATTTAAATTTTTATGTGTTTTAAATTATAGTATAGCATGCACAGAAAGCTAATTTATGGGCACATTTGAATTTACTTTTAAAAGGAACTGAGCTTTATCATGTGTTTGTCATAAAATGGTCTAATTAAATGAAATTAAGCCAGAATAACTATAAACAAACATAAAAATTATTAACCTCATATCTCTACCAATCATTTTTAGCACAGGATTTCTGCTAAACAGTATGTGGTTTAGCTCCCAGTAATTAATTCGCTGAGTACATTTCAATAAATTGGATCATCTCAAGTTACTGCTCCGTAGGCAGAGATGTGCAGTAGAATGTTATGTAAGATATCAGTGTTTTAAGAGGCTAATCACATCGCAATGCGAGGACATTTAACCTGCAGTGGTTGACACATTCAGCCTCCGCAGGCAATAAGGACAACCAGATCTTATCAAAATAATGCATAGAAAGAGCAGAGGTATTCTTAAAAAAAAAAAAACAAAAAGCCTCACTGGTCCCTGTACTCCTTAAGTAATTAAAACTTTTGTTGAAAACAAATGATCTCTATGATTGTCTTCATTTAAAAGATCATGATCGTCCCAGAATTAGCAATTATTAGATGGTTTATACAGGCTGGAAACCATAGTGAGGTAAAATATATGAAAGTATTTTGAAAACAATGAAGTCCTACACAAGTGCAAAGTGTTGTCGTGTGAATATGAACAAAGCTACCTTTACCTATGTGCATTTAAAACATTTTACTCATCCTATCAGCCAGAGGTATAGAAATCAGCAACTGAGACAAGAGTGGTAGTAGAAAACCTTTAAGGCAGTGTAAGACTTGTGAAATCCACTGCTCTGGAATAACTAAGGCTGTTCCCCAAAACAAAAGTATAATAAAATGAAACAGAAAGGCATCACTGGCTACAAGAATGAATGCAGAAATTTCTCCACCAAGGTGGCTCCACTCTGTGCACATGTCCGAGGGCTGAGCTGGGCTTGGTATTAAAGACCTGTGGATTTAATAAAACTTTAGAGTGTATCCATAAATGGTTGCTATAGATGGGAAGTGGGTAACGCAACATTACACCAAACCTCCCCCCGAAACTCCCTAGCCCAGAACCCCAGGAACTATATCTAAGCCACTAAACTATTACTAAAGCTGATTAATCAACCCTGACTGCTTTGAAATAAAACAAATGATTTAAGAATTAAAGTTTCTGTATCCTATTATCAAACTCATTAAGTCCTCTCAAAATGCTGAATTTTGGATGAATTTCTAAATTCTTAAGAATCTATTCATACACACGTACCCCCTCACCCCCACATATTTATCCATGATACACAAATATTAAAATAACCAGACCAATCCACTTGGACAGCAGAGTTCAACATAATTACTTTAAAGTTTCATTAGTTTGTTTTGTTAACTGTCACACTGCCTTGGGATATTTAAGAAAAATTTTTATTGCTTTTTCACTCTCCCTAAAGTAAAGGAAATTAAAGTATTAAAATTGTATTTGCAGATGGTCTAAGATCTTACAGTAGAAATGAAACTTTCTTGTTCGGCCAGCTCTCACTGCTCTGTTGGTTTTTGCAGAGGCCTCTTTGAAGTGACAGTGACCAGATTTCTTGTGAGAGTTTCGAGGACGATTTCAATTATAAGGTTATATTTTCAGCCCCATCCTGCTCTGAAGTCAGACCTTTATCTCCTTTTGGAAATCGTTCCATTTATGAGTTTTCAGACTATGGTCATGACTATTAACTTTGAATGTATTCTTTGGCGTGTTCCATGGTGACCCACATCACTTCTATTTTATTTCTGCCCTGGCCGTTTTAATGTGTTTATAGGGTTCATGGTGGCTGAGAACCGCAGTGAGATACACGACATCATTCACCCAGTAGAGTAGACTATTTTGCAAAATGGATACCCAAGAGGCCAGTTCAAGTATTTCTCATTGTTATTATTTTCTTTTCTTTTATAGAAAGAATGAAAACATAAAAAGAAAAAATAACTCAATTAAAAGCTGTTTTTAAGTAGCCAGTAAATCTAAGAGATTTCATGTAAATTTTAATGTGTGGAGGGCCGTTTGACCATCATTTTTCTTTTTAATTTCCATTTCATTTTTTGGGCAGAAAAGGCTGGAGAATGTAATGTTATTTGGATTTTTATTATTTGCTCTTAGTGCTAGAAAAAGGTTTAATGTTGCTGATTTTATTTATGCTGAATTTAGGCAAAAGAATATATGTCACAATGTATTTCTTCTCTTTCCATATCATTTTCAAACTGTCATTTACTTTCCACATTATTTTTGGTGTTCTCTCTCTGTCTCTCCCACTGCTGTCCTCATTCTCAAGTCCTGCCAGCAATGCGTGCATGGGGGCCTCAGCAGCTGAGAGGCACCCCAAATTTGCAGTATGGTTTGGTGGCAAAAGCCCACGCTGTAGCCAAGTTCATAGGCCTTCAATTCCCAGCTACATCTCTTCCTAACCCTATAATCTTGTGCGAGGTACTTCTCTTCATGCCTCAGTTTCCTATCTGTGAAATAGGTTAATGAATGGTTGTAAAGATGAAGTGAGATAATGTATGTTACATCCTTGGAATTGTCCCTGACAGAAGGTAAGCACTAGATATGTGCTTGCAGTCATCTCTCAGTATGCCCATTTTCAAATTACTTGCACATCTGTGTGCATGTGAGGATGTAGAAGATGAAATTGGAGCATTAAATTGGGAGTTTAAAAATCCCAAGCCCTGGGTATGATTCTGCTTTGATTACTGTGCAAGGTGACTGTGCAAATCACTCTTGGAGTCTTGGGATCATCAAATTTTAGGATTTAGAAACTTTTGAGGTTACCCTGGGATTTTACTTATGGATAACCAAACCAGGAGATCCCTATAAAACTACTCACCCGTGGCACAGATAGCTAGGGCAGAGCTGGCCTCGGAAGCCAGTGCAGTGTTCTTGCTTTTTAAGCCAGTGTTTCCCAGCATGTGGGCATGTTGTGGTATTCAAAATAATTTTAGATGTTATACAGAAAAATGTTTTTGATATATCTTGTACTTGTGGGATATATCAATCCCACAGCTTTACAAATAGTATTGCTTAAGGTGAGGCTAAGTACCGTGAAAAAATTGATTTAAAGTCATTTTTAGAATATTAGGTACATAATGGTACAGGTAGTGTAAAGACACAGCACAGACCACGAATGCTGATGCTGAGGTATGGGAAATTCCTACTCCAGGTTCACCTGCCTCCCTTTCAGATATTGATAGAGGCCAGAATTATATGACAGCCCGTATGGTTTTCTATGAGGTAAGATTCTTTTTTCATTCATGATTTTGTGCCTAAAGATAAGAAACTTCTTAGGCCTGTGTAGTTTTTCTTATTCTAATAACTTAAAAAAAAATAAGCACGTGAGTGAATATTGGTGAACCATATGACATACTGTTCTGGAATCCTAAGTGCAAAGAGGAGCAGTAGCTGTTGGCAATTGTACCAAACTGAGGGAAGTGTGAAACATACTTTAGAAGGAAAAGGCAGATATGAAAACCAATATGTCAGGAATGGTTCTGATAGCAGGTTATCTTATCACATGCATATGACCATTTACCCATTTGCTCAGCAAAGATTATTAAGTTTCTATGTCATCCCTTCTCTTTATCTTTGTGTATACACAGGTAAACCCTATTTCACATGGCAGCTATATTTTTGATATATTATACTCCAATTTTTTTTTTGAGTCATACTTTAGGGCTCTGGGGAAGTTGGGTATTTTAAGGAAAAGATTTTTGTCAAGCAAAATTATTCCTTCATCTCTTTTGTAAATTTGGATTTTTATATGCCACATTTTTTAAAGCAAAGCAGACATAATCATAGAATGTTCAGATTTGAGCATATTAGATGAGAAGTGTTTGGTTTTGTTTCAGTTGTTTGTGCTGTTTGCTATTTGTTTTTGAAGGCGTGGAAAGAAGCTATTGGAAATGTCAGCTGGTCTAGTGGAGAGAAGCAGCATGGCCATTCCTAAAATGGAAACTCCATGCTTCCCCCACCCTCTATTATTAAATTCACAGTTCTTTGACAAATAAGAAAGAGGAGAGGTTTATTATCCCTCAAACTAGAGGTTTAATCTGGCTGAAATGAGCTTTAAAGTATAATATAGAATCTCTTGGTGGATTCCATATTAGGTATATGTCCTTTATGAGGTAGTCTTTGAACTGATCTCCTCCTGTGAACATTGAGAAGGGGCACAGGTATAATTTACAGATGATATTCAGGGAAAGTTTGGTTTTGTATCCATTTTTTAATAGTTGTGTGTGTGTGTGTGTGTGTGTAGTTCAGCATGGTGAACTCCAGAGAAAGGAGGATGTGGATAGTGTGCTTCATAGGGTTTTTGTCATTCTTGAAAGGGTCTTTAGAGAATCATTTCTTTACTAGTGTATGCTGACCCAATCCTCAGGAACACAGGCTTCACTCACAGTATGCAGGCTGTGCTGGACCCTAGTGACTTTATTTCTAGAGTCACTGCATCTACTATTTGATTCCTTCGACTGATCCAACCAGTGCTTAAAATGTGGAGACTTGGGAAGTTTGGGTTTATTACAAGTGCAGAGTTGAACTGAAAGAAGTCAGAGATTCTGGAACCAAGATGAGGTTGAACTAAATAAGAGAGAGTAATACGAGGGATGGGCTGGGTGATGTGGAAGGACGTCCTGGAAGGGGGAGGGATGGGTGGCAAAAAGGATGCTGCAGGAATGGTCATTTGATATAAATGTTTTTATAATTTGTTTGTGAAAAGATGCTGACATAATTGTAGCCCTTATTTCAAACAGCAGTAAACCTTGCATTTGATTTTTTTTTTAAATTGTGTAATTGGTAGTCATAGTTTATATCAAACCATTCAAAAAACTCTCTAAGCACTGTGGCAAGCTCATAGACTTCCTAAGTGATATCGTGATAATATCATAATTACTGCAGCTTATGAAAAAATGGGTTAAGCTCTAATATATAACAACATCTTTAATCTGAAATTATCTGTACTTGGCCAAATCAGCTTGCCTGTATTTTCCTTCACAAAACATTTGGTCTCAATTGTAGTTTTCTTTCTTCAAAAAAAAAGAAGGTCAGAAAAAGTTCAAAATGACATGATGGAATATATATTTGTTTGGAAAAATGATCTGGTTATTGCCATGGCAGATATATTAAATTTTTAGGGTTATGTGATATAGTTTTTATATTAATACCATCTTTGAAATTTATTTACATGATGTAACAGCTCTGATGGTTACATTACATCTTTGAAAGTAAAAATGTACAAACTAGCCAAGATTTATGCAGCTTCTCAGCAGGACAAAATTATTCAATTTCAAGGAAAAAAAAGATATTTGCTGGGTTTTAATTATACCATTTAGAATTTGACATGTATTTAATTTATGGAAAAAGAGATGCAAAGACGGCTTACAGAAAAAAAAAATCTTACCTGATTAAAAAATGGCGCTTATCTTGGTAAGGCTATATATTTTTACTTTCTGATGAAATTATTACAAAGCAAAGGTCTGAGAAATGTGTTTCATGAATAAGACAGAATCTTTGTATTCAGCCTTCCCTCTGGTGCATGGACTTGTTATACGTATTTACTCTTGCCGAGACGTAGGTTTCTAAATGGCTTACTAATAAAGAGGAGGTAAGTTGTTAATTCTTAAATAAATTATAATTATAGGTATTATTGTTCCTAAAGTTGTTTATCGGCCTATTCTTTCATCAGACATGTCCCCCTTTTAAAATGAACCTCAGATTCTAAGTTAAATTTTTTTTTTAAATGAAGTCAATTATTTTTAAGAGTCAATCCTGGTAGTTGTTACAAGGGTGATTATAGAAACTAAACAAAGTAAAGTGTAAACCTTGTGCAGTTTATCATGATTATGATTTCTTGGTTTATAGACCCAGTTTTGAGTAATTATATCTCATGTTCAAAATTGTTTTGTAAAATAAATATATCAAATTCTGATTGATGATATGGGAGTGAAATTATTTTCCCTCTTTAAAATATTATTTTAACTTAAAAAAGATATGGTGTGATCCAATAACAAAAGTTTAAGATGATTTAGAAACTTGGAAAATGATTTTCAAGTTTGAACATGCCTCAATTAATATTTTATACATTATTTTATACTTTGCCATTTATATTTTTAATTCATTGTACAATTAAAACTATTGTACTGAAGTTTTTCAGTATTTGTTATGACTTGTGAAAGGAACTTTTAGTCTTTACAATAATGGGGGTCACTGAATTACAGAAAACGTAATTTTTATTTTTCTAGGAATTCCCTTTTTTTGTTGTATATCAGGCGCTGTTCTCAACTCTTTATATGATGTATTTCTGTTAATTCTTGCACACCTGGTAGAGTTGTTGTTACTCTGTTTTTATACATGAGAAAATGAGCTTGGAGAAACTAGGTAACTTGTCTAAAATCACACAGCTGAGGTTTGATTCCTGCTGTGTCCAATTCCACTTAACACACAATACTCGAGGGTCCAAAATTCTCTGACATTTTCTTTTGTACTTAGTTTTACTTAGTTTTTCAAAAATATTGAAGAGGAAGGAAATTTGTTTTGGAAAGGAAAATCGAAACCCACCAGTGAAAAATAATGACAATGGTGTTGTTTATTGAGCACTTACTATGTGTCAGGCACTTATATGGATTCTCTCCTCCTCACAGAACCCTTTGAAGTTGATATTAAGATCTTCCTTATCTTATAAATGAGTCAAGTGTTTTGTGGACTCTAAGATTTTGTCTGACTCACTCCACTACCAAGCCTCCTTTTTATTTAAATCCAAGTGTATAGATAACACATTTGCATAATTGAATTCACTTTCAATTGTGTGGAATTTTAAAGAAATATAACTTTTTAACAGTTTATTCTTGAGCTAATTATACTCTACAGCTTGGAAGGCATAAATTATGATTTAATTTGCATAGGCCTAATAAAAGATTATGTGACTTATGTATGTTATTCTACCATTTTGTTGCAATTTCAAGGTGTTTGTAACCTTGCTTGAAACCTCTCTATGGACCCCAGTGTAAGAGATTCCAGTTCACTCTTTCCTTTCAGCCCACAGATGCTTCCTGTGGAAAGAAGGGAATCCCAAGTTTTATTTAAAAATTAGGAAGCATACAGGTTATAACAGTGTGGTAACTAGGTGGCTGCTTTTCTTTGGGAGTTGACATTAGTCGTAATTGCTGCTAACCACAGCACTGGCAAACCTTGTGTCCCAGACATTCAGGTTTACTGGATCTCTTGGTTGGATTTCCGGGGAATCACACCTTGTGGACTCGGACTCCTCTCCAGAAACACAGGGCTGTCTCTCGTGAGAAAGCGCGGTGTCCCAGTGCTGGCAGCGTGCTCGCCAGGCCTCTGGCCCCACCGTGTAAAGGAGCTTTAGTAACAAGCCCTGACCAGGGCTGTCTCGAGGCCTGGGCCACTTCCACCTTTTGAGGCTCTTGATATATTGAAAAATGAAAAACATGCCAAAAGAGGGTTACAAAAACAGTGGTGTACTTTAAATGTTTACCTTTAACAACTTAATGCTTTTAATACCAGAAACATAGACTTGTGCTATTCATAAGTTAATTACAGGCTTTATAAAATGTTAATTTGTGGTTTGCTGTAGGGAGTGTGGTCCAGTCCTAGGACCCAAGCGTAGAGCTGTGTGAAGAAGACCTCCTTCTCTCTCGATCCTGTCAGTCTATCTCTGTGATTATATGTATAAGCTCATCTGAAAATGACTTCAAAGGTCTAAATTGGAGGCTGTTTGTGAAAGTGGGGCTGAATGTCCCTACTGGTCCCCTAGAGAGGACATGCAGACAGCTCTTCTGAGGAGGAGCTGGGGTTGCCCCTGTCACCAGAATCCCTTCCCGTCTCCTTGGAGAGTCTACCCTGATTAGGGAGCCTGTGCTCCTGTCCAGGGATTGCAGCAGCACAGTTGGTGGCCTTCCCCTGGATCTTTACAAGAACCAAAACAGCCATCTGTGAGATAGGAAGGGTCCCGGGAATGGTCATTTGTCCTCCCCAATGACAATAACCTCAGCCCTTACTATGGTATTTCAAATTCTTTTAAAAGGTTATTGCCCCCTTTCAAGCTTCACTTAAGGATAAAGCTCAAAATGCAAATATTCTTTTCAGAAGTAGCACCTTGACCCACCTTCACAACCAGGTATAAATCTTAGCTACCAGGACCCTTATGACAGCCCTGTGCCCAGGAGAGAGGCACCAAAGCATGATGAAGCATGACGGAGGGTTGAGAAAGAGTCACAGAAAGGAAAGGCTGGGATGGTAACAATAATCCTCAGCATGGGACAGTTTTGGGGCTTGGGATGGGAGGAGGGACCAACGTTTGGAGAGAGGCAGGTCCATGCTAGGCTCTGGGTAGCTGTTGGCCTGCACATTGACTGAAGTCTTATCCAGCTGCTTTGTCGCAGCCTCAACTCTGCAGATACTGTTGAGTATTTTTTAAGGAAGCATTAATTTTAGTCAGGGAGGCAAGGCACACTTTTAAAAACAACATTGCATCCCATAAAATTCTCCGGTTGGATATTCAACTCTGCCTTAGCTTAGCTGTTTAGGCCCTCCCAGAGAGCAGGGAGACATGGTCCAGCCCTTAGTACTTGGGTACCTAGAAGGCATCCTATCCGTTTATCTGTATCCTCCTGACTGTCCCATCCAAACAACCATCCATCCATGCACCCATCCAACCAACCAGTCAATTGACAGACATTTGCAAAACACCAGGCACTATGGTATTCTAAACACTATGTTAAAAACTAGGGATACCATGGCAAACAAAGCAGATTTTATCCTTGCCCTCATTGAGGTTATAGTCTGGCAGATTTTAATTGACCATTTGTTTAATGCTGCTTTCACAGTCCAGAATTGGTTTAAATAACTAGCTTTGACTCTCTCTTCTTAAGTCCTGATGTCCTTTCTGAAAAACTATAATGGATTACCCTTTCCATACCTTAGGAACCCCATTCTAGACAACAAATGTCCAAAGATTGGATGGAAAAATCTATAGATTTTGGTGCCAGAGTAAATATCTAATGATTTGTTTTGTGTGTCTCTCTCCTATTATACTGCAAATTACTTGAGTTCAGGGACTGGATCTTATGTTTTTAATGCCCTACACCAAGCACAGTGGCTGGCACATAGTAGCTGCTTGCTAAATGTTTGTTGAAAGAATGCTGTCTGGGAAGTCAAAAGTCTAAATTTGAGACTCACTATTACTGTCATCACCTTCTATCCTTGGTGCCTCATCTCCTGAATCTTGATGCAGAGGAGACCTATGGCAAGCAAAGGTGTTTGATCTAGGCCAGTTGTGGCTCTCAAACTCTCTCTTTCTTGAGTGCCCTGAATCTGAGGGTTGGCTTCATCTCTGCCACTGTCCTATGATCCAGGGCAGGATGGTGGACATTGGGAATTGAGTGCATGTTCAGCACTGTCCTGACTTGACAAAAGAAATGTCTTGTAAATTATTTAAGATCTGCAAATACGTTTTCTGTCCTGGACAGATGGTCACTTTCCCCTTAATAAAGCATGCCTGACAATCACACTTTATTGATGTGGTTAGGAAAAGAATGTTGTAGACGTAGAGACACATAATAATTTAAAGAGTGACACATTTCAGCAAAGAAATAAAGCTGTAGACTGCTCTGAATAGAAGTAAAACCATAGGAAACCATTACTTCATTGGGACAAACATTCTGTGTCCTTAGAAAGTTCTTACTAAGAACAGCGGGTGAGCTCTAGGGTATGATGTGTGAGTGTCCACACACACATACATGGAAATAGTCTCTCTGGTTTTTAAAGAACGTTCCCTTTACGAACGTTTCCCACTTAGTACAATGTAAGTATTTAATATGATTACTGTCTAGCAATAGCAGTTTGCACCTAGGCTTTCATTTAAGCTGCTTCTTGGAAATCATATTCTTCAGTAGCTGCTATGCTGAGGTGTAAAATCAGTAACAGTTTTCACCAAGGTCTATTCGGTGTTGCACTGACTAGATTATATAAACCAAAAGTTTCCACTACAATGAAGAGTTAAATAGTACTCCATAAGATGCATTGCATGGGCCATATGAAGATTTTAAGTGTTCATTAACTTTAATGTGTTATTTTATAGTTCTCAAGTGCAGAACTATTTGGTAGTGACATACAAATCCCATCAGTTTGCACTGCTATTACTCCTAGGATTATTTTAAGAAAATAATGGTCCCCTTTTGTGTTTGGTAGAAAACTAAGGCTTCATTCTTCCAAGAGGAGGAGGATGCAAATTAAAATTTCTCCGTGGTTTATTTTCTAAAACTGATACTTTCTCACATATAGAGTGTTTTTATTGTTTATTTCTTCAAAATCTACCTTTCACTGATTGGAGAAAGGATAGTAAGTAGCTATTCACATTTGCCAGTCATAGTCTGAGATCAGTTGCAAGACAGCATCCTCTGAGATCTAGTTCACTGCTCCCCTTCCAGCTCAGCAAAAGCAAAAACAAGAGAAGAGCGAGAAAGGCCAGGATGGGAGGGCAGCTGGAAACTGTGGTGTTTTACTCCTTCATCTCAGTATACGGAGAAAAACGTGGTAATAATGAAAGCTGCCTTTTGTTTACAATACACACAATTTGTGGCAGCAATCTTTATAAACCCCCAATGGCACTTAGTAAATATAAGAAGATACAGGTTTTCTTGATTATTTAGAATTAGATGTTTATGCAAGCTTTCTTAAGAGTTTTTCTTCATTTGCAGAGTTCTTTCCCCAGAAAGAATGGTTGAATGTCCATTTTTTAATGTGTACTCAGTACGTATGAACCAAGTTTTCACTGGAACCAAATTCATTTCATTTGTAAATATATTTAGTAGGGGCCAGGACTTCTTTTTGATTGCTTTAAACTGGATTTTTAAAAAACTGGATTTAAGCAATTTTTGGATGGGTAGATTGTGTCAAAGAATTTTACAGTTTGTGAAATACATTAACACTGATACTGAAGAAAGAGAAAGAGAAGAAAAAGACATGAAGAAGAGATCGCTGCATGCAAATATTTCCAAGGTTGTTCTTAGCAATGTAGGGTTACCGTTTTTTTCCTTTTTAGTGTTGATGTTGTGTGGACACTGGAGACAGTTGCGCACTGTGGATATTATTGCTGCAGTGGAGGAGAGGGAAAAAGACAGGTTTGCAGCAGAGCCTGTGGATGGCACCAAGCCAGTGCCCTGAAAAATGGCAAACATGTCATAGCTAACAGCTGGGTGCAGAAATATTTCTCTTTAATTTGGATGGATAAAATTTTTTCACAGCAGGGCACTCTCAAAAGAGTACAACATCAAAGAGGGCGGGTCTCACCAGTCAGACATCAGCTGGCTCCAGGATGGAGCAAAATGAATGAACTGTCAGGACTTTTCCAGCATATATGCTTTTGCCAAGTGAAAAGTTAAAGGTTCAGTGGCTTGTTCGGATCACAGACAAAATCCTGATAGTGGAAGCCTAATTCCCCAAAGTCTTCCTCTGATCAACAGACAGAGGATGTCTGAAGAAGATTCCAGATTGATGGATGGCAGGCTTCGTATCGACGGCCAGTGCCATCCCTTGGAGATAAGTGGGGCTCACCAAATGCTCAGCAGTTCTCAGGAGCTCCTGAATCGTGTTGTAATCCTAAATCGCTGGCTCTCCTCCACTCACCTGACACTTAGCAGCAGCTGACCCACAGTGTGACCAAAATACCCAATTCCATGTCTTCACATGGCCAGCTTTCTGACGAAGGCTTTGCAGACACCACCACGGGTGTTTTACAGTTTATTGACACTTTTCAACTGTTTTTCTGATTACCATATTTCAGTCTTGACTTATATGTTAGTATTATCTGCAGACTCAACATAAACCTCTAATGATTTTCTAATATTTCTGGAACTTGATGAATGTGAATTGACTAAGTACAGTATATAGCTTTATATCAGCATTACTGAAAATACAGCAACGGTGTATATAACCATTACTCATTTATTTTATGGGGCATTTATTACTTGACCTTTGAAGCCTCACTTTAGAATCTTTGCATGCCACACATTCCAAAATATTTCAAACCAGAGTGAGAAGAAAGGGGTTTTTTTTACTCGAAACAAAAACAAACTAAGTTAATTCTAAGGAAGGAGGAGGGAGAAATTATCAAAATGAAAAAAACCTATAGTATTGTCTATTTGAGAAAAAAATGAAAAACTGAACATCATAATGTGGGCACACTAGCCAGTATTTGCTTTAACGAGAAAGCTTGTAGTGTAAAATATGCATCTGTATCCACAGTCTTATGCGTTGCCTGTTTTCTGATGTTCCTGGTTATTATGGTCCATTGCCAGTGGAAGGAGAGGCTTTACCTAGAATTGGGGATTTGTGTCTTTACCCATTGCATGGTTGCTGGTTGTGTAAATTTTACCAACAGATTAAGTAATTCTCACTAAATTGACGTTTGCTCTGAAAATAGGAATTTGTTTGACAAATGACATTATTAGTCATTATGAACATTTTTATGACCCTTCTTTGGAGAATTTCAGATGCTTTTAAAGAAAAAGCTCTGTGTTTCTCCCTGGTAGGACAAATGGGATATGGTGGAAAAAGCAATAACATGATAGCCTATGATTCAGGAGGATTTTACATTTACCACATGTATGACAGTAACTGCAGGCAAGTCACTTCACCATTCGCAGCCTGTGGTTTCTTATCTGTAAAACAATAATATTCCCAGCCTCCCGCACAGGCAGTTATAAGAATCAAATAAGCCCTGTGAAAGTATTTTATAAACTCAAATGCCACACACACGTGTATGACTTGTTCATTAACGGCTGTTCTTTCCTTGTGTTCAGGTGGAGGCAGATGCTTTGTGGTTTCTCTCCTCAAGTCTTGATTTAGCTTGATTTGAAAGTTTAAACACAAAGAGGTTAGGAGGCCACACTGGTGTGGTTCTTGTTGTCTTCCTCTCTAGATTGGGGAGCAGTGCCGGATCCCTCTGGATGTGAGGCTCCGGGCTGAAACCCACAAATGTCCCAAGCCCCTCATCCTGAGCATGTGGAGTGTTCATGTAGGAATGAGGCACCGTACATTGAGGCTTTCTTTGGCCAAAAGTGTCAGTGACTTCAGAGGTCAAGCAAACCTGCGTGGTAGGTGATGTTCAGTGAGAGGGCTACTGGGTTCCTGAAGCCACAACTAATTAAAACACTTGTAATAAATACCTGTCAGTTTCTAGTATGCTCCAGAAATGTTCTTAAAGGCACAGTGGGTGCCTATGTCTCTTGGATGACAAAGGGACGCTGCATTAAACTGTAAACTGATTAAATTTAGGAAATAGAAATTGTAGGAAATTCCTTACTGTTTTCTGGACAGTATTTACATTTATACGGTGTTTTTTGTTTGTTATATTTTGTTTTATTTTAAAAAAAGACTCATGTGGGAGATAAAAGTATAAACTATAACTGTTTTACTACTATACTTCCTTAATGTCCTCCCAAATATTTATCTTTCTTTTCTCTCCTTCTTTCTCTTTAACAAAAGTTAATTTCCTGGTGTGTACAACACCCTGTGTAAAGTGCTATGGGTAAAATTTTCAAAATGATGAAAATGCATTCCTGCCCTTGATGAGCTTATGGTCTAATAACCTTAGCAATAATTGATTTGCATATATGGTACATATATTGTGGCCAGTGTCCACGAGCAGGTTGGTAGATTATGGCAGGGCTGACATTTCTCATCTAATAAGGATAGCTAATGCTCTTTGAGCTCTTACCCGGTGCCTAGCATTATTTTAAGTCCTTTACATGTACTTGCTCAGTTGATTCTCAAATCAGCACTTTGAGGTAGGGACTATCATTAGCACCATTTTTTTTTATAAAGAAGGTATCAGCTTCCTCAAGAGGTTCAATATCTGCCCAAAGTTACATTGCTACTCACCACTCATGGCGGAGCCACAACTGTAACTCACACACATTGAAACTAACACCCACATGCACGCTCTGACCTCCTGCACTCTACCCCTATGGTAGCCCATAGTTGTAGTGGCTTATATTATGTGTTTTCACTGATAATACTTAAGAAGGTCTCCCCTAACAATTACATTTTTCACACTTTTTTTTTTTAAAGACACAGGGTCTCACTCTGTCACCCAGGCTGGAGTGTAGGGGTGTCATCATAGCTCACTGCAGCCTTGAACTCCTGGGCTCAAGCGATCCTCCTGCCTTAGCCTCCCAAGTAGCTGGGACTGTAGATGTACACCACCATGCCTGGCTAACTTTTTATGTTTTGTAGAGATGGGGGCCTCTCTATGTTGCCCAGGCTGGTCTCAAACTCCTGACCTCAAGGGATCCTCCTGCCTTGGCCTCCCAAAATGCTGGGATTACAGATGTGAGCCACTGTGCCCAGCAAGAATTGTTCTTTTGAGTAAAGGTTGTAGAGCTGTCCATGAACTGCAAAATGCTGTGCCCCTACCTCCTGACACACAGAGGAATCTCATCTGGGCACACAGTAGGTTTTTCAGTTGTGTTTCTCAAATTACTAATACACTTGACTATTGAAACCACAGTTTTCTGAATTTTATAGAAGGATGGAGCTGCGTAAAGGTAGTGTGTGGAGAACAGGTAGTGGAGATCTGAGAAACCATCTTTTTATCTGTTCTTCCTTGGATTCTCCATGAGCTGTGCAAGGATTTTAAATAGTGCTGAGTTCACAAGGTCTAAACTGGAAAACATCAATGACCTCTTCTGGGCCTTTTCTGTAATAATTGTTTATTACATTTTTAATCATCCCATGAAATTCACCTTTGATTTCATAGAATTGAAAGAGGTTGGCTTCAAGGAGGCTGTAATTTTTTTCTTTAAACCCTAGTTGTTAGTTCTTAGAATCAAGGTTTAATTGCATTTAATGGTAATTTCTTCTAAGCTTTGAGTAAAATCCAAGATCTTTAAGAAGCTATAGAATTATTGTGAGAATTCAGTTCACTTCAGCATGCATTGAGTTCCTCCTCCGTTCTGGGCCCTGTGTTAGATATTTGGGCATAAAATATGCTTCTTCACCTCAGCTGCTTGGCAAAAACCGAAGGAGACTGGCATTTCAACCCACAACCAAATGTCGGTGTCTGGAGCTTTGGCATGGGGATATGCCAAGGTTGGGAGCGTAGGAGAGGGAGTCTGAAATATTTCCCCACTCCCTGAGAATTGGCTGATCCTTTTTACATGAAACCTTTGGATCTTCCTACCCCGATCCCCATGCCAAAATTTAGGGACCCACGTTCTGGGAGGAACAGATTCCTGTGTACGTTATAATTCACGTTCCTTTTATTTAAGGCCATTGGCTGCCTTCAGGGTATTCGCAGGATTAAACTAGGAGAAGGAGGCCTCAGCACATTCCCAGGCGGGGAGGCAGAGAGGTGTAGAGTGTGTGAGAAGGCCTGGAGATAAGGCCTGATTCTGTCATGGACTAGTAGTCTCACTTTGCTTGTCACTAACTTTTGGAGACCCCATTTCCTTATGTATAAACTAACTGGGTTGAAACAGATGGTCTCTGAGGTCCCTTCCAAATCTGATTTTCCTGGGCTCTAAATTTAGCCACGGTACTCAGCGTTCTAGTAGAAGAATTGGTGACTTAAATATTCATGGAGACCTTATCTACTGGAGGAAATGCTCTGCCTGTGGTTTCTCACACAGGGTCCCCCAGTTCACTGTGGGCCCCTAGATATGTCCCAGGAACTGTCTCAAAGAGCAGTTGTGCTGGTGAAGTGCTTCCACCAATCCCGCATTCTTTAACCAGGGCAACTTTCATCTGTTTTTTTTTTAGTGGAATTACATTTCAGACTTCTTTGAGAAAGTATCCTTTGCTAAAAAAGATCTTTGAAAGCCTGTGCTGGTAAAAGTGGAAAAAAAAAATGAACTCTGCATTCCCCTTCACTGGAAAACTATAGGACAGAAAGCTTGGATTTTGGGTCAGACGATGTCTTCTGGGCCTCACAGGGGTGATGAATGTTTGCAGTGTTTCTAGACTGTCATTTCAAATAGTTTTCTTTGAAAGTGTCCCCAGCTGTAACAGACTGATTTTCAGTGGTAGCAGTAATTCCTTTACAGCTGGGGTTACAAATGTAAATGCTTAATGAGGCCAAGCAGGTAAATAAATTAGTGAAGTAAGTAGCATGTAAGACAATAGGGAGTGGTAGGGACTGGAGAACTAGAAAAGCACATGCCCAATCTAAAGGGGGCTGCCTTTTCTCAGCTTCAGTGGATTATTGCCAGAGATTGTGTACCCATCTTTTGATTTTTCAGGAGAAGTTAGAAATCTAAATGAGGTAAAATTTAAAAAATTTTAAAAAACTGTAGAGGAAAAACAAAGTTGTTCTGTTGCCTGAATTTAGCCTGAGATCCACTAGTTTGCAGATCTTGCTTTGGAGAAACCTTTTGCTCAGAACTACCAATACACACAAATTCCTATCATCCAGAAGATGGTTTTCTTGCTGTTCTGTTAAAATGGGCTTAAATCAGTCACTGGCTGATATATAGAAACATACAGACATTGTTTCTATGATTATTATTATTGTTAATGTTGCTGACAGCCTTCATAAATGACAAAGCCGTGGACAAGCCGCTCACGACCAGTTGTTATAACAGACAACACTATTCTGCTGTTCTCATTTAAAGTAGATTTTGTTCAAGGGAAATAAGATCATGGGAGAGAGTGGTGCTTCTGAAAATCCAGGATCGCAATAAAACTCCTTTCGTCTGGTGGTTTTCAGTTAATTCCATGCATGGTTTGTAATGAACAAGAATTTGGGTGGTATTATTTGTGTGGTGTCCCAATAAATATAATTGGATTGAAAACTGTTAAAATCCCCTTAACAAGGTAAGAATCAACTCTCCCCCTTGCTTATCCTTCTACTCCCATTGATAAATGAGAAAGTACAGACCAAAAGCAATAGTTTGAAAATAGCAGCAGCAACAATCACAAAAGAAAATCAGAGGCTGATAATGTAGCAATACCTATTCCACATATTTTCCCAGGAAGATAAGGCAGATATAGTTTTTAACCTTGTGTGACACAGTCAGCTTCTCTGTTGTAACAATGCATGCAAAAACTGCATTACTAAAAAAAGGAGGGGGGCTAGGTTTTCTTTTCATTTATTTTTCTTTGATTTAAAAAAAAAGTCAGAAAAGCACAAAGTATAATATATGAGTACCCATATATAGGGCCCAGAAAAAGCGAGTAAGTGTTAACACTTTGCCATATTTGTGTGATAATTTTTTTTTTTAAGAAATGAAGCATTTCAGATAAAGTATAAGTTCCTTTGTTTTCTTTCCATTCCCTTGTGTTCGAAGGCTACTACTCTGAGGAAGTTGTCAGGAATCCTTCTAGTGTGTCTTTTCAGAATTTTGCTCTGTATATATTATAATATACACTACTATAAAATATACTATTTAGAGTGTTATTTTGTATATTTTAAAATTTTAATAAAATGGCATGGAATCATAATCAACAATCTGCAACTTGATTTTCTCAATAAACATTATGTTTTTGATATTTATATCAAGATATAATACAAACAGGTCTAGTTCATTAATTGTGTTTTATACTATTTTATTGAATATATAAGCCACTGTTTACTCTTCTGGTAATGGATATTTCTGTTACATTTAATTGTTTGCTATTGCAAACAATACTGCAATGAGTGCCCTTGAACTTGTCTCCTTAAGCACATGAATCAGAGTTTCACTGGTGTAATTTCCTAGGACTGAAATTGCTGGGCCATAGGATATATGCATTATCAACTTTATTTAGATGTTGCCAAAATGTTCTCTCACACGGCTATGCCAATTGTACTCCTTTTCAGCAATGCTAGAACCAGCTTTCTAAAACAAATATGCCAAGTATATTTTCTATAATTTTGAGAGTTTTCCATTGTGAATTTTAACCTTTTTCCCACCAAGTGTCCTGTATGTTTCTTCACATGTATTTTGCCTACCTCCAAAGGTTAATTTGTTTGGCTTTCTTAGAAAGAACGGAACAAATATTAAAACTTTATGTTCATGTTCATTCAGAATAAAGGGCACAATTTTCAGCAAAACTTTGCTGTATTCAAATGTTCTTTCAGAATGAATCTTTTCCTTAACCTAAATTTAACTCTCTTGACTTCATTCACACTATTTAAAGGAATAAAATTTCTGACCTTTTCCACATTTTCGTAGCTCCTGGGAGGGTTGTCTGAACACTTTGTGCATGATTTTTGATATTTTTCTGCTTATTTTAAATCTTTTGAAAGGTAGTAAAAACAAAATAACTCTTGATGTTGGCGTTAGTTCATCTCCTTAAATTCCTTAAGTTTTGTAGACCTATCAGGTATCTAACTTAAAATTTCATTTTAGTGTCACACAAATGTAGATGTTAATGCAACCTCCAAGAACAACTTCCTGAACCTGAAATTGTTGCTGCAAATCTAGACTGAAACCTGTTGAAACATTTCCCTCCTGTAGTTCCTTCTCTGCCACCTGGAGGAGTGTCAGCCAGTGTCTGGCAGTTCAGTTACATATAAAAGTGTTTTTAAACTGAGCTCTTAAATGGTAACAAAGTTGAGCTAATGATGGAGAATAATCATAGGGCCCCAATAAGTATCTAGAACTTTTCTGAGTTGTCTTTAGTTCCTGTTTAGCATTCACATTCAGGTATCCTGCTTTTTAAAATTTAATTCTCATTATACTAAAGGAATGAACAGAAACAGGCATCAGAGCCTCTGACCCATTGTTGCTCTTTTAAGAAACACTGAGTTTAAGTGTAAACTCTTAACAAGGCAGACCAGAAAGAGCTGAGAATTGTCTTGAGCCAAATACAAAGGCACTGTGTTTCAGCCTCCCTAAATAACCTTGGTAGGAGAGGTGCTGGTCATGTTAGTGTGCTGAGCCCCCTTGAGGAAATTCCACATGCTATAAATATATCTTGTTATGACTTGACATTTATAACATTTATGAAGCTTTTATTTTTTGTTTTTTGGGGAAGTTGGGTGAAACGAACATAATCGGATTTGTGTTTTGAAAGACCCCTCTGGCTACAGTTTAGAGAATGGGTTGGAGGGGGCCTGGAGAACAAGATCTGGTAAGAGGCTCTTGCTATACTTCCCTTGAGAAAGGAAGCTCATTTGGGCTAAGATGGTAACAGTGGAGAGGCTGAGATGGATGCACTTGAAAAGTCTTTAGGAGGCAAATTCAATGGGATTTGGTGATGGCTGGGCTCTGGGGGCTGAAGGAAAGAGCAGTATCACGGTTGAATGAGTTTCCTCAACTCTGGATATGCAGTTATGGGATTTAAGTAGGTGCATGGGATTCGTGTCACAGGTTCATGTGAAATATTGTAATAGCAGTATTAGCTAAAGCCAGGGAAGCTCAACCTCATGCCATTTGCTACATTGTGTGATATCTGGGAAAAGCCTGACAAATAGCATTCTACCTTTCCTCAAGGCAAGTAGCAGTTTACATTAGGCAGGCAAAAACTATAGGTTTCCTTGTAGTCACAGTATACTTTGTTAGGAAGGTTATTGCTGAAACACAAGTGTAGGAGGAAACATTTTTTATACTCATTTTCAAGATGCACTGGTTAGTGACTTGCGTTCAGATGAGCCAACAGTTAAGATAGCCCCCACTACATATATATTAGAGCATTTTACTTGCAGTTGAGGACATTGGCTAGAAACACGAAGGAGGATCATTACATGTACTTCTCAAAATGCTGCTTAACAGTTTTCACCAGCAGTCCTTATGGAAGGTCTGTTTATGGGGGAAGGGTAAGGCAGAGGTCTGGCCATCAACATTTTTTACTCCATTAAAGATGAACAGGGGCATTAAGGGGCCCATGGCTTTCTACCATGTTGCATCATCTGTCAACAGCAGCCTCTGAGTTGAGATTTGAATTTTAACCAGCTTCTTAAAAAACAACAAAAAACCAAAACAGAAACAACTGCAGTATAATCTAACCTAAATATATGATCTTTAATTAGATGGCTCATGTAGCAGATGTATCTATCACATGAAATGTTTTCCATTATCCAAAAACTAGGAAAAAGAAGTCATTAGCCTTAAATATAATATAATCCAAGAATCTCTTCATTCTTCTCAGGCTAAATTGATTATCAGCTGTGAACACTCTGGTGCATTTACCCAGTCATAACTTTTCAAATGATTATTTTTATTAGATTAATGTTTGTCTTTTATTCGTAAGGGTTAGTGGAAAGGTTGGGGGTGGAAGGGAATGAGTTCAAGAAGAGAAAAAAAAAAATCCCACAAATCTCAGCTGTTTTAAAATGACTGGTGACAGTAAAAAGAAACTATCACTAAGCCCTTTGGCCCCCACAGAATATAAATACTGAGCTAAATTAATATGAATGATCATACTGATTTGGGGGCCTAAATGTGACCAGTGGGGCTCTCTGTAAGACTTACTCTCCAGGTCTGTTGGGGAAGGAAAAGTAGAAGAGCTGACCAGCAAGAGTAAGAGACACAATTTCTCAGGATGCTCTGGGGAACACCTCAGTAGCTACCAGAAGAAGGATCCCACTGTTGATTTTATGTGAAAAGGTCCAATTGTACTATGGTCGTTCTGGGAACTGTACCCCTAAGAAACTCTTTTAACTGCCCCTTGCTTCCTGGGTGCCACTAGGACTGAGAATGACTTTCTAGAATTGCTGTGGACATGTAACCTTCTCATCTCCTGCTCCCCTGGAAACCACACCCCCCAAAGTGCCCTGGCTCTGAAGTGGTTTCTGGAAGAACGAGCTATTGTCTCTGCCGTCAGCACTAACTCCATGATTGCTTGGCCAGCTAGTTGTTTTGCATAAGACATTTAGTCCCTTACTTATTGCATGGTTTGAAGCAGATTTCATTTTCTTGAATGTGGACTTGAAATAAAATCTGCTTGAGTTGATCTAAGGCAATAATTATCAGAACAATTTTGTTTAAGAAATTTAAAATACATAGGATAGGAAACAGTTATTTTTTTCTTTTCCTTTTTGAGGGTCTCTCTTTTTTGATGACTCCTCTCCTAATAGTTTCAGGTCCTGACAGCAGAAGAAGTCCTACATCTTCTGCGAGGTGAGAGTCCATTTATTTCATCTGAGTCAGAGTCTGATTTACCAGTTCTTTACAGCTCCTTCACTCTCCAACTGCCTTCTGCAAGGTGTCACCCAGCTTGTTGAACAGACAGTTACTGCCTCCCAAATGCCTTCGAACAGTTGTGTGTTTGAGACGGGGGTGGGGGGAGCCCTCTTATGTGGATGTTCCAGCTATGTCAGGGTGGCCTCTTCTTTCAGCTTGCTTTGTTTATCTGGCAGCTCATTACTTAAGACTAGCCTGTCAAAATAGGTTAAATATTCTTTGGGAAATATGGTCACATCCTTGAGATACCACAAATATGTTTAATACAGGGAAGATTGGCTTGATAAGAAAAACATGATCGACTTGCATCACCAAAAAATATTTTCCTGTTATTCCGGTTGAGTTTCCACAAGCATCAATAAGCACTAGCAAACCTAAGGGCGATAAATTTGTGCAGCTGACACATAAAGACACCAAAGGGAAGCAGGGAAAATGATTGCTGATGATTCGTTCTAACTACTTGACCTTCTGACCTCTTCTCCAGATATATGACCAGGATGGGACACTACAGCACTTTATTGATGGTGGGGAACCTAGTAAGTCGAGCTGGATGAGGTATATTCGATGTGCAAGGCACTGCGGAGAGCAGAATCTAACAGTAGTTCAGTACAGGTAAAGTATATCTTGATTTACCACCTATAGAGCTGAAGCCATTTGGCTTGCATATGCAAATTCAGGCTTGCTGCTAGTGGTTGGAAAAAGTCCTGCAGACCTCTGCAAGGACTGACAGACACTTTTTTTGCTAGGTTTCTGAAACCTCCTTAGTTCTTGTGACAGTAATTTCATGAGCATTCAGGATTAAAGGTGCTAGTGGACAACTTCCTTCACTCAGTGCACATGGTAAAGTTACTTCCACATCATCGTTTGAACTTTCACAATGACCTGAATGAGTCCAGCAAACCCACTGACTTGGGGTGGTTTTCCCCAGCAGATGTGTACCCACAGATAAGTAGGAATTCAGAGATTCAGCTCCAGGCCCCTTGCTTTCAGTCTCCTTCAGGCCATCTCCCCGGGGAAACAGTTTCATTTGCACAAAGGCATGGGAAAGCAAGAACTCTCTACCTTCCCAAGGCCACCCTTCCAAAACCATTATGTTTAGCAGCAATGGCGGAACTGGGGTAACTCTCCTGCTCTCCCTGAAGGTGCCAGAGCTTTGGGTTTGGCCCTTTGATGATTTAGGATATGTTTCAGATGATGAGGCGCTTCCAGAGCATAGAGAAGCCGCCGGTTTCCTGAGATGTATGGGCAAAACCCAAAGGGTAAGGAAGGCAAGGCAGAGTCATCCTCATTTCCTGTAGGGAGTTACATAGGGAGGCCTCTGGGGCACTGAGGAGCAAGGTGGATCCTCCAGATGCTAAGCCACATCTCCTCAGCACACCTGCGGTCAGGCACTTCCACTTAGTGCTGAAGAAGGCTGCAGTAGAAACCAGAGGGCAAAAACAAATCAAATAGGAAAAAATTCCTACCACTAAGCCTTCTTTTCTTAAAATCCCTCGAAAACATGTGCCATATAAATATATGACCTCAGTTATAAACAGCCGTGTTCCCTTTAGAATCAGAAGCAACTGTTTAGCTTTATTAGGCACCATGGACACATCAAAGCGGAGGGCTCTGTGCTCGGCAACTTGGAGTCCTGCCTATGGCTATTTATTTTCCTTTCCTTTTTTTTAAAAAAAAAGGAAAATGAAGCTTTTTTTTTTTTTTTTTAAACTGTCTTCCCCTTATAGGTTAAAGGCTGCACAAATCTGGCTTGCTTTCTGAAGGTCTCCAGTTCAAAAGAAACATACTTGGGCAGCATGCGACTCATTGCCTTGGTTTCCATTGCAGTTTTATTTCATTAAATAATGGTTTAAATGAAATAGTGCAACACAGTATTTGGTTACACTGTTGTATACGGGCTTTACTTACGTTTATTACAGCTGCATCTCTGTTGTGAGGTTTTTATAAAACTCTGAGGTAGAAAATTAGTAAAGATTGTAGTTGTCCATTCAGCAAGAGATAGTTTGGCTGGTTCTGTAATGAGTACCCAGGGAACACTTGAGGCAAACTCTGAATTTGGGAAAACAAGAAACCCCTTAGAGGAAGGTGGGCACGAGTAAGTCATTGCCTATCTGTCAATATTAAGTGGATTTTACAACTCCCCTTTCATGATGGCGCTTAAACTACGAGCTCTCTCTGCCAATCTGTTTTTGATTACTTCAGATCTTTATAAAATGAACTACAAAAACACAATTTTAAAAACTGGCATCCATCACCAGTGACCAGGTCCAAGAGTAAGAAAATAGAAAAGTTGGACCCTGAAGAGCCAGCCTAATTTTTATTGTACGTGAATGTCCTCTCCACAAAAAGTCAGCTGGTTTAAATTCATTCTGTTATGATTTGTAATATCTAAATGGAATTTTCTTCAAAGCACCCTTGATTGATTGACCCTTAGCTGAACGTTTTGTTTTTATTTTGAGGCTGACAATAATGTTTGTTGGCATGTGTTCTGCTTCAACTGCGTTGGGACGCCATGAAGCTATCTTTATGAGTCATCCAACCACAATACTAAATACATGTCAGCAAAGGAAATATTATCTGAAAAGGGAAAAATCCCTTTGATGTGCTTCAACATGCAGAGATTTCTGCGAGTTTTGGAAGCTCTGCCCGCTTGTAAGGAACGGTGTATGCTTACACATTTTTTCCCCCCTTTCGGCCTACTCTGTGTCTCAGAAGACCACCCATTGCTCGAAAACAGTTCTGCTCTTTCAGCGGCAAAGTGTGTCATTTGGTTTTAGCACATTCATTTGCCGGGCGCTGTGTTTATATTAAGGGAAGCCAAACCGAGAGATGAAATGTTACAAGGGTGAAGTACAGAGTAGACTCAATTTTTCTCAAGTTAGGAGATGCCAGTGATTTATAGCTCAGCTCCAATTTTGATTTTTTTATGTAGCAGTGGAAAGAATTAATAAAATGCACAGCTCTTAGAGATGCAGAGGGAGGAAGGGTAGTGAGGGTCGGACAACTGGCTGGAGTTTTTGTCAGATATTCATAGAATGCTGGGAAAAACATTCTGCTTAGCTAGCAGTGCCCTCGTGAGACAGAATGGCAGCAAGTAAGGAAAATAACAAGATAAATGAAATTTTTGCAGCTGCAAGTAAAATATTGAGAATCTGCACTTTTTTATTGATCTTTATGATCCTATTGCCAAGAGCCACTTTGTGGTGACAAAATATGTTGACAAGTGCATATCTCACTGCCATGAAAAATGTGCAGAAGGCTTCGCCTTATGTCTGCACTGTTATACAAGGAACAAATTGCCCTGCTACAGCCAATTCCTTACAGAAAGGAGAAATTTAAGGCCCACCAACCCTTACACACTTTTATCTTGAACTTGAGGCTAATATTTGTAGCAATTCTTCATTGAGAAAACCGGTCCCACTCTCCTTATTTTTTTTTTAATCTGTAGATTTTTCTTTACAGTACCAAAGCTGTTATAAAAAATGTTTATTTCTTGGTACCGTCACTGTATCATTTCAGAGTGCAATCTTTCAGCCAGAGTAAAGTGCTCTTCTTGTATTTATTGAATTTCCACTTATTTCACATAAGAGAGTTTTTCTCTTCTCCTGTATCAAACTTTACAAGAAAGGCAATGGGGAGGATTTTTATTTCTCTTAGTCCTTATATCACAAAGCTGCTTAATTTTATTACAAATTCGAGAACTCCCAATGCCAAATTGCAAGAATACACTTAATGCTTTTCCTTCAAATAAAAAATCAATAGTATTTATTTATATATGAGGTTGGGACACCAGTGTCTTTGCAATTTGCCAAGAGAGAATTTTCTCATTAGTGTGAGATGGAATTTTTTTTAAAAAATGAACTCTTCCTTTCTGCTGTCTCTGGGGCCAAATATTTGTCTCTTCAGCCAAGACGTTCTATGGAGGGACACTGTGGAAATAAACTGTGCACTGTTTATCATACTGAGTTATAGGATCTAATTGGTTGCTGGGGACAAAAAGGTAGGTGTAGATTTATTACAAACAAAAACTGTTTAGGTAGAGCTGGGCAGAACTTTTTGGGGGCAATAAAAATGCGGATGGGGACACATGAGTCCTATGTATTACTAAGCTGGGTTTTCTTTTGTTTTGAATAGGTCGAATATATTCTACCGAGCCTGTATAGATATCCCCAGGGGCACCGAGCTTCTGGTGTGGTACAATGACAGCTATACGTCTTTCTTTGGGATCCCCTTACAATGCATTGCCCAGGATGAAAACTGTAAGAATTTATTTTAGCTCTGAATTCACATCTCAAAATAACTATTTCAAAGCTAACTTTTTAAGAGTGTTTTTTGAAACTCCTGAAACGTGGTTCACTATGATACGTAATGCAAACGTGCACAAGTCTGCTCCATTGTTTTCTTTTCCCTGTATGTCGTTTGCTTTCTCACAGGGCACCTTAGTCTGTACAGGCCAGTTCTTCTTCACCTGTTCACAGTTTCAAAGACTGCCAGAGTTTTAAATAATAGCTGGCGGCAAAGTTAAGTCAGCTGGTATTATTCCCTGAGCACCTACTATGTGCCTTGTTCTATGCTTGCCACCTTAGAAGGTTACAAGAGTAGTGAAAGATACAACTTCTGCTCTGAAAGGATGCGCAGTTCTCTTGGAGCTATACTGTATGCAAAAACGAAATAATAAGAAAACAATGCCATTTAATCAGGGGTAACAATCCCCTTTAGTCAATTGGGAATGCTTCCTCCTAAGTAGTCATTGTAATGAGAAGTGATAGTAAAAACTGTAGTTATATGACTGAGGAATTTGTGTCTTTCTAAATTTTTTGTCTAAAATCATGTCTAGAACCAGGTAATTTTCTTCTATCTTTATTATCATGATAACCATTATCTTTAAAAGAATAAATTTAACATCTAGGCAAATGTAAGCTTGCAGCAACTTTCACTTAAACTTCATATTTTTGTTCTATCAATTCTTTGGAAAATATTATCAAGTAATTTCCAGTTTTTGGAACAGAATTATGTAATTCTAATGTGCTTCAGTGAGAAACACTGGTTTCAGTGATGCTGTGTTTTCTTGTCACCAAATTGACTAATTTGTGAACTGATAATTTGACATTACGCTACAAAAAGAAACAAAGATAACAGATATATTTTGTTATTGGATAAGAAACTTCATTTTGAAAAAATAGTGTAGTTTTCTTTTTTTCTTCTCCACTTACTTTCTCTCTCTCACACACACACGAACTTGATTAAAAAATGCTCATATTACTACTGATCAAAATACTGATGATCAGATAGTTTTTCCCATGTTGACTTAAATTTCTTTGTAAAAAGTAAAATTCTCAAAAAGCCTATTACTATCAACTTTCCTTTTCTATTTTACCCTAACCCCAAACCAATCTCAAATCAAAAAATGAATTTTTGGACATATAGTACATTCCTCTTACTTACCAAGTTTCCATTGGAAAGTTTCTTTTCTGCAGTGATACTCCTGTTTGAGGGAGTGTCTGTTTTCATAGGAGAAAATCTCAGTGTTGGACATGAGTATGTGGTTGGAGTTAGAGGCAGATGTGGACATGGAGGCCACTGTGCTCTGGTTGCCCAGAATGGCTCCATGCCCCACCCCGCTGAAACTAGATCTAGGTCCACACACACAAAAACACCAACATCAGCCCCCCAATCTGCTGACATGGGCTTGCCTGTGCATTGGGACCTTCACATTACCTCACCTTGTAAAGTGTAGAATTTGATCCAAAAGGATTCCAGAAATCCTTTGAGGTCCTCTGTTTCCCCCTTTAATACAACCTACTATAGACCCTGAAGATGTTGTTGTGGTGTGTGTGTTGAGGAATGTCTGGGAGTAAACATATCAAGGCCTAGAGTTCCAAAGTACATAGCACATGGTCCAAATCGTCATTCATTCATTCATTGCTCGGATATTTATGGAACACTTACAGTGGGCCAGTGTCTTTGCTAGGTACTGCGAACACAGCAGTGGACAAAACAGGCAAGAATTCCTGCCTTCATGGAACTTACATTCTAGTGGAGGGAGACAGATTATCAACAGCTATGTAAGTGAATATATACTTTGTCAGATGGTGGTAAGTATAGTAGGGCCAGATAAAGCAGAAAAGGGATAAGGAGTGCCAGGAGTTGGGAGTTACCATTTCAGAGAGTGATCATGTTAGGCCCCACTGGGAAGGTGGCCTTTGGGCAGAGACTTAAGGAGGTAGAGGGACAAACTATGTGATAATGAGGGGAAGAGCATTCCAGGCAGCCAGACTAAAAATGTAATGGCCCCAAGACGGGAATGTTCCTGGCGTGTTAGAAGAGCATCACAGAGGTTGGCATGGATGCGGCAGAGGGAGCGGGGTGGGGAGAAGTTAACTTAGACGTGGGTGGGTGCAGGGACAGGGACCTTGGAGGACTCTGGAGGCTATTGTCAGGACCCTGGCTTTGACTCTGTGTAAGCCTGGCAGCAAAGGGGGCTGTTGTAGAGTTTTGAGCAGAAGAGTGATCTGACTGAAGTTTTAACAGGATTGCTCTGTCTAGTGAGTTGACACTAGACAGTAAGGGTTCAGGAGGAGCAGGGAATCCTCCTAGAGGCCCTTGCAGGAATCCAGGGGAGAGATGATGGTGGTTTGGAGCAGTGTGGCGGTGGTGGAGGTGGTGAGAAGTAGTTGGATTCTGGATATATTTTGAAAGCAAAGCCAGCAGCATTTTCTGACACATTAGATGCTGAGTAAAAAAGAAAGAGGAGTCGAGGATTGACTCCAAGGCTTTTAGTCTAAGGATCTGAAGCAGAAATGGAAACCATGGCATGACCCCTTAGGGAATGCATTTCTTATCTTTGACGTGGACCTATGGAGTGGGAGATTCGCATCCACGTGTTGCTTCTACCTCATGATGCTGTTACACAGACTGGAGGGATTGAGGGGTTGGGGTGGAGCATTTTGGGATCTGTGTGCCATTCACAGCACCTGACAATGGGTGTCAAAGAATGTCCCACCTGGTCTTCAGATTCAATGCAATAGTGCCAAAAATGTACTTTCTGGAAGCAATGCATGGTTTGCTTCAGTCCTTCTTTCTGTTATAGTACAACCTGTGTGGAAGCATTCTTGAGGTTGATGATTAGAGTATTGAATAAATTCTACCAGGGTGTATGTTATATCATTTAGCACCTGAAATCCTTGAAAGAAAATTTGCAAAGCCACAGGAGCTTGAAGTATCATAGACTCAGTAGGAAAACTAACCAGCTCTTTTGGGTTCAGTTCAGAGCTCTAAGTAAGAGTTGAGGGAAGTTTAAAGCGGATTAAGCCATTGACTAAAATGCTCAACAGTGTCAATCTCCCTTGTCCCTAAGAGTATTAGAGGAATTTTATTTTAGTTCCTGTTTCAAATTCATATATCTGTCATGTGATTGGCCACCCAAGAAACCAGCAGAAGCCTTCATCAGATAGTGTGGGGGAGATATATGACTTTGACTCTAACTCTAAGATGGATTCTCATTATTCACTGAGAGACCTGGGAATGCTTTATAATGAGGACTCCTTATTCCGTGCCGAGAAAATACTCTGTGATTTAAAAGCACAAATTTGTGAAAGGGCATGGTCAGAATAATTTAACAGATAGCCTTCCATGGCCCTGAGCAATTTAAATCATCTCCACCAGATTAGCGATGCTAAGACAATTTTTATCCCACTGAGCTAGACACAGAATAAATTAGGCACCTTACAAAGAAGCTTGAGATCAAAGACTTATTAGATAGAACACCTCCACAGAGCCTCCTTATAGTGCTACGCACACAGTAAACAATTAATAAATGCTCACTGGATAAATATTGAGAATCTTTATTGCCATTATTAGAAGGGGTTAAATGTTTTAGCTAGATTTTTCTTTGTTAGTGAAATTGATACCCGGACCAAGACATTCAAGGGAAATATGATTTTACTTAGTGAATAATACTTATTAAGCACTTTCATTTATAAAAATATAATTTTCTTCCTATGGTTCTTTCAACATTGAAAGTACACATTTCCTACGGAGCGTGTGCAGTGGGCTCAGGCTCAGTAAGTGCCCCCCTCTGTTGGCGGCCACGGAGCAGGGGGCAGCCGTGGCACACTCACTGCCTCGACAGGCCATTGAAAGGCGCCTTGACTCAAAGAGAAGACAGCATTTCACACAGGCATTTGGGTTCTGGAAGCAATTCCTATGTTATTTTCTTTTAAAAAAAAGTCATGGTTATAAATGTAATAGAGCTCCAAAGACAGAGCCACTCCATCCACTGTGGGCCTTTCAAGAGAGCCTGAAGGAAGGCCTGTGTCGACAGATCGCATCCGCAAGAAGGAACGAGGTTCCCCAAAGCTTCCAGTGGGGGATTAACTCCTGCAGAGTCGAAAGACCATAGTGTGTTCATATTCGTTTCAGAGGAAATTTAAAAAAAACCTGGGAATAAATGTTAAACAAGTCTTCGTGCTGCTTTTTCTGTCTCAGCATATGAAGCTGAGGTAGCAGAATGTGAAACTTGATGGCAATGCGGCAGTTGCTGCACTGGAGTAAACCCTGCCTGGAGGAGGCCTGCCTTTTTCTTTTGATTTTAAAGAGCAGAAAATAAAATGGGAGACCTCTGCACAGTGCCCCTCACCCCCCACCCCCAATCCAACCAACAATGAGAAGGTAGGCCAGGGTAAAGAAGGCCCTACTCAAGCACTTACCCGTGACCTTTAGAAGATTCAGCCCATGAGACAACCTGTGTGCAGGGCCCTAAGGGAAGTATTGTGATGGGTGCAAAAATTCAGGCCCTATCCTAGAGGAACTCAGTCTAGAAGAAGGCACATAAGCACACAACTGCAATATAAAACACAACGAGGTGCTGTGTGAGATGGCCACCGCACCAAGCCTGAGCCAGGCTGACTGTTAATGCACTTGGGAGGAGTCAAGATTCCAGGTCCCTTGTGTATAGTTTGAAGCTGAAATTGGACTCCTTGCATAATCCAGGAACCAGAAGGTACTGTCCTATTCCTGAATGGGGACTGGAAAAATGCTGCCCTCAAGCCAATGAACTGTCCATCTTGGGCCACTGGTGAAAACAGGCACACTAGAAAAATTAGCCCTAGCTGTAGGATGGTATGAGGCTTGATTTTGCACTACCTGCCAGATATGGAAACCCTGGGCCAAGAAACTAATATAAAATTTGGTCTAGAACTGTTGAAACCTGTAGGTTCCTAGATAAAGCAAAGGAGAAGTCAGTAGGTAGGGATGCCTTTGTGTCCACACGGGTCTCCAACAAGAAGACAACACCCCTTAAGATGTGATCACAGAGAAACATGGCAAAAAACTCAGGGAAGTCACTGTCATGAGAGATTTGACTTTCTGGGAGCTGTAGGATGTTGTGGTGTGCTGCCTCGATCCTTGCTACAGGATTGAGGTGCTCATTCCGCACGTTCGTGGCTGACGTCTCTGAGATGAGTTTGTCTCCAGGAATTACCTTCAGCCCAAGAGAGCCAGCTTACACTTGGCCATCCTTCCTCCCCATGGTAGCCCATGTCTCATGACTGGTCACTGTGGGATGCATAAAGGACTAGCTCCCTCACCTCAAGGCAGGACAACTGTGGAGGGCGTTCCCAGCCCCCAGCTGTTAAGCTCCTCCCTCAGCCCGGTCCTGCTTGCCTCACTCCCCAACAGGTGTTGCTGCCCAGAGCAAACCCCAAACCCCAAATCTCCATTTCAGAGTGTGCTTCCCAGGGGTCCTGACTTAAGACAGGTACTCCCAGATTTATATTTTCAATCCTGGCCTCTTTACTGAGCTCCAGACACCTATCCAACTGTCTCTGCAACATCTTTACTTGCATATGACACAAGCATCTCAAAGGAAACCTTTGGGACACTAACACCATTCTATTCACTCCCACAAATCGCCTCTCCCCCAGCTCAGCACTTCTGACTCTTGTTCATCTGCTTGCTCTTTCTGGGAGCCTTGGCACCTCGCTCATGCTGGCCCTGCTATCCATTCATTCACCGAGTCCTGTTGCCTGTGTATTCTTAATGCATTTCTTCTCCTCATCTCTACTGCCATCACCTGATCAGTGTCACCGTCCACTCTGGCCTGTCTGCTGCAGCAGACTCCTCCCAAAGCCTTTCCCTCTTTAGTATCATGGCAGCCAGGGTGAAGTTTCATTGATTTGCTTCTTTTATTGTTTCAGTTTATTCCCTTGTTTTGTTAAATAGGTAGCCGGGTCCCACAGATCAAAGCCCAGAAAGTACTGTGGACACACAGGTCTCCTTCCAAAAGGCAGTTAGTAATGCTGACAGCTTCTCAGGTGTTTTTCCAGAGATGATTTCTGCCAGTTCAAGCGTCCAAGTATCTTCTCCCTTTCTTTCCCTGCCTCTCGCTCTCCCCCTCCCCCTTTCATGCAGATAATAGCATACTGTGTCTACATTGTCTGTATTTTCATTTTTCTTTTATAATATAGAGTGGTGATGCATTTAAAGCATAAGTCTGATCATCTTACTTTAAAGGCTTAAAACCCTTTATTGGCTTGCTATTACTCTTACGCTAAGTCCTCAATTCCTTGATATGTAGCCTGTGGGCCACATTCAGTCTCCAGAAACATTTGGCCCACATAGTGTTTCGCAGCATCGGAACCCAAGTGTCTTTGGACTGGCCATGCCCTGTTGGGTTTGCTGCAGCCCTGCCATCCTCTGTCGTGCCCTCCTGCCTCCCCTCACCCATCACGTATTTCTGTGATCTGTCCAGCTCCCACAGGCACTGGCAATTGTGCTGCCTTCCTCTCCAGCCTTGGCTGCGGCCCATCCCCGCCCCTCCCCGGCGCCATTGGCTTTCCTTCAGTCCCTTCAGTGCCCTGAGCTCCTTCCCACTTCAGCGTGGCACACAGACTCTGTGGCAGAGCTGCTGATGTTCCATCTCTCTGCGTTGCCTTTGCCTCCCTTTGTACCTGTCTGATGCCCGTGCACCCTTCAGGACTCAGGGGCCCTCATACCCCAAGTTTAGCCATCTCTGATTTATCATTTCCTGGCATCCCTTTCTTCTCTCTCCTAGCACTTACCACACCTGTGGTAACTATATTTCGTCAATTCTAAAATTTGCATATTTTTCACATTTTAATCTTTCTGAAACTGGTAGGTGTCTTGTAATTAATGGCGACTTACAATTATAATGGTGAAATTACTGGAATGGTAGATTTGATGGAACTAAGTAAATATTTATCTGTAAAAACATCAGCTTATATCTGTCTCTCCCACTAGAGTTTATGTGCCATGAGGGACAGGGACTGTGGCTTTCTTGATCCCCCTATATCCATGGACCTAGCACAGTGCCAGGCATGTAATAAATGCTCAGTAGGTATTTGTGGACTGAATGAATGGACAAGAGGAGTAAAGTAGGACTTTGTTTTACGGATCCTGAATTTGCCTCCCTTGGTGTTTTTTTTTGGGGGGGGAGACAGAATCTCACTCTGTCACCCAGGCTGGAGTGCAGTGGCATCATCATAGCTCACTGCACCCTCAAACTCCTGGGCTCAAGCGATCCTCCTGCCTCAGCCTTCTGAGTAGCTGGGGCTACAGGTGTGTGCCACCACGCCCAGCTGATTTTTTCTATTTTTAGTAGAGACAGGGTCTTGCTCTTGCTCAGACTGGTCTCGAACTCCTGATCTCAAGGGATCCTCCTGCCTCAGCCTCCTAGAGTGTTAAGGATTACAGGCGTGAGCCACCATGCCTGGCCTATATTTTATTGATGAGTTCATGTTCTTCCTTGGCTATATCCTTCAAAGCTTTGAGAGTTGCCCTCTTTCCCTTAATGTTTGCCTTTATAAACTGAAAGGATTTACTAGCTCAATATTGCTTCATGCAGAAACCACTTCATCTTTTTGGGCATTTTAGCTAGCCATCTCTGCACCTTTCACAGTTGTCTGTATTATCTTTCTTGAGTTGGGATGAGATAATGTTTTCTGCTTCACTTTCTGTCCTTTTTATGATAATTTCCTATGTTTAGTTAAACTTTTGATTATCATAGCTGGTGAGGCAGATATTTAGGAAGGATAATTTTCTGTGTCTTCTAAAAAGTTCTGCTTTAAAAAAATTATACTTTTTAGAACTCTAGGGTCCTGTGGAAGAGTACAGGAACCCTATGGGACAACTTAGAGATCCAATATAGTTGATTTGGTGAAATTATTTATTCCTATCCTTATTTTTTCTTATCTTTAAAGTATATGCTCATTTTTATTCTGTGGGATTGAATTTATTCATAAGTACAATAAAAGGACCGTGCCAAAAATAGAATACAGAGTGCAAGTGTTGCCACCTGTAGCCGGAAAACATATTTGTTTTGGGGTATCCTGGAAAAGAAAATAGTAAAATGCAGAATAATTTTATTCCAGCAATTTCTGCTCTTTTTGCCTAAATGCTATTATCATTATTGTCATTAACTTAGATTCTGTATATCTTGGACTATTATACAAACTTTTAGATATGTACATGTAAATTTTTCATTATCATTTGACATTGATCATTAAACTTACAAAGCTTACAAAATTTATTGGCCCACAGATTCTTTTGTTTTAATATAAAGGTTATGTGCCTTTAACAATTTCAAAAAATTAGTTGATTAGGTTACTTTCTAGGAGTATAAGTGAGAAGCCAGAATCTATCATCTATACTTACAGTACTATTTGTATTATTTCCCCCCAAAGGCATTATATTCCTCTTTCCAACAGTGATGCTTCTGGCCAATTTTTCCTGCTCTCCTGCATGTTGATGACATCTTCATTCCACAGTCTTCCCACCATGCATCCCTTCCTGTTAGTCTAAAATTTCCTGGCCTGCAAAAGCTTAGTGTTGCCCGAAACCTTGTGGATTTCCCTGTGTTTTGCCTGCTTTGGATTAATAATAAATGGGCTAAACAAGATGGTTTTACCCTCATATCTGGCAGGGCTGCTGTTTTTATTTTTTATTTAAAAAGTACCAAAACATGGCAAAACATTCTTTCTTATTTTTCAATGCCTGCTTAAAAAGTAACAATCTGTGTGCCAAAAAAGATTTTTTGAAAGTGTATAAAAGGTCCACAAATTCCTTATTGATTATACTCTTTTGCCCCAGAAGTTCAAATGATACATAAATATTTATGTATGGAATATAGACATATATACATACATATGTATGTGTATATAGGTATGTATAACTTACATGTATATATAATATATCTTTATGTATATGATATACAAAACACTGTACTAGCTGTAAAATGACCTTTTGATTTTTGAAACACAGCTAATGAGCAGAGATGGTATGGGTACATGGTCAGAAAACACATTTCTTGGAAGTCAGAAAGCTAAAGCTTATAGCCTAGATGTGTCCTTAACTGAATGTGTGACACTGGGCAAGTTACTGGACCTTCTTGGGACTTAGTGTTTGTCATTTGTAACAGGAGAGGGTAGGCTTAGATCAGTGATTATCAGCCCTGATTTCACATTAGAAGCACTTAGGGAACTTTAAAAATGTAGCCTGGGCCATATTGAGAGATTCTGATTTATTTTTATTTATTTATTTATTTTAATTAGAGACAAAGTCTCGTTCTTTCACCCAGCCTAGACTTCAGTGACACAATCATAGCTCACTGCAGCCTTGAACTCCTGGGCTCAAGCGATCCTCCTGCCTTGGCCTCCCACAGTGCTAGGATTACAGGCACGAGCCACTGCGCTTGGCCTGATTTAATTTTTAAAGATTCTCTTCTTTGAGTCTAATGTGAAGTAGCCAGGGTTAAGAACTGCCAATTAGACAAAGTCTAGGCTCTTTCCAGGTCTGCAAGTCTCTTGCTTTATTTTTCCTTCCTAAGACAGGAGGGCCATGCTGACCAGAGCCCTGCAGACAGAGGTATTCCTCTTGTTGGGTTTGTTTAACCCCTGACTCTACAGAACGCCCTGAGTGGAAGCGTCCTTAGGCAGCACCCCCACCTTTCTGTCCTCACACGTGGTGTCCACCTGTCCACTCAAGCACAGAGCCTCATGGCAGTCACTGTCCTCTACCACCAAGGATGCTTGAGTCTTCATGCCACGCAGGAGTCTCAGCGATGGTCTGTGGCAGGGCACGAGGAAAGCTCCCAGTTCGTGTATTTCCTTCCATGTGGCCTTCAACCGGCGGCCAGCGCCGTAGTTTGCATGATTTTGTTACTTGCCATCAGCAATCTTTTTGCCAATCATCCTTTTCAAAATTTTTGGTCTCTAATTTCATTCTCTTGACTACCCTGTAATCTTTAATCTCTTTGACCCCTGAAAGAACCAATAAATACAGTACTTTAAAAAAGAGTAATTTTTAAGCCTGTTAGGTTCACCTCTGGACCTATGGAATGACCAGAAAATACTTGATAAATATTAACACAATAAAATTTTTTTTTAAAAAAAGCGAATTTCAAATATGTTAGGTTTCCTTCCTCAAAAATGTTTCTTACTTCTAATTCTTTCCCCACTGCCCTGTCCCCAGCCCAGTTGAGGGCCGTCTCCCTCATGCCAGTCTCTCCTCCTTCTGTGATAAGAAGATTGGTGGCTGCTGCTGATGGTGGGCGCTGTGATGAGGACTTTCATTATCACATTAAACCTCAGGAAAGGGCGTCCCAAGATGAGGAAAACAGGGCTCATACAGCTTAACACCTACTGAGTGTCAGCCACGGGTCAAGCTCTTTAGTAGATGCTATCTCTGCATTGCCTCATTCAATCCTTAGAGTGACTATTTTACATTTTACCAGGGACCAAATCATGGATTTAGATGTTCCATATGTGCCCAAGGCTGGTAAACAGTGGAGTTGAAATTGAGGCCATCTCAACCACCATGCACCATGCTGCTGTTATTTTTAGGAGTATTACTACCACTGTCCTCATTTTACAGATGGGGAAATTGAGGCACAGAGCAATTGCATAATTTGCATAAGATCACCAAGCTAATAAAAGGCAGAGTCAGGATTTGAACCTAGGTCTTTCTGATTCCAAAGCTTGAGTTGCAAGCACCACACTCTGTTGCCTCCCACTCTTACCTTATCCCCTGTGCACCTGTCTGTAAATCAAGCCTCACTCAAGCCCTCCCTGAACACTGATTCTTTTTCTTTTGCTGTTCCTCTGCTCAGAAACAGCCTGTGTCTATTTCCTAGGTCTGAAGTCTTTTTTATTTATTTATTTGGACTTATAAGGCCCTCTGTGGTCTTTCCCAACCCCCAACCCTTATTCCTGCAGTGCCTAGAGCCCGTGCCCTGCTCAGGCAGCCTGTCCTCCTTACTATCCCACCAGCACACCAGGAGTCTCCTGACTCTGGGTGTCTTTCATCTTGCTCCCTTCATCTCTTCAGTCAGCTTTTCCTGGATACCTGTCCTGTCCTGCCAAGGTCTGGAGGAAGGCCTGAAATTCTCCACCAGTCAAGCTGAATCCACCTTCTCTGCACTGCCCAGGGCTACCGTCTCTGGGCAGTACCACCTCCCCTGCCCCCCGCTCGCTCCCCCTCCCTTGCTGTACCTCCTGTCTGAACTCCCTCCAAATGTGGGGTGCAGGGTTGAGCCTCATTATGGAGTCTTGTATGTGTCAAGTCATAAGCGAACTCCATGAGGGCAAAGACCATGTAAGAACAATCCTGAGCATATAGTAGTTGCTTAATAAACAGACATGGGATGAGTTACCAATTTGTGATAATAGTGCTTTCTCCCTCAAATCAAATTGTTTGTTATGATGTTAATTCTGAGTCCAGAAAAACAAAATTTTAAAATGTTGATTTACAGGAATTTTTAAAAGTACGTGTTGTGCTTATTTTAAGAGCTAGTAAAACTGATCTTCTAAACTGTTGCTGTTCTCCTAGTAAATGTCCCTTCAACGGTAATGGAAGCCATGTGCAGACAAGACGCCCTGCAGCCCTTCAACAAGAGCAGCAAACTCTCCCCAGCCTCCCAGCAGCGCTCCATCGTTTTCCCACAGACTCCGTGCAGCAGGAACTTCTCTCTCCTGGATAAATCTGGGCCCATTGAATCAGGATTTAACCAAATCAACGTGAAAAACCAGCGAGTCCTTGCGAGCCCGACTTCCACAAGCCAGCTCCACTCGGAGTTCAGTGACTGGCATCTTTGGAAATGTGGGCAGTGCTTTAAGACTTTCACCCAGCGGATCCTCTTACAGATGCATGTGTGCACGCAGAACCCTGACAGGTAACCCTGACTCTAACTGCTCACGGTGTGTTTGCTTAGTGAGACCCACTGCTTGCCTTCCTGCCAGCTTCCGATTGCCTCCGCAGGGCAAACCCCGTAATAAGGGGTGTCTGTGTTCCAGAAGGACAGAGACTAATGTTAGGCCACTGCTTGACTTTATGGCTTCTAAGGGCTGCACAGACAGGTTGGTGGCTGCAGAGAGGAATCTGCACTTGCTTTCCAAACAATTCTGTCTAAGTCTAAAAGGGAGCAAAATAGAAGGAACATTTATGAATATCATAGATAGAAAAAATGAAGTCAGGATAATTAGAATCCTCTCTGTCTTCCAAAGATAATACAGCTGGCTGCTCTGCTGCTGTCACAGTCATTTCAGGGTTCACCTCCAGTGTGCAGTGGGTATGAACTTAATTAAGTACGAAGAGGTAATGAATTGGAATTTTTTGCTTAGTACTATTTTTCTTCAGAGCATGCAAACCTATAAATCCTGCAAAGCTGTCCAAAGGAAATACCTACTCTGCTAGTGATGTGGAGGAAAACAGATGCCATTTATTCAATAAACTAATATCCACACAGAAGAAAAATGTTGACTAGATACCTCAGAGTCAAAGTTGGTTTGAAAGTTTGTCAATAAAGAATTTTATGGCCATGAACTGAGGATGAAATTTAGCTGAACAAGTGAATTAAAATTTCAGGTACTCTGCCGAGTGGCACAGTAGATATAATGGAACTATTATTTATGAATCAAAACTGGTTTATTTGACAGTCTTGATAGCTGGGAGCGCAAAAGACAAAAATCAAATTAATTCGATAAGAAAGCATTGCTTGTGTTTTATCTCTCCTTCACGTCTTATGAAAACTTGATTAAAATCAAAATATCTAAGAATACCATTAAAATGCACTTTGAATATAAAAGCAGAAAATAATTTTTGAAACTAGGATAGGAGACTTGGAAGCAGGACTCTAGAATTCTTGTTTTAATTTTGCCACTTAGAACCTTAAGCAAGCCATTTGGCTTTTCTTGCCTAATAATATACACCCAGCTCTTCCCTCCCAGATCTGCAGGATACAACAGTGTACCTAGAAAACCCAAGCAAGGGCAGGGAGTGTGGAGGTGTGGTGGAGAGGGGATGGATATTTTCTAAAATAATAATAACCAGTTATAGGGTACATTTGCACATTTATATGTGTATACATTTTTATTTGTGCCATTCTAGAAACCAGTTGCTTAGCATCAAGGATTGTTATAACTAATCAATGTTGAAACATTTACATTAGGGCTATTAAGGCAGCTGTGTCTTCACAATCTTTTATTTTCAATAGGAGAGCCCCTTTGGTGAAAATATCAGCAAACTTCTGCACATCTTAGTACTGTTGGCTGTAGAGGTGAAACAAAAGTTTGAAAATGTTTTCCTCATTCAGAAAGGATTTTTTTTTAAAGTTTGCCTTGCTTGCAAGTATATATATAGCCTCAAGATATATCTATTCTAAGCAATGCATTTTAGTAGTTTTTTAAATATAAAAGATAACATTAAAAGCTTATCATTATAAACTTTTTTAATTGAGTGAGTTCAGATGTATGGATCTATTATTTGCAAAGGCTCATTGTAGTCATAATAACTAATCGTGCCAGGTAAAATGAAATAATAGTTTAAAGTTTCTAGATACTGGAACTCAAAGCTTAGCTTTGAGGGTATGAGTTCATGCTGAATGTCATATAAAGCAGAGAAACTATTTCATGGTAAATAGAAAGATACTGAGACAGACTGTTTTGTCTGATCATAGTTAAATTTAGAAGATCATATGTGTGTATTATGGTTTAAGTCCCTATGAAGTCTGTCTTGTAAAATAATAGTGTCATGATTTATAATACATCTATGTATACTATCAGAAAAATATCTAAAATGTTAGAAGGCTTATATGTACAAAATACACTTCCATGAGAGGTGGTTAGATCAGTGCTGGTTCCAAGCTAATTTAGAGTTATTGGCAAAAATCTGGGTGGCCTGAGACTTCTGTCCTGTGCTAGACCCTGATGGGCTTACTTGTCTCAGATGCCCAGGTGTGGTGTGGCCAGCATTCCCAGATGAGGTGAAGCAATGGGTGCTTGTTATCTGGGAAATAGCCAGAGCCAGATCAAATTACTCAAGCAGTGGGTTCCTGCTTCTCCCTTCTCTGTACTTTGTTGGTGAAGATGTGAGAGGTGGCCACCATTATTCATGAATAAGTTAAAATTAAAAATTATGACTTCAAAAAAATCAGTCCCTTTATAGGCAAAGTAATAAAGTATAATGTTTCTTAGTGACAATGGGCAGATGCTTGAATTACACCATCATGTCTGGGTCGGTTATTGGAGATAAGGGGAATAGAGGGAGACGCCTTGTCACTTTGACCCACTAGTTTTATTCTAGATACATAATTTGCTTTTAGCATATAGGACTGGAATAACTCTTTTCTGTCCCAGAGCCCAGGATGCTCTCTTTATACCAGAAAATTTGGAAATAAAAGATATTCTCTGTAATTCTTAACCACATGGGTGAATTGCTAAATAGAAAAAACCATACAGAACTACAATGGAACATCAAATTTGTTCATGATAGTTGCTAAATTTGGAATCTTTTTTGTTATTATCTATGCAGAAACTTACAACAATTGAATACAGGTTGAGTATCCCTTATCTAAAATGCTTGGAACTAGAAGTGTTTTGCATTTTGGAATTTTTTGGATTTTGGAATATTTACATTATACTTATGGGTTTAGCATGTCAAATCCTAAAACCTGAAATCTGAAATGCTCCAATGGCCATTTCTTTTGAGTGTCATGTTGGTGCTCAAAAAGTTTTGGATTTTGGAGGATTTTGGATTTGGAGTTTTTGGATTTGGGATGCTCAACCTGTATACATATATTCTTTAGTGATTGACTCCATAAATCAGTTAGTTTTTAGTCTTTGGCAGTGTATGCCTATTCAGCCATATACAGTGAAAAAGCTTAAAAGTCAGAAAGCACTACCCTTGTTTGAAAAACTCAATGCTTATATTAGTAGAAATCTGCTACGGGCAAAAGGAGTATAGAGACAAGGAGAGTAAGTGAGTTTCAAGGCAATTGAAACAGGCCCTGAATCTGAGTCCAAAATTTCATCATGAGCTGTATTTGACATGAAACCAGATATAACTCATCAAGAGACTTTTCAATCATGGCTTCATGTAAGGTACCATCTAAAGTCTATGCCTTGATATAAAGGAAAGAGACCCACAGATGCCCCTGGATGCCAGCATCTCCATTTTCCACCACTGCGTTATTCACATTGAATGCAGAAAAAACTTCTGTCTGGCCTCTCAAAGTAGAAATCAGCACTAAAGATAAAAACACATCCATGAGGGTCTAGGAGCCACGGAATTGGTGTTTCTTGATTTTGTTCTGTTACTGTTGAACGAACAAAACCAAAAATCTCTTCTTCCTTTTTCCCAGGTTATTGACTTTTTCTTTTTCTGAGTGAATTCACAGGAAAGAAGCATTGGAATCTAGACCAACCAAGATTTCGCATAAACAAAATCATAAACATTTTGGTTTTTGCATAAGCTTACTGCTTAGGCCAGGGCAGCTTGACTCACTTTTGCTTGAACCAGGAGTTAGAAATCCCTCTTCTCTTCTGTTTTTCTGCTGCAGAAACTCTCAACACTCCCAGTGGGGGGGCTCCAGAAAGGGGTAAGGAAAGAAGGAAAGCCTTCAATGACAGCAGAGTATTTTCTGATGAATATGTTCTCTTTTATTTTCTGCAGAAAATGTCTTTATAATCCCTATCTTTATTTTGCGTCTTTTTTCTTTTTCTTTCTCCTTTTTGATTGTGCGGCATAGGGAAAGTCTACCTTCAGCGTCCTGGGCACACTGTCAGTTTGCATGTGTGTTTTAAGTATCATTGTTTGCAATGGGATGTGGTGGGACCAGAGGAAAAAATGACTTTAAGAAGGTGGTATTTGGTGGGAAAAGCGTGGAGATAGTCCTTCACCACAGTAGTTTCTTAGAATGCATCAGTGTTCTTGTGTTCCGCTATTTCTTCTCCCTACCCCCAAGTGTGAAGGTTATCTTCTTTCTAGCTTTGATGTTCTCCAGGCCCTTTGGTTCTGCACTTTTGTCACTGTCCTAAAATATTTTTCTCCTTACGTAGAGCTAAGTTCTTTTCTCACTCCACGCAGCCAGCAGTGACCTAAGTAGTCTCCCTTTGAAGTCCTGGGAGATTTGTGCTTGGGCTGGCTGACGGGGAGTAAGGAGAGAACATGGCCCCAACTCAACAACTTTTGTCCTGGAGGCCATGAGAGAAAAATCAAAGAAGGATTAATAATTTTAAACCAAACCACACTTAATTTCGTTAAATGTTTCATCTTTTTCCTGTGTTTACACCAAACCAATTACAGATTCAAAGCAAATGAACTGCACATTTTGCTGGAGTAATCTTTGGCAGAGGAGCTACCAGGGACAGAGAATGCCAGGGGATGTGCAAAATTGTCTCTCCACCTTCTTTCTGCTTGAAAATTTACCAGGCACTGATACATGCTAATTAAATTGACCCAGGCCTTGTCTGTTTTTCACTTATTTCTTTGTTGAGTAAGGAGTACCTTCTAGTTTTCCATGAAGCCAGATATTTCTATGTTGGAACCAGCCACATGAGGATATTTAAATTTAAATTAATCAAAATTAAGTAAAGTAGGACTTCGCTTTCTCAGGTCGTCTAGCCATATTTCAAGTGCTCAACAGCTGCATGTGGCCAGTGGCTCCTCATATTGGATAGCTCAGGTACAGAACACCTCCATCATTGGACAACACTGTTTGTTAGAGCCACAAGTAGTTTAAAAAAAGCCATGAGATACTTGTGGTTGTGAGATGTTTTCCCTTTGTGAGGAATGCTCATTGCTGTTGCTTTGAGAAGAACGAAATGCTGGATGTCTATGACGATTTGGGGAAAAGAAAGTGCTTTAGAAAGGAGATTACCATTTAGTTGCACAGTGACGTGAGGTCCTGGAAAGAGTGAAGCTAAACACAGCACTCCTGGACGTCAGTCCTTATGAGCTCCTTCTGGTGTGACACATCAAAAAGAGGCAGAAACTTTGGAGTTGAAATTGATTGTATCCAAAAGTTTAATAAATTAAGTTTTACCTTTCAGCCAGACCCCTTGAAGAATTAATGGGAATGTTGGTTGTCAGAACAAAAAGCTGAGTAATGACAACTAATTCTGTGCCCCAAAGGCCCTTCGGCCGTAAATTGAGAGGTGTGACGTTAGGGTGTGTTAAATGAAACATGCACACGTGGTCTGAACTCCTATGGCCAGTTGTTCCAAAAGAAGTTGTGATGCCTGAGATTCCAAAGTGGTGATAATGCTTTCTAAGCTCTGCTCTTGGGCTTGAAGATATAATTCTGTCTTGAATGTATTCCTTTTTCCTTAGATGAAACTCTAGGTACACACTTAATTTTAAAATTACTTTTTGATCATTTCCTTTCGTTAATTTTTTAAGGAAATATTGAAAATACAGGAAAAGAGAGTTTAAAATCTCGTCTACTTGCTGTGTAACTTCCTTACTTTCTGAGGGCTAACTTTCTGTAAATTTCTAGGCTGAAAGAGACACTGTTATTATAGTGGCAGGTGAGGTACATACTTTAGTTCTAAATTCTGCATTAATTCAGCCTCAGCAAAGGTGAATGTGACTAGATGGTCTAAAGTCTTATTTTTTTGAGGCACATAAGAATGAAGGAATAACACTTCGTTTTTGGAGATTAACTAAAATAAGGTTTGGTCCTATGTTTTGGCACCTGATTTTCTTGTTGCTTCAAATTCTCAACTTTTTACCAATATGTTTACATTTTTCATATTCTGTTGAGCATGTATACACACACACATACACATACACACACACACACACACAACCATAGAAAGCTCCATGTACAGGGAGCTGGCTAGTACACATGATAGAAAATTGAGATCATATTGATGATGCTGTCTCTTGTGAGGCTGTGTGTTGGACAGATACTTGGGTGATGTACATTGGTCAGTGACCTGAAAGCAGGAACAAAGCATGACAAGATGCAAGAGGGTGTCTTGTTCCGGCCATCCCCCTTACCAGATAGATAAGAAAACAGAGGTTAGGGTAGTTGAGTGGCTTGTCCAAGTCCCACAGTTGATCGGGGTCAGGGGCTGAAGTAGGACTCACCTCTCCTATCTCTCCCATCCTAGGCCCTTCCATTCAGTCCAGATGAATTCGGCAAAGTTTTAAAAACTGTGCCATATAGGTCACTGGGTCCCTAGCACATGCCTCTCAGGCTGGCACTGGGCAAAGGTGATATTTTAGAATCCTATTTTCCTTTCTTTGGTTTTACCTTGTTGTAAGAATTCAACATCAGCCTCTCTGTGGTCATTTCTGCTCTTCTGTGCATAAATCTTTGCCACTGTGACCATTAACATAAAAAGGATGGATTGACTTCTGACTGTAAGAAATAAATCACCCCAACTTTTGACAGCAGAGTTAGAAAAAAAGAAAAGATTAATTGGTTTTATTTAGTGGCTTATTGTTTATTGTGATAGCTATTAAAAATAGATAACCAGAGGCTAATAAATGTTAATGGTCCCTTCACTATTAGAAAAATCGATTGTCAGTGGATATAGCATATATTAATATATTATTTTGTTTATTATCTTCAATAACATTTTAAAAAACTCACTCCTGAGAGAATTATTTTTTGAAGAACACTTTAAGGTTAACGTTTACTACAAAGAACAGATTTGGCAGGAGGACGTTTTCATCTGCATATACTTTTAATGGCTTTTAAAGTGCTATTTTATAATTGTAATAAAATGCATGTGTAATTTGTCAAGATTGATAAACTCCTTACTAGAGACTTTTATATATTTCTTTGAAACTTGTTTGAGAGCAGTTAGATAGATTTCTAAGTGTAAGTAATTAAAATTGTATAGTATTGAGTTATTGACCAATCCTGGGCTATTAATCAAGCTAAAAAATTCTACAATCAGAACTCAGTGTACTGAAGCCTGGTAAAATAATAGTATTTGTGTTCAGTGAAGCAAATAGCCACAATTAAGCAGTTCACTTGACAAATGAGAGGGTACACTTTATTTTGCACTTAATTGAATTGTTGTACATGCTCGGTCACTATTGTCTCCTGGCCCTTCATTTTGGTTTCTGGTCATTGGAGCTTATACATTTGTTAAAGGTTGAGCAGTTAAGTCTGTTTTCACCATTGGTTTCTAAATGCAGCCAGAAACATCTGGCCCACAAACCAGGGTTTAGTGAATGCTGTTAATATCCCTCATGACAGATTAGTAATTGTCTGAACAAAATTTTTGATAAACAAATTAGAGCCCTGTCAAGGAATGATATGAAATAGCTTCAAATAGGGAAAACTCCCCAGGTTTTATATCACTCACCAGATTCTGCTTAAGTAAGCAGAAGAACTTCTGTAGAGAAGACAGAATTTTAATCCATTTTATGAAAACCAAAAATTGATTTACTTCTCATGAGCTGGAAAGAATGTGCTCTGATAATCTTGCTAATTATCAGGTATTTGTCACAACTTCCTTCCATTTGCTTTTGCATCACAGTCATCCTTCTGCAAGCATAGTGACATCCCGTCATTTCTGTGCTGCTATAAATCATTCCTTGCTGCCAGATTAAACTCGGGAGCCGAGGTTCAAGAAAAAGACCCAATGGATAAATATCTGGAGGGGGGAATAGTAAGTAGAAGTCAGGATTTCTTTTACAAAGAGACACATCTGGGTGCAGGTCTTTGTTCATCTGTGTAAGACCAGTGGTTGTGCTACAGACAGACTCCAAGACAGTTTAGTATTTATTACAATACACATGTCACTTGCTGACTTGCTTGCATGTTTACCTGGTGCTTAGAATAAGATCCAGACACCCTAGAATGACCTTGGCATTAAGAGCTTATGTCCTGTGGGGACAGTTTATCCTCAGTTTTCTGAACTGACAGAGATAATAGCAACTGCTTTCCCTGTCCCAGAGGATTATTGTAAAGATTAAACTAGGTAATTGATTTTGAAGCACTTTGAACAGTTAAAAGGCCGTGGAAGCATAAGAGACAATTATATATTTTCTCTTGTAACATTCTGCTTAATCAAGTCTCTATTTTCAGTGCTCACAAAAGCACACTAATATTTGCCTGGGGGGAGATAAAAACAAGAAAGTAGGGGCTCCTGAAGTAGCATGATTAGTACTAGAAAGCAATATTCATTTGGGAATTGGTGTGTCTCAGCAGCTCTGTAAATTTTATTCCTGTGGCAACAAGTAAAGTAGTGGGAACCCAGTGGCCAAAGCCCTATGCTTTGTCTTAAAAACTGAGAAAATGTCACCAAAAAGTTCTGGTCCCTTGTCTCTTGATTCTGACTTCCACTGACCAACATAGAAAATAATGACCAGGCAGTCTCTTTATTTGTTTCAGACCCTACCAATGCGGTCACTGCTCCCAGTCCTTTTCCCAACCTTCAGAACTGAGGAACCACGTGGTCACTCACTCCAGTGACCGGCCCTTCAAGTGCGGCTACTGTGGTCGTGCCTTTGCCGGGGCCACCACCCTCAACAACCACATCCGAACCCACACTGGAGAAAAGCCCTTCAAGTAAGTAGTGGCTAGCCCTCCACCCTCTCTTTCTCTTGGCCTTTCCCAAGAGCCAGCAGGTGCATCAGCATAGCACTGCCTGGCTCAGCCAGCTGGTAGAGAAGGCTACTTAGAAGGTCAATGTGCAGGCTGCAAAAGTATCTCCTTGTTTAGTGTCTGACATTTGGTAAATGACATCAGGAAACCTATACACTGGTCCTGGCTCATATTTCACAACCTTGGACATGAGATGAATTTTCTGGGTCTGTTTTCTCATCATTAAAATAAGGAGGTAGGAGTAAATAATTTTGATATCCTTTCCAGTTCCTAAGGATCTATGCTTCTAGAATTTTAGCAAGGAGGCACGTAGAGCTCTTATGGCCATCAGCAAGCCCAAGTACCATGATTAAAAGTGGCCACAAGTTTAGGACATCTGAGTAATCCCCTCTTGGAGACCTTGAACCCTTTGGGATTCTGGTGAACTATTTCCTTCTTTTTCCTATGTGTTAAAGAGTTTGAACCTATTATAGCAGCCAACTTGTGACTTTTCAGCATATACTTTGGACCTCAGATTTACCATGTTGGTGAAAAAAGAAAAACAAAACCAAATACAGGGTACATCAACTTTTTGAGGATTCAAGGAATGTGGAAGGAGTTGGAACTGAATTCTGAGGGTTGAGAAGGTAAGGGCATCTGAGCAAGAGGATGTGTTTCTACCTACAGCACAGTCATCAAAACAGTGGACATCTGAATCATGCAAGATGGCCTGATCATTCATTTGTTCATTCATTTACTCATCCAATTATGTATGTGTTCATTCATTCAGTAAATACTTATTGAGCACCTGCTTTTGTACTAGGCACCCTGCTAGGTACAAAAGGTACAAATGTGCATGAGACTCCCTCCTCCCCTGCCCCATCTTTGAAGATCTCATAGTCTAAGGGGAAGCCCAATTAATAAGTATTATAGGGTAAAAAGTATAACAATAAGACATGTACATACAAGGTGTCAGAGTAACATAGAAGTGGATTAATCAATGCTATCTGGGGGAGATGATATTTAAGATAGGTTTTGAAGGATGGGTAGGAGTTTTCCAGACATACAAGGGGAAAGAGGTATTTCTGGCAGCCAAACAGCATATGGAAAGGCTTGGGAGTGTGAACCAGCGTGCATGACTGGTCTGTGGTCTCAGAGCAGTTTTTACTGTCTGTGTGATGAACTGTTTTCTGTTCAACCCTCTTACATCTGCCTTCACTCATCTGCCATACCAGCTTTCCCTGTTTGAGAAGGATAATTAAAAGGGCATAGAAGTATGGCCTTATTTTCCTTCTGTAGGACAAGATCAAGCAAGAGAGGAAATGATTCAGGCTGTAGGAGACTAATCCCTTTGCTCAGTCTCAGCCAAGAAGTCTCACTACCCAGAGTCTCATTACCCAGGACTTCCCACCAGACCTGCTGTTGTGGCACACTCTTACGCTCAGTCTGAGGCTGGGCTCAGCTTGGGGCAACAGAGTCCTGCAGTCTGGGTCTTGCCTATGTCTGTGTCTGCCAGCAAAGGGAGGAGCTCATAAAAGGCTGTCATCTTCCCTCACTTCCCCAAGAATTAGTTACCTCTATTCGTCATTCTTTACTATTCTCTATCATCGTTTAATTTATGATATTTATAATCAAAATAGTGATAATTTTTGTCTGTGTACATAGGCACAGCTTGTTCACTACATAAGGGCATCTGACTAAGGGGGTAGCATGGGGTCTAAAATTGAGTCTGCACTCTGCCAACCAAGCTGTGCCCCCTGAGGCTGCAATAGCCCAAAGAGGGCACCTTTTCCTCATCCACCCTAAGGGGCCAGATGAGCTACCTCAGTCCTAGGAGTTCCCCATCATCAGTGTCTGTGTTCTGCCTGGTGGACTTTGTCATCGCCCCCAGGCCTGACCCCTGGGGGATCACTACTGCTCTGGAGGTGGACAGTGACAATGGCACAGTGCCCTGCCTTTGAGCAAGAGAGATTTTCAAAAGCAGAGGTTCAAGGAGGTTGAGGATCTGTCTGGCCCCTTATATTAGAAAGGGCAGCCAGATGGACACAGTGCCAGGAATCAGATTGATTTTTATCTTGTTGCTGTGTAAATAGATTTTAGTAATTAATTGAAGAGGTTTCAGGGTCAAAATGGGAAATAGATTTCTATTAATGTTAAGGTGTTACTTATGTGTAACCTCGTTGACTTCACCCAATTTTTTTTCTTTAACATCCTGTTTCTGGCATGTTTCCAATAGAGATGCCATTTTAACTTAATTTTAATTCATCAGATTAATATTTGAAGGGCTTTGGTGATTGCATTTTTTTCCTTTCAAAAAGTGTTTTTTTGTGACCATACCTAATTTCATCTGGGAAAAAAAAAATAAGGAAACAACCGGGGTTGTTGGACTAGATTCTTAGTTCCTTCTGCTCATACTCTTATCAAGATAGCCACATGCTATAGTTTTTTCAATTTTTTAAATATATATTTATATTTATCAAATATATATTCCCAGGGGAAAGCCGAGTGTATGCTTACTTTGAAAGTGCAAGATTTAAACATCTTCTAGGAAATGGAAAGTTAAATTCTTTAGTGTATACAACCAGGTCTTTCAGAATTGATCTGTCCCAAGGGAGTTTTGGGAATCTTCCAACCATAGCTCATGGATATCCATCCCATGGACATTTGTAAATGTTATGAAGATATCCTTTTACAAGCTCATAAAACAAACATTCAAAAAAATTTTTGTTGCAGATTAGCCAATAAAATGAGTTTCACCACAACAGTTAATTTTACTACTTCAACTAATGGGTGTTGGCTTAAACAATGTTACAAAGAAGGAGAAGAATCTTGTAAAGATGTACAACCCTAAACTGTATGTCTTGGGCCGCTTCCAAATTGATGCCCCAGATGGCTCAGTCCCCAAATTGTCCCACACACCCAGGGCTCAGGAGGCCTTCACAGAATTCTTAGGGGTGACCTGAGATTGAGCCTACCGTGTCAGGCGAAAGCCCTTTCCAACTTCTAAGATCTGCTGAGAAGAGGTTTGTGGAGGCAGATCAAGATTATTGCCATCCAAAAAAGGCTGGAGAAAATTTTGCATTAAGGGGTCAGAGTTTCAATCCACGTTTTGCCTCATAATCTGATTGGCTGAAATCCCACTGAAAGAATCCATCCCCTAAGTTCTAGGTGGGCCTGTCAGCAGCCAACCTAGGTAGTAGACTTGGAACTTCTCTGGTAAAGGAGCACACAGGAAAAATAAAAATCAGAGGATCATATTGAAGGTCTTGGCTTTCAGTTTGTTCTATGAGACTGGAAGTCATAGAGACAAAGAGCAAAAGCAAGACATCATTTCACTTAATAGCAATGGCTGAGCACTTGATTACAGGAAGGAAGGAAGGAAGGGAGGGAGGAAAGAAGGAAAGAAGGAAGCAGTCTAAAAAAATCATTCTTTGCAGTGAATACTCCTTTCTCCTTCTCTGTCACTAAACACATTCTCTCAAGATTTCAGGTAGGCTGCTCTGCTCTGCCTGGGAGGATCTGTGTGAGCTGCCGGATGCCTGGCTTCTGAGCCTGAGAAACTGCAGGAACAGGCCAGGACTTTTCTTAGGAGGGATTCTTCATCTTTGTTAGAAGTGGGGGAAATATTCATCACTACGTTTTTCCTTCCAAGAAAAGGAAGTTTGGCTCAGTATTTAAAAATCAAAGGAAATTCCGAAGGACATCTAATATTTGAACAAGATCTAGGCAAAAATCAAAGCAAATTCAAAAAGCAAATCTGCATGGAGCACATCATGCATACGAAGCCCTGTGCAATTTGGTCCAATTCAAAAAGTATTTTGGGACATGTTGTAGAAGCCCAGAAAGCTTTTCGCAGGTTTTCTGTAACAGAACTTTACATCGTTTTGTTAAGCTCCCTATGCATATGATCTAGTCAACCATCACAGTAAGTAAAGAATGATTTCAAACCTAAAAAGAAATCAAGTCTAATTAAGACTCTCAGAATGTTGGGGACTTTCTCATTGCTGAAATATTTGGAAGACTTTCCACTTTGGTTTTCCTGTGATGTTCCTTCCCTTCAAGGCTTTGACATGAGCACCTGTGCTAAAGGAAGATACCATGAAGACCCTGTGTACAAGAGCATTTCTTTACTCCTGGCTCATTACCTGCTTCTTTCTTTCCTTCTTATTCTATTACACAGGCACGGAGATACCTGTGCCCAGTCACTTGCTTGGAATTGTAATTCAGGGTTAATTAAATGCCAACCCAGGTGAAGTCTGGCTCTGATCTCATGAACCTAGGTACTTGCATTGAGTCTGTCCTTTCTGATGAGTTTCATTAAGCTATGAAAATATTTTGTGGAGGAGATTTCCCCAAAGTTTAAGACGATGAACATAAAACTGAGGCATTTCCCTTATTTAAAAAAAGTATTTTTATATCCAGCTGTCTTCCTCAAATATATAAATTATATTCTTACAATTCCCAAACCACATAGATATTATTTCTAGTAGCCCACTTTCCTCAAGAAGGGGAAATCCCTGGGAAAAGGGTTTAAATGAAGGTAATTTCTACACATCTGCATGTATTTTTATTCACACTTGGTGGGCAGATGGCACTAGAGATGATTTTTCAGGAATAATCTTCTCGTATACCCTACATATTGGACAAATTTCCTGACTAATACAACAGACTGTTCCATGCATGTAAATATCTGTGAGGCATTTAGGCAAACTCTTGAGAAAAATGTAACTCTCCTCTTAACGTTTCTGTCCAATCTAGATGTTTAAACATTACATATAGACATGCACTTTTGCCTTATATGAAGCACTAAACTTCCTAGTCATGAATTCCTCATATTCTAAGACACAAGATAAGAAATGCAAAATCATGACCCAGGTAAATTGTCATTTCTCACAATTGGTCCAGCTATTCTGCTATCTTTGAAATTGATTCTAGAGCTTTGAATTAAAAAAAAAGAAATATAATAATTTGAAAGTTTGTCAAGCAGTGAAAGGTAGTATATTTTGACACACTAATCCAGTAACTAATCAGTTTTCTAATAAACAATCAGCAGTTCGCTAACATGTCATCAGCACCCCGGGAGCTCCAGAGAGGGGATGAGCTGCCCATGGACGTTAATGAATACACCAAAAATCATTAGGTGATCAATACTTCTGAGTTATTTTCATTGAGCTGATAGGTCTGATACATTAAAGCTGACATTATACATTTGTCAAGATCACAGTGCAGTTTTAAACAGTGGAACAGGCTGCTAAAAATATTCCCCGAAAGATAACCAAAGAAACACAACTTCTTCCCCTGACACACTCAGCTGGTGCAGGAGCCCTGAAAAATCCAAGCATGAAGTCAAGCCCCTATCTCCCAATGTTCAAAAACATGCAAGAATCCCCACAGTGGATGGATGTGGCCCATTTTTATAGGTAATTATTTCCATGACAGGGCATTTTCTATAATTCACTAGAGAGAAGAAAGAGAGGAATGTCTACCAAATAACAGGGCACGGGGCTTCCTCTTCTGTGATAGGGCCATGGGGACTTTCTCATGGTGGTTTTTGCTTTAGTATTAGTGCAGGGGCCCACGCACTGGAGGTTGCATTATTTAAAAGGGGGACAGGTGTCTGCAGCTCCTCCTGAATATCTTTTCCTTCAAAGCTCGAGGAAAGGACATTAGCGGGTGGCTGAGGAGGCTGCCGGGCCCTAACAGGTGCTGGGCCAGTGTCCTAGGCAGCCCAGATAAGTACAGAATGTCACCGTGTGCCCCACTTGCTGCCACAGTTCATCTGTGTGTGTATGTATGTGTGTGTGTACACACAATCACACACAATCAGCCAGGAATAACAACCACAGAAAAGTTGCAGGCCTCCACTAGATTTTGAGTGTGTGTGTTGTTTGTGTAGATTGAGAGTAGACACCAAGCTAATAGTGAGGGTTGTGTGGGAGATACGGACATGGAAGGTAGGGATGGGCCTAGAGTCTCTAGATTACCATCTTTTTGTTCTTTCTATTTTAAGTTGAGAAGAAGAGATAATGTTGAAGTGTGAAACCAGTTCTGTCCTCATCAGACACACTGGCCCTTAGCTATGGGCCACATGTCTATTATTTCTACTGTACCTTCTGGAAAGGTGAACCTCTTAAACCACACAAATATCCATTGATTTCTGCTTTCTGAGCTTCCCACCCCACCACAAACCCCTAGTTATGTAAATTGTTAGGCTGTGACACTGTAACCAGCTTTTGCAAAAAATGCAGCCACCACACCCACCCTCCACAGTCACCGCAGTCTCATGTCCTGCTTCCTCCAGTTTCCAAATTCCGAGATGATCGCTCCTTGGCTGCTGTGCAGAGGCAGTAGAAGTCCCTATTGCAAATTAGCAGCAGGTGAAATTCTATTTGTCATCAATTTCTCTTTGGGGTTACAGAGCAGAAAACTGCAGACAAGCTGCTGCTTTGATGGCTCACTCCTAAAAATCTCTTTTTGTTCTTTATCTATTTGAACTGACAGTGATCAGAGCTGCAGCAGGACAGGGCTCTCTGGAGAAATCACCTTCCCCCTGCCTATTGACAGATCCCTCTGTTCTGCATCAGACGGGCTTTGTCCCATCACAGGCATCCAGGCCTTGGAAGGAGCCACCAATTAAACCTCTTGAGCCGGTAAAATCTGAAGCCACTTTGGAGTGTCTGTTCTGATTAGGCAGGATGAGAGGAAGCCCGTCACCCTGCAGGCCCCGCTGCCCGGTCTCAATTTTCTCTCTTGCCTCCACCAGGTGCGAGAGGTGTGAAAGGAGCTTCACGCAGGCCACCCAGCTGAGCCGACACCAGCGGATGCCCAATGAGTGCAAGCCAATCACCGAGAGCCCAGAATCAATCGAAGTGGATTAACTGATTGGTTGGAATGAAACTGCAAGGAAAGTCATGATTAAATGTCACGGACACTTAAGCAAAACCAAAGATTTCCTCTGAGCAACTTTCAATCAGTCCCAGAAAACCAAAAGCAGTAATAAAATAAGTAAGATGTTAAGAGATATTGATCCTGGCGTGGAAGTCAGACTAGGAAAGAGATTATTTATTTATGACTAGGGATGAGACTTATTTCAGTGGACAACTAACCTGGGATGGCTAACATTTCCAGTCCCACCATGTATTTGCTTTGTTTCTAAAAAGCTTTTTAAAAACTGTTATTTAATACCAAAGGGAGGAATCATATGGGTTCTTCTGCCCACAGTTGTGACTAAGAATGCACAGGGACTTGGTTCTCGTTGCACCTTTTTTTAGTAGCATGTTTCATGGGGACCCATTGTACAGCCCTTCTTCCTGCTGTTTCGGCCTGGCCTGGCCCGAGGCTGGCTGCCCAGGGGGACCTTGGAAGAAGAAGCCAGCGCCTTGGCTGGGTCAGTGCCACCTTCAGCCCCGAGGCATCCCATTGCCGTGTTTGCCACGCTCAGTTCTCGTGCACTTTTCACGCGGCTCCTTCCATCCAGCAGCCTGGTCTTGATGCAGGAGAGCCTGGAAAAGGAAGACAGTGGTTTCAATTTCAAAATTCAAAGGAAAAAGTGGGGGACTTCTCTCATCCTGTCAGGATTGCAAAAACATTGAACATGTACGGAGCTTCATAATAACAGTATATTGTTCCGAAGCGGTTAGTTGATAAAATTTTGTTTTCAATAACATTTTAGCTTAAAAAAAAATGGAAATGAAAATAAAGTTCTTCGGTCTGAGGCTGGATATAAGGTATTAGGCTTCAAGTAATTTTTTTGTTGTTTCTGTGAAAGTGTTGTATATGTGAGCCAAAATAGTGCCAAGCCCCACTGTCAAGGCCCTTTTAGCAATTTTATCTTCCTTCCTCATACAGGTGAAGCCTGGGGGACCCCTTTACTCGCTCCTGAGTGTGGAAGGAGCATTTCTGCAAAAATAGCCCTGACAAGGAAACATTGAGAGGAGGAGCCACCGACAGGGTCGTGCTTAGAACAGATCGCCCAGGAGCAAATAATTTCATCAGTAGGAATTACCTTATCTCCTCGCAAGATTGATTGATTGCACTGTTCTTTGATCAAGTGCTTGGAAAGTGAGTTTAATTTCAGCTAGCCTTTCAGGAGTCCAAAAATGGTGCTCAATAAACCTGGGTCACATTTCATGAAATGATCCAATGTAGGTCCTTTAGCTCCCAGCAGCATCTCAGAGACTGTCTACCTCGATGGCCAGTTTAGATAAAACTCAAGGGTTTTATCTAGAGTGTTTAATAACAACAATTTCTGTTTTGTAAATTTCTTTGCCACCTGATAACAGGACATGGCTTTTTAAGGAATTCCTTGTCTTGGAGCTCTCCTGTTGTCTTCCCTCCATAAAAATAGGAGATACATAAGTGAACTCACTACTGAAAGGCAAGGATACTGCATGGTTCAGTTTAATCTATGGTTACGTATTTGATTCTCAGAAAATCTCCTTTCTACCTTTTTACTTTTGCTTCTCTGTCCCTTAGTACCCAACTGCCACATTTAAAATGAAATAAAACAGGGCCTCATTAATTGTGTTTGTAGTTGTTATTTACACACACACATATATATACAAAAATAATTGCTAGGATCATGGGCTCCAAAGAGAAACATCGCTAATTCTGACCTTCATTGCCCAATCTCAAGTCATTCACCTAGAATTTTCCCCAGTTCTTGTTGGCTTTTTATCATGGAAGTAGTAAGTGGTCTATGCTGCTATGTAACTGTTGCTCATTGAAACTATTCTCTCTGGTAGATAGCAATGCATTCTGATTTTACAGTTCCCTGCCCTAAGTTATGGAGACATTTACCAATAATAACGTGTCATTGGGAAGGGTGGAAAGAATATGTAGCTATATTAACCCAAAACCTGCAAGAAAATGACAGATCAGCTCCACAGATAAACAAGCTATTTCATTTATTAAGGTTGAGCCATTTGCTTGAACTTCTTGAAAATGATAATAAGGGACTCACCTGTATGTTTCTAATATTTGGTTTTTTTTCTTGGTAAGAAAAATCAGCTCAGCCATTTGCCTCATTTCACAATTGAACACAATGTACCCTACTCAGTTCTCATGAGTGCCACATGTGAGAATGAGAAGCCATCACTGCTACCTTGCTACCTGGCATGGGAAGAGTTTCCCTAACAATGATCTCTGCCACCATGCCCGCTTTGCTGGCTGATCCCAAACGTCCACTGAACGTGGCAGTAACCTCGACACCAAAAGACCTGCTCCATTTAAATCTATTTTTCTCCTATATTATTAAGAGAGATTTTTGGCATATATATTCCACCCAATTTTGTCAGCAGATATTTTCTGCTTAACGGATAGAAAATTGGATATTCCAATTTTTCAGGCATTTAGAGACATTCACAATTTTCATATTGCTGACCTATTGCCACCTTCTATCAGCCCAGCAGAGGCCATCTGTTCATGAGACAGGCCTACACTTAGAAATTGACTTGGGACCCTGAAGCAAGTACTGAGATCATTTGGGTCCCAAAGGCTTTTAATCAAAGTATGTGCTGGAGAAGGGGGTGATTCTTGAAACCTCCCAACAATTGCTTTAGCCTCTTCTGTTTAAAATGGACACATAATCCCTTGGGACATAGCACATGGGTGGTAGAAACTGCAGTCATAAATATTTGCCAGTTTCCCTTACTAGCACCTTCCTAACTAGTGGTGTAAAGAGAATAAAGCTCTGAATCCCTGAGGAAAGAGGCTATCTAAGATGACAATGGTAGACTGCCAGAGCTGAATCAGGAGATGGCTCTTGGAGCAATCCTTTACCCTTTTCTATCAGTGGGGACAGAGGAATTTTTTTTTTTTTTTTTTTCAGAATAAGACTTCCCATCCTAGCATAGGCTCATTTATATAGCAAAGAGTCTAAGCCAAAGGGTAATTCCAGGTAAAAGTCAAGGTGCAGGAGGATGAGGGGTGCAGCTGTAGACCATCACATTTCTAGAACAATCTCAGTAACCTAAGGCAAAGTTGAATATTTTCCCCAGGAAATGTGCATGAAATTTGTTTTTCAGATGAGCTTTTCATTTTGGTTTTATCTTTATCTTTAAAAGTGACTTTTTTTCAGAGGAGATGATATGCTTTTACAAAGGTATTGTGTGGGTAATTAAAGCCATAAAACTTAATCTTGTATAATTTATATAATTTGGTTCAATTAGTACATTTTTAACGAGAGTCCATTCAAGTGTAGCCTTGTAGGGAAACTACAACAGAAAAAGATGATGATACCCTCTGGCCTAACAGGGCTTATAATTTATTAGAAAGACTTCATTCTAGCCCAGAAATACAAAGATTTATAAACATTTATCAACTCATCAATTTTTCAATCAATTGATTGGTTCATTGTTTCATTCGTTCAACAAATATTTATTGAATGTTTGTTTTATATAAAGACCCCATTTTAAGTGTTCGCCATAAACAGCATTACTTAAGTGACTATTGGTGAGAAAATAATATTCTCCTCCTAAATGGCTGGCTGGTAACATGGGTATTTTAGTCCTTTAGGCCATTGTCTCAGTGAAGTTAAAGCGATTGCTGCAACTGGGCGAATCTGAGAGATGTAGACTCAGCTGGGGGCCAGAAGATAGGCATGTTTCAAAACGAATCGAGATGCACGACTTGGTTGTCTTTGCTTAACCCACTGGGCTGTTGGTTGTTATAAGCAATATCAAGAGACCAGGATTAGAGCCAAGGTCTTGGGTTTTTATGACCCCCTTCCAATGACAAGGCAACAAATGGAGCAGGGCTGGAGTTGCTGGGAGAAGGAACTCTGCAGACCCTGGCTGGGTCTGAGGCACCTCATTTGTGACAAGCCTTGGCAATGAAGTCCCTGTGCCCAATGTATAGAAGTAGCGTCGTTACTCTATTTGTTTTGCATTCGTTTGAAATATCAAATGCAGGTATCTCTTGAGTTGTTTAAAGTGGGAAACATGGCACATCTCACAAAGTAGAGCATTTCCAGAAAAGCAGGGTCAATAGATCACTCTGAGCATACCCAGCAGTTTTATGTTTGGGAGCAAATTCATTGCTCTCATATTAATTAAGGCTACACATGCCTACAGAAACCAGGCCAGGAATAACAAATTAACTAAACACATTTTTTAAAAAATTAGTTTCTGTTTTTCTTCCTTGATGTGAATATAATTTTATTTCCCATAACCTTCACCAGTTCCTGACATGAAATCCTTAAGAGATACGCTTCTTTAAGTGATAACAGTAAGTTCCAGAAATGTCATTCATATGTCAGGATCCTTTCAAGGTGAAGAGCTATGGAGACCTTTTACAAAGTGACTAGATACCTGGTGCTTCTCCATCTAAGAGTTTGAGGTTTTACCATCACTAGCATTTATCTGAACTACCACAGAATAACACAGAGTCCTGGGAAGAGGCACATATTTCAGCCCTCCTCAAGATTAAATTCTACAAACCTAAAGATCAGCTGTCAGGTACAACTGGTTAGAGAGAGCCCAACTGAAAAGAACATTGCTTTATCTGTGGAAGTCTTGCCATAGATGTTTAGCCTGTAATCCATGGGTGTGTCGAACACTTAAAATATTTATTTAGTTTCTTCTTTTAAGTAATAAATGTCAGATGTTTCCTATCCAACATGTAAAATGGTAAAAAAAAAAAAAACCAAAAATGTGTCAGAAAACAGGGCAAAGACATGAAACTATTGTCTTCTCTATGTACTGAAGATGCTACCATTGTACTTAGAAAAGAATCTGTTGAGTAAGTTTTAATGGAAAATAAGGAAATTCTGAGTTTATTCCCACAGACGTATGTTGACAGGGATGATGATAATGATCATAGCTTATATGTGCAATTACTGTCAGGCACTGTTTTAATTGCTTAATGAGGGTTATCTCATTTAATCCTCAGTAACTCCATAACAAAGGTACTGTCATTACCCCTTTCTCATATATACTTAATCTTATCTTTGTGGCTTTTTTACTTTTATCCCCCTCCAAAACCATAAACAGTTAATTGGTAAAAAAGGAAAATACTTCTCTATACAAAGCTTCTTTTTGAGAAAAAGAGCTTTTTAAAATTAACAAACACAAGTATAATTTATTTATATAATACGTTTGTGGAAGCAATGCTAAAATACTCTTAAAATATGCGTAATTGTAGCTGCTGATTTTGTTATCTCCAAATCTGTGTGGTTGGACAGCAGAATTTCATATATCCGATTGCTGGCAGGCATTGTTTTTGTTTTTCTTAACATGCAACTAAAATTCCACATTAAAAGAAAAAAAATTCCACATTAAAAGAAAAAAAATACACATTAGGACAAATGGCAATAGGCAGGAAGAGCAGGTTATGTTGGACAGTGGCCAAAAGAGAACTAGGTTTGAACACCATCGGCAAGTGAAAACACACCCTGAATAGGGCTACTTTTCTTTCTTTGTTCTGACTGAATGCTAAGTGAGTTACTTTTCAGGCATCAATGGAGTAATTATGCAGTTGTGTGTGTTGGGAATATAGGCTCATGTGGTTAGCCTGTTGGTTTAAAGCAGTGAGGTAGAAAGACTGAAGTCATCAAAGGCACAAATAATGTAGTTACATGCATGAAGTACTCAAGGAACCAGTTCAAGTTCTGGAGCACAGTCTGGATGAAACTGTTGGTGAAGTTTGTTCAAAAAGCAAGTTTACAGAATTTCTCCATGAACTAGCTTTATTACAGGGCACTTCTTTACTGTGGTATTGAAACCACAATGTATGCTGTTTTCCTCCAGATTCTGATTCTAATGGGCATATTTATTTGTTAAAATGATAAATATGTTTTCCTTGTCGGTCAAACATAGTGGGCTTCTAATTGGTATTTCCAGTCTCCTGTCTGGCAAAACATCTCTCTTGCTGCCTTTCTCCCTGAAAGCTTGGCACATCACTTCTGACCGAAAACAATCTTGATATAAATTTTAACAAGTTGGAGATATATTTCTACAGCAGAATTCTTTTGTGTTTAAAAAAAAATTGTGCCGTATCAGGGGATCACTGCATATTGGGGAGAGCAGCCATTTTAGAACAAATGTCCACCAACTCGCAGTCCCTGTTGATCCACATTTGAGCATTGTCTAATGCTAACAAACTCAACCCTTGGAGACTTACTTTCTCTGAACAGTCTATACACATCCTCAAGTGTCTCCCCACTTGGAGAGAATGAAATAGCAAAAGCAGAGGCAAAATTCTTCTCCTTGGAAGTTCAAAGTACTTTATGAAAGAGGCTTCCCCAGGTTCAAATGCAATGGCCAAGGTGGTGACTAAGGTATTAAGGAAAACTTCAGCTCAGATCAGCAAAATTATTTTGGAAACCTGATGTTCCCAAGTTAATTTATTTTGTTATATCAAGGGGAAGGCATCCAGCTTTGTAGGATGCTAATAGAAGTATGCTATTTAGATGCTATCAGGGCATTGTGTAAATTTCCTTAATGTTATTAATATTTTAAATTTACTGTAAGTGTTCCCCCCATTGGAATAGAAATAAGTCTCTCTTCAACTTCCCACCAGATAAATGGTTAGGGTGAGCACTCCATGTCAGTGCTGCTTTTTGGGGTTTGGAAAGTTTAAACAAGTCACTTAAGAGAATGAAAAGAAGTTCAATGTGGGTGGTGAGGAATATGTGGACAGTCTGCTGTAAGAACCACTGGTATGACAAGAATGATTATCCTGCAGTTAGAATGATAAACAATTTGCTTACATTTTTTTAAACTTTAATAAACTCACATCTTTAAAAAAAAAATAAAACTATACTACAAAGGACCAATGAGATCATGCATGCTGCTGTATTCTTGTGATAGAATCTACCAGGATTATGTTGTATTTAAATGAAAAACAGGCACATATTTAGAGATAAATGACCAAGAAATGTAAATATATTTGATTAATAAAATATTTCTATGATGACTTGATCTGCCCTCAGGTTTTGTCTTTCCAGTTCCACATTGGTCATTTTTCAAACACAAACTGTTTGATTCTAGCATGCAGCTTAGGTAGTAGGCAGTCAACAAACTCTTGTTGGGAAGCATAAACTAGAAAATAGACCTAGCTGGCAGAAAGATTGTTAAAATTCAGGCCTGTGGTTTATCCAGATATATTTGAGTTTGCTCTCTTCCTTACTCATGTGCTCACATGCTCATTTGCTCAATCAAGTTGGGTCCACTCTCAAGGACATTCATGCACAGAGGCCCAGCCACAATCAATGGCAGGGTGGACTTGATTTTTGATCTCCAGCCTCATAAGCCTTGGAAAAGAGCAGAAAGCTCTTGCTCTGAGAGTGGCCTGGGCCTATGACACTTCTGGATGTATGTCACCACAGGGCTCTCAGTCAGAAAGCTGAAATCAGCTGTTTGATCTATCTCTTACTCTGTTGGAAAATAAAATTCCACTTGACTAGAAAAAAATACGTGAGCTTCAAGGTACAGCAAGGAGGACACCAAGGCTGCTGTGGATTGAAAGGGGTGGAGATTATGGGAGGTAAGGTCAGAGAGATAAGGTAGGTGGACCATATGGAACCCTGAAGGCCATTGTGAGAACTTGGCATTTCCCCTGAGTGAGGTGGGAAAATCTTGTTTAAAGTAGAAGCAGGATGTGATCTGATTTAAGATGCTTGTTCTGGCTGCTTTGTTGAGAATAGATAGACTGTAGAGCGACATGGACTGAAGGTTACGAGGAGATCTCAATACAGGCGAGAGATGATGGTGCCACCTGCTAGGGTGGTAATGGTGAATGTGGCAGGAAGTAGTTAAATTCTGGGCATATTTTGAAGTTTTAACAGGATTTGCTGATGGATTGGATGTTGGATATTAGATAAAGAGAGGAATCAAGGATGACTCCAATGTGTTTTGGGCGAAGCAACTGGAAAGAGAGATTTCAGGTTAGGGGGTTTACACTCAGTTTTCAGGTTTCTTGTCCTTTTCCATAAGTACCAAGACTATTCCAATATAATAAATGTGAAAATGATTGTTCACAGCAGGCAGGTATCTGACTCTCCCAGAGTGGCCAAGCTTAGCACTTAGTCCCACCTGAAAACAAAAAGTTGGATTTTATCTTGCTGCTTCTGTTGTACTGCATGGATATTCCATTGCCCAGGAATGACATGCAAATGATTCTTGAGAAAAATATTACATCAGAGTGAGGACACACTTTTGACATAGCAGCACTCTGCAGCCATGGGGCACCTGAGTCTCCTTCAGGATAGGGAAAGCACCTTTAAGGAAAGGGTGCTCTGGGAACATACATGAACTCTTTTCCTTGTACAGCTTGTTTCTCTGGTCAGGCTATAGGCTCAGTTTGGTGCCTCTTGAGGAGGGAAGGCAGGGCCAGCCAAGGGGGAGGTTGGTGTTTTTCAGCCTCCTGGTTGGAACAATTCTGAGCAGCTTTGCTGAGACATCTAGCCCACAGACAACCAGTGTTTGTCTTTCATCCATTCTTCATACATCCTCTTAACAAATACTTTCCAGAAGTCTGCTACGTGCCAAGATGCTTATATACAAAAATGAATAGAACATGGTGGGTAATAAAATCTGGAAGGGAAGAAAAGACGTGTAATCAATTAAAATATAGAGGTTGTAGGAGGCTATACAGGAACTAGTGGGGGCAGATTTGAGGGGAGTGGTCAGTTCTCCCTGGAGGGAGGAATTCGGGCAAATCCAAGGAGTTGCTGTCTGAAATGTGAGTTGAAATGAACAGAGACAAGTGTTTGACTCCTCTGCTGAACAGCTGCCCTAAGGAACTGTCCATGTGGGCTTATTTGGAAGATCTGCCACCTACGTTGATGGCCCTTCCCTGAGACGTTAGTCTCATATTTGAATCAAAGTTTTTTCTGTTATTCAAAAAAAATTTTTTTTTATCATTGCTGTTATCCCTGAACGGATAATAATTTTGTATATGTAAACCAAAGGACTTGTCAAAAGTCAACAGCAAACTACTGGTTCGTGGCATTGAGCCAACCTGTGAATATTCTTACCTTTTTGAGATAATAGACTTCTCTGGGAATGTGATGGAAAAATAGACTGCTCCACAGAAAAATTCATAAACACACCAAACTTTACATTGAATTTCAGGAAGTGGGGGCTGGACTCCAAGTTAAGAACCCTGACTCTAAGATCTTACATTTGTAACGGTTCCATTCATTAGTCAATTATAGCTTCAAAAGATTGAGTGGAGATGAAAATAAAAGACTCCTACTAGATAATAAAAGCAGATATATATCTTCATTCCCTTACATGAAAATTCTAACTAACAAGGAAAAATAAAGAGGGTTGATTGGCTCACTCTCATAGCAAGAGAGGCAAGGGGCTTAGGGAGCAGGAGCTTCTCTCCTTGTTTATGACTTAGTATGAGGCCCCTAGATACCCAGAAGGAAAACCAGGCCAAATCAACAAGTTAGAGAGATCATTCTGTTATCATTTAAAAGGGTAACTCATAGCCAGGCAGAGATTTTTCCCACTTACTGTCATCCAGCCCAAGTCAAAACAAAACAAAAGTATTCCCCCATCCCAACCCCAAGTTAAAAACAAACCTGTATATATAGAAATTACATATGACATGTGACCAATTGCAAGGGAATACTAATTATTTGGAATCCCAGTCACAGGCAAAATCAATTATTTGGTGCCTATTAGGCAAAACAGAATTTTTAGTCCCAAACTTGCCATATAATGAAGTGAGGACTAATCTTATATGGTCTTTCTGTCAGTTTTCCCTGCTCTTAGGTAGCCAGTACACACACATTTTATAAGAGATCATCTGTTTGTAACATCCTTAATAAAAGAATTCCAAGATCCCATTATTTATATTCTCTTCTGAGTTTTTATCATCGTCTTTACATTTGCAGTGGGTTGAGTGGTACCCCACCCCCAGAAAAAAGTTATGTCCACTCAAAACCTGTGAATATGACCTTATTTTGAAAAAGGGTCTTTGCGGATATAACTAAGTTAAGGATCTTGAAATCACCCTGGGTTATCCAGGTGGGTCCTAAATCCAATGACAAGGATCCTTATAAGAGTGAGCAGAGAAGACACACAGAAGGGAAGCCATGTGCAGATGTAGGCAGAGATTGAAGTTATGCATCCACAAGCCAAGGAGTGTTTGGAGCCACCAGAAACTGAAAAAGACAAGGAAAGAGTCTTCCCAGAGCCTTTGGAGGGAGCATGACCCTGCTGACACCTTGATTTCAGACCCCTGGAGCCTCCAGAATTGTGAGAGAATAAATTTCTGTTGTTTTAAGCTGATAATTTGTTATGGCAGCCCTAGAAAACTAATATACCATTGTAGTTCATAACCCAACATCTTGCAATACTGGGCAATAGTTATTAATATTAACAAATTTCAATCAAATTCACTTTTAGGAAATTCTCTTCATCAAGATAATTTCATTTCCTTTACTCACATTGGGCAATAAGGCTTGCCATGTTGCTTTTGCAATGTAGAATGATAACATCCCCTAATGACAACTATTCTTAAACATGACTTGTAAGTACCTGGATCTACACAGAATTTGTATACTGCTGACTCTTAGGGTAAAGCTCTTTTTGCAAGCTCTTTTTCATACACTTGCTGACCTTCTTAGTCAGCTGAGGCTGCTATAACAAAATATCATAGCCTGGGTGGCTTAAACAACAGAGATTTATTTTCTCGAAGTTCTGGAGGCTGGGAAGCCCAAGCTCAAGGTGCTGACAGAGTTGGTTCCTAGTGAGGGTATGCTTTCTAGCTTACAGATAACTGCCTTCTTACCCCACCTCTAAATTGGGGATTGGGGCTTCAACATAGGAATTTTGGGAGCACAAAACATTCAGTCCTTAACACTGACAATTACTTGTTTTTCAAACTTTTATTGTCTTCAGAGCACATATGGCAAAAAGCATGTTTGTAGCTCACCAATTTTAGGTGTATTTTTAAAAGAGTTATTGTATGTTTTTAAATAATAAATAAAACATTTTGAAATTAATTGTATTTTTTTTCATATAAACTACAGGAATGAAAGTGTCTGTAAACTTCCCCAAATTATCTTCCTGAAAGGTAATATGGTCATCTGGCTCCTAATAGCTTGAGCTGTAGGTCTGTTTCTTCATCTGGTCAGTTTCTTTTATTTTTCTTTATTTCTTTTAATTTAGAAACCCTTAAGTCCCAATTGTAAGTTATTGGCAATGGCAGCAGGTCTTTGATGGCTCTGTGAGAGTCGTTGACAATCAGGTTAAACATAGACCCAGGAATTAAGAATTTTTGCACTGAAAATTACTTTCAGCACTCTGTTGGACTCTAACCTGAAGAACATATACTGTTTCAAAGTTGGAAATTTGACATTTCAATTTGAGAGTTAAAAGCAAATGGTTTCCTAATCCATTCTGTTTGCATATGGCTATAGAAGGTATTTCTTCCTGTTCTGTTGTAGTATTTGTTTATGGTTTTAACATGTGTCCAATAATACATCATTGTTTTTTTTTTCTCTCCAACAAACAATAAAAATGATCAAGTAACAGAAAAGCTTGGCAGTTAGACATTTGCATTCCAGTTTGTTCTTATTAAGAAATTATGGTTTCAATTTAAAAATCATTATATCTTAGCACCGATTATAAAATCAGAGTGTTCTCAACCTTTGGTAACCACAGAGCCCATTGTGAGCAATTCATATAAATACAGCCCACCAATTTTAGTACACTTAAAAAATGCATCCCTAGGATAATAAATCTGGGGTGGGGGGGCGGCATTTTGAATCATTGAAATGTCCTTCTACTTTGTGTTTCTTTGTAGCCATTCCCTTTACCATGTAAGGTTATGGTTTGGGTCACTAAAGTGGTGGAGTCTATTTCCCCACGCCTCAAATATGGGCTGGCTTTTGACCTGTTTGGCCAATAGAATGTGGTAGAAGTGATGGTGGGCTCATTCTGAGCCTGGGCCTCCAGAGGTTTTGTGTGTTTCTGCTTGCTCTCTTGCTCCTCCTTCATTGCCATGAGAACATGCCTGGGTAGTCTCCTGGGGGATGAGAGACACTTGGAACTGAGCCAAGTTGCCCCAGTAGACCCAGCCATTGCCAGCCAACCCTTAAACATATGTGAGCCCAGCCAAATTCAACAGTGCTACCAAGCTAACCCCCAGATGATTCCAGCCTCATGAGCAATACATGGATTGTTTTGTGTCACAAAAATTTTGTGATTCTTTGTTGCCTAGAATAACCGTGGCAATGGATAATCAATACCATAGTCAACAGAGCTCAGTGTAGAGAATCACAGTGTTTGTACTCACCATTGCCTTTTCATACAGCCCATGGAAAAGACATTCAGTGGCTGTGAGTTTATTATGTTTACAATTTTCAGTATTTCTTTCAACATTTAATTAAGTTTTGGAGGCATATTTTTGGCTATCTACTGTTCTTTGTGAATGAAGCTAGATATGGATTGACACTTCAGGACAAATTATTTTACTCTTATTCTTACTGCACGCATAGCTAGCACCCCATCAATACTCAGACTAACTCATTTTTCCATTTATATCATAGCTCACAAAATAATTATCAACTTAACAAAAAATCTCTTCTGTAGTATTTGCTTTCACTGTTAATTAGAACAAATAGTCATCACACGTTTGTCGTTCATATGTAGTACACATATGCTGAATTTGTACCCTGTACATCAGTGGTTTTGTCCCACTGCAGGGTGAAATATCTGTTAGCACATGTTTGATTTACTTAATTTGACAAACATTCATATAGCAGGTATCCTGTGCCAAGAACTGTCTTAAGTGCTTTACAGTATTGATTTACTTAATCTTAGCAGCTCTAAGGTAGGTACTGTTATTATCCCTATTATATATTAATACATGAGGAAACTGAGGCACAGAGAGGTTAAGTACCTTGCCCCAGGTCACATTGCTAGCAAGAGGCAGAGTTGAGATGTGAATTTAGCACTCTTGCTCTGGAGTCCACATTCTTAATCACTGCACATAATAGAAACTGCTCCTTTACACTTATGTCATTATTATGTGAAATCTACAGTGCCATTTGAAAAGGGGGCTTCTCCGGTAGTTTGTTCTGCTTTTTTCCCCAGTGTGATATCAATTAGTAAATACATAGCTGGCTTTATAGGCTTATGGCAATAGTGTGACTTGTTTTGCTGTAGAGAGGGATACTTTAAATGAAACCTCTGTACTTTTGGTCTCACCTATGCCTTAGCAGCACAATTTGTAAATTTCTTACTAGAAAGTATTAATATTATTTGGTACTTGTTCCAGAAAAACTCTGTTGGTTTATCAGGAAGGTTGTTATGCTGTGTTTACAAACAAGAGGAAGGCTTGAGTTGCTTCATGACCCTATATGACAAAGTTCCATAACATATAATGTACTAGAGACAAGGGGTGAATAGATAGATAATTTTATAAAATCTAATTTTCAGATATCATGTAGTTGGATTTACATGTCCCAGCTTTTATATATATACTTGCGTTCTCATGACCATTTACATTTATGACATTATCTTGAGTTATATATTTTTGTTACTATTTTATTACTTTCTTGCAATTCATTGTACCACTTTGGAGTGTGTGTGTTTATGTGTGTGTGTGAGAATTGGGAATAAAATGCCACCTAACTGAGAGGCAGCAGAGTGTCAAAGTTTATGGACTCAAGCCAGGTTGCCTGGGGTCAAATTCCAAATCCAGCACTTAATCTCTCCAAGATACACTTTTCTCATCTATAAAATTATAAAATGAGGATAATAATAATAATAATATCTACCTCATGGAATCATTCTGAAGTTTAAATGTGTTCACTTGAAACCAGTATAGCTGGCATTTATATGTATATATATCTGGCATATAATTTGCCATCTAACAAATTAAAATGCATGTATAATGAAAATGAAAAATACAAATTTAACTATTGTAAATATTAACATGCAAATATAATGACAAACTATACCCTGTTGACTGAAAGTTAGCCATGGCAAAATGACCACATGGAATCCTAATGGTACGTGGTTATTGAGGACAGAATGGGATTTTTGTAAAAACCATAACTAACCTTACATTGCAAATTTGTGACATGTATGTAAACAAAGTTGTCTCCTCACCTTTTCCTCTGAAACCACAAACTCCTAACAGACCACATTCAGGTTATCCCAAAATTTAGTGGCTTGAAACAATCCTTTTATTTTGCTCACAATTTTGTGCATAAGAAATTCAGGAAGGGCTCAGCTGGGCAGTTCTTATTTGGAATGTTCAAGCAATTGCAGCCAGCAGTTGGATGGTGCTGGATCATCTCTAGGCTTGACTGGGCTGGACATCCAAAATGACTCTCCAGCATGGCTGGCAGTTAATGCTGGATGTCAGCTGGGAGCTTAGCTGGGGCTGCTGATCAGAGTACCTAGACATGGCTGCTCTAGCATGGCAGCAAAGGGGACCATCCAGAGTAAGCATCCCAAAAGGACCAGCCTCGGAAGTGACATAGCATCACTCCCACTTTATTCTGTTGGTTGAAGCCTGCCCAGATTCAAGAGAGGGGACATTGGCCCCACTTCTCAATGGGAGGAATGGCAAAGAATTTGGGGGCTGTGTTTTTAAATTACCACAGACCACTTAATAGAATCGCAGTAACTACAAAAGATCTGCAGAAACTTTCCTCTGGGATATATACATGTTGAATATTCAATTCTAGTTTCTTTAATTTTTTCTTAAAGGTCTAATGTTTTAATCCTTGGGCCATTCACAGAGGTTTATTCTGAGCCTTTCATGATAGAAATATCCCAGGGCCAGAACAAAGAGAACTCAGAAATCAGCTAAAATTTTGAAAGATTGAGGAGAATCCAGTGAAATTTCTTATAAACCATTGATGGCAACATTCCTCTCTCTCTGGGAGCTTGGAGATCTCACTAGTGCTGTGGCCACAGGGTATTTAAATAGCTCTCCTTATGGACTGACTCAGATTGACTCAGCCTTTCCTTAGACTTGGGAAATTCATTGCTGTTCCCTGCCCTTGCTACTTCTCCAAGTGAATTCCATATATGACTTGGGAAAAAAATTCCCTCTTCTCATTATGCCCTGTCTTTGTCCCCCTCATGCATTGTGCACCCTCAGTGGGCACCTCCCATGTGAACAGTTTCCCTGGCTCTGAGGCTTCAAGTACTTCTTGACTGGGTCCTCCTTTGTTAGGAGCAGCAAGAGACCTCATCCATTGAGTCCCAGATATGAGGGTACCACCCACATAAAACAGGCCAAAAAGCAAGTGCTCTAAGAGAAATTGTTCTTCGATGAATCCATATGGAAAGAGGCCAAAATCCACAGCTGGATGAGGTCTGTTTTCAGGTTTGGAAATAGTTTGCTTTCTAAAAGTTGACATTGTCCATGGGACAAATATATTTGGTATCTCCCATTGCTACTGACTGGGGGCAACTCTGATGAATATGCATTGACCAAATAACAAAAGAAAACCACTAGCCCCTCAAATGAAGTAAATAAGCTGGATCTGATGTGGCGGTTCCTTGAGTTTCACAGAGTAAGGTTAGAAGAATCATGGACAGATTTGGTTCATCTTCTTTTAAAACACTATCTCCTGCAGTTAAGAGAATGCCCCTGCATCCTGATCTTCCTCCTACTTTCCAGCTGCTTTTTCCATTTAAGACAGCCTTCCTGGAATGTGTTGCTTTCATGCGCACCCTGAACACTAGCCTGGGAGGCACGTTACTCTTCAGCAGGCTGTGTCTCTGTGAACAAGGCAACCATGAGGCAAGGCCTGGATCTCAGCCTTCCTGACCTCCTGCTTTTTACAAGAGAAGCTTTGAGGAGTTACAGTTCATCCCAGCTCACTTTTCAGGTGCAACTTTCATTCTGCAGCATTTCCTTGCAGCCCTCTTCCTCTGGGCCAAGTTTTGAAAGTGCTCAAATTCCACAGGCCTGAGCTTTGGATATGAATTTGAGTCTTACTGCTTTGTGGTCTTCTGGCCAATCACAAAGCCTCTTTGATTAAAAACGAAGGAGTCAAGAAGAGGCTAAGGTTTTCTTGCACATCAACAAGCTCTTCAAAGCAACATTTCAAAAAGTGCTAATGACTCAGACCAGATGGAGTCCATTTCCCTGAAAAAGCCAAGTGTCTAAAGAAGCAGGAAGTGAAACTCATGCAGACCAGTGTCTTTGGGTTTTCCAAACTCCAGCCTCGCTCCAAATACCACCGAGCTGCATCCTGCCTTCTCTCCTGGCTGCCTGAACTGCCATTGCCTTTCAGCCTTTGGGCCTGACTTAGCCCATATGGAAAATAACCTCTGACTTCAAACCTGGGCTGGGATTCTTAGACTCCTTTCATTACCAAAATGCTTTTAGTTCAAAGTAATTCTTTTATTTTATTTTTATTTTTTAATTGTGGAAAAATATGCATAACATAAAATTTACCACTTTAACCATTTTTAAGTGCACAATTCAATGGTATTAAATACATTGTTGTGCAACCATCACCACCATCCATCTCCATAAGTTTTTCATCTTCCCCAGCTGAAACTCTGTATCCATTAAACAATAACTGCCCATTGCCCACTCCCACTAGCCCTTAGAGACCACCATTCTACTTTCCATCTCTCTGATTTTATTCATCTCAGTACCTCATTAGATGGAATCATACAATATTTTTCCTTTTGTGACTGGCTTATTTCATTTAGCATAGTGTCTTCAAATTTCATCCATGTTGTAGCATGTGTCAGAATTTCCTTCCTTTTTAGGGTTAATAGTATTCCACCGTATGTATGTGCTACATTTTGTTTATCCATCCATCCATCGATAGACACTTGAGTTGCTCCCACCTCTTTGCTATTGTGAATAATGCCGCTATGAACATGGTTGTGCAAATATCTTGTCGAGAGTCTTCCTTCAATTGTTTTGGGTATATACTCAGAAGTGGAAGTGCTGGATCATATGCTAATTCTATTTTTAATTTTTTGAGGAACTACCATACTGTTTTCCATAGTGTCTGCACCATTTTATACTCCCACCAGCAGTGCACAAAGTTCCAGTTTTTACACGTCCTTGCCAACCTGTTATTTTCTATTCTTTTGATATAGCCATCTTCATGGTATGAAGTGGCATCTCATTGTGGTTTTGATTTGCATTTATTTCCCTAATCTTTTCATGTGCTTTTTGGCCATTTGTTATATCTTCTTTGGAAAAATGTCTATTCAAAGTCTTTTGCCTATTTTTTAATCAAGTTGTTAGGTTTTTTGGTGTTGAATTGTAGGAGTTTTTAAAAATATATATTCAGGATATTAAACCTTTATCAGATGCATGAGTTGCAAATATTTTCTCTGATTCCATGGGTTGCCTTTTCACTCTGTTGGTAGTGTATGCACTTTGATACAAAAAACTTTAAAATTTTGATGTAGTTTGATTTATTTTTCTTTTTGTTGCCGGTGCCTTTGGTGTCATATCCAAGAAATCATTGCCAAATCCAATGTCATGAAGCTTTTCCCATATGTGTTTGTAAGATTTTATAGATTTAGCTCTTACATTTAGGTCTTTGATCCATTTTGAGTTAATTTTTGTATATGATGTAAGGTAAAGGCCCAAGATCTCTCTGTTATATGTAGATATATAGTTTTCCCAACACCATTTTGTAGAAGACTGTCCTTTCCCCATTGAATGAACTTGGCACCATATATGGGAGGATTTATTTTGGGACTCTCAAAGTAATTCTTGACTCATTGGATTGTGTTGATGGTCACAGAATTGCTTTCTTCTCCTTCAGACCAAAGGCTAGACCCTGAGGCTGCCAGGATGTCCTAGAATACTTGATTCACCTCAGTCAGTTCATTCACCCATGAGCAGCTTTGGGGGCATATCAGCTCTTTCTGTATAAAAGATTTATACTGTGTTTTCCAAGTGAATGAGTAACACAGCTCTGAAAATGCTAGTGGGTTGAGGTGGGAGGGAGTATAATGAACAAGCCATTGCAGATGTCATGAGTGTTCCAAAATGGGAAACATGGGGTGTATTTGAGGTGTATAACAGTTTGGGATTCAGGGAAGTTTTTTTTGACCAAATGAAGTCCAATCTGAAAGCTAAAGGATCAATGGGAGTTAGTTTGGCGAAGAGTTGAAGGAAGATGTCTCAGGCAAGGGAACAGTATGTTACTGAGTCTTCTCTGGTCCTCTGAATATGTTTTGACAATACTAAGAGCCACCTAGAATTAAAACGGTATGTTTCCTTATGTCTCCCTCCTTAGACTTGAAGTTCCTTGAGGACAGGATTGTGTGATAGTCACCTTTGTATCTTCAGTGCCTAGCACTGAAGTGCCTGCCCACAGTGAGTTCAGTATATGCTTATTTTATCAGACCAATGAACACTGAGCATCCATCTTTGGTTTCTATCACCTTTTAAGTCAGATGTCATCATCAAATGAAACATTTTTTTTTAATGTGGAATCTCTGATTTTGTCTTCATAGATACCCTGTGAGATAGGCATTGTGACCTAGTTTAGAGATAAAAAATAAAAATCCAAGGCTCTTAGAAAGCAATTTGTCTAAGGTCTCATAGCTAGTGAGTGGAAAAGTCAGGATTTGAACCCAGGTCTGATTGGAATAAGAAGTCATGTTCATGTAATTATTTCATGCTGCTTCATTTTGCACTTTCCCAGATAATTCAGAATTGTGAGTAGGGAAACTAGCTTTCACTGGGGGCACAGATACCATGCCAGCAGTTCGTGTTATAATAATACCTTTTATTGAGCACTTAGTATATACTAGGCTATTCTAAGTACATTTCATGTCTTTTCTCACTAAATTCTCACAACAGCCCATAAGTAGGCTGTATATCCTTTAGATGAGAAATAGAGGCACAAGAGCGTGAAGGCCGTAGTGGCGGGATCTACCCTGGTCGTCCAACTCTCCTGGTGTGGGTCTATTTCTGTTTTGAGAGGGAACTGGTCAAGGATATGTCTTGTCTGCTTAATCATTGATATTGATGATCTCTTCTTTCTCCCGACAGTCTCTTAAGCTGCCTCCAAATAATCAGAAAAATCACTTACAATGGGGCAGAACGTAAGAAATTCTTTCTCCCAAGTAGAAGTTGAGGCATTAACCCCAGCTTCTCCATGTCTTGCGTTGAGTTCTTTCTGCCTGGGAGGTTGATAAGACCACGCAAGAGAGAACTCAGAGCTTCTAAGCTCTGAAGGTCTGCCCAGAACCCAGCAGCTGGGTCAGACACTGTGACCATGATTTATAGATCAATAAACAGAGCCTTTCCAAACCATGTGTCCCCTCCTTCAAGGGAGCGAGTGATCAACTTTCTGAGTGTAAAACCTACTTTTCATAAAATATTTTTGTTTGTTATTAAGAAAAGCCTTAGTGTTTGGGGTGGCGGTGAGGATAGTGGGAATGAGAACCAGGAATAGCATGCAGAAATTAGACAACAAAGAGAGACTTAAGCAAAATACTTGTGGGCACAAACACCACACACTCTGACTTAGGAGGATGTAGCCAGTCAAACGCTATCTATCCATGTCTGCTCTGTTCCCCTGCAAACCATGTTTGTAGACAGTGACCGCTGGCTCATGTATTCCCCTAAGGAGAAAAATTACACATGTGGGAAATTGGATCCTCCTCCCCTTCTGCCTTCCTCCCGACCCCTCCCCACCGCTGTCTCCACCCCCACCCCCACTCCCCAAAAACACCCAAACTTTTTTTGAGCTACATGATGCAATGTGTGATTTTTTTTTTTCTGGACAGAGGAGAAGCAGTTGTTTCTTTCTCAACTAATTTTTGTTCCAAGACCTCACAAGGCGTGAGGAGAATAATTTCCTGAGTAAAGAAAGCATTTGAGTGTCTGCATCTAAAGATACACAAATTGCAGAACTTAATGGGAGTAGGGTGGAGACTAGAGGGAACGAAAACAGAAGAAAGTCATTCGTGCTACAGGGAAATTAGAAACCAAGACCCCTGCTCACTTGTTTTCTCTCTCTCTCTCTCTCTCTCTCTTTTTCACCATTCCCTGTGGCTATAAAGAACCCTATAGGCTTTAAATAAGTTCAATTTCCTTCAGCTTGAAGAAAATACTAAGGCATTTTTTTCCTTTTTCTTTTAAAGATCTAGGTCACTGATTATGGAAGTTGGGGTATGGAAGGTTCTTAGGAGATGTTATTGTAATAAATTCTAGTCTGACTTATTGGGTTGTTAAATTATAAATTCTATTAAGGCATATTTTCCTCCAGTTTCAACTCCAGCCAGTTTTCCCTATGTAAAATACTCAGATTACACACAAGTGAGCACTAAAGTGGAGACAGCAGGGAGGAGGGTAGATAAGAGTTAGGTGTCACATCCAGAAAATTCCTATAGCCATGAACCTTAGGGGCGCACAATTAGCAGGCTTCTCGGGAAGGTTATACATCATGTCCAGGACTTTACATTAAAATGACTTTTTACTCAAGTCATTTGTTAGTCTGTTGCTGCTTCACATATCTGATTACATTTCATCTTGTGTTAAATCAAGGCAACCTGCATTTAAAAATAGGCTCCCCCAATTTTACTTCTAACTCTCGGCAAGAGTGGAGACTCCTGCAGCATTTTGCCTCACACTGCTCCACAAGGTCTGCAGAATCACAACCTTTTGCTGAAAGTATTTGTTGTTGATTGAATCCCTGATTCTCCGACAAAGATGTGTAATTGGCAAATAAAGGCCTAATCATGTGCTAAATACTGATTTTTCTCTTTAGGGTTCAACTCATTCTTCTTCAACTGCAGTCCTAAAAGGATCTGAAATTGTGTGATTCCTGTTGCTAATCCTACAATCATTGCAGACAGAAAAAAGAGAAGAGACTCAGAACTGATTACAAAGGAGCAGAGGACACCATGTGCACAAAAAAGCCAAGTCCTTATGCTTTGAGGCCAACTGGATCTTCCTTATATGAAGACTAGCTTCATTTCCAAGCAGTGTGTCCTTTTATGGGGGACTGGGGTTATGACCAAGTGCTGCTTAATGACCAAGACTTCACTGGGTAGAAAACTGAGCCTCTGTATAATTCACTCTATTTATTGCATGAAGGTACTGTTAGGTTTTTGTGCCACTGTGACAGGAATGGCTACAGCATTGGAGGGAAATCCTGCCCACCACAGGCCAGGACCACATATGTCACATCCATTACGTTCCTAATGCTCTTCCCCGGTCCCCCTCTGTTTCCAAATGCTTAATGCTCCTGTGAGTAAATGATTTCTTTCCACTACTGCTTAAAGTGCCAGAAGGCAAGAGAAATTTAAACAGACCTAAGATCAACATTGTGAGTTTACTTGGCCTCCCCATCTAGCAACACTGCCATAAATTTCTTCGGCTTCTTAGTTGGGAATTTAAAAGGCCTATAGTCTTGGCAAGCTTTATATAACAATGTTTCTTCTATATGGATTATAAACTTACAAAATCCCAAGCAATGGTGGGGTATCGTATTTGGTCAGTGGGTCAACCTGAGAAGCCAATAGAAAAACTCAACACCATGTCCAGCCAAACACTTTTTCTGGGTTTGGCCTGGTGGGTGGAAACAGCTTGGTCAGCTCCATTTCTGACAAGGTCAGGAGCCAGGTCTTGAGGAGTGTTATGGGCCTTTTTAAAAATTTCCCTCTGGAGCTTTGCTATATCAGAGGCCTGTCTTCTGTGGCCCTTGCAGAGCCAGGGGCCCTAAGCAATGTTGTAGCTGGCGGAGCCCTCGAGGAATCTCCGTTGAGACATTACAAGCTCTGGTTTCATGAGGCTCTCTCAGACAGCAACTCCTCAGAGTGCAGGAATGCTCAGAGAGCAGGAATCAGCGCCAGTTTGTGCTGAGTTTGGTCCTGGGAGGCCTGGGGTTCATCAACCAGGCGAGTGTGCTTGATTCTATCAAAGGAGCCTTTGTGATAAGAAGGTGCCCCTCCTTCCCTGCATGACCACATTTTCCTCTTCAGAATGACTTGCTGTTGAAGTTATATATGCGTCTTTTCCCAGGTGCATGGTAGCTGGCACAGAACACTGTTGCACAGGACTGGTGGGGGGATCTTTTAAGTGACTTAGTTTCAACAAGAGCCCAAAGGTCCCTCACTAAAGCCAAAGAGTATTTCCTTAATGAAAGCTGGCACCCCCCATAGGAAGCTCTCCCCTCAAAACAAGTGTCAGGTTTTCTGCCTCTCATGGGGTCACTCAGTTGAACAATGGGACTCAACATTGAACATGACTCCTCATGTGCAAAGAGCTATGTGTTAGGAACTGAAGGGGTGAAAACTGGCCAGCAATTGATTATCCCCAGTATCCGAGTATTGGAGTGATGTGTGTATGCAGAGAAGACCTGTCTTTTCCTGCTGCCAGGGCAAGTACACAACTATGTGGCTTTACTCTGACCTTAGAGACACATTTGGGTTTTACTCTTAGCAAGAAAACTTATGAAGATTGCTCTCGTGGCTCTAATTCATCACCCAGGATGGACTGAAAAAGAAGTTTCCAACCAGCAAGAAGAGGTGAGAAGCCAGGGAGGTCCGTGGGTTGATGAGAAGAGGGAGGCTACCTTTTCATTTCACCAAGGCTTATCTTCTTATTAGAAGGAAACTAAAATATAAAGATAGGAAAATAACAAAGAAGACCAATTAGAAGACCTCAGTTTCTAGTATGTAGCCAAATAAGACGTGTCAGGGAGAAATGACAGACATTGAAGTAATGTACCGTCACACAGGTGTTTCTAGTTTGTTTTCTCATAATTCAAGGCCCAGGCAGGACTCAATTAAATCAGAACCTTCCATTGAAATTTGGTTCAAGGGTATACTCTTTAAATCTATGAATAATTAACCTATGGTACTTATTGCCTGGGAGTATTATTTAGGTCAAGTGAAGTAGAAAACAATTAATGATTAGGACTGCAGTTTAGATCAGCAATTTTTAAACTTTTTTTAAAAAGTGGAACTTTAAAAAAAATGAAATATTGAGCAAAATCACAATGTATAAAGGTGGAAATGTTTTGGGTGGTGGGAGGGAACCATTGTCTCCTCTTTGCCCTTGAAGCACCTATAGCTTCATAGAAAAGAGTGTGGAAATTTGTGTTTTAGGTAATTATTTAGAAAACTAGTCACTATGGAAGCATTGGACCAGGTATTCTCAATAAACCAGTTCCCAAGGAGCCATAGCTGATGAAGCTTATAGCCTCAGCATTTCTAGAGATAAAGCTTCTAGGCTTGATTTTCCGTGAATGATGATGTTAGGAACAAAATTAAAGCTACTGGCTGCCATCATTTTCCAACTGTCTCCTTTGTGATATGGAAGTTACTCTATATACCAACATCCAAAAGGTATGATGAATGTGGAGTATCCATTCACTCAAGGTCTCTCCTGTGCTGGGATACCTGTTACAGTCCCTCTCTAATTTCTGAATTTGCTGGTAGTTAGAGGTAATCAGTCTGAGAGGTATCAGAAAAACAGGTTTTATAACAATTTTGCCTATTGAAAATGTCAATAATAATTTCATATCATTGGACTTGTAGAATTACTCCCAACAAAAATTCATTTGAGCCTCTAGAAACTGTTAGCAAAAGCAAAAGAAGACATTTAAGATTATTTTCTGACTTCCTGCATGCCTCTTCCTGAGGATTGCATGTTGATCTTCATAATTTGGGATGTGATTAAAATGGATTGGTTTTCAAATCAGATGCCTCTGCCCCATGTCAGGCCTTGGTTGTACGTGAGATGCATGACTCACCTTACCTTCTGTTTCACGTGTGAAGCCAGTGCCTCTTGAAGCCAAGTTCCTATAGATTTTGAAAGTACTGTGTTAGTCCTGGAATTGGGTCATCTGTAAGTGAAATAAACAGGTTAGCAAAGGAGGTACAAATCTTACCTAAAGGTCTGTACATCTAAGATGGACATTCACTTCCAAATAAATTTGGAATCAAATTTATTTTGGGTATCAATCCCCAAAGGTAGGTAAATATGGATCAGATGGCTCTGCCTCAGAGAACTAAATGATTCTTTCATGTTTAAAATTCTGTTCAACTTAGTGAGAAGTGATTATTAAGACATGTAATGAAGTCCCATTTTATATGGAGACTTGATTCCAATGTCAGTATTTAAGGCAAGAAATGTGTGTAATCCAATCATCCTTGAAAAACCCTAATAATGCATATAAAAGTACAATAGTATGTATGTATAAAAGTTTAATTATATAGTAAAACACAATGTATAATAAAGATTACATATGCAAGAAACAATTTATAATATTTCTAATTGCACGAAAAGACATAGATTCTGTCTAATTATATGTGGCTGAGCTGTTGTAAGTTAAATGGATGCACACGTGGCCTCTTCTCGCAGACACATGTCTGGGTGGGCCACACAGACACTGGGGCCAGTGCTGGTTAATTCCTCTATATTCACATACCTTCACTCCCAGAGTTTGTTTATCCACCCAGTTCTGTTTTTCATGGTCCCATTTCTTTGCAGTATCTTGTAGCTTCTTGGCCTCTGGTTGACTTTCCTTGAGAGGAAGCATAAGAGGATTGACATTTTTTATTTAATTGGTTGTCATCTACTTAAAATATTCTCTGTTATGAAGAACTAATTTTATAGAGAGTCAGAAATCAGCCTTGTGAAATAAAGATGAACACATTGTTTAGACCAAATGCAAGTAGGTTAACACCAATTTCTACTTGTTTCTTTACCAACATTTTGGGTGAAGGTGGGGTGGGAGGCGTCTTGCCTTCCACACTTACTGGATTTAGATGTGGTTAAACTCATAATGCTGAAAAATAGTCAGACTAACAACCATTCGTAATATTCCAGTTAAGAAGAATTACCCTTATCCGTGGTTTCACTTTCCACAGCTTCAGTTACCCATGGTTAACCACAGCCCAAAAATATTAAATGGAAAATTCCAGAAATAAACAATTCATAAGTTTTAAATTGTATTTCAGAGGTACGGTGACAAAAGGAATTCTATGGGGATTGGTCACCTCTCAGTACCCACAGTGGAAAACAGGCCTGATTCTCTACATCTGATTACCTTTCCCTCATCCTGGGCAAAGCATCTACCCCCATCTTAGGGCCACTCGTGACTCTGTCAGCCATCTCTTCCCCTTACCAGCTCTAAGGATCACTATTTTGGGTACGGGTGAAGGATGGAACCCCAGGGAGATTGGTTTGGTCTGATTCCCACCACTTCTTCTGTCATACTCCAGGATAAGCAGCTTTTGAATTTAAAAACTCATAATGTATCCCTTTGTTCACCCATTCCCCCCTGAAATTGCCCTCCAGTGGAGGCCAGACGTCTAACGGTCCTAATGGGAGACACTCATAGGGCCATAAGGCTAAAAAAATGCAAAAGAAAAAACCTCACATAACTAATATATCAAATTATTATCCCACCACACTAAGAAGTATGTAGAGATTTGATACATGGCTGTTAAATAGAAAACATATATGATCATATAACTTTAGCTCCCTTCTCTAAAAGCTGAAGACAAATGGTCCATCAAAAGGTCTATAAAGTTACAGCTGAAACAGTCTTGCAAATCATATGTGCCCAAGGAACCATTAAAACATGCATCATTTTAAAGACCTGGAACCCTCAGATGTGAGTTTCACATTTGGTGAAACCTCAGTATTAGAAGTTGAAAAGTGGGCAACTCCAAACATTCAAACTTCAATGGTGGCAGTGTTTAAAAATTGGTAGTAGCTTGTCAACCATTACAGTGGATTTTTGATGTTCTCTTTCCCAACACTTAGAGATGAAATTTATAATATATAGATCACTAAATAAAAACACAGAATGTCATCTTTGAGGCACACAGATTGATGCAAAATTGACTCAAATAAATGCAATGTGTGGCTATCTTCCAGCAAGTGCTTTCAGTGCTAAAGAGTTCCATACAATAGATTTCCATTTTCAAAATCACATCAATTTTTACTTAGAGCATTTCTCAAAACAGGTACAGCCACTTCCAATCAGCTGCCTGGCTATAATTTAAGATTCTCTTTCCATTAAGTTATAAAAGTTTGACCAATGTGTGGCAGGATCTCATTGCTTTGGTGTCTTGATCTGGAAATCACTGTTTCCAGTGTTGCCAAGGATTGTGCCATCAGTTGCTGTGGGATGAAGGAAAAAAAAAAAAAACACCCAGAACTTTTCCTGGAGTTTGGAGTCACATCATTTGGAAGAGGGAGATAGGTCTTGGGCCAAGTTCCCTTCCATGACTACATGTTTGGAACAGGAAGCTTCTCTGTGGCTGGAGAATTGATTGATTGCTTGATATTTATTGAGCACCCATGGTGGGTTTGGTTCTCAATATATATGAACACAATAGTTTTCTTTCCCAACCAGAAACATGATTGAAGATGCTGCCTTAAGTACTTTCCAAAACAATTCTAACTGGAGTCATTCCTATATCCTTTCAGGATGGGTATAAACAAAAAAATTAAGTAAATGTGGTTTTATCAGAAGTTTCTTGTCCTTCACCTATGGACCCCAAGTACTTCCCAGTATTGAGTCCAACCTCTGACTGGAATTCAAATTGCCCTTTGTCATTGGTGAAGTCTGTGGGAGCCAAGCCCTCCCTGACCTCCATGGCAACTATTGTTTTATTTCAGAGTAAAGGTCATCTGGAATTGGGAGAAATCCTACAATTTCTATCACCAGCAGGAATAAAAGCCCAGGCTTGGCAAACCTAATTTGGTCTGTGCTTCCAAAATGACTGCCTAGGAGGATTGCTCTCCTCTGGGCTAGATGATTTCATTAATTGGTGTCTAACTCATAAGTCTGAGTTATTTATTGTAAAACCAAATAGGGACCATATGACTTTGAAGATCTGATCAGACCAGGCTGTGTGGGCCAGATACTGAGTAGATCAAGCCTCCCAACATTAATCTGTCACAGTCTATTTTTCACTTGCTAAATCAGCTTTATGCAAATGTTCCCCTAGAGGGGCTCACCTATTGAAGAACCCCTCTCCTTCACCTCCAACATCTGTAGATGTTTTTGAGATATGGGCACATAAACTTGTCTTTAGATGTGCACTTAGACTTTTAGAGTGGGAAGAAATAATAGCAGTCATCTTGTTTAAGCCCCAACTTAACATATGGCAAAACTGAGGTGAAATGACTTGTCCAAGATCACAGAGCCAAAATGACACCAAGAGGAGAAAATTATTATTATATAAGTTATGCATAAGCAGGTCTAGAAAGAGCCCACCATTTTATCCAGCCTTTGGAAAACATCCCTCATTCTCAGAAGCTTGCCACATTTCCCCTTCTAACTCACCTTGTTTAATAGATTATAAGAGCAAAACATAATGCAAACAAACACACCAACAATCAAAAGTAATATATATTTTGGAATATCTCAACTATTCTACTCAGAAATAACTATTGTTAATTTTTTGATGCATATACTTACACTCTTTTTAACTAAGACATAGAAGGCATATGACTGTTTACAAAACTTTGTGTTAAAATTGGTAAAAGTTATAGAATTAATTGTGAGACTTTACTTCATTCAACAAACAGATTAAGATTTTGTGCTGGTGATATAGGGAACTACAGAGCTATTTAAGACATAGCCCTCCCTTTGGTATACGTAAACATGGAGTTCTAATTTGGGTCCTGATTCTTTTATGGAAGCCTAGGTCTCTGGATTTAGGAATAGTACCTTTCTAACACAAATCTTATCTGGTAGATATCTACTATCCTGCTGCAATGACTTCTGACACCATCTACCTGGAATCAGACTTCACAGGTCGAGGGCAGAGTCCTCCACAAGACTGCCCTCACATTAAAAGACACAAGCTGCAAGCTTAGGGTCACCAGACCACTTGAACTTATGGCCAACTGGCTACAACTCTGCAGATTCCTGCTACCACTTCAGGTTTGATAATTTGCTAGAATGACTCACAGAACACAGGAAAGTGCTATACTTATGATTACAGTTTTATATAGCAAAAGGATACAAATCAGAACCAGTCAAAAAGAAGATATGCACAAGGAGAGGTCTGGGAGGGTCCCAAATGTAAAGCTGATGTGTCCTCAAGGATGTATCACCCTCCCAGCACATCAGTGTGTGACAATATGCAGAATAATGCCACCAGGGAAGCATGCCTGAGCTTTGATGTCCAGAGTTTTTATTGGGGTCTCATTATGTAGGCATGATTGATTGAATCATTGTCCACATGGATCAATCTCCAATCCCCTCCCATAGGTTGGGGTGATATCATGTGACCCCCAAGCACCAACCTTCTAATTATATGGTTAGTCTTTCTGGCATGACCAGCCCCATCCTGAGTCATCTCATTGGCATAAACTCAGATGTGGTCTGAGGGGTCAACCATGATTAACAAAGACACCCCTATCACTGGGGAGATTCAAAAGGTTTAACAGGCTACATCCCAGGAACCAGGGACAAAGGTCAGGAACCAGGGACAAATTCCTTATTGCACAGGACCTGCATAAGTACCATCCCTTCCTTTTACCATGCCCCCATCTCCAAAGTGTGCTTTTAACATTGGGTAAAGAGATAGGTTTAACTGACAGAACGCACGTGTGGATATAGATGGACATTATGCCTTTGGATTACATGGGAAGTCAGAGATCTTGAACTTTAGTGTCTATTAGCAACATTCACCATCTCTGGGGCAGGGGAAGGAGTCTTCCTGTCCAGGGTTCTCATTTAAGACTTCTGATCCTAGTGTTTGGGTAGCCAAACTCCCAATTTCCAGGTTGCCTGGAATGTCTAAAGCCTTGCTGTTGGTCTCATGTAAGATATGTACTTGTCTCTCCCTCACTGATGGCCTTGATCACTTCATTTTTAAACTGGCCACTAGGCAAGCCCTTAGTCCACGCATATGATGGAGAGAAAACTCTCTCGAGCTTTGTTTCTGAGCTTCTGCTAGCTGCTATTTTTTTTTCTTCTTCTCTTTCCAGGTAAGCTGAGTATCTCCCCTCCTTCCCAAATACTAAGAGGGAAAAATTATATGTTTTAGGGAAGGGTGGTGCAGAGTGGATGATGGAGTCGGGTGGAAACATTGGGGGCACCAAGAAACACAAACTCCTTTCTCTAGAATCAAAGACTTTCCATTCTTTTTGTCTAGCACTCCCTCTAGTGACACCAGAATTCTCTTAGGTTACAGTTGGAACACACAGTGGAAAATGACAAGCATCTTTGAAGAGACATAAAGTGCCACATGGCTAGAGAGAGGAGGAATTGTTTCCATTTGGAAGTAACATATGACCTGAGACCTGAAGGATGATTACAGTTTGGAAACGTGAAAGTAGAAAGAGAAAAGATCACACTAGCTAAGACCTGGATGGAAAGATAATTAGGTGAACAAAGAGTTGACCAATGTTGAGATTTTGAGCTCATTAAGAGGAATGATGGAGAATAAGTCTTAAAAGTTTCTAAGTTTCAGGGTCCATGAAAGGCCAGGCCAGGGATTATGGGGAGCCAGTGATCTGGGTTCTATTTATTCTGAAACTTTTTGCTTTGTCCTTCCACTTTTGAGGATCATGGGCCCAACACTCTTCCTTCTTCATCCACTGAGTGGGAACATATGCAAACTGTCATAGGCAGATGGGTGTTTATCCAGTGATCTCAAAACTCTTTAGGAAAGAAAGTAGGATTAGATCATGTTCTGCCTCTGAATCCATGGTTTGGGTCTGTATCTGGGTTTTCTTCATTTGTGTATGAGAAAAAGTTGTATAAAATAGGGCACTGATAACATTTGGCCATGCCCAAATCCTGACTTAACCATGAAAAACATGGTTTTGCAGACTTAACTCAAAATGCCTCTCATGTCTTTGCAGAGAAAAAGTGGCCAACTTAATTCTGTTTTGATTTTCCCTGATGTGTGAGCTGATCTGTGGGCTGGATTTCCAGAGCCACAGTTGTGCCAAACCCCATTAGTGTTTAAGGCATACTCATGCCCAAATATGGATCTCTCATGTTTTGTGTTGACCATGTGCCTGGGTCCAACTGTCCAATCCAGGGTAGACTCCTTGCCAGGGCTCTAACAGACACAACATAGACTAGCATTATGTGATGTGTAAACAATTTTGCCTAAAATGACAGCATGTGAATAGCTCAGATGGTAGATTTGTGAGCAGGAAATATGATGTAGCCTGTGAATGGCTGCTCCTAAAATTACAATCTAATTGTTTCCTGCCAGCTCTAATCTCAGCCTCTAAAGCAAGGACAAGGAGGTGCTTAACTCCTCTTCGGAGCTTCTAAATTCCACTGTTTTGTATAGAGAGACATATAAAGAATAATGTGATAGAAAAGAGAATAGAGACTAAAGAAGAAGTTGTAGAGAAGGAAAGGAGGAAGGAAGGATGGAAGGAAGGGAGGAAGGAAGGGAGGGAGGGAGGGAAGGAGGAAGGGAAACAGTCAAAGGAGTGATAGAGACTCAGAAGGAAAGAGAATAGTAGAAGGAGGGAGAGGCAGGAGACTGGAAGGCGAGTAAGAAAGGACGTAGGTAGGAGCAAGAATGAAGAAAACTCCTAAGGACAAGGGCTACCACTTAGGACAGTCATATGGGACCCACCACCTGGTTTACATGGCATCTTTTATCTAGTGTCTGTTTCAGGGGAAACTTTGGAGAGCTCACTTTTTCCATGGCATTGAGAAAGGCTGGATGGATTGTCTTCCTACCATCATCTAGTGTGGTGACGCTTACCTCATTCTAATTCAGTGGAATATCTGCCAATGTTGATATAAGAGGATCAACACCCAACACTATGCTGAAGTCTGGGTATTTGTATTGCGTTTAAATACAGAGTTCTAGAACTGTAACCTGCATATCTACTTCATGATGCTGCTGGCCTGGGTATAGCTCAGCTCCACAACACCCAAGAAAATTGGTCAAAGACAGTCAATATCTATGTCTTGTTGATGTGCATGTGTGTTTTATTTGTATTATTTCTTCTTTCTCTTTGTGCTTCTCCTCCTGGAAGAAGCCATGGGTCCCCAAAAAGTGTCTCACATGTAGTAGCTGCCTGATAAATATTGTTGTATGAGTGAAGATTTTATCTCATGTAGAGTTTTGTATCTGCCCACTAAGGTCCACATTCATTCATGTATTCATTTTAACAAACGTTATGGAGCACTTCCTTTGGGCAGTGTTCATAGAGGGGGAAAAAAGATCTCTGCTTTTATAGACCCACAGTCTAGTGAGCTTGGGCTGAAGGTATCTACTCAATTACTTCTTTCTGCTTCCACTTTTTTTATATAGATTCTTTTACTATATAGAGAACCTCTCAAAATAATTCTATTTCATGTTTAAAATCTTTAAAGTTTATTCTAAGTTTTGCTATGCTGGTGGATGGTTAAGAGGACTAAATCAGTTAGGGTGAGTAAAACATCTTACACACAGTATGTGCTCCGTAAATACTAGTTCTCTTCAACTTTAGGAGGAACAAAATGGTCATATTATATTAACACACAAATTCAGGTCACCCGGTAGTTAAGGCTGATGATAGGCTCCACTTACAAGCTGTGTGATCGTGACCTCTCTAAAACTTAGTTTCCTCACCTCTAGAGTTGGGATGAGGAAAAGATTAAATGACATAAGCATGTGAAGTTCTCATCACAGTGACTGGTCACAGTAAGAATTCAAAGATACTACTCTTCACACTGGGATGATTCAGCCCCAGCATGGAATAGTCCCAGACTGGGTTATCTAGACTTGGATTGTCACCTAGATGACGCAAGAAAAATGTTAACAGGCTAGAACACTAGGCTGAAATTATTAAAAAGAAATTAAACAGGATTGATTATAAAAATCTACCCTCCAATTAAAAAAAAAAGGAGTCAAGTTCCAATTAGGGGTAGGGGCTTGGCAGTGATGAGAAGCTCTAGGAGTGCTGGTTGATTAAAATCAATGGTTGGTTGATTAGAGGCTTGGCCACTAGTATAGCTGGCAATCTCCTGGACTGCATTCATAGATGATGATTTCAGAAAAGAGAAATAATTTAGGTCACACCTTTCCTAAATTACTACATAAATCATTGTGTTCAGTCTGGAAAAAATGTGGACAAACTAAGAGCATCCAAAGGAGGGAGACCCAGGGGCTACAAGATCTGGAAGCCTTCTCTTCCAGGGAACATAAAGCACATTGATTAAAAGCATGGCTTCGGGACCAGATAGACCGGGGTTCTAGCATCAGATTTCCCTCTTACTAAATGAGTCATCCTGAACTGGTTATTTAACTTCCCTAATTTTTTCTTCTATTAAATAGACATTAAATGAGATAATGCATTGGATTTATTAAGGTAAGACTAATTGCTGGAACAGATAAAACTCTAACTTCTCAGTGACCCAATGTAATTAAAGTGTATTTCTTTTCCATATCGTAGTCCAATGTGGGTGCTCTTGTTAGGTGGACTTCTGTGCAGTCATTCAGGGACCCAGGATCCTTCTATTGTATGACTCTACCTGCAGATGAAAAAAGAAACCATCTTCTTCTTAACCTCTTCAGCAGGAAAGTGACGTATATCATTTCCACTTACATTCCACTGGCAAGAATTCGGTCCTATGGCCATACCTAAATGCAGGAGATTCTGGGAAGTATGTTTCGTGTGCCTAGGCAGAAAGGAGATGAGTTTCAGTGAACACACAGCAATCTCTGTCATGGTCCAGCATTTGCATTCTGGTCACCAGTTACCCATGTCCTTCTTCCTCCTCACTCACCTCTTTCCTAAAGGAGACAAACCCCAAATCCTGTCCCGTTACTGCATCTGACTCAAAGTCTAGGATCTCTCAGTGAAATGTAATTCTTTTCATCAGGTCTAGAAGAGGCTCCTCATGGTCGTGTTTTCTATGAGAAGCTCAGTGTGTTGTTCTCCACCCTCTGGGAACTTTTCCTTGTCTATTCATTATCTCCGTGAATACACCTGAGCTGGGCCTTGAGCATGCCTTCCTTGCAGGCTGTTCAGCTTCCAGATGGTATAGTTAAGGGGCCCGAAGGTGGTTTTAAGATTTAAATGCTCAAAAGAGTTTTTGTTTTTTGTTTTTTTGGTCCAGGCTCTGGGTTTCTTTGGCAATAGAATGTTCTCAGAAACTTAGGAGGCTTCTACTTTATTTGCTTTAGTTAGTTCCTTTTGCTAGTGACCACGCACAAAGTTCTTTCTTAGATATTATTCTCAAGCTTTCATATTCTTTTGCCTTCTTGACTCCATTCTCTCTCTCAATGAAATGGCAGCTTTGCTGAGGTCACAATGTGTGGGGCGGTATACCTTTAATCTGGTTTTCACTCCAAGACTGAGTCACTTTGTTTAACTAAGAAGTCTTATTGGGCCATTACCACCAAAGCATCCTTTGTATTCTTTGGGGTCCAAAGCATCTCTTACTCTTTGGGGTCCAGAAGCAATTGACCCTTCCAACTTTGTAAGATCCTTGATCCCTGGACTTTCTGTGCTTGAAATTTGACTGATTCTTTTCTGAGCTCATCTCTTTCTTGTAATACCTTGCTAAAACCAGCCAAAAGCCAACATGCCCCATCACTCTGACCCTTTCTACTACTTCCAGAGCTTCTAGAGCTGGGTGCTGGCCATTGCCACACATTTTAGGTTTTTGTAATGGCAGCGTCTGACTTCCACTACCCATTTCTGTATTAGTTAAGGTTGCTGTAACAAATAACTGTAAATTCTCAGTGGCTTAACACAGAAAGTTTATTTCTTATTCACACAAGAGTCTAATGCAGATGTAATGGTGTGGCGGCCTTCTTTGTGGGGGTGCCCATGTTTCCACCATCTTTTTTGCCTCCACCCACCTCTTGGTTCTCGGAGTCCTCTCCATTTAGCTGGCAGATGGCAAAGCCATCCTATTACGGCGGAGAAGACCTTCCTACTTTCTAACTCCTTCCACTCACATTCTGTCGGCCAGAACTCAGTCATACGATGTAGTCTAACAGTGTGCCCAGGAGAGAAAGGAAACGGGATTTTGATGAACTCATAGCAGCCCCCGCCACATGCGTGTAAAATGCTTTGCTCACAACGTTCAGTAAATATTAGTTGCTGTTCTTAGTACTGCATGTCCATTGAAAATCATAGATGAAGGAAACGATGGATACTTTTGCTTAGAGAAAAAACGTGATGATAGCTTCCAAATGTAACATCACAGAGGAATTGGACGTATTCTGTGTAGCTCCAGAGGACAAAACTGGAAGCAGTGGGTGAATGAGGCAGTTTTCCATGGAAGGTGAGAACTTTCTTACAGTGAGGAATGAATCCCCAATACAGTCTTGCTTTAAAGACAGAGAGTGCTGGGGTACTGGCAGTGCAAAGCAGGGGCTGCTGTCACGTATCTTAGAGAGAAGATTCCTGCCCTGTGGAGTGCTTCCGGCCACAGGACGCCTTAGGCCTCTTTCAACATTAATTTCCACTTTCTGTGTGAGACAGTGAACAGAAAGGATTTCGACTGGTGATGTCTCCAGCAACATGCTGAACTCCGAGATTATCCACCCTTAGCTAATAACTACAGTTTCTGCTTTCGGGAGCATTTCCTAACCCTCTGTTCACACGCTATCCCAGCAACATCTCCAAGTGAGCCTCTGCAGCCCCACTGCGCGGTTAGTCGCGTAGGAAATGGACTCACAGATTATGCTACCCCCCGCCCCGCTGTTCAGTCCTGAGACCCAGGAGTTATCCTCAAATACCCCATCTCACTCGCTGCCACATATGACCCCTCACCACGTACTTGCTGTTCTATCGGCTAAATGTTTTCCAAATCTATCCACTTCTTTGCATTCTCGCTTCAGTCTCCCTAGTAGAAGCCACTGTGATTTTTCTCCTGCATCCCCTCGTGCTTCTCTCCAATCCGTTTTTCACACGGGAGCCAGAATAAGTCTTTCAATATGCGTGAATGATATGACGTATCGTCCGCAGCTTCAGCAGTGCGAGAAATGTCCCGGCTCCTTATTTTTCACGTGTCACCTTTCTCTCTATTTTGAAGCCCCATCCTTCTAGGGCTGATAGAAACTTTACCCTCAGGTATTCTTGAGGTTTCCCTGGCTCCCTGGAATTGTGTCAAGTTTCCAGGGTCTCGTGTGGTCAGACTTTGGGGGTTGGCTGGAGAGGTCTGTGGGCATCCATTGCCTCATCCATGTGTCTGTCTTAGGAGTGCTCCAGGGTCTGGGATCTGCTCCCCAGGCCCCTGCTGAGAGGTGGTCTCCACAGCCCCACTGTTCTAGGACCCACAGACCACTCTTGCCTCTTCCCCAGCTCCAAAAGAGCCTATTTTTCTAACAGGGAGGGAAGCCCCTGGCTCTGCCCTTCTCCCCACAAGCCATCCTACTTCCTTTACAAATCTCCAAGTTCCCCTAAGTGCATAGGCTTTTGAAAATGTTAATAAAAGCCAGAAATTCTTACATGGTGTATCTTCTTACTGCTCTGCCACATACCTCCCCTAAAGTAATGGAAAACACAGTCAGATATCCATTTAAAAGGGAAAAAGCTAAAGAAGAAAATGCAGAGAGGGGAAAAAAAAGGCCTAAACTGTTTCAAAATCCTTTCAGGCCTCAGGTGCAAATTTGCTTGTGTCACTGTCCCACTTGCTTGCTTCCCACTGCCCTTGGGATCAAGTTCATACGTCTCTCCTGGTCTGGGGGCCTTTGCATGATGTCATCCCTGCCCACCTCTGCAGCTCCCCTCCCCCCACCCTGCTCCAGGCACACTGGGCAGTATTGGGGTCTCCGAATACATTGGTTCTGGGCCTGGAATGCTCTCCCCTCACCCCTTTTCCCACCTGGCTAACTGCTATGCAAGCCCCAGGTCTGGTTAAAATGTGGCCCCAACACGGTCCGATCCCCTGTTCTGTGATCTCACATAGCACCTGTACTTCTCCTTCCCTGGCCTTCATGCTCAAAACCACTTAGAGTGTGCTGTTCAGTGTCTGTGAGTTCCATAGGGTGGTAATGGTGTCTGTCTTATTTACTGCTCTATTCCCAGTGGTTAGCGTGGGGCCTGGCTACTCTGTAAGCACTTTCTCAGTGCCTCAGATAAGACCCTAGAGCGCCATCTTACTACTGGGTAATTTGGTGCACCAAAGGGCTGGAGTGTGTGTGTGTGTGTGTGTGAGAGAGAGATTTTCTATTCTGCCTTGTCTGTGTCCTCATTTTCCCCTATGGAACTATAAATAAGGCTTTGCATTTAAACCAAGCTCATTTATAAAGCATTCTGCAGACACTGTCGTAGTTATTCTTACTAGAGATTTGCTTTTCATTCAGAATGTTCTCATGTTTATTCTTGGACTTCTTCCTACAAATGTCTCCATATCTTAGTTTCTGTGGGAGCAGAGGGGTGGAGGGGAGGGGCGGAAGACCACATTTTTGAGAAACTTGATTCACAGAAGCAATGGACCCTAGCAGAGCAAGGTTCTAGGAGCAAAGATATCCAAGCTATCCTAATTTCAGGGGATGTATATTTGTTTTTAACACATTGGGAGATTGTTTCAGAGCCTCCAACTATATGCAAAAAAATTAAAAAATGAAAGGCAAGAAACAGGAAATGAAAAAGTCAGCAGAAAGCAGGTCAGACAAAGTTCCAAAGCCTCCAACATCAATATTTTTTTTAAGAAGGAGAAAAGCCAGCTTTTTTTTTTTTTAAATGAAAAGAAAACCCTGTTTTATTAACTGATGATAGCTTTATGACAGTTGTGTGATCTGGTCTATAATTTCTAAGTCATTCTTGAACTTGTCCCTCTGGAATCTCCCTTATAGTTGCTCAGGAACTAAAGCTCAACATCATGATTTCTATGCTGAAAACTAACATCCAGGGCTCCTGGCACAGTTATATTCACATGGCCAAGCAGATGTGAAATGTGTGCACAAGGACATTCCCATACCCTGGTGTCACACTCTTCCCGGGAACTATATAACATAATGGTGCAAAAACAAAATAAAATTACTCTGGTCCCGCCACATAAATAATGCTTTAATACTGCCAAGAGAACTTCTCTGTCTCTCTCTCCTTCTCTCTCTCTACCCCACTTTTTTCCTCTTCAGATCTTTAATGAGTTCCCCTCTCTACACTAAACACTGGGTCAAGCCCTAGATATTTCTAAAACTGAACATGGAAGTCCTGAATTTGAAAAAGAACAGTGCAATCATATTAAGATGTGATTTCCCTAAAAACAGGGACATTGGAAGAGGGAATCCTGTGAAATTATGGAGTTCAACATTGCAGCCTTGAGATCATTTCTTCTCTTATGGCAGGCAAGTGAGTGTTCCCTATGGCAGGGACAAAAATTCTTCTTAAATTAACGAGTTACACACTTTAAGTAGTCTTGTAAATAAATATGACAAATGCACCAGCATTTTGCTGTCACTTTTGAAAATTTATCAAATGAAAATTAATCCTAAATATGGAAAAAGCTTTATGCACAAAGAGGCCAATGTAATTTTATTTGAAAGAGCAAAACAATCTAATGCCTTTAAATAAGTCATTTGCTTAATGCATAGTTATGCAGCCATTTAAAATAAGGTTTACAAATAATTAATAAAGGTGTGGAAAGTTGTCGTGTTATAATGTAAAATTTTAAATACAGTGTGATCACAAACATTCACAAACCAATAATCATAAATACAGAAAAGAGCAGAGACAAATTGACCAACATTGCAACCGTGTTGCTCTTTAGATGTTTGGATCATGGGTGGTTTTCTCCTCTACTTTCCTATACATTTTATGAGTGTAATGTTTATGATGAAGGGGAAAAAATCTTTATTTTTCAACAAAGAATCATCTTAGCCTAATCCTTTGTTCACCCATCCATGGTAGGTACTTGACTGTTAAATTAGATTAATGATTTTGACTACTCATCTGCCATAAATTTTCATTTAGTTAAAAAGTTAAAGAGTAAAAAGTTAATAATTTCCTGCTACCCTGGTTAAATAATATCCATTTATTTTTCAAAAGAAGAAAAATCTTATTGGTAGTTGAAATCCGGCGTGATGGATCTGAATTGCACATTCACTGGTAGAGAAATTCCTATCTGGGTTACTTTATCTAACATCTAATTTATAGATTAAAGAAACAAGTGCAGCCAGAATAATTATAATAAAGACCTAATGATTACAACAATAACATCAACAAAGCCCCCAATACTGCTTGTTATTAACCAGATTACTTTTCAAGTAATTACAACTCCTCCCTTAATGTCACAAAATCTTTTGAATTCTTCCCATTTTGTAGGCAGAAAGACAGCATCACAGCGTACAAGTCATCAGACTTCCAGAGGAATTTCATTTATAACAACACTATCCATTTTTTCCTAAATAACATGCACAAACGTAATCCAAACATATGTTGTTACTACACTATAGAAGCAGAACATAGTTGGGTCTAATAAGTGACCACATTAAAAAAACACTGTGAGTCAGATTTATTAAGATGTAGACACATGAGAGAAGGCTGCAGGCTTCCAGCAAAACCGGCGAGAATCTTGAGCAACTCATCCACATAAAGAGTGAGTCCTTTCTAAACTTGGCTGCTCACATGTTAGAGGTCTCATTTTATGCAGTTAAAATGTTTTCTTTCAAACTTGGCTGGTTTTGTATGTGAAGTTGTGAAATCCTCTGGACTAAGGCGTCATCTGCCTTTTGCTTTAGAGAAAAAAAGAGAGAGGGAAGAATAGCTTACTTTTGATAGAAAAATGTATGTATGATTGTATGCTGTCATTTGAGATCACCATGGGCAGGGGAAGTTGTAGGACGTAACCAAACAGGAATTTGGAGAAAAGTAGATGCTTCCTCTCCCAAGACAGTGACCCTTGGCTAAGGCCGTCCTTTTCTATGATAACTGTGGCAATGTGGACTGGAAGAAACAGGCAGGTGCCTCTCGAATGTGTGGCCTCAAATTAACAAGAAAAATAAACAGGGCGTCATGCGGTAGAGAGAAGTTCAAGAGAGAGAAGTGTCCAGCATCAGGCTGGACACCTCAATTTCTGAACTGCATCTTCCTGAGAAACTCTCTGAGTAAGAAATAACCATCTCTACTTTATGGCTTGCGTGCTCTCCAGACTCAAGGCAAGGGGCTAGACTATATGACCCATTGAGGTCTGTTTGACCTCTAAACTTTACGAGACTTCTTTTCCTGTCAATGTCACTGCCAAACACCTGGCAGACAAAATGTCCCTAGAGGTCTCTTTGTTGACTCCCAGGATGGGAGAAAAGGATCACATGTGTCTAACAATGTGTAAGAATGTCTTGTTCTCAGTCATTTGACTGTCACCTATAATAGCAGGGATGGCTGGATTATTTTATATTTCTGAAGGATCCCAAAAGTCTTTGTTCATCTGGCACAGCTGAAGTTTGGGTTACAGCCATTCTCTTACCTTATCACTCTTGTGCTCCTGAAGCACAGGGAGTGAGCAGTAGCAGCAGGAAGAAGGAGAACAAGGTTGGCTCCTAGCCCCAAGTGGAATATGTCCCAATTCTGCTTCCAACCTATAGATCCAAGGATTTTTGAAATAGATGAAATAGGCTTCATGTGGGGAGGAATTATTTGAAAGCCTGATAGATAAATTCATCATTTCCCTGGACTCTTCCAGGACCCATTCAAAAGTTTGGAATGCCTGGCCCTGGTCTTTGCCCATCAAAATCTCACCTAACTTCGAGAGCTAATTCAAATGCCCTCCTCTCCTTGCAGCGTTCTCTGATCCCCACAAGTTAGAATTAACAGTTTTCTCTTCCATGTGCTCATTTGCACATCCTGCACTGTGTATTAGGACGTGCATTATGGAGGCTGTATTATACCTGCTGGCTGCTCCCATAATCCAGGGTAACTGGGCATGCCTCACCCTCCTTGGGTCACCAATAAGCTTCTGGACAGAAGAAACAATGTGACATTCACCTTTGTAACCTGCACGGGGCTCAGGGAAGTGACTAGGCTTGTGGAGGTTCTGGTGTAGGGGCTATTTTAACATAGGGATTTTTCAGTGAATTCTCCCAATAATGGACCTTTTAAGTGAGCTGAGCTTGAGCCTAGAGCCTGGGAAGCCAGACAGAGTGAACCTCTGGCTGAGAGAAAAGCCCAGCCCTCTGATGTGAATGAATGCTTTTAGTGCTGTGCCTCGCCAGGGCACCTTCAGGCTCTGGAAAATGTCCTGTTTGATATTGTAAGCTCCCAAAGGGCATGGGCGGCAACTGCTCTACTTATTACATAGCCCAGCACAACATGCATAGGGCTATTTAATAAATATTATATTGCTTAATGATGGTCACTCTCCTGGCATGAGTGTGTGGAGCTCTCAGCATGCCCCAGGGAGCCATGTTCTGGCTGTGGCCCTCCAGACACAGCACATGGACTGCTCCTAGTAAATAATATTTGCTGGCTTTCCTTTAGGGTGCTGCAACCCTGCACCAGCTTTTGGGGGAAGTAACAAGAAAATAGAACTCATGGCTGCTCTCCCTCAAACCTGCTTACAGTCTAATATAAATCTTGGAGTTTACAGAAAATTTAAACAGATACATTTAGGCAGAAGAAATTTTAATAAAATTGCAAAAATCCACACGATCAGTCACTGTGAGTCTTCAAGCCACCCATATGTGCTGCCTCCTTATGATGCAGGAAAGCATTTGAAGAACTGACCATGACAAATCCTAGTGAGTATGTATTAATAATAGTTAAGCTTATTTGCAGGAACAAAAGCATGTGGAAATCAGTGCCTTTTTCTGTGAATTCATTTCTTTCACCAAAAAACAAAGAGCAGGAGTTTCTATGTTTCTGCTGAAAGTATATCCATAAAACTCTTCAAAGTTCTGTTTTAAAAAGAAGATTCACAGGAATAAAAAGAATGTTTACTCCTTGTGCTCAGAAAGGCCATGTCCTCATAGCCATTTGACGATCTGGGAATGTTGGACACAAGATTGCTCTCTGTTGGCTCAGCCACAGTGGAGTCCCCTCCAGAAGGAAGCCAAACCTAGTTTCCTTTCTTCTTCCCTAACCTTCAGTGTTGTTCAAGGCCCTTCATGTTGTATGTGTGAATTTAGGAGTCAGAATCTCTGTAAACATTTGTTAGGTTGACTGATAGGAACACAAGAAGAACTTTTCTAACATATCCACCTATTTCCTGGTGAGAATATGTTCTGTTTTTCTTCCAAAACTACTCTTACGTCCCCTGTGTTCTGTCACTAAGCCTTTCAGCTGAGCTCTGAAAGCCTACACAATGCTACACGCTGTGCTAGGTGCTTCACATTTGTGAGCTCATTTTATCCTCACAATAATCCTTTAGACAGGTGTAGGACATTCTTTGTGGCCAATCAGCATCTGAACTTTCTTTCTCTTGGAGTGCTTCCCAGGCTAAGGTATGGGTGGAAGCAGAGAATCTTTGCTTCCCTTTACAGGAAACTTACTTTCCCAGCCTCCCTTGCAGCTAGGATTCAAACAAGTAACTTAGGCTCAATCAGTCAGACCTGGACCAGAGAGCCAATGACACAAAGAAGTAGGGACAGCCTGGAGCCCACTCTGGCCAAGGGAGACACACCTAGGTTCCAACAGCAGAAGTGGTTCTAGTATCAGCAGCCAGTGAGCCCTGGGGTCAGCATGACACTTCCATGGGACTGGTTGAGGCATGACTTTGGATATTGTTCCTGGCCGTGCAGCTGGGGAACCTGTGACTACTCAATACCCTTAACACAGCCTCTCTCTGCTTACATTAGCCAGAGCTGGTGTCAATTGCTGGAACTAAGAATCTTGAATGAGACACAGGTACTGTTATTAACCCTGCTTACAGATGTAAATACTGAGGCTAGAGATGTTGAGTAACTTGCCTAAGGTCCAACGGTTAACAGAGATAGACCTTGGATTCAAACACAAGTTTGCCTGAATTCAGAGCCCTTGACCTTTTCATCCACCTCAGAGCATCCCTGGTATATTATTTATTACCACAGACTTCCTTAAGCCTCACAGTGTTGCAGAAAGGTACAGGGCACTAGGACAAATGCACTCTGGATGTTATATTTTGGAATAAATGAATTAACAATTTCTAGGCCCTTAATGTATTTGATCTATTTAAACTCCTATGAGTACCTTGAAAATTAGGCATTATTATTACTATTTTACAGCTGAGGAAACCAAGACTGAGGTTATTTCTTTCCCAAGGTCACACCCAGTTCCAGGCAATTCCAAGCCTAAGTACTTTCCTCTCCTGTTGCCTTCCACAAATCCTAGGTCCATACTGGCCTAAAAATTATGACCTTTTTATCTATCTGCTTGAGCTCACACAATAATGTGGGAAATAGGATGTAATTATTGAAGGTCTTGGGCTGGAGATAGTTTCTTTTGGCCTGATTTAATATTCTAAACCCAAAATTTAAGCAGTTTGATAGGATTGTCCCATTTTCCAAGTGGAAAGATTTTCTACTGTCCAACAAAAGTTTATTTTCTGTGTACAGTGTGAGATAAGATTTCCACTCTACATGTTTTTCCCCATGTGAAAAGCCAAATGTTCAGCATTCTTACTTAATGAAAAACCCATCCTTTCCCACTAACTTAAAATGCCACCTTTGTCATACACTGAATTCCCATTTAAGTCACACACCTGTCCCTGGATACCAACGTTTGTCCTCCAAATGTTGATATCTATATTTTCATTATTATTCAGTTCTAAATATTTCATAATTTCCATTTAATTTCTTCTTTGACTGTGAATTATTTAGAAGTACGTTTTTAAATTTTCCAAGTGTATTCACAATTTGTTTAAATTTACTATTGAAATTTCTAAACATCAGAATTTGTTATTGTTTAAACTATCTTTTGATTTTGATTTCTGATTGTATTACATCGAGGTATGAGTGTAGTCTGTATGATATAGTGCTTTATAGTCATCATTAGCAACATGTGGCTACTGAGCACTGGAAATGGGGTATGCAAATTGAGATATGTTGTATTTCTAAGACAGTTAGAAAAAGAAATAATATTTGGATATATTGTTAAAATAAAATATATTATGAAAATTAATTTCACCTGCTTTGTAAAACATTTTTTAAGGTGGCTACTGGAAACTCTAAAATTATACATATGGCTCACATTAAATTTCTTTTGGACAGTACTGATATAGATTATTTGGTATTTTTGACACTTGCTTTTGGCTCAGTGTTTGGCCAATTTTTGTAAATGTTCTTGTGTCCCTGAAAAGGAATGCAGACGCTGTTGGTGGGTACAGAGCTCTGTATGTGTCCATTAGATTAAGCTGTCGATTGAGTTGTTCATCTATCCTATGTCCTTACTAATTTTTTTGCCTTCTTTGTCTATCAGATTCTGAAAGAGGTATGTTAAATCCTCCTACTAGAAGTGTGCATTTATTAATTTCTTCTTGCAATTCTGTCCATTTTTGTTTTATTTATTTCGAGGCTATATTGTTAGGTGCATTGCTGTGTTTTGAGTCTGAGGGTTGCTGTGTCTCTAGGGTGATATGTTCCCACTACCTTTCAATATATTTCTGTACTTTTAGAGCTTAGTCAGATGTTAACATGTAAACCTGAGGTTGCTGTGTCTCCTATCACTACCATGCCCCCACCTCATCTTCCATGTTATTGCTTTCCAGTATTTTTATACCACTTTGTTTTTAATATAGTTAATGCTTATATACACATACATTTATTTTCTTTTATTTTTGCATCTTCCTTCTTGATCCTTCTTTCTATATTCAATTTTCTTCTTACTGAAGAAAAGCCCTTAGTGATTCTCTCAGCAAGGGTCTATGACTGTCAAACTCTCAGTTTTTATCTAAAGTAACGTTATTTTACCTTCTCTCTGAACGGTTTACTTTAGTGAGATACAGAGTTTTAGGCTGGCCATTATTCAAAAGTGAAAATGAAACGACGGCTCTGGCAGAGAAAATAATGTTCTCCCAGAGACGTCCACATCCACATCCTAATGCCTGGAACCTGTGAACGTTGCCTTATATTGCAAGAGGGACTTTGCAGATGTGATTAAATTAAGGATATTATGATGGGGAAATTCTCCCGCGTTATCCAGGTGGGCCCAGTGTAAGAGGGAGGCAGGAGAGTCAGAATCAGACGCAGGGGAGGATGTGATGAAGGGTGTATGAATGTGAGAGAGAGAAAAGAAGGGAGGGAGGGAGAGAAGAGGGAGAGAGGGAGGGAGGGAGGGAGGGAGAACGACTGAAACATGCTACGCTCCTGGCTTTGAAAGCGGAGCAGGGGCCTTGAGCCAAGGAAGACAGGCGGCTTCTACATGTTGGGAAAGGCAAAGGCACAGATTTACTCCTGGAGCCGCTAACAGGAAACAGCCTTGCTGACACCCTGATTTTCGCCAAGTGAGACTGGTTTGGGACCGCCGACCTCCAGAACTGTAAGAGAATAATCTGTGTTGTATTAAGCCACTGTTTTGTGGTGATTTGTTATAGCAGCACTGGGAAACTAATACAGCCACTAAGGATCGTATTTTTGTAAAAAGGAAAATAGGCAGACTGAGTTCAATATAATAGGATCACAGAGGCTACAATTAGTGAGTTAATCATCACAAAGTTATTTCGATTTAAAGATATTCCATCGCCTTCTGACCTTTTCTCTTTTTTCTTTTCTTTCTCTCTCTTTTTTCTGATCTGTTTTTTTTTTACAGATTTACACCAAGCACCTAGAACAATGTCTGGCATAAAGTGGGGGTTTGAGAAATATTTGGGGAATATGTTGAATATATATATGAATGAATGAATATTAAATTTTACATCACTGTAATTGTTGTTCCTTGGTAGGTAATCTATCTTTTCATCCTGGTTATTGTTAAGACTTTCTTTGTGTCTTTGGTGTTTTGCTATATCATATGCTATGTCTAAGTGCATGTTAATTCTTATTTATCCTGCTAGATTCATTTGCTTCCCAACATAAGGATTTGTGTCTTTCCTCAATTTCAGAAAATTCTCCAGCTTTTCCCACGTTAGCCATGGAAGAATGAGATACTTTTCTTGTAATTTAAAATAGTCTTTAAAATAACTGAATTATTATATTTTATTTGGAAAAATGTGTTCTTTTCCTAACTTAAGAAAATGGAAAATATCAAGATCACTGAAGTCACAACCTTTTAGGACATAGCATACAACTCAAAGTAAACACACACAGTTCTCTACAACAAACAATCTAACACATGTAATTCCCTAAAACAAATATTTATGGTCTCAAGTTCACAAGTCAGCAGTCCTTGGAAATACTAAAAGAAACTTCTGAATATTACAGGAAAGTTCTTCACTCTTCTTAGTAAACTGAGTTTGAGAAAACTCAATTTTATAACCTTCTGATTCATCTAAATGAAGATTAACGGCTAACCTGGTATTCTTCATTCTTGAAAGCTCTACTGGACCTGTCTTCCCATTCTCCTGATGATCTTCGTTAACTGTTAATGAAACGCATGTCCTCTAGTTTTCAACCATAATTGTAACAAATGCTCCCTTAAAATTAATCAGGGCTTATGATAATTTAGTTCCACATTCCCATTCTTTCTATTCTCTGTTTTTAGAAATTATATATTTATTGGACTTTTGCTTTCTATTCTGTGTGCTTCTTAAACACTTTTGTTATGTTTTGTCTTTTTTTTTAAATTTCTCTCTGCTATTCTCTAGGTAATTTTCCCAAGTCCATCTCTTAGTTCATTAACGCTTTCTTTAGCAGTGGCTGATTTGCTTTTAATGCAGCCATTAAGCTTTTAATTTAGTGCCTACATTTTTATTCCTAGAAGCTGTATTTGGTTCTATTCAAAATCTTTTAGTTAATTTCATTGCATTCTATTATTTCATTATAATTTCCATTCCTTTCTTCATTTCTTTAACCACTTTTTATTGATACATAATAGTTGTATATACTTTCATGGTACATGTGATAATTTGATACATTCATACAATCGATTAATGTCTTTAACTGTTTTAAAGTATACTTGTTTTACACTTCTCTTTAGCATTATTGAGCTCCAATTATCCTATTAGTTATGTCTGCTGACTCTCAATTATTGTGGATTTTTTTCCCCATTGCTTTATAATTTTTTTAGGGAGAACTCATTATTGGTAGGGATTTTCTAAAAGGAATCCTGTGCACCCTAGACTATGGGAGTATTCTCCCATAATCAGTTTGCTCTGGTTGGGTATACTTAGAAGTTCATAGGCCCAAGACCAATTTTTACATTAAATTTTCAGATTGGGATTCCCACAACACATGGTGATATAAATTCAGAGTCAACATTTGCAGGTGACCTAGGCTTCAAGTTTCTGTTTTTTACTGGAAGACATTTGAGCTTTCTTACTGATCCCTTTTGCCTCTGGAAAGAGCTTTTTTTAAAATAGAGGGACAGTCCTGCTAGGGGTCCCAGCTTTAGGAAAGGTTCTCACTAACTGCTCTTTGACTCATGCAGGCCCATGTATGGGTTTTAAAAGTTTGCTCTAATGATTAGGGTCTACAGCCAGATATATAGTGACCTGGAGAAATATTGTATCAGCTTAAGCACAATAGGCTTGTCTCTTGTAGTACCTGTCTGGCATAAAAGGATATTCCCTTATGAAGTAAGAGTTGAAAGCAGTTGCCATCTACTCAATGTTTCTCCTAAGTCTAGTTTTATATCTCATGAGTGGGGTTATTTATGGATCCTAAGTTAAATTGCTGAAACTAATAAATTTTTTTAAATTTCAAAATATTACGGGGGTACAAAGGTTTTACGTTACATGGATTGTTTTTGTAATGCTTGAGTCCTGGCTTTAGGTGTGACTGTCACTGAAATAGTGTTCATAGTACCCATTAGGTTGGTTTATTCTCCTTCCCCACCCCCCATAGGTGCTTTCCACTGAGTTTTACTTCCCTCTGTGCACATGTATGCTCATCAGTTAGTTCCAATTTAATAGTAAATACATGTGGTGTTTGTTTTGCAATTCTTGAGATACTTCACTTAGAAGAATGGTCTCCAGTTCCATCCAGATTGTTGCAAAAGGTATTAATTCATCTTTTTTATGGCTGAGTAGTACTCCATGGTGTATATATACCACATTTTATTAATCCACTCATGAATTGATGGGCACGTGGGTTGATTCCACATCTTTGCAATTGTGAATTGTGCTACAATAAACATTCGACTACAGGTGTCATTTTGATAAAATGACTTCTTTTCCTCTGGGTACATATCTAGTAGTGAGGTTGCTGGGTTGAATGGCAAGTCTATATTTATTTCTTTGAGGAATCTCCATGCTGTTTTCCATAGAGGTTGTACTAATCTGCAGTCCCACCAACAGTGCATAAGTGTTCCTTTCTGTCTGCATCCAGGCCAGCATCTATTGTTTTTGGAATTTTTAATAATGACCATTACCCCTGATAGGGGTAAGGTGATATCTCATTGTGGTTTTAATTTGCATTTCCCTGATAATTAGTGACATTGAGCATTTTCTCATATGTTTATTCACCATTTATCTTTCTTCTTTTAAGAGCCTTCTGTTCATATCCTTTGCCCACTTTTTAATAGGGTTATTTGTTTTTTTCTTGCTGATTTGCTTGAGTTCTTTGTAAATTCTGGTTATTAGCCCTTTATCAGATGTGTAGCTTGTGAAAATTTTCTCCCATTATGTAGGTTGTCTATTTCTTATGTTGATTGTTTCCTTAGCTGTGCAGAAGCTTTTTAGTTTAATCAAATCCCATTTGTTAATTTTGGTTGTTGCCATGATTGCCATTGGGGTCTTTCTCACAAATTCTTTGCCTATGCTGATATCTAGAAGAGTTTTTCCTACATTTTCCTCTAGAATTCTTATGGTTTCATGCCTTAGATCTAAGTCTTTTATCCATCTTGAATTAATTTTTGTGAATGGTGAGAGGTAGGTGTCCTGTTTCATTCTTCTGCATGTGTTTATCCAATTTTCCCAGCAATATTTACTGGGGCTTCTTTTCCTCGGTGTACATTGTTGTCTGATTTGTCAAAGATCAGCTGGTTGTAGGTAGATGGTTTTATATCTGGGTTCTCTGTTCTGTTCCATTGGTCTATGTCTCTATTTTGTACCAGTACCATGCTGTTTTGGTTACTATAGCCTTGTAGTATAGTTTGAAGTCTAGTAATGTGATGCCTCTAGATTTGTTCTTTTTGCTTAAGATTGCTTTGGCTATTTGGGCTCTTTTCTGGTTCCAAATGAAGCATAGAATTATTTTTTCTGGATCAGTGAAGTATGACTTTGGTAACTTCACGGGTGAAACCAATAAATTAAACAACAGTGAATAATGCATTCCATAAGCAAGCTTTTGATATGACTCTAAGGATACATAGAAAAGAATTCATTTATCTTGCGGCTGGGTTAAAGAATCTTGCTAGTGTCTTGAGTCCATGACCCAACAGCATAAAGCCTTTAACTATGGCGAAACCTCAGTGTATGCAAAGATCTAACATTCAGCTATAATCTTCATCTAAGACTAGGGAAAGAACCACGTCACTCAAAATCCCAAAGCGGGGTAGTTCCCATCCTCCATTTTCATGGCTGTGCAAGGGTAGAACTTGAAGACTCTTTGGCTCGCATAAAGCCAAGTCTTTCTTTTATTCTCTTTCTTCTTCTTTTCCCTTTTCCTTTCCTTTCCTTTTCTTTCTTTCTTTCTTTCCTTTTTTCTTTCTTTCTCTTTTTTTTCCTTGTTAAAGGATTATGACTTTCTGCATTCACCATTTATAAGATCAATTTTTTTTTCTTTCTTTTTGCTTGTATTTCCTCTCCCTTCCTTCCTCTCTTTGTTCATTCCTTCCTTCCTGGTCCATGAAGTCTTGAATCTAATGTCTAGGTCTAACTAAACTACAGGTAGCAAATTGGGAAAGAAGAAATGATTGTAATTTCCTTCCAACAGCCTTTGGACATACTTTTCCCTTGTGTATATAGATTTAGTATTGTATAATGAGGTTTTTCTTACTGAATATTGTTATTTTACCATGTATTTCTACATTATCTGTTCTCAGAAAATGAAAGAAAACATGATTTCTCCATTGAGCAGTGTCTCTATGACTCCTGTTTTTTGTTTAAAATAGCAACAATTTAACAAAATAGTAATGCCAGACACTAAGTCCATTAGCTTCCACTTTTCCTAGCTTCATGTAAGTTACTAATTATAACAGAGAGGTCATTCCAAAGGAATTACTAACCTTCAAGTGATATGAGATAATTATTCCCAAGAGATTCAAACAAATTTGTAAGACAAATACACTTGAAATTTCAGGCATCAATCTCTTTTTTATTTTTTTTTAAACCATAGCCTGGGAACAAGGGAACTATGAAATATAATTTTACCCCAAGGTCCAAGAAATGACTGCATGAAAATAATTTCTTGCCTGCCAAAAAGAAAAAAAAGACAAAAAGAAAAAACAAACCTTTATTTTGGTACATAGCCTAATACTTGTACAGGCTTTGTTTAAATAATAAAAATTCCCTGAAGGAGAAAAATCATTCTCGTCCACATGAGGAATTTTAAAAATAAATCCAGTATGAATTTTAGGAAGCATTTGCTCTGTGTTAGTCAACAATTCAGAGTTAGCGCTGAGTTAGTTCAGTGTGGAACCAATGGAATATTGGCCCAGGCTTCTCATTTACAGCAGTGTTTGACTAGTTGAGTCTTCCCCAACTTCCCACCAAAACACACAGATAGACCTTGGGAGAGGTGAAAACACACACTACCATCAAAAAGTGGAACTTAGAGTCAACCTGAAGACCAAATCTGAAAGGAATTTCACTTAGATTCAAGAGCAATTATCCTAGATTTTAAAATCAATAGTCCACCTCCCTAAACAGTGCTTTTAGAAAAAGAAAAAGAAAAATTCACCCTTGGTACCAAAATCTTGGGAGCAACCCCTTTTGGCAGAGTTCTCCAAACCAGTGTGTCCTTGGAGCTTAATTCCTAAGAGATGCTTCTTCTAGAAAAGCTCACATAACCAAAAGTTTGGGCACTTCTGCAAAATATATCTCCTTTTGGAAATTCAGAAAAAAACATCAGAGATACTAAAGTTTCTAACAGTTCTTGCAGAATACAAATTTATTTAGTTCTGTTTAACTTAGAATTTCTGAAATGTTTTGAACCACACATCCCCCTGTTTTTTCTGTATAATACAACCCGCTAACATCCTACAGCACCAGGGTTCCAAGGAGCATACTTGGAAAAGCTACCTGGGTGCGTAGCTGCATAGGTGCTGCTTTCTAAACGTTGGATGTTATTTCACTTTCTCCTCCTCTCTTTTTATATCAAGTTTGAGAGCAAATTCTTTAAAAATAACTGGGTGTCAGACCTGGAAGTGATTGTGGTAGGAAAAAACCTCAAAGACAGAGTAGACTAAGATAAAAATAAAGCAGCATGTAATGAAAATGAAGAGCTGTAAGTTATAGAAGGATTGTAAAGGCTCATTTATTCAGATATTCAGCAAATGCAATTTAAATGCACATACTTAAAAATATTTTAACTAAGCAAGTTATTCTAAAGTTTATGAAGAAAAAATGGATTAAAAAATAGCCAGAAAAAGTCTGAAAAAGAAGTATAATAAAGGGAATTAGCCTAACTGGTGTGGACTCTCTGTGCAAAGGCAACATGTAAAACAAGGTGGTTATGGCACATAAGTAGAAAGGTTGCTTTCAGTGGGAGAAAACAGAAAATACAGAAGTAGACCAAAATACATGAGGGAATTCAGTGTATGGTAGCCTCTCAAATTAGCGAGAAGAAATAACACTAAACCTTATTTAGGTGCACACTATGTGCCCAGGGCATGTCTAAGCACTTCACATATATTGAATCATTTCATTCTCACAACCACTTTCTCCAGAAAGTAATATTTTTAACTTCCACTTACAGATGAGGAACTTGAGGCTAGTAAGTAAGCAGAGGTTGGGTTCAAACCCAGGCTATAGATCCTGCACTTTAAACTTTTATACTTACCAAACTGTTAAATAAAAATGTTCACCAAATCATCAAATAAATTACTGTTAGGCTTTTTAAAAAGCAGGATATAGCCCTGGAGGATATAAAATGACTTCAAATTGTATGTATGTATTTATATAATTGCATATTTATGTCTATATATCTATATGAAAATAACTAGAAGGAAAAACACCAACAGTGGCTAGTAGTTTGGGAATTATAAGAAAGCTTAATTTTTTAATTTATAATTTGATATAGTTTTCTAATTTCCTACAATGACATTGATTTTATATAAAAAAAAAAAAATTAAAAAAAAAAAAAGATTTAGAGAGAAAATAATCTTCTATAGTATAAGATATAAAATAAGTGTATTTACCTTATGGCTTAGACTGCAAAATTCACATTAATTTTTAGTATTAAATGTGAAACTTCAAAAAATATGCTTAAGGAGGGCCCCAACCTCTGCCCGGGCCCAGTAAGGAGACCTGGCGCCTGTCGGCTGCCATCAGTGGCACCACCCAGAAAGAGTTTGAAAAGCACTGGGGTGAATCTTGAAATAGTGGTGTTGGAAACCAAGGGTGTTAAAAATAATAGATTCCATAACTCTTTCTGGCTAATGATATCAAATTATTAACATATCTAATGAAAGAATGGCCATAGACTCCATTTTCTGAAGCCTGTTCTAGAAAACCCAGATTTTTCCCTGCCAAACAAATGGTAGTTGAAGGTTTATGGTGAGTTCTAAAATTCCTAGCATCTGTCAGGCCCAACCCTAATAGAGTTACAACATGGAAAAATTATTTGAGAGGCCCTCGGTCACTATCCCTATTGTATAGCAAACCATCGTAAGACACCTGAGATGGATATAAATTCACATCTTTTTTTTTTTTTCCTTTTAATTTATTTTTTTAATTTCAGAATATCATGGGGGTACAACACTTTGGCCATACACATTGCCCCTGTTCTGCCCGTGTCAGAGCCACAATCGTGGTCATCCCCCAAACTGTGCTCCCGCATCCATTCAGTGAGAGTTTTTCCCATCCCTTCCACCCCCCTCCCGCCCGCCCGCCCCCTGATGAATGTTATTGCCCTGTGTGATGTAAGTGTTCATCAGTTAGTGCCAGTTTGATGGTGAGTACCAGTGGTGCTTGTTTTTCCAATCCTGTGACACTTCGCTTCGTGTCACAGGATTGGAAATTCACATCTTTTTAAAAGACATATAGAGAAAGAAAGCTTGACTATAGTGACCATGATGTTGTTTTGAGACAAGGTGGTGTTGAAATGCTGCCTCCCATGGAGGCCCTTAGTGGTCCCTCTGTGTCCTGCCAGCTGAGTCTGCCTCATTCAGCCCCGTCAGTCATAGCACTTAGAATACTGGGTTGTTAACGTTGGTTTCTTGTCTGTCTCTACTCCTGGACTGCAAACTCTCTGAGAGCACATAGCACATGTTCTTCTCCATATCCTGCCTTTTGGCCCAGAGGAAAGTACTTAGTATTTATTGGAAGAATAAATTGAGGAATTAATGCCATTTAATTCCACATGAAAATGGTCAGTAGAAAATTCTGGAGTATATCTCAGGAGACTGGTCAGGGTTAGAGACAAACTCAGAAGTCATAAAAATCATACCAAATTTCTCTAAAACTATACAATTAAAAAACTATTTTCATATACAGTATATTATTTTTATTTTTATTAAGTCCATGAGGTAGGCAAGTATTATCATAAGCATTTTCTTAGGTGAGAAACTTTGGCTGTCTTCATTGAACAGGAAAGAGCAGTCCTACTGCTCAAGTGACACAGTGGGACTAGGCAAAGGGTTTTACCTGCCTTATTCCATATTAAATGCAATGTGCAGTAATAGTTATTACCCACATTGCTCTTAGTCCTCCGAAAAAAAGTGGTTAACTTCCCTAGGGCCTGCTTCCATGTTTGGGTGAAGACAGGAGGTGGGGGGGCTACCTGATGCCTACAGATGAATCTAGGCCCTGCAGTTCTCACCACAGCTCCAGCACCTGGTGGAGGGGAGAGGGCCCTGACTACTTTTTGTAACCACTCGAGCATTAGAGGACAGAAGTTGCAGCTTGATGATGAATCAATTTAGTATCCCCAAGGACTCAATCCCATTAGGCCATTGCACAAGTCTTCCCCCAGAAGATATTCTTAGACCTTAAACTAAAGGACATGTCTCTCCATACTTTGATAGGGAAATAAACATTATCTCACGAAAGCCAGGAGAGTTCTAAAAACAGCCTGCAATTTCATGTTATTAGTTCTCCACAGGTGTAGACCTGAAGATATCTTACATGGAGAAGTGATGTGCTCGTGCGATATCTCACTTAAGAACAATTACTGCAACATAATATTCTCTGTTTCAATAAGGAAAATTGCATTACATGCCTGGTACCAGGGGAACTTCAGGTCCCCTGGGAGGATTTTCTCGAAAATCCCCTATATCAGCTTTCCTTTTTAAATAGCATTTCTCTGTGGGAATTGCAGGTTCAGTCCCATGTCAGTAAATGGTCCCCTAATAGCTCTGTATGGCAAAGTTATGACTTATCCCCAAAGAAAAATGCTGCCTTGTGAGCATGTTTTATCGAGGCTAAGAGTCAAGTCATAAAACATCAGCCCTCACATCTGAGTGCCTGTTCACTAAAACACTATTTATTTGTACATAAATATTTGTCTTTTCTATGCAGGGGTGTATTTGCTTGCATATTCAAGTAGACCATATGTGTAAATTTAAAATGTCCAAAGTGTTATGGGAATGTAGATTGGGAGCTGATTATTTTGGCTGCTAGTTTCTAAAATATATTAAACAGCTCCTTGCTTTATCTAAAGAATACATACAAATACAATTCTCATATTGAAGCCTGAAAAACTGCATAAAGCTGTAAGTACACATGCGCTGAATAACACCGTTTTAGTCAACTGTGGACCACATATACGACAGACATCCCGTAAGATTATGATGGAGCATCTATAGAAATCTGATATGTGGCACTTGATATTGGCAGTGCAAATCAAGGGAAATGATTGATATTCAGTAATGGTGCTGGGACATTTGGTTTTCCATATGAAAAAATATAGATAAATAAAAATATATATACCATCTAGGTTTGTGTAAGTACACTCTATGATGTATATCAGTCAATGATGAAAACATTGTTAAGTGGCTGCATATGCAATGGTGATATGAGATTACAATGGGGCTCCTGCTGCCCCTGAAGACCTTGTAGTGGGACAAGATGTGGAGAAGGAAGACAGTGATATTGATGATCCTGACCCTGTGTAGGTGTAGGTAATGGTGTGTTTGTGTCTTTGTTTCTTACAAAAAAGTGTAAAAGTAAAAAAATTTTAAAAATAGAAAAAATTTTATAGAATAAGGATATAAAGAAAACCTTTTTGTACAGCTATAAAATATATTCGTATTTTAAGCTAAGTGATACTACAAAAGAGTCAAAAATTTCTAAAAATTTTAAAAGTTTGTAAAGTAAAAATGTTATAGTAAGCTAAGGTTAATTTATTATTGAAGAAAGAAAAATTTTTAAATAAAATTAGTGTAGCCTAAGTGTACAGTATTTCTAAAGTCTACAGTGGTGTACAGTAATGTCCTAGGCCTTCACATTCACTTACCGCTCACTCACTGACTCACCCAGACCAACTTCCTGTCCTGCAAGCTTCATTCATGGTAAGTGCCCTATGTAGGTGTACCATTTTTCATCTTTTATATTCTATTTTTGCTGTACCTTTTCTATATTTAGTATATTTAGATACAGAAATATTTACCATTGTTTTACAATTGCCTACAGTATCCAGTATGATGACGTGTTATACAGGTTTGTAGCCTAGGAACAATAGGCTGTACCATATAGCCTAGGTTCGTGGTAGGCTACGCCATCTAGGTTTGTGTAAGTGCACTCTATGGTGTTCCCACAAGGGCGACATTGACTCACGATGCATTTCTCAGAATATATCCCTGCCGTTAAGCAATGCATGACTATTAAATCAAAAGATGACAGACCACATAAGTCTTTACTGTTTTTGGCATTTTATGCTGTAAAATTAACTTTTATGCTTATGTGTTAGGTTTGTTCCTTATGGAAGAAAATTAGTTTCTGTTCATTTGATATCATAAAAGCATTATGGTAAATTAAAATTACCATGTGACTACGGACATTAAGCGCTTTAAAATAATGCATGCTAAAATGATGAAAATCCATAAGAAGTCATGTGTCTGTCTGTCTACATGCTACCTCTTATGGTTTCTGAGTCTCTGGGTTGTTGCTTTCTCTTTTTTTCCCCCCAATGCATGCTATAAAATTGTTTTTTCTTTAAATTACTAAAGAAAATAGTCACGCTTGCTTCTTGACGTCCACTGATAGAGCATGTGTATTTCCCAAAGTAGAAATGTATCTTCTAACTTCTAAGGGTGTGCAAACGTGGAGAGTTGTTTCCACTTCTTATTTCACTTTTTTCCTTCACAGTGTCTGTAGAATGAAGCCAATTTTCTCAGAAATACCTAGTATTGCTAAGACACCAAGGTAGATTATGAAAATAATATGCATAAAAAGTAGACAGAAATAACCTATACTGTGCTTTCCTAAGGAAAGACACAAGCAGTCTTGTCAAGAGGGTGTTTGAATATATTCATTCATTATGCTTTTTTCTGCCAGGTGTTAACAGTCTCATTACGTTTAAGTTTGAGCTTACACTTGGAATGTAGTATTTGAAAAGAAGGTGCTGAAAGCAACTTTAAAACTTCTTTATGTCTCTTTTAAAAATAATTAAATGGAACAGAGGAAGAAAAGCAATGCTGTCACCTTCGTCTCAAATCAGCTTTCAATGGGCTCTGACACAAAATGGAAACCGGAAAGGAAGTGCTGTTTAGCCTTTGAGAGTGAAATAAATTTGGTGTTAGTTCATTCCGCACCCTTCTCAAGGATGTTGACAGAAATTACATGTGAGATTTTAATGGCTAAATGTGAGCTGCAGTTAGCTCTCTATGGGCAAGCTGTGTGAAATCCACTTACACAAAATGACCAGTAAATAAAAAGTCAATTTCAGAATTTGATATTTGGAGTCTGAAAGATCAAGTGAGCACTCTACGATAAGAAGCTGAATTACTGTTTACTTCCAACTGGTTGGGAAAATATAAAGTGATAGTGCACTCATCGAACCCCCTCACAATTAGAACATGGGAAATTAAAGTCATCTGAAAATAAAACTTATCTAAGGAAATGACTATACATAAAAAATAATCATATGCTGAGAAAAGCAAAACTATAGGGGCAGAGACAGCGTGGTGGTTGCCAGGAATCAGGGGGAGAGAAGGACTTGAGTATAGAAGGTGATGGAGCCATCTTGTATCTTGACTGTAGTGGTCACAGAATCTGCGTTTGCCAAAACTCATTGAACTCTGCATCAAAAAGAGTGAATTGCATGGAGATTAGCAAAAAAAAAGTATAAAAAAATCACATCCAAAAGTCGTTTCACGTTAAGGTGCAAAAGTTAGTTCATCACTACTTTTTTCATCTCTGGACATGGTTTCTGATTGGAGGCAAGTGAGGGCAAGAAAAACAAGTCAGAAGGAAACTGGTTTGTGCCTCAGGGTTTGTTTACTCCAAGTTCTCAGCAGAACTGAGAACTGTTGGGATTGGTTTTCCATTTGGAAAATGATATATACATACATATTATGTACTATTATTTTGGAGAAAAAAGTGTAAAAAGTAGGGAAGACAAATATAACAAACAGGTGAATAGTCACTGGCCAGAATTAACAAATGGTAACATTTTGTAGTTTTGTATCATATTTTTATATTTAAATAAAATAGAAATTTATAGATAAAGAAAGTCCCCTGTCTTCTCCTCTCCTAGGACATTCTACTCCAAAAAAATGATTTTGAGAAAGAATAGAGTAGGCCAAAAATTGTGGAGAAAATTATGACTTTTTTCTTCAGTAAATGGAATGAGTTAGTCATGTTGATCAGATAATCACTGGGTACAGTTGGCCACAGTGGGTGCCCTCAGGAAGGCTGGATTAACACATGTGTGTTCAAATATAAAAGACACATAAACACATGGTGACTAGCTGGTTACACAGAGCGAAATGCAATCCTGGGGATTTGCACGTTTGGTTTAATGACAAGGGTGGATGAGGTTGTTAAAACCTGGGTGCCCATTACCAACATCCAGTTTTTCCAGCTTTCTCAACTGCTTCCCCCACGAGCTCTCAGAATAGAGCCAGTTGAGAGGGGAAAGCAAGACACAACAGGTCTGTACTTAGCATGGTTAATAAGATTTTGAGCTTTAAAGAGCATCAAACCAAAAAAAGATCACAAGAGAAAATAAATTTGATGTTAATGCCGAATCTGCCATGTTAATTTGAAAGAAAATGACTGTAGATGGCTTTTCAAGTTGCAAAAACTGCCCGAGCTGTCCAAGTTCCCCTATTCCCTTTCTACTGCATTTCTGTCTCTGACAAGAAAATTGCTAGTCTTAATCCGAAATAAAGCAATTACCAAACAGAGATGTGTCATATTTATAGTCTGCTCTCATTTACAGGAATAACTTACTTGCAGCATTGAGAAAGTCACTCAGAATTGCTTTCTTAAGTGTTCTGTGGAATTATCAGAGCCCTAGAGTAACATATTAGCCTAACTTGTTTTAGATGACTCTGTTTGTATAAGCACCAGGTGATGTGACTACACGAGGCTGATGTCATCTTGCCATCAGCTGTATTAACCACTAGTTTCCCCCAAGACCATCATGAACAAGAATTGTTTCTTCAAGTGCAAATTCCTTATGCTGGCATTTGAGTCCCTTTACAACTATGTTCCAACCTTGGTCTCCTATTTTTCACTACTCTCAAAAGGAGACTTTGGATCCAACCAAATTCACTTGCATAAAATGTGTCATCAGCATTCCTTACACTCCTTGGTCTTCTCTTTCCATACTCACTGTTTTGGTGACTTCAGCCAGCCTGATGGCTTTAATGCCATCTAGGTGTCTGTAACTCCCCAAATTATATCTGTACCTCTCTTTTAAATTCCAAATGCATATTCCTGACTACAGACCTGACACCTCCACTTGGATGTCCAATGCCTTGTTACTCAAAGTGTGATCCTCAGGTCAGCATTGTATTACCTGAGAGCTTGTTAGAAATGCAGAATCTTGGGCTCTGTCTTACATCGCCTGAATCAGAATCTGCATTATAACAAGATCCCCAGATTCAAATGCACATTAAAGTTTGAGAAGCACTGGTCTATGTCACTATTGGGGATTTAACATTCTACCCTTATGATGTTATTTATTTTAGGCAAATATTCTATCAGGTTATAAACCCTGCATGGTCAGACACCATGGCTCATTTCACTTTATACCTCTAGCACCTGACAGAGGAGATGCTAGCAGAGTAGGTATATGCAAGGTGTTCAATTACACTAAAATGCAAATAGTCAATTTTGCTTGAAAGCCTATTGCACATGGGGCTGGGATGGAGGAGAGGTGACTGACTCATGTTGCCAGCCATTCACTGGCAGAGGCATCACTGTATCACTGTGGCTTCATAAGCTTACAAGTGGCATTTGGTGACTCGTTCTAGGAGGAGCTGTATTATGCTTTAAGATGTCAATTAAGTAATGCTTTTGCAAGAAGTTACCACTATACGATTCTACAACAATCTCACCCCATCTCTGGCTTCTTCAAAATTTGAATTTGTCCGAGGAGCCAATTAGAGTCACTGCCCCATTTGTCCTGCTCTAACCTGGACATCTATACAATAATTGGGGCTTGTCTGAGGCTTTTCCTTAAAATATGTGTTTACCAACATCAGCCCAGGCTTATGCCAGATCACACTGCGCCTGTGTTTTTCAGCAGAACAGATGAACATTCGCGTTTCACTCTGAACTATGGCATTTCCTATTCAATTTCCCAGTTTTGTTCCTGTATCTGATACTCATTTAAGAGGATTTCACAGGACGCACAGGATTTGTGAAAATCAATGGGCAGTAAATTTACCTCTCAGACAACCTCAGAATGGCCCTCATTTACATCAGGAATTGAAACAAGGAAACAGAAGTAGTAGCAATGGGACTGCTATGGTCAGACGACCTCAGAAGATGGTGCCTCCGGCCTCTGCTTTGGGGCAGAGTCAAAATCGCTTAACAATATGCTACTATGGAGAGGAGGGCTGGCTCTGAAACAGAGTTTCTACTTGAATAATAGTATTAGATTAATTTTTTTTAAAAGCATGTGTTAGGTGCTAATGCTTATCGTCCATACAAATAAGGCTCCAGCTGAAATATCATTTTTTATTTTCCAGTGTATCTTCTGTCAATAATATTTTACTTTACAGCAGAGTTTCCCAAATGCTCCCAATGATAAGAATTACACACGGGGAGCTTGTTAAACACTTGCATTTCTGAGACCACCCCAGACCTAATTAGGATTTTCAGGAGACTGACAGAGAATGAGCACTTAAAATCTACACTCCGGGTGATTCTTAATTGAATTACTTTCTATTAAGTGTTTATTTTTGTAAGTATTTTTTATGAGGCAAATTAGAAAAGTTCCTCTGTTCCTGTTCATTCACCCATTCAAGAATTTTTTTTAGTAATTTCTGGGTTCCAGGCCCTGTGCTAAGCGGGAAGACAAAGAGGAATAAGACTTAGACCCTGCCTTCAAGGAGATCAGATCACAAGGGAGAAGACACATAATAAGATACATGGAACATAATGTGGTGAGGGCCATGTAGGAACTAGACACAAACCAAACCCTACAGTTTTATCTGTCTGAAAGAAATAATAATCCCACAAATTAAAAAATATAGCCCAAACAAAATTTTCATGGAATTAGCATGTCTACCATTCCGTATTAAAATGGGATTCTTTTCTGTTTTTAAGATAGAGCCAGAAGAAACATAATGTTTGCACAGTACCTGGCACAAAAGTGGTGCTGAATAAATATTTATTGAACAAATTAGTGAATAAGAATGCCCACAAAATTATGTAATAAAAGCAGACCAAAGGGATTTTTCCAGTGTAACCGTAAGTGAACGGGACCGGCAGGGCCTCAGAGTGCTTGTTCCAGGTGTCACGTGAGGGTCTCTGACTCCTCTCTCTCCCTCATGATTCCTTTTGCTGTCGGATAACTTGGTGGCCATGGGATGAGATATTATGCCGTTCCCATGAGCCACTTCGTTCTGTTACCACCAGCACGGCAATGAGACGTTGCCCTTACTCAGAACTTCTGCTTTTTCTGTTTGTGTCTTGCTATCCTTTTTTTTTTTTCCCAAAAGCAAACTATTTAACATGAATGTTATTTTTTCCAAGCAGGGTATAATGTCTAATATTGGGCTTTCTATCAGGGGAATTTAACCTTACTAAATAGAGCTTAGTGCCATATTTTGTTTTTAAGCCCAGATTTAATTTTCCTGGAAAGAGTTTCTAATCTGCTCTGGAGGGACTTCAGGTTGAAAGCCTTCGTGACAAAAATAAATACATACATAATAAAATAAGTAAACCTAACACTAGTTTCTCTGCTATCCACATTCCTGTATAAAGAACCCCAATTGAACTGGAAATGAACAGAAGAGTAATATTTGTGTCCTGTCATAGTCTCCCTGTTTTTTTACATAATTATATTCTAAGTGTCATAATTATAGATGGAAAGCAATTGCGGGAACACACATGACCCTATCGTCAGCTTTTTAGAAGGTGAGTATGGGGGCAGCTGTTCTCTCATTAAAGGCTCTTCCTACCTCTGAAGGAATCTGGCTTCATTATTCATGAGCTTCATGAACCAGTATTTCTTAAATAGGCATATTCCTATAACAATTGTGACCCAGCTCTCTAGGAACTCATGATAAAATTGCTGTCATCAGAGTCTTTGGAGCTCTGGCGATCAGTGTCTGTGGTTGCTGTACTGCAGTCAAGCTAATCGGCCACCTTCATGTTTCAGGGTGTTCCTGAAGAAGTTGGACCTTTTGACAAGAGACTAACAGCACATAAAGAAAGTATTTTCCCAGGCTGTGTGGCCACCATATTTATTCCCATTATTTTTGAATAGCAAAGAAAACTAAAATAATAATAAATCTTCAAAGGATGAAATATGAATGATGATGATGATAACTAGCCTTAGTTCACTGTGGGCCAGTACTGTGCTAAGTGCTATATATTCGTTATATCATAACTTGTCATAGATACAATATTGTGCAAAAGAAGCAAGACACAACAGAGTACAGTTGCACTTGTACAAAGTTCTGGAATGGGCAAAACTAACCTGTGGAGATTAAAGTCAAATCAGTGGTCAGCTGGGCACAGGCTGAGGCAGGACAGCAATTGGACTTGAAGGAACATTCTGGAGGAAGGAAAATGTTCCATTTCTTGGTTGGGGTTGGTGGTTACATGGGTGGGTACATTGGGAGACCTAACCATCTGGTGGCTATCGGTGAACTTTCTGCCCTAAGGAGGTCAGGCCTATGGATCATGCCTCTTACAAAAGTGGTTCTCAGCCTTTATTTTTGCATAAGACTCAACTGGAGTGTTTGCTTAGAATGCAGATTTCTGGGCTCTTCTCAGCATGAATAACAGGACTCTCTGGGAGTGGGACCCTGAAATCTGTACTTTAAAGCCATCTGTGCTCTCTTTGGCAGCATGTATACTAAGCCATCATTTCTGAAGCAGAAATCCAAGGTGTGTACCACCCCACTAACATCCGCTGGACTCTACCTGTGGCTGGGTGTACTGAGGGCAGGCGTGTCTACAGACGGCTCTGCAAAAATCCATCCCTGCTCCTAAAAAAATCATCCGGAGCACATGAGAGTGGTAAGTAGCTGCATTTTTGTATTTGAAGGAGAAAGGGTTTTATCTAAAACAAAACAAAAAGAAAACTGACACGCACGGGGGTGACCAGAAATCGCTAGGCCTTTTCAGCAGTGGCTCCTGCCACTTCATTTCATTATTGGTCCTCTTTTTCTGTCCCAATGATGTGTTTTGTTTACCTGGGCAACTTGTTTTTAATTGATTTTTTAATAAAGGTATTCCTTGCTCTCTTTCACTCTGATTAAGAACCCTGGCATGATCTCATCGGGCCCAGACGAGTATTGATGGGCTGGGGTGTCAGGGGGCTAATAAAGAGCGTTACCCAGTATTTTTTAGTGACACGTAAAAACTCCCTCATGAAAGATACAGGAGGCCGAGCATACATAAATGTCATTCTAGAACCAGTGGTATTAGGGTGTATATGGCTGGACATTCGTGATGTCATTAATGCACTGAGACCGGTCTCTGCTAGGGGTAAGGGTGGGGAGCGGGCACTGGAGGGTCAGGAGGAATGCAAGGGGGGGGCCAGCACACAGCAAAGAGCCCCGCAGTTTTCTCGGTCTTTCTAGACATGCTGCAGCAATCTAATAAAATGCTTCAGGTGAGTAGGAAAAAAAGAACTTCATTCAACTCTTTACTTACCCATCTTCGCCTTTTCTTTTCCCCAAAACACTATTTAAAATATTTCAGAAGGGACAATGTGTTGAAAGCCAGAAGTGGTTTTGGATTTATCTTCTTTTACTCATGAAATCTTTAAATTCAATTGGATCCGCTCTATTTCTTGGGCTACTGGAGGGAAGAAGAACTGAGTGGTCCGTGAGGGAAATGGTTTGGGGCATTCCCGGCCACTGCTTCTGGATCCCATTTCAGTTAATAAGTATGTAGCGCAGAGAAAAGAAAACTGCCCCGTATGAGCACAAGGAGCCCCAGCCTTGCCACGAAGTGACTGTCTCGCTTTGGAGAGTCCATGTAACCCCACTAGGCCAAAGGGGGGATTTGAAGCTTTTTTTCCAGATTAAAAATGTGGTTATTATGGGATATCACATGACCAGTACTCTCCTAGGGCCATGGGAGATTTAAGACCACCCATGTCCTGTCGGGAAGAGAGTGGCTGAAGGACACAAACCTCGCAGGAACGGAAACATATACACACTCGCATGCACACACCCTCAGATTTCAAAGAAGCAAATATGTAACAGTCTTTCCAAAGAGTACATTTTGAAAGGTATTTTTAAAGTTTGATTTCAAAGAAATCAACAGAGAAAAACCACTTTAAAGACAACAGAACATAATTTCCTTTTTATGTTTGTCTCTACTTTCTCATTAGCCATTGGCTTTATTACTTTCGGGGGCTCTGTGTTAAGCAGGTAGGGATAAGTGTCAGTGGAATTTGAATTATTACCATTAATGTAACTCCATTTGTACCTACAGGACTGAGGACACTCAAGGTGGGGGTGTGCGTGTGTGCGTTCCTGCAAAATTGGAATCACACCGTGAGTCATATTAAGGAGTGTGGGTCTTACCCTATGTGCATTCAGTTGTCATGTCACAGGGATTCTACCACGTGAGTAAATCTCATTCATTCATGCACTTAACAAATAATTATTGTCGTGTTCATCCTCCTCATGATTCAGTTTCTCACTGACCTTTGACTCCTTCAATTTTTGTTTTGTTTTGCAACTAAAAGCCCAGAAGCAGTTGTAAGAATAACTTCCAAATAGAGAGGTGCAAAACGAGAATGACTCTGGGGCCCAGATGATGAGTAATCTATCTAGTGATCTATAATAAATCTATCTAGTAATCTATAATAAAGCCATTGCCAAAAATTTGATTTATTTTCTCCTTTTCCTCTGATGTTAATGTTGAAAAAAATTGCTTTCACAAAGTAATACATGTTTGCTGAACAAATTTAGAAAGCACAAATAGGCAAATAAGAAAGAAAATAGAAAATATAGACCACAGATAGCCCTATCATCTCCTCTCAGAGACAACTGCTGCTAACATCCTGTTGTGTGTCTCCTTACCTATACACTTGGTGTGGGTTTTATACTGAATTTTTAAAATATGACATCAAGCTGTATGAACAGTTTTGGATCCTGCTTATTTATTTACCATGTCCTGAGCACCCTTTCCTTTGATTCCATTTGGATACAGATGACAGCTGATGAATTATCTTTCTTCTATTCTACGTGACTGCAAGTCTTTGGCTTTCTGTGGTCCCTGTCTTTTCTGGGCATGTTTTGTCCTGTGTCAGAAGATAGTAATAGCTAACATGCAGTGAACACTTATTATGTGCTAATCGCTTTAACAGAGCATCTCTTGTAATCTTCAAAACAACCCTAGGAAGCCCATTTCACAGATGAGGAAATTGAGGCACCAAACATACAGCTAACACATAGTCAAGTCAAGATTGGAATCTAGGCAGTCTGACTCCATGATCATAAGCACTACCCCCTACTTCCTGAAAATGTGTTCAAATATATCATATTTGGACAGGATTTAAAAGCCTGAGCCCAATCATAAAGCCACTAGAAAGCTTGGATATCGCCTGGTCCCACCCTCTCAATTTTGGTTGAGAAACTTAAGGCCAGGCTCCCAAGTCACCTTCTGCTGTTCTTTCTCTTCTACCACACTACCTCCCTGCAATCACACTTTATTTTTCCTTTTCAAAACTTTGTGACTTGAGTGTTTTGGGACATGAAAGATTAATAACCTTGGTCTGGACCAGGCTGACCGTGGGCAGGCCTTGTGAGAACTTTTCCCACACTTTGGTGCCAACAGGTCTCAGGCCTGAACTGCACACCCCTGTTATTCTTTCTTGCTGTGGGCCTTTCTGGAGCCAACCAGACTCACCGTGACAAACTGAACCAAGGTTTTGAGAGAGAGACCCAGGGGACGCTGCTACCCAACATGTCAAGGAGCCAGCTCTGGACGTCTTTACCTTCACTCAAAACTAGTGTCAAACCAGAGACATGCTGGAACCTTACCAAGCTGACACTTTAATCTCTGTAACTAAATCCATCAGTGAAATACTAATGCTGCCGACATTATTTTTTCTTTCCTAGACAGTTATTAGCAGCCAGAAACGGTTTGTCTCAAGGAATTTACTTCCCCCAGGACCTTATTCAAGTACCACAGAGTTCTGTGAGAAAATGTGAGTGCCTTTCTCCAGATCCAGAGCAGGTCCTGCTGGTGGGCAGCTCGGTGACTCTGGACATGTGAGTTTTCCTCTCTGGACCCATCCTTCACCAATAAACTAGTGGCTTGGCTTAAGTGGATTCCAAATCTCTTCCAATTTTCAAGCTTCTATGGTCATTGTCAGCCTCAGTCAAACAAACTCTCAGCTTGCCTAATTTTTATTAATTTAGGCATTTATTCATTTATTTAAAAATCTTTTTAAAGCAGCAGTCCTCAACCTTTTTGGCACCAGGGACCGGTTTCATGGAAAACAATTTTTTGGGTTTCAGGATTATTCGAACACATTACATTTATTGTGCAGTCAAACCTCTCTGCTAATGATAATCTGTATTTGCAGCTGCTCCCCAGTGCTAGCATCACCGCCTCAGCTCCACCTCAGATGATCAGGCATTAGATTCTCATAAGGAGCACACAACCTAGATCCCTCACATGTGGAGTTCACAGTAGGGTTTGCACTCCTATGAGAAGCTTAATGCCGCAGCTGATCTGACAGGAGGCAGAGCTTATGTGGTGATGCAAGCGATGGGGAGTGGCTATAAATACAGATGAAGCTTCCCTCGCTTGCCTGCCACTCACCTACTGCTGTGCAGCCTGTTTCCTAGCAGGCCACGGACTGGTACCATTCTGTAGCCTTGGGGTTGGGGACCGCAGTTTTAAAGTATTTAGCTTGTGCTCAGTCCCGGGGATACAGCAGTTGACAACAGATATGTCATCCATTCATTTCTATCATGGTAAGTGCCATCAAGGAAAAACAGAGGGAGATCTGCAAGTATGTGATAGGGCCTGACCTTGGCTGGGAGGGCATGCGTGGCCCCTGGGATGAAATGGCATTTCAGCTAAAAGATGAGTTGGTACCAGCCACATGACAGAAGAAGAAATGAGCTTTCCAGGTAGAACACCATGTTTTGATGGCCGTGGGCCAGGAAGGATGTTCAACTATTCAAAGAAATGAAAGCACCCCGGTGGGACTGGGGTGTGATCAGTGCAGGAAATGTGGTTTTCTGTTGTCCTTAGAATAAAATCCCAACTCCTTCCCCATCACGGCCTCCAGACCCTGCCTGGATCCCCACCTTGCTTTTCTCCATCAGCAACAGCCTTCTCTCTCTTTCTCTATTGTGTCACTTATTTTAACCTCAAGGATTTGCAGCTGCTGAAACACTCTCCCTCCTGCTCTCACAATGCCTGATACCTCCTCACACTTCTGCAATCAGCTTGACTGTTATCTCTCCCCCAGGCCTTTCCTAATCACCCCATTTTAAGGAGGTCAGCTCTTCTCCCCGCCACCTGTCTCTAGCCCAGAGCCCGCTCATGGCAGAGAGAGAGAGAAAGAGGTCAAAGTGGGACCATTCTAGATGGCACAGGGAAGGACTCACAGGGATATGGAGAAGAGTGAGGCTGAGTTAAGGGCCAGAGAGAATTAGAAGAGGACTGTGGGAAATAAACGCAGGCCATGGTTACGGGACTAACCTGAGAAATCTCTGGGGACAACATGGATTTGAGGCAGAAAGAAATTAGATAATTTTCAGGATTGGCAAGATAAAAACCTGGCTGTCTGGATGTTTAGTCGAGACTTCTCAGTGAGGCCAAGATGGCCTGGATGCAAGAAGCTTCTAAGAACCTCTTCCTCTCGATTTTAGTATAGTTGTGGGTCCAGGGTGTTGGTTTCTGGGTTGGCTCCCGGCTTCCTCTCACTCCTATCTGCTCTTCACTAACCCACTGCTAGGTGCTCCTGTGTATTTTTTATTTTTAGTTGAAGTAAATTGAGAAAATTTGTATGCTTACTTCATTTTGTTTCAATTATTTTAAAATGGTAAAAGCCATGCAAACAGGTTGCCAAAAATTTAGGTAATACAGAAAAAATTTTCCCAATAATTTCAGCGCCAGATCACAAACAATTATAATCTGGGAGCATTGGGTTCCTCTTATCTGTCATATTGATATTTAGTATTTTGCAAATTCAATTTTGTCTCCTCTAAGCAGAATCCCTTAGCATTCTGAACATTTCTCATGATCCTCTAAAATTTTCATACCTGTCACTGTGAGGTTTTTGTGTTATAAAAGTGACACATGCATGCCTGGATTTATCAGGGTCTAAAGTTATAGAAAGCAAAAGTTTATCTCCACCCGACTCTCCACCGCCACCTCCCCGTCCTCAGACAGCCCATGCCTGCGGCCCAGAGAGCATCTTTCCACACACTTCTGAGTGTCTGCAGACACCAAATGAACACATATATACATATTCCTTATTGCTACACAAAAGAAATCTGAACCTTTTCCCCTCACTATATCATAGACATTGCCTCATGCCAGCAAATGCAAAACTGTCTCATTTTCATTAATGGCTGCATAGTATTCCATTATTTAGACATGGCATAATTTATCCAAACATACCTCAAGGATTGCTTTTCACATAAAAAGACTGCAGAAATAATCCATGCACACACATCATTATGCACCGTAAAGGTATCCCCCTGGAATTACTAACAGTGGAACCCCTGAGTAAAAGGGAATGTGCATTTTAAAATGTGATAGACATTGTCAAATTGTGCTCCATAAAGGTTATACGCATTTACACTTTTATCAACAGTTCCGCCTTCTTCAAACCCCTTCCAAAGTCTTTGGATCTTTGCCAACAGATGAGTGAGACACAGTATCTCGTAACTGCAATAGGCGTCTCTTCAATTTGGAGCTGAGTGCACTTGGCACTGTTTCATAGGTTAGCCATGGATGTTTTCTGTGAAGTGCTTGTCCTCGTCATTCCTTCCTTTACTGAGTTATTGGGTTTTCGCTGTTGTTATTGTTGTGAATTTGTAAGAGTTTGCCATATATTAAGGAAATTAACTCTTTGTGTTTGTCACAAAAATTTTGTCCAGATTTATCTGTATCCTGACTTTTTCCCCCCCCTTTACCAGAATTTAAAATATTCGTGTAAAGAAATATTTCATGGGTTTTTCTTTATGGTATTCTCCCTTAATGGTTATACAATTTTCTAGCAATTAGATGTGTTATAATTTACCAACATGTATCTGTTGCTTCCAATTTTCAGATCATATAAATACTATTGTGATAGACAACTTTGTACATATAATTTTTTCCCATATTTTGGGTAAGAATATATTTTTGAAATGGGAGTACTGGAACATGGCTCTTGATACATTGTCAAAATAATTTTTCAAAGAGAAAACCCACCAGCAGATTGTGAGAATAACAAAAGAACAGTCTTTCTATGTTTCCGAAAGACTGACACCTGGAGCTCTGACATCATTTTCAGTATAAAATTTACACAAATGGTCCTTGGGTTTACTTTGTAAGAGAGGAAGGGGCAAAAAGAGCGGGGAAAAACAAGAGTGGGCAGTATAGTTAAAGAAGCCTATTAAAATTTATTTAAGAAAAACAGGCGCTAAACAGGTAGAACCAATCTGCTTTAATCAGTCAGCCCCACACCCCTACAAACCCAGTTTCCATGCGGACACTTTAGCTCCTCTCCTCTTGGAATGTAAACACTTCCCAAGGTTGGAGTGGTTTTTCCACATCATAAAATACATAATCCTCCTAAAGTGGGTTCTTAGGGGTTGAGGTCTGTTGTGTTTATCAAATAACTGAAACAAATAAATTGGCTTATTCCAGTTGTAGTCAGTGACTTCTTGATCACTTCAGAGAGGAGGAGATGAAGCTCACCTGACGTTGTTTTGTGCATTAGCAGACAAGCTGCCCATGATAAATGTCTCCTACACAAGCTAATATTGTTTTTACTTATAAACTTTTTTATTATGGAAATGTTAATTGGTACCTGTTATGGGCTGAACTGTGTCCCCAAAACTTCATGTACTGAAGTCCTAACCCCCAGTACCTCAAATAGGACTGTATTTGGAGATAGGTTTAAGGAGGTGATTAAGGTTAAATGAGGTCATTGGGGGAGGCCCTAATTCAACATGACTGTGTGTTTATAAGAGGAGATTAGGACACAGACATGCCCAGAGGAAAGACCATGTGAAGATGTGGGAGAACATGGTCATCTGTGAGCCAAGGAGAGAGGCCTAAGAATGAAACTGGTTCTGCTGATGCATTGATCATGGACTTCCAGTCTCCAGAACTGTGAGTAAACAAATTTCTATTGTTTAAGCCACTCAGTCTGTGGTACTTTGTTATGGCAGCCCTAGAAAACTATTATAATACAGTACCCCAAATTAAAAAATAGTATGATGAATCCCATGTACCCATCACCCAACTTCAAGAATTATCAACAATTTGCTAATCATGTTTCATTTATCACCTCCAGTTTTCCTTCGGGAGTATTCTAAAACAAATCCCAGACATCATATCATTTCACTGATAAATATTTCCGTATGCATCTCTGCTTAAGGACTTTTTAAAATTATATTCACCAGGCCATTATCTTTCCTAACAAAACTAAAAATAATTTCTTACTATCTCTCACCGAAGCCATATTCAAATTTTCCCAACTGTTTCAAAGACGGTGTTGTTTGTTTGTTTACAGATAGTTTGAATCAAAATCCAATTTGTATTTGGTTGTTACTTCTTGTAAATCTTTTATTCTAGAAAAAACTCAGTTTCTGCCCTTTTTTATTGTGGTATTAATTTATGAAAAAAACTGGATTTTTGGGTCCTGTAGAACACCTCACATTCTGACTTGGCTGATTGTTTCTTAATGATGTAGTTCAATTTGTTCCTTTCTCCCCCATATTTTCTGTAAATTGGTAATTAGACTTATTTAAGTTCAGATTCAATATTTTAGGCAAGAATATTTCAATCACAGTTTGACTTTTAAAATGCTGAAGTAACCAACAGTTCATTTTCTATTTGAAGTATACTAAACACGTGAAAATTGTCCTGCGTAACTAGTAGAGATGGTGTGATTTTGCACATCAAACACCCAAATGGAGAAAGAAAAAGTGAGGGAAATAAGTGAAGAACATGCAAAGTTCACCATTTTCAGTAAAAATCTGTCCCAGAATGGAACTTCCTGACTTCAGGAATGATTATTATACACATATGAGGTTAAAAAAAAAGTCAAATTATTTTATTATTTTGTTTTAAAACCATATTGGTGTAGCAGCTGCACAGCCTGCAAACAAAAGTGTTTCCAGTGCACCCAACATCATCCTTCCAGGCTTTCTCTTGCCATGAGCTGTTAGAAGCAGCTGTTTCTCTGCTGTATTAGCGCTTCCACCCCTGTGCTATCAGAGGTCTCTGCCCTCCCTGTGAATCTGGGCTTTCTTGAAGCACCGTTTATAATAGCAGAAGACTGGAAATGACCTATATGCTCATCAAAAGGGGACTTGTTAAATATGTTATGGAATTCTAAGAAGCCTTTAAAACATTTCTGTAGAGCTATATGTGCTAACATGATACCATCTCCAAGGTATAGAGTGCAGTGATTTAAAGACTGCATGTAGAGTAGGCTATCCTATATGTAGTGTGTTTATTGATGCATGGAATATTATTGTAGAAATGCAGAAGAAACTTGGAAGGGAAATTAGAGAACCAAGGGCTGGTGTAGAAGATAGATTTTATTTTCACTGTAGACCCTCTAGTGCTATTTGAATTTTTAGCTATGTATATGAATTACACTTTCAAAAATTAATTAATGGAATTAATTAATGCTTTGGAAATTGGGATGGATCAAGTGGTTGTTAGGCACACTACAGAACTGAGCCAGTAATTTTTGGTTCTTGCCTGTGTTTATCAAGGATATGACAGACAGCAGAGAGGTTTTCATTTGAAACACTTTTCAGCTTGCATCTGACCACTTTGAAGAGGGAAACCAAACAGACTTTTGGAACAGTTTTCAAGAATCAAAAGTGTTCTGTGTTTCAAAGGCTTTTAACTTACAAATAGACCTTTCTCTGGAGTGACATTCCTCGCTTTGAGAAACTAAAACAAGTAGCTTGCGAGCACACACACACACACACACGAAAAAGTGTAAAGTATGATTACTTCTGATCAAACATGTAATGTTGTCTGGAAGAAAGAAAAAGAAACTTCCAAAATAGAGTCTAGTGTTTAGCTTAGTGTTTCCATAAAACATGCCATGTCCTATATATTGCAAGGCACTAGTGAAGGAAGTCTACTAATAGAATTGAGAAAACAGTAATAGGGGCCCACAAGGGCCTGGTAAGTTTTCAAGATATGAGAATGAGCTCTTGGCTTTATAATTTTAGAGCTGTTAAAACACCTGCCAGCAGGACTTCTTATTTGTGTGGGTTTTTTTTTTCCCCATTACACTGTGTGTGGAAAGACATTTTCAAACAAAGTATAAAAATCGTTCAAGAAAACTCAAAGCCCCAGCTATGAAGCTTGATAAAGTGGTCCATAAAACCTGTTTACAAATCTGAAAACAGTCGCTGGGTGCTTTGATTAACCCTCAAGCTCCCAGGCTGTGGGGAAGCCTAACTGCAAAGGAAATAGCTATAGAAAAGGACTCTCAGTAAGCAAAGGGGGAAACACAACAGCAGGTGGATTTCAAAAGTTATCACAGATTTAACTTATCGGGGCCCAAACCACTTCCATCAGGGTGACAAAGGCATGTAGCCACTGAAGGAGATGCTTCCTGCTTCTAGGCTTCCAGAAGCTCTCCAATTTTAGGTAGCATGGGCCCAGGTTAGCCCAGAGGGACTGAGCTCCTCCTTGTCTGAGCCTTTATTCTAACAGGGGAGCCCATCCTATACCCAGCCCAAGTAAGAGAACTTGGAAACTGCCTGCAATTCTTTGTCTACTAGCTGATCAAATTCCTTGTTCATTCCTTCAGGTTAAAGAATTGATACTGAATATGCCAAATGCTCTGACATAAGTGTAATGGCATGGTTCGAGGCTCCTGGAGGAGCCAGATGGCCTTGGGTATGAATCTCATCACTATCGCCTAGTAGCTGTAAACATACCCCAGTGGCTGAAGTGAAGGTAAAAAACTATAAAGCAGGTCACCTGACTCCAGGGACTCCTCACTCCAGAACAGACCCTCCCCTCTGGGTCCAGTTGGGAAGGCAGGCGTGTGGATTAGTACTTACAGGAATGATGGGAACCTAAGAGAAATGTGACCTAGATCCTCAGAAGACCAAATGGGAAAGCAGGTGGCTCGCTTGGGGAGGCTAGGGTAGGGCTTCAGGAAGAGAAAACCTCCTGAGCAGAGTCTTGGAATTCAGTTGCCAGATGAGTAGTCAGGGAAGGCCATTGTGGGTAAAGATAGGACAGCAGGCGGGAAGTTATGGAGCATTTGTAGGCCCTGGCACACAATGTGACAGTGGCTCATTTCTCATCTTGCATGAATTTGCTACTTTTGAGGGCCTTGGGTAACTCCATGAGGGCTATGGTATATGCTATACATTTCTCATAACCAGGGCTTGCTGCACTGTGGTCGTAAGGCAGAGAGTTCTCAGCCCTCTCCCTCTGTTCTGGGACACCTGTGCTCCTTCCTTTGCCCATCTCCTGCTTCATTTCTTCCCAAAAGGAGGGACTATTAATCTGGACAAATTGCAAGGTGTTGATTAGGCCATAGGTATTAGTGGGCAGGACCACTGTGTATAAATGATTACACACCTCTTTCCTGATTCTCAGGTTTCCCCGCTCCATCCCCACCCCCAGATATTCTGAAGCATGGAGCACTTTCCCCTAACCACACTGTGTGATTGGAAGGCGCCGCTAGAAAGTCCCCCTAAACCCGAGGTTCTGTAATCGGAGCTACAGTGCACAGGAGAAACCCAATGAACAAAGGCTGGACTGAATAATGGTCCAGCTAAGAGAAACTCTATCCTCTTGCTTAAAAATGCTTATATTTGGTCTAATCCTAGATACTGACACTAGTTTTCACGTATTTGTGATTTAGATAGATAATGAGTTTTCTTGGAAGCCATTACTAGCGTCAAACTTGGATTATGGATAAGGTGGCTACCATAGGTTTTACCACTGTGGAATGATTTGACATGACTGACCTACATCCATCAATCAGTCCTTATTCCCTGCCAGAAATAAGTCTGTCCATGTTTTAAGAACACATCCAAGTCTGTTCTAAGGCAGATGGAATTCAGGACACCTGCTTTTACAAAGGCTACCTGGATTCAGAACGACTGAGGGGTTTCTTGGTTCAGGGTCGGGGAAAGATTACAGTCACCAAGCGGTGGGTCCCAGGGTGAAGCACAACGGTCATTTTGCTGGTGCGGATTTCCGCAGATGTGGGTGGTTCCGGAGCCAGCAGCTGTGGCAGGAGCCTCTCAGTCCCTCCTCCTAGCACCGGCCGCAGCTCTGCGGTGTGACTTTGGGCTCATTTTTGGAAGCTCATCCCAGATTCTGTCTCTTCAGCAATTCCAAGGAAACATGTAAAAGTGTCTGCATTTTATGACTGAGGAAATTAAAGAGCAGTGAAGAGAAGAGACATGCCAAAAGACATAGAACAACTCAAAAGTGGGCTTGGCAAAGAGAAAGCAAGATCCTGTGACACTGACCTCAGCCTCTTTCGGTTTCCTTCCGGCTATACACATGGGCCCTTCCTCCCCTCAGCCAGCTCTCTGCCCAAATATCAGAGCCCTACCCTGCCTTCTCATCTGCAGTGATTCCTCTTCCCAGCCGGCGTTCTAGTTCCCCTTCTCCTGCTCTAGGTTTCTTCACAGCGCTTAGCACCCCTGACTTATTGAATATTTATGCATTTATTGTCTCTGAACTCCCACTAGAACACAACCTGCATGAGAGCAGGAACTTTTATTCACTGCTCTATCCCCAACACCTAAAACAGTAACTGGCACACAGTAGATCCTAGCTAATGATTAGAAAGCCCTTCATCCACACTAGGCATTTGATATGTATTCATTCACCAAATTCTTACACCAACCTAATGGGACAGGTGCTATAATTACCCACATTTTTCAAACGAGAAAGCTGAGGCTGAGAGAGGTTAAAGAATTTACCCAAAGTGGTACAGGTTATTCAGTGGCAAAACCTAAACACAACCTAGGGCAATTTAACCAAAGTCCCTACATTGTTTACTATACAATATTGCATGTTGCGATTTTACCTTCCTGGTCCTCCTTTCTAAGAATCTCCAGCAAATATAACTTCAGCACTGCCCTTATTCATGGAAAATATTTAAAATTATTTTCTACTGATTTTTTAATGTGAAAATTGTCCCAAAATAAAACAAAGATAGTACATCAGAATGCTCCAAGGAGCATAAGTAAGAAGAGAAAATAATTAGAAGACCCGCAAGGTATATGACCAGAGTAAATCTGCTTGAAAGATTTTCATCTTATTTTATTATTAAAATGATTATTTTTTTTCACTGAAGTGACTTTTGAGAATTATTTTGAGATGGACAACTTAGTTGACATGTTGAAAAAACTCAAGCTATTTTCAAGAAATGTTAGCCTTTGATAAATTAGTATTTACAGGCATAGTTGCCTGGGGGTGGGGTGTCAAGGAAGGACCCCCTTCTCCCCACACCAAAATTGCCTCCTGGGGAATCTTGCTGGTACCTGGAATTCCACCACTAGCTGTGATTCTATCTTCTGTTAAAATACATCTCCTGGGAGAGACAGCCCTTTAGTCTGCTCAGTCTTTTATGCGAACACATCCAGCTGTTCATGAAAACAGTTTTTTCACAGGGAGAAAAGTAGAGAACACTTGACGACCTGCCTTCCTGAGTGAGGCGAGGGATCATAAAGGAAAGAGAAGAAGGAAAATGAATTGGCAGGTGTGCCCTATTTGGCACGTCTAAAGTAGGACTTCAAATGAGGCTGGTAACAAAAATAAAAATATTATGAAAATTGTTTTCTTTGTAAGCTCTTAACAGGGCAAGGACTGGACGTTTGCTCAGCTCATACCCCCAGCACCTCATCGATGAGCACAGTGCCTGGCATGTGCAAAAGCACAGGAACTCTCCCCTAGGTGGATGAATGTAGGTTCTGGAGCATGCCTCAGGCTCTCACTATTCCTCTCCTGCCTTCCCGTCCTTCGAGCAAAGTCCTGCCTTCTCTCTCCCACAAGCCCTCCCCAGTGGAAGTAAATTTCTCCTCTGAATTTCTCAGCAATATTACTTCCACAGGGAATTTTATGAAGAGCTAATCATATATAGACAGTGAAATCTCTTCGAAAGTTTTGTTGAAAAGCTAGTCATAGTATCTTTTGTTGTAATATGTTCTATATGTTTATATCTTATCTCCCCATCTGGATTATAAGTCTGAGAAAAGTAGAGGCTTCACAACTTTGCTTCTTCAAAGCTTTTAATACAAACATAAATATTGATTGGATTTTATTAGAAGCCTTCACTATTAAATTCAAGCAAACTAATCAGAAAAGGAAAAAATCAAGACCCCAAGTATGTTGTCTTACTGCTTCCATGTGTCTCAAAAACAAGATTTGAAAGTGTGGGATTAAATCAGTGTATTTATCATTAACTGCACACTGAGCTCAACAGAATAACATAGTTGATTTTTAAAAACCAGAGTAGTCCCTGTTTATCTGGATAAGCCATGCACAATCACATACATGTACACTATGACTTTACTTGGGAAAATTAACAAAGTCTATAGCTATATGTGACACCGGCATAGAGTTATAATAGCCTTACCTTTTCTGATTTAGAAAAGCTGTGTTTGATGGTAGTAAGACTGATAAAACGTAGCACTTCCTTTATAGTTATGTTGATTTTTATTAACACTCTCATAAACTGCAAAATTTTAAGGTTTTTTTTGAGATTGCATTATGTACTCTTTATATTTATTTCTTCCCCAAGGATCAGTTCTCATAACTGCTAATGAACTGTGTTCTTTTTCTATGGCTGATGCCTTAGAAATTCTTTGTATCTCTTTGAAATGTGTGCACACAGAGAGCATTACTATACATCAGCATCTACATAATAAAATTAACTGCCCTCTACCCACCACCTTTTCTGTTTGGTTATTATAGGGTTGAAAGTTCATCAGGGTTCCCCTTACCTTCTTCCTAATCAAATGAATCAATGAGGGAAAAATAGAAAATCCACAACCACATCAACTACCAGCAGGATATTGTGAACAGATTAATGCAGCTTATAAGATATTGAGCTTTGAGCTTGTAGGTCTTGTTGCGCTCGTTGGCAGTGCTGTCTCTTAGAGATGTCAGGCTTTATGTAGGATCATGTGTACCACGATCACGACAGCCCATAGCACATTGAGAAAGCACATAATGGCCCTCTGGTTCCATGGTGTTCTCAGTAAAGGAGAGAACAATACATACTTTCAAAGACAGTGCAAACTGATGAAATAGGATTGACTCTGGCTTCATATATCTTGGTTTTGAGAAAATGTGGGAACAGAATCGTATTTACCCTTCACATCAAAAACAATTTGAGAATAATTTCACTCATCTTTCCTGGAAACCTAGTCTTTGGGTTACAAAGCAGGGTAACTCTCTTCTTGTCAGTCCCTATCCATCTCCACCTTCTAGTGAAACCACTACCAAGGTTTTCTTCATACTGTGTTTAGAACACATGGAAGAGTTCTCTCTCCAGAAAGCCAATATTTATTGATGAGGTGCCAGGCACTATTTAAACACTCCCTATGTTTAATCCTTAAAACAATTCTCTGAGGCTGGCACTTTTATCATCATCCCAGTTGAAAGATGAGGAGTCTGAGGGAGAGGAAGGGCTTGCCCAAACTATTCAACCGAGAAGTGGTAGAGTCTGAATTCAAACCCAGGCACCCTGAAGCCAGAGCCTGCCCAAGCTCTAAATCCCTGCACGACGTGGCCTCTTACTTAATAAATACCCAAAAAGCAACCAAATCCCCACCCTACCCCACCTCCGACTAATACCACTATTCTTGTTTCTTTTTATTGGAAGCAAACTTAAGGGTGAAATCAACTTGGATTTTTCACTTCAACTCAGACAAAAAGAAGTCACATTCTTTTACTGTCTTTAAAATCGTGTTAATTTTGTGAATCCCAATATTTTAACTCAGAATTGTTTTAAAAATAACAAAGTTTGTGTTACTGTTGCACTACCCTCTTGGATGCTTTGGTTCTACTTAAGAGCTTATCATTTTCCCCGTAAGCCAGCTGGGGAGAAGGCAATATGTCTTTTGGTTCTTGAACGCCACTTGCGTCCGAACCTCATTATGGCAAGTCACTTTCTGAAGCTGGGCTGTAGCTCTAGACAAATGATTGCATGAAGTATTAAATAAACATACAACATTTACGTTATGCTGTTTCTTGAAATGATTTATCGTCATTTTCTTCTTTCAGTCCTGCTCTCTGGACATAAAAGACACAAGCTTTTGCAGTTTATACAAACCAAATCCTCTGTTTGCTCTGATTAAGCGTTCATGGGTCTTTAATATAGTACAGGCTTTAGATTTGGGATTATTCCCTCTGGGAGTGGTGGAATTAAATACATTAGCTGACTGAGATAAGGGAGGGCACCAGAGTTTAATTGCCATTAAAATAGATATGTTGGGTAGCAAAAATAGAAGGCAGGAAAACAGTCTGTATTCTCATTTTCTGCCATGGTGGATGAAGTTCCACGATGTGTGACTTGCAGCCTCTTGAAAAATTCTCCACAGCTGATGGTCTAGAAATTGTAGGAAATAGGTGAAAATCATGCCAGAGGACAAGTGAATTCTTGAGTTCTTAAGAAGCCTTGTGTCTGAGAAGACGTCATTTTGACAATAGGGAACCTCGGAGTTGCCCACCATGAAGAGCCTTCAGCTCTGCTGGAACTAGGAACAGTTGTCTTGTCAATCATTGGAGTACCATTACAGCACCCAACATTCCCATGCCTCTCACAGGGCATTTCAGAAACGTGAAGAGAAATAGCACCTTCTTCTGTGGCCCCAATCAGTGACAGGACAGAGAAGTTTCCATAGGTAATTCCAACTGGCAGCTTTTTATTTTTCACTATTTTATAATTGGCTGATCTGTTGGAGTTTTCTTTTTCATTCTACTCTTTGATATTGTAAATGGATCTTGTCATACTCCCCCAGAAGCTGACACTTGCAGGCAGCCTGGGGTTGGACAACTTGTCCAGTTAACTCACATGGAAGAGATATAATGAAAGTGATTTTTTAAGAAGTTCTGTGTGAGTTACATGTATTTTCACTTCAGTTTAGAAATCTTTAACTTTTCTGGTTTTTAAGTTTAAATCCAGATTGGGGGGGATGGCAAAAAATAAAGTCTTGCCCTTTTGAGCAATGAGAACCAAGAGAAACACCTCAGAAGACAGAAATTTGTCCGAATGAAGGAGACTCTGAATTAAAAATATATTAGCTGATTCCATTTATGTGAAATTCTAGAAATGGCAAAACTAATCTATAGTGACAGAAAGCAGATCAGAGATTGTCTGGGGCCAGAGGTGCATGGGAGGGGGATGACTGGCAGGAAAGCAGCACAAGCAAGTTTAGGGCGTGTTGGAAATGTTCTACATCTTAATTGTAGCAGTTGCACAAATTAAACTCATCAACCCGTACACTTAAAATGAGTGCATTTTATTGTATGTAAGTTATATTTCAGTAAAGTTGATTTTTAAAATATAGTGGCATAAAAAGTTCCTGAGGAGCCATGGGAAGCCTTTCTAAATCATCTTTTATTTTAACATAAAGGAAAATAGTTGAGCTAATACTCCAGAAGTCATTAACAGTAGAATGGATTTTTTTCTCCCAAACAAAAATAATATATATCCATCAGCTTTAAGTGCTGTAGCTGACAGCTGAGCTGTTGTTGCCAACTGCTGTCTGAGAAGACGTTCGGGCGGGCTCTCTGCAAGCTGCACACAGTCCTGGCTGCTGCACACCACTGTGTTCATTCTTGGTAATGGATCGCAGGGCAACCAAATTAATTGCAAGATGTGCTTTAATCTCCCACATGAACATGGAAGTAAGTATCCATCAACCTCGTGCCCAGTGTGTCTTTTTCAAAACCCCCACCCCCCCATCCCCCCACCCCACTTCATTCCCCAAATGGCAGTTCTAGGCTAAGACTCCGTTTCCCTTCCCCGAGGCCAGTTAGCCCCGGGGCAGGAAGGAGCGCGTGGTCAGTCTCCGTCCTAAAACGAAGCGCAGACTGCAAGGAGAGGCCGGCGCGCCGCGTGGGCAGCTCTGGGGAGCTGGAACAGAGCCGGGGCCGCCTGATCCCGAGCTGGTCGCTGCCCGGGATCCCAGCACCCGAGGCGCCCGACCCGACTGTCCCGGCTGCTCCTACCCTCCCCTGCCAGGTACTGTCCTCCCGCCAGGCACCCAACGCCCTTGGTCGATGCGGAGAATGGGTTTTGTGATTCAACAGTTGATAGTGAGCATTCCCCCCCCCCCCCCCCCCCCCCCGAGGAAAAGCGGCCAGAGCCCGGCCTTTTCTCTCTCTCTCTCTCTCTCTCTCTGTGGTCCTGCAGGCTCTTGGAGTGTTTACACTAAACTCCAGGCCCGGGAAGAGAATTTACAGCCTTATCACTGGAATTAAAGGCGATGTCGGCTGGGGGGAATGTGTGTCTCGCTTACTCTTTTTCCAAGGGAGACTTTTGGCTTCGTGTAGGCGGGTGGTTATTTTATTCTCTCTCTCCTCCTCTGCCTGAAGTTCCTCTTTGAAGATTTTCTGTCATGTTTATTGGGATAATGAGGATTTATTTTTTGCTTCTATTCCAATATTGTCAGGAAATGATTTCTATAAGAAAGCATTCTCTTAAAAACCACAAATTAGATGTAATCAATGTAAAGATTGCTACAGGTCACTATTTCTCTTTTTAAAAACTAATCGATTATTAAGATAATACAAAAGAATATTTAAAATATATGTAAGGTAGAAAGAATAATGATATGATGAATAGGTAGCATAAGAATATAACCGTTTAAGACCCTTAAACTCCTCCCTGACCCTACCCCCTTCCCATCCTGAATTTTCTATCAACAGTCCCTTACTATCTTAATATGTAATTTTATTATGTGTTTCCATCTGTAAAATTATACACCTTTAAATTTCTGCATGTTTTTGAACTTGATATACATGGACTCATATTATACATATTCTTTTTGGCTTGTTTTTTCCCCAGTGACGTGATGTTCCTCAGGGCCGTCTGGTTAGCTGCATGTAGCTATAATCCATTCACGTTCACTCCTCCATCCATCCATTTTATTACTGGTGGACATTTGGGTTATTTCCCATTATTTCTATTCAAATAGTACTGTTGTTAACATATTTATAGATTTCTCCTGGTGTACACTCTAGAATCTCTGTAGGCCTAGCTGGGAGTGGAATTGTTGGGTTGTGGGTGTGTACGTCTTACTGCACACACAGTGTGCATTATACTGATAATGCCACATTATTTTCTATACTGGATGTAGGGATTTACCCCCTCATTAGCTATAAATGTTTATATATATATAGAGAGAGAGAGAGAGAGAAACTGTCCATACCTTCACCAATATTTAATATTGTCAGATTTACTGTTCACCAATTTAGTGGTAATGAAACAGATTCCTATTATGATTTTAACTTGTATTAATATTTCTCCAATTAATGAGTGAAGTTGTACAACCTTTTATATGTTTATTGGCTATCTGGGTTTCGCCTTCTGTGAAGGGTCTGTTTTTCATTGCCCATTTCTGACTGTTAATTATATATATTGCAAATATCTTCTCTTGATTTGTGGTGTGTCCTTTCACTATCTTTATGGTGAATTTTAATGAAGTTGGTTCTTGCTTTTAATGTAGTTTAATTTATCAATCTTTGTCTATATGCTTTGTGTTTTTTGTGTGTCTTATTTAAGAACTCCTTCCTTAATCCTAGGTTATAAAGATAGTCTTCTATATTTAAGAGTTTTATAATTTTACCTTGTACATTAAAGTCTTTAATCCATTGGAATTGGTTTTCATATGTGGCATAAGGTACAGACTCAATTTTGTTTTTTACCACATGGATATCCAATTGTCTCAGCATCATTTATTGAAAAGTCCCAGAAGTGTCATAAACTGAGTATCCATATGCTATGGGCTGAATTGTATCCCCCCATTCATGTATTGAAGTCCTAACTTCCAATATGGTGGTATTTTAAGATAGGACATTTAGGAGGCAATTAGGGTTACTTGAAGTCATGACAGTAGGGCTTTATAAGAAGAGGAAGAGAGAGAAATTGATGTCTTTCTGCCATGTGAGGACACAGTAAGAAGGCAGCCATCTCCAAGCCAGGAAGGCACCCTTACCAGAAACCAAATTAGATGCAACTTGATTTTGGACTTCCCAGTCTTCAGAACTGTGAGAAATAAATATTGTTTTAGCTACCAAATCGATGATATTTTGTTCTGGCAGTCTGAGCAGACTAATATACCACACATGTATTAATATTTTTTTCCTGGGCTCTATATTCTATTCCTTTGATTAATTTGTCTATCCCTAAACTGGTAAGATGTTGAATCAATTATTATTCGTTATAAATGGTGATATCTGTTAAATTAAATTCTCCATTGGTCCTTTGATTTTCCATATAAATATTAGAATCAACTTGTCAATTTCACAGAAAAAAAGCCTTTGGTGTTTTTATTGAAATCATGTTGAATCTAAATATCAACTTGGGGAACACTTTTTGATAATATTGAAATTTCTAATTCATGAACATGGTATATGATGTGATTTAAGCCTTCTCTATTGTATTTCAATAAAGATTTATTTTATTCATAGAAGTTTTACACATCTTTTCTTAAACTTATTCCTAGGATATTTATATTTTTGATGACATATTAATGGCATCTTTTTAAAAATGACATTTCTTAACTATTCAGTGCCATAGTGTAGAAATGCAACTGATTTTGTACATTGATTTGTATATTCAGCAACTTGTAATTCTTTATGTGTAGATTTTTTTTCTACACAATAATTTTATTGGGGAATAAAGACAGTTTTGTTACTATCCAATCCTTATACGTTTGTTTGTTTATTTATTTATTTATTTATTTTTGAGACAGGGTCTTGCTCTGTTGCCTGGGCTAGAGTGCAGTGGTATCGTCATTCACTTCAACTTCAAACTCCTGGGCCCAAGCAATCCTCCTGCCTCAGCCTCCTGAGTAGCTGGGACTACAGGTGTGTGCCACAATGCCTGCCTGATTTTTCAATTTTTTGTAGAGACAAGATCTCACTATGTTGCCCAGGCTGGTCTTGAACTCCTGCCCTCAAGTGATCCTCCCAAAGTGATAAGATTGTAGGTGTGAGCTACTGCACCCAGCCCACATTTTATGTATTTATTTATTTATTTTTGCCTTAACTGCATTGGAGAAGACCACTAATACAAGGTTGAACAGAATTAATAATAGCAGGAAATCTTTTCTTATTTCTGACTTTAAGAGGAAAGTTCTCAACATTACCATTGATTGTGATGTTTACTATAGGTACCCTGTAGAAGTAGGTACACTTCTATTCCTTCTTTGATAAGAGGTTTTTATTATGGATATATATTCAATTTTGTCAAACTCTTTTTCATTATTGAGATAATGTGTTTTCTCTCTTACTGTGATGAATTTCTGTAATTGATCTTCTAATGCTAAATTAACCTTGCAATCTAGGAAAAACTCAGCTTGATTGTGTTACGTAATTTTATTTTATATTATTGAGTTTGGTCTGTCAATGTTTCTTAGGATTTTTCCATCTAATGTTCCAAGTCTTTATTTCTTAGAAGCAAAATATTTCACCAGTCTTGCCCAGTCCCAGTGATATTGAACCTTAGAAGAGTTATTAAAACTATATTCCAGTTTGTGACTTTGAAACATATGCTTCCAAATAAAAATCTCTTTCATGAGCATACTGAAACTACTATATAAGGTTGATATAATATTTTAGTTCCCAAGTATATTCTGCGTCCTTTTAATTTTAAACCTTGAATTCATTATTTGAGCAACTTTTCAAGCAGCACAAGAAACACCTAAATTTCTTAGACTGCATGAAGGTGATTGTATCCAAATATAAGTTACAGTAAATTAATTTTTGTGCTTTCAAGGAACAACTGTTCTTATTGGTTTGCCATACTTGCCTGGCTTTTCCTCACAATTGAGCCATATGCTTGTTTAGGACAGGCACTGCTGTCTATAGTTCTCAGCTGTCCTTCCATAGTGCACATGCACTAGACTGCCTCAGGCCTTCATGCTTCTCAACAATCACTTAAAAATTCAAAAATGTTTGTCTAGCTCTGCAGCAGCCAAGCTTCCCACGAGGGAGAAAACAAAACTGGGTTAAAGATGCAGCCTCTGGAAAACCAGGTAAATGTCAGATCCCTCACATGAGTTCTTGAGAACACATGGTTTGGGAGATGCGTTCAATCCGAACTTTCCCCCAGTGCCTTTCTTTATACACCTCCCAGTTGACTTTTAAGAAAAATCAAACTTCATTTTGTTAGTGATCCCTTTTGGTCTGGGATCCCTTTTATGGCAATGGGGCTGAGACCCTCCATTTTATTAGAAGTGTCAGTGGACATGGTTGTTTGGAAATAAAAATGATTGAACAGGGCCATTACGTGGAAGAATTTTTGAAACGTGAGGGCATAGCAAAAACAAACACTATTTTTAAACCTGGATCTACTGACCTTGGGAACCACAAAATCATCATTCACCAAGTAATGCTTTGCAGCTTGCCGTTGCTCATCTGAACGCTGTAGCAAAACACTACTCATGAGGAGCCTCTACTTGGCTTGGCTGGTAATGGACCTGCTGCTCCCAGTCTAAAACCCAGTGCCACACTTCTTAGTTTCCCACTACAGTGTAAAAGAGGGGACAGCTGAAAACCCCTAGGCCTGAAGGTGTCTCTTTAGGGCTCCATGAGATGACCTTGAAATGAACTTAGAGAGGAGGGGAAGAGCTATCTGTTATTAATATTACAATTTAAAATATTCTAGCCAGGCATGGTGGTTCATGCCTGTAGTCCCAGCTACTCCAGACTCCTGTAGTCCCAGGAGGATCGCATGAGCCCAGGAGTGTGAGGCTGCAGTGAGCTATGATTGTACTGCTGTTCTCCAGCCTGGGCGACAGAACGAGACCCTGTCTTTAAAAAAAAAAAAAAAAATCTAAACAATGAAACCTTTAAGCTTAGAGCCACATGTGGATACCCTAAACAACCTGAATTATGTTGAGTTTGATCTACCATAAATGATTATTGCAATATTTTGAGTTTGCTTTAAAATACTCCAGCAGAGGGGAAGAATACAGAGGTGGGGCATATGTGAAAGCAGAATGGCGGTAGATCTTTGTTGAGGCTGGCAGGTGAATACATGGAGTTCATTATACTAGTCTTTCTACTTTTGTGGAGGTTTGAAATTCTCTGTACTGAAAAAAATTTAATTCAGTGATTAAAATGGAAAGATGTCAACCTTATGTTGTTAACACAGGTGAACTTTGGTTCCTGTCCATGAGGGGTGCCCTACTCTGATGCCCCTTCAGGAATGAAGGCATATTCCACAGCTGCTGGGAGTGTTCTCCACGGGAGGCCTCAGCCATCAGCCCCTTAGGTGGGTTGTCTTTGCCAGAGAGAGCGCCACCTCACCCAGGCTTGCATACTCCTCTGCGGCTGATTGATGTGGGGGCAATATCCCAGCCTCGGCAGACCTGTGGCTGGGGCCTCCGTTGAGACTGCATTGCAGCTCATCTTCTCCCTCTGCCAGTCTTGAGCCTGCCCCACCCTTTCCACAGGTGCTGATCCCAAGAGCCCTCCCTGATAAACCTCCTCCAAGCTTATGTCAGATTCAGTCTGCTTCTTTGGGGAACCCAACCCATGACACGACTATAAACATAGAATTTAACAATGTTAGTGAGGAAAGAGGGGGACCTAAGTGCTTTCTCAATTCAAATCCCTCGTTTCACGGGTAAGGAAATGGCCGGGGTGAGGGAAGCCATGAGGCTACGTGACTGACTTAGCACCAGTCACTTAACAAGTTGATGCCAGAACTGAACGGTAGAAACCAGATTTCGAACTCCCATGGGCCAGTCCGTTGCCCTGTTCAAAACATTTCACTGATTCATGCGGGCCCATTTTGAAAATAAATTGCTTAGTTGATACTATTTGGTCTTGCAGTATGATAGCCAAGGGATACTGATATATTACATAGTTTTGATTGACTGCTTGTAACAGAATAGTCAACTAAAGGCAGTTAGTGGCCAGCACATTTATTTTCTCATACACCAGGAAGGTGAGTGTAGTAGTTGGAGATGTCATCAAAAGCCCAGATTCTTCCCCTATTTCTGCTATAATATGTTCAGTATACTGGCTTTTATCATAGAGCCCCAAAAAGGCTGCTATGGCTCCAGGTGTCACATTCTCCTACAACAATGTCAAGGCAGAAAATAAGTGTGTATTAATTATATTTTTGGAATTAGGAAGCAAAGCCTTTCCCAGAAGCCACTCAGCAGACCTCTACTCACACCCCACTCGATCCCGATCCATCTATAGGGAAGGCTGAGAATCTGCCTACTTGGCCTTTGGGGCCTCTCTGGGGAGATGAGCTCTGCTAACTAGGAAGACAGGTGGCAGAAAGGTCACTGTTTAGGCAACATGGTGACTGCACCTCAGATTGATCTAATTTTCATCCTCTAAAACCACCTGCTCAACCAAGGAAAGGTGTTTATTGCATATGCTATAATTTAATTAGCACTTTTAAGATAGCTCCTCACCTAGAAGATTGAACTGGCCAGGTGAAATGACCTATATTTAAACTGCAAACTTAAAACATGCATTTCTTTTCATACTTTACTGAAACAAAGACCCAATTACTTTAAAACAAGAAATGATATATTTTATTTTTTCCAGCTTTATTGAGGTATAATTGATAAATAAAATTGTATATGTTTAAGGTGCACAATGTGATGTTGTGATATAGGTATACATTGTGAAATGATTGCTACAGTAAAGCTAATTGACCTATCCATCACCTCACATAGTTACCTTTTGTTTGGGTGTGTGTGGTGACAGTTATTTAAGATTTGTTCTCCTAGCAAATTTCAAGGACACAAACCAGTAATATTAAATACCATGCCGTGACTCCAGAGCTTATTCATCCTGCATAACTGAAACTATTCACCCATTGATCAACATCCCTTCGTGTCCCCCAGCCCCTGGCAGCCACCATTCTACTCTCTGCTTTTATGAGTTCAACTTTTTAGGAATGAAAATTTCATTTCATTAGGAATAAATGAAATCATATGGTATTTACCTTTCTGTGCTTGACTTATTTCTCTTAGCATAATGTCCTCCAAGTTCATTCATGTTGTCACAAGTGACAGGATTTTCTTCTTTTTCAAGGCTGGATAATCCATTTTTGTATGTATATGTATATGTCACATTTTCTTTATCCAGTCATCTGCTGAGGGACACTTAGGTTGATTCCGTATCTTGGCTATTGTGAATAGTGCTGCTGCAATGACATGGGAGTGCAGATATCTCTGAGAGGTATTGATTTCCTCTCAAAAAGAATGTATTTTATATGAACTAATTAAAATAAAACTTTTACTGTCTCAATGAGAGTTTTTCTTTATATTTATGATCATTAAGATATTTTGTTTTTTTAAGACTAAGAAAATTGGTGTTCTGAAAATGATTCAAGATGTCTCTGTTGATAAAACTTTAGAACAAAACCATTAGGAGAAAAAATAGCAAACAAGGACAAAAAGGTATGAAAAATAAATTCAAAGTTGTTTTACAAATTAACAAAATGGTAGACGTGGTGGAGGGGGAGAAGCAAACCTGAGTAACTTTGAATTTTTCCATTTTCCTTGACCCATGACTGAAAGTTCTCCACCATCTGCCAGCAGCAGATAGAACTTGTCTGCTGCTCTCGGTGCTTATCATGAGGAGACTTGTTTTGATACTGTGCTATAACTTCCCAACCAGCATCATTCATTGTGTCGTTGAGAATGCCTGGCAGAAGTCTTTGTATTCTGGCAGATGCTTATTGATTATTATTTTAGAAACCACAAATAACTAGGCAGTACCCAAGTGAATGGAAGTTCATGGTATTTATAAAGAGTTACCAGTGATTTAGTACAACTTAGGGGAAATTGTTTTCCTAAAGGTTTGGTTTTAATCCCTCTGATTTTTAACATTTACTTGGTGTAATGTAACATGAATAATGGAATAGAAATCAGGATCCCAGCTTGTTAAGGTGAGCACCAATTTAGAATTTGAATCCATGAATTCAGTTAGTCATTATTATATTCAATGCATCTTTACTAAGCACTTATTTTAACCCAGGCCTTACACTTCAAAGACAAGGCATGGTCCTTAAGGAGCGTCCACGCTGGTGGTGAATGCAGACAGAGGAGTGCCCATCACATAACAGCAGGGACCTTCACTGAGTGCTCACTGTATGCCCAGCCCAATTTAAGTGGTTTATATGCTGTGACTCATCTAATTTTCACAATAGTGCTTTGGTTTAGTGTAGGCCCTGTAATCATCTTTGTTTTAGAGGTGCAAATACTGAGGCACAGAGGCATTCAATGCCCAAAGTTACACACCTGGTAAGCAGCATTCAGGAACCTAATCCAGGTGGTCTGCCTCCTGGCTACACTGACTTTCAATAATCAAGTAATCTTATAGATCAATGGAAAATTATATGAATTCCAAGAGCTAAGGAGGAAAGGTTCATGGTGCTACTAAGCATATTTGAAAGGGAAACTACCCAGTTAAGAAGTCAGGGGCTGCTTCCTGGGCAGAGACTGTTAGGATGGTGTCTGAAAGCAGAAGAGGCACTCACTGGGTGAAAAGGGGGGAGGAATATTTTACACAAAGGAGAGCCTTTCGATGGGAAGGAGAAAGGGGAAATTCAAGAACTCACCCCCCAAAGAAACAGGAACAGAAGGACAATCTTCATATTTCTGATTCCAGTTTGGAAAGTGAGTGTTTTCACATTTGCTGTCATGGTTATGCTCACAACCACCAAATGTACATTTAGTGACTTAAATTAAATTTTATTAAAGCCACAGAGACAGGAAGGGGGCAAGGATGGAACCTGAACCCAGGTCTCGTGACTTCACTTCCTGCGGCCATTCTACCAAATCGCAGAGGCTCAGCAGTCCTGAGACAAACAGGACAGGGCACAAGTGATTCAGAGGAGGTACGTATAAATCAGCAGTAACTCTGGCAACACTGGTGCCTAAAGAAATATATTTCATCTGGATATAGAAAGGGGAGCATTGTTCAAAATCTGAGCCGAGACATAATGACCGCATGTGAACTGACAGTTCAAACATTGACTAAAACTGTGGTCCCCAATACTCCTCCCCAATCCTTGGAAAAACTGTCTTCCGTGAAACTTGGTTGGGGGGGGGGCGCACAGCAGGAGGTGAGTGGCAGGCTAGTGAAGCATCATCTGTATTTACAGCCGCTCCCCACCCCCCAACCAGCAGTGGAAAAATTGTCTTCCATGAAACCGGTTCCTGGTGCCAAAAAGGTTGGGGACTGCTGGCACTAAAACACTGGTGTTAGGACAGGGCCCCACAGCTTTGGGAAGGTGCGAAAAGAACTAGAAAATGTTTCTGCAAGAAATAATAGGATTAGAACATAAGGACTCATGAGGAAAGGGCAAAGACATTTGGGTTCTTTTGAAGAAAACTATCTAAGTTGCTTATCAGAAACATCCTATGACAGACAATGATCACCTCAGTCTTTGTCATCTCCCAGAAGGTAGAGAGCAGGCAGGATTTACACCAGCCTTGCAAACAATTCTCCATTTCTTGGAGAGAAAGAGAGACCCTAAGACCAAATACCTCAAACAACAAAACTGTAGACCATTTCTGCTTGCCACTGGAGTTTTGATGTAATTCTCTTTCCTATTCCAGATTTACCTGTTTATGTTTCAACTAGGCCAGCCTTAAAGTTATTTTGAAACCTTCTAAGCATGTGTCATGATTGTGCTATGGAAAAGCTAGTCAAGGATTAAAATGAGACAAAAAGACAGCATCCAATAAAATAAAGCTGCAGATAGTGCACGGAGGGGGGCTGGGGCAGGGGAGGGGGGATGATCTGTAGGAGGATAATTTAAAGTAGTCAAACATTTTTTTCAATATCAGAATGGTTTTATTACACTGAGTTGTGCAGCATCCGTCCCCAGGAGGGGGCCACTTAATGCAGCTGCTAATGAGCAGGACGCCTAGTCAATACATGCCTGCTAAGGTTATGGGAGAAGACAAGGGGTAAATATTAGACTGCGAGCTCCTCTACTATATTATAAACTCTTTGAGGATGGAGACTCTGTTACAACTACCTTTATGCATACTGTAGCCTCCAGCAAAGGGTGCTAACACATAAAAGGGGATCAACGAATGCTTACAACTTGTGAGTGTGGTGTCTTTCCTCTTCTCTCTCTCCTACTTACCGTTCTTGTCATTGTTATTACTCCGTCACTGGAAAATAATGTATCTCTCTCTTGCTTTTCCCTTTTCTTCAACACTTGCCTTAATGCCTGACAATAGACCCACAGGCACCCTTTAACCTTGCCGGTGGCAAGCAGAACTAAGTCAGACAGAAATATTTCTTGACTCTCAGGGATGTTAAACCCTGACACAGGTTGATGAGGAAGATTGTAAACTCATTTCTCCAGGAGGTCTTTGAAAACGCAGAATATCTAGAATGATTCAGGGGTAAAGATCTACCTAGAGATCTAGTTTAACATTCTTTAAACACACACGTACATATGCACATATGCACACACACGTTTTCCTCATTATAAAAGTTATTCATGTTTATTGCAGAAAACTTTGCACAACTAGGGAAATATAAAGAAGAAAATAATCACCACCCATAATCACACCATAGCTATAATTCATATTTTGGTGTATTTCTTTCTAATTTCTTCTGTGTATCTACTCATATTCATTTATTTATTCATTCAGCAAATTCTCATTAGGTGCTTACCAACATTCTACGGAGAAACAGACAGTGAACAATCATTACACTAAAAATAAAATTACGTAGTATGGTAGAGGATGTGAAGTACATGGAAAAAATAGTGCAGGTTAAGTAAGGTGGACAGAGATTCTGGGACAGAGTGGAGGGGATTATAATTTTCAATGGAGTGGTCAGGGAAGGCCTTATTAGAAAGGCGATATTTGAACAAAGACATAATTGGGATCATTTTGAACAGACTACGAGACAATTTGCTTTGTTCATAACGTTGTTCTTTTAAGCATGCATATTTGATAGTTGTATAACATTCTATCTTATGAATGAGCATAATTTTAATCCTATGATTGGACATTTGTATCAATTCATCTTATTTTTTCTGTGATATACATTCTTAAATATATCATTTGTGGCTTCTCTGTTCAAGTATTATAATTAACAGTATAAGACTAAGATTTAGCTCAGAAAATAAGAGGCAGTACCAAGGTAAGAATGCTAATTTTTGTTAAATATATTGAAATATTTTTCCCAGTCAGTGTTTATTTTTAATCTGTTTATGGGGTGTTTTTAAAAATATATGTTAGGGTTTTGGTTAGTTTAAAATCTGTATATTCATTGTTGAGATTTTGGAAAACACAAGAAAGCAAAAGAAAATTTAAAATACCCATAATCATATCTCCCAGAGTTAATCATATTTTGGCAGTTTTGTCAAAATATACCTTCACTTAAAATTTGTATCATATTAAACATACTATAACAATTTTCATTTAATTAGATGTGAGCATTTTCTAAGTATCTTTAAGTATTTAATCTATAAGATTATATATTTTAAGTATATTATTTTCTAAGTATTCTTTTATTACCTAATTTGTAATAAATGTATAACATTTTTGGCCATTCTATAAATGATCCTCATTTTAGAAACTGAATTGTATTAATTACTATTATAAAATCTTTTCATATACATCATTGCACACAATCCTTATTATTTCCTTATAGGACACAAATCTGTCGTATATGTTGCAAATATTTTTCCCAGTTTGTTGTTTTCATTTCAGTTTTATTCATGTTGTTTTTTGACTTAAAGAAATTAAATCTATCAATCCTTTTCTTAAGGGATTATTCCCTTGCCTTTATGTTTCAAAAGACCTTTAGCACCCTGAGGTTATTTTTTATTGTTTTGTTTTTTTTAACTCTTTTCCCTGGTGGGATTTATTTTGGCCTATGGTATGACATTTAGGGAACCAGCTTTATTTATTTTGGAATAGTTATGGCTTGGTTAACCTTCAATAGGCCTTTCTTTTCTTTATTTTGTTATTCTGTCAGGAATGATCTGACTACTCCTTGAAACCATATGTAACAGCAAAAGTGGCACTTTTATTGACATTCCCTACATGGGCATAGGAAACTGATAGATTAAAAAAGGAAATAATTGTTTAAAGGAGAAGAAATAAATACATATAATTTTAAAATTTCAATGAGACATCTCAGGAAAATATCTAAATGCATAATTCCAGAAAAAACTTTTTAAATATAACCTTGAACTTCAAAACACCTTTTCATAGTTCTGTTAAAAGATAAACTAAGTAAGGCACGTTAAAATTTTGAAGAGTTTATTTGAGCAAATAGTGATGCTTGAATCAGGCAGTGCCAAACCACAAGCAACTGGATGTGATTGAAGGGAAAGCTTTTATATGGTGAATGTGGAAGCAAAGCAAAGCAATTGTTTGGTTAAGTTTGAGTAATTACCTTATTTGGACTACCCCAGTAGAACGTTCAAGACAATATAACTAATGCCCATTTGTCTGCCCATGATTGCTGAGCTTAAGTTTCATTTTCCTGAGTACTTACTACATGTCTTCTCAGACCAGGAAGCAGCAGTAAGGCAATGAGTTAGTTCCAGTGCAGTGTTTTAGTTTCAGTGCTCACTGTAAGTCCTCCATAGGATGGGACGCAACAGCAGACTAGTGATTAAATCCCAACATTAAGTAATGAAGGTTTAACACCACTGCAGAACACCTGCAAAAACTGGAAGAGGTGGCCTCAAATGTGCCAGCACCAATGTAAAGACACAAGGAATGTGTGAACAATGACACCACCAAAAGAAACCAACAAAGATCATATAGTCCAAACTACTTGCCATATTACATTATTTATCAATAAACAACATTGAAAGGAAACATTAAAATGTTACTAACAGTTATACAGTAAAGTTAAGGTTCTTTCCTATTCTAGGGGCAATGATGGTTGCTTGGGTATTTCTAGAACTTTTCTATACCTGAGCACACATTTAACCTATTTGACAACATTGATGCAAACAAGCTATAAAATTGTGATGGTTTCCAATAAATCTTAGAGATAATTTTCTATTAATATTAATATCTAAAGATCTACCCTATTTTGTTTTTAATATGAAATATTTTAAGCAATGGTTATAAATAAAATATAATAAACACTCTAAAGACACCTAGATATTAAACAAATGTTAATATTTTATTTTATTTAGTTTTTTACCTTTGCCTTTTAAGAAATAAAGTTGGAGACCCTTTGGCATTGCTCTCTAATCCCACTGACTCTCTTCCATTTCCTTTCTGTCCATTCTCCTGAGTGTCTACATTGCTGTTTACTCCTACTCTGTTTTTAAAAAACTGTTATTACTTGCCTATGTTCCATGGGCAACCTACAGCATTCCTTTGTGTGTTAATTGGATGTCCATTGTGACTGGTCTGTTGACAGTCTCCACTCAGTGAGATATAAGCATCAGTCCGTTTCATTTTTCTTCACTCACTTCTTTCACTGTGCTCTATTAAATCTGTCCTGTACAGTGGTCCCCCCATCTGTGGTTTTGCTTTCTGCAGTTTCAGTTACCTGCAGTCAACCACAGTCCAAAAATATGAAATGGAAAATTCCAGAAATAAACAATTCGTAAGTTTTAAATTGTGCACTGTTCTGAGTAGTGTGATGAACTCTCACACTGTCCCACTCCATCCCTCCCAGGATGTGAATCATCCCTTTGTCCAGCGCATCCATGCTGAACATGCTCCCCACCTGGCAGTCGCCTAGTAGCCGTCCAGGTTGTCTCAGTTATCAGATGGACCGTGGTGGTATTGCAGTGCTTATGTGTTTAAGTAACCCTTATTTTACTTAACAATGGCCCCGAAGTGTGAGAGTAATGATGGTGGCAATTCAGATATGCCAAAGAGAAGCTGTAAAGTGCTTCCTTTAAGTGAAAAGGTAAAAGTTCTTGACTTCATAGGGGGGAAAAAAAATCATATGCTGAGGTTGCTAAGATCTACGGTAAGAAAGAACCTTCTATCCACGAAATTGTGAAAAAGGAAAAGGAAATTCATGCTAGTTTTGCTGTTGCCCTCAAACTGCAAAAGTTACAGCCACGGTGTGTGGCAAGTGCTTAGTTAAGATGGAAAAGACATTATATTTGTATATGTATGTATAGGAAAAACATAGTATATATAGGGTTCAACACTATCTGCAGTTTCAGGCATCAACTGGGGTCTTGGAACCCGTCTCCTGAGGACAAAGAGGGACTTCTGTACTTTACCACATCCTGGACAGATGTCAGAACTTTCCATTCATTTCAGATTATTAAAAATGCTGCTTGAAATTCTTATTTCATCCTATTTAAATCTTTATATTTTTATGGTACTTTATTAATATATTTTATACACAGTAAGATCCACAGGTATTAAGATTACAGGTCAACTCATTTTCACATATATATCTACCCATGGGATCGCCACTCAGATCAATACATAGAACATTCTGATCACTCTCAGAAAGTTCTCTTGTGTCCCTTCAAGGCAGTATCCACTCCCAACTTCCCCAAAATGGGAACGCTGTTCGGACTTCTATCATCATAGATTAGCTTTGCCTGTCCTTGTACTTCATATAAATGGAATCATACAGTACGTGTTCTTTTGTGTCTGGCTTCTTTCACTCACCAACATATTTTTGAAATTCATCCATGTTGCATATCAGTAGTTCATTCTTATTACTGTTGAGTGGTATTCTGTTGTGTGAATATTCACAATTTGTCCATTCTCCTGTAAATGGGTTTGTGTTATTTCTAATTTTTGGATATTATGAATAAGGCTGACATGAACATCATGTACAAATCTTTTGTGGACATCTGCATTCAATTTTTTTGAGTAGATGCCTATAAGTGAAACTTCTGAGTCACAGGATAGTATGTATTTTTGTTATAAACTGCCAAACACTTTCCTAAAGTAGTTGTCACATTTTTCTCTGTAATGTATGAGGATTTCAGTTACCACATTCATGTCAACACTTGGTAGAATCAATCTCTGTTATTTTATCCATTCTGGTGGGTGGGTAGTAGTATCCCATTGTGGTCATTTCCTATACTTTTAAATGAAAAAACCAAAATGGTTAATAGTGATTGTTGTTTGTACATGCACAGAATACCTCTAAAGGCATGCCCAAGAACCTGACCACGCTGGCTTTTCTTTGGTGAAGACTGGTGAGCCCCTATTTGGCTGAAGCACAGGTGTGGGAGGTAGACTTTTTATCCTGCAATCTTTGGTTACTTTTGAATATTGAACCATATAAATGTATTACCTATTGAAAAAATAAATTTTTAAAAATCACTCAGTTACTCACTGGGTCATGAACCTCCACCCTGCTCTTAGCTAAGACAGGGCTTGTGAGTTGGTGGATTCTGAATGGGGAGATGGTACCTGTGTTAGTCTGTTCAAGCTGCTATAATAAAACACCATACACTGGGTGGTTTATAAACGCATTTATTTTTCACAGTCCTGGAGGCTGGGAAGTCCAAGATCAGGACACTGACAGATTCTATTTCTGGTTCATAGAAGGCACCTTCTCACCGGGTACTCATACGGTAGAAGGGGCAAGGGAGCCCTTTGGGTCTCTTTTATAAAAGTACTTACCACATTCATGAGAGTTTCACCCTCATGACCTAATCACCTCCCACACACCCCACCTCCTCCTACCATCACATTGGGGGTTAGGTTTCAGCATATGAATTGGGGGGGGCACCCGTATTCAGTCTAGGGCAGCACCTTCTGCTCTTTCCCTCCAGTCCCTACCCTCCCAGCCCTTATACACCACAGGGCATGGTCAGGTCAGGTCTAGGAACTTCCACCTCCTTTTTCTTCCTGGCTCAAGCAATTCCTGTAGGCTCAAGGAGGTGAGAGAGAGAGGGGAGGGGACAGAATTACCTGTCTGGGTATGGTCTTCTCTTTAGGGATTGTGGTTTCTCTGATACATCTGGCCCTTAATGCACCCTCTGTGGTAGGTCCCAAGGCAGCTCTCTCCTGGGTTGCACATGGGAGGTTTCGGAGGGAGACGGAGGGTGAGGAACCTGTGGAACCTCCCTCTGTCCCATTCTCTGATGTGAAACATCCAGCTCCAGCCTGACTTCTTCTAACCCTCCTCAACTCCAATCCTTGAGGTGGGGGTAGGGGCATACTCTGTAGCCTCTAATTTATGGTCATCTCTGCGGGTTCCAGCAAGTTGGCTCAGGCCCAGCTTCCTTCCATGTCCTCCTCAGCCCCATGGGCTGCTAGCACTGGTGGTGAGGATGCAGGCTGCTCCTCTACTGTCCTCGCCCTGCCATCCCTCTTGATTCTCTCCTCCCTGCTCAGGAAGCGGTGATCAGTAAGTCCAAAGCCTCAGCAGATGTTCAACAGAGGAATGAGGTAACAGCCTCCCCTTCTTTCGGGCACCATCAAATTTTGAGTCATCGCCTTAAAACCTTTCCCCTCTGGATCCCCAGTCAGGGAGAGAAGAGAAAAGCTCCAGCACGCTCCCCTAGGTCAATCACTCAACAATTTCTTCCTCCTCACTTCCCCAATATTCCTGTGTAGAATGCCTGGGTTAGGTGTTATGGGGATAGTTCTGCTAATTCTTATCAATCCCTGTGTATGTTGTGGTGCGGGGGGTAACCCTGTGTGGCATGGCTTTCCAGTCCAGTGCGTCTCAAATTTTAATATGCATACAAAACGCTGGGGGATCTTGTTAAACTCAGATTCAGGAAATCCAGATGGGGTCTGAAATTCCGCATTTAAAAACATATTTTACTATAGTAAAACACACATAACAAAATTTACTATTTTAACCATTTTTCAGCATACAGTTCAGTAGCATCATGTACGTTCACATTGTTGTGTAACCATCATCACCGTCCATCTCTAGAACTCTTTTGATCTTGCAAAATGGAAACTCTATACCCATTAAACATTAATTTTCCATTCTCCCCTCTTCTCAGCCCCTGGCAATTTCTATCTCTATGAATTTGACTACTCTAGGTACATTATATTATCAGAGTCATATGGTATTTGCCCTTTTGTAACTGCCTTATTCACTTAGCATAACGTCCTCAAGGTTCAGCCATGTTGTAACGTGTCAGAATTTCCTTTAAAATTCTGCATTTTTAACAAGCTCCCAGCTGAAGCTGATGCTGTGGCTCCACAGACCACACTTGGAATAGCATTTAGGAGTTAATTAAACAGCTCTTTGTATTCTGCTGTGGCCAAATCTTTAATTTGGGGCAGTAAGAAAAGACCAATTTTCCCTGTGCAATGGTTAATTTTATGTTAGCCTGACTAGCCTGTGGCAGCCAGATAATTTGGTCAAACACCAGTCTAGATGTCCTCATGAAGGTATTTTTTAGGTGACATTCACATTTAAATCAGTAGACTCTGAGTAAAGCAGATTGGATGGGCCAGCCTCATCCAATCAATTAAAGGCCTTAAGATAAAAAGACTGAGGCCCCCTTGGAAGAGGGCATTCTGCCTCCACAACGCCTCAAACCCAAACCACAACATCAACCCATCCCTGGGCTGCCAAACTGCCAGCTTGCCCTGCAGATTTTGGACTTGACAGTCCCCACAATTGCGTGAGTTTGTTCCTTAAAATAAATCTCTCTCTGCATATGTATCTATACGTTCTATTGGTTCTGTTTCTATGGAGAACCATGACTAATACACCCCCATGTTATAGAATCGTGTACATTCCATTGTGCAGCTGTAATATATGGCATCAGACTGCATGCATTGTTTAGCTTCTTGTTTCTTATTAGTGGCCAGCATTAGTATATTTCTAAGATTTACCCATGGTGGAAGATCTAGCTCTAGTTCAGTGGTTCTCAAACTTTAGTGTAAATTAAAATCACCTGGAGGCCTTGTTAAAACACATATTACTTGGCCTCACCACTGGGGTTCCTGATTCAGTGGATCTGGGGTGGGGCCCAAGAATTTGATTTTCCCAAGTGATGCTGATGCTGTTGGTTCAGGGTCCACGCTGAGAACTACTGCTCAAATTCACTTATTTTAAATGCTGCATGACATTCTACTGTGCAATGGAATATACAATATACTATGTAAATTGTACAAAACATCTTTTTTGATGCACATTTAAATTATTTCCTATTTCAAAATGGTATAATAAAGATTTGGTTTTTGTCTTGGGTACATATATAAGCTTTTCTAGGCTGATGACCCAAAGCCTCCTTTTCATAACAAATATTTTGTAAGTCTCCTTTTGCTGTGTTGGAATGAAATTCATAGATATTACTGGAGGTCAGAAGTGTGAATGAGTCTTAAAGGACTAAAATCAAGGTTTCACCAGGGCTAGTTCCTTCTGGAGCCTCCAGGGGAAAACTGTTCCGTGCCTCTCCCGGCTTCTGGTGGCTGCTGTCATTTCGCAGTTCCTTAGCTGGTGGCCGAGTCACGCTGATCTCTGCTTCTGTCCGTACATTGCCTCTCCTCTTCCTAGTACCATGACCCTCTCCCTCTGCCTGTGCCTTACGAAGAAACTCATGATCACGCCAGTGGGCCCAGCTGGAAAATTTAGGGTTATCCCCCTATTTCAAGATCCTGAATGATATCTACAAAGTCTCTTTGCTATATAAATTAACATATTCACAGGGTCTGGGGATTAGGATATGGACATCTTGGGGGGCCATTGCTCAGTTTACCACACCATCTATTCTTATTTTTTTAATACCTGCAAAAATCAATCATGGATGTTGAATTTTATTAATTTTTTGGCATCTATAGACATTATATGATCATATAATTATTATTTTTCCCCTTAGATTTATTAAAATGGTGAAGTATAGATAGATTTCCCTGTGGTGAAAGATCCTTGCATACCTGGTATACGTTTGGTCATGGTGTATTATATACTACTTTGGATGTACTGCTGGATTCTGTTAGCTAATATTTTGTACATTTTATTTAAGAATTTTGCATTGATAGTCACAGGTGAAGTATATCTCTTGTTCTCTCTTACATGCAATCTCTGTTTGCCAAGCTTTGGTACAAATATGGTTATTTCACAAAAGATTATTTGGGAATATTTTCTTATATTTTTATACTCTGGGGTAATTTAAATAACATTTGGATTATGTATTTCCTAAGGTTTGGTAGCAATCCCCTGTGAAATCTACTTGAGTCTAGACTATTTTTTATAAATTAGATATTAAGCCTTTTTTTTTTTTTTAAAAAGATGGGGGGGTCTCACTATGTTGCCCAGGCTGGTCTTGAACTCCTGGCCTCAAGTGATCCTCCTGCCTTACCCTCCTGAATAGCTGGGATTAAAGGTGCGAGCCAGTGTGCCTGATTGGTATCTTAAGCCTTTTATCCAAATTTTCAAATTTATTTTCATTGAATAGACCTAAGTAGATTTTCTATATATCTGTTCTTTCCGCCTTCATCATTATTTGTTCTGTGTATTTCTATTTTTCCTTTTTGGATCCATTAATTTAGGTAGTAGTTTATCAAAGTTATTCCAGAGAAGCAGTTCTCAGATTTATTGGTTATTACTTTTCTTTTCTAATTTGTTACTTTATGCTTTCATATTTATTTTATTCTCTACTTCTGCTCTCCTTGTATTATTTGGTTATACGTTTTTGAATGTTTACTTAATGCTATTTCATTTTTTTTGTTAATACCAATATTATGACTTTGCCTCTGAGTATTGTATAAGTTTGGTGACATAAAATTATCATAATTTAGTATTTATATTTCTGTATCTTTGAAAAATACAATTTTTTTTAGCCAGGCAGGGTGGCTCATGCCTGCAGTCCCAGCTACTCTGGAGGCTGAGGCGGGAGGATCGCTTGAGCCCAGAAGTTTGAGGTTGCAGTGAGCTGTGATGACGCCACTGCATTCCAGCCAGGGTGACAGAGTGAGACCTGTCTCAAGAAAAAAAATACAATTTTATTAATTTTGATATAAGAATTCCACCTTTAATTTTCTGCTTTCGTAAGTTTTTTTTTACTTTGAAATAATTCCAAATTTATACAAAAGCTGAAAATAATACAGAGACTACAAAGAATGTTAACCTTTTGTCACATTTGCTTTATTACTCTCCTTCTCCAGGTATAGGCATATAGAATTTATTTTTCCTGTGCCATTTGAGAGTAGGTAGCATACATAATGCCCCTGTGATCCTTTTACTTCAGTGTGTATTTTGTAATAATATTCTCTTACGTTACCACAGAATGGTGATATTAGCTTCATTTTAAAGATGAGGAAACTGAAGTACAGAAGCTCACCTCTCCCAGGATCCTGCATCCCCCTAACAAAGGCAGAAACTCATCTGCCTTCTCCCCCAGCTTTTTTTTCCTACTTACTTTCTATCTTGAGGTAATTAAAGATTCATACAAAACTGTAAGAAACAATACAGTGAATTTCCTGCATACCCTTCACCTAGTCTTACCTAATAATATCATCCTGTGTAACCATAGTACACTACTACCACCAGGAAACTGATATTGACATAATCTCTCAAACTTATCCAGATTTCACCAGCTTTCCATATATTCTTGTGTGTGTGTATGTTTATGTACAGCTCTATGCAAATTTTTAAATTGTGATAAAATATACATAACATAAAATTTACTAGTTTAACCATTTTTAAATACATTTCAGTGGCATTAAGTAATTTTACATTGTTTTGCTGAATAGAAGTAGTGAAAGCAGGCATCCTTGTCTTGTACCTAATCTTAGAGGAAAAGCTTTCAGTCTGTCACCAGTGAGTGTTATGTCAACTATGGAATTTTCATTTATGGTCTATCTTAGTCCGTTTGTGTTGCTATAAAGTAATACCTGAGGTTGGGTAATTTATAAAGAAAAGAGGTTTATTTGACTCACGGATCTGCAGGCTATACAAGAAGCATGGCATCAGCATCTGCTTCTGTTGAGGGCTTCCGGCTGCTTCCACTTATGGTGGAAGATGAAGGGGAGCCAGCCTGTGCAAAAATTGCGTGGTGAGAGTGAAGACGAGAGAGAGGGGGAAGGCGGCAGGCTCTTTTTAACAACCAACTCTTGAGGGAACTCTTGCAGGAAGTAATAGAGTGAGAACTCACTTATTACTGTGAGAATGGCACCAAGTCATGCATGATGGATCTGCTCCCTTCACTCAAACACCTCCTAGCAGGCCCTACCTCCAACTGATTTTTGGGAATCAAATTGAAACATGAGACTTGCCATGGCCAAACAAACCATATACAAACCATAGCATGGCCTTTTTAATGTTAAGATAGTTTCCCTCTATTCCTAGTTTGTTGAGTGTTTTTATCACGAAAGGGTGTTCAATTTGTCAAATGTTTTTCTTCATCAATTGAGATGATTATGTGGGGGTTTTTCTTCATTCTGTTAATGTGATATATTACATTGATTTTTGTTTTGTATGTTGAATCATCTTTGTACTCCAAGAATAAATCTAACTTGGTCATGGTATAATTCTTGGTAATTCTTTCAATGTGCTGTTGAATTGATTGCTAATTTTTTTTTTAGAATTTTTGCATAAGTACTCATCAGGGATATTGGTTTATAGTTTTCTAGTAGTATCTTTGTCTGGTTTGAGGATTAGGTTAGTGTTGCCTCATAGAATGAGTTTGGAAGTTTTCTCTCCTCTTCAATTTTTTGGAAGAATTTGAGGAGGATTGGTGTTAATTCTTCTTTAAATATTTGGTAGAATTCACCAATGAAGCTATCTGGTCCTGGGATTTTCTTAGTTGGGATATTTTTCTTTACTAACTCAATTTTTTTACTAGTTATCAATCTTTCAAATTTTCTATTTCTTCATGATTCAGTATTGGTAGGTTGTGTGTTTCTAGAAATTTGTCCATTTCATCTAGGTTATCCAGTTTGTTGGTTTACAATTATTTATAATACTCTCTATTAGTCCTTTTTATTTATGTAAAATCAGTAATAATGTCTCCTATTTCATTTCTGATTTTAGTATTTCGGTCTTTTTTCTTAGTCAATCTAGCTAAAGATTTGATAAGTTTGTTGCTCTTTTCTAAGAACCAACTCTTTTTTTTTTTTTTTTTTTGAGACAGAGTCTCACCCTGTCACCCTGGCTAGAGTGCAGTGGCATCATCATAGCTCAGTGCAACTTCAAACTCCTGGGCTCAAGTGAGCTTCCTGCCTCAGCCTCCCAACTGGCTGGGACTTCAGGCATGTGCCACCATGCCTGGCTAATTTTTTCTATTTTTTGTAGAGACAGGGTCTCATTCTTGTTCAGGCTGGTCTCCAACTTCCGACCTTAAGTGATCCTCCTGCCTCGGCCTCCCGGAGTGCTAGGATTATAGGCGTGAACCACCGCACTGGCCAGAACCAACTCTTGATTTCACCAGTTTTTCTTTGTTTTCCTTTTCTTTATTTTATTCATGCTCTACTTTTTTATTATTTCTTTCCTTATGCTAGATTTTCACTTAGTTTGTTCTTTTTTTTTTTTTTCTTAAGGTATAAAGTTAGGTTGTCAATTTGATATATTTTCTCTCTTTTTTTTTAAAGTAAGCATTTATCACTATAAATATTCCTGTCAGCACTACTTTCACTGCATCCCATATGCTTTGTTATATGTGTTTTCATTTTTGTTTGTCTCAAGATATTTTCTAATTTCTCCTGTGATTTCTTTTTTGACCCGTTGGTTGTTTAAGAATGTGTTGTTGATTTTCCATTTTTCCATCTGGTATTTATTTCTAGTTTATTCTATTATTGGAAAAGTTACTTTGTATGATTTCAATCTTTTAAAATTTATTATGATTTCTTTAGTGGCTAACATGTGGTCTATCCTGGAGAATGTTCCATGTGCACTTGAGAAAAATGTGTTTACTGTCATCATTGGGCAGAGTGTTCTTTATATGAGTGGTAGGTCCAATTGGTCTGTAGTGTTGTTCAAGTCATCCATTTTCTTGTTTCCACTTAGTTGATTTATTCATCATTGAAAGTGGGGTATTAAAAGTCTCCTACTTTTCTATTATGTTGCCATTTATTTTGCCCTTCAATTCTGTCAATGTTTGCTTCACATATTTAGGAGCTTTGATGTTTGTTGCATACATGTTTATAATTGCTATATCTTGGTGAATTGACACTTTTATTACTATACAAAGTCTTTCTTTGTCTCTTGTGGCAGTTAGTGACTTAGTCTATTTTGTCTGATATTAGTATAGCTATTCTTGCTCTTTTTGCTTACTAATTTGCATGGAGTATCTTTTTCTACCCTTTCACTTTCAACCTATGTGTGTACTTAGATCTAAAGTGAGTCCCTTATAGAAAGCATACAGTTGGCTCTGCTGTTTTTGTTTTTAATTCATTTAGCTAATTTATGTCTTCTTATTGGGGAGATTAATCTATTTCCATTTAATAAAATTACTGCTTACTATTGCCATTTTGTTATTTGTTTTCTGTATGTCTTATAGTTTATTTCCCTCATTCTACCCTTCTGCCTTCCTTGGTGTTTAATGGATTTTTTGTAGTGACACATTTTGATTACCTTCTCATTTTCTTTTCTGTATATTCTATAGGTGTTTTTTGTGGTTACTATGGGGATTACATATTACATCCTTAAGTTATAGTAATCTATTTTAAACTGATATCAATTTAACTTCAATTGCATACAAAAACTCCTTTACAGCTCCCCTCACCTGCTTTATGTCACTGATGTCACAAATTACAACTCTATATATTGTATCCATTAACATAAATTTATAATTTTATAGTTTTATCTTTTAAATCCTATAAAAAAGTGGAATTACAAGCTAAAAGTACAATAATACTAGTTTTTATATTTTTCCATTTACCTTTACCAGAGAACTTTGTATTTTCATATGGCTTGAAGTTATTGTCTAGTGTCCTTTCTTTTCAACTTGAACTCCTTTTAGTATTTCTTGTGGGGTAGGTCCAGTGGTCATGAACCCCCTCAGCTTTTGTTTATCTGGAAATGTCTTAATTTCTCCCTCATTTTTTGAAGGACAGTTTTGTAGAATATGGAATTCTTGGTTGACAGTTTTTTTCTTTCAACACTTTAAATATATCATCCTACTGCCTTACCACCTGCAATCTTTCTGTTGAGAAATCTGATGAGACTCTTATTTAGGATCCCTAGTTCACAACAAGTCACTTTTCTCTTGTTGCTTTCAAGATTCTCTTTTGTCTTTGCTTTGGAGAGTTTGATTATAATGAGTTTATCTTACTTGGAGTTCATTTAGCTTCTTGTATTTGTATCTCCACATATTTCCTCCAATTTGAAAGTTTTCAGCCATTATTTTTCAAATAAACTCTCTGTCCCTGTCTCTTTTTCTTATCTTTCTATAACTCCCATAATATTTATATTGGTCTACTAAATGTTCCATGAGTCCCTTAGGATCTGTTCATTTTTCTTTATTCTTTTTTCTTCTCAGACTTGATAATTTCAAATGACCTGTCTTTAAGTTTGTGGACTCTTTCTTCTGCCTGTTCAAGTCTGCTTGGAAATATTTCAATTTACTTATTGTATTTTTTAACCCCAGAATTTCTATTTGGTTCTTTTTTTATATTTTCTATCTCTTTGTTGATATTCTCATGTTCTTTATTGTTTTCCTGAGCCTTTCTTTCTTTGTGTTCTCCTTTAGCTCTTTAAGCATATTTAAGAAAGTTGTTTAAAAATCTGTGTTTAGTAAGTCTGAAGCCAGTCTTTCTTTAGAGTTGGTTCCTGGAGTGTTATTTTTCCCCTTTAATGGGCCATATTTGCCTGTTTCTTTGCAAACCTTGTGATCTTTCGTTGAAATTTTAGCATTTGAAGAAAGAGCCACTTTCCTCTATCTTTGCAGACTGGCTCCCTACAGGGGAAGACCTTTACTAATTAGACTGGCATATAAAGGCTTAAGTTCTTCCCAGGACTTTTCTGTATCTTCCCTGGGACTGTGAGTATGCTTTTTTCCCCAATTCCCTTTATATACATGGCTACTTTTAAATGTGTTAATTTCACTAAGAGTCTCACCCCTGCTGCTTCTTGGGGTCTTAGATGTTCTGTTATATTCCTATGCCCATAATCTCCTGCCCTCAGGCATCTGTGGGTCTGAAGCGTCCTGCAGTTTTTCACAGTGTCTGCCACTGCTTTCAGCAGCCTCCAACCTGATATCCAAACTATGCCACTGTTCCTGTGTGAGTTCTGTCAGGGGAGACAGAAATCAGTCTAGCAGCATTCATTCAGGGCTTCTCAGATAGGCCAGGATGTTGCAAGCAAGTTCAACTCTTTTCCTTCCATCTTGAGGGAGGCAACATGAACTAAGTGGTCCTTCTGACTGTTTTACTCTGAACCTGGAGGTAAGGGAAGCAGGAGGTAGGATAAAGGTGAGCAAAATGCCACAAAATTTCCTAATATTTTGAGTGTGACTTTTTCTTGATTGGTTATTCACTTGGTTGTTGTAGATCCTTGACTGGTTTCTAGAGTTCCCACAAAGCTATTTCAGTCAGACTATTGTTGTTTACTTGATGTTTTCATAGGGGAATGAGGGCCTGGAGCTTCCTAATCTACTGTCTTGCTGATTCACTATAACATAAATTTTGATAAAATCATTTTTCATCATTTTCATTTTGTAGATGTCTTGTAATTTGTTTAGATTTTTATTTTTCTCTTTGCAAGTGTTAAGAGAACATTTAAATAATTTCTAGGTTGAAGTGTCCTTTTTATTTTCAGGCTTTCTTTTTAATTTCTAGCTTTATCAAAGACTGTGACTTCTACATTTTTAGAATTTAATATTTTCTCTGGCCTAATTTATGCTCAATTTTCCTTAATATTTTACGTAAACTTGCAAAGGTTTATTTTCTGTTCTCTGGGTGTAGAATCCATATCTAAATATTATATGTCTTATTTAAAAATACCTAAGCCTTCTACACTCTTACTTGTGCTTTTCTTACTCCCTTAACATAGTGAAGGAAAGAGGCCTGCAAGCACCGAGAAGCAGAGACGAGAACGTACGTAGAGAGTCCCAACAGTGTTCGTCTCAAGGCCGCTTCCAGCATTCTTCATTACTGTCATAGTTGTTATGTGGCAGTCATTTCCTATTTGGGGCTCAGGCAATTTCAAGCTGGATTTCTGTAACTTACAATGAGAACATTGATTATGACAACATTCCTGCTCACTAATATTTTCCCTGGTTTTAGTATTTGCCAATTTGCATTTTCTCCTTGTCTTGATTCCTTCAATTCTTTGTTCTTTTCCTTTTGATTAAATATAGTTTTGCAAAATTCCTTGGGAAGCAAAATATAAATAGGTACATAATATCAAATAGCTTGAAATATAGTACTTTTTCACGTCTGCCGCAGCTGCCATAATGGTACTTTGTGACATACAGAAAAGGCAACTCAGTTTCTACAATCTGTTTCAAAAAACAAAGGAGGCTGTGATGCACTTTTAAAAGATTTACCTTTAAAATGGTTAAAATAAGCAATTTCCAACAAATGCTAAGCCTCAGTTATCTGGAAAATCTACTTATGTGGAAAAGAACATGCCCTAATATGGCCAAAGAGATATATTATTACTATACTGAATAGTATGTTAAACAACGAATACAACCAAAAAGACAACCAAGATTGGCTTGGCAGCTGTTATTTTAGTGTTGGCATTTTAAAAAAAATTAACAGCTTTATTAAGGCTTAATTGCCATACAGTAAATGGCACATGTTTAAAGTATACAATTTGAAAAGTTTTGACATATGCATAAACCATAAAACCATCACCTCAATCAAGATAATAAACACACTTGTTATCCCTAAAACTTTCCTCATGCTACTTTATAATTCCTCCATCCTTACCCAGCACTCCAATACTAATCAACCACTGATCTGCTTTCTGTCACTATAGATTAATTTTCATTTTCTAGGACTTTCTAAAATTGAATAATACATGATGTACTTTTTTTGTTGGACTTTTTTCCCTCTGCGTAATTATTTTGAAATTCATCCATGTTGTTGCAGGTATCAATAACTCATTCCTTTTATTGAAGAGTAGTATTTCACTGTATGGATATGCCATAGTTTCTCCATTTATCTGTTGATGAACATTTGAGTGTTTCCACTTTGGGCTACAAACTTTTGTCAACATTCACGTACAATTCTTTGCATATATGTATGCTTTGTTTCCTGGGTAAACACCTAGGAGTGGAATGGTCAGTCTGTTTAGTTTATTTAATTTTAATCATTTTAATAGTTGTACAGTAGTATCTTATTGTGGTTTTAATTTGTACTTTCCTAATGACTAGTGATGTTGAGCTTCCTTTCCTGCACTGTCTGGACATCCATATATATTTTGTAGTGAAGCATTTATTCAAATGCTTTACCTTTTAAAAAATTGAATGGTTTTCTTATTATTGACTTTGAAGAATTCTTTATATATTCTGGATATAAATCCTGTATCAGATATATGATTTGCAAGTATTTTCTCCCATGTTGTGACTTGTTTTTTCATTCTCCACTCAGTGTCTTTTGAAGAGCAGAGTTTTTAATTTTGATGAAGTTCTATTTATCAGTTTTTTCTTTTATGGATTAGGCTTTTGGTGTCATATGTAAGAAATCTTTGCCTAACCCAAAGTCACAAAGGTTTTCTCCTGTGTTTTCTTCTAGAAGTTTTATAGCTTTAGATTTTACATATAGATCTCTGAACTATTTTGAGTTAACTTTTGTATATAGAGTGAAGTATGGTTAAAGTTCAGTTTTTTACTTATGGACATCCAATTTTTCCAGAGCCATTTGTCAAAAAGACCATCCTGGCTAGGCATGGTAGATCATGCCTGTAATCCCAGCACTATGGGAGGCTGAGGCAGGAGGATCACTTGAGGCCAGGAGTTTGAGACCAGCTTGGGCAACATTGTGAGATCCCATCTCTACAAATATTTTAAAAATTAGCCAAGCGTGGTGGTGGTGTGTGCCTATGGTCCCAACTAGTTGGGACAAGGGTAGGAGGATCACTTGAGCCCAAGAGTTGGAGGTAGCGTGAGCAATGATCATGCTACTGTGCTCCAGCCTGGGTGACAGAGCGAGACCCTGTCTCTAAAAACACAAAAACCACCACCAACAAAAAAATGACCATCCTTTCTCCACTATATTGCCTTTGCATCTTTGGTGAAAAACAGCTGTCTATATATGTATAGTCTTGATTACTTGTAGTTTTATAAATTTTGAAATCATGTAGTATTAGTCTTCCCATTTTGTTCTTCTTTTTGAAAGTTGTTTTGGCTATCTAGATGCTTTGCATTTCAATATAAATTTTGGAACCAGTTTTTTAACTTCTAGGATTTTTAAGCATGCTGGGATTTTTATAGTGATTACATTGAATCTATAGATCAATTTGGGGAAAAGTGACACCTTAACAATATTGACTCTCCTGACATATGAATATGCTATGTGTCTCTCTAGTTACCTAGGTTTTAATTTCTCCCAGCAATGTTTTATAGTTTTAAGTGCATAGGTCTTGCACATTTTTGTCACATTTATTCCTAAATATTGCATATTTTTATGGTATTGGGATCGTTGCTAGATTTTTGGTTATTTTCCATATCGATCTTATTTTCTGCAAGCTTGCTAAATTCACTTCTTAGTTCTAGTAGCTTTTCTGTAGATTCCATTGGATTTTTAGATGGTCAATCATGTCATTTGTGAACAAAGATAGTTTTACTCCTACCTTTACAATCTAAATGCCTTTAATTTCTTTTTCTGTCTTATTACAATGGTTATGAACTTCCAATACACTATTGAATAGAGAGAGTGAAAGGAGACATTCTTGTTTCTGTCCCTGATCTTTGGAAAGCACTCTCTCTTTCACCACTAAGTGGGACATCAGCTGTAGGTTTATCATAGATGTCCTTTATCAGGTTGAGGAAGTTCCCTTCTATTCTTAGTTTGCTGGGGAGTTTTTTATCAGGAATGGATGTTGGATATTGTCAAGTGATACTTCTCTCCTGAGCACTAATATAACTTGTCTTAGTCTGTTCCAGCTGTTTTAACAAAATACCAGAGGCTGAGTAGCTCATAAACAATAGCAATTTATTTCTCACAGTTCTGGAGGCTAAGAAGTTCAAGATCAAGGTGCTGACAGACTCAGTGTCTGGTGAGGGCCCACTCTGTCTCACAGTTGGTACCTGCTACCTGTGTCCTCACATGGTGAAAGAGAGAAGGCAGCTCTCTGGGTCCTATTTTATAAGGACACTAATCCCATTCATGAGGACCCCACCTTTATGATGTAATCACTGTCCAAAAACCCCACCTCCTAATATCACATTGGTGATTAGGTTTCAACATACTAATCTGAGGGGGGATACAAGCATTTGGACCACAGCATCACTTGTACCCCAAAATGGCTATTGCCACATTCTATACAATGTTTTAGACCCTATGCATTTTAAGGCTACCTTAGATTCCAACTGAGTTTGCCTATACCTACTCATTCACCCTTTGCTAACCAACTTTCTCGGAGCACAGGCCTATAAGGTAGGTTGGGATTTTTTAGTCTCTTTATAGGCTTACCCCTGAAGTTTCAGTATGACTAGCAGGTAATACGATGTCGTTTATGACAAACTGCTCCTCTGGTTCAAACAGGTTTGATAACACTTTTAGTACCAAATTTAGTATCCAAATACTCTTACTGAATCTGAGAAAAAGTCTCTTTTGACATAAAAAAATTAGCATGCTTAATTACAGTTTTTAATAATAATGCTGTGATTGGAAGTTGTTCTGCATACTCTGCATCATAACAATGGAAGCTATCATTGGAAAGGTTGAGCAATGAGTGTAGATAAAAATGAGAAGAAAAATGCAGGTATGTTATTTTATTCATTCTTTGCTATTGATTACATGAAGACACTGAAAGCCCACTGACACCTCACAATTCATTAACAATAAAGTTTGTAAATCTGTTTTGGTTGAACGGATGAATCCTCAAATTTTTGATCTCAGTAAAATAGACAGATTATTCTTTTTCATTTGGTAAGACACACCATTGGGAATTATGCTAAATATGAACATACACTGAAAGTAGCATTAAAATGCCTACTGCATATATAGAGCAAATTTCAAACTCCAGAGTCATACCAAAACATACTAGGTTGACAATTGCTTCTCCTGCCTATTTGTACTGCTTAGATCTGATGATGACACCAAGGTTCAAGTGATAATTTCAGGCAAAGAATAGTAGAACCAGTGGAACCATCTGACAACTTTACAGACCTTAGAAAGAAAAATAAAACATAGACCAAAGGAATATTGGGCTACAAGCTCTTTCTCTCTCTCTTCTCTTTCTCTGTCTCTATCTCTGTCGCTTTCTCTTTGCCGCTTTCTCTCTGAAAGTTTTCTAAAGAAGCTTAGTAAGACAAATTTTAGATGTCATTTTTTCCTGGTAAAATACCATTGATAGGGAGATAGAGGAGAAAGAAGTGAGGATTGATAGCAGAGGAAGATGGTAGGCGAAACGTGGACTTGCAAATGCAATTTTTATTGGCAAAATTAAAAAAGTCTGTGGGCTAAATTACTTCTGAAAATTGCTTACACAGCTATTTCCTATTTGGTACCTTTATTTTCTTTGTGCAAATTTTACAAATTTCAGTTAGTTACCTAAATAAACTTCTGCCAGAAACCAAGAGAAGACCATTAATCTCATCTGCCAACAATGAAGCTAAATCAGGGATTGAAATTTCCTTCCTCAAGGCAACAATCAAGTGAATGCACCAAGCACTCTGCTCTACTATCTCCTCCAATCTAAACAGGATGACTAAAGATATGTGCTAAATTTTAATGCCTCAAATTCTTGATTTGATATACCATCTTCAGGGCGTCACATTTTGCTCACAATCTGAACTGAACTCAAGTAATGCAATAATAGTCTTGCCTGAGATTCAAAATTTCTCTAAGAAAACAGATTGGAATTTTAGTAACTAAATTCTTCTCTTCTTTGCAAATTACAGAAAGAAGCTGTAGAAATGAAACAGTGCTTTGCTTTTAATCCTGCTCAATCTATTCACTAATGTGAGAATTTGCGGAAGAATTGAGTAATATATTGCAATCTAAGCATAGGCTCTTTCACTATTGGGTTGACATTCACTAAAATTTACAATTATGTCAAAATAGGATTTTGCAGTAATATTTTGTTTGCTCTAGCCAAATTTTAACCTAAACTATTGGGAAAAATTTCACACTCACCCAATGTATCTGCATGGTTTTTACTAGTTAACATGTTAATCAAAAAAAAGGGCTGTGCTGTCCAACTATTGGATAAATTATTTGGAAAAAAAAAATATTTGTCTACGAATTTGTAGATGAAGTGTTTCCAAGAAGAAATTATAAATGGGCCCTATTTTAGTTCTCTATTATGAATGACAGGTTTAACATTCTTAGAAACCTTAGGAATATAATGACTACATCTTTAAAAGCCTCTAGGGATTGTTGTACATTAATGTATCAGAGTCAGTAAATTATTTATCTATAAATTAATCTTTCTAAACAGATTTCTACCCCCCTTTAATTTGAAAGCTAAACTTCTGAGTCTCCACTTCAGCAACTTCATATCTGAAGAGCCTACATCTGTAAAAACATTTCTAATGAAAACACTGACAACCCCCAGAGAAGCAAATAAAATGAGATTTAAGTATATAGCAGTATTTCTACAGTTACAATCCTAACAATAGCAGATTCTAATTTGATGCCAAACAGAGGTTATGTAACAAAATCAGCGTGCAATCTAGTTCTTTTGGTTTCAGTGGAAAATTTAGGTAGTTAAGTGGTTCTGTCTCTATTTCCCCATCTACACCAAGAAAGATGAATTACATCTGTCTTCCCTGTCATGGAAGCAGAGGGGCCATAAGGCCAGGAAGAAGCATGATTGTGCTCTAGAGCAAGTGGCAGAAAAAGTGCATGTTGAAAAGTCTAGGATCCAAGGGCTGTGCTACAATTGCCAAAATACAAATATCAAAGATGGATTTAAATTTTCAAATCATAATTAAAAATTACTCATCCAGACTTTAACACTTCCACACAAACCACTTTATCAGTTAATAAGACCATCAATAAGACCACCTACCACCAACAAAAAGATACTAAGCCTAATTTAGGAACTAGTAATCTGTTGTAAACAAACAAAAATTCACTCTCCAATTTACGTCTATGGTCTGGACTACCTGCTAAATTAAAAAAAAAAAGACTTTTGTTTTTATTGTCATTAAGGATAACAAGACCTTAATTTTATAAAACATGAAGGCATTACAATTCTAAGTTTCAAGAATCCTCCAATTTATCTTTAGAACTTGGGATTTAAAAGTAGCCATTAATTTTCACTAATTTCAGATTTTGTCAAAAGAGGTGCTACAAACATAGAATGAAGCATCTTTAAGCCATTCCTACAATCAAGGAATGACAAGATAGTATTGTCAGGAATGGCTTAAGTGACCCTTGTGCAGAAAACTTTCAGCATGAGAACACTGGGTAGGCAGATTTGAAGCAAACTTTTATTTAAAAATTGTGGTAAAATACATAGAACACAAAATTTATCATCTTCACCATTTTTAAGTGTACAATTCAGTGGCATTAAGTACATTCACAGTGTTGTGCAACCATTTCCACCATCCATAATCCAGAATGTTTTCATCATCCCAAACAAACTCTATACCCATTAAATAGTATGTCGTCTCCATCTACCTTCCCCTTAGCTCCCCCCAGCCCCTAATAACTTCTCCTCTACTTTCTGTCTCTATGAATTTAAAGCAAACCTTTTTAAAAAGCAAAAACAATCCAACAAACAGAACCCCTCAACTTCTATAGGGCCTAGGCATTCAGGCCACAAGTTCATAAACCTCTCAGTGAGGCCAGGGGGACCTATTTGCTCAGCACCTCAGTTATTTTTTATGTCTATTTTGACAGGCAGCCATATATAATTTTTTCTTCATTTATTTCTTTATGAATTTACCAAATATTATCTGAGTGCCTACATATGGCAGGCACTATTTTAGTTCTGGCACATGGCAGAAAGTAAGATAGACCTGGTCTCCACCCTCACATACATTCTGGTTGACTGTGTTTCCCATTATCCCCAAACTCTATAAAATGTGGAAAAGTGTGCAATTTTGATAAGATGCCAATGGCATGACATATGCATTGTGTCAATAATCCATTTCCAGCACCAGAATTGCTAAAACATTATCTACTTTCCACTATTATTTTTGGTCAATGCTTTATAGGTGATGGATAAAAGAACCGTTGAGCTCTATTCTTAACTGATGATGAATATCATGCCTTTAAGTTGGCCTTCTGGATCTTTGTATCATTTAATTCACTATCTGATAAAATGTTATATACTGTAGAAATTAGTCATGGAAAAATTATATTTAGATTTTCTAGTATCTTCTATTTTAAATATCAAATTTGGGATTCTATTTATATAAAATGTCTAAAACAGGCAGAACCATAGAGACACAAAGTAGATTAGTGGTTGCCCAGGGGCTGGGGTCATGAAGAATGGGAAGTGACTGCTAATGGGTACAGGGGTTTCTTTTTGAGGTGATAAGAATGTTTGAGATTGTGGTGATGGATGCAAAATCTTGTGAAAATACCAAAACCCCACTGAATTGCATACTTCAAAATGGTAATTTTTATGGTATGTGAATTATATCAAATAAATTTAGGTACTCAGGCAAGCTAGGCACAATGGTAGTGAGATCACATTTTATAAGTCCATATATAGCTACCAGAGGGCCCTTCCTGCAGACTATAAAAACCAGATCAGTCTGTTCTGAGGTGGCTACAGACAAGCAATATAGGTTGGGGCAATCTGTGAACTCAGATTCAGGCTGGACCGTGTCTGGACAGAACAAGAATTAGAGGAGAAAATCATCTCGTCAGACTAGACTGTCTCTCCTTCAGCAGAGCCCCTGAAACATCCTTAAATCACACTCAAATTCCCACATCTGCTTGAAGCAACAGGAACTCAGGTCCAGATGGAAATTACTAGGCTATACCTGCACAGGAACTCTTAAAAGTTTATACAGACAGGGTATTAGTTATACCTGGTAGATATGATATACACCTCCTATGCAGTACATGCCTGCCTTAGATTGGAGACTAGAATTTATCCATTAAAAACTCATAAATATTTTAAAGGTAAATTTTATTTCACCTTAAAATATTTGATGAAAGGTCTCCTGTTATAAATGAAGTAATTAGGAAACTTACTCACCCACTCATGCACATACCCACTCCCTCATTTATCTACTATGGTCATATTCATTAACTCTTAGGCAATTTAGTAAAGCAATCTGTAACTACGTTAAATGCCACTTACAAATGGAATGAATGCTGCTGAAGGACTACAAAAGAGTATTAAAATTTCAGACTCCCCTGATTTCAAGACACAAAAAAGGTATCTAAAATGTAAACACTTGAGGAAAAACCAAGAATACAGTGACTTGAAACAGGAAGGGCTGAACACTGTGCCTACTCAGTTTGGAAACAAAAGTAATAGACTCCTCAAGAACTCAAAGATGCATACAATTATGATTTTATTTGTTATATTACAATAGCCAAAAGAGCTTTACAGAAGGCAAAATAAACCACACATCCATTTCAGAAAAGTCCTTTCTGTTTCTTTAAATCTAAGGCCCCCTCTAGTGTTTGAAAACAGTCACAGGCAGCACACGATGCAACTGAAATCACAGAAATTACTCAAGACTTTCCAAAACAAAAAGAATACTTCTATTCCATTCATGTGGCACAAAAATCACTGAGAGAATATGTCTAACCATAATTAATATTGTAAATTCCTGCTATGATTCACAGATTCATTATCCTCTCATTCAGTAATTTCTTTCTCTCTTATTTACTGCTGGGTTATTTTTATAAGATTAATACTTTGTTAATAAGGGAATAGATATGAGTATAAGGACTTTAATTTCCTTAATAAGAAATATATCTTGTTGAAAATGACAGAAAATTAGTGTTACTAAATATTCTATTCTGCTTTTACAGAAGTTATTGGTAACTTCCTAAAGTTTATACTTAAATTTATTACCTTTGGAAATCAGAACTTTTAAACTACATCTATTTTAAGACTCAACCTAATCTGTGAATTTGCTAAAACTTTTTCAGCACTCTGTAAAAGGAGGTGGAAAGTGTTGCTTTGAGGACAAATGTTGGCTCTAGAATACGATGTAAAGGAACTCTGTTTATACCAACATGACACTACATAAATCCAATGACTTAATTTCATATACTTTTGAAAAAGACTGATTAAAATTAGGGGGAGAAAAAAATAGTTGATTTTCACTCTTTTTTTTCAGCTAAAAGTCTGTATGTGTCTGTTTCCATGTTCTATTACACAGGGTTTGCATTAACAACTAGTATTATCACTGGAAAATAAAAGGAAATCTCTAATGTTAACAAAAGAAAACAATGCAAACTCGAGCAGGAGGCTGACAGAGAAGACCATATTAAGCTACTTCATGTCCTTAAAAGTTAAGAGTACGCTGAAAATTTGAAAATTCAATAGCTCTTGTAACAAGTTTATTCTGTATTAACTTTATTTATTTAAATAAATGACTAATTTGTTACCCAATATGTCATATGGCTTCTCTGCATTGATCCTGCTTTATTTTCAAGGTTGTCACTTGCAAATATTACAAGTTAACGAAAAAAGATAGGTTGTCTAAAATGAGTTAAACTGGTTACATTTACAATTGGTCTAAACTTTTAAGATATCTACATTCAAATGGAACAGGACACAGCCTTTTTTTAAAGTGCAACATACTCTTTTGGCTCAACATGAAAAATTAAATAACTGAAAATTACTGCAGTCATTTTTCCTACAACAAACTTAGTGAAAAGCTGTTTTGAAAGTTGGCCATCAGATTATGAACTATGAGAAACACGGAAAAGTCATTTAAAATGAGTATAGAAAATGCATATTACAAATAAAACCAGCATGAGAGGTAGCATAAAGTAAATACAATCAAATAAATACTATACAATAACATATAAAATTTTGCTTTAAAAACCTGAAAATAGCATTTTAAAACATCCATTTTCTTCACTTTCAAGGGTTTTACAATGAAACTAAAATTTAGACCTGGAGTCTCTATAAAGATTCTCCAAATGTTATTAATTACTGGCATTGTTTTTTGCCAAAATCTCTCTGATCTGTCGGTCAAGTTCACTTATTATTCGATCCTCGTGATTATACACACCCGTTCTCATCAAAGTATCCCTTTCTTCTATTAGGCGAGTCAAATAATCATCCAAACCTTCTTCCAATGCATTACCATGTGGGCCATCCATTTTTCCACTTGCAATCTCTCTGGAATCCTGGTACTGTTTTTGTTCTTGTTGCCTTAACCTGAAAAGCCAAGAACAAATGCCACTCTAGCAACTGTTTCATTTTTCTTAACACCACTATTTAAAACAAAACAATCCAGTGGTAAAGTAAGTTTTTAGTAATATTTTCAGGAAGAAAACAAACAAAAACCAATGTTCCACTTGGCTAGTCAGTCAGCACACTTATAAAAGGCAGTTTTAAAAGCCATACTTGCTTTCTCATTACAAAATACATGAAAACTGTGGATATTTTTGGAGCTGTGTAAAGAAGAAAAAAATGCATATATATACTTTAAAAACATATTTTGATATGACATATGCAATGCTTTCTTTACATATTTATATAGTGAATGCTTTTCCTACATCATTAAGTGTTCTTCTAAATGGCTTTTTTCCATCATTTGGATATACCATCATTTAATCATCCTTTATTGTTGATCTTTAGGTTGTTGTCAAACCTTTGTTATTGTTTTGAACATAAATTTTTTTCTAAACTCATTCAACAAATATTTATTTGCGCCAAACAAGTTTGGGGATACTGCAGTGAACCAAGAAAAAAAGTCCCTACTATTATGGAGCTTATACCTCTAATTATTCGTAGAAAGTGAAATTCTATAAAATGTGAATGTGTGGTTCAAAGGGCATGTACACACTAAGGTTTTGTATGGATATCTTCAGGTTATGTTTGTGATGATCTCATTTGGAGATGAAGAAAGGAGAGTAGGCGCTGGCCTGGGATTTGGGTATTTCCAACAGAATACTGTTAATCATACTGTTTTGAAAATGGAACAGTAATAATACTTAGTATCCTTACTCAGTGACAGTAACACTAAGTTTGGATATGGAATGTTTCAATTTAATTTAGAATGTACAATTAAGATATAACTTTATGTTCCTCTATATAATTGGCTACAGAAATGTTTTAATTTGCAACTATTCCTAAATTTTGTCCTGATCAGATAAAGCAGTTGAGTCTAGCCCATCCTTTGAGATAGCCTGCAGAGTAAACAAGCCAATGAGAAGTCCACTTCTGAATTTGTACATACATAGAGTGCGGGAGAGGGAGGAAGAAGCAGGAAGAAGCAGTAAGGACAGGTCCTGCTCTGACAGACGAGGAGGACTGGGTCCAAGAGGGTGCATGACTGTTGGCAGTATAGTTTCATTTGTTCAGATAACCCCTTGAAACATGAAACTCCTACAATTCCTCACAAAAGAAAAAAAAGACCCTGAACTATATAGTCCAAGAAGGATGCCAAATATCTTCATCTATTCTAAGAAAAAAAGCCTAAACAGTGAGGGGTACTGTGCTCTGGGACCCAGGTGGGAAATTAAGAGGTTAATGAGAATCTGCTACCAAATCTTTCCACTGAATTTGAGCCATTCATGTGGATGGATAAGGGCACGTTTCCGAAGAGTGTTTCCCTATCCTAATTCTTATAGCCACCTTGGGGAAAAGGGTCCTTTAGGTAAACTAATGAAACACAATGCCAAATTATGTACCAAAAAGTTTAACCATTTCCCTTTTGTGCATCATCTGTTTATGAATGAAGGACAAATGTAATTTTTACACAACTGATAGATCATTCCTACCAAATTTTTACTAACATGAAAATTATCAGTCATGATCACAATAGAATTTTAGAACCTGGTAGCTGAAGAAGCCCATAAAGTTATTAAAGGAAACTCTGGTAACATTCCTGACTAACGCTGTCTATACTCCATTCACACACTTCTTGCCACTAGGAACCTACTGCTTTGTAGATCTGCTCTGCTAGAAAGTTCCTTCTTATATTGAACTCAGTATGCCTCTTTATACTTTCCAATAATTGGCAATGATTCTGCTCAAGAGAAGCCTGCTTACTTGCTTTTAGTATGGTAGTCCTCCAGATATTTGAAGATAGCTATCTACTACTTTGCTCAAGAGTTCTCCAAGTTTAATTTCCCTCACTCTCCTATCCACTTCTTGGATGACATATATCGTCCCTTACTGTCCTGGTCACATCCCATCGGAAGCTCTCTAGATACCTGATTTTCCTTGAAGTGTGTTGCACACTGGTATGAACACCCCAGAGGTGATTTTTACCGGTACTGAATACTACTGCTATGAATGTCTCTAACTGCACTGACTCTTTGGCAGCCAAATCACACTATTATTAGTGGCCACTTAAATCCTACTGGGCTTCTTCACATGAACTGTTTTACTATGTCTTATCTATTACTTCAGTGATTTTTCTTATAACTTATACAGAGGACTCTGCTTTTGTCTCTAATATATTTAATCCTATTGGTTTCAGTTCTCTCTGAATCCAAATTTATTGAGACATTAGTAAGATTCAACTTTGTATGATCTATGAATTTGATAGGCAAAATGGCTATGTTCACTTAAGCCACCAAAATAGTGCTTAGCAAACAGCAGGGCTTAATATATATTTGCTAAACTGAAATCAAAAAAGTGCTATACGTGACAGCAAAATTTTGGAAGGCAAGGATCATTTATAATGCATTAATTTGTAACATCTTCCAAGTCTACAACACTGCAGACACCAAATAAATATTTGTTGAATAAAAGAGTATAGTAGTAGCATGGATTGAACCCTGTTAAGCAAGGCACTTAGAATTGATCTTTTACAATGGATATTTATTCATTTATCTTCTAAATAGTTATTTAATTCAGCTAGGAACCCACCTAATATAGTGACTGCACTATACATGGAGATATAATGGGATACTCTGTCAAATGTATATGTGTATGCACTGAACACTGTCTCCCTCCCATCCCCAATTCATATGTTGAAGCCCTAACCTCTGATGTGATGGTATTTGGAGATGGGCCTTTGGGAGATAATCAGGTTTAGATAAGGCCATGAGGGTAAGACCCTCATGATGGGATTGGTGCTCTCATAAGAAGAGACACCAGAGAGCTTGCTTGCGCTCTCTCTCTCTCCCCACCACGTGAAGACACAGCAAGAAGCTGGCCCTCTAAAACCAACCATGTTAGCTCCTGATCTTGGACTTCTAGCCTCTAGAACAGTGAGAAAATAAGTTTCTGTTTAAGCTATCCAGTCTGTGGTATTTGGTTATGGCAGTCCAAGTTAACTAAGACAGTGCTTTGCTGAAACAAAAATGTAACAGTCCCTTGATAAATTAAGCTGAAAAGTCTTCCCCCAAAACCACCCTCCAAAAAGACTATAATTTGTTTTTATGCTGCTTCCTAATGATTTCTTTTCTAACATGAAACACTGTTGAAGTTGTGATTAAGATGAACATAACAGTACAGAGAAGCCCAGTGTAGCATAGCAGTTAAAAATCCAATCTCTGGAATCAGATTTGAACTCTGGCTCCATGATTTACTAGCTGTGTGACCCTGAATAAGATAAGTAAGCCTCTGTTTAATCCTCCATTTCCTCATTTCTAAAATGGGGATAATATCGTCCTCACTGAGTTGTTTTAAAGATTTTTTAAAAAATGACATGGACACATAAAGCATTTAAAATATCTCCTGACACACAGTAAGGGCTCAATAAATAAGAGATATTTTATTACTAATATTAGTAACAAAACTAAATTTGAAATTTCTTATTTTATAATTCAAAGTTCAGTTTAATAGTAGCAATAATCCTGAAATAGTCAAACAAAAATGAATTTTAAAGTACTAATGCTATAAATGGAAACACAAGAGCTAAATACACATTATAGCTACATTCATAGCAAAAAAACCCTGGGTATAATAGTCTTGGACATAGAATTTCTATCGTACCTGTCTGTCATATTTTACATATGATCTACTTTATCCTTGAGAGACCTGAAATTGTACCTTCCCTGGACCAGTGACCAATTAAAAAGCTGTCCTATTAGAACTTTTGTTTTTGTAAGAAACAAGAAATATTTTTAGTTATTGTACCTGTTCAATTCATTTCTTATATCCAACAATTCTTGTCGCTCAGTTTTTACTGTATCTTTTTCCTCAGCAGCCAGGTAACGCAGTCGCATCTGTTCCAATTCTTCTTGCTGTTTTTTAAGACGAGCCATTTGACTTTCTTGCTCCCTCTTGAATGAAACAAAGAAATAAGCCAGATCCCTAATATTAGGAATAAATATATTTCGTGACTTTGGCTTGTGATTATAAGCCTATTTGACAATACCCATAATATAGCCATGCACTGCCAATGCATTTTTTTTCCAAAGATATGAGGTCTTGATACGTTGCCCAGGTTGGAATGTAGTAGCTAGTCACAGTTGTGATCACAGCACACTACAGCCCTGAATTCCCGGCCTCAAGCAATCCTCCTGAGTAGCTGAGACTACAGGTGCACACCACTGCACCCAGCTGCTATGCATCACCAATTCTATGAGTCATATATTATTTAGAAATGCTCAGGTTTTCTCTTAAAACTTATTACTTCTCTTTTTGCTATAAGTCATATTCATCAATTGGTGATTGATGTTAGCTGAACATCATAGGATAACGGAAGTTGAGGGCAAGAAAGAGGCTGCTGTCAACACAATAAATTGCCACAATGACCAGTGGTAAAAGCAACATCTAACAAATGGTTAATTATACAAAGATGTATACAGAAAAATTCAATAACTGTCCCTATACTGATCACTAATTCCACTCCCACTTCAGTTAATATGACTTTCCACTCTTTTCTCCAGGCTCGTGCAAAAACCTATGCACATGTTTTTTTAAAACAAAAATAGAATCAAACAATACAACTTATTTTGCATTTTAAAAAATTAAACAATTCCTACAGGTCAACAGATAAAATCTTTTTGAATAAATGTGTAACATTCCACAGAATGGACATTCTGTGACATTCAACCATTCTCTCAATAACAGATGCTTTTTGTACCACAAACAATGCTATAATAAAATACCCTATAATCTAACACATAGTTAGTTCATGAATCTTTAAGTGCTTTTCTTTCTTTAGGATAGAACCCTAAAGTGGGAGAGCTGGGTCAAGAGAGACATGTATAATCTATTTTTTAAAAAATAAACTTATTGATTGAATTATAACAAACAGAAAACTAATTAATCACAAGGTACATTTTTATAAATTTTCATAAAGTGAACCACTTACTTAACCACCATCCAGATCAAGAAATAAAAGACTTAGGACAAGCTAGGATGGGGAAAAAAAAAAAAAAAAAAAGAAATAAAAGACTGCCAGAACCCCAGAAGTCCCTCTGTGTCTCCTCCTAGTCACTAACCACTCACCCTTTCCCAAAGATAACTGCTACCCTAATTTTAACATCACAAATAAGTTCTGACTGCTTTCAACTTTATATAGAACTGTACAGTATATACTTGTGTCAGGGTTCTTTCACTTAATTTTGTTTTCCAGATTCATTCAAATTGTGCAGTTAATCATTCACATTATTATACAGCATTCGTTGAATAAATATATGATATATTCATTCCACTGCTGAAGGACATTTGGGCAGTTTCCACTTTTGTATTATAAATAATGCTGATGTGAAGACATTACACATGTCTTTTGGAAAAAATTTGTATGCATTTCTATTGGATATATACATAGGCTTCAAACTGCTGGGTCAGAGAATATAAGAATTTCAGCATTAGTAAATACAGGTTTGAGTATCCCTTATCTGAAACACTTGGGACCAGAAGTGTTTTGGATTTGGGATTTTTTAGAATTTTGGAATATTTGTACGTACATAATGAGATATCTTAGATCCAAGTCTAAACACGAAATTCATTTGTTTCATATACACCTTGTATACATAGCCTGAAGGTAATTTTATACAATACTTTAATTTTGTGTGATCTGTCACATGAGGTCAGCTGTGGAATTTTCCACTTGCAGTGTCATGTCAGTGCTCAAAAAGTTTCGAATTTTGGAGCAGTTCAGATTTCAGGTTTTCTGATTAGGGATGCTCAATCTGTATTGCCAAACAGTTTGCAAAATAGTTATGCCAATTTGTATTTCCATGTATGTTCCAGCGTTGCATATTCTTGTCAACACTTGCTAATGTCAATTTTTTCACTTTAACCATTCTGACAGGTTATGTGGTGGTATCTCATTGTGATTTTATTTTGCTTATTTCAAAGACTAATTAGGTTGAACAAGTTTAAATATTTTAATGGCATTTGGATATCTTCGTTTATAGAACATTTATCAATTTCCTACCCAAACCTTTGGCACTTTACTTTGTTCATCTTTTATTGACATTTATATATAATGGATAAGTTCTTTGTCAGTTACATAAATTGCAAATATTTCCTACTAGTCTTTGTCTTGCCTTTTCACTCCTTTAATGGTGTTTTTCATGAACAGAAGTCCTTAATTTTAATACAGTCCAAATTTTTCTGTTCCTTTTTGGTTAGTGTTCTTTATATCCTATGAAAAATTTTTTGCCTGCTTCAGTCTGGAAGATATTCTTTTGTTGCCTTCTTGAAGCTTCATTTAGATCAATGATTCATATGCAATTGGTTTTGTGTATGGTATGAGATCAAGGTTCATTTTTTTCCCCATATAGCGAGCTCCAACGGACCTAGCAACATTTACTGAAAAACACCATTTTCCCCCCATTGCTTGGCAGTATCATCTCTGTCCATCTATATATGGATTTATTCCTGGATGCTCTAAAAAGATCTTTCCCTGTCCTTGCATTAACATTACACTGTCTTAATTACTGTAACTCTCGTAATGGTAAGTCTTGATATCTGATAGTATAAGTCGTCTACCTCCGGCTGTTCTTCAAAATTATTTTAGCTATTCTTAGCTCTTGCATTTCCACATAAATTTCAACTTCTAGGGCTTTAAAAAAAAAAAAAAGTCTGCTGGGATTTGATTATGGTTATACAGACAATCTGGCCAAAACCAATATTGTTACAATATTAATGCCTCAATCAGTGAACATATTTATCTCTCCAATTATTTAGGTTTTCTTTACTTTTGTTTGATAATACTTAATAGTTCTCTATATGCTAAAACTAACATCTTTCTTTGAATGTACTCCTAGATATTTGATTTTAGATGCTATTGCAAAGGCAGTGTTTTTAAATTTTCATTTCCTAATTATCTCTAGGACAGAAATTGATTTTTATGTATTTACTTTGTTTCTAGCAAACCTGCTAAACTCACTTATTTCTATAATAATAGGTCATCTGTAGATATTTTTTGGCTTTCTAAGTATATGTCAGTTGTCATCTGCAAAAAATGGCAGTTTTACCTTTTCCTTTCCAATTGATATAACCTTTATTTCTTTTTCTTGTCCGATTACACTGGCTAGAACATCTCTAGTACAATGTTGATCTTGGGGGAAAGTTTCATTATTTTAAGAAAGTTTTTTGTAAGTTTTATGTAAATACTCTTTTATGTTCCTTCTTCTTTCCCCTTTTATCTTTTTATATTAATCATATTGTCATTCAAATTTTCCCATCTTGTTATTCATTTTTACTCTTCTTTTAGAAATAACATGTATCCCTCACTTAAAGAATCTAATATAAATTAAGACTTTTACAACTTCAGATAATGCAACACATTTTAAACATTTAACTCTATTTATCCCTTCGTATTTTTGTACTATTTTTGTCAAAAATTTTAATTCTATGTATATTTTAAATTCAATAAATATTGTTTTTCTATAACCACTATCCATTTACATTCAGCCTGATATTTAATTTCCATTGCTCTTTATTCTCCTGCATTTCAAAACTTTCAGTTGGGATCATTTTCCCTCTGCCTAAAGAACCCCTCTATGGATTTCTTTTACTTCAGATTTGCCATAACAAATTCTCCCAATTTTTGTCTGAAAAGTCTTACGTCACTTTCATTTATGAAGAACATTTTCACCGGGTACAGAATTTTAGGTGGGCAATTATTTTCTTTCAGCACTTTAGGGATGTTACCCCACTGTCTTATAAATTCCTTTACTTTTGTTGAAAAATCACCTGTCAGTCTTATTGTTGCTCCTTTAAAGGCAATATATCCCACCCTCCCCCAACAGCTTTTAAAATTTTTCTTTGCTTTTTGTCAATTTTGCTATGAGGCATCTAGGTATAGTTTACTTTGTATTTATCCTGCTTGGAGTTCATAGATATTTCTGAATCTATGAAATGATATCTTTTCCACTTTTGGAAAATTCTCAGGTAGTATCTCTTTAAATATTGCTTTCTCCTCATTCTCTTGACTTCTGAGGGGCTTCCAATTACACATAAGGCAGTCTCAAAAGATTCCACTTCTCTACTACATTTCTCCATCATGTCACCTATTTTCTAGAGCATAGTGATTGTAGTATTTCAAACTTGTCTGATGACTCCAAAATCTGTTGTTTAATTTCTATTGAGCAAAAGACATAGACAGGCATTCCACAGAGGAAGAAATGTTAAGTGGCCAATAAACATATGAAAATATGCTCAAAGTCATTAGTAAGAAGGGGAATGAAAACTTATGCCACAAAGTGATACTATTTCAGACCAACCAAACTGAAAAATTTAAGACATCTGCTAATACCCAATTGTTCACAATAGTGTGAAGAATAGGAACAATTATATACTACTGGAAATTGCAAATTTGTACAGCCATTGTAGAAAATAATTAGGCCTTAATTAGTGAAGTTGAAGAAATGAACGTACCCCAGTACTAGAAATTCCACTTTTAGATATAAACACTAGAGAAACTCTTACTTATACAAACACATTCACTGTTGTCTTCTTATAAAAAAGACCTGCGAAAAACATGTCCATTGAAGGAAGACTGGATAAACTGTGGTGTATTTGTAGAGAATGATTCCATGTATATAAAGGTTAAAAACAAAAACCTAAGCAATGTTGTTTGCAGACATATTTTTAATATCTCTTACATTATAAAATTATAAAGAAAAGCAAAGGAACGATAAATACCAAATTCAGGAGAGTGGTTACCTCTGAACAGGAAGGAGATACAGTTATGAAAAGCACACAGAGGGCTTCCAAAGCATTCATAATGCTATTTCTTAAACTAGAAGGTGGGTGGAGAGGGTATAAGAACCATGTCTTTGAAATGTATATTTCATTTAAAAAGTAATTATTTAAAAAAAAAAAAAAAAGGAAAAAATATCTGGACAAAAATATACAAAACTCTCATCTCTGGCTGAGGAGGTGATAAGATTATTGGTGATTTTTATTTTCTATGTTATATGGTGCTGCAAAATTTGCATTTTTTTTTTCCAGTGAGCAAGTATGATTGCAAGCAGAAAAAAAGGAATAAAAGTTGATTATTTAGCTTTAGGTACTCTGTAAAATTGTAACTTTTTAATGAAACTTGAAACATTTTTATTATAAAACATAAGAAAATCCTTCAAATGCCTCGAATTTTTAATCACATATATAGCATTAATAATAATCTCTCTCACACACACACACACACACACACAAATTAGAGGTTAGTGAAAGAAATCCTCTAGTGCTCTAGGTTAAAGGCTCCTCAATCAAGTGAGTATAATCTTTATTTTGCCTTGGCTGCCTATAAATCCAGAGAGGAGATGTAAACATACATACACTAGACTAAACAGCGGCTAAAAAGTGGCCACTACTTACTCTCCCACTCACACATACCATGTAAGTCTGTGGGAAAAAACTTACAACTCAACTAAGGAACTCAAGTAAAGTTTTCTGAAAATAACCCAGAGCTGACAAGTCAGTAGGAGGGCCTGGATGGTTTCAAGACACAGTTTTTAACCAAGACTTGGACCTCCAACTGTTTTCTTAAACAAAGATTTACATCCCATCCTTGGCTAAATTACTTATAAATTAATCAAATTAATTACTCTGAGTGGATAAGCAGGAGGCTGGACAAGATAGTGCTGATGTCAGCCAATGAAGTCTGTGTTGTTTTAACTAAATATATCAGCTTAGTTTTAAACAGATCTACTGTGCACAAATATGGTAAGGGACCCACATCCTACTCAAAATCTTAGTTCTATTTCCTGTACTGGGAACAAACATAGCCAGTTTTAATGTATCTGACACAAAAATGTTAAATTTTCTACAACAAATTCATGGTTTATAACAATGATTCATTTATTTTTAAAAAGTAGTGGCTTTTATTCTGCTCACATAACCATATTCTAAGGTGTCAAGAAATGTTGTTAAGTAAATATGTAATCATGCTATCATTTACAGCACAAGGAGTAAAGTAGACAATCTCAATTCAGATATTTGCAGACAAACTTAATTCAAGTATTTGTTTTGGGTTTAAAACATTTTTATAGTATGTCTTCACCGAGACGGGAAAAAAGGAAACTAAATTACCCCACAACTGTCTAACAAGTAGAACTTTCAACTTTGCCCCAAGATACCAAACCCAAAATATAAGGGTATCATTTCCTTGTTTTCTAAATTAGGACTCATTTTATGTTATACTTACTTATATTTTGCAGCTGTTGCCTTCCCAGTTACCAAAGAACAAAAAAGCTTACAACTTGGAAATAGGCTTTTATGGTTGTGAATCAGAAAAAAATTTTTTTCTAAATAATTAGAAGGTTATGATTTTTTAATTCACAAATTGACTATACTAGGTCACCTTTGAGTAATGGAAATCTCTGTTTAAACATTCTTTTGGCAATGGGCACCAAGCATTAGATCTTATTTCCAAGCTTTACCAGCTGGGTTTTGTCATTAACATTTATTAACAATCTAAGATATGGCTTTCACCGTCTAATCCGTACTACACAAATGTTTTGTATGGCCCTCCAGAGGGTTTTGATGTGACAAATTACTGGCAGAGATTATAGCCCCGTGGCTATTCACCAGAGGCAATGTAAAATTAACATGGTACTAATCCAATTTAAACAAGAAGTTGCACAAACAATCCTCTGAACAAAACCGGATAGACGATTCCAATTTTATATTCAAACACAACAAATGTGTTTTTAATAAGTTTTAGGAAAAAATTTTGAAGTAATTTCACATATGAAGTGTGCCAATTTGATGAAGTTATAAATTTTAATCTTCCAAAAACAGTTAGTGGCAGAGCACAATTCACTATGGTAATCCCAAAGTCTATTACTTTTCTTCTTTAAGTGTTGCATCTCAATGCAGTCTGCAGAACATCAATGATTCCTAGTGACCTCGAAATTTGTTTACAGTATTGTTTCTAAAGCAGAAAGTTATGGGATAAGAATAAAATTGGTCTCCAATGAGAAAGCAATGAACATTACTACACTCAAAGAACTTTTTATTTTGTTTCACGGAGTACAAGTTTCGGAGTTGAACCACTAATTTAACACTATGTTTTCTTGCCTTTTCTTAATATACTTAAAGTAACTCAAGAGAAAGAAGGCATCTGAACTTTTGTGATATCCTCCCTTATTACAATCAAATAGTTAAAATTACATTGCAATGGTTTTGGGGCAAGAGGGTAGAAAATACACAGGAAGGATAAATAGAAAATGGATTAAATAGAAAAACCGAAAAATAACAATAACATGAGGATGCATGTGTTAGGAAGGAGGGCTCTTTGGTGGGAGCCTTTCATACTGAATCTCCTTTTAAAGACTATCTCAATATCCCAGTGTAAAACTAACAAACAGCCATAAATTTGGGGGATTCTATTGAGAACGTTATTTCCTTATATTCCAAAAAACTAACTCAAATGGTGAAAAAAAAGAAATGTAATCTATAGCATACATATGATTATAAGTCAATTAAAGTAAAAAGTTTTTACATAGACATTTCTTAATAAGAAACATGTCAATTATAATGAGATTATGTTTTAATATTAATTAATTATCATTCATTTCTCCAAAGGAAATGTCCTAACCCAGCGGTTCCCAACCCTTTTGACCAGTTTCATGGAAGACAATTTTTCCACCAGTGGGGCAGGGGATGAGGGTGGGGGAAGCGGAGCTCAGGCAGTGATGCGAGCAATGGGGAGGGGAGTGGCTGTAAATACAGATGAAGCTACAGATGAAGCTTCACTCACCTCCTGCTGTGTGGGCCCCCCGCCCCAAGTTTCATGGAAGACAATTCTTCCACAGACTGAGGGGTGGGGGGGTTGGTGCGGCAGAGCTCTGCAGCCTGGCCCAGTCCATGGCCGTTGGGGACTGCAGTCCTAACCAACAGCTAACATTTTTCCATCTTTTCAACTGATTTTGGTAAGGCCTTATAATTAATTACCACTGTATCAGTCTCTTACTGTTCACTATTCAACTTCTTCAATGGAGATACTATCTTCTACTTCTTCCTCATCTACTCTCCATTTTAAAACTTGAAATGATTTCAAATCTGATAGTGTTATTTGAAACATTTTCTCTTTGAAATATTTTTCCCTTAGCTTTACGGGACAAATACAATGATAATCCAGTTGTCCTCTTGTTTTCTAATCCTTGCTGACTTCATTTGCATTTCTCATCAACCTGCTATACTCTTGTTAATCAGTCCTCCCATTTGAACTTTAAGTTCCACATGGGAGCAAGTGCTATATCCATAGTATCTACCACTGTGCAAGGTCCATAGTAGGCTGTCAATAAGCACTTGTTGAATGAATGAAAGAATGAAAGAATGAACTAACTGTAAGACTCAATACACTCACACCCCTTTATACTCAATTTTAGGAAGCTCACCTACTGACACTCTTGCATATCTTGCACATTAAGCCCTTACGTGTTTTTCCTTCTGTGCAGTTTTCTACAGAACATCTATGAAAACTACCATTCAAATACAAAATACTGTTATTACTCAAACTATATCCTACCCCACACTTCCCTACCACTACCACTGTATAACAACATCCCCCTATTCTCCACACTTAAAAAAAGTATTGTTGGTGCCTATCATTTCTTTGAACAATTAACCAGTCACAAAACTCTGTAATATTTATTCTATTTGCATCAATATCCAAAGCTATCATCCAATTAGGACCACACTGACTAAAAGCAACAATACTGCATGACAGATTTATGGCTCATCTCTTTTTAACAACAGTTACTATTTATTGAGCGCATACCATGTACCAAACACTGTATTAAATAAACAGACCACTCATTTAATTCTCAGAACAACCTGGGAGGAAAAATTTCTCATTGTACAAATGAGGAGACTATTCAGAGAAGTTAAATTACCAAAGTCACAAAAGTAATAAGAGGTAGAGCAAGACTCAACCCAGCTCTTTTGACTGCAAGGCCATGTTCTTAACTACTACATATGCTGATTCTGATAGAAATTATATTCTGTTACTTTTAACAGTTTTCCTCATCACATTATTTCCTTGCCCCAGATTCCAAAAGGACTCCTTCCTGTTGTACTATACACGACCTACATATCTTGGCATCATGACTACATATTAGCTTCTTCTCTCAGTCTCTGTAATTCTCGTTGTCAGAGCTGGTCTCTCTAACAGTCAATCATGCCATTTTCTTTGCTGGGATATACCAACTCATGACTTCTTCTGCCTCAATACTCTTGTTAGAAATCCCTGTCTTCCATGGCTCATTTTCTTCTTGAAATTCTTTAATTCTTTGGCTTCTATGGACTGAAGCCATAATATTATGAAAGGGAAAGAGCCTAAGCCTGGATTCTGGTCAAATGATTTCAATTCCAGCTCTGTTACTTAGTACCTGTGTGATCATATGCAACTTAACCTCTGTAAGTCTCAGTTTCTTCATCTGTAATATTACCTGCTGTACAGGGATCTTTGTTAGGATTAAATGAAAAGTTCTGAAGGGCTTTGCACAGCACCTGGCACAAAGTAAGCCTTCAATAAATACTAACCGCTCTACCAGCATCATTATTTCTCTCTACTTGCTATTCCATCATTAGCTTTCCTTTCACCTTTTTAAATATAAGAATTCCAAGTTCTAGCTTGCATAGCTTCAAATACCATTTCTGCAAAGGGCTCCTTCATCTGTTTTTAAGTCCAAGCCCAATTATCTTCCCAAAAACAGATCCATATTTCTAACTGCTCGCCGAATTTCTTTCTGTAAAAATTAAAACATCCAGATTTGCAAATCCTATCTCCTTTCCACACTCCAACCAGCTTTTTAATAACCATAGCTCCAAAACTGGAAACTCTTTCCAGACACTAAGCGTTGAATCCTTGATTTTTTTTTTTTTTTGAGAGACAAGCTCTCCTTCTGTTGCCCAGGCTGGCCTCAAGTGATCCTCCTGCCTTGGTCTCCTAGAGTACTGGGATTACAGACATGGGCCACCATGCTCAACCCTTGATATCATCTTTGACAAGAATCTTCTTGTTGCATTCCTACTGCTGTCACTTAAGTTTCAGTCCTCATTACCTGAAATGACCCCTAAAATGGGCCCACCCTTGTTTTCTAAGAATAGTCTATGTTTTCCCACTTCACGCCTCTTTGCTATGATCATTCTATTCATTATATTTACATTTCCCCCACTACTTTCCTAAATCACAACCAATTCCTCTATTAAAATCCTAACTACCTCAAATACCTCTATCTCAAATATCTCCTCTTCTGTGACACCTCTCTCAAGTCCTATTAAAATAGATATATTTTCCCCTCCTGAGTATTCTGTATGGTTCTTTTCAGGGCTCTTACTATTAAGTAGTAAATGCTATATTTATAGTTGTTTCTTCTTTATTATTAAATTGCAAGCTCCCTGAGGGGAGGGCCTATGTCTTGTATATACTACTTATACTTGGTATATTAATTTTTTATACTTATTGTATATGTAGGACAGTGCCCTGAGTATAGGACATTCTCAATACTATAATGTCTATCCTTAATCCTGCCAGCATTTATATAATATGTTCACTTGTTATATTATTTTATACTTATTGATTGGTTAGTATTTTATACTTATTGATATCTACCTGTCTTCATTTGTAATGCTTACAATCTCAACTCATCTACAAACTACATTAGGCTAAACGGTCTACTACTTCTTAATTCTCACGCAGTCTGGTAGTACTCTATGAAAGTCGTAAGCATTTAATATAATAATACCACAAAGATGTATTTGATGGTTAGGGAGACAAATTAAGAAAAATACAAACTTGAAAGACCCTATGTGGCAAATTTCATTCAGAATAAAACTGATACATTAAAGACAAGCAAATTTAGAATAAACTAACCAATACTGATCCTTAAAAGTTTTAGGTCAAATAGATTAGATTCAAAATGAAAATCTTGCTTATATTTTATTTGATATTAACCATCTGAAGGAATTATGTCCAAATGAAGATTAATTTCTCATGAATCTAACAGCATTTGTTGTCTAGAGCAGGAAAGAAAAAAAATATAATGTAAAAATCCAGGAAACTATTATGAAGTTTTTAAACACTTTTAAAATTATGGAAAAGAGTGGTTGTTTTATAAGTGAAAGTAAAAGAAATTATTCCCAATTTCCTTTAGGTCAGAGAATAGCTGGCAATTAAAAAAAGACATAAAAGTTTGTTTTTAATTATAAAAAAGGTAGATCTTGCATATATAACACATTGAAGGAAAAAAGCCTCTAATCTCAAAAAATAGCACTGGAGATTCAAATGCATACATCTGAACGTAACAGGTATTGCCAATGCAAACTTGTAAAGAAACAAGGGGAAAAGACATAAAAAGAATAAGCTATAAATTACATACCTGTTTAAGTCTGGCAAGTTCTTTCAAAGCTCGTCCCCATTGCTGCTTGTAATGTAGTTTAGACTTAGTTGCAGATTCCAACTTTCTTTCAAGTTCAACCTAACAGTGATTAAAATCATATCAAGTGAAACACTATACCACTGTGTACAACCACTGAAAGATAATATATACAAAGAGTCTGGCTTAAGAAAAGAGTTTATACAGTGTAACATACGACATCATCTAAAACTGTTATATAATTTACTATAAATATTATGGCACATGAACATTTTCTTGTTTAAAATATAGTCTTATTTTTATTGCCCAACAACTTATACTAAAAAGAACTGAATTAGTCTTAACCTCCAGACAGTTACCATAAATGTATTTAAACATGTATATTATATAAAGATCATAGAATGAAAAATACATTCATTTTTTACAAAAAACAGTTCTAACTGTTAACATTCCAATTTAGCTGGCACATTAAACCTTAGAAACCAAGTTTTCCTTTTGGAGGCCTATCATTATGTGGAATTTTGTCTTATAATGAAGAGAGCTAGTAGAGATACTATTGTAACTATATTCTGGCAAAACCATGGAACTCTGGAAACAGTGAAATGTTTTATCAGAAAGCAGTTTAGTAAGAAAGAGTACAAAGTCCAAAATATTTTAAGAATGTTAAAATAAACCCAAGAGTAAGAAAAATAATGTTCCTTAATAACACACATGTTCTATTTTTTATTTTTCTTCAAATATATAAAGAAAAACACTAAAGTGATTCAATTAAAAATATAGTTATTTATACTTGCAGCAGGCAATCTGTTGTGTATGAACCAAAGCCAACTTGGCTATGTTTTGGAATGTACTCACTCAGTGTTTCAAACCAAGTACCAAACAAATTCATGTAGCCAATAGACAGTTTTACTATTAAGTGATAATGTAATAATCTGCTTGAATTGCAGTAAAGCACTGTTACTCTGAACTGGCCTAATTTTTTTTTATATCAAGTCTAGTTTTTCCCATACATACGGCTCCTAATGTTTTACAGGAAAACAAAGGCAAAGACACTATCCAAAAATTTAAACTTCAGAAACTTAGATGAAAATAAAATGAAAGGAAGAGCAGATCGCCAAATGCCCTTCATAAAAGACCACAACATTCTCTGCAGTAATATATGACTACACAGAGTCAAGGTCTTTTCTGCTTTACAAATCCCTAGTGCTTGGATTTAAATGTGTTAACATTTCACAGCTAGATTCAAGCATCTTAAGTTGAATAATACTGCTGAGATCATCAAAGATGATCTCTTCCACTTACGCCCCAAAGATTTATACATATCACTTGGTAATTTAACAACACGCTATATGTCAGAAGAAAAGAAAAAACCTTTTTATAACTGTGGGATAAAAGAATAATATCCAATTATAAAAGTTGATCATGCCATGGGTCTTCGATAAGGTCTCGTATACTAGATGAGCCCAGGGATGAGGGTTAGGACAAAGATGAACCTAGAGGGATTACTTATACCCAATGGACCAGCTTCATCAGAAGAAACTGTCTGGGTCGGTTTTGTCAGTTTTGCCATAATCATTAAAATAATTCACATGTGCATAGTCACACTAATTTAAAACACATGTATAGTTATACATGTAATTTCCTTATTCTTAACAAATAGAAAACCTGTAGCTAGCAAATCTGAGACACAAACCTCATTTTTCTAATTCATTCCTATCACCAAATCAATGATTCCTAACTTTTATTTTTTTAAATATATAGATGTTTCTGTGATTCTAAAGAAATATATGGACCCAATTCCCAGAAAAACGCATGCAACTAAAATTTTGATAATAATTTCAGGGCGTTCAAAGACCTTGAGTTAAGAGCCCTTATTGTAAGTAGATCTGAAACTTCTGGAAACCTTTGCACTTATATTTTTATTTAGGTTTTCTTGGTCCATGACTGACGTAATACCATAAGCCAAGTTATACATTCCTGAAAGGAAAACTCAGCTCAGGACCTAGAGTCAATTCAGAGGCTAGTGGAAACTAAAAGCATAGACTAGCATTTATTGGTTCCCAATTTCCCTGTTTCTGCCCTTGATATATCTACAATCCTAGTTCTCTCCTAAAGGTATGGCATCCATCATCTTTGTCTCTTACTCCTCTAATTCCCAGGTCTAATCTGTCATGAGGAACTATAGATTTCTCTCTTGAAATATTTTCAAATTTTACTCCTTTATATTCCTACTGCTACTTCCTTAGCCCAGGCTCTTCTCAACTCATCTTGACTATAAGAGGTTCTCTTGTCTCCCCAGCCTCAAATCTATTCTGTGTACAAATCCTATAAACCACTATCAGATCAATTCACTCTCTACTAAAAAATCTACATTAGCTACTATTTACCTATAGTATTGAGCCTAAACTCCTCTGCCTAGGATTCAAGGCATTCCAAAGTATAATTCCCATCCTACCTGCTCAATTTACTTTCCTAGTATTTCTCAACAGGAAACCTACTCCAACCAGGTTTATGTCCCCTACGCCATCCCCTCTCCTTGCCCAAGTTACTTGCTGAGTCTGCCAATTTTTTTTCACTGATTACCTAAATCTTAAGGCTCAGCTCAAATTCTATCCCTACATGAAGCTATCTTAAAACTACTAGATTCTGAACACCAAGCGGTTTCTCTATTCTGAATTACAAAGAGTTTGTGTCATATTCCTAGGTATTTGATTATTCATAGTGATTTACTGTTCTCTAAGTCATCTCCCAGTTACATTACAAACTCTTTAAAAGTGAAGTCCCAAAAAGATAAGGTACTTTTTCCTCTTTCTCTCTTTTATTTGCTCTTATCTTTCCCATTTGCCCTAAGTCAGGGGGATGGGCATACAGTAGATATCAAATATTCTTAAATACATAAATTTTAGCTTGGTCAAAAATATCCACATTCTTTCAGTACATTTTCTGTCTTTTCAACCTCTGTATGTCCTACTAAATTATATGCTTTCTATATTTTATTTTTTAAAAATTCCAATTATTTTCAAGCTTCATAAAATACATTTCCCATCTAAAAGAAAATCATAAACTATTATTCACTTCTTATATGATACAGGTTCGGTATCCCTAATCCAAAAATCCAAAATGCTCCAAAAATCCAATACTTTTTGAGTACTGACATGATGCTCAAAGGAAATGCTCATTGGACCATTTCAGATTTTCAGATTAGGGATGCTGAACTGTTAAGTATTATGCAAATATTCCAAAATCTGAAACAATCTCAAACACTTCTAGTTGCAAGGATTTTGGATAAGGGATACTCAACCTGTAAAAGGAATCAAGAATTACATGTGGTAAAACTGTATATTAACGTTAATTTATTTTTAGACCATTTCAGTGAAAATGGAAGTATGTGTATTATATTGAAGAGAAGGGGTAATCAGAAAAGAAAAACACTCTCAATCACACATAACCAGAACTTACAAACTAAATCAGATACTTTTTCACTTATGTCTTCCTTTTTGTGCTTTTATCTCTTTGTCACTATTTGAGAAATAAGATTCTGCCCTCTTCTGGCTCCAAAAAGATTTACAAAGAATTTCCAGAAGAGCTGAAAAGCCTTGTTTTATTAGGCACTTAAACATGCTGGAGAGCTGGATGAATTCATTAGGTCTAATACAGAAGCAGGTCAATTATGTATTTTTCTCTCTCTCTCTCAACAGGTTCATGGTACTATTTATACTTTTAATATGTTTAATATTTTTTTTTGTCCTTTTGGTAAATGTAGAGTTGAAAGAAGGAATTCTAAAAATGATTTAAAATTTATTTCTATGGCATACACAATCTAGTCAACCAGTCCATATTCAGAGATAATAAGATAATGCCTCTGCTACAATTTTGATTAACTGGACCCTGAATTTCCCCAAGGTGAAATGGAAATACTCTTAAGACACCAGCTTAATGGATCTTGTGAGAATTGATGAGATATTGTCTAATGAGTGCTTCAAATATTTCTGGTAGGTGCTATAAGGATTCATATTTATAAACACCAAAATACTTTAACATTTGGTTTTATCAAAAGAGGAGTGGGAAATGTCCAGGTGGATTCAAGTTCACTGGTAGAAAAATGAAAAGATTGTCCAAATATGTATGAAAAAGAATCAACAAGACTTTGTAATTAAATGAATGTGGGGATAAGAAGTACCCCAAGATAGCCTGGCAGTTAACAGGCTACAGAAACATTTATTGAGTTCAGAAACACTAGATAAAAACAAGTTTAGAGAGATGACTGAGTTTAGTTTTGGATATGCTGGGATAACCTGAAAACCCAAGTCTTGACCTCCAAAGGTCCAGGAAGTTGAAACTATTTTCATAATAATACTAAGACATTATTTGTCTTTTCCACTTTCATCCTTCTATGAATATACAGTGGTGTTTTCCAGAGGCTATGTGATACATAACATCCCAACAGATTGAATGCAAAAGCAGATATAAGAATTCAGAGGTCTATTATCCAGACACTAAACAGATTTGCAGAAGAGTAAAACAATGTCACTCTTCTCAATTTTTTTGTTTTAGAAAATAGTTATTTTTCATAAAAATGTTATTTATGTTACTACTGGGTTTATTTTTTTAAAATAAGATTTTAAAACATTTCCAGTTTTAATTTCAAATACAGTGATTATATACAAAGTGCTTTGGAGTCAATAACTTTTAATAATATACAGGGTCCTGAATCCAAAAAGTTTGAGAACTACTGTTCTAAGGCATTCAAGAGAAGACATAGGGTAAGCAGTTAAATATATGGGTCTTCAGCCGAAGAGACAGGTCTTATACTCTTACACACATTTTCTACATACTAGGTGAGTGATTTTTTTTTAATGTAAAGATCAAGTTACTCTTCTACTTAAAACCCTTCGATGGTATCTCATTATTTAAATTTTATGTTTGTAAGTATAACATAAGTGTTAAGTAAAATAAACAATATCCCCGGTTCTGAGCTAAACATTTTACAAATGTTAAGTCATTTCATTCTGTTATCAACCTTACTACCCCCATTTTTAAAGATATGGAAATAAGTATAGAGAAATAAAGCAACTTGCTCAAGGTGACACAGCTAGTAAGTAGCAGAGCTAGAATTTAAACCAAGGTCACCTGGCTCTAGTGTCCATGCTGTTAACTACTGTTATGCTACAACTCTATCATAATAAAAACAAAACCTAAACTCCTCGCCATGGCTTTAAAAGCCCATATTTTGAATCTCATCTTTCCCTCATGCTCTAGAATGGCCTTCTCCCTAGTTATCAAACAATCCAGGCTTAGTCCTACCTCAACGCCTATCACAGCTGTTCCGTGGACACAGTTCCCATAGCTCTGTACACTGCTGGCACTTCCTCTTCTCACAGATCTCAATTCAAATGTTAGTTATCACCTCAAGGAGGCCTTCCTTAACCACCCTGTGTGGAATGGCATCTGTCCTGCCATGCTACCTACACTGTCACATTCACTATTACACCACCCTTTTTATTACTTTTATTATGCATGGCATTAATAAAAATGATCTTGTCCATCTGTTTACTCACTCCTCTAAAACGGAGCTCTTTGAGAAATCTGTTTGTCTTGTTAAGTGCAAGACTAATAATCCTAGGAACTTAACATCTCAAAACCATTTTGTACCAAGATGACAAACAATATGCCCTCCATAAATTTTTGCTGAATGAATGAATATATGAAAATTCTAGTAGCAAAGATTGTGCTAGTTCTTTAAAACTATTAACAAATGTTTACTCAGTACTATAAGGTACAGGGTGCTGTCCTAAGCACAAGTAATATTAAAATAGCTGCAACATGGTTTCTGCCTTGGAAAGTTTATAATCTAGTTTGGATTGTGCTAGTTCTAAAATAGTCACAACGAGTATTAGAAGTTCCTAAAAAAAATCTATCCCATAGCCTAATATCAGATTATCGTATCTCAGCATAAACTTTAAGGTTTTGAGTACTGGAGTTAAGAAATAAAAGATTTCGAAGCTATTCAGTTGTCTTCCTCTCCCTGACACACTTTAACACTGACTAGTCATTACTTTGCTCAAAAGCACTCTTGATGTCACTGCTATTCTTTAGTCCATCTCTTGCTCCCTTAATGCTACTTTCTGATTACTGTTTTACCATGTTCAACATTAATATCCATTAAGCCATCCTTATAACCTTGGAAGTAATCTCTGACTATTCTTACCAGGTAAAATTTGAATTCTTTAACTTAGCATCCTTCCTCTATATGGTCAAAATTACCTTTATTTCTAGCATTCTCTTATCAGCCCTATTTTTATTTTGTAAACTACTTCTATAGGTTTAATATCCCTAATCTGAAATCCACAATGCTCCAAAATCCAAAACTTTGAGTGTTGACATGACACTCAAAGGTGATGCTCAAAGGAAATGCTTACTGGAACATTCTTGTGCAGTGAACTAGAACCACTGTGGGGAATGCCCAAAGGAGGCTGAAGAGAAGGGCTGCCTGGTGGAAGATGGAAACATAAAAAGATGCAACTACTGCCAGAGAAAATAAGAAGCAGAGAGAGAGAGAGATGGAAAGAACTCTGGCATTTTCTCAACTCCCACCCACCAATCTTCCTTTAGTGCCCCCTAGTGGCTGAATCTACAGAAGCGAAAAGCAAGGAAGCTTTCACTATAAAGCTGAGAGGGAAAGACAGGGAACAGCTAGCACAATTAAATCCTTAAAACTGTTAAAGGTTATTTTCCTGTGTATGCTCTACCTTTTTAATGATACCTAAAAATCTTCAAAATCATAAAATGACCCATATTGTCAAATTAGGTTGTCTGTTAGACATGACACATTTTTTAATGCCTAACACCTGAATATCCTGTTTGTGGGGGAATCCCAATATAGATGAGAGGCAGGACATTACTTGTAATCATAGAAAACAAAATAGGACAAATATCCCTTCTTCCAAGCTGAGAGCTAGAGTGCAAATCTGTGGTTCAAATGAATAGTCTAGGACATTGAATCTAGAGGACAGTGATACATAGAAAGAATATTCACAATGGCTACCACAAAACTGACAGTTTAACAATATGACACTAGAATCAGAGGATACGGAATCCAGTGACATGGCAGTGATGGCACCAACAGGAGAATCCTAAGTAGACTGTTTTGTGACAGGATATTGGCTGTATCTTGCTTCCCCTGGTTCCTGCCCATATTTTGAAAATGGTTCTTCAGCCTCCTGATAGTTTCATAAATTCCTTTATTCTAAGAGTTAGTTCTGTCGCTTGCAACGAAGGACTCTAATTAGTATAAGCTGTAACTTTCTTGACATAAGCCAAGAAATTCAGGTACTAATAATGTCATGTGCCTTGCATTCTCTGATGCATTCTTTTTTTTTTTTTTTTTTTAAATCATTTTTATAAAAAGAGACAGGGTCTCACTCTTGCTCAGGCTGGTCTTGAACTCCTGAGCTCAAGTGATCCTCCTGCCTCGGCCTCCCAGAGTGCTAGGATTACAGGCGTGAGCCACCGCGCCCGGCCCGTCTCTGATGCATTCTTATTTGATATTAGAACACTACAGTGAAACATTATTACACTGTATATACAAGTATTACTTATTGATTTTTCTAAACTGATCACTGGGACTAGTTAAGCTGCCAAAAATTAACATAGGTACCTTTTCCAGGGTGAGAAGATTTATTTCAGACTGTAGCCGCATTTCTGGTTTGTTGCTTTGCTGATCCTTGAACTGTTGGAATTCTTTTTCCAAAATCTTATACTTATTTTCAGCATCAGTAAGCTGTATCAAAAAAAAAAGTATTTATAGCAATTTTAAAACAATGATATGGAAAGTCTAAAAGTACAGAATTCAATTCAACAGTGTTTTTTTATTCTAAAGCATGTTCACAGTAGAAAATTTGGAAAATAAAGTATAATGAGGAAAATAAAGATCCCTAGTAATTAAAAATACAGTAAATCAATTGATTACACAAAAACTTTTGAAGACTATGAAATTACTTATAAAACCAGTATCATGAGAATTTTTTTGTTGAACTTTAAATAGCAAATTTAAAAGTCATCTTATAGAAATACTGACATTTTCTTTACACTTTTCTTAGGATGTCACATGTAAGAAAAGATTGAGCATTATAGATATACCAGGATTATTATCCTTGAAAATAAAAATAAGCTAAATTTTAAATGTAGTATTTATTCTTATATTTTGATACTATATGAATTTTATAAATTCAAATACTATTACAACTTAAGGTAATGTAAAGATTATTTGGTTCAATTCCTTCATATTTACAGGTATGAAAATTGAGGGTCAAAGAGCTAAAAAAATTGAGGCAGTGCCAAAGAGCTAGTGAGGCAGTCAGTTGCAGGGGCAAAAACAGAATTCAGACCTTATCCCCTACTGCTCTAATGAAACCAGTCAATACTTCCTTAAGAAAAAAACTAAACAGAACAAAATGAGGTAGGCTTCCTTGACTAAACACACAAGTATCTCTTAGAACAGTTTCAAAAGTTAAAAAAAAAAAAAGAGGCTATAAAGATGTTCCTTTTGAATCTGGGATTTTTTTTTTAACAAAATAATGCAAAGAAGAATTGTTAAAAATGCTTTCCAAAAACATACTGATATGACTATCCATCATTAGATAAACCAATGACCTCTTTCTTAAGATGTTACACTTAACTAAATTTGAAAGAATTTCTGGCAAAAATGTAACTTAAATCATCAATAATAAATAATTCTAATTGGGATTTATCTAGCATCTTTAGGCAATGAGGTGTTCCATACACAAGAAATTTCCATATAACTGAAGTTTACCTCTTTTAACATCCAAAGTTAAAAGAATAGAAACCTTCCTAAAATATCTCTCTTACTTTTCTGTTTTAAACAAAAGCTAAGAAACTTAATAGTACATTTGGTAGTTTCTTCACCATTCCAGGACATTATCATGAACAATTATTATTGTTACAGTCAGGTTGTAAAGAAGTAAGCTATTAAGGAATGCTAGGCTCTTTTAAGTCCTGGTACCTGCTTTTATCTACTTGAGTATAGATACTTTATATTGATCAGGACTCACTGACAGTGTGTTTAATTGTCCCCTCTACCCATCTAGAATTGTATGTATAATACATGTGTCAAGCTCAGAGTAAGGGCCCAAAAAGTTTTCCTATATATAAAATGTGAAATGTATACATTCATGGACTTAGCAATTTGGGCATCTTGGAAACTACTCCTGTCCTTCCTGCCCCCAGGTCTTAGAACAGTGGTGTGCCCTGGCTAATTTTTCCGAAATTCCAGTTTTTCCCACCAAGGTTCTTCCTACAAAGATATAAGCTAATCCTACCAGTCTGGGACAGGGTATAGACATGAATATTTTTCAAGAACTCCCCTGGTGATTCTAATGCATGTTAAGAGCCTTTGTTCTACATGGCTCAATCTTCCTGATAAGTGAAAGAAGAGAAGCATTACTGGTGAATCCCATCATAATTGCCCACTTTTACAACTTTATCTTTTATATTTTAAATGAGACCCCCCCCATAGTAACAATCAAATTCATACTTACAACCACCTAAGTACTGTGACCATAACTGACCCTGAGCTGCTATGGAAACTGTTCTTCATGACAGAATTTACTGGAGACTTTGGAGGCATTCATCATACATATCTAATCTACATTGAAATTTTTCAAGAAAGATAAGCTTAATTTTTAACACCTGGATCCTTCTTTTCTTTAGTAAATATTTAACGAGCCCCTGTTATGTGCTGATGACTGGGCTGGGCTCCCGGCATTCAGCTATAAACCAAAACAGTTTTTATGGACCAAATAATCTGGTGCTGATTAAATTATTATACTAATGAAAATAAAAACAAACAAAAAAAATGCATCATGAAGAAAAAGAATGGGAGAATAATGAGAATAATGTCCCATGAGAACATACAACAAAAACTTGACCTAGACTTGCGTACCAGGAGTCAGGGAAGATTTCTTGGGATGAATGATACTTTGGCTGAAAACTAAAGGATGTGTAGAGTTCACTAGGCTCACAAAAAGCAGCACGCACAAAGATTCTGTGAGTGAAGTGAACATGGCATGCCTGAGGACCTGATGGAAGACCAGTATGGCTGAAGAATATATGTTAGAGGTGAAAGAGTAGGAGATGAGGTTGGAGAGACAGGCTCCAAACTATGTAGAGGGTTGCAGGGCAAGGTAATGATTCTGATCTTTATCCTCTGAGCAGTAAGAAGACGCTGAAAGGTTTTAAAGAGGAGAATGTCAAGATTCCCAAATTTCAAAAATATCATTCCAGCTGCAACATGAGGACAGATTAGAGGAGCCATCACTGAAATAAAGAAAACTTACAGGAAGAGGGTCAGGTATGGATAGAAGGATCACACTGTGTTTTAAATGCCTTTAAAATATCCGAGTAAAGATGCCAAAAGGCAATCAGATATATGGGTCTAGAGTACAAGGTAGGGTCTTGGATATAAATGTGAAAGTCCAGATGTACATACTGTCCCTGAAGTCATGGGCTTCAGATAAGATTGTTTTGTAGAAAGTAAGTCCTGGGCTTGGAGGAAGTCCAACATCTAATGGCTAGATAAAAGAAGAGAAGCCTACAAAAGAGCCTGAGGGGTGGCCAGAAAGGTAGAGGAAAACAAGGAGAGTGGTGACGTAGAAGCTGAGAAGAGAATATAAAAAACAAGGACAATAGTGTTGATGTCAATAAGTTTGAGTCAGATGAGAAATGAAAAATGCCCACTGAACTTAGTGACTTAGCCATTGGTAGCTTCTCTGACAACTGGCTGGCTGGAGGGATGAGGACGGAAAGCAGAGTGGGATGGGTTGAGAGGCGAGTGTGAGGTGAGGAAACAGAGAGGAACACAGATAATTCTCTCATGAAATTTGGTTCTTAACTGAATTTGGTCCAGTGCAACAAGAAGAATATCTATGTTTGCTAAAAGGAAATTTATCAGAAAAGATTTTAAGTTAGAAGTGACCTGAAATATAGTACGATTTCATGCAAATAGTTATAAGGGCAGGGAAAATATTCCAATAATAGCCCTTAGCTTTAACTTAGAAAAAGAAGATCCAACTTAAAGTGTATTTGTATCTCAGTGCAATAAATACGATTAATAGTCTAAATTACTGTGATTTTAACCACTTTTCATAATTAGTGAACAACTTCTTTATTTCTAGAATGCAAGTAAACGGTGTAAAAAGATGACAAGTATTTTATCCAACCTGCTGCTGAAGCCGGTGTTTATCCTCTTCTAGCTGCTTGATCTTTAACCTTTCTAGTTCTACTTGGTGAACACAGTCTTCTTTGGCTCTACGGATAGAATCCTGAAGTTCTTGCATGTTCCGTTCACGTTGTGATTGCAGTTCCTTTTTTTCTCTTTGAAGCTTAAAACAAAGGCATCTTTAAGAGGTTGGTCTATTATTAGCTATATTATACTGTTCAATATTCTATTATCCTTCTATACAGTGAAATGTTCAGAATATCAAGAAATTTATTGTCACATCTCTTTTAGTTATTAGAGAGTTAATGGTCAAGTGTACTGATATTATAAATTTTCTTTTTCTTTCTTGAGACAGGGTCTCACTCTGTTACCTGGGCTAGAGTACAGAGGTGTGGATCATAGCTCACTGCAACCTCAAACTCCTGGGCTCAAGCGATCCTCCTGCCTCAGCCTCCTGAGTAGCTGGAACTACAGGCACATGCCACCATACCCAGCTAATTTTTGTATTTTTGATAGAGATGGGGTCTTGCTATGTTGCTCAGAGCTGGTTTCAAACTCCTGACCTCAAATGATCCTCCTGCCTCGGCCTCCCAAAGTGCTTGGATTACAGGCATGAGCTACCATGCCCGGCCACCAATATTATAAATTTTCAATCAGTCGTAATTTAATACTAATATATAAGTATATACAAAAATCCATATACAACTTGTATAAATTCAGTTGAAAAGGCCCTAGCCAGTAAAAAATTCCATTTAAACAAAACCCCTTTTTTATATAAGCAAATATGCCCAATTTTCTTTTCTTCTTTTAGAAACCTCTGATTCTCTGCCTAATCATGTAGAAGATAACAGAGCCTTAATATTAGGGAAAAAAAAAATCTACCTTATATTTAAGTTTAAACACCTAGAGTATTCAGAAATCCTAGAAAATGTGTAATGATATGGTTGAGGTGGTTTGCTGAGAAAATTTTAAGAAACACATTTTAGTTAGGGAAGGGGCATATAAATTTAATGTGGAAGAAATACTAATTATTTTGAAATGATCTTTACAGAAATTTTTAAAACATTTAGGGTAAAACCTAATGAAAATGCTAACTAGGCATAATACTGACATAAGTTCTCATCACTTCTTGAGATCTAATCTTTAATGCTCAAGAAAGATGGAAATTCTCTTCTCCCTGAAAACAAAATCAGGATTCTATGCCCCTCAGCCTATCCTACATTTTCTCTTCTCTCCAGGCAGTGCAACTATTCATTCCTTCCACATAATGGGAAAGCTAACCCCAAATATCCACTATTGTAGAAGTCAGCCAAAGTTGGCTGAATAATAGTTAAGTATTTCAAATAACAAACACTTTTCTACCTATTCCTAACATTCTAACATATAAGACACGCTTTACCCAGCTGAATAGCAGTTTTCTGCATATTGTCTGAAAGACAAGTTCTATAAAATATATTTTATGAGTATAGAGCAAAAATTAATGGTATGAACTTAATAAAAAGACTCTTTGCAAAATAAAGATATATGATAGATGAATGAAATACCTCTGACTCTGCACTAGCAAGCTGCTGCTCTCGCTTCTCTAAGTCAATTAGGGTTTTTTGAAGTTTTCCTTCTAGAATAGTATATTCAGCCACCTAAAATATAGTAAGAGAAAAGTTACCTTCTACTCAAATTTAAAAAAAACAAATTCAAAAATACATTATTTCATAGAAACAGAGGATCGAGGAATAGGAAAGTCACAAATGAGATCTACCGATTCAGAGCAGAAATTCTTTCTGCTGTACTCTAAGGAAAGAAGCCCACCTAGCATCTGCTCAGATATCTCTAGTGATGCAGTCTCCCAAGGAAGTCCATATTCCTACTGGGCAATTAGCCTGCTAGTAAAATCTTGTGCTTAGTTGAAACCTAGCTCCTTAAAATCTGCCTTGCTCAATGCTCTAGTATATGTCTGAAGTCCTCTCAGTCACTTATACTCTCAATTCTTACAACTAGACCTGTGGTTAGATCAGCTATTCAGTTACCATTCAGTCCTCCAACTGGTTCAGATCTGACCTTTTACTATCATTCCAGAAACTGAGTCCCTGCTTGGGCCACTAGCCTAGTAACCCAATTACTTCAGGCCTAAAGTTCTGCTCTGCTCTGGTTTTAAGGATATGAGTCCTACTCAGGATAGGAGGCCTACCTGTGTAGTCTATACTGGATGCAGGATTCTCTTGGTTTTCTATCTTTCAACTTAGACTGATCATTTTTTACCAGAACTTTCTGAACTAATTTTTCCACCATCTTCCCCAACTCGTCTCTAGGTCCCAGGCCCTATGCTGATCTTCTCTTTCCTATTGCCAATAAAGCCCTGGTTTGATATTTCTTAGAGTCTACTCTTTAATCCTATTTCTACCCTTGGACAGAGGGGGAAAAAACCCATATGTTTACATACTTGAGACTGGTGATGGTCATCACATCTCTTCCTAGTCTTTTTTCTTCTCCAAGATAAACACAAATTTCAATTGTTATTCACAAATTGTGATTTCCACATCCTCTAATATCTTGGAAGTTCTAGACTAAGTCCTTTCAGAAATATAATATCCGAATGTGATCTTACCAGTTCAGAGACCAAAGACACTGTACTGCCAAAGACTAAGACAACCCATGTCTATCACCTTAGTCTAAACTTGCATTTGTTATTTGAGAATCCTAGTCACACTGTTAATGTCAAAGAAAATTCCCAGGGATTTTGTTTTTGTTTTTAACCCTGGCATAACTACGTCCATTATCCACATGACTGTTTTGACTACAGAATTTGACACTTGCCCTTGTTAAACTGCATTTTGATGATTTACATACCAACCAATCAAGGTCATTTTATATATGAATTCTGTTAACTCTATCATCTAGTTTTGGTTCATTTACAAGCATGTCTTCATCCTTAAACAAATCACTAATATAAACACCTAAACATCTGTGTTCCCGGAGTTCTGTCTCAGGATGTCTTTTCCTCCCATGCTACATGACCTCTTGGGTGAGCTCATACTATCACATGAACTAAGAACTCTTAAGTTTATATTATAAGGCCAAACATCCCACTAGCTTCAGGCCTATAAACCCAAATACCTGCTGAACATATCGATATTCCTCATATCTCAAACTCAAAAATGTATAAAAACCTGAAACATAATTTTTTATTTTAACAAATATTTATTATATACCTAACATATTCTGTGTAGATCCTATATTTTGAGGGAAGAGATACTATAAATAAGCAAGTACATATTTAATATAAGTAAATATTATGAAGAAAATAAAGCAGAGTGAGAAGACAATACCTGAGAAGGAGGCACTATTTTGGAAATGGTAGAGAATCTCACTGAGATTATTCTGAGCAGAGAAAGTATCTCTGAAAGAAGAACATTCCATAGGCCCTAAGGAGAGAGGTGGCTTAGCACGTTTGAGCAACCTACGTGGAGGCCAGTGTGGCTAGAATAGACTGTGAACTGAAAGCTGATGGAAGATGAGGTCAGAGAGGAAGCCAGGGTACAGATCATATAAGACCTTACAGGTCCTAGTAAGAACTCTGAGTTTTATTCTAAGTGTGATGAGCAGTATGACGGGTTTTGAGCAGAGAAGGACATAATGTGACTTAAATTTTAAAAGCCTCACTCTTGAGCTGGCATGGATATAACAAGGTATGGGGGCCAGGAATGGAGGAAAGGGTATCAAGTTAAGAAGTAACTGTAGTAATCTAGGAGAGAGAGATCATGATGGCTTAAAACAGGGTAATAGTGACGGAGGTGGTTGAAAGTGACTGGTTTCCAGGACACATTATGAATGTGGAGCCAAGAGGATTTGCTAATGAACTAGATGTGGAATGAAAGAGTCAAGGATGACTTGGCTTGCAGCCAGAACAACTGAGTAAAAAGTAGTGCCATTTATTAAGGTGGGGAATCAATAGAAGAAAATTTACAGAGGATGGAGATACTGTTTGTAGAAACATTAAATCTGAGATGCATATAAGATAGCCAATTGGCAATGTAGGCAGCTAAATAGCCAAGTGCAGAAGGGAAGCTGGGGATGGAAGTAGGTAGATATGTATGTGTGTGTGCACGTGTGTATAATACATATAATTTGATGTATATAATACCAAGAAAGTGGATGAGATCACCAAAGAAGTGAGTGTAGAAAGAAAAGATTTGAGGACCAGACCCTGGGACAAGCCAATATTTAGAGTTTGGGACAAAGGAGGATCTAGCATGAAAAGTGGGAAGGAGAGATGACTGAAGACAGTACAATACAGTACTAGCAAAGTGTAGTCAAGGAAGCCCAGTAGAAGTGTCGTAAAAAGGGAGAGAGAAAACACTGGGTGAAGATGAGGGAGGATTGTTTGATAAGAGAAAAACATTGTGAATCAACTGTTCTGCAGAGTGAGAGAATGAACTGACTAGGGAAAGCAGTAGGATTATAAAGCAGCACTGAGGATCCCTCAAGGGCTGAGGTTGTAAACTTCCTTAACATCATCTCTTTAAAACCCATTCTATAATCTCTTCTCCACAGTCTCATTGCTACTGTTAGTTTTTGGCCTTCATTTTCTTTTATACAGATTATTGCTTTCCTGGTCTCTCAGACTTTAGTTTCATGTTCCTCTGTTCCATCCACCATACTTCCATCAGAATGACCATTCTAAAACAAAAATCTGATTATCTCAGATTATCTTATTCCCTTATGTAAAATCTCCATTAAAAAAAAGTCTCAAATTTCTACTTTTCTCAACCAGGGCTCATCGTGATGTGATTATTTTTTCCATCCTCTCCTAAAATGGCACAAAGCTCTACCACCCTAGATGCACAGGATAAAGTTAATTCATTACCAACAATAGATGCATTAGGGCTTCATTCTCTCAGGGAAGCCTAGCTGTAAAAGCCTACAGGATCTAGACTAAACTCTTTATTATCTCTGTCAACCTCTTCTACTTTATTTCATGAGGCACACCCTTTCTTCTCTTCCTCCCACATCAAACTACATACAATTTTCTTAATGCCCAGCCTATGTCAAACTTCTCTGCCTTTGCTTAAGGAGCTTTCTCTGTTTGGAACGCCCTTTGGGTCCATGTGGCAATATCTACTAATCTTCACCCAAGTGAAAACATGATCTTATCTATAAAACACTTCATGTTCCTCTTATGTAGAACAGATGTCTTCCTTCTTTGTGGGTACATGACAGCTATCTTCAGCCAACTGATGGGCAGTCTGTCATATGTAAGACAAGTAAACATTATCTCAACCACTCCAAAGGACAGAACAGGAACCAGGTACATACACACTCCTCAGGTAAACGAAGTTATACAGTGTTTTAAGAAAAACTTCAGGTAAACAAAAGAAAAATAAATTAACAGAAATGGCTCATATATAATTGACATAAAAAACATTATATGTGGCTGCAATTATCCTGATTTGATTAATATACATTGTATGACTATATCAAAACATCACAGGTATCCTATAAATATATACAACTATTATGTATCCATAATAACTACCAATTTTAAATTAAAAAAAAATGAAAAAATACTATGTGAGATTCTCAGAGCATTTAGTTTTAAAAGATTTCATCATACTGAAGAAAAACTGGTTTTTTTAATCCCTAGTGACTTCATTTTATAGTGGTTTATAAAATTTTTAAAACCTGATCACATGTTAGCACATCCTAGTTCACAATATTCTTTCAAGATAAGACACTTTAAGATAAATGAATTAAAGTATTTAGTCTCAAAATGCACTCAGGTTGAAAGAAAATGGCAAATCTAAATCTCAAATCTACTTTTACAATATGCCTAATTGAAGTAGCTTAACCACTTGTTAGGCAAGCAGCATATTCTTTTTTATTTTTGAGATAGGGTCTTGCTCTGTTGCCAGGCTAGAGTACAGTGGTGTCATCTTTGCTCACTGCAACCTCAAACACCTGGGCTCAAGTGATCCTCCTGCTTTTAGCTCCCCCGTAGCTGGGACTACGGGCACACATCACCATGCCCAGCTAATATTTCTATTTTTTGTAGACACAGGGTCTCACTATGTTGTTCAGGCTGGTCTAGAACTCCTGGCTTCAAGTGATCCTGCCGCCTCAGCCTCCCAAAGTACTGGGATCAAAGGCATAAGCCACCGTGCCCAGCCCATCATTATTCTATTTTCTAACTACAGTTTTTAACTATCCAGGAGCTCACCAATTCCAGCTGAAATGGCAGAAGTTAGATACATGGAAACCAATTAAAAATTTCAACTGAAAAGATCATTATTACCAAAATGAAAACAAACCAAAAGTTACTTGGGGAGGTTTTTTTCACCTCATTAAACTGATTTTTTTTTTTTTTCCAAAAGAAAGGTCATTTATGGCACAAATTGGATTTGCCACAGTTCTTATAATTTTATTAACTTTTCAAATTTTTTCCTGATTTGAATTTTGCAAACCTCAACTCTGAAAAACTCTTCAACAGCATGGAAAAAAATGGTTTAAAGATTAAACTCATCTTGTCTTAAAGGCTAGATGAAAAATTCAAAAAACTAAAATGATATTTTCCAGCTTCCTCAGATCAGTTAATATTGTAATATGTTAGGTCTGCAAATATTACTTAATATAAAACTCACTTTTAAGTAACAGTAAAACTAGTATAATGTTTAAATACATGTGAGGGCTTCTAATTATTACAATTTTGGTTGTTATTTGAACATTTCATAAGAATAGAGGCTTTGAAGTAGTCTTGCTATCTTTTTCTTTTAGTTTTTTTTAAAGCTCACTGCTTATTCAAGTTTTTAAAGGTTGAGAATTAAGTCAGACAAAGCTGAAATAGTCATTTTATCATTTTAAAGTCAAAGGCCTGGGGGACTTCTGCTTCCACCCATCAAAGACAAACTGCCCACCTCTACAAACACAAACTAAATAACATATACGAAACTATTTTCAGATATTGGGCAATGAGCAGCACAGGACTAGGAACCCTAAGAGACAGGAAATAAATGAGGCAAGCCCTACAGTAACTCTAGCTTACTGCCTGAAGGTAATTTCCAGACTAGCTCAAGGAAGGAGAACTCAAACAGAACCTAGCAATCTTGCTGAGTTGAGGAAACAGACTGGAGACAGGAGAGGCTGAGGCAAGGAGGGAGATGCATAGAGGATGAGCACAGGAGACCTGCAGAGTCATCCTCTCAAATTTGAGGCTAAACACTGATTAGACACTAATGAAAGTATTTCTACAGTCCTAAAATTATAATACTCAAAAATGAGTCTAATTGTCAGGGTTGTTTTATCTAATAAATTGAGTGTAAATGGATAAATACTGAACTTTTTCTTTCTGGAATAAGATTAGATGGTCTCATGTTATCATTTTTAAAGATGTGATTTATTTCATGATTTAATTCTTAAAAGTAGCTAAAGTGTTTTTGAGACTTTTTATTAGTATTTATTTTTTCTAGGGCTAGGGTCTCGCTCTGTCGCCCGGGCTGGAGTGCAGGCATGATCATAGCTCACTGCAGCCTCAAACTCCTAGGCTCAACGGATCCTCCCACTTCAGCCTCCTGAGCAGCTGGGACTATAGGAGCAAGACTTAACTTTCAGACTATAAAGTAATTTTTATATATACTTAAATGTGCTATTTTATTTTTTATACACCAGGCTTTTTCTCTAGAGCATTCTTTTTTTATATTTATATATTTTTTGACCAGGTAATAAAGTTGCATGTTTCAAAATCCAAAAAGCACAAAACATCTTACAGTGAAAAAGCCTCCCTCCTACTCTGACCCATCTGTTCACTTTTTCCATACCAACACATAATCACTATAATTAGTTATTTTTTCCAGAGATTTTCTTTAATGCATATACAAGATATTATCACTAATATTCTTCCTTTCCTCCCTCAATTTTCACACAAGTTATTACCTTTTTCTTTACTAGTGATTCTCTCTCTCGGTCCCTTTTCTTCCATTCCTCTGCAAGAGCCTGCATATGAGCCAGTTCTTTCTGCTTTAGCTACAAAAAGGAGGAAAAATAAAGTCACAAAAACACCCCAAATATTTCAAATAAATAATCAGTTCTCTTCAATTAAAGAGCTAATACTGATCACTGATATGTTTTTTTCAGGCCTTCTATTCTTCTTTTATCTTTTTTTTAATTTCACATTTTATCTTCGTGACATTGGGTTTGGGAAAGTGAAGGAGTCATGAGTATATGGAACTGTGATATTTCGCTGTCTCTCAAGGGCAGTATGGATCCAAGTTCAAATTGTCTTTAAGTTCAAGATGTGGTTCAGAGTCAGCAGAGGCGACCACTGCTGCTGTGGAGTGGGGGTGTGAGGAGATGTGTTCCTTCCACTTCAGGCCCAGGGTCTGCTGCAGGGTCTCTCCCTAAGGACGGGGACAGGGTTTGCTCTTGGGCCTCTGGCTGGACTCGGGAACAATCCTGTGTAAGTCCCACAAACTTGTCAGCATCTGGAGACACTATTGCCAGCTCTTCTTTAAATGGATGACCTTACAGTACAGCTTCTTCGTAAGTGTCTTTATCCAGCGATAAAATTAATTTTCCGTTTGGTAGGAGGGGCAATACTTTTATTTTCATAAATATCTGTATCGTATGTAACTGCACAGCACGAACCCTGTAATTGTGACAGTGGGTCTCCACAAGATGCCAGTGGTATGACTTGGCATGGCCGAAGTTGCATTTCTCACAGACCAGCAAGTGGCCAGAACCTCTCATAGCCTGTGCAGTGTTGCCATAAGTACCCCAGCCCTCCTGAAGCTCGCTGCCTGCCCATTTTCTTGCCACCCCTCTTCCCTCCGCCCTGTTCTTTTTCTCTTATTCTTAAAAAAAGGAAAAAAAAAAAAAAAAAGATGCCTGAGGCAAATCACACTCATATGAGCCTAATTCAGAAGCATATTAAGCTAATAATGGGTTCTATTTTCTAACTCTCTAGTTTGGAGACTGATGATGCCAGGTTCTAGGACAGTATGCCAAATGATGACCTGAGAATGAAAGAGTAAGCTTCATTCCTAATTTTGCGCAACTATGATGGACAAAGTTGGGCATCCTTCTGCGTGACACCTGCCAAGTTGTCACATTTCAAGTACTTTTTTATTCTCAATTTTTCTTTATAAGTTAGGTATTGTTGACATTCAAAGAAACTAGATAGGGTACCCATGGAACATAGAAAATCCTGCTATAGAGAAGGAAAAATATGCAAAGTAAACAAAAATAGATTATTTTAAGTAACATTTAAAAAGTAACCTGATTTTCAAAAATATCTTCTTGCATCTCCTTCCACATTTCTAGTTCAAGTGCTGCTTTGTATTCTAAAGTTTCACGAGGCTCTGTCTGGATCTCTGAAGGACAAGGTGCTGGAGGAAGAGAAGATGGCTTCTGTTGTACAGCAGATACACACTAGGATATGAACAAAAAGCACATTTAAAGAAATACACTCACATATATACATACATTAGATTCTTTTTAAGAAAATAATTTGATAACATTTAATTCTATTTACCTGAGATGAATCAGAGACAAAGATCTCACGCATTTTTACCAGTCCATAATCTTCCAGGGTCATTGTGTAAGAAAGATCTACTATCCTGTTATTTGACCTACAAATGAAATAAAAAAATTTTAAAATTCATGGAAATACTTTTATTTTATTTTTCCTTTTATTTCCCCAGTGCTTTAGTGTTGAGGAGTAAGGAACACTTCTTGTACCTGACACTTTTGCTGCTGAAACTGTAGCAGCTTCTATAGGCTTTAAGACCTTCCATATACACGATTTGATCATCACGAACACCCTATTAAGTACATACCTGTATTTACTACAAAATGACCTACAACAGCCATACATTTTTTGGAAAAACTGAGAAATACAAAGGTGAAATTTAAAATCTTACTGCCTACAGGTAATTACTGCTAATATTTAGTTTATTTCCTTCCTCTTTGTTTTATTTATAGGAAGATACACATGCAGGCATGCATGTTAACATTATACAGTTTTGTCCTATTTTCCTATTTACATCAGGAGCATTTTCTCATGTCAAACATTAATTTAAAAATGTGATTTTTTACTGCCTATAAAATAACTAGTGAATTTATATAGTAAAATATACTTAACAATTCCCCTACTCTTGATTATATAGGTTATTCTGAATCCTTTTTCTACTTTTCCTGTGAAAAACATACTCATACATAATTCTTTTACTGGATACAAGCACTGGCTCATGATAATTCCTAAAAGTAGGATAACCATACATTATTTTGATCATAACAAGCACCTCTTTGAATCATAGAACTGCATGTAGCATTTATCATTAACTAAATGAAAACAAGAAAAAATATTAGAGGAAAATAAAATCTTGGCAACAAAAAAACACAGTTTTGCCTAAATCAAATATATGCCAGTCGAGCAAAACTTTAATGAATGGATCTCACACAATTAGAACTCTTAATTAACCAACTTTTACATTTTCTTCTCCTTATCTCACAGATTTCAAAAGAAATGAATAAAGTAAAATAAAGCACTACTATATCTGAAAGAAATTCTTGAGCGTATCTGACGTTGTCACTTAGGTAAATCTTCTACAACTTCTCTGTCTACAGAGCAGGGCAATAAAATATTCATAACAGACAGCATTAAAATAGTTTCAGTTATTAGTGATTTGGTTATATTCTACTGATGATGACAAATGCAAATTTTTAAGAGAAATATTTTTCAATAACAGGAGTTGAAACACAGAAAATTTTCAGTTAACCAAACAGCTGATTCTCTGAGACAACTGTCCCCAGATCTTCCAAGTGAATAAAAGTTTTACAAAATCCTTCAGTCTCTGGAAGTGCCTATGAATGGGGAGGAATAAGGGAAGAAATTTCAATAATACTTTTAGATCTAAGACTTTTAGTGAGCCTTATTTTCTTCTATATTCTTACTATGCTTTAAAGATAAATGTATATAATAAATGTTAAATTTAAATTTTAATTGTCAATTTCAAAAAGATAATTCAACAAATACTTTATTTAAAATATGTAAAAAACTCAAGTTTTTCATTGTGGCAATGAAGTTCAGGGCAAAAAGACAATTATTTTAAAAACTGCCTCCAACTACCGAATATTTGTAATATCCTGACTTTAGATTTGAGGCAGAAGTTAAAACATTTTCCAAGTGGAAAAACAGTCACAGCCATTTCCAATGCAAAATAATGTAAAATACTGTATAAATTTAAGCTTGAATTACAAAATAAAAAACTATATCCTGAATTTAAGCAATCAGGCTAAAAAGAGGGGAGGGAAACTACTTAGTCTGGATAAGTATTATAGTACCATAGTAGGAAAGATTCTTTACTTTTGTGAGGTAAAATGAGTATCAGAAAGCTAAAAAGCAAACTGGGATATAGCCCCCTCAAATCAAAGAAGAAAAATCAGGAAAAAATAAGATATGAAAGAGTGAAATCATAGCTAATCAGAATCATTATATGAATAAAAAAGCAAAGCCAAGATCAATTTTATGAAATGCATTACCCTTGTGCTGCTATAACAGGGACGCTTTCGCTGTAAGTTTGACGCCAACACTGTTCACCATTAGAACCTAAAAAGCGAGTTTTTTCTGAAGACAAGATGTTAGAAAGCTGGATTCTCGCAATTCCCAGAAGTAAATCTTTACTCATTTTATCCTTATGCCATAATTCAACCAGCAATGGAATCCTAAGGAAGAGAGAAACATGTGTTCATACTATCAACTCTGAACTAAAGTCTCTTCTGAACTAAAATCTTTGAATTATGTTAATGTAGTCAAAGATATTTTTGTTACTTGAAACATTATCTACTACAATTGTTAGATTAAAGGCTCAATTCCACACGTAACAAAATGAAATAGAGTCATGCACCACATAACAATGTTTCTGTCAATGACAGACCACTTATACAACAGAAATCACATAGGATTATAATACCGTATTTTTACTGCACCTTTTCTATGTTTAGATACACAAATACTTACCATTATGTTCCAATTGCCTACAGTATTTAGTACAGTAACATGCTGTACAGGTTTGTATCCTAGGAGCAAAGGACTATATACCATAGAGCCTAGGCGTGTATAAGTACACTCTATGTTTTCACAGCGATGAAATTACCTAATGACATATTTCTCAGAATGTATCTCCATCATTAAGTGATAACATGACTGTACTATTTCATTTTCTATACCTCTTTCTATGCAATAAAGAAAACTCTTCAAACATTATTATTCTCACAAAGAGATAATTTTTAGTTACCCTTCATTCTTCCTTTTAAAGTAATATATGAATTTGAATTGTAATACTCTTGAGAAAGTAAAAGATGTTTCACAGATCTCATTTTTCCTCATGAGTCCATTTCAGATAGCCAGATGAAGACCTCCAGTTTATAGATTAAAAAAAAGAAAAGCAATTTTTTTCATTCAGTTAATCAACAATAAAAATGAAATATTTGGTTCTTACTTATCTTCACATACTGTATTAAAAAAAGGCAAGACTACTTCTCAAAGCTCCCTCATTACTCACAGATTAACTCAGGTAAACAAGATATGAAAATCTCCAAAGAGCCTTTAAAATAAACTGTGTAAAACTTTGTAGCGGAAGCACAAATGTTATAGACATTATTAGTAAACTTGTTTCTCGATTCTCAAATGTATAAACTGCTATGGATTTAAACCTATAGGAATTCCTTTTCAGTAAGATACAAATTTTCAAGAGTTGACTTAAGAAAATAACTAATGTCATACACTTAGTTAATATATTACCTTAAAAAGGTATCTTGCAGTTGATGAGGCATAGTTGCAAAATCGAATGCACAGTAAGATTGGGGAAGAAAAACTTCCATGTTTTTCCGTACTTCTACAGGAGGATTAGTCATAATAGGAGCTGCACTTCCAAAGAATGGATATGAATACCTAGAATTTAAGAAAAAGTCTTATAATACAGTTTATAAATGAGATTTATAGATTTTTTTTAAAAAAGCATTATATGAAAATTATAAGCAAATAGAATTTTTAAAATAGAAAAATGGTAGAAATACCGAGCTGCCATTGTTTAAGAGTTCCTTGAGGGCACACATCCTACCTTTTTCATCTTCACTTCCAGGAACAAACAAGTGCTTTTTGCCATATAGTAAACACTCAAGAAATGTTTGCTAAATTTAATTTGTAAACCTAGTTTCCTTTATACAATAGTGATCTTCTACAGGCTAAAAAGCCCTTAATCAACTCCAAAAGGATATATTCATGGTAATCTGTCTCTGAACAGAGAATCAAGGACGAAAGCAACTCCAATGTGTTATGGATGAACCAGAATGACATAACACTATTTCTTCCTTTCATCACAAAACCACACTAAACAGAATAATGTCTGACTACTACCGAACTTACTCTGTATTTAAAGCCAAATATAAAGATATTATAATGCTCACTTACATTTCACCCCGTATCAAACACTAAAATTTAAACCCTACTTGTAAAAATTGCTTTCCCACAAGAAGAATCCTGTGCATTCACCCAATTCCTATATAATTATACATCCAATGAAATCAAGTCATCTCAGAGAAAATTCATGCCCTAGAATTTTAACCCCCTACCATCCCACCTACAGGATCTAGTGATTGAAAGAAAAAAAACAAACAAATTCAAGAAAGTCCTGCAGATTAAACTTTTTCAAATACAGGTGCTACTTCACAAATTCCATTACAAAATTGCAGACTACAATTTCATATCAATGCAGAGAATAACAAAATTTATCAAACTGAGAAAAAGTTAAATGGCCAGCATTTTAAAAAATGCCTTAAAATGATTCAAACACAGAACCCATGGTCCTTAACATCAAGTGAATTCTATGCACGGTGTTAAGTGGATCGTAACTATTTATTTCCCTCTGTTTAGAATATCATTTCCCTTTTTCTTGGCCAAGTGAACTACTATTCTCTCTCATATAGACTTATTTCCGAATCTGTCTTCCTTTTTTTTTTAATGTGGCTCATGTACCTCTAATACCAGGCATATTGTTGGCATAATGTAGGTGCTTAATGATTAAACAAATGGTTCTTAAGTCAAGAAGTAAACACAAAAACTAATATTAGTACCTTCTAAGAGTGCTTGTATAAAGCTTCCCTGTCACAGCATCTAATTCTAGATCGTCCCTATGTTTCTGTGCTTCTGGCCAACATCCTCTCTAAGTATCCTAAGATCAGATTCCCTAGTAGCAGCAGAAGAGAGATCTCATTTAAAGGAATAGAGGAAAGAACACAGAAAACTAAAGTAAAGAATAAGTAATAATTCTATTTCTAAAAGCAATTTTGAGATGTTATACAAACCCTTGGAGAAAAGCTTTGTCTGTGAGAGAAAATCTTTTTTCAATTTTGATTTCTAAATAAAAACATTTTAGTAATGATTCTCAGTATCTAACAAGAAGTAAACTGCAGAAATTAAGCTGAGATGGAAAGACTTTCATTCTATGAATTCACAATCACACTTAGTGCTCGGTCCTACTGATTCTGTCCATTATTCATACCAAAGCACAAAGGATTTGGGAAACAACTTGATAAGAAATCAAAGAACTGAAAAATCAGATGCAAATATGAGTTGATACATGCATTTAAAAGGCAGGTATGCCTAAAATGACTCCAAGAAGCAATTTGTAGTTGCTGAGACTTACAGAAATGGCACTTCATGACGACACAAAGATTTTCTCACTTTAATCACAGAAAGACCAACAACTTTATTTCAAATGATGCTTGCACCAAAGAAATTCATAAGAAGGAAAAGCTAACTATGCCAAACTAAACACATTATTCTATTACATTTAATTCATATTGTAGCCACAAAAGTCTACAAAAATGTAACTTTATTAAAAACTAATACGTAAAGCCATTTGACTTATATATAGAACAATGTGAACACATTCCACTTACAGCTCAACAAGTATGGTATTTAAATTCACAGCTATAAAATGTAAATATTAGGAACATAACCTCCCATTATAATATAGTTTTATAGAAAAATCAGATACTGTACTACCATTATTTTGACCTGTAGCACCTTTTTCCAGAAAAAAAAAAACCTTTAAAGTTTAAGAGCTGATGTATTTTAAATGCCTACAATTATTATACCAGAATAGGTAAGACAATTACCTCTCATACCACCACTGCCACCCTGGTGTTTAAGTTCAAAGTCATTAGAATATTAGCTTTACCCTCTTTTAGTCCACTGATTTAACAAATGTTATAACTTCTTTGTGACATTTCTCTCTGCAACTCCCTAGAGAAAAGGCATTTCTCTTCAGAAAATAATACTTTGAAACAAAATCAAATCACACCTTAATATACAGTTGATTGGAAAACCAATTTCCAAGGCATGGATACTCCTTAAGTCTATTGAAAAGCAAAAATGATGTGATGTTGCCGGAACAGCAATCTTCTGTCCTGAAGCAGTTTCTGAAGCATTGGATGTAGTCACTGGCTGGGCCAGTGAAGCAGGTACAGAAGAATTGGCTAAAAAGAACATAAAATTAAAAAAAAAAAAAAAAAAAAATCATTCCACTTGCTAACAGTTTCTCTTAAATTGTTCAGATAATTTAAAGCTATCATCTCATTTACCTTCAAGCAAGGAATTTGACTATTTTGTCTCATGAACATATGAACTGAGGCATAAGTATCTTAAAAGTGACTTGCCTGAAATTACTGAGGCTTTAATTCTCATTCCAGAATTGTGTAAAGAAAGAGCTCACTCTCAACACATACTGCACAACATAAAAACATACAGAACCAATAGAGTAATGTATGACGGCAGCCTAGCAAGTACTAACCTATTTCCAAGAAGCAGCTGTACCTAACTTAGCATTCAAAGAGTTATATTGGACACTTACTGAGACATAATGATATCACTTTTTAAAAAGTAGTTTTTGGTTATCTTAGGCACATAAGAAATAGTCTAACAAGAAGCTAAAACTTGAAAAGACTATCTAGTCTAACCCTATTAGAGACCAGAGCTGTTTAGTGAGTGGCCCAGGTCATACATCTACTCAGTGACAGAGATATAACTTACACCAAAGACTTCTACCTCCTAATCCACTACTAATTACTTATAGTACTAACTATAAACTGTAGACCCTTATGCAATGGGTGAAAATATTTTATAAAACCAGATAAACATGCATTCTCAGACTTTTAACTCTAGGATCAAAAATGATTATTATGAGTTTACTATAAGAACCAGTTAATAGCTCTTTTCTCAAAAATTCCAACGAATTCAATATATAAGAGTTTAATAGTTTAAAAATTTGAAAGAACTATATTCTTTAATTTCTTCTGAATAGGATATTTCCAATGTGAAAGTAAAATGAAAAATTCCCTTAACGTAATTTAGAAAATTCTATTATGCAGTCAGATAGATTGCAATGACTTTAAATGGAAATTTTTTATAACACCACACTTTATTGATTCTTTAAAGACCCACAATTTTTACTTACAAGCCAAAAAAGCTCTCAGAGTCATTTATTAGATGGCTGCAAAATGCAGTTCCTAAAAGACGTGTAAAAAGAACATCTTACCCTTTGGATTCTGTTTGGTGTCCTTATCATATTGTAAGCTTTCCACTTCACTTCCTGTGGCATCATCTTTTGTTGGAGGTGACTGGTTGTGAGGCGGAACAGGGGACATGCTTGGTGATTTTGGCTCAGTAAGTGTCTTCTCCTTTATGGGGGTTAAAACTCTCTTCTTTGAATGCTCTGGCTCATGTTCATTCTGGGTCTTTAATTCAATTAAAGACTAAAAACAATTTTTAAATAAAGTATAATTTGCAAAGAACTTTCCTTCACAATTAAGCAAAAACTTGGCGTTGCTTTTTAAAAATATAAGCTTCCTTTCCCAGTCTGGATATTCCTAGTCTATTTTTCTTCATAATTTGCAAATTTTCTTATAGCATCTAGGACCAGAAAAAGGAGATGAACAGGAAGGAAACATGATATCCAGAGCTGAGTACCAAAATGCATCCTAATGGGTAAGAAGGGATATTTGAGAAAAGAAGTCAGGCATAGGTGTCCTTGGGAATGGTTATTCCTACCAAGGCAGCACAATGGAGGACTATACTCCTAAAAAGAAAAAACAGATGTCTAGCATGATTTCCTTTCTCTCCCTTACTCCACTCCCCTCTAAAAATATATGCATATATATCTTTTAAACACTCCAGTTTTTCTATCTTTAATTCAAAACCTACATAAAGAGAAACTCTTTGAAAGAACAAGATTAAGTTGATTCTGGGGATAGACACAATAAAAAAAAAAAAAACATTCAAATAAATGCCCATCTCTGTTACAAAAACCGCCTAAAGGGTGTATGAGGACCGTAAAACATTAATGAACCAAGAATCTTATTTTAGCTCAGGCTGTATCAACCAAAAAGATACCATTAAATGTAGATTCCCAGAAACTAAGTCTAAAAATGTCCTCTTTTGCTGGAGTTCCTTTTCTGCCATAATCATTGACTATGCGCTGAAAGGTTATCGTGTAGTAGAATGGTTTCCACTACACAAGAAGACTATCCCAAAGGCTAAGAGGGCTCTAAGTACAGTCACTTATAAACCACAAAAGTGGAAGCCACAGCACTTTTTAGAAAGGTCCTTTCAGAAAAGATGTGTCATATAACGTAGGCCACTAATTAAGAATAATAAATACATTCTTATGCCGGGTAACTCTTCTGAAGTTCCGCTTTTGTAGGCAATCATGAGTGGGACTAGAGAAGCTGGGGGAATAGAAGGAGGGCCACTACTTGCCTGGGAGTCTACGCCTTCTCTCTGCAGAGCCACAGACACTCCCACAGTTGGGGCTAGCTCCACAGGAATAGGTGCAAGCTTTTGTTTGGCTCGGTTTGGAGGGTCAAGGGTAAAAGCACCCTCTACTGTGACCGGGTGGTGGTTGATTTCTGTACTGCCCTTTTTCAGTAATCCAGTTAAAGGTATTTCTGTACTCCCAAGTGACTGGTCTCCACAGCAGAGATGGATCTAACATGAAAGGGAAAATCACAATAGGGCTTTATATTTTCTCCTTTCTCCTAAACACCATAAACTTAATAAAAAGTTATAAAATGATTCACAGAAAAAAAATATAATGCAGGTTACCTCACTGACCTGCAGTGACTAAGTAATGAATTCTCATATGTGATTGTTAAAACTGGTGATAAAACACTAAGTTTACTAATAATACAATAATAGCTATTAGCTCTTTTTCATTTCTTTTCCAATATTATATACTTATATGTTATCACTCTTTCTACTGTCTCTTTGATGAACTATGGTTACTTTAATAAAATAATGGATTCATGACTTTAAATAGAAAACAAATACTTCAACATTCTTCTATTTCCATTTTAACATTAACTTAAACACAGTTCTGAAAAATAAGTCAGTGGATCAACCTTGATTTGGACTTTGATACATTGACACACTAGGGAAAAAATTTTTTTTTTCCTTGAAACTACAGTGTTTTATCACAAAAATAGAATAAATTTCAAAAACAAAATGATCCTTTCTAATTTAATGAAAAATTTATTTTTTATTGTTTTCTGTGAGTTTATGCAATTAAATTGTCAATATTAATTGTAACAGTAAGAATGTCAACAAGTAAGATTTTCATGAACTGCAGTTACATACACTTCATGAGGCCCTGGGCTCAAAATTAGCGTGAGTTAAATACAACTCACATGGGATTTAATGTGTTAAAAACCTCAAATAACTTTTTTATTCACCCATAAAATATCTTGAGTGTTTCTCTCTTTTCTTGCTTTTTAGACTTTATATATAAAACAGTGTTTAATAGTAAAAGGTAAAACAATACTTCTGGGGTGGAATGTACTGTTAATCACTTATAGCTAATAAAAAGTTCAACATTACCACTTTTTGACAACTACAAAACAAGAATAAATTGTTCCAGCTATATGTTATATAATTACTCTTTTCCCTTACTATATTGCAGGTGTAAATATAGTACTGTGCATCAATATAGGAATTGTACATTTCTAATAATAATAAGCAACTGCTATATAAAAATATATTTAGCTCTAATATTAGCAGTGACAGAGTTAAGAAACTTGTAACTTTGTCTTGATATTAGGTGTGAAAAAAAGTATTTATATGACTTAAATGTCCTCCATTAGAAACAAACTAATATGTCAATACTTTTGGTTAGGAGTGATATGTTAGATACAGAATAAGCCAAATTTTGCCAAGAAACTGGTTGCACTTTTTCCTGCAAAATTTTTTTTTCTTTACTTTCTTCCATACTTCACCTTTGCCCAAAATGAGCCAGGCTATGACGAGATACTTTAAACAATGACTACCTACCCTATATATCACTATCCCATTCCTTCGTTTATCACAAGCACATCTAAAAAAAAGAAGCAATGTTCATAGCAAGGTTCACTTTAAATGGAGATCCAATTTAAAAAGTTTACACCAAAAATACTCAAGGCAGATTAAAAAGTTCTAACGTTATTTTACAGCATAAGGTACATATCTTATTAATGAGAGTGTTGAGGTTACAAAATACTCAAGGGATTCTAAAGTATCCTTCTCACTTGATCATTAAAGAACTATGCTTGCCCAATCTGAAGCTCAGGTATGATTTTTAGTAACGCTAAGATACACCTTTTTTCCTAATAACTGAACGGAGGGCGTGTTGCTCACCTTAAGTTCTGTATGATTTTAATTATTAAAGGAATGGTAATCGCCTATTCATACTGGATAAGATAACGTATATAAATTCCAAAATGTACGAAAGATGACCTTCCTCCCACTGAATAGGATAGAGTTTAAGTAATAAACTTTAGTTTAGGTACTAAACTAATGTCTAGAAAATTATCTCCAAGAAAAAACAATTTTCTGCAGACTTACCTGTAGTTTAGACTGAAGAGCCAGGTAAACACGAAGAATTTCTACACTGCTACGTATGCGAACAGATGCTCTCTCTGGCTCAAAGTTTGGGTTGATTAAATCATTGAATGGTTCATTTGTAACATCATTTCCCAGTAAAGAGTAGTAAAAGAAAAACTCAGGCTGTCTTTCTGGGAGTTTCATGGTACACGGAATTAACTAAACATTTAAGGAAAAAGAAAAGAGTATTACTTTCTAAACTACTAAATACGCTTAAGTATGTCTGTTGCACTCCAAAAATATTTGCTAAAATGTTGATCATTTTTTATTTGATGTCTTAAAATTAACCAAATAAAATTTCTAAATCTTTACCAAATTACTAGTTTGATTAATTTTTAAAGGGTTGTTTTAGAAAAGCACAAAAAGACCAAAAGACTTTTTATAGATTTATTTTGTTTTAAAGTTTTCATTTTATTCAACTGGTCCATGAAAGAATAAATGAAAGTTCTTTTTAGAAGAAAGGGTCAAATATTTTAAACTGAGCTTTCCTTATTTTCACATACTTCATTTCATCTTATCCTTATTCCACCATCGGAGGTTCTACTTTATAAATGAGAAAAGGTTAAAAAAATTAATCAAGGTTATTTAATTCGTAAAATTTTTGATAAAAAAGTGTTTTAGCTACTCTGTCAAAATTTAGAGATCTATAAATTAATAGCTGCAAAAAAAAAGCCCTTTGTACTATAAGTGTTACTTCTCAGAGTTGCTAGTTTCATGGCCACATATAACTAAGAGATGGAATTCTTGTCTTATAAAATATCTTCTAATAGAGCTTTAATATTCACTAGAACATTCTTACACAATAAACTATAAACATTAAATGTGTCCAGCACATAGGAACCAGCAATAGGAGATGGCTTAAATAGTTATCATACAATATGGCTGCTAAATAATGACATACTGACATGAAAAGTTATGTAAGAGATACTGTTGGTTAAAAATAAACGTTACAGGATAGTCTGTATAGTTAGTGAAAATAAAAGTGCTAAGCACTTAGATTATAATAATAGCACAGTACAGGACACATAATAAATGTAAGTTAATTTAATTCTATATTTGAAAATGAATTTATGTTTAATTGAGTAAATTTTAATCATGTAGACTTACATATATTGAGAGGAGCCCCTTTATACCTATAATTGTTAAGAGTACAAATTCCAGTCAGACCTCGACCCCAACTCTGGTTCAATCAGTGACTTGCTATGATACCTTGGAAAAATTATTTATTTGTTCTATGCCTCCATTTCTTTCAGGGTTGTTGTAAGGATTAAAAGAGATAATACCTATTCAACACTATAACAGTGCCTAGCACATAGCTAGCTATTGTTATGTGAGAATGGGAAAATATCTAGGAAAATATGCTACCCTTAACAGTGATTATTTCAGAGAAGTTTAATTAGAGCAGACTTTTGTTTTCCTTTACTTTCTTCCATAATCAAAAAGCAATAAAAATGTTAAGAAATAAACACAACCCTTACATATTTCATAGTACATTTAATTCTAATAATTCCTACTGTAAAGAGATTCTTTTAAAAATCCTTTATTATTCTGGAATTTAGAGACTATTTTTTTTCCTACCCTTAACTTTCAGTATTTAAAAAAAGGAAGCAAGCATATCAGCATCCAGTCTTCTTGCTCCAAACTCATTCCTCCATTCTAATACAACTTTATAGTAACACATGCAAAGGCACTGATTTGCATGTGGAAATTTGTAAGTTTGTTTATTGCAAGATGCTTTCTCACATTGCCTTTGACTAGGTTGAGAAGAAAAAACTAAATAGCTAGTTTCACCCCAAATAGAAACAATGTAACCATTAAGCAGTCATGCCTCCTATTCTCTCCTGCCCTCAACCCCTGAAAACCCAAAATCCCCCTCCTTTTGACTATATGGATTTTTGCCTATTCTGGATATTTAGTATAAATGGAATCATACAATATATGGTCTTTTGTGTCTGGCTTCATTTGCTCAGCATGTTTTCAACATTCACCCATGTTACAGAATGTATCAGTACTTCATTCCTTTTATAGCTGAATAATACTCCATTGTGTGGGTATACCACATTTTGTTTATCCATTCATCTGGTGATGGACATCTGGGTAGTTTCCAGTTTTTGGCTTTTCTCAATAGTGCTTCTATAACCATTCGTGAACAAGTTTTTATCTGAACACCTGTTTTCAAAACTTTTGGGTATACCTAGGAGTAGAATTGCTGGATCATGTGGTAATCCTGTTTAACATTTTGAGGAATCTATCTGGCTTAATTTTTTTTACAGAAATAGAAAACAGCTTGCCAGACATCAATCTGTGTTGTTTTTAAACTAAACTGAAGAGTAACTTGTCCCAATAAATCTCCTTGTATTACCAAGAACTGTATTAGTTTTAGTTATGGACTCAATAAATAACACAAAAAGCCTTAACCATACAAATGTAGCTTCTCACAAACTATATAGTAGGCACTTTACTAATATTACCTCATTCCTCATGCACATCTGCAAAGATGATAATATCATCACTATACAACTATATAATCAAGGCTCAGAAAGGTTATGTAACCTGCCTCAGTTCAAGGAGCTAGTAAATATTGAGAAGGAGATTTCAACTCAAACCACTCTCACTCCAAATCTTTTAAGAGGCAAGAGAGCATAACACAGGAACAACAGAGTTTAAAAAGTGACCATACAGTCAGAAATACCTAGGCCATTTACTAGCTGTAAAATCTTCCTAAGATTTGGTTTCCTCATGCCTAAAACGAAAATAATTAACCCCCAAGGTTGTGGCAGGATTAAATGCAACATATGCAAAGTAGTTAGCACAATGCCTATTACACATAACATACCACAAAGTGAGTGATCAATAAATACTAACAATTATGCCTCCCTAGGGAAAAGAAAAAAAATAAAATGGCAGTTTAAAATGCTTTGCAAATATGTTAACAACACAGTAAAACTAGAGTAGACTCCTAATTATCTGACATGTGGACAAGAGTATTCTGATGTGGTTAGTAAATAAAAAGACAATGGACATCTGGCTTGCCCTGCAACCAGAGTGACATATTAAGCTGTAGCAATCCACATATAAAGTTTTGAGAAAAGAAGAAGAAAAATAATGAAACTGATGGGGAAAGACAAAAGTACATATACATCAATGAGGCAATGACCATACCAAATTAGGAGAGAAGAAGTAAATGCTCAGAGAACACATAATAAAGTTCTTTGTGTAGTAGGCATGAATTCAGAGTGTCAAAGGAAACACAATTCCTGAGAAAAATCTTTACCTGATACATCTTGCTGATCAAAAAAAAAAATCGTGGTCATTAATTGCATATTTCACTTGTGAACATGAACTATGCGGGAATTTTGTTCCTCTGAAAGTGAATAGTCTGATAAAAATTTTAGAGTCATATGCCATAATCTCTATTTTTTAAAAAATTTATTTCAGCTGCTATAGACAACGTAATATCAAGAAAAGTGGACTTGATCCTGAGACAGTCAATGGAATAACAGCTAATTTTGTGTTGAACCACTGCTGGGAAGAGGCAATCTACCAGGGGCCCTGAGGATCCATGTATGTTTCTGGCTGAGTGTGCCAAGACAGCAAGGACCTGACTTCTCATTCACCCATCCCATTTCCCACAGTTGTTTACATAGCTGGTAACCTTGAGAGATAAGGTAACATGTCTTCCTGGACAAAAACCAGGACTGCTTACTGCTTATAATAAAAGTGGTGAATTCCCCAAATTTAGTTTCCTCAGCTGTGATAAAACCCACTGTGTGCAGAGCAACCACTTGGGCCCCTCTGTGTAGTTCCCATGGGACTACACAATATTTACATTGCTTGCTGTGCTGAGATAATAAAGTCCTTTGTTTCTGCCCCCAAAACCTTGTGTCTTCTGCCAGTAACCATAACAGTAACAGGTTAATTTCTTAGTTTATAAACAAGGTAAAATATAATCCCAGACCTGACAGGCATTAAGTATTACTGACACAAAGTGTTCCCAACATTGCAAATTTCTCCAACAAGTAAATTATTCAAGAAGTAAATTTCAAAATCCTTTCATGTCAGTCCTTACAATGCCACACAGCACAATGGAAAACAATGTTTACTGATGGTCATTCTCCTAAATCCTGAGAGATTTAATTTATTCTCTTATTACCAAGATCATCAAAATCTATTCTTTTCCTAAAGCAAAAATGCTTTCTTCCTGGTATGAAAAAAAAATTTTCAAGTTCATTTTTAAAAAGTAAAAAAGTCTACTAGAAAATTCTTTCAATATCTAAAAGATAACATTTTAAAAATAAATAATGTTTACAAATTCTTTGTGAGTGACTATCAGAGAAAGTCTCACCTGCTCCAACTGGGTGGCAAATGCAATGGTCACTGACATAATGAAGGAGTCAGTACAATACTCTGCTGGTCCAATCTGATGGTAGCCTCCCTCCTCATTTAGCACTGCCACAATGTCCTTGGGGTTAAGTCCAGACAGGCTGGCAGCTACTTTACAGAGAAAAACGTAATTAAACTACTTTGTAGTTTGCCATAAACCATTATAAAATTTTAAAAGCTGATTATATTTTTTAATTTGCTTGGCAATTTTCCTGGATACAGTTAATATCTCAATAAGGTTTGCTTTAATCTCTTACAAACTCTCCAAAGAAACCTTATTTAACCACTGTTTTCTTTCTGTATAATATAAAAGCCATATTCTGAAATAAGATAACATTTTAAAACTCTAATAAACTACATGGAAAAGGCATCTAACATAGGTTTCCCTAGTAAATCTAAATTGGGATGTGAAGAAGCAGCTAGATTTGGCTGCAAAGAAAAGAGTGAACAGAAAATGGGGGAGTGAAAAAAGAATGTTCTAGACGGAAGGAACAATATGTTCAAAGACACAGAAGCAAGAGAAAACATGTGGTTAGAGAACTGAAATAGGTGTGCTATGCTGGATAATAGAGTGAGGACTGACGTGTGTAAAGAGGTGAGGCTAGAGAGGAAAGCAGAGGCCATATCATAAAGAGTTTTCTTGAATGCTATGTAGGAACATTTGGATAGTTTTCTAAGAATAAGAGAAAATCATGAAACAATTTTGAGAAGAAAACTGATATAATCAAATAGGCTTCAGTATGAAGAGACTGGAGAGGAACAAGAGTTTTTCAAATTGATTTAAAAAACAGCCACACACAACTACAATAATAGATGATCTCAATGTTGGTAGGTATACACTAGTACAACCTATTGGAGGGTTATGTATCAGGGGTTATCAAAATTTTATATATGCATACCCTATTAAAAAAAAAGCAATCCCTCTTCTAAGAGTTAATCCTAAAGAGATGTGCTTACTGTAGTACTGGCTGAAAATAATATAATGATAAAGAGCACAGATATTTGAGTCACACAGACCAAGGCTCCAATCCCAGTTCTGTCATTGTATAAGGAAACTATATGATCTCATTTAGTCTCATTTTCTTCTACAAAGCCTTTATACAGTTGTTAAAATATCAAATTAAATAGTGAAAGAAAGTACTTAGCACAGTATCCAACACATTAAGCACTTCAATAAAGGTAGCCATTATACCACAAGGCCAGCAAAGTTTAAAAGTTAAAATAATAACCGTGACAGATTTCCCACTGTCAGGGAAGGGAGTTACAAATAAGGCAAGGGAGAAAACTAGAATAAACCTTGTGGTGTAGGATTGGAATTGAAGGTGTCAATGTGAATTCATACTGTTTAAAATATACAAATAAATATAGACGAAAAGGTGTATGTGTGTTACAGTTTCAATGTGTCCCCTCCAAAACTGATGGATACAGTTAATGGCTGATGTGTTTGTATTAAGGGGTGGGGCTTTTAAGAGGTGTAAAGGTCATGAGGGCTTCTTCTTCATGAATGGGATTAGGTGACCTTATAAAAGGGCTTGAAGGAGGGAGTTCCTCTCTTGCCCTTCAGCCTTCCACCATGTGAGGATGCAGCAAGAAGGCCCTCACCAGATGCCAGTGCCTTGATCTTGGACTTCCCAGACTCTAGAACTGTGATAAATAAATTTCAGTTCTTTATAAATTACCCAGTCTGTGGTATTCTGTTACAGCAACACGAAATGGCCTAAAACAATATGTATACATACAAATGTGTGTTTGTATTTATGTGTGTATATATAAGTACGTATGTATACATACCTGCACAAATTTCCTAACTTTATCTACTGAAAGGGCCTGGTAGCGGTGACACCCTAAAAGCAATTGGAATACCTAGTGCCTACATCTTGACTTCTAAACATCATTCTTTACTAAAAGGAAGCAAGGCTCCTTAGAGAAATGGCTGAATCCAGGGCTGAGACAGGGAAAGCACAAGATAAACCAGGAACATCTTCCTATGCTGGAAAATAATAAAAGCTCAAAGAATTATGGAGACAGTCAAAAGGAAACAGGTGCAGCTTGAAGGGACTGCCCAAATCTGGAACAAATAGATAAGAATAGTTAAACATTGTAAAACACTAAATAAAAAGAGAAAACGATAAATCCATGCTGACATAAATAAATGAATAAATTGAAGGTTTAACAAGGAATGGTATATTTTCATAATTCCACAATTCTTCCCCACCAAAGATTAATTAGAAAGGAAAAAAGAATAAGTTTACAGTTCAGAACACTAACACACACCACCTTAACCAAGTAATCAAGATGAGCATTATTAATAATGGGACAAATAAAAATTATGTGCCACCTGACAGGATGCAATGAGAAGAACATGGCATCACTTCTGTGATATTTCCACCAAAGACACATAACCTAAATCTCAAATCCGGCAAACCCAAGTCAAGGGACATTCTAAAAATTAACTGGCCTATGATCTTCAAAATTTCAAGGTCATGGAAAGATCAAGGAACTCTTTCAGACTGGAGTAGAATATACAGACATGACAATGAAATGCAACACCTGATTCTAAACTAAATCCTTTTCCTATAAAGGAAATTACTGGGACAACTTGTAAAAACTGAATGGAATTAGATGGTAGTAATGTATCAATGTTTCATTAATGTAATAAGGTTACATGCGTTAATGTATCAATGTTAATTTCCCAATTTTTATGAATGTATCAGGGTTAAGTAGGAGAATGTCTTGATAAACACTCAAATATTCAGGTACACTAAATAGCGAATTCCTCTCAAATGGTTCAGGGAAAAATATTCTTCTTCACATCTTTCCAACTTTTTTGTAAGTTTGAGATTCTTTCACAATAGAAAAAAATTCTAAGAAACTTTTTTCACTGGGGAAAAAAAAATACTAAATGCCCTAGAATCTTCTAGGTTCTTATCCTAGCTTTACCACTTACAACTTATGGCATTTTGGCAAAACACATCTCTAAAATTCAGTTTTCCCATCTCTTGAGTTTATGGTGCCTATAAGCCATTCAAATGAGTACATCCAGGAGGCAAGTGACACCTGGTTCTAAGGCCTTGTGGGGGGGTCTTCAGCATAGCAAGAATATGACTGATGCCTGGGGAATTGGTAAGATCACATAGAAAGAGTGTGTAAAGACTGAGAAGAGATTTCTTTAATATATTAAGGTTGGGAAGAAGAAGAAAAGCCTAAAGGAGGTTAAGAAGAACTGGTGAGAAAAGGTGAAGGAAAAGGAACTTGTTAGTATACCGAACTATAATTTCTATCATCTCAATCTAAAAGGCAATTCCCAACTCACAAACTTTTGGGACAAGACAACTATTCATAAATTCACTGCTCTGAACTAAGAATATATGTGCCCAATAAGCAGTATTTCTAACATTAATCTTACATATAAGTCTAGGACATTCTGTACAACATGACTGAAGCACAATAGAGCACCAATTGTACTACTTCAATTTCACTATTTGCTTCTCTCCTTTCCAGAAGAAACTTACCTTCATCCTCCATAGATGAGAAAGTTTATGAAACATGTATAATCACAAAATATTAGAGGAAAGGCCTTTAACAGCCATCTCCATCTAATTTCATCATTTTACCTAAGAGAAAATTGAGACTGAAAAACATTTAAAAAGAAATATGGGGTCCAGAATGTAAGAAGGCTTAAGTCTTCACTCCACCCTAACAACAGATAAAAAGCTGAACAAACTGAAAAATTAACAGTTCTTCATTTATCCATGAGAGAGTATGGTTTCAAGAACACTGCTACCCCCTCAAACTGGAGAGATAGTCAGGTACAAAGAATCACAACTTATTGGGGCAGAAATCACAACTTATTGGAGCGGGAACCAATGCGGGAGGAGGAAAACCTAAACTGTAACTGATGAATTGCCAGTGGCTCAGTGTGAACCAGGCTGAGAGATAAAATACTCCAGGGGGACCCAGTCACAAGGAGGCCCCAAACTTTTGTGAGTTTTACCTCCAGGAGCTCTATAGGTTCTTACAGTGAATATCAGAGAAAAACCTCTTCATGCTTCTGGCAGGGGGAAGAGAAAAAAGCAACCATTTTGAAATATGCCAGAGAATTCTGTTCTTGTTAACACGCCTGCCCTCAGGAGAAAACTATTTAACCAGAGACTAACCTGCTGTGGTTATATCAGAAACTAACTTACCTGGGGGAAGGGAAATATCCAACTCTAGCCCCCTCTACTCTTCCATATTAGGGAAGGAAAATACTCAACTCCAGCCCCTCTAGACATTTTGTCCCACTTAAGGGGGGAAAAAAACTGAGAAGCAATGATGAAGTTCAAACCCCAGGGGCACAGGCTCAGTAAAAGCCTGCGATCTAACCACAGAACTATAGACTGCTTCTCCTCCCTCACATATGACCACTACATTACTAAAGGCCTATTTACAGTATAGGCCTTTTACCCCATATATCATGAGCAACTTTCAACAAAAATTTACAAGGCACACTAACAGGCAAAAAACACAGTCTGAAGAGACTAAACAAGCATCAGAACTAGAGTCAGATATAGCAGGAACATTGGAACTATCAAACCAGAAATTTTTCTAAAACGATGATTAATATGCTCAGGCTTTAGTGGAAAAAGTAGGCTGGGTGTGGTGGCTCGTGCCTGTAATTCCAGCACTTTGGGAGGCAAAGGCAGGAGGAATGCTTGAGCCCAGGAGTCCAAGACCAGCTGGGCAACATAGCAAGACCCTGTCTCTAATAAAAAAAAAAAAAAATTAAAAATTAGCCGGGTGTGGTGGTGGCGCGCACCTATAATCCTAGCTACTCCGGAGGCTGAGGCAGGCAGCTTGCTTAAGCCCAGGAGTGAAGTTGCAGTGAGCTATGATGATGCCACTGCACTCTAGCCCGAGTGACAGAGTAAGACCTTGTCTCAAAAAAAGAAAGTAGACAACACCCAAGAACAGATGGATAATGCAAGCAGAGAGATGGAAAGTATAAGAAAGAATCAAAAAGAAATGCTAGAGATCAAAAATTCTGTAACAGAAAGGAAGAATGTCTTTGATAGGTTCATTAGCAGACTGGACATGGCTAAGGAAACAATCTCTGAGTCTGAAGATATGACAATAGAGAAACTTCCAAAATGAAAAAGCAAAGACAAAAAAGATATTAAGAACTGTGGGACAACTACAAAAGGTATAACATACACATAATGGGAATACCAGAAGGAGAAGAAAGTGAGAAAGGAACAAAAGAAACATTTGAAGAAGTAATTACTGAGAATTTCCCCTAAATTAATGTCAGAAACTGAACCACAGATCCAGGAAGTTCAGAAAACACCAAACAGGTTAAACACCAAAAAAACCACCCTACACTGAGGCATATCACGTTCAAACTTCAGAAAAATTAAAGACAAAGAAAAAAAATCTTGCAGCCAGAGGGGAGAAAAAAATCTTACCTCTAGAGGAGCAATGATAAGAATTACATCCAACTTCTTAGAAACCATGCAAGCAAGAAGATAGTAGTGTGAAACATTTAAAATATTGAGAGAAAAAAACCCCAAATAACCTAGATTTCTGTACCCAGCAAAATTATCCTTCAAAAGTTAGGAAGAAATAAATACTTTCTCAACCAAAATTTGATGAAATTTGTTGCCAGTAGACTTGCCTTTCAAGAAATGTTAAAAAGAAGTTCTTCAAGACAAGGAATGACATGGATCAGAAACTCAGATCTACATAATGAAATGAACAATACCAGAGAATAAATAAGTGACAGTAAAATAACAACTTTTTTTTTATTCTTAATTGATCTAACAGATAAAAGTTTGTTCAAAAAAACAGCAACAATTTATCTGATTATGTATGCTTGTATGTGTATGTATATATGTATATATTTGCATATAAATGAAATGACAGCAACGATACAAAGGACAGGAGGGATTAGTAATATTTTGTCATTATAACATACTCAAACAACCTGTTAAGCAGTATAGTATTATTTGAAAGTTGTAAACGTATAGTGCAAACTCTAGGGCAACCACTAAAAAAAGTTCAAAAAAAAAAAAGTATAACTGGTATGCTTAAAAAAGGAGACAAAATGAAATCATATAAAATTAAAACCACAAAAGGCAGAAAAAGAGTGGAAGACAAAAAGAGGAACAAGGAACAAGAGCAATAAATATAAAATACTAACATATATGGTAGATAGTAATCCAACTATATCAATAATCACTCTGAATGTCAATAGTCTAAATGTACCAATTCAAAAACAGAGATTGTCAAAGTGGATCAAAAAACAAAACCTAACTTTGTTGTCTACAAGAAACCCACTTTAAATATAAAGACAAATATAGATTAAAAGTAAAGGGGTGGAGAAAGATACACCATGCTAAAACTAATCAAAAGAAAGCAGGAGTAGTTACATTAATCTCAGATAGAGCAGACCTCAGACCAAGTCAAGTCATCAGAGACAAAGACATTACATGATGATAAAGGGATCAATTCTCCAATAAGACATAACAATCCTTAATGTGTATGCACCTAACAACAGAGCATCAAAATATATGAGGCAAAAACGATAGAACTGCAAGGAGAAATAGTTAAATCCACTACTACAGTTGAAGACTTTAATACGTCACTATCAAAACTAGACATCCAGCAGGCAGAAAATCACTAAGAACATAGTAGAACTCAACACCACCATCAATCAACTGGATATCACTGCCAAAAGTTGGACTCAAGCAAGATGTCCTTTAGCAGCTGAGTGGACAAATAAGCTGTGATACATCCAGACAATGGAATATTATTCAGCACTAAAAAAATAATGAGCTATCAAGCCATGCAGAGACACGAAAGAACCTTAAATGCACTTATTACCAAGTAAAAGAGTTAATCTGGAAAAGGCTATATATATTATATTATTCCAACTATATAGCAGCATTCAGGAAAAGACAAAACTATACAGAGTAAAAAAGATCAGTAGTTGCCAGGAGTTTAAGGGGAGAGAAGGATGAATAGGTGGAGCACAGAGGATTTTAGGGCAGTGAAACTATTCTGTATGATACTACAATGGATGATACATGTCATCATACATTTGTCAATACCCATAGAATGCGTAACACCAAGAGTGAATCCTAGTGTAAACTATGAACTTTAGGTGATAATAATGGGTCAATGTAGGTTCATCAATTATAACACCACCACTCTAGCGCCAAGATGTTGATAGTAGGGGAGGCTATGTGTGTGGGGATAGAGGGCATATGGGAACTCTCTATTCTCCATGCAATTTTGCTGTGAAGCTAAAACTGCTCTAAAAAATAAAATTTATTAATTAAATAAGAAAGAAGGAAATATAAAAGTTTTGTTAAACTCCAGCTGATTTCATAAGCACAGAATAGAACAATCATTTTGGGCTTTCCTCTACTTATCCTAGGAAGAAAATTTTCCTAAGCAATTTTTAAAAACACAAAATTGTGCTTTGTTCCATTGTATTATCAAATAAGGAAAAGAAAAGCATTTCCTATTTCTAAGATTTGTAAATAAGAGCCAAAGGCAACAAGGGTTGCATTTGCAATGTCATAGTGTTTGTCTGATGCACCAGAGTAAAATCAGTTTGTACTCCTACATTTCTCCCTATTACACCCCACCCCCAATTTCTAAAGTTCTAGTTCAAAGATGGAACTTAGCAGGGAATGTCTTTAGAGATGATGCACAAACCTTTTCCATCTCGAGGGGGGGCTCCTTTTGCTTTAAAACTATCCACTGGTGCCTTTGTATCTGTTTCCAAAGCAATGCTTATCTGTATCTCAGACTTGAACTTGGTGTATTTATTACTCAGCAACTGGTACCATTTTGGTGCCTAGACAATAACAACAAAACATCTTAATAGTTAATAGGAAAAAAAGTATTGGGAAATATTCTATAAGGTTCTAAATAAATTTCCTGTAGTTTTTCAACATTTTCTCTTTCAAAACATTTTTCTCCCACCCTTTCCTCGAAAGAAATTTATCCTGCTTAGGAAGGCATCAACTGAATTTCCCTTTGAAAAAACTAAGTTTAGATTGTCTTCCTTTCTTCCATTCCTATGTTTTAACAGGTATGCTCCTATATCAAAGGAAAGAAAACAATGTATTTCTTTCTACCTTTGGCCTTATATCCCCAATCTCATTTCATCCTTTGAACAACAAAAAACTATGAATTTTCTGTTTCCCTAACCCCTATCTTTTCACATTTTTTATTATACCTTTTTTCCCTGCCACATTTCTGCTTTGTTCTGCTTATATCAAATAAAGACAAGAAAATCTTAGTGTTAATAAAAAACACTAACAAATTACTAAAGTAAAGGCCCATGGTAGAGTTCTGCGTTATGAACCATGTATGTGACTGATATTGAAATAAAAGCCTTCTCACAGAACCAAATATTCTAAATTACCTGAATATCCCCCCTACAGCAACCTGAGAAACTCTAATACCCAAACCAGCCTGAAAAATCTCATGGCTATGTGTATCATTAGTGCAGGAATCACTGTTCAGCCAGGGTACCATTTCAATGCTTGGAAACAGCATTCTTACTCTGACCGTTGTTACACAAAGATATAGTAACTGGTGCTCATACTGATCAAAACCATAAACTGCTATGTTATATTCAAGCTGTATTTCATAAGTAAAATAGGATTAACTAGGCCATAGGTTAAAAAAAAAGAATAACCTCGTTTTTTAAAGACAAAAATGCATAATACAGTTTGTTGCTGTATTTCTTATGACAAATATTTTCTAATTTTGAGTATAAACCTGAAAAAGATTTTTAGCTACTCAGAGAATTTATATTTTTCTGTTATATAACTCAGAAAAATAAATCTGGATTTTTCCATGTTTATATTTATGTACAGAGAATTTATTTTAAACTTCAAATATTCTACTAGCCAATTTCAAATATTTACGCTGGTGAACAAAAGAGAATAAGCAAGACAGCATTTGGTTTTCATAAAACTAAGGTAATTTTGAACCATTTCTCCTTAACTTTGATCATAAATATGTTGACAAAGTATCCTGAAGGACTGGGATGAGGAATGCCAAGAGCATTTAGAGACATGATCTCATCATCAGATACCTTCCTCCTAAGAGGATTTACCTTCTCTGCAACCAAACTGACTGCAGAAGTGTCTTCCAGACACATGCATGTTGCAGGAAAGAAGTTGGGTTAGAGAAACACCAGGGGCCCGACCAACCTCCTTGGTTCAGGGTCTAAGACTAAAGAAGGAAAACCTTTTTCAGCATAAGGCCTAGGGGCAGAGAGGTGATGAGCACCCAAGGATGGGGGAAAAACTCATCCTCTTTTAAATTATTTTAAAGTTTCAGTTTCTTTTGAATGATCCCAACGTTGGGCTGAGCCTACTGATCATTTGCAAATTTCACTGCTATCAGCAGCAAAAATATTAGTAACAGATAAGTTTTTCTTCACAGAATCCTAATTTAAGATTCAAATCAAGAACGGAATTTAAAATAAAAAAGGAGATTAGTGGGTTTTTTTATTTTTTACCTTGTTTTTCTTAAGAAAATTGTGACCAGAGACATTGAGAAAAACTGAAAGGAAGATTTCTAAAGTCAACCATGTACAAAAAGGTTGGAGGACACTTAAAAAGATGTAAGAAGAAGCATGTTCAGTAATAAACGGCACTAACACAGGAATCAGGATCCTGAATTCTTTTCTTTCAGGGGCGTGGGGTACTGGTTATATAACATCAAGTGTGTTTCAAGTAAGTTCACTTGCTCTGACTGCAACGTAAGGAATGCAAGGAACAGGAAGCAGGGAAACCAATTAGGAGGCTAATATGATAGTCAAGGTAAGAAATGATAGTGGCTTAAGTTGAAGCAGCAGCAGTGAAAAGCAGGATAGATCAGGAGGGAAAACACCAACTGGAATGGGTGGCTATGAAGGGATAAAAAAGGAAAGGTCAAGGAAGACTTCTACATTTCTAACTCGTATAACTGGAAGGACAGTGGGGACCATTCACTGAAGCAAGGAACACTTTAAGAGACCACTTTTGAAAGGAAAGCCCAGGAGCAGAACATGTTAAGCTTGAGGTAACAGCAATTTGGATATAGGTTTGAGCTCAGAGACACGTTTCTTTGAGAAAGATGGTTCTTGGTCAAAGAAATGATGAAAAGGTTGAGGTTTTCTAAATCAAACTCATAAACTAAAACTGAAAAAGTGCCACACTGGCTCAAGTCCATGATCTATCAGATCTAGTATTTCATGTCCTTTTCATTAATCTGATATCTATGGAAAATAATCAACTGTCTAACATAATCCTTAACAAACATCAAAAGGGCAATACCTGTTTTGTTTCTTGAGCAGTTCTTAAGTCCAGAACAATGTAACCTATGGTTTCCTTGGCTGAAGATAAAGGATCCAAGGCAAAACACTGGAGTTTGATAGGAGTACGCTGCAGCCTGTAACAGAACAATTTATGTGATATATAAAAATGGTTTTTGTTTAATATTGAACTTTCTATTAGCCTTGAAAGAACTATCTATTATCAAGATAATCATAATTTTGTTGGATAAGCTATATCTACTCTATATTTTCTATGAAACTCCAACTGGCAAGAAATATTAACTCTATCTACTTATCTACATACCAACTAAGTAATACAGAAAGCAAGTCAAAATCTTAGTCTCTCTCATCAAAGAGGCTATCATCTAGGTCAATGTTTCTCAACTTTCTATAATGTATAAAACCTTTTGAAACTCAAAAATTATCCATGTACAAAATTGCAAATACACATATATGCTTATAGTTCTTTTGAGCCTCAAAAAAACAAACTTAGGAATTAAATACCATAAAATCATAAACTATTAAAACTTAAATTAACAATGTAATGTAACACAGGACAATGTTCTATAAGCATGATATTGACTGATACGCAGCATGGGCTCTTTTTCATTTTGAAGCCCCTATATTGGCTTATGCATTGAGCTAAATAGATTTTGCTATCACTTTCATCTAGTGGAATTGCTATGAAACTGCACTTAGCACAAAATTATCACTTGTAAATTCAATTTATCTGTATTATTTTCTCAGCCTACAACAATCAGAGTGGTACTACTTGGCACTAACCCAATTGCAAAGACAACCACAAATGCAGGCCCTAACATCTCACAGCAGGATTTTGTCTAAGCAGCTATTTCAGATGCCACTAAAAGGAAATACAACATTTTTATATTCCCTAAGAATTTAATACCTTTTCAAATAAATCTATACACTAATCTAGCAATAGAAGCAAATAAATTTCTCCTTGTTTTCCTTCTTTTTTTAACTTTCTATTTTGATTTGATTTAGTACTGAGAATAAGCAAGTACTGAAATGATTACGCGTTTACCAGAAGAAAATTTATTTTCAATCCTTTAATAAATAAAAGCATTGCTGTTCTTGTCTGCTCTGGTCATAGAGTTCATGAAAAAGTAAGATGCTATAACTTTAAGCCTATTTTATATACTAATTGTTTCTCTAAAATTAAATATAAATTAATTAGAAAGAATCCCTTATATAATCACTTTCATAACTTTTCACTGGGTATACCTCCATATATCCTTGGCAAATCAGGTAAATATACAATAAATGAATTAACAGAAATTACAATGAATTTCAACCCATATTTAATATTGGGTAGGCATCATCAAGGTATTTCTGGAGTATCTATTGTCTTACACATTGGCAAAAAAGAAAAAAAAGCTAAGTATAGTAAAGTGGTTAAAACTGTGCTCTGCCACTATCCAGAGGACAGACTTATGGCAAGTTATTTAACATCTCGGGCCTCTGTTTCCTCATTTGTAATACTGGGGAAATAATAATACCAATCTCATAGGGTTGCTCTGATGTTTAAATGTTTTATTATTGCGAAGTATTTTGAAAATTTCCTGACACATTAAAGAAACACTCAATAAATATGATCATTACTATAACCTAATGAGAGATATAAAATTTACAGGTTGCACATCCATCACCTGAAATGCTCTATAATCCAAAACTCTGAGCACTGATGTGAAGCCACAAGTGGGAAATTCCAAGCATAAGCACTTAACACAAGCTTTGTTTCATGCACAAAATTATTAAAAATATTGTATAAAATTACCTTCAGGCTATATGTATAAGGTATACATAAAACAAATGAATTTCATCTTTAAACTTGGGTCCCATCCCTGAGATATCTTATATGATATGCAAATATTCTGAAATCCAAAAAAATCTAAAATCTAAAATCAAAACACTTCTGGTCCCAAGCATTTTGAGTAAGGGTATTCAACCTGTGTTTATTTAGAACAGCCTGAAAAAGAAGAAATTGATAAAGATACTAATTTAAATTGAAAGTAACAGTCACCTGTGCTGATGAAGTGCTTTCCTGTCAATTTCCCAGGCTAACTCAGTAGCAAATTCTGGCTGGTCAGTATGGGTCACAGGATCAGTAGCCAACTGTTCTCCATCAAACTTTGCTTCTACTACAAGCATATGCTTTGGACGTTTGGGGAAATGGCGACCTGGAGAAACAAGACTATGTAGATTAATCAGAAGTGTACAAAAATCAAATAGGATCATTTAACACGTGTTTTTAAAATCTGACATATGTTAAGGGTGGTTGACTTATCATACATTCCATAAATTACCTTGCCAACACATACTCACACATACACTCACTTTCATAATTCATAGGAAACATGAATCAAATTGAAAGCTATAATTTATAAACTAGTGCTTCTCAAACATTAATGTGCATAGGGATCCTGTTAAGATGTAGATTCTGGTTCAGTAGGTCTAAGGTGGACCTGAGAGTCTGCACTTCTAACAAGATCTCAGGTAATGTTAATGCTGCTGTCCTTGGTTCACACTTTGAATAGCAATGATCTCAATAACATTTAGAATTAAAGAGTTAAAAATGTGATTACACCAATTTTAGATATCACTATACCAGTACTTAATACACTATAGACTGTATTAAGTACTTAATAGGTATATAAGAAGTATAGGCATTATCCTTTAGGACACCAAAGGATATTAAGAAAATCAGATTTGCATTTCAGAAAGATTATCCCCACATAGTAATGGGGACAGTCCAGACGTTTCTGCAAAGGAAGAAAATATTTAGGAATCAGACTCCTGAAAAGATTACAATAAGTTAGGTAGATAATGAGGGCTCCTAGTGAAGGCACTCATAACAGAAACTTACTTATTCAAAAATTTTTATGTATTAATAGCATCTACTATTACTTAGAAGATAAAATCAATACTACTTAGGGACCATTTGGAAGTCGGGGATGGAGAGGGAATCCAGGATGAGGACGACTTCCAGGTTCTTGGCTTGAGGCAACAGCATGGTTACCATGAACGCAAATACAGTACAACACAAGAGAAGGAAGAGTATGGAGAGAGGCTCATATGCCAGGTTTAGGTATGTTTGTACCAACAACCTAACTGATATCCCTGACTCCAGGGTCTCTTCCCTGCACACTGACATTAAACTGAACTCGAGAAAAGCCCTCTCCTATTCAGGAATATATGCTACCAAACTGTTTCTTAAAACATTAATTCTAAACTCTAAACTCCTTAGCTTTCAAGATCCTCCAAGGCCTATTTACTCTAGTTATGCAAGCTCATTTCTTACCATAATATTCCTAAATATTCACCTTCCTCCTATCCTGGTCATCTTGCTGTCCTCTTCACTGTTCCAGCCACCATGCTCATTCCTACGTTGGCCTGGAATGGCTTTCTTCTGTTCTTGCCTATCTAAAGCTTCCTTATTACTCGAGGTACTTCAGCCTTCATCCCCACTCCACCCCCAAACCTATCTTTACAGTCCATATCACATATTTTTAATATATTACACCCCAACATATTGTGTCCTGTACATTAATTTGATCTCCCCAAGTAGACAGACCTCTACATCCTTGAAGTTTTAAAGGATGTTATATTTGTTTTTCCTCATAGCATGGGGCACAGTTCTAAGACTACAAACTTTTGTTAACCAAATTATAAGGTGATTTCAGTCCTAAGTCTCTAAACAATCAGTAATCTAACAGTTAACAGTGCCCCAGCTCTTTAAGGCTTCTAGTGAGTTTCTTGTTCCAAAACTCAAAAATTAGGTTTACAATGTGTCCTTCCCTCTCACCCCGGACACAGTGCCAGGTCTCCACAAAATACCCTCCCAGCAGGGGTGGGGGGAATGGGGAATCCAGCCATGCCTCTGGTCTCACTCAGGATAACTCCTTCTTAACAGTCATAAACTCTCCCCAATTTATGCATCAACTACTATGCCCTTCACTTTCCTGAACTCTGCTCTCCAACCACACTGAATTTAAGCAAGGTAAAACACGCCTTGCTTTTCCACACCTTAAGTGCCCTTTGCTCTTCTCTTTCCCTGGAATGTCCTTCCTTTTTTCACCTAACAAATTCCTAATCATCTTTAGGACCCAAATAAATGTCACCTCCTCTGGTAAACATCCCCCAGCTTCCCCCGACAGAGGTGGTCATTCCCTCTTTCACATTCTGATGAATTATTTGTTGACACATTCACCATGCTACACGCTTAGCTTTTAGAACCAAGACTGTCTTATTCTTACACTCCCAGCGCAGTGCCTGCCACTCAATGAGTTCCCAACAAACGTCATTCATTCAACAAACAAACCGTTAAGGAATGTATAATACATCTTCTTAACAACTGTAGTCCCCTAAGTCCTCCATAAAGGCTTGTAAAGGGAACGGCCTCAGCAATATTTCTTAAATTATAGGAAACATGTATCAAGTCAAAGGCAAAGTTCTTACAAATGCTATTATTACTAGGAGACCGCTGAACAGAACGTGCTTCCCAGGAACACTTTCAGCTCTTACACAAAAGGCATCGATGTGCTGCTTCTGATGGAAATCCTTTTTTTCCAGATTCTCTGGGGCTAAGGCTAGTCACGCTAAATATCACTTATCCCTAATAGCTGTCATACTCCCTTGAGAGATTTTTAAATCAATTGCCTAACAGACTTCACTACTTACAACTTTGAACAAGTCTGCTGGGACCACAAAAGCAAAGATGACAGGGTTCTAAGGTTAACAAACCCTCGGTCCCACACTACTCTTCGAAAATTCAGGAAGCGGCAGTTGCAAACGCAAGTCTCAGGCCGCTCACCTTCCAGGATAGACACGACGATGAGCAGTTGGTCGGACTTGGAGACCATGGTCGCCGCGGTCGGCGGCCCGAAGGCGGGGTCTGCTGGGGGGAAGTAGGGTCCGAGTGAGTCTCGGGTAAGCCGGGACCCCAGGCAGGATTCCTGGCGGGGCCCCCACCGCCCACCCACGGCCCCTGACGCCCAGGCCCGGCTCCGTGGCCTGTCCCACCGCCCCCGGCAGCGCGCCCGGGCCCCCTGCCCCGGACCGCCAGCCCAGGCCTTGACCCTGCCCCAACTCAAGGCAAAGCTGCTCTGCAGTCCGGCCCGACTGCAGGTAGAAGTGAGCCCGCCGCCCAAGGACCTTTTGCCGCCTCCGTAGCCGCTTTTCAAACGCCCGGGCAGCCGCAGCGGCCACCGCCGCGCCCAGCTTCCGCCTAGCAACCAGGCCCGCAGGCCCAGCGCCCCCGGGGACGCTGGAGGACAAAGGGCGATAGAGACCAGGGCAGTCGAGGATAGAACGCCCCTCAGCCCGCCTCGCCTCCCGCCCTTTTACGCTCTGTTCCAGAGCCCTAGGGAGGACTACCTCATTACTTCACAGCGCCCCCTGCTAGCCGGACGGGGAAAGGCGGGCAATTCGATGAGGACTAGCTGCGCCGGCGCACTACTGCCGTAAACGCTTCCTGAAGCTGCGTAGTTAACTCTAAGGACAGTTTGGTGTCGCGTAGTCTCTGCTTCATGCCTCAGCCACAAACTGAGAAATATATTAATGGGAATTTTAAAAAACGACAACAAAAAAACCCCTAGCTTAGTTCAGGTACCGAGTGTCAACACTGCTTCCAAAATTAAGTCACAGAAAAATAATAACTTAAGTCTGAACTCTAAAGTCCCTGAATTGTTCTTGCGCGTCACCTCAAAGGGCACCTTCTGCCCTTTGAAGATAAGTAGCGTCAATACGGTAATTACTGTAACTGTTGGCGCTGACGTAAAATCTCAGAATTTCCTGTTCTGCAGAAATTCCCCTAAAACAAAAACACTGTCACGTGGGCAGGGAAATTTAAAGGTATAGGTTCTTCTACCTCCTGACCACAAAATAAGCAATGCATCGGCATGTTGCCAACCAACATTTTGCCCTCACGTCTCCCAATTTCAGACTTTATTTTAGGAAAGAATAGAAATCTTTTGGAGGTTATCTAGCTTGAAACCTAGATAACCAAGTCAGTTGGAGCCATTGTGGACATTTTTAACATTAACTTTTGTAATAGTTCTGCTTCAAAAAACAAAAAGTAATCACGATAATAGATGACAGGAAAAAATAAAACAGCGGAGTTGAGATAGCACGAGGCAGTGGACACAAAAATCTGGTTTCTCTTGCTGCTTTCTTGTTCTGTAAACTTAGAAGTTGTTGTTTTGAGGGCAAATAATATGTTTCTGGGCCTCGTTGTTTTCATCTTCTTTGCTTTGTGCCCAAAAGAAAAGGAGGAGTTTGTGGAGATTGAACCAGTTTACTTCAGGCCCCTCAGAGGCGTTCCTGAAATGAGGCATTTTTCAATATAAAATCAAAGGAACGATCCACTTTAATGATCTGGAAGATGTCAAACATGCTTAAAAGTAGACAGTAATATAATGAACTCCCAGGTACCCCGATTCTAGCTTTAATAATTATCAACTCAAGGCCAATCATCTTCATCTGTTGCATTATTTTGAGGGTTATGTCCTAACATCACATCAATTCATCTCTTTCAATATATACCTCAAAAAGATAAAGACTTTTAAAAAAAATCTTAAAATATTAAATATTTAACCACAATTTCATTACACCTAAAAAGTTAACAATAATTCCTTAATACCACTAAATATACACTGTTAAATATAAACTTCTCTGATTGTCTAGTAATTTTTTTCAGTTGATTTGTTCAACTCAGGATCCAAGTGAGTTCCAAAACACAATGCATTTGGTTGGTGTGTCCCTTGTCTCTTGTAATCTATCGTTACCCATTCCTACATTTTTTCCTTGAAATTCTTTATTGAAGAAACAGGTTGTGCATCCTGTAGAGTTTATCACAGTCTAAATTTTGCTGGTATAATACCAATGTTGTCATTAACATATCCTCTGTTGAGAGGTCTAATAAATATGTCCACACTAACAACACTTAAAGGAGATTAGAAAACAAATCAACAACAAAGTACATTATCAGTGGTACAAAACACTATTTAGCATTAAACTCTAGACAAAGGGAGGTCCAAGCAATGAGACCAGGTTTCTCCTATAGAAAGAGTACCTGAGGAATTTAGACTTAGGGACCTACTTCTGCCATTTACATTTTCTGCCTATGGGTGACCTTAGGCAAATCACTTGACCTCTTTGAGCCTCAGTTTCAGCTATAAAGTGAGAGTATGCATGATTCCTTAGTTCAGGACTTAATCGCAGTAAATGCCATTTGGTTATTATCTTTTTATATGAACAGCCTCAGACCTTAAGTAGTAGCTGTAAAAGAACCAGAAACTGCCCATCAATATGTCTATCTTGTTGTTTTGCTTTAGAATACCCTGCAGGGCTTAAAACCTAGATTATGAACCATTGCTGCATGCCGGAGAATAATCTCAGGTCATAAAGAATTTGACAAATTATTAAGATTAACTAAGAAACTTTTTCACATAGTTCCCTTTATTTGGATTTCCCTCCCAAACAGAATTATTACTTCTAAAATCACCTCATCACAGCTACTGAAAAGTCACCAATTTAGTTGGCATGGTGCTTTTTTTTAATAGACTGTACAAAATTAATGATACAAAATTTCCCATCTAGAAATGGAATTATAATTCTATCACCATCTGTATCTGTTATTCCATAATCTAATTTCCTTTTATATGTGATGTTACACAGTAGTAACTTCGGTTCTAGCATAAATCATCACATTTTAGCTTAAGTTCATGAGAGAAAATCTTGTTATAAGTTTATGAAGTACCAATTACTATTTCAAAATACATAAGTAAATGCTAACAATGCATGTAATTATTATCTTTAGACAATGTAAGACTCATTACACTATAAGCACATAAGCATGTAAATTCAAACTGACAGGTTTGATTAAGGGCTTGATTCTGAATTCATCGTTTGTCAACCTAATAGCTAATCATATCACGTAGCTTTCCATTTCTATAAATTTCTACCAAAAAAGAACAAAACAAAGCATTTTGACACATTTTAAGCCTTTCTTTTTCTGTAGCTATTTCACATTTTGGAAAACACTTTATAGTATTTCTCTACATTTTTCTCTCTTTTCAACAACTTCTGCAGCCCACCTCAGGAGGGATTATGAGCTGTATTCCCCTTCTTCAGCCTCTTCTGCCATAGACACACAGATTCACACATGCACACACAGTAAAATGTAAGGCAAGCTCGCAAAACTAATAAAATTAGCACATCTATTGAATAACTGCTGTTTGTAAAAGCATGCTGCCAGGCCCTGACCTCAAGAGGTGCTTAGAAAACAGCCTCCATTTGGAAGAGGGCATGGGAGTGAAAGTCGTAACTAGTACTCATCACTTAGTGGCAAGGTGACTGGACCCCTTCAATCCAGGATTTAATGTGAGTAAACTTGGCAGTTAGTTTGAGTGCCTTTAATCCCTTGAAGAAGGGCCACTAATATCTACCAGAAGAGAAGTATAGCCCAGTATCAAAAAGTCATACACCTCTGGATTTCAAGTTCCACGACTTATTAGCTTTGTGATTTGACCAAGTCACTTCTCTTTGAGCCTCAGTTTTTCTATCTGTAAAATAGGGCTCATAGTCCTTGCCTCACATGGTTCTTGTGAGGATTAAACAGCATTACTTCTGTTGGAGGCCTAGGCAATGATGAAATCTCTGAATGTGGTAGCTATTTTTATTGCTGGTGTGGAGGGATACATTGTGAGATTAATTTGTGATTTTTTTCCCTTTTCTTATTACGCAAAGGTAACCAGATTCTTCATATTCCCTCACCTTGGCCCATACTTATGTTCGAGAGGAGATATCCCCAAAACAGCCCTTCTGTCCCTCACCTTTGTGAAAGACCACAGTAGAGCATGCCAAAGTCAAACAGTCCTGCAGTCAGGCAGGTGCTGTAAAGGAGTGAAGTGGGCTGGGCAGGGCCCGAGCAGAAGTAGAGCACCCGGCTGTCTCAAGGGGCAGCACTGTTCTGCTCTAGCTGGTTATTGCCATACAGTAAGAGATAGATTTTCTAAAATTCATAAGAAGCTAGAATTATAGATTTTTATGTGCACTCATCCAGCTTTTAAATGCTGGTAATGAATTTTAGTTTAAAAACAAAAAACAGCGCATGAGCCAAACCAAACACTTCTGCCAGCTACAGGTTAGTTACCTCCGGCCTAAATTGACTGAGGTCATTATAACAGGTGTCTCTGAAGGGCAGAGAAAAAAGAGTGGTTAAGGAAAAGAGAAAAAATTGCCTAAAACTAGGAAGGAACAGGATAAAGGAAAGTGTGGTGAAGGCCCACATTCCACTCCCTGGCAGGGCCTTGGTGGGGGACAGAAACAGTGATTGGCCCCAGGGGATCCCTAGGGAAGTGAGACTGTAGGCCCCAATTTATCATCCTTGGCCCATATTCTTATGCCCCTAATTTAACACAGACTCAGCAAACTCAAAAACTCACTAGACTTCAGGGGACCAGGTTGACTTCTATATTAGACAGCTTATCAGTGACTGGTGAGGCAGAAGCTAGGAAGACCTTCCCCAATATTTGCTTTGTGTGAGAACTCCAGCACCTTTGCACAGCACTTTGTGTGGAGAGGGAGGCCTCAGGGATAGATTGAATTTCCTGTTGACTGGCAGAAGGAGCTTGGGGTTGAATTTAAGAGTGAAAAGAAAAGTAATATTTCTTGAATGCCCTCCTTTGTGATGTAAGCTTCATGGAATTACTTTAGGCAGAGATGAGCTTTGAGCCACCCTGTCACGTTGTGTTTCACGGTGGCTCTCTCTGAAGCAAGGTGTAGGGTGTAGGGTGGGGGAATGTCCCCTACTCTGCAGAGGACAGGCAGCATTAGGGACATTCTAGAACTGTGGCAAAGGCTACAGGTCAACAGAAAATGCTGCTTGGTTTTGCTTTGAAAAGCCTATACCATTGGTAGAGTGACCACATTCTAGAGGCAGCAGATTGTGAAGGGGCTTCATTTTAGGAGTAGGGGATGGAACAGATGGTGGATGCTGGGATGAAAGACCCATCACTGTCACACTGTGACATTGAGAAAGACTATGTGACATTGTGGGGCTTTGATTCACCTATTGTGCAATGTCTGATGTGTGTCAATTTTGTTTTCATCCAAAAAGCTTCCTTTTGACACACTGAAGCCAATAGTGGAGGAAGAGCTGGTGCCAGCCTACTCAGCTGTCTGGTGAAGAAATTCCTCAGGCTCCTGAGTGAGTGTTTTGGCCCATGTATGCCTGACCTCACCAAATGTAACACAGAATCTTCTGTACTACAAGCTATCTCTGGCATAAGTGTTCTATTTAATGCTGATATTACAAGTACACCTGAAGGGTATAAAACTATCCCCCATTTCTCTGTGTTGTAAGAAACGAAAAAGATAAATATATACGTTACAACAATAGACAATAGTACCCTTCCTTTGAATTCAGAGGAAGGCTCTAAACATGTGGCCTGGGTTCAGAGAATAGAAAAGCTTGCAACGTGTGCTAAGTAATAGCACCAGAAGCTCCTCCCTCCCCAACAGCTAGCAAGCTTAGTCACACTGTTTCACAAGGGGTATAACAAAGCTCTTATCCCTTGACAATTGCATAAACCACAAAACTGTCCTTCCTGAATTATGGCATGTGTTTGTGCTGCCAACATAATACTTTGTATTTGCATAAATGTGTACATTTCCAAGCAGGTTCTAGCAAATGTAACAGCTAATTGGATGTTGAATGGAGACTTTGTCACCTTGATGTTGTCACCCATTACCCAAAAGATGACAAACAGGTGACATGTTCCCCTCATTCTAAAGAGCATCCAAGGAAACTAAGGTCCATATATCTCCCCCAGCCTTGGTAAGAGATGACCACACTGACTTTACTACCTGCAACCATCAGTGTAGCACCCACCTAATATTACATTCCTAGATAGTGAGCCCAGCAGTGGTGAGTGATGAGACTGAGGCTCTTTCTGTTCAGAAGGTGGAAGCATGTCCCCTCCTCACCTCAAGCCAAGTAAAATGGAGTGGGTCCAAGGGAACCTCTCACAGAGATGGATGGACTTGTAGCCACCCACCATGAACACTTGAGTAGGAAGAAAAGAGGGGAAAAGAGACTCAAAGAGACTCTGTGTGTATGTGTGTGTGTGTGTGTGTGTGTGTGTGTGTGAGGGGGAGAGAGAGAGAGAGAGAGAGAGGTTGGTTGATTGGTTAGCAGCCTGCATCCACATTTTGTTGTGGCAAAAATATGTGAGATCCTGGTGGATGAAAAAAATACAATGGCAGGTCACTTTGATTAAGTCATCTTGGTGTTCAAGAGGACAGGCCTCCAGATGAGGAGACAGCAGCAGCACCACACTGTGGAGTGTAGAATCCAAGATCAGAACTGATCTGGTTCCAGAAGCAGTTGAGCAGAAGGAGTCAGAAGTGACTGAGTTAGGCAGGTCTTACAGGACAGAATATATGGCACTGGGAACCCCTCTCCCCCAACATTATCCCTAGAAATAACAGACACATGTATCCCAGGAGAGACTCTGCATTTAGCTGGGAGCCATACAGAGGGCATCAGATTTTGAATAGGGAAAGAGCAAGAGACAAGTGAGGACCACCCCTGCATCTGCTAAGTTAAGGGTATTTGCACAGTATTTCTCCATCTCTGATTCGAAATCTTTGAAAGAGAAAGCTCCCCAAAGAGGGGAGAGGGAGCAAAAAAGTTGATCCCACTCCTTCCCCAATCCAAATGCCTTAGGGAGAAACTTTGCCAGAATTGGAGGGATGGGAGGAGATGAGATTTCAAACATATGTGAGGTAGATTTTTAAATTGGATTAAATTGAGCTGAATGGACATTTTAATAGCTGGAAGTGATCAGAAAGCTATGGGATCTGACCAAGTTGTCATCAAGGGATGAGAAAGGGAGACTCAATGGAGCATAGTTAGAAGTAGTACTTGGAAAAAAATTGGAACTATTTCATATTTGTACCTGACCCAAGTTCATATTGTCAAATAAACCAGTTATACACATTGCCTCTTCTGATCTTTCCAACAACATTGTGGAGAGTAAAGCAAGGGTTTTACCATCTTTTAGCAGGTGAGAAAATCTGAATTTGGATAACCTGAGCAATTTGATAACAATCAGAGCTCAGGTCTTCTGAGTGCTTGTGTTAAGCTAGTTCAGTGATTCTCAAACTGTTGGATATGTATATGCTGGGAACATGGAACTGTGGCAGGAAACTGGAGTAAAAACACAGTATATCACATTGTGGAGCAACAATGTTAATTACTGGTAAGAATGTAAAACATTGTTTTTATATTTAAAAATAATGAAACTATATGGACATAATAAACATTTTCATGATTTTTAAAGATAAAACATAATATATCAAAGAAATTTGTTTTGGATTACATCTTCTACCTTCACTCTACCCAAACCATGTTGATGTTATCCCTCCTTTGCACTTAAGGGGTCACTTAGTGAACCTTTGAGAAGCTCATCACCTACATTCTTGAGTCAGATTCACATTAAAAGCTGTTTGGAGTAGTGAAAGGGGGAGACATAATGTCTCAGGGGATGCAATGTCCTACTTCCAGATAATGCACCATGGGATTAAGGAAGATTAAAGTTATTATCCCAATTATATGTTAAAGTCATTGTTATATCAATATAATGAATGAAGTTCTTAGGAAGATTCAGTTAAATATTCTAGTTACTCTAGTTACTCAGATCATCCAACTTCACATTTTCTTTATTTGGTTGGATGTTTGTTTAACTGAGAGGTATCCTTACAGTTGTTGAATGTGATAACAGAATGTTAGTGTACTCTACTCTCTGAATTGTTACAAATGTAAATTACTTTTCTAATCATAAAATTGATTAATGTCCCAGATAAGAGTTGAATCCAAGGTAAAAACAGTGAATTTTTAAAAAAGTTTTTGGCTAAGAATCTGCAATGTCAACAATGACCGGCTTATCCTAATATTAACCAAAAATATATAATCTTCCAAAAGCTGGTAAATGTAAATTACAGAAAGTCATAAAATTTATCTCTTTTGTTCATTACCATATCCCTAGTGCTTAGAAATATCTTGAATAAATTTGTAGTAAAGACTCAATAAATTTTTGTTAAATGAATGTTAAATTTACAACAGTGTTAGACCTATATCCGCACCGGTGATAGAGAAATAGAGGTATAATTCTTATATGTGTAGAAAACTAGTGAATGCATAATTAGATGCAGATCAAGAACAGTGAATGTGAGATTGTCTTGTTCAGACTGCATGTGAGAAAATTGCCAGCCATTCTCTGATACATTTAAAAAAACATTGTAACCTATTTAATTTCAGAAACTTTTCAATAACATGAAAAAAAAATTATTGGACTAGAGGAGAAGAGAAAGATTTATAGTGATGCTTTGGGGAAAGGCTAAAAAGGCTACAGTGACTATATCCCTGCAAAACAGATGATTTTGCAGGGATGTCAGGGATGAGGGTAAGTAGGTTAACTTTGGATAGTATGTCTGTTTCACAAGTGTTAAGAGGAGAAAGAGAAAAAATGAAGAAAAGAAAGGAAAGGGAGAGATATAATATTAAACTTCTATGTCACATTAGTGTTTTCATTGGCAGTATCACAAGAAGCCTGACAAGTAAAGAGGATTCCTCCATTAGGGAGTGAGAGGGGACAAGAGAGAGAAAGAAAAGAAGAGAGATAGGGATGGGGAAGGGGGGAAGGGAGGGAAGAAAAGGGAAATCTAGATTTCTGCCGAACTTAAACCAATACACACCAGTACAATGGGAGGTATTTTCTGGATATCATATTTTTTAGTTCTATTAATTCTTATTTATATAACATTTGCATTATATTAAGATATAGGATTTCATAGTTTTGTCCACCATCCAGGCAGTATTCATTAACAAACTGGTTTCTGTTATCTCTATCAAGGAATATGATCACAACAAAATGATGTCTGTTCAGCAGGGTGAAGGTAAAAAGATATTTTATTACTTGTTTGTTATTATTTTCTTGTTGGGAATTTTACCAGAGTTTTGATATAATGCATCCCAAATCTTTGTTTAAACTAATAAGTCATTATGTTGCTAGTACAAGTGCCAATGAAGTACAATCTATTAATTAAGTTACATGAGACAGGGACCTTGTTTGTTCAGCTCTCTTATCCCCAGGGCCTAGAATAGTGCTTAGTATACAATAGGCATTCAATATAATATATAATGGGTTTTAGCCAGTAGATGGACTCTAAACCTAACCCAACACGATATATTTGAGTAATATCCTCTATTATAAAGTAAATGTATCAAAATATTAAAAACTTTATTGCAATATATTGGAATATAACAATATAACATTTCAAAATAAAATGTTATAACATCATTTTGTTATATTTGGCTAGTAGCTTTCTACTTTTGTCAAACTTTTAGACTTCAATTTTTTAATGTAGAAATCAAAAGTTTTCAAGGACTTTCTCCTATTTCTTAACTGGACCGAAATAGAGCAATCAGGCACCATAAGATTCCCAGGAGTTTCTTCAAATTTCAAATACCCAAATCCATATCACTGTCTATCTTGAAAAATTTACCTCTGAACTTACACAGGGGAATTGAATAAATTTATCATATATCTATTTTCAGTAGAGTTCACTGGTGACTTTTTTAAAAATTAAAGTAAGCTTCTAAGTTTTAGGAAAATTGAGCATACATTTCAGGGCTTGAGTTTGCTTCCATTTAAAAAGTATTAAATGGTATAACAAATGCATCTCAATGGACCTAATTGTCATCCCATCCAAATAGTCAATTTACCACTTCTAAGAGCAGAGCTTAGGGAGCACTCATCTTACACATGTGGTCAGGTTTCTTTTCTTGTCCTTTCCCCTAAAGTGTAGATCAATTAGCTTTCTCCCTGCCCAACCTGGTTTTCATGAGTATGGATCCCTAATGTTATCATTTTTGATACAAAAAGGTGGAACTTCATAGCAGTATGTTGTACTCATGAACTTCAAATCCATTAAATCAAACATACTTTAACCTGATACCCAGTAATGAGACAAAAATTATTCAGCACATTTTTCTTCTCCCCATGCTCCTCAAATAAATCAACCGTGGCTTTATTTAAAGTTAACAACATATCCAGATATGGTACTTATTTCAGTCAAAATTTCATTCATTGAGATATATTCTTTACAAGCCTTCCTTCCCAACACAGAGTCTTGTTTAGATTTTCAGAAGTAGAACCTACAAATTGGCTCATATTAGTTGTCTAGACCTTTTTGGATACTGCCTTCCATTCTAAAATCTCAAACATGAACCTCCACACACAAATAGAAGACAGTTAATTTAATGCATTTTTCCTTAATTTAAGAGCTTTCTCTTTTAGCATAGCTATTTCTTTTCCTACTTTCTTATGTTAGCAAAATAGAAATCAATTTAAATCTAGATGATCAATATTCAGCTAGCTTGAGTACTTTATTTCCTCTGTGGCTACATGCTATTATAATATGTATAAATGTATGAATCTAGCAAATTAAATATAAGTAAATAATGGAAGATGGATGCCAACATGCCTACAGATCTGTAGTCTGCAAAATAAATACTGCTGAGTTTCATGAAGAGAAAGTGGAAACCCTAAAATAAGCATGTTTGAAGGGCAGAAGATTTTCTATCAAAATGTAACACAGGTGTTCCACAATTAATTTGGTACCTAAGTAATCTTCAAAAACATATACTTTCAATACTTTCAATGCAGTTACGTTTTGTCCAGAAAATAATCATGTGATTATCTTACATCTGTTTTTCATCATCTCTCTTCCCATACCTTAAACATACTGATTTCTCAGACACATGAGTTAAAAAACAGAATATAAAATAATTTTACCAAAGAGGGAAAAAAAGAACTCACCTTCATCTTTATAGTGTCATTTCTATGCCTTTATTTTTATAGTTTTAATGTTGCTGTTTTAAAATATTTCAATAAATTGAAAGGCATGAATGAATGATCTGAAAAGATACCACTTTTCAGTGCTGTAGAGATTTATTGAACTCTCTATTCAGTGTAATTCTTTAGCTTGATGATGTGATACATAAATTATTCACAAAGAAATGTATTTTAATCACTTCTCATCAGCATTGGTATTTTAAGATTAGAACCCAAGGACATTACAGGTAAAACATAGTTTAAGCGCAAATCCTATTATTGAGATTTGCTTTAAGATCATTGACATTTTGTGATTGCTAAAAGCCCTCATCTCTTATAACCTAACCATATTATTATGCTGTATTTAATGGAAACTTTTAGAATTAATATTTAAGATGCTATTAAAGGTGATTAACTTAAATCAATAGTTATAGAGACTAAAGCAACTTCCCTTTTCCTTATTCCTTCCAACCTATGAAATGAAACTCAGTATCATAAGTAAGATGATAAACCTATATTTTGAAGAATTCTTCAATATTGCATGTGTTGTGTCAGTATCAGTATGCTTTCAGTTGCAAGAAATAAAAAACTTTACCCCAACTGATTTACAGAATAAGGCAATGTATGCCCTTGGTACTTTAGAAGTAGACAGTGTTTCAGGGTTGGTACAGTCCCTGCAAATCCCTCATTTGTGCCCTCCTCTCTGAGTTGTTTCATTCTCAGCTCAGCTTCCCTCACTGGGGAAAAGGCTGTAACAGTCTTGGGCATCACAACAGTATATAATGACTACCAGAGAAAAAGAGAATGTCTTTTCTAGGGGCTTTCTCCTAACAGCAAGGACATTTCTTTCCAAGCAGCTGGAGTCTCATTGGCTCCCATGGGCCCTTATACTCATTCTGAACTCACCCCATGGCCAGGGGAGTGCCAGAGGTGACTTGCTGAGGTCCAATTCCTAAATCAGTCATGGTTCCAAGGGGTTGAGATTACCCTTAAACCAACTGGGCCTAGCTCTGGTGCTGGTGATAAAGTCACCTTTCCTTGAAGCACATGGGTTGTAAAGACAGGATGAAAGTTAGGGTACAGTTAGGAAGGGACAAGGGGGAGCGGAGGCTGGCTAACACTAACAGTGTTTAGCAGACTATAGTAAAGCTTTTTTATAGGTAATGTCCCATGATGTTTATCTAAAAATTCAAAAAAAGGCAACAAAATATTATAGAACACTGTCTTAGTCCATTTGTGTTGCTATAAAGGAATACCCGAGGCTGGTAATTTATAAAGAAAAGAAGTTTATTTGGCTCTCAATCCCACAGACTGTACAAGAAGCATGGCACCAGCATCTGCTTCTGATGAGGGCCTCAAGCTACTTCCGCTCATGGTGGAAGACGAAGGGGAGGCAGTGTATAGATATCACATGGTGAGACAGGAAGCAAGAGAGAATGGAGGTGCCAGGCTCTTTTTAACAACCAGCTCTCACAGGAAGGAATAGAGCGAGAACTTATTCATTACTTCGAGGATGGCGCCAAGCCATTTGTGAGAGATCTGCCCTCATGACCCAACACCTCCCATGGCATTGGAACATTGGGGACCAAGTTTCAACGTGAGATTTGGAGCAGACAAACATCCAAACTATAGCAAGCAGTAATTATCAAAGTGAGAGGATATCAGATGCATCTAGGAATACATATTTTCATTCAAGTGAAATTCTCCTCCTTATTCTGATTCACACCTATATGAGGCTCACTCCCGTCTGCCACTGAAAATTAGTTATTCTTAGAAGTCATATGGGATCCTTCAGGAATGATGGGGTTAAGAAGTTGAGAACCATTGCCATAGAAAAAGATTTATAATGTGAGGGATCAAGATCAATGGTTGTAAAGGAATGAAATAATGTATCTGGTAATTGATATTTCACCCTGGTTTCAGCTTCTTTTCACTTGATATTTTGGTTTTACAAATCCTGTGATAATGGCTATTGTTTTTTAATCACTTCATGAACAAAAAACATTTTGGCTTACTTACTGCTAAGGAAATCAACAAAACCTGTCGTTTTTGTTGATCCTGAATCACACCTAACATTTTTTTCTGTAAGTAGGAAATAGTTCAGGGCTAACTAGAGCACTGCTATCTTTTTCTCAGTGGACAGCAGAAGGAATTTCTCAAAAAGCCCTGGCCTACAGTGGGCACCATTGTAGGTGGGGTAGACTTCGTCTTGGAAAAATTTGAATAGAACTTTTCTTTTTTACATAAACTCCATTTTAAATTTAATATACTTTTTTCAAATTAAAAAAATTAATTAAATGTAGAAAATTAAGAATGAGGAAAAATATAAAGAGTAAAATTTTAAAACCCTCATATTCTCTCCAGTTAAAGAACAATTGATAACATTATGGCATAGTTCTCCAATTATATATGAATCAATTATATAAATATATAATTCTTTTAAAAACTAGTGCTTTTACCAGAAATGCTGTTTTGTAACCTGCTTTCTTCATTTAAAATATCATGAGTATTTCCACCATGTATTAGTAATTCTTCTAAAACCATCATATTGTTATACAATAGGTTATTTAACCAATCTTGAGAGGCATTTTACTCTTTCAGATAAAACATTTTATAAAAACAGAATATCCAATGCAAACAAAATCCTAGCCTCCTATTTGAGCTACTCAAGTCCTAAAGTTAGCATTAAATCAGAAATTCGTCAGGGAAAGAAGGAATAAAACCCCAAATTATAAAACAAAAGTGTGACAAAGAGAGAACAAGCATGGGAAAGAGCTAGGAATCAGATCTGAGATTTCCTGGGTTTTCAGATCCAAGTAAAAAACGTTGTTTTGTCTACATGTGTCTGCACTTAACTGCTCCTTTGTTAAGATGAGGGCCTTACTAATTTTAGGGTTGGATCTGAAATAAAAGGGGAAGGATCCAGAGAGTGAAACCATGCCCTGTGGGTAGATATTTGTTGAAATACTCAATATGGCAGTTTTCAGGAGAGCAAAAGTGGAAGGCAGTTCTTCCCCACTCTGCCTTCTCATAGGCTCCAGTAAAGAAGGCACTTCACTCTAGGAAGTGGACCATGGCCCCTGCAAACAAGTGTTGACTATATACTGAAAGGGTGGCTCAAGTTGGAACTAGAAGTGCCATTGCTCTATGGAGTGTCCCTTAATGGACAACTCAAATACTGGTCAGTGAGACCAATATTTGTGCTTATTTTATATGGTAGAGAAGCATTTCCAAGACTTTAGATCCTATGCAGACCACCTTCATGATTTTGCCATATCTACCTACCACCTGTGCAATAGTTAATATTTCTCTTGGAACAGATTCACTTTTTAATTTATTTTTTATTTTTATTTTTAGAGACAGGGTCTCACTCTGTTGCCCAGGCTGGAGTATAGTGGCATGATCATAGCTCACTATAACCTCAGACTCCTGGGCTCAAGCAATCTTCCTGCCTCAGCTGCTAAGCATTTCAAGTAGTTAGGACTTCAGGCACATGCCACCATGCCTGGCTAATTTTTCTGTTTGTTTTTTTTTTTTCTTTTTAGAGACAGGGTCTTGCTGTGTTGTCCAGGTTGGTCTTGAACTCCTGGCCTCAAGCAATCCTCCCACCTCAGCCTGCCAAAATGCTGGGATTACAGTCATGAGCTACCCTTCCAGGTCGGAACTGATTCACTTTTTAAAAACATAAATACTTTGTGTTAAATAAAAACCATATCACTATTTTAATTGAAAAACAGAGCTGGTTGCAATGGCACATGCCTGTAGTACCAGCTACTCCGAAGGCTGAGGTGGGAAGACCACTTGAGCCCAGGAGTTTGAGTCCAGCCTGGCCACCATAGCGAGACCCTGTCACTAAAAAAAAAAAAAAGAAAGAAAGAAAGAAAGAAAAAGATAAATAGTATCACTTCCCACAAATAGAAATGCAAGGTAACCTTATGAATTCAATGAAAAAAAACCACACACACAAAAAGGTATTAGTTAGGGCTAATGTTGTTGCTTGCCAAAGGCTCTTGAGCCTGAAGTCTGACTTCTGTTTGTTTAGGAAAAGAAAAAAGGTGGGGAGAAAGGAAAGGAGGAATTAACAAGTGTTAATAGCATTACCAGCAAACTCAGCCTGTCCAAGGGCTTTCTCAGAATAACTACAAGGGAATTGAATCACTTTCACTGTGTGATTCAGTGTTATTTCTAGCACCTAATTTCCTGTCCTGTGGTGCACACCCCTCTGGCAAACACTTGCTAGAGGAAGCTACCCTATGTAAAGGGGTAGGGAACAGAACTGGATGTTGCCCTGGGCCAGTGTTAGGAACCATTCAGAAATTGAGGAGTTACTCTATAACTGAATGACATGTTTGTCAGGGAATGCTCTCACATCATGTGAACTCTCCTAATATGCGCTGGATTGTGTCCCTCCAAAATTCATATATTGAAGCTTAATCCCCAGTACCTCATAATGTGACTGTATTTGGGGATAGGGCTTTGGAAGAGGTAATTAAGTTAAAATGAGGTCATTGGCAGGGAGGCTAATCCAATATGACTGGTGTCCTCATAAGAAGAGGAGATTAGGACACAAACATGCACAGAGGGAAGACCATGTGAAGACAAAGGAACACAGGGAGAGGACAACCATCTGCAAGCCAAGAAGAGGCCTCAGAAGAAACCAGCCCTGCTGATGCCTTGATTGTGGACTACTAGCCTCCAGAATTGTAAGAAAATAAATTTCTGTTATTTACTCCATCTAGTCTCTGGTGCTTTGTTATGGTAACCCCAGAAAACTAATACATCTCCCAAGTGGAACAAAATTCAGAAGAGACAGATTTTGTACAAGTTTCAACTTGCTTACTGAAATATTACAGAGGCACTAATGTCTGCAGCACATGTGGAAACCATCTGGATTGGGTTCCTTGGTGGTAATGGGTATTTTAAAGTCTCCTAATAGAAATTATGTTTAGGGAGACATCCAGTGAATACATATACAGTCATGCATCACTTAACCATGGGCCTTGAGTAGAATGTATGGGGATACATTCTGAGAAATGCATTGTTAGGCAATTTCATTATTGTGCAGACAGCATAGAGTGTACCTACACAAACCTAGATCATATAGCACATCATACACCTGGACTATACGGTATACCTTATTGCTCCTAGGCTACAAACCTGTACAGCATGTTACTGTACTGAATATTGTAGGCAATTAGAAAACAATGGTAAGTGTTTGTGTATCTAAACATAGAAAAAGGTACAGTAAAAATATGGTATAAAAGAAAAAATGGTATACCTGTTTAGGGCACTTACCATGAATGGAGCCTGCAGAACTGGAAGTTGCTCTGGGTGAGTCAGTGAGTGAGGGGTGAGTGAACTTGAAGGCCTAGGACATTACTTACTATACACTACTGTAGACTTAACAAACACTGTATACTAAGGCTACACTAAATTTATTAAAAATGTTTTCCTTTCTTCAATAATAAATAAACCCTAGCTTATTATAATTTTTAACTTATAAACTGTTTAATTTTTTAAAACTTTTTGACTTTTGCCACTCAGCTTAAAACACATTGTACAGCTGTACAAAAATGTTTTTCTTTATATCCTTATTCTATAAGCTTTTTTACTATTTTTGAAATTTTTTGGGTTTTTTTTACTTTTTAAGCTTTTTTGTTAAAAACTAAGACACAAACACACACATTAGCCTAGGTCTACACAGGGTCAGGATCATCGATATCACTGTTATCCTCTTCCACACCTTGTCCCACGGGGAGGTCTTCAAAGGCAATAACTGCATAGAGTTGTCATCTCCTATGATAACAATGCCTTCCTCTGGAAGACCTCCTGAAGGACCATCCTGAAGCTGTTTTATAGTTAACTTGTTTTTTATAAGTAGAAGGAGTACACTCTAAAATAATGATAAAGAGTGTAGCACAGTAAATACATAACCCAGCAACATAGTCATTTATTGTCAAGTGTTATGTACTATACATAATTGTGTGTGCTATACTTTTATATGACTGACAGCACAGTGGGTGTTTACATCATCACCACAAACGTGTGAGTAATGCATTGTGCTACAACATCATGAAGGCTACGAAGTCACTAGGTGACAGGAATTTTTCAGCTCCATTATAGTCTCATGGGACCACTGTGATACATGTGGTTCATCATTGAATGAAACATCTTTATGTGGCGCATGATTGTATAAGGCACCTATTCAGGTCAAGCAATTAAAGGCAACACTGTGTATCATTGACATCATCATGTGTGTACTTCAACTGTAGACACAGCCCTAGGTTAAAATGGAGCTATGAATCTGATTGACAATGTTCTCAGAGATGTGGGCCTTGCCACAAGATGCAATTGGACTTTATTCAAAAATGATGCCCTCATAAAATCATAATATAACCCATCTTTATCCATTATTAGGACCCATCTAGGATAGTGACATTAATACAAATCATTATGAAAACTTCAAATTATTACTATTTACACGAGCACCTACGTGAAACACTTGAAGAAAAATGCGTGTAGTAAATGTCTTTTAATTACCTGTTATCTGGAAGGAAGTGTGTGTGCATATGTGTGTGTGTGTGTGTGTATGTGTATGTGTGTATTTCAGGGACATAGTCGCTATTGGGTCCTTTGAATATAAAGGGTTGTAGTTAAAAAGGGAGACTGTCAAAACTTGAAGTTCCAGTTTAGCTTTAGAGCTGCATTTAATGACAGCCTTTTATAGAAGAACAAATAGCTGATGGTCCAATTTCCATTTTGATTGTTATTTTTGCAGGAAAAATAAAGGTTTTTTATTTAATTAATTAATTTATTATTATTAATTAATTAATTTATTATTTATTTATTTTATTAAATAATGTAGTCTTACCTAGGAATGAAACTGTTATAAAATGCTACATTTCTATCTTTGATTATTTATTGTGTTTGGGACAAAAATTTATTTTCAATCATGATAGGGAATGCACACTTACGTATACAAATACACTGTACGTGCAGAATATAAAATGGCCTATTTTGAGTGGACATTCACTGTACTCTATGAAAATCTTGAAACATGTCTTTATTTAATTATTTTCAAATAAACTCTGTCTTACATAATTCTTTAACAGAGTTCATAAAATTTCTTCAAGGCACTGTCTGTTTTATTATGAATACATTATATCATACATTTTAGACAGTTTTAACTCATTTACCTGAAACCTTGCAAAGCAATCCAGAAAGAAATATTAATTGTATATATTATGAGAGTATACAAGAAAATGATGAGATAAAGTCCCTGCCCAAAAGGAATTTACAAGCAAATTAGAAAATAAAACATCCTCATAAACAGGTAGTGAACATATGGACAAGACAGGATTTCATGTACATAAAAAATCATATTTTATTCTAAACCTTTATATAAAGGTTTGGCACCTTCCACCCTTTCCCTAAGAGACAATTAAAGTTAGAGGAAAATGAATTTCACACTTTTAATTTTCATCTTGTGTTATTTGTGGCTTGACTTGGATGAATCATTCTATGCCTTACAAGAGCAGATTGTGTCACAGACAAACACATTGAGTAAAGAGATTATTCTTTCTACTAGAAGTGGGTGAGAGTACAGCCACATTAAATAAGATGATTCCTCTCTAGAGTTGTGTTCTTTTCATAGGTAATAAAAGCTAAAAAATTCTGTTTTAGATCTGTTTATTGATGACCCATAACTTAAGCCTGTCTCTACTTATTGTTTGTATTACCTCCTCAATGAACTAAAACATTAAAAAAAATTTCTATATTTTGGAAATAAAACAACATAAAAATTCATCAAAAATCTATACAATGGCACCAAACCTATATATGTTATACTTCTGATCTATTTTTTTATTCTTCTCTGCAAAACAGGGAGGGACCTATTTATTTTCTAGGCTCAGAGAGAACAAAGAGAGCTTTTCTCTGCCTGTACATCATATTCTTTAGAGTCCCTGGAATAATGCAAAACCTGGAGATTTAGTTGAGTAGGTGTATGAATTTACCATGTTCTGTGGGAAACAATGGAAAAGCATTAATTTAGGGTGGCATGCTTTTCCCAGTGTGATATGGGGTACCTAATTAAAATATAACTGGAGACACAGGTGGCTACATAATTTTCAGCAAGAAAGCATGCTGTGGTGCTGTTTTACTTCTTGAGTTCCTGTTCTTTTCCGTAAATGATACAGAGAGTAGACATTATATACTACCATTTTAGAGTGCAGAAGAATTCATAAGAACTATAAGCTGAAAACAGTATGTACGCATACATAAATTAGTTTTATACTCTTTGGTTTGCCTTGATTTTCACTGCCAGCAAATAACCAAATTTATTAGATGACTGTTAGAAATTATCATCAATCCTTTTTACACCTGTCATTTGAACTCTGTTTTGAGAATAGAACACAAGGCCTTTTGAATCGTTTTGTCCTAGAAATATGCATTTTTTAACTCAGAAGAATTCTAGTAATTTTCTGGTAGATTTAGGGATAAGATTGAAAGTTTGGGGCTTCCAAACAGAAGTGTAAAAAAACGCAGCTCTTTTAGAAATTCAACAACCACCTTTTGCTAAATCTACTATATTGTGTGATCATCAAGTCAATAACAAAAATATTATCTCATAAAAAATACGGGCAAAGGGCAAAATTAACACAAATAGCCAATAGGCAAATGCAAATATGCTTAAGATTTAAAGAAATGTAAGTAGATACAAAATTGAGATACAATTTTTCACCTATAAGTGGATTTTTTTGTTGTTGTTTTGTTGCTGTTATTGTTTTTACCTATCAAAGCCCCATGATTGGTGAGTTGGTTAGAAAATGCAGACTTTTTTGTAATGTTGGTAGGAGTATAGATTGGTACAAAGTGTTGGAAGGCAAATTGGCAAAATATAGCAACCTCAAAAAACTATATAAGCTTAAACTTGATATTTACATTACTAGCAATTTATCTCAAGATGATAATAAAAATAAATCCTCAAGAATATTTTCTAGGCATATGAACTTTGCATATCAAACTAAGAAATTAGAATAACCTAATTGTTACTCAATACAGGATTTATAAAATAAGTTACGGTATAATAATACAGTGGAATACCATTCAGTCATAAAAAATGATTATTTCAGTCTCTATTTGACATGGAAAGATGTACAAAACATAACGCAGATTTTAAAAAACAGATTATAGTAAACATGTATAGTGTTTCCCTAATTCTATAAACCTACATATTGAGAAATGCCTGGAACTATATTACCCAAAATATTAACAGTAATTATCCCTAGGTGGCAAAATCTGGGGTAGTTTTTTCATCATATTCTTAATATTCTTTTACATTACTTGATATTATTACAATGAACATGTTTTACTTTTATAGTTAGCACAAAAGGCAGTTGATCTTTCTTTATTTTTGAGGTAAAATCTCTTTTTATTAATGACAATGGTACTTTTTTTAAAAACTGGAAAACACCTCAGTTCCTACACTCTGTAGAGGAACATGTGTATTATAATTATGCAGTATTTTTAGTAAATTAGTGTGAGTCTTTTGTGTTTGAAGCTTTGTCTGACTAAGAGTAACCAGCAAAACAGGTGTGCTAGGCGGGGTAGACCATCTGTTTCTCTTTGTAGAGATTTTTTTTAAGGGGATGAAAGGGATTTAAAATCTATCCCCATTGACTGAAAAGTTAGAAGAAGAAAATGAATACCTACAATCCAGCATTGCCTTCTGTTGTTATTTTCAGTGTACATATTTAGAAACTACCAACAACTGTTCAAAAAATTTTGGAAATACAAGCATTGACTCAGGCTTGGGTCTCAAAGTTAGCTGGCCAAAAGGATGTTAATTAGTAGCTGAAGTTAAGGTGGAAACAGCCATAAACATTAAGTTCTTTTCAGAAATTCCTATTTACTATGATTAAAGCCTTGTCTTGTGCTAAAAAGATTTGGAGCTGTCTTGAGTCTGGAGTGGAGAAAATCTCTACCTGACCTCCCTGCTTTATTATTTTCTTTTACTGCATATAGAGAGAATCACATGTGATACCCTAATAGGGAAGTTGGTAGGATTTCACAAAAATGCTATTTTTGCTCTTTAAAGGGGCCACAGAGTAGCTTTCTTATACAAAGATCACTAATGTAGTGTAGCCCCTTTGGAAGACAGCTGGGCAGTTTTTTGCAAAACTGAACACATTCTTACCATATGATCACACAATCACACTCCTTGGTTTTACCCAAATGAGTTTAAAACTTACATCCAAACAAAAACCTCCATATGGATGTTTATAGTAGCTTTTTTTCATAATTGCCAAAACTTGGAAGCAACCCAGATGTCCTTCAATAGGTGAATGGATAAACTGTGGTACATCCACCACTACAATGATAAAAAGAAATGAACTATCAAGTCATCAAAAGACATGGAGGAACTTTAAATGTAGATTGCTTAAATGCATATTGTAAAAGAAAATGGACAGTCTGACTATCGGGGAAGAAAATGGGTAGTCTGTCTATTTGGGGTTTCTTAAAGTTATTAGGTTCTGAGTAAGTTGACTTTGGAGACTGCGTCACAGAGTTTGACCTCTTAATTACTGATCTTTTGTTATAGATTAACTTCCTTTCTTATTTCCTTGTTCCCAGCTCAGGCCAGTTGGCCCTGAAATAGAAGACCTCTTGGTTTGGACAAAAGAACCCTTGACTACTACATTCTAAATGTGGAATGTTAGATATACCTTTTGAAAGAAAGAAAGAAAAGAAAAGAAAAGAGAGAGAAGAAAGAAAGAAAGAAAGAAAGAAAGAAAGAAAGAAAGACAGACACTGTCTATAACCAAATTGGCTATAACTATTCACTAACCCTGTATGGAAAATGATATCATCTTATTAATCTTCCCCAGATCTTGCCCTATATAAGCACCCTTCAACCCTCCTCACTTCGGAGCACTGACCCCATCCTTTTGGAATCTATGTCATCCCAGGTGGCCATCCTCAAACTTTGTTCTCAAATAAACTCAATATTTAATCATATTTCCTGAATCTCGCTATTAAGGTTGACAATATCTAAAATACACATCTGAAAAAGCTACATCCTGTATATTTTCAACTGCATTACATTCCGGAAAAGGCAAAACTGTGGAGACAGTAAAAAAAAAAAAAAAAATCAGGGTTGCCAGGGGTTCAGGGTAGGGGTGGGTAAGGGAGGAAGGGATGAGTAAGTGGGGCAGCAGGGATTTTTAGGGCAATGAATCTAGTCTACATGATACTATAAAGGTGGATACACGTCAAACCCACAGAATGTACAACACAAACAGCTGAACCCAATTATAAACTACAGACTTTAGCTAATAGTATCAATATTAGCTCTTTAAATGTATCACACTAATGCCAGATGTTAGTAACAGGGGAAACTGCAGGGAGTGGGGAGAGAAAGTGAGGAAAGGGAATTTACAGGAATTCTGTAATTTCCATTCAAATTTTCTGTGAACCTAAAACTGCTCTAGAACATAAACTTTATTAATTAAAAACAAACAAATGAAGAGGTCATTAATGGCTGTTCTGTGAACATCTGGATCTTCACAGAGCTCTGAGTAGTATCTGCAGCCTTGCTCTTACAGGCACTGTCAGGCCCGGGTTGGGCTTTGTGTCCTGCAATATACAGTACACAAGAGTGGTGGAATCATGAGAGAATTACATTGGGGAGTTTATTGTATGTATGAAAGCTACAATTTTAATTTTTACCATGTGATACATTAGAATATTCTGGTCTTAACTGATCAAAACTTTTAGCACAGAATTATTTTAAATATATCTCAATTGTCATTTGTTGTATTCATTTCAGAGGTATCCAAATACAAGAAAGACAATTTGGAAGATCTGAAGTATGACACCATGATGTCTTGATAACTATACAGTTTAACAGATAGAACACATACTGTTTTTGTAATTAAACATTTTTTATGTTTTTGAAATCACTTGGTCAAAAACTCTGGTGGCCATGAAAATGCGCCCCTCAGATCTGCTGTTGCAGGGTACATAGATGATGGACGCACTTCCCCTGGGCTGCTCCCAGCCAATGACTAAGCACAAAGGGCTTACTAGTGCAGACCTATTGCTACAGGATGCAGGACTCATGTAAGAGGCAACTTTAGCTCAAGGACTCCCCCGTGGTCTGGCCAATACTTACTTATACCCATGCTATAGTCTGAGATAGCTACCCAACCCTCTTTCCTTCCCTCTCACCTTTCACAAGTGTTAGACCTACATTGTGGTCTGATGGCTCTCTCCCTGCCTACTCCTATGACCTCTCCTTTTCCCTTTACAAGCATTTCCCCTAATACATATCTTGCATGTCTAATTCCATTTGGCACCTGGTCCTCAGAGGACATGAACTAACACAGAACCCATGGAATCTCTAAAATGTGGTGATTTTTATCCTTTGAAGCATAATCATGTTAATGAAAATCTATAAAACTTACACCTATACTTTTGTGAATTAAACTGATATCCATGAATTGCAAAACTCTCTTTGTGAATAATCACATATTCTGTATAATTTTTTATTATCAATTTAATTGTCTGTGGTTTGTTATACAGTTCCCAAGTTGGCATTCGAGCTTTAGAACTGATGTGTTTCTCTCTTTCCCTCTCATTGGTATGAAGAAGGAAAAGCATGAGATTTCAATATAACACAGGTTGCTTAGATGAACATCTTTGTTTTCTCATTTACGTTCCATGAGAACATCTTATCCTTTCCATGTGAAAGCAAACTCTCTTAATTATAAAAGTCATACATTTTAAGTTTTTAAAAACTTTTTTTTTGGAATTGTTACAATTACAGACTCACAGCAAGTTATAAAAATAGTATATAAAGGTACCATGCATTCTCCATCCAGCTTCCCCCAATGATAACAAAGATTAACATAGATCTTTACACACAACAAAATATTTCAAGCTCTAGTCAATGACCAACATGAGCCACTGTGCCTGGCCAAATTATTCATTTTAAACACTTGAAATTTTTCCATTATTTACCAAAACACCAGAGACGAGACCATAATGTTTCCAAGGTAATTACCAATGTCAGTATTGTCAACAACTGTGAAGGTTCTGAGATTTTCACCCTACGGACTAGCTTACAAGTTATGCTGCCACAGTTTCATGGATGCTGGAAGAAAAGATAAGACTTCTGGATCAGAGATGAAGGACAGCAATAGCAGTAGCCAGAGTGCCAGAATTTTTGTGCTGGTTCCCTAAGCCCCAACTCCTATAGGATAAAACAAAGGGGCCAGGTGACAGCTATAGCACGCTGTTGGTTGTGTTACAAAGAAAGGAACCTGAGCTTAGAGAGCCAGAATCTTTTATAATGGGTAGTTAGCATGCCTGCCCATTGCTCTAGAGGCTACTAACTCTATCTTCTAAGTCTGTAAGCAAACCTATCCTTTGCTCCAAAGGGCAGCACTTTCTCTGTTTTCCACATCTGTTCACTGTACAAACATCTTTAAGATTGTACAGAGCAAAGGGCAGTCACAATATGTATAGAAATGTGAAAAACCCATAGAGAATTGTCTCCCAACAAGTATATAGTGCAATAGTTCTCAGTTCTGAAAACATTAACTAATAGGTTAATGGTTTTCATCTAGAAATCTTGTCCTTCCATGATCCTATTCATATAAATTAGAGTTAGATAAAACCTATTGCCTAGGCTAGTCTACTTTGACATTGAGGTAAAAGCAGATTTGTTGTTCTATAAAATGGCATACATACGCATGTGTGTGTGTGTGTGTGTGTGTGTGTGTGTATTTTTCAATTAATGCCCTTTTAAATACCGACTCTTTTTCCCCTTGATATTTCTAATTATTTTCATCATCGCAAGTTTTCATAATGACTATTTGGTTTCTGTTCTTCTCTCCTTTAGAATTGTTAGAAGATAAATTGTTAGATTTTATCTCTGCAAAACAACTCACTACTTTAGAGTCATTCCTAAATCTCAGAAATTTTGAAAGGTTAGTAAAATGTCATGTTGTTTCATTATTACTATGGTGGCTACAGTTTGCTTTTCCCTTCTGCTTTCTGTGCCTTTGTTTACGTCATGCTACAAAATACTTTTGATCCTCGGTTGATAACTTGTACCAGACATAATGTCTCCTATCAGAGATCTGAGACTGCAGTAGAAAAGAAAATCTCTATTGTCTATTTATGCTAATTGGAACATACTGTCGTGTTCTCTCTTTTTCAATGAGTTGTAGAAAATGATAATTTTACTTCATTTAATTTTTTGAAAAGGGATTTTGCATTTTTCACAATAAGAAAATGGTTGTCTTTTGAAAATATAGTGGGTAACCTTGAAAAAATTCCCTGTCACTTCTGGTTAAACTCTAAGGGAAAAATTATGACAATCATTTCTAATTTTTGCAACTGTAATTGTCTATGGCAGATTCATTTGATGTGGATATTAGATTTGTAGGGAATGGAACACTCTTAACTTGAAGTCTGCTATCCTTTTATTATAAGCAGGCTGCTCACTGTTAAGAATAAAAACAGTTTTAACCTCTTCAAAAGCTCATTATTTTGAGGGGCAGGCTTTGGCTTGATAAATAGAAAAAATTCTGGCTCATGGCCAGCTTTGTTTCTTTCCATACAAACATTTAGTGATTGACTAGACTCACAGAACCTTAGTGTGGAAGATGCATTAGGGATCATCTAGTTCCACTGGTTTTCAATCTCTTATGCGGTATAAATCCACCAAGCTTCTGGGTTTCTCCATAACAGGAAAAGCAACAACAAACAACAATAACAACAATAAAAAACCTCAAACACAGAACTTTCTCTGAGAAATTTTGTGCTTTCTTTCATTATAATAATGTCTTAGAATTTGTTCAAAAGACCCAGGCATGCCATCTATGCTACATCTATGTTTGTGGTAAACTAGTAGCGGTTGAGATTCACTGCTAGTTTCAAGATTAGGAAACAGGTTTGATCAGTTGAGGTCACACAGCTGGTTGGTGCCAGAGCAGGATTAGGGCCCACATCTCTTCACCCTCAGACATGTTTTTCAATATCTTGCCTCCTGGGGCACTGAGCAGGTGCTCAATTGCCCCCAGAGGGATATAAACCCCACTTCTCTTTACGTCTGTATTCCGGATAGGACTTCATTTGATAAGCGAGCCTCAGGCATAAATTAGGCAGTTTTCATTAATATCACAGGTCACTAGAATACCATTTAGTAAAATAGTTTTATTTTAACTAAAAGGGCACCCTTGTAGCTTGAAAGAATTTAGGTACCTCTAAGCACATTAAACCAGAACTGAGGATATTTAATATAATAATTCAACAGATAATCGAAAACTTTTGTTCCCTCAAAAATTATTTAAGAATCAACATTTTTCACTTGATGAAAGTTCTAACATATTCTCTTCACATACTCAACTCAGTGACTATTTATGAATCACTAATTGGTTGCATATTCATTCATCTGGGTCACACACTTCTATTGAGTGGCAGGAGCTTGAGAGTAAGGATAAATCCAATACTCCCTGAACTCAAGTCACTCAAAATCTAGGAAAGAATGAAAAAAAAAAACAACAGAAAGTCACTTGGCTTAAATAAGAATACACAGTGCAAAGTATAGTAAGACCTTTACTTTCTAAAGTGTATTGTAAAATCTCTGCTTTTGGAAATAATAAAGAATCCTATTAAGATAATCATAACTACTAATGGAAATCCATAACAAACAAATATAAAGTTCCAATAATAACTGCTTATTTGTTTAAAAAAATCTTTATAGTTTTCTAAAAATTTACATGTATATAATCTTATTTAATCTTCAAAATAGCTTTTAATAAATAATTCTAGTGTTTTTGTATACTGATTAGTCACCCCTAAGTTAAAGAGCTATTTATCTTATAAATCAAACTACACTTAAAAATTTAATGGTAATTTATTGTAATATAAACAGTCTCTATTTTTTACTTAGATTTATAAGGGCTACATGATGTTCCTAACAGAAAATAGAAAGTCACATATGTTTGTTGAACCTGATTATTCTCAAACCAGTGGGTTTAATACTGCAGGACAGTGTAGTAAAGGGGTAAAGAGTGGTGTCTTGGGGCGAAATGTTTGGGTAGGTCTGATTTGGGGCTACATTTATTCACTCTTTGACCTTAGGCAAGTCATTTAACTTCTCTGTGCCTCAGTTTTCTCATCTAAAGAAAAAGAGATTATAATAGTAGCTATCTCATTAGGTTGATGATTTAGGACAGGTAAGATGCTCAGAAGAGATGTTGTCTATGGTCATTATTGCACATGGGCTCATATTCATGGGAAAACACTGGTTCATTCTCCTGCTTGTTATTTCCAGAATCCTACACCACTTGAAGTCTCACCAATGTATTTCTGGGATTTCCCAATTATGGTTCTCATGAGCTCACAGAAAACTCATATTGTGCCTAAACTACCCAAGGGCATATTTGGACTTCCCTGCTGCTGGCCCTGTGACAGGGCTGACGTGTAGCTAGCCACACCAAGGATGCCATCCCCAGATACTTTTGACATTAGATTCCCAGGAGTCTCACTGCTCCAAAGCCAAGGTCTTTTTCATCCAGAAGGGAAGGGAATACTTCTCCTCCCTCTTAATGTCACATTCTACTCCCTTGAGTACCTTAGAGGATTTGCTTCTAGGCCTCATACCTACTCCCTTTTTCTCTTTCAGCTTCACACATGGGGCCCTGATTGGGAACAGTGATATATGAGGCAGTGATATATGTCCTCTCTACCTCCTCCCTATTTTTCAATGAGAAACTCTGCTGCAAGTGGACTCATGAAAGTTCTGCCCCAAAGTTCCCCAGATGTGCTTGGATGGCCTTAAATCTTACCTCAAGCTCAGTCTAGGACTCTGATTCCCCTATCTGGCTACACAAAGATGCTTATAAAATCCTGAAACATTCTTTAAGCAACCAGCAGAGGGAATCTCCTCCTAGTGTTCCCTTTTGGGCAACATACATTCCTATACTATTTTCAGTAAATATATTTTCTAAACAAAGTAAAGCTTTCCATATGCTTTTGTAATTTGTAGCATGCCACTAAGTGAGCACAGTAAAGCCTGAAATGTGTGCAGTGCTGGCAAGACAGTCCCACATGTATATACTTCCTTAAACAACTTTCTATGAAAAGTACTAAATTTCTCCATAATGTCAACTATTGACAAAATTCTCAGCTCAATGTTATATCAGTTGAGGCAATAAACTGATTTAATATTTCCTAAAGGCTTTTTCTTTGAGATTCACAATGGCAGACAGAAAGGGAAATTAATATGCATAAAGCTCTGCAGGAAAATGTAAGCTTTCAGGTAATGGGGAATGGAAAACTATTTTTTTCTGCAGGGCATTTCTGAAGGATAATGTTTATGTGCACAGGTATTTATACCTGCTATTACTATAAGCTCAGCAGAGGAACAGTTGGCTTCAGGTTATACACAATAATCTGAAGGCTAGCTGTAAACCCTTCCCTTTACCTCTCATTAATCTGCCACACACTGGTGATTAGGAATCCCTGGTCCACTGATAATCCTTTCTGCTATGAACATACTGTTGTTCAATTTGTGATTGCAGTTGCTAATGTATTCTGAAGTATATCTAACCTCCAGTTGATGTCCCATCTGGTGGTGTTTCCAGTTTTGTGAGTTTTTATCTCTTAATCAACGTTAATAGAAAATCGCAATGTCCTGAAGCATTAGAAATAACGTGGTTCTGGAACCTTATTTATCTCTGCATTTCAATAATGTACATTTTACTTAATGCCAGTGAACTGGAAATGTTGAAGAATGTTTTACATAGGGATTCCCTAATATCTGCATCATAGCAGCCTCTAACTATGTGTCATACAAGTAAATTTTAAGAAAAGGGACGGATTAGCCTAGTGTGGAACAATTGGAAATAAGGCACCTTGCCTGAAACAAAGGCTAAGGAAAGATGTTAAGAGTAGAGACACCTGCTTACCACCAAGGCCAGTCTCTACAAATAGCAGTGGCAGCCCCAAACCAAAAAATGATATGTATAATATAAATGGAAAGGACTATTGTTCATGCACAAACTTTTCAAAACCATACTACCATGCCATCATTACGGTCAGTAATATCCCCTTGTAAATATTTATGTTTCAAATATAATATACATTGAAAACTCAGGATGTTTGTTTTAACATAAAACCAGATTGCATGATATAGAACAGTATACAGCGTGTCCCAAAAGTCACCATACTTAGGGAAAACGGGAAATTGCAGCTAAATGTACCTTTATTTACAAAATATTCATTACAAAATTTTTCCTTTGTTACAGAGTATATTATTTTTAAATTTTAGGAGGAAAAAGTTTTAAAGGAAAGAGAAAGCTCATAAAGGAACTACCCCAGAGAGTGCAAATCTTCCTGTTTTGGTCATCTGTCCTGTCTAATACATTTCATGGATTCTATGGGAAGCTGTGAACCAGAGTGCATAAACCAACATTCACTGAGTCCTCTGAAAATGCCAGAGCTAATGAACAGCTTGCAGTTTCACAATTCTGAAAGAGACAGTCAGCACCCTAGAATACCATACTGTGTTTGAATATATGCAAAGGATGGAGATTATAATCATTTTTTCAGTCTTGTGCAGCTAGAAACTGAAACACTGCACCAGACCTGCAAACCTCATTATGATGCCACTAGGGTGTCCATCACTGTCAAATTCCTATTGGCATTTCAATTAAAGAGGGAGGAGGGGGAGAGGGAAAGGGAAGTGAAAGGAGGACAAAATATAAGTCCTTGAAAGTCGGACTAATATTTTCCACACTTTAATGATTTGGCAGGTGAAATGGGAGAGACTGATGTCCAACTTTGTTTGTCATTTATCTCAGCTTATTCTTTGTTCCCAGCCATAGATTCAACTGCGGAAAGCACCTTGTAAAGCACTCCATGATGTAAGTATGCACCTAAGACAATGGGCTATTACTTATATGAAGATATCCCACCAGATGAATAATTTATTATTTATTGAGAGGGATTTTTTGCCCCTAAAGGTATAATGGATTTTCACCTCACCATCTATATATACTTATTCAGTCCCTGCTGGTGACAAAGGCCAATCTTTTATCAGGTGATTACCTAGGACACAGAGTACAATGTATGATCACATGGACAGAGATTATTCTCCATGGAGTAAGAGGAGACCCATATGGAAAGTCAACCCTTGACCGAAGGCTCATAAATACAATGCACTTGCCAACTGAATTGCTTAGAGAAAGAAAGCATTTCCAATCAGGAAATAAACCCAGTTGCCCAATACCGTCTATTGAATATTAAGGTATTCTTAGCACTTTTGTCCCAGGTTAAATAATTCTACCACTTTTATTTTTTACTCAAAAAGCTCTCATTAACAACCAAGCACATGTGAATTTTGACTGGATCCTTATTTGAAAAAAAAGTCATAAAAGATGTTTTTGAGATAATGGGAGAAATTTGAAACTGATTATATTAGGTGAACTACTGTTATAATTCTGAATTACTATTGTATTATGAATTACTATTATATTTATTAGAGGTAATAATGCTAGTATAGTTTTATGTGAAAATATCATTATTCTTAGAAATTATAGCTAAAATATTTAGAGGTGAAATGTGATGTCTATAACTTCAAATGATACACATATACACACACACACACACAAAGGAAATATTACAAATTATTAACAAGGTGGTGGATATTTGGTTATTTTACTATTCTTTCAATTTTCCTATATTTTAAAAAATGTTTGTGATAAACATTTGGGAAAAATAATTTCTCTTTCTCTGGTTAGGGCAGCTTGATTGAAAAAAACCACTCCAGGCAGTGCCAGTGTTAAAAATTCAATACAGTAAAATGGAGATGAGAACAACTCTCCCAAGTTAGGTCACAAAAAAAATAAATTTGGTTGAATTTTTATTCCTTCACTCATTCAACAAATATTTGCCACATATTTACTCTGTACTACATAATGTGGGAGTAAAATAATAATCAGAAATTCCTCTAGGAATTTGACTCAATAATCAACACTAAATATTGTCAATTCTGCCTCCAACCTATTTCAACAACTCTATGTAACCATCATCTCAGGCTATTACAACTACTGCTCTAAATGTTCATCATATCACTGTAGTTGCCCTAGACCTGATCATGCCATTTCCCTGCTTAAACTCTTTATTGCTTTGCCACTGGCCTCAGACCTCTATGATTAATGAGGTCTCAACTCGTCTCTCCAGACTTATCTATCTGCACTTAGTACAGATTAAATTGCTTTCCATTTTCCATATTGCCATGTCCCTCTCACTTTTAGGGTTTATACATGACATTCTCTCTGCTTGAATCATGTTCTCCACCCTACTGCTCCTCTATCTTTGCCTGTTTACCTCTTACAAATCCTTTAGGTCTCATATTGTATGTCACTTCCTGCAGGAAGCTTTCCTTGACCTTTAAAGTCATCACCTTGACAATAGCACCTCCTACTTTCCCTAGCATTCCATTTATCACACCATATGGTACTTGCCAGTTTAGCAGCCTAGTCAGTACTTAAAAATTAGCATTCTGTACTTCTCACTGTGAACTCTGGCATCATTGCTAACATAGGGATAAGAACATTGACCGGAAACATCAAATGGATATTGGAAGAGTGTTCAGTTCTTTGTTTATGGATAAACTGAAGGTAATGGTTATTATCACATGTTGCCACAGGGAAATTGTCTAGTTAAGAATTTCCAACAGAGACTAGATTGCAATATATTACCTGCCTTTTTTGTTCGGAATCATAATACCCCCAGGAACATATAGGAAGTCAAAATTCAACCCCATTATACCTGCCCAGTATGATACCATAATGCCTTTAAAAAGCGCGTGCGCACACACACACACACACACTTAAAATGAAAAGGAATATGTGAAAAACTCATAACCTGACAATATGCTTATGAACTCCCTAGTTATTTGTTGAACTATTTACCAGAAAGCCTTTCCTGGGCCTTTGCAACAGAATAATTCTAACTATAGGCCACTTCGTGCTTTACTGTATATCTTGTTACTGAGGGCTCTCTCCTACCTCTCTTTTCTCTTTTCTTTCTTTCTCTTTTCCCTTCTGTCATGGATTATTAATGGTGGCTGGCTGCGATTTATTAGGCATCTTGCACAGTGTTTCTTAAGTGTATCATTGACGTTAGCTAATTGCCAGTGCCATAACCCTGCCGTAATCCCTGTCACACTGTTTTCCATTTAAACTCTGGCTGTTTTGCCCACCCTCCATTCATCACTGATCTCCTAAAGACAAACCAATACAAAGCTATTCTCTATTTATAGCAATGCTTGGATTCAGCATATTGAAAGTCTGAAGTTTGGCTTCAAGGAAGCTCGCATATATTATACATTGTCATGCGTGTATCTTTAAATATTCCCTTTAAAATTTTAAAAAATCAACTAGCTCAAATAATATACCAATTACCAGGCTGAAGTAATAATTCACTCTCACTTGAAAAATGAGGAGTCACCCTGATTTATAGTTTGTACCATACATTTATAGTGTATGTATCACAAAAGCATGTCTACCCAGCATTCTGTCCTCTGATACTTCCAAATAGCTACAGGAAATCATGTTCATAATGATGGACTTGAAGAGCCTACGAGGCCCTGAATATTACATTATGGTCCGTGTAGTTTTAGTATTGAGTGCATTTAATTGTTAAGCCCTTTTGAAATGTAATGTACACGTTGTATAAGTGTTCTAGGTGAGTATCTATTTTTAACTGTTAATTGTCCTTAGTTTCTCTTTTTTAACAGGGTGAGCAGTGTGAAAAAAGTTGTTGTTACACACTCCAGGCATTTGCCTATTTCTTTCCTTTCTTTTTTTCTTTCCTTCTTTCTTTTCTTTCTTTCCTTTTTTTTTTTTTTTGGTCGTTGTTTTTTTTTTTAAGACAAGATCTGTCTCTGTTGCCTGGGCTACAGTGCAGTGGTGTCATCACAGCTCACTGCCACCTGAACACCTAGGCTCAAGCGATCCCCCTCCTTCCGCCTCCCCATGAGCTAGGACTACAGGCGCATACCACCATGCCTGGGCAATTTTTTAAAAACTTTTTGTAGAGACAGGGTCTCGCTGTTGCCCAGGCTGGTCTCCAACTCCTGGCCTCAAGTGATCCTCCTGCATGGGCTTCCCAGAGTCCTAGGATTACAGGCATGTACCACCGTACCTGGCCGACATTGCCTATTTCTCCTTTAGATGTTTTTTCTGTATGGGAATAAGCAAGTCATTTCAAAATCCAGAAAAAAACCAACATACAATAGTTATAAAAGTTATTATCACCACAGAGAATCCGATTTTGAATTTTCCACTAACTACCTTGTAGGTGTCTAGTTTAGTGTCAATAAATGTGAGTATTACTTGCAGTGGCTTTAAACAAGATGCCTAGCCTACTTACATACTCTGGTGGCCAATCTCAGTCTCTTCTTTCTTACTTTGGAGGAATTGAGGTTCAAATTGTTCATGATCCTATATAAGCAGAGATCCTATATGAAACTTGGCTTTGAATCTTTGGGTTTCTTAATTAGTGCTTATTTTGTAGGCCCCCTAAACCTATTCCTTTTATTATTATTATTAATTAACACATCTATCACCAGTCATGCTGTACATTAGATCCCCAAAACTTGTTCATCTTAAACTGAAAGTTTATATCCTTTGACCAACATCTTCCTATTTCCCCAACCCCCAGTCCCTGGCAACTACCATTCTACTTTCTGCTTCCACGAATTCAAACTTTTTTGGAGTACACATATAAGTGAGATCTTATGGAATTTGTCTTTCTGTCTCTGGCTTATTTTACTTAGCATAATGCCCTCCTGGTTCATCCATGTGTTGCAAGTGACAGGATTTCCTTCTTTTTTCATGGCTTAGTAATATTCTATTGTATATATGTACCACAATTTCTTTACCCATTCATCTGTTAATGGACACTTAGGCTGTTTCCATATCTTGGCTATTGTGAACAACACTGCAATGAACATTGGGGTACAGATATCTCTTCAAGATACTGATTTCCTTTTCTTTATATATATATCCAGAAGTGGAATTACTATATTATATGGTAGTTCTATTTTTAATTTTTTGAGAAAACTCCATATTGTCTTCCATAATGGCTGTACAAATTCATTCTCACCAACAATGTACAAGGGTTCGCTTTTCTCCACACCCTTGCTAACACTTGTTATCTCTTGTATTTTTCTTAGTAGCCATCCTAACAGCTGTGAAGTGATATCTCATTGTGGTTTTGATTTGCATTTTTCTGATGATTAGTGATATTGAGCATTTTTTCAGAAAACTCTTGGCCACTTGTCTGTCTTCTTTTAAGAAATGTTTATTCAGGTCCTTTGTCCATTTTTTAAATTCAGTTATTTGGTTTTTTGCTATTGAGTTGTGTAGGTTAAGGAACTATTCTGGATATTAACCCCTTATCAGATATATGGTTTACAAATATTTTTTCCCATTCCATAGGTTTCCTTTTAATTTTATTGAATATTTCCTTTGCTATGAAGAAATGTTTTTGTTTGACATAGTCTCACTTGTTTATTTTTGCTTTTACTGCCTGTGCTTTTGGTGTCATATCCAAAAAATCATTGCCAAGACCAATATCAAGGAGCTTTTTCCCTATCTTTTCTTCTAGGAGTTTTATGATTTCAGGCCTTATGTTTAAGTCTTCAATCCATTTCAAGTTAACTTTTGTATATGGTGTAAAACAAGGGTCCAATTCCATTCCTTTGCATTTGGATATACAGTTTTCCCAACACCATTTATTGAAGAGACTGTGCTTTCCCCATTGTGAGTTCTTGGTAACCTTGTCAAAAATTAGTGTGGGTTTATTTCTGGGCTCTCTGTTCTGTTCCATTGGTCTATGTGTCTGTTTTTATGCTATATACATCTATTCTTTAATCAAAATGCTACTAAGATGTCCAGGGTTGAATAAAAATCAGCAACTCTCACTGACTAATCCAACAAAAGAACATGCAACATTATCTTTAGTTGAGATTTTAGTGTTTTAAAATAAACTTTAAAATTCTAAAGTTGTTGATTAGAATTGCAAGAGCTAAAACAGAACCAAAATGTTTTGTTTGACTTTTTTTACTCAATCAACATTGTCTTTTCTGGTAACAAAAGAGTGATGGTTAATTTTATGTGACAATTTGACTGGTTTATAGATAACTCAGATAGCAGGTAAAACATTATTTCTGGGTATGTCTGTGAGGGATTTCTGGAAGAGATTAGCATTTGAGTCAGTAGACTGAATAAAGAAGATCTGCCCTCACCAATGTGGGTGGGCATCAACCAATCTTTTTGAAGGCCTAGACAGAACAAAAAAAGTAGAGGAAGGACAAATTTGCTCTTTCTTCTGGAAATGGGACATCCATCTTTTTCTGCCCTTGGACATCAGAACTCTAGGTTCTTGGGCCCTTGGACTCCAGGACTTATACCAGTGGGCCTCCTGTTTCTCAGGCCTTCAGCCTTTAATTGAGAGTTACACCCTTGACTCCCCTGGTTCTCAGGCGTTCAGACTTGGGTTGAATTATACCACCAGATTCCCTGGTTCTCCAGTTTGCAGATGGCGTATTGTGGAACTTCTCATCCTCCATAATCACGTGAGCCAATTCCATAATAAATCCCCTCTTATATATCTATCTGTATCTATATCTATATCTATATATCCTATTCATTCTATTTCTCTGGAGAACCTTGACTAATACAAAAAGTTTTGCTCTAAACAGAAGTTTGAAAAATAAAATACAAAATCACTTGTAATCTTTCTTGATTTCCAGAAATAACCTCCATTAACATTTTGGATTGTCTTTGCAATGCTCTACTATACATCCCCATAGCACTACATATTTCCCCCCTTGTAATAGTCATCATGCTTGTAATATTAGTTTAATGTTTGTCTTTCCCTAGAGACTGCAATGTTTGGGAAGCAGGACTGTGCCTGCCTCATGCACTACCATATCCAGAGTACCTACTATAATGTCTAGCTCATAGCAGCCATCCAACAAATATTGGCCATGGATGGATAGCTGTTTTCTATTCATTTATATACGTTTATGTACATATATTTCATACATATTTTTTGCTTTCACAAAAAACTATTAGGTCATTAAATATGAAATGTCCGATTTTGAATCAAAAGTGTAGTTTATTGTGTCTCAAACAGGAAATAATACAGTTAATCAAAGTATGCACCTAAACTATTGGCACCGTTTTGCCATCTTGGTAGCTTGTTTATGCCAGCAGCGAAGAAGCCTGGAGAGCGAGTGGCGATGAAATCGCCAAAGGCCTCTTCCACAGCTTGTTGAGAAATTGAATATTTTTCCTTGCAAGAGATGGTCCAAAGCCTGGAAGAAGTGGTAGTGAGTTGGTGTGAGGTCTGGTGAATACAGTGGATGACAAAGAGTTTCCAAGTCTAGCTTCTGTAGTTTAAGCAGTGTTGTTTGTGCAACATGTGGTCGAGCGTTGTCTTGCAAGAGGATTGGCCTGTCTCTGCTGACCAATCTTGGCTGCTTAATCACCAGCATCCTCATCATTTCATCCAGTTGGTTGCAGTAGACATCTGCTATAATCGATTGACCAGGTTTCATGAAGCTGTAGTAGATAATACCAGCACTGGACCACCAAACACACACCATTGGGTTTTTTGCATGAATATTTGCTGTTGGACTGTGTTTTGGCACTTTATCTTTATCCAACCATTATGCCAAACTCTCACGATTGTCAAAAAGAATCCATTTTTCATCACACGTCACACTACGGTGTAGAAATGGTTCACATTTATGTCGTGACAGCAAAGAAAGGCAAGCTTTGAGATGATTTCTCTTCTGACACTTGTTTAATTTGTGTGGAACCCATCTATTCAGCTTCTTTACCTTGCCGATTTGTTTCAAATTGTCCAATATTGTTGGAATAGTAACATCAAATCTTGCTGCTAATTCATGCGTAGGTTGAGATGGATTCGCTTTCTACTACAGCTTTCAGGTCATCATTATCCACCTTGGTCTCAGGTCACCCACATGGCTCATTTTCAAGATTAAAATCACCAGAATGGAACTTCTCAAATCACCGACATACTGTGCGTTCGTTAGCCACATCCTTCCCAAACACTTTATTGATATTTTGAGCTGTATGCGCTACATTGGTTCCATGATGGAACTCAGATTTGAAAATAACATGAATTTTTTGACTTACCCATGATTTCACAAAAATTGTTCTGAAAAAAAATTTGAAAGAGAATCACAAGGCAAAACATGCATTTGAAAGACTGAGACTGTACCTTCACAATAAGCATAAAACCAGAAGTGTCAAAGTGAAATGTCAGAGATATCAACTGTCAAACTTAGTACTTAAGGAAATCGGACATATCATACTTAATAACCTTAATAGTACATGTAGCATGCATTTTCAAATAAAAATCCTTCTGTGCACAATTTAAAATATTATCTCTGGTCATACAATGATTGACACCTTACTTAACTTCTACTTTGAAAAATTATACTTAATAATCCTCAACTGAATACTTCACAACATAGTACGTGTTCCAAGCCAGATCACATTCGCATAGTAAAAATCAGTAGAGCCAAGTGTGGATATCCAGCAGAAAACCTTTATCTAAATACTGATAATGCTGTAGAGGTGTTTCCAAATTTATGGAAAAGTACCACATCTTTTTAATTTGTGACAATTTCTCAGTAGAAAAGCATTTGAATACAATGTTTCCATGAGAATAACCAAATCTCTTATTTTTTAAAAGGAGGTAGGGAACTAAAACAGAACAAATCACGACTAGCCTATCGAAAGGAGATGGAATCTCCTAAGAAATTTTAAAACCAATGCATGATCATAATGGGGACAAATGTTTTAATGTGGAAAAAAATTATAGATCCTCTCATTCCATGCCTGATAACTATATATTATACTTCTCAGAAGATTTGAAAGAAGGGTAAAACTAAAATATTAAATTGGATGCATTGTATTCACTCTACAACTTCCCATAAGATCACCAAGAACTCATTCATCACCAAATATAATCATTGTCTCTTTTCAACCCTCTTCTCCGTTGACCTCTTTTTTAAAATTATAATATATATAAAGCACTATTCTAGGCACATTCCAATCCCTATCACCTTCTTCACTCTTAATACTTTGTATTGGTTTTTCTCTTACCTATCTGGCCATATTTTCCTGTCTTTTTAATGGACTGGGTTTCCTTTCTGTAAATATAGGTGGTCTTTTTCCATTTTCTCATGCTATGAGCTCTCTTCTGGCAGTCTCACAAACACAGCTTCAACTATAGCAACCTCCAGAATCGTATTTCTAATATCCTGGTCCCCTTTCATTCTCTGAAATTTTTGACACCTGACTCACCCTTCCTCTCACCCCAAGCTAGCCTTTCGTCCTAGATGATTCAGTATCCTGGGTGGTCTATCTGACACCTGCCTCACATATCTCCCATGACCTCCATCATCCCACCTCAGCCACCCACTCCCATAGTCATTCCTTAGAACTTATAATCAATTTCAAAGTGACTAATTTAAGTATTCCATGCTGTGACCAAAACTTCCTCTTTTCCCAGTTTGTTCTTGAACTCTACTCTCACCACAGTTTTTTTTAAGCCTCATTAGATCACCAGCCCCTTGACCTTTTATCATTCTCCTGACAACCCTTTGATTTCACTTTCTTTCTTATACAGCTTAGTTACTATAATCTAACACTTTAATATTCTCTTCCCGATACCCTTAACTCCTTTGCCCGATTGATCTTCTGTCCTACCTCCTGGAATGTTACTAACACTGAAGGAATCTATTTGTCTGCCTTTACCAAGCCCACTCAGGCCCTAACACTCTGTTGAAGAAAATCCTACACCAGGCAGGTTGATGTTACCATATATTCGTGACCATTAACCTTAACCCTCATATGTCATAAAAAATATTTGTGTTACTTAGCCAACTCTCCAGTCCTCCACCATGATTATTCCAAAATATTTCCTGAAAATCTGATATCCTCTTTTCTACCTCCAAATTCTTAATCAGTCTCAGAAGATTTTCTTTTCTCCTACTTCACTGAGAAGAGTGACTGCAAAAGGCAATTTCCTCTACTTTTTATCCTAAGACCTACAAACTTGTACCTGCACCTGCTCTTCCCTCCTTTCCTCCTATTCCAATCCATTCAACAAACATTTACTGAGTGCCTACTATGTGCTGGGCACTGTGCTAGGTGCTAGGAATACAAAGAAGATGAAGATAGATACAATCTCTTACTTCACGGAGCTTATAGTTTGGCAGAGAAGAGATCCCTTAAATAACTAAGCTAATAATCAATTGATTACATTTGCAATAAGTGCCATGATGAAAACAGGGTGCTATAAGATCACATAACAGGGGACCTGACTTATATTAGTATTTAGAGTAAGACTTTAGATAAGTAAGATAAGTAGGAGTTGTTCAGGAAATGATGTGCATATGTGGAAGGAGTTTCAGCCAAGAGCATGGGTAAGAGCATGCCACGTCCAAGGAAATGAGAAATGGCTGATGTGTCAGGAGTACAGAAACACATAAAAAGATGAGGTTGAAGGCAGACTAATTGTTGTTAATCACGGTAAGGATTTTGGCCATTTTTCTAATAACAGAGAGACTTTTAAGCAGGGGAATATATGAGTAGGAGATATCAATCTGTATGTATCAACATAGAAAGATATTCACAATATAGGCAAAAAATAACAAGAATAATATGTATGGTATGTATGATTGCATATACAAAAAAACTATTTACTGACACATAATAAAAGTCTAAAAAGAGACACATTAGACACCAAAAAAATTTTAAAAGATATGTAATCAGGTGGTAAATGTTATTGAAAGTAGAATTATGATTGCTGTCTAGTTTTCTTTGTTTTCCTTGTTTATATTTTTTTATGTTTTCTAATTATTTGGCAATTAATTTTTCTTATAAGGAAAAAGTTGTTTTTAAGCTTAAAAATCCAAAGCTAAATAACTTGGGATTCTATATACAAATGTTCCCTCTCATATGCACTCTTAATGGGCTATACATAATAAAAATGAAAATAAATTGAAATTTTGGTGCTAGAAGGAGTGAATGAAAAGCCATTTTATGCTCTATGCTCAAGACACCACAGGAATTTTTCCTCTTGATGTGATACTAACTAAAAGGTCCTCTAGAGACTTGAAAGTGTTAATGCACCTCTCTAAGTACCCAACAAAAAGTAAGATGCAGCAAGGTAAAATGGCTCTTCAAAATTGAATAGATGCGTGAGTAAAATCCAATTAGTGGCAGCCTCGTCCAGAGTTGAGACTAAGAACCCATTTCCCTTAGAGTAGTCCTTGGTCCAAATCATATTGTTCTTTTAGAAATTCAGGTCTCTCCATGACAGATTCAGCTTCGTTTAGGACTCTTGGGACCTCAGGACCTCAGTACATAGTGTACCAGTGGAAAAGATTTTCACTTAGAAGAGCCACTGAAATGATTGAATTAATGGAAAAATAATTAAATAAATAATAATATGGCTAAGAGGGCAGTCTGAGTATCAGAAATTTTGAGAAGGTGATCAAGATAATAATAGTGATGATAACAGTAATAGCAAAATAAAATAATAGTTACTATAAGGTAAGGCAAATACATAGCTCTCAGAGTCTACTAAAATTGACACCAATGAATGATATCAGAAAGATGTCTCAGTCTGGGTTGCTATAACTATGCCATAAACTGGGTAGCTTAAAGAACAAACATTCCTTTCTCATGGTTCTGAGGCTAGAAGTCTGAGATTAGGGTGCCAGTTTGGCTGGGTTCTTGGTGAAGGGTCTCTACCAGATTACGTTCTGGCCTGGCCTTCCTTGGTGCGTGCACACAGAGGGATATATCTCATGTCTTGTTCTCTTTTTATAAGGGCATTAATTTTATCACAGGGGCTTCACTCTCATGACTTCATCTAAATCTAATTACCTCCCAAAGGCCCCACTTCCAAATGCCATCACACTGGGGATTAGGGCTTCACCATAGGAATTTGGGGGAAGGAGGGACACAAATATTCAGTCAATAGCAAATACCAACATATGAATTTACAGAGGCAGGATGTCTCCTTAGTCATATTATAACTGGTTACACATTAAATAATGCCATTATTTTTATAAAGAAAAAAATGGGTCAACAAAAGTGGCGTACTCAGCATGAATGCCTAAAAAAAGAAGACTTTAGAGAGAAAACTTGGCAATACTCCCTCAGCATGTCCAGTGGAAGAGAGATGTCCGAATCCTAAGACTGCTCTATTGGGTTCCTGCGGCAAGTGACCCGTCTCTGGAGGCTGAAAAGTCAGGTTATTAAATGTCATTAAGCATTTAAACATTACAATTCTCCCTCTTTCCCTCTCAACTGTCACCACCCTTTCTCTCATTCCATGTTCACTAAATAGCTTCTGATTGTAATATGCTTTCCCACGCAGATTTCCTATGGGGAAGGAATGTGCTGCTCTTGCAGACTTGAACAGTCCACAGGACAGCTACATTTCTCCTCTTAGCTAGCTGTCATTCCCATTTATACAAGCTGTCTTTTATGAGCTCCTCTGGCATATGTTGGCTATCTAGAGGCTAAATATAGTCTAGGAATGCTAAGCAAATAGGGTGAACTTTCCTGGCTGTTTTAATCATTTATAGAATTTGGTCCCTTGCTCATAGTCTTGCTCTTCATTTGGTCCCTTGCTCACATCTTCACCCTGCCACCCTCATGGCTGATTAAACATTCATGTGGCTGTCCCATCCAACATGCTGGCCTCTCGGCTCTTTGACATGCACGTATTCCATTAGCTTTTCCTTCACTCCACCTCAGCCACCTGCTCCCATGGCCATACCCTAGATCTTGTCACCACTGGAAAGTGTTTTACATCCCAAATCATGACCTCTGGTTTCTTATTCCCTGACTACAACCTTTCCTCTTTCTAGCTTGCTAGTTCACTACTTTCATATCAACTGCCTCTTAAGTTTCTTTAAGGAATCAGAGCAATGCAGGGTTTTCTCACAGATTTTTATTGTCATTTTCTAAAGATTTTTACTCATTCACTGTTCTTTTTTATTGTTGTAAAATATGCATAACATAAAATTTACCATTTTAACCATTTTTAACTGTTTAGTTCAGTGGCATTAAGTACCTTCACATAGTTGTGCAACCACCCATCTCCAAAACTCTTCATTTTGCAAAACTTAAACTTCATACCCATCAAACAGTAACTCCTCATTCCTCCTCCCCCTATCCCCTGGCAACCACCATTCTACTTTCTGTCTTTGCGAATTTGACTACTCTAGGTACCTCATACAAGTGGAATCATATAGTATTTGTCATTTTGTGACTGGCTTATTTCACTTAGTGCAATGTCCTCAAGGTCCATCCATGTTATAGCATGTGTCAGAATTTTCTTCCTTTTGAAGGATGAATAATATTCCATTGTATGTATATGCCATATTTTGCTTATTCATTCATTTCTTGATGGACACTTGGGTTGCTTCTACCTCTTGGCTATTGTGAATAATGTTGCTATAAATATGGGTGTACACATTTATCTTTCTTATTGGCAATCTGAGAGGCTCTATAACTAATTTGATTATGAACCAAACCAGTATTAAAATGATTCCTAAAATATTTGCCATTTATCTTCCATCTTTGCTTTTTCTGAAAATGGTAGCAATAATTCAGACCTAACTTGTGATGGTGCTTTTTGACTAAGCTATTTTATACTTGTAAAATGCTGTTCATTCATTGGGTGTACTATCAATGGGTATGAGTACTCTGTTAATGTTGGCTAGCTAACATATGTTTATTAAACACCCAAAGGTATGTGAGGTACCACCTTAAGAAGATTCAGACTAATAATATGGCTTTCAAATATAGTCTTTCAAAGGGATTTCTAATTAATTGCATGGCTGACTCTCCTCTCCTTCAGATACATGTGAGAATTTTACTTCCCTGCTCTCCTTGCAGTTAGGAGAGTCCATTAGGCTAGTTCTGGTGAATGGGTTGCAAAAAAAGTACTTGTGTGCCTCTTTCAGGTGGAAGCAGTATGGGTCTACTTCTCTGCCAAAGCTCTCTCTTCCTCTGCTGCATCAACTAAGGAGGCCATTTGTTCCAGATGGTACAGGAATAGGATGGTAGAACCCCTAACAAATGATCACTGAGTAGCCACATGGAAGGCATTTGCCCTGGACAGTTGCCCGGAACTTCAACAAATATTTTGTAAGTAAGAAACAAACCACTGAGATTTGTGGGGTTATCTGAATCTATAACATAACCTAGCCTATCTTGACTAATGCAATAGTAGACTTTAAGTAAATTGTGGGTTGATATACATTTATTAACCATGCACATACTAAAATGAATAAGGGTGGTATAGAAAAATCCCCCAACTATGTTAATTTTAAAAAGCAAGATACAGAGTAGAGTGTATATTATGTTACCATTTATGTAAAATACATATAAACACTTACATATGCATTGAATATCTGTCCAGATACTCAAAAACCTGGTAAGAGTGGTTGTGTCTGGGAAGGGGAAAGAACACACAGGTATGGGGGTGAGGCATTTTTTTACTGTTTGATTTTTTTTAACCACGTGCGTGAAGTATCTGGAATATATATATATATATATATATATATATATATATATATAAAGCAGTAATGAATGCCTAAATTAATCCAGTTGTCAGGGGATCAGAAAGAAAAGAATAAATTTTGAGAAATCATACAGAAGGCAGATTGACAAGATTGGATAGTTTATAAGTATTAAAAATATGAGGAAGGAAGTAGTCAGAGATGACAATAATGTAAGTTCCACGAAGGCAAGAATTTTTGTTTCTTTTGTTCATTGATAGTAGGTATTGACTAGTTGAATAAAATATCAATCCTTGTTAGGCTGAAAAAAATTTTTTTGTCTTTTGCGATTTGCATATGTTTAGAAATAGGTAATGTCTTTTGTATGTAATGAGATTTCAATAAAATGATTCCTTTTTTGTCATACATTGTACTTTCAGCTGCAGGTAACTATTTAATAAGAATATGCTTTTTAAAAAAGATAAAATCAGACTGTGGAAATAAGGAATCAAACCGAATGATTTGGAGTTTACCAGGTATTAAATGGTTGGAACTTAAAGATCTTTATGAACTGATGGCTATGTAGAAAAATGTAAGCTGTTTTAGAATTCAAAAGTCACTTTAAGAAAATAATTTTGGCTTTAAGATATGATAGAATTTGTATAAAGTTATTCCTGAATTTTGTTTTAAAGCACCCAAACAATAGCACTCATTTGTTCAAATTACTATATATTTAGCTTAACAGATCTAAGGTTTGGTTCCTTTCTCTTCTCTTGTGTTTGTTGGAATTTTGCATTGGAATAAATAGCATTGCCTGCAAGAACTATTGCCCTTCTTTTTCCTGAGAATTTTGAAGAGATTTTTCAACCATGTAAACTAATGGTAGTTCTATTATATGTCATAGAAAAATTCCTAATTTTTCAAACACGTAAGAGAACAAATTGCTCGGTGTGGAGGGAACCTCTTTACACATAAGCAGCCAGTTCTGTCTCCAGTTAAAAGTGGAAGAGGTGCTGAAAGTCTTCGTAACACGATGACGCAGAGTGGATCACCTTTCTTCTGCACAGGCAAAAGTAGCCCAGTAACCCCGAAAGGGATCTGGGAGGCATCCCCAGTAGCAGAGTTCTGCCTCCCAGTAACTATGCTATGGGTATAGGTGCAGGCAAAAGCCTACCTGATTCTATGGATGACTAGGTTCGCATCAACCTAGATCAAGTCTAAATCAAGAGGCCTTAACATTTTAAGCTGCTATTTGTAACTCAGCCCCCTCCCTGTGGGCCAGAAAATTTCTGACTAGTGCCTCATCCTGCATGGCTCTTAACATTTTCTGGACTATTCACATACCATGCAGCTGGTACTCTGGCATCTCTTGTGGCCTCTATGCTGAAAGCTTTTTCCCTGAACCTTTCACTTTCAGATTTATTTCTGCTTTCCCAGCACCTGACCTCACTCATACCTTTTTTCTTGTCTTTGGCATCCCTTTTCCATCATAATTTATACTCACCCCTTTAATTATGCTGCTGACTGCTTAGGGGAAAATACTTCACTTGGCCCTGCTTGGCATCTACCTCCTCTCAGGCTTCTGTAGGCAAAACCTTGCAGCATAATCTGATCCCTTGAATGGAATCCAGACAAGTAAATACAATATTTCAAGAGAATGCATCCAGGAAATCACATAATTAGTCAACACCAGTATTGTAAGGAAATGCCATAGTCAACTTATCACTGCATTTGTCAGTATTATATGCTATTCTGCCCTCAAAAGTTAAATCCCATTTCAAGAGATTGTCAATATTCTTTTGCAACATTGATATTGTGTTATGTTGAAACAAGACTGTTTTAAATCTAAATTACTTTCATAGAATCATAGATTTAAAAAATTTTTCTTTTCATTTTACTTATAGGTTGACTTAATTATTTTTATACATATACCACACACTAATTATAGTGATATTAGATAGTTGATTGTCTAGTTACCTTTTTATGTGATGGAGGAAGGGATTCCAGCAGTTCAGTCAGAGATTTAGGCAGAATCCCCCATTGTGTTATCCCTTCTGTTACAGAAGTCACAGGGGCCAAATATCCCACCTTCATGCTCCTGGAAACTTTCACTCAGACATGTGACCAAGACTCTTCAGCAGAAATTTTTCTTGAGAAATATGAGGACACCGAAAAATTATTCATGGTGATTTACTAGAGGTATTTATCTTAAGAGAGGGAGGCAATTCTCCTTATGCCCCATACTCATCTAAACTCATTTCTCCAGACTTGTAAAGACAGTCAAGTCCCAGAATGCTTTGGGGGGATTATATGGTCATACACAGAAGGAAAAATCCAATACAACAAAAGATTTGCATGAGTAGGAGGTATCCCAGATATCCCTTGTGTTGGACCTATACACCTCTTCACCTCCTTGTATAGCAGCAACTACATTTACCTTGGATAGTCAGATTCAATTCCCCTAAGCATCACTATAACCAAGAATTCCACTAGTCTACATGGCGCCTTTATGCAAATTAGGAAAAGTTGTCCCTTCTTTCAAGATACTTCACTGATATCTGTTAGAAAATTGTTATCATATACTGGTTTTATTAGAACAAGACACTTTACTGCCATAACCCAAAAAATTGTCTATATATAGATATATGTGCATATATATATACACACACACACATATATATATAAGATTCCATAATGTAAACAGCACACCTATGTGTGGCAGACATGACTATGAGCCCCTTCTTAGCCCGTTTTCCAATGGCATGAGGAATCAAATGGCTAGATGGAAGTTGTTGCTTCCCATTCAGTGGAACCATACTTTTTTTGTCTGGTGGAAGAAATCTTTTAGTACCAAGAATTTTATTTTTATTTATTTATTTATTTTTATGTTTAAATTTCTAGCTTTATTTTCATATTCTTAAAAAAAAAAAACTTGGTCCAAATAATTCTGTCAAAGGATTTTCCAGGCACCACACTGTTTTTCCATTACCATTTTCTTAAGTACCAAGAATTTGAAATTAGCAAAGCCTAAAGAAGGAAGGAACAGAGGATCAATAGGCTTAATAGTAAGAGGTGCCACTCCCAATTCCACCCATTGGTTTGTGGACCCACACAGCATTGCTGTATGCTATGGTCTGAATATTTGTGTCTCTCAGAAATTCATATGCTGAAACCTACCCCCCAAGATAATGATATTAAGAGGTGAGGCCTTTGGGAAGTAATTAGGTCATGAGGGCTCTGCCCTTATGAACGAGATCAGTGCCCTTATAAAAGAGGTTGAAGAGAGCTGTCTTGACCCCATTTCTGACATGTGTGGATGCAGCAAGAAGGCATCATCTATGAAGCAGAGCAGACACCAAATCTTCCAACATCTTAATTTTAGACTTCCTAGCCTCTAGAACTATGAGAAATAAATTTCTGTTGTTTATAAATTACCTAGTCTAAGGTATTTGTTACAGCAGCCTGAACTGACTAAGACATTATAGGAGAAACAGCACCAAATATTTGTCTCTGGTTCATAGCACATACTGCATCTACAGAACAGCACCCCAGATTGGCAAACTATCATTTCCTATGCTACATAATTGAATGTTCAATAGGCATTCTGCCATTCTGTAAAGGCAAACTGCTTTCCAGTGATGGGGCATGTGACACCTATGATCCCATGGGCATCAGTATACTGCCTTATTTCAGTAAAAGGTAAATTGATCAAAAGTAATATTTTAAAAGAGAGGTTGCTAATGAATAAAGTGTTCATTAAATTCATAGATGGTGGTGCTTACAGATGTATGGCAGTCAGTTAAATTCAAATCCAAAATAAATGTCTACTCCAATGATGACAAAAACTGGCCCTCCCTGAAGAAATGTAATCAGCTTGATACCAAGTGCCTTTCTGGTCCCCCGGAGTCGAGTACCACCTTGGAGGCCCATGTCTGGTTACTGCAGATGTCCAGTTGGACACTCAGCAGTGCAGTGGCAATAGCCAGGCCAGGCTTGGCGAGGGGAAGTCCATACACTTGAGCCCATGCATAGGTTATATTTGTCTCAGTGTGACCATTTTTTTCATGAGCTTATCGAGCAAGCACAAGAGTATCTCAAGGAATGTCCAACTTTATTGCAAATCTCTCTTATTCAGCCTCCACCAGGACCCGATAGCCACCAAAAGCTCTCTTTCAAAAGGGGGATTTTTGTTTCGCAAAGTGGATGTGCTTACGCTCAAACACCCTAGGGACCTCTGCTGTGACTTTTTTATTAGAATTTCCACAGTGTTTAGATTTCAATCAGTTACAGAGACTTTGAGTCCTATTGCATTCACTACGTCACAAAAGCCAAGTAGCAGAGCTGCCTGCCATGAAGCTTGGAATATTTAGCCTTTTCTAGTTCCAGGTCACAGTCAAAGCTTGCAGCCATTTGGGTCACCCTATAAATGAATCAAAGAAATACACCCAGATTATTGGTTGCTTCCAAAATCCAATAGGGCCTATCAAGTGTCATGTTTCTTTCTTTAATGGTATTGGGTGCAAGGTACAGTAACTTGTTCTTCATACTGGAAAAGATATTCCCATTTTCTTCAGACACATTTTCTTCTAAAGTCACTCCTACTTTCTGTTTCTGGGTTTTATCAACATGATACAATAACATAGTTGATTACCATATGCCCTGTGAAATATAGTGAGACAATCAAGTACTGTATGGACCAAATTGTGGCACAGAGCTCAAGAGTTTGTTGTAATCCTGAAACAAGATAAGTATACTATTGTTCCTGACAAGTGAAAATAAGCTTCTTTTGAGATTCTCTATCTTTTTTAAATAGTCTTTGTCAGATCAATAGATGCAAATCCAAAATTGTTTTTTTTGCTCCAAAAAAGAAACTACATCTGGATTGGCCTCTATGGTTTGCAAAACAGATTAAGTTCATGATAATCAACTGGATATGAGTGTTTGTGAAACATTTTCTGAGTCCTAGGTGAATTCTGCATGGGGCAAACAAGCTACTTCGGCATCTTTTAAGTCGTCCAAGGTAGCATTTTACTTTGCATCTCCTCCCCACCTCTCCCAGCCTCTACCCCAGGATTTACTCTTCTGATGGAGAGGTAGAGTTCTAAGAGTTTTCCTTAGTCCTTCCTACCAAAAATAGCTAGGGTGACCATATCATTTATCATCAAAACCAGGATATTTCTGACAGTAAAAGGGAGTACTATTAATAATTAAGCTGTAAAAACAGATATAAACTGGAACTCTAGGGGTCAGGAATCTGGTGTGGGGATTTGGTCATTTGCTGAGGTTATCAATACTGACACTACATTTAAGAATCAGGAAAATAATCATTACATAGGTTCAGGAACCCCCTGGCCTCCATAGGTCACACCTCTGTTACCTGATCTCTTTAAGCCTCCATTCTAACCAATGAACCACATTGATAATCCATCCCATCTCCTGGAATTAGCATTAGCTCACAGCCAGTGTCCAAAAATCCCTGAAAGGTCTGGGTATTTCCCTTTCCCCAGTACACAATTACACTGGCAAATGACTACAATTTCCTTTGTGGAAGTTTGGGAAGAAAATCATGGAACATATTTGTTATTACAGGGTTATTACAGGGTCCTTCCTTAAGTGTATCCAGCCTCCTCTCAATGCTCTGGGGATGTCTGTGTATGCACTCAGGTCTGAGAAGTAGGCGAAGAGCTGTGACTCTGCTGTGGTTGGCTTAAGGCAGGCTCTCCAAGTCTAGAGGGCTGTTGTTGTATTAATTAAATAGGACCTCCATGGGCTATTCTCTAGGGACTGTAACTATAGGTCTGGAGATAATCAGAGTTGGTGGGGTCAGGCACATAGCCTCAGATTTCCCTTGCTTGATAACTTCCTAAGGTAAATCCATTGCAAGGTCTTCAAGGAAGGCAGGAACAGCCTTATCCAAAAAGGGAGAAAAGCTATACTTTGACTCATTCAATTCCTTCCAAATATCCCTATTCCAATTCTTATAGAGCTACTCTTTTTCAATAACTGCTCTAATTTTCACATAAGAGACCAGGGAAAGCTGTGGATTTAATTGACATTATTCAACAACCCACTGTATGAAATTTTGAGTTTTATTTTTGGCCATTTCAGCCCAGTAGCTTCAAGACATAAAATATTTTGTGTGTTTATTTGCTTGTTTTTTTAAGCTTGTTCTTTTTTAATAGAAGTCTGTTGCCACTCACTAACTTCAAGCTGTCTGGCACCAACTGAAGCAACTACTCCATTCAACTTTCCTTGATCTCCTCATCCCAGGATTTATCATCCCATCAGGACACTTTGGAGAGTAAAAGGGGATGCTAATGAAAATTGTACTGGGATAACAGGCATAAAATATCCAGAAAAAACTGAACACATAATCACTTTTATTCATGCTCTTTATATTGCCTTAATGGCATTAGTCATGAGATTACCCAAAGTCTTATCATTAATGGGTATTTAGTCTAGGTGACCAGAGGTGATAATTCAATAAAATTTGAATGATTAGGCTATCGAAGTAGCATACTTTAATGCTAGTTTAATTTTATTGTCTTTAAGCCTAAGCATACTAGACAACCAATCCCAGATTCCTTGCATTTCCATCAGTGTCTGTTCCCAGAAGTTTCCTATCCTTACTCATTCTATCGATTTCTTATCAGTCAGAGTTCTTAGTATCAAACGATAGCTGACAGAGAGTGTTGGACCACCTGGACTCCCATTAGGTAACTGTTTACTGCCTAGGATGGCATATTCTGGAGTGTCTGGAAAATCAATGTGGGGCCATCTGGTTCCATGGTATCTGATACCAATGTTAGATCTACCAGGAAGACTGCACAACAGCTCTCTTTCAGCTATATTTTTGACATCTAATTATTATCATGAATTCTAATGGGCTCTAGACTATTCAAAAAAATTTACGCTAAGTATTTGCTTTCTACATTAATGAGCACATACTACTTAGTCATTTAAATGGGTGTTTTAGTCAAGGCAATCTATTTGTGCAATTTGCAGAGTTAATTGTGTAGTTTGAAGCTAAGCCTTTCTTTTAATACCCAGAATAAATGAGCTATTCCAGTGTATGTGAAAAGAGAATAAAGTACAATGCCAGTGAAATGGCAAATGTGGCAAAAGCAATCATTTTTATGCTTTGGAGAAAGGAACCAGGACAGGTCCTCTAGCTCTAGGGCAGAATTTTTTCTCATCAATAAGTGAAGTGTTAGATTAGGTAAACTATAAGGTAATTTCTAGTTTCATTATTTCTATGAGTCTATAAAATGCTAGCACGTGAAAATATCTGAATAATTTCCTATTCCTCAAGGTTAGAAAAGGATAGTTATTGTAGTTAATTAAAATGCATATGCTTACAAAATTTAAGGGGTTTTGTTTTTCCTGCTAGCAAGAGAGGTGGGCCAAAGGGAAAACAGCTATTGGGTTTATTCCATGCTTTGGCAAAAAGAAGTTAGTGTAGGAGTAGTTCAGGAAATCACTCTTTCACCATTCTAGAAGATTCTGAAAAGATTCTAAATATACTGGGGTACAGGGAGCCATCCATGTGGACACTGCAGATTTCAGTTTAGATATGGTGCTGTTGGCTCCCTCCTTTTTGATGTGGACTACACTCTACATATCCAGTTGAATTTCAGGCCTTTATCACTATAAGACTCTACTATTTGCAACAAGATACACATTTCCTATGTGGTACAGGAAGTTTTGCTTTGTGAAAATGAACATGACTCATGTCCCAAATGATGTGCTCCAGAAAATTAATCATTTTTTCATATTACTATTCTGAAAAGTCCTTTGAAAATTATTTAAATGACCCATCTTAGTACCTTTGATGACAAGTAATTGTGGCTTTCCTTTGGACTTAAGGTTTGTTGGAGAGTAAATGTTCCCCAGAAAATATATTTTTAAAAAGATGCTGAAGAAAAGAGATATTTAAAAGTGGATGTCTTAAAACTATTGTTGTGATTTAGAGACAGACATAGTTCATCTTCTACTATGTTGGCTTTTTGTGGGACTCTTGGATTTGATTAATGACAATGAAAAACAATACTATAAGATCAGGAAAGCATAGATTTGTCCTTTGAAAGTCATTTTTATTGAATTGCTCAAAGCTACTGAAATTATACTTGTCAAATAAAACACTGTAATTTGATGTTCCTTTATTTGGAATCTAGTTTTCACAGTTGAAAATTCGGGCTTTGATCTTTACTTGTGAATTACTTAACATAGTCCTGAACATGTTCAATTTTTAAAGAAATTATTGTGTTCTACTTCTGGAACGAATTTCCCCAGGGCTTCCTTAATGGTCTATGTTTTAATGCATGATAGTGTTAAAATTTTCCAATTTGATCAATTCTTTTTAAATTTGAATGAGATTCTGCTTTTCCTCATGTACTCAGATAATGCCATTGACTCACAGTCAGTAGGGCATATACTTTGAACAGATTTTGCCATGGTGGTGATGAATCCATCCAGACCCAGACACCCTTGGCTACTTTTCCATGTGACTGAGGATGCTCCTGATTAGCTAGGACATATGTCTAGTCTTTAGCTGTGGAACAGAGAGAAAACTGGAATTTCACACTGGGCCTACTCTCAGCCTGGGTCACCATGGTATCATCTTCAGACCGGCAGAATGAACTAATAGCAGATCATTATCTTCGTCTCTGAAGTATATTCAGGTTTTCTCTTTCCAATTTCTTAGGTCGGAATAATTTTGTTCGCTAATATTTCGTAGCTTAGGTTGAGTTTCAAGCCAAGGACATTACTGCAAGAGTAGCAAGAATAGAAAATCAATACCATATTGATTGCCAGTGAAAATGGCTATGAATAACTTCAGTTACTTCTTTGTAGCTTAAGGCTCATTGTCCTGTCTTCTGCATTTATGGCTCTCTGAGTTTCTATAGTGAAAATGTTGAGATTTATTCAAAGACCTAGAAAAAAATTATTATGTCTTGGTTTGTAAATTCCTAAATGGTGTACTTAAAAAAAAAATCTTTCAACATGGACCTAAAAATAATTATTTTCTACTTTAGCTTTTTGACAACAAAAATGTCATTTTCTTAGTCATATTTGTAATAAAGTGGTAATGTTTAGCCTGATCTAATTTAAGGTCAAAATATTTACCTGTTTGCAATATTTTCACTCAATTTCAGTACATTAAAAATTATATTGTTTGTATAATAATGTATTTATTTTAGACTTAACATTTCTTTTAAACATCAAACATGAAAGACAATATTTAGCTAACCTATTAACATAGAAATATTTTAAATTGTAGGGAAATCACAGAGAACCAGGTCATGCTTTAAATATTTTGGGGCTTAGGAAAATGTATTTATTAGCTGTCAGAATGTAGGATGGGAGGAGGATAGGATGAAAGAATCTGCCTGGTTTGATAGGCTTCTGGAGAAATATGATTCTGTAGAGAGAGGGCAGCTCTTTGGGTCTCCCCAAATTGCAGACTCAGGGACATTGATTCTGACTCCACCTTTGGGAAGGCCTATTCTGAAAAGAACCAGAATATCTTGCTGTCATTTTCGACACCAAATCACTCATGACACTTTTGTTGCAAGCAACAGAAGTGACCTTAGCTAATTTAAATGAAAGAAATAATACAGTGGTGGGATATGGATATTTCCAAAATCCAGGAAATAATGTAAACCCAGACTTCAAAAAGACAGGAACTAGAACAGCTTTGGCCATCTTGGTGTCCATTGAAGTTCAGACTCAGGAATGAAACAGCATCAATTATTTTCCATCCCTTTCTTCCTTCCTTTGACATTCAAATTCTGGGAGGGAGAGTACAATTGATCTAGTTAGGGTCCTGGGCCTGGGGTAGGCAAGACTCTTTGACATACTGTTATGCCTTTATTCATGGTGGATGGGCAGAGGTCTCAAAGGGAAAGTAGGAAACTTCCCAAAAGAAGGGCAGAAAATCCCCTAACAGATATCCCCTACAGGTAGTATTTTTCTTACCCTAACCTTTTAGGATTTGTGTTATTCATTGTCCCAATATCCTCTTCTCTCCATAGTCTTGTACTTTTGACACTAATCTCAGTGCTTCCCCAACCCTTTCCTCTATAGGCTCACTTCCTAGAATGGATTTTAACACATTGAGTGTCACACTAGAAAAAAAAATTTTTCCTTGGGGCCACGGTGTTTTATTATGAAAGTAGAATAAAAACTTTGAAAACAAAATGATCCTTTCTAATTTAATGAAAAATTTGTCATTTTTAATTGTTTTCTGTGCATGAGTTATATGCAACTTGAAAAATAGTTCTCGTGGCTCCCAAGATGAAGAGATGTGTGAGTTACATATGCTTCACGAGTCCCCGGGCTCAAAACTAGCATGAGTTAAGTACAAGTCACATGGCAGTTAATGTGTTAAAACTCTAGTCCATCTTTGAGAAGACTATGCATTGAGAATCTCTCACTTTGGTTAGGCTATTCTTCCTGGTTTAGTTCTAGCATAGGTTCTGCCTTGTTCTTGAGATCCAATCTTTCAGTTTCTGAGACTCCAGTTCTAGTGACCAGGACCTCGTCTTATTTTCTGGATCTGAGTTAGACTGGGACCTTGCTTTGCTTCTTGCCAGTTCCTCATCCCTACCAGAGGCTTGAGTGCTTCCTGAACTTCCAATGTGTGCTTGGTGCCCTGTTCTCTACTACTGAACTCCTCTGGGGCTCTCTGCCTGACTACTTCTTGATTTCCCAGCACTGTACTTTTATGAGAATACTTTTGATATTCCTGGTGTGATACTGCTGATGCCAACTAATTTTCTGCCAAATTCTCTCGCTCTTTTTAAATTCAGAAACTCCTCTTTATACAGTTCTGGCTCATCTAGTATTCCTATTTAATTTTATCTTTTAAATTTGGTTTAGTAAATATTGAATAAATATAAAATCCTAATGATAATATATGTAAAATTGAAAGAAATGTCAAATAATGATTCTCAATGTACTCACCATCCAGTTTAAGAAATAGGATGCAATGTCATTCTTACTGAAGGTAACTCTCTGCCTGACTGATTAGAATGGGCCCATTCCATCTTTGAAGTCAGGGAAACTATGTTAGAATCTCAGCTCCAATACTATCTGTGTGATCTTGAATAGGTTACTGTGCCTCTCTAAGCTTTAATTTAAATCCATGGGTTTAAGTTAGATGACAACATAGTTAGTACTCATTGATATAAATATACCTCCTTTACCTGATGGCTCTCAGTGAGTGTGTCCAGCACCCTGCCTTTCTCTTCCTTCTCTCCACGGCTGTAACCCACCTGCCTACTCTGTCACTAGGTAGGATGCTCTATGGTAGTCAAATCAGATATCCCTAAATCCTTTTCAATTGAATAAAAGATTGGCCTTAGTGTAGAGCCCAGCAGGGATCTAGGGATCCTAACTATGCATAAGAAATATACAGAGGGTTGTCACTATTTGAAGATTCATTATTCATACCCCCAAGTTATAAGGTTACACAGCAGGTATCATGGCAGGATATCATTTATCCATAACCTGACCACTTAAACATTAGTCCTATTTAATAATCCCTCCTGTCTCAACACCAGGTTTTACTCCAGCCTAGTAAGTCATCTTCTTTGTTGGTCAGTCTTTCCTGGAGTACATGTCTCAATTGTAGAATTTCCTTGGCTAGATGTTTATTTATTTAAACGTCTCTCTTCACACTAAACAGAGCTTCTTAAATGTAGGGCTCTTCCTTGCTTTTTATCTTGTTGTCTTCCTGTACTCAGTACTGTGGCTAGCACATGGCAGATACTCCATAGATGTTTGTTTCATGAAAGGTGCAGAGGCAGGATCCAACCTGCCCAACTTTTCTTAACAAAACTTTGATCTAAAAATAGCATTTAAGTATTACAGGTGCAAAGAAACCAGCTAACATTGCTGCTTTGGTACTTAAAAATAACCAATAATCAAACTTGAACATGTGATTCATGGAAAGATACAATGAATTGTACGCTTTAATTGCCTTCCTGTATAAATTTTAAAACTCTTCCCCTATATTCCAAACTTCTGTCTACTAAGATATCCTATTGTTCTTACTTCCCAATTCTGACTCTCTGTTTCAGTCTGGTCTTGTCTGTTCTTGAGTGGGCAGAGGGAATACTTTATATTCAGCCTGAAACAGGAAGCAGGAGCTCTTAATGGGGACACTGCATCTGCCACCCCACATTCCCCACCTCCAGTGATGTCACAATATGGATGTGGGGAATGCTCTAGAAATGTTAGCAGACAGAATCAAACCCATAAGTTAGTTCATTTCAGCTTAAATGGATATGTCCAAGTGAATTGCCACCCACATCTGAAATTCCCAGGTTTTTATAGTACCAGTTTTTTTTCTTCTTAAAAGAAACCTTATTCTGCTACCAATAAAAATTACTCAAAATCTCAACAATTGTGACACTGTCTCACAATGATCAATAAGAGTCTTTTAGAATCCAATTTAGAAAAAAGTCTATAAATATATATAGTACAATGTTGCTTTCGATTATGAAAAAACAGAATTTAACACAGATTTTAAAGAGGACATAATAAGTACATTAACTGGTACTATGTGGGGGTTGATTCTGTAGTGGATGAACAGCTCAGAATACTGAAAGAGCAGTATTTCTCCGCATGGGTGGTGGGCGGGAAGGAGTGTCTCATATGCATGCAGCTAAGTGGCAAATATGTTTGTGATTTTAATGCAGCAGAAAACATTGGTAAAGCTTATGAGCATGAAACAACTACACATAGACTGTGTTAGCCTGCATACATTAAAGCAAGGGTCAGTAACCTAGAGCCCACGGTTACTTCTGGCTCACGTAAGTCCTAAACAACCCATGGTCCAGCTCTTACCAGTCCAAACACATTGGCAGTTTGAGGTATTGTAACTTTCCTTTTTCCATAAGTCCATGGGATCTAACCAACATTGTATCACTCAATTCCATCACAATTTCCTGAATTTAGAATTCAACTGGGGTTGGCTTTATATGATGAAGAAGTAGAGAGTTGATATTTTGATGAATAAATCCCAAATTTTGTCATTCTTAAAAAGATGAATTTCTAGGCTTTTTAGGCATACTGTGCTTTTAGTTTTTCTTCTATTATTAGTTCTTATGTGTTTAAAAGCCTTAAGAAAGTGAAATCTACGTGTTTTGGAGGGTGAGGGAGATACAATCACATTCAAAAGCAATTTGAATTCTGGAAGTCATTTTTAAGTGAGGATAATTATTAAGTGCAGTAGATAAAAGAGTAATCTGAAAATGAAACAGCCATCACATAAGAAACATCAATCAAATAACAACCTTTAAATATAAAAGTAGCTTGAAAATGTATCAGGGTGGGATAACAAGGGGATTAGCCAATGGGAATACTGTAGGAAAAAGACAACACTCTTGGAAAAAGACAATCTGGCAAGCCAAGGCACCTTATTTATGGAACAATTCAATTGGAACAATCGCTTTCAGAGTTTGATCTCAGAGGTTTGGGGAAGGTTTGTCTGCAAAATTCTCACCCACCTTTTAGTATCTTCTTCTCTTGAAATTCTTGCAGTATTCTTGGGGGGCGAGGAGTATGTGGGGTTGTGTCCAACAAGTGTCGTGATATAAGTTGCAAATATCCCTGGAAGTGGTAATGCATTATGTTACTATTAATGGTGAATTATTTAATCAGACACCTAAAGGATTGGGAGTTCAATGATAATTAAGAGGAGGAGGTAATTTTGGAACATAGACCACTGCGCTGGGAGTATGAGAGCCCTGGGCTGGGATAGGAAAGAGGGGAAGGATTCCAGTGGGATAGAGAAAGTGGAAGGATGGTGAAACAGTAGTTATGGCGGAGGGATGCAGAAAAGAAGATATTTTATTTAAATCACCTTTTCACCTTAGGAAAAGACTTTTAGTTTTAGTTCTCTAAACTTAGGACAAGGATGATATTTTATACTATCTGGTAGTTCTTCCAAACACCTGATACAATTTAAAGTAGAGAGAACACAAACTTTAGAGTTAGGATCTAGTTTTAAACCATTTCCACCTGAGGCAAGTTACTTAAACTCTATGAGTCTAACTGGAGCTAACAATATGTCTAGTAGACATATGTTGGTTGCCTACATAGCACTCAGTTCTCTTGTCTTTTTTCCTAAGAAAACCCCATATTTCCCACGCAGTGGCAGTCTGGGAAGGATTAAACCCAATCCAACTCTAAGAATTGGCTTTGATGGATTCAAGCAAATCACTTCATACCATCACTTCATACTCTTTCTGCTTAGAGAGACATTTTTGGGGGGCATCTGGGATGCATGCTGACTCTTCCAAGACATCTACTATAAGAGATACTCTCTATCCCTATGTATGGTGTGGTGTGCTGATGTGACTCTTGAAATGACGGTAGCTGTTTTGCTACCATGAAGGATGCCAGCTGAACTTGAATTTGACAGATGAGTCAGGGCACAGCTGAGAGAACTGAAAAGAAATCCAGCCAGACTAGTGTTGAAATTGTACCTGAAGCCTGAAGCCTCACCTACTATTGTAATTTTTAGTTATATGAGCCAATAAATTCCTTTTATTACTTAAGGTAGGTTTTGATTTAGGTTTTCTGTTATTTGCAACCAGAATATTGCTAACCAATGCATGAATTTCATATGGTAGAATCTCATATGGTATGATAGGTTTATGGCCCATCACAGTATTTGGTATATAAATACTAGTTTGACTAACATTTCTCTATTAGTTCCTTTTAAAAAATTAATTTAACAAATATCTAGTGAACATCCATTATCCCATTATGTATAAGTTATGAGGCTAAGTTCTACGGCTGTGAAGATAAACAAGAGTGGATCTCTGTTCTTAAGGATGACTACTGACTAGTTTGTTTCCAGTAATATCTAGGATGTCACTAAAAAAGTGTAAGCAGAAGAGACTGAGTTCTTTCATCTGGGATAGAAAGTTAGGTTACCCAGAACGTAAAAAGTTAATTCTTGAATATATAAATATTGGCTATAATGTTAGTTTACCTGAGTATATTAATATTGACTACAATAAATAAGGCAATCTATTTATTTCCAATCTTTTGAAACTGACAAATAGTATATAGTCAATGTTAGATAGATTTTAGCTGTGCTTTCCACTTTTTCACAAAATTCCAACTGTGAAGAGTTCCTCTTAATATCTTTTTAAAATGTAGACATTCTTCTGTGATTCAAAAAATAGTTTAGTAAGTACAGCACAAATTTCAATATGTCCTATTTAAGTAAATTTAATATAGCTCAAAAAACCCTGCAGATATCTCATAACACGGAAGCTTTTATTCAAGACTTTCAGTTGAACTGCTGCTGCTGCTAGTATTTTCAGAGTGGGAGAGTGCTATTTTGAAAGCCAAAATACAGTTGCTATTATGAACATTTTTTAAAAGATAGCAATACGCATCAGTAAATATTACTTAAAATTCAATTGGCTTTTGTAGTGATGTAGGTTTGCTCCTTAATAGTTTTGGTAATACTACCTGGTATACTGTTATGATTCTATCTAAAGTTAGAAAGTTTAATATGCATCACTTCTTACAGTAGCATCACACTCAATTGGGTATTATAACAATTATTTGCATAACATAACTTTGCAAAGTTGATCATCATAACTTCCTTCTTCTATGACATTCTTTGCAAACGAGGAGCACTAAAGTGGGTGGATCATCCTCAAAAGTAAATTTATGATGGAGAATGCACCAATAAGAGATTTAAAAATTTATCAATGATATAGTAATTGGCCTGGTTTCAAAAACAAGTACAGGACACAAGCTATGTCTAAAATCATGTTCCCTATTATCTCAATGCAATCCACCTCAGCCAAAGGATGTACTACTCTCTTTAAGAATATCAAATGATAAGGACTGGAGAAAAATGGCAGTCTGATAGAGTCCTACCACCGTACCGCTCCCAGGGAAGGAGGTGAAAAACGCCAGCGGCTACCTGTGAGCACGGACCGCTCACTCCGAAAACAGCATTATGCATTACAGAGAAACAACGCCGAACGCCCAGCCCAAGAAAACAGATACAAAATTTTCACAAAGATCGGAGGGCGCACGGAGCACAATAGAGCCCAGAGCGCGGGAAGGACGCGCTCACCAGGTCCGCGCAGCGCGACCTGCCCCCCAAGCGGTTACGCGCCTCCCCATACACGCAGTCAGGGACAAGCCCAGAGTTGGGGCAAAGCGGTGGCGCAAGGCAGCAAACCCTGTGGAGAGAAAGCAATTGCGAGAGCCAAACACAACTCGCAGCTGCAATATACAGAGACCACGCAGGGCTGGGGAGGAACTGGGCAGGGACAGAGCGGACATACAGCTTCCTGGGATAGTGCGCGGGAACCCACAGGCCGGCACTGCGCCACTAGAAGTCAGCGGGATTGGGCCCAGGAGTTTAATGGAGAGTGGGACACGCCCTTAGAGGCTGCTAGCAACTGCCGCCGCCACCGCGGCCGGGGGAGAAAAGCTGCGCTCCCGGCGCAATTGGAGCCCTGCTGTGCACCAGGCTGGTGGCGGAAGCCATCTTTAAAGCCTTCTGCCCAGGTCTCTAGCTCTGCCCTGCCACATCCCGGGGGCTCATTCCCTGGGGCAAGACAGGCTTTGCCCTTGGTGGCCAGGGACAGCTGCCTCCGTGGGTTCTAGGTGGGACGAGATCCCGGAACTGTAGTGGCAGGACCTTTGTGTATTGGAAACAGTTTGCAGCTCGTCCATCTGGTCCTGCTACCCCAGCTCTGGCCTCCAACAAGTCTGCTACGTGCTGGTCCTAGTGCCCGCCCTTCAGGTCCCAGCCCTCCTGTACCCCAGAGATCGCTCATTTTGAAGGTTGCTGGCTATAGTGACTCATTTGGTATAACCGCTGGTTCCCAAAACAACCAAATACCTCAAGAGCCACAGGCTGAACCACAGCAGCTCCCCATAATCCTGCCCACTTCATTAGGGAATTTCGCGCCATCCAAGAGCGCTTCCAGCGGCCACTACTCCCCCCTCCCCATGGGAACATCCCCCCGGTGGAGACTGCTGGGGATAGAGACGGCCACCCGCCTCGCCTTGGGGTCTAGTGGTGGAAAAGGGGTGCACAATTGGAGATTCCCCTATCAACCAGTATCACATGGAGACGCACATCAGAAGGGCAGACACACGTGGCTAGATAAGCAACCTCTGAGCTGTGTAGAATTTTCCCAATTCAGCTCTCACACTGCAGCCAAAAGAAATTGTGTTTCTACCTGCACCTCAGGAGGAGGAGAGTCAAAGTAACCCCTAGGGGCTACAAGGCCCCTCCCAAAGCACGGGGCTTTCGCATACCCCAACTGGGGGATCAGAGTCTGCCACGGACATAACAGAATACCTAGCTAATAGGGAGCTGTGGACTCATATCCTCAAGTACAATTCACTAGCTGAGAGCCCAAGCTGGGAGGTCATTCTCACCACACTCCACCAGGAAGAGGAGAAGACAACAGGCCAAAGATAACTCAAGATCCACCAAACTTGCTAAAATACACCTAAGGCAATACAGGCCACTACTTCTCTCCCTGGCTTTGCCAAGGAATGAAAATTGTGGGCCTGGAGACAGGGCCATAAACTAGCTCTAACACCCCCAGCTCTCGACCAAGAGGCCAGATGAGAAAAAACCAGCGAAAGAACTCAGGGAACATGAAAAATCAGAGTGAAAAGTCACCCCCAAAAGAAACCATCAGTTCCTCAGCAATGGATACCAACCCAAATGAAATGTGTAGAATGACAGAACAGGAATTTCGTTTATGGATTATAAGAAAGCTCAATGAAATTCAAGAGAAAATTGAATCCCAGCACAAAGAAACCACAAGAAAAATGCAAGAAATGAATGAAAAATTCTCCAAAGAAATAGAAATATTATGGAAAAATCAAATAGAAATCCTAGAAATGAAAGAAGCATTCAAGGATCTACAAAACACAGTGGAAAGCCTTAAGAATAGGCTGGACCATGCAGAGGAAAGAATTTCAGAGCTAGAAGACAACTCCTATGCCCTAAATAAATCAGCCAAAGAGAAAGAACACAAAAACAAGAGGCATGAAAAAAGCATACAAGAAATGTGGGATTATGTAAAGAGGCCAAACATAAGGATCATAGGCATCCCTGAGGGAGAGGAAGAAAATTCGCGTGGGCTGGAAAATCTATTCGAAGGAATAATAGAGGAAAATTTCCATGGCTTAGCCAGAAATCTCGATATACAAGTACAAGAAGCACACAGGACTCCTGGGAGACTCAACGTGAAAAGGCATTCACCACGCCACATAATCATTAGACTGACCAAAGTAAACACAAAAGAGGCACTCCTCAGAGCTGTAAGATGAAAAGAGCAGGTAACCTATAAAGGGAAACCAATCAGATTAACTGCAGATTTCTCAGCTGAAACCTTACAAGCCAGAAGGGAATGGGGAGCCATCATCAGTCTCCTAAAACAAAACAAAGGCCAACCCAGAATTCTGTATCCTACCAAACTAAGCTTCTTATATGAGGGATAAATAAAGACCTTTCCAGATAAGCAATCACTGATAGAATTTGCGAAATCCAGACTGGCCTTGCAAGAAGTGCTTAGACCTGCATTATACACTAACCAGCGCAACAGACACCCACCAATGTAAAACTATGCAAAAGCTAAAACCCCAGAAACCAGATTCCACAATGATGCAAGGGGTGAAACAAAAGACACCACCCAATAGAATAATCAGAAATTTACCCCAAATATCAATTCTCACAATAAATGTAAATGGCTTGAACTGCCCATTGAAGAGACATAGGCTGGCTGAATGGATTAAAAAATACAAGCCAAGTATCTGTTGTCTTCAGGAAACACACCTTACACACAAAGATGCATTCAGACTCAAGGTGAAAGGATGGAATACAATTTTCCAGGCTAATGGAAATCAAAAGAAATCCAGAGTAGCCATCCTTATTTCCGATGATATAAACTTTAAAGCAACAAAAGTAAAGAAGGACAAAAATGGACACTATATAGTGGTGAAGGGAAAAATCTTACAAGAGGACTTAACAATCCTAAACATTAATGCACCCAACACAGGAGCGCCCAGGTACATAAAGCAAATACTGCTAGATCTAGACAACATAATAAACAGCAATGCCATAATAGCAGGGGACTTCAACACCCCACTGATGGAACTGGACAGATCCTCCAAACAAAAAACAAATAGAGAAACAAAAGACCTAAACAGGACTCTAGAACATTTGGGCCTAACAGATATCTACAGAACACTCCACCCAAATAACACTGAATTTACATTCTTCTCATCAGCTCATGGAACTTTCTCTAAAATTGACCACATCCTAGGCCACAAAACAGATCTAAACAAATTCAAAAAAATAGAAATCATACCACGTATCTTTTCAGACCACAGCGGAATAAAATTAGAAATCAATTCCAACAGAAACTCACATCTCCATCCAAAAACTTGGAAACTAAACAATCTGTTGCTGAACGACTATTGGGTCAAGGAGGAGATTCAAATGGAAATCAAAAGATTCTTTGAACTAAACGATAATGGGGACACAAGTTATCAAAATCTGTGGGATACAGCAAAAGCAGTCCTGAGAGGAAAACTTATCACCTTAAATGCCCACATCCAAAAGACAGAAAGGTCACAAATCAGTAAACTAATGAATCATCTTAAGGAAATGGAAAAGGAAGAGCAAAGCAATCCTAAAGCCAGCAGAAGAAAAGAAATAACCAAGATCAGAGCAGAATTAAATGAAATCGAGAACAAAAGAACAATACAGAAGATTAATAAAACGAAAAGTTGGTTCTTTGAAAAGATAAACAAAATAGACAGGCCACTTACCAGGTTGACCAGAAGCAGAAAGGAAAGGACTCTAATAAGCTCAATTAGAAATGAGAAAGGAGAAGTCACAACTGATACCATGGAAATACAAAACATCATCTTCGAATACTACAAAAATCTCTATGTCCACAAACACGAAAACGTGGAGGAAATGGACAAATTCTTAGAAACATACTTCCTCCCTAGACTCAACCAGGAAGAAACAGAATTTCCAAACAGACCAATATCAAGCTCTGAAATCGAAACAGTAATAAAAAATCTTCCCACAAAAAAAAGTCCCAGACCAGATGGGTTCACACCTGAATTCTACCAAGCCTACAAAGAAGAACTGGTGCCTATACTGCAGAAATTATTTGAAAATATCCAGAAGGATGGAATCCTCCCAAACTCATTCTACGAAGCCAATATCACCTTGGTACCAAAGCCAGGAAAGGACACAACAAAAAAAGAAAACTACAGACCAATATCCCTTATGAATATAGATGCAAAAATTCTCAATAAAATCCTGGCAAACCGAATTCAAATGTACATCAAAAAAATAATTAATTAGGTGGGCTTCATTCCTGAGATGCAGGGATGGTTCAACGTACACAAATCTATAAATGTAATTCACCATATAAATAAAAGCAAGAACAAAGATTATATGATCCTTTCAATAGATGCAGAAAAGGCTTTTGACAAAATCCAGCATCCTTTTATGACAAGAACTCTTAACAATATAGGCATAGATGGCTCATACCTCGAAACTGTTAAAGCCATATACGATAAACCCACAGCCAATATCATACTGAATGGGGAAAAATTGAAAGCATTCCCCCTTAAAACTGGCACCAGACAAGGGTGCCCACTATCTCCACTTCTTTTCAACATAGTGCTGGAAGTCCTGGCCACAGCAATTAGAAAAGACAGAGAAATCAGGGGCATCCAGATGGGGGCAGAAGAGGTCAAATCTTCACTATTTGCAGACGATATGATATTATACCTAGAAAACCCCAAAGATTCAACCAAGAGATTACTGGAATTGATAAATGAATTCAGCAAAGTCTCAGGATACAACATTAATACACACAAATCCATAGCCTTCATATATGCCAATAACAATCAAGCCGAGAAACAAATTAAAGATGCAATACCTTTCACAATAACACCAAAGAAAATTAAATATTTAGGAACATATCTAACTAAGGAGGTCAAAGACCTACATAGAGAGAATTATGAAACACTGAGAAAAGAAATTGCAGAGGATGTAAATAGATGGAAAGCCCTACCATGCTCTTGGATAGGCAGAGTCAACATAGTGAAAATGGCTTTGCTACCTAAATTGATTTACAGAATCTATGCAGTCCCTATCAAAATACCAACATCATTTTTTGCCGATCTAGAAAAAATAATTCTACGCTTCATGTGGAACCAGAGAAGACCCCGTCTAGCCAAAGCAATCTTAAGCAAAAAGAACAAATTGGGAGGCATCTATCTACCTGACTTCAAACTATACTACAAGGCTACAGGAACCAAAACTGCATGGTATTGGCACAAGAACAGACATGTAGACCAATGGAACAGGACTGAGAACCCAAATATAAAACCAACTTCTTACAGTCACCTGATCTTTGATAAATTCCAGAAAAACGTACACTGGGGAAAAGATTCCCTATTCAACAAATGGTGCTGGGAAAATTGGATGGCCATATGTAGAAGACTGAAACTGGACCCACACCTCTCACCTCTCACAAAAATCAACTCACAATGGATAACAGATCTAAACCTAAGACATAAAACCATAAGAATTCTCGAAGAAAACATTGGAAAAACTCTTATGGACATTGGCCTAGGCAAAGAATTTATGAAGAAGACCCCCAAAGCAATCACAGCAGCAACAAAAATAAATACATGGGACCTGATCAAATTAAAAAGCTTCTGCACAGCCAAGGAAACTATCACTAGAGTGAACAGACAACCTTCAGAATGGGAGAAAATATTTGCATGCTACACCTCTGATAAAGGGCTGATAACCAGAATCTATACAGAACTTAGGAAAATCAACAAGAAAAAATCAAACAACCCTATTAAAAAATGGGCAAAGGACATGAACAGAAACTTCTCAAAAGAAGACAGAATAATGGCCAGCAAACATAAAAAAGTGCTCAACTTCTCTAATCATCAGGGAAATGCAAATCAAAACCACAATGAGATATCACTTAACTCCAGTGAGATTGGCTCATATAAAAAAATCCCCAAACAGCAAATGTTGGCGGGGATGTGGACAGATAGGAACACTCATACACTGCTGGTGGGACTGCAAATTAATACAACCTCTATGGAAAATAATATGGAGATACCTCAAAGAATTAAAAGTAGAATTACCATTTGACCCAGCAATCCCACTACTGGGTATTTACCCAAAGGAAAAAAAGACATTTTATAATAAAGATATCTGCTCACGAATGTTCATAGCAGCACAATTCACAATTGCAAAGATGTGGAAACAACTCAGGTGCCCATCAATACACGAGTGGATTAATAAAATGTGGTATATGTATACCATGGAGTATTACTCAGCAATAAGAAACAATAGTGAATTAACACATCTGGTATTATCCTGGTTGGAGCTAGAACCCATTCTTCAAAGCGAAGTGTCACAGGAATGGAAAAACAAGCACCACTGGTACTCACCATCAAATTGGTACTAACTGATGAACACTTACATCACACAGGGCAATAATATTCATCAGGGGGCGGTCAGGCGGGAGGGGGGTGGAGGGGATGGGAAAAACTCTCACTGAATGGATGTGGGGAGCACAGTTTGGGAGATGACCACGATTGTGGCTCTGACACGGGCAGTGCATGGGCAATGTGTATAGCCAAAGTGTTGTACCCCCATGATATTCTGAAATTAAAAAAAAAAAGAAAAGCAAGATTTCACCATCCTAAAAAAAAAAAAAAGAAAAAAAAAGAATGTCAAATGATAAGTTGGCCTATAAATGAAATTTCAATAAGGAGTTTCAGTAAATTGCATCTGTTTTGACTTTCATAAGCAGAAATTGATCAGCAATGAGTGTAAGAAACTGGTATAATTTCTCTTCAAGATAGAAAAAATATCTATGTAATGATTTTTAAGGAACTAATGTCTTTTCTACAAATGGTGATTAAAAAGAAAAGAAGGAAGATGAGGTAACAAAATAAGGAGCAAACACATGTTATGCTTATCACCACCTTGATGTTTCATTTAATCTATGGCTGATGAATAATAAAATGTTCTGTGTTTCCATGGAAGTCTGGGTAAAATATGAGAAGAAAAGAAAAATTGTAAAATAATTTTAAAAAATGTTCTGTGTTGCCCAATAGTTTGAGCTAACTTCTTTTCAAATCTACTGTTTGATTGAACAATATAACTGCTCCCCAAGTTTTCTGGATTTTTCACAATTCACATAATAAAATGTTGGATAAGAAAAATTTTGCTTTACATTTAAATATCAAGAGAGAGGTAAATATCAAGAAAAGACAAGCTGGCCAGCAGCTATTACAAAGAAAAGTACTTTGTTCCCTGTTTCATGCTGTTGTTTTGTTTTTTTCTCTTTGTGATTTGTGCTGTATCAGCCTGAGGACAATTCCAATGATGCATGGCTCTGTCTTCTCTTCTTCCTCATCTTCATATTAAGTGTTTGTTAATTTATGCAGAATTCAAGTAATTTAAGACCTTTTAGTACTAAGTGGGTCCTTGGGCACCTATGATTAAAAATAAAGGTCATTTCCAATCTGGAAAACATGGCGTAGACCTGTTTGTCCTGCTTCTCTGCACTAAGCACAACAGTAATCCTTGGAAATGGTGCAAAAGATAACAAAAGGAGAACTCTAAAATGTGGTTAGAAGGCGGCAAGGTAGTTTGGGACTCCAGGACTACAGAACAGCACAGTGGCAGGGTGTCTTATGTACCCCTACCCAACAGAGGAAGGCCACCCAGATCTAGGTTGACTTTCAACCTAGCAATAGAAGGCAGCCCAGGTAGGCTCTTTTCTTTCCCTGGATCATACTGGAGTCCCTCTGACAAGATAACGTGAGCCTGATGCCACCAGCAAGGGGGATGGATTGGGAAACCACTAGAAATAAGTGACTGGAGGAGGAATTCTCCTCTGCTGGGCCAAACCTCCCCTTTCCCGCTAAGTGATACCCAGGTAGGCAGGCAGAACTAGCAGGAGAGACCCAACAGCCTAGTCTTGGAATCCTCTTTGTCTTTACAGGCCTGAGACTCTTTTCCCCCACTTAGAGACACCAGAGCAGCAGGTGGAGGTGGGGGAGGGGACAGACCAGTAGTGGCACCTCTTCTAAAGATTAATTAACACTAATTTTGCACAACCTCTTCCTGAAAATAGAAGAGAAGAGGACACTCCTCAACTTATTTCACAAGGCCAGTATTACCCTGAGAGCAAAACCAGACAAAGGCAGCACCAAAAAGCAAATAAAAACCAAAAAAACCAAAAGCTATGGGTCAGTATCTCTCATGCATGTAGATGCAACAATCCCCAACAAAATATTAGCAAACTAGCCAGGCATGGTGGCATGTGTCTGTAATCCCAGCTACTTGGGAGGTTGAGGTGGGAGGATCCCCTGACCTTAGGAGTTCAAGGCCAACCTGAACCATAGCAAGACCTTGTCCCTAAAAAAAAGAATAAAAAATATTAGCAAACTTGTTCTAAGAATGTGTTAAAAAATTAAACACCATAACCAAATAGGATTTATCCCAGGCTGGCAAGATTGGTTAAATGGTTAAATATTTTAAAAATCAATGTAATATACCATATCAATAAGCTAAAGAAGAAAAATCATAGGGTCATATCAATGGATGCAGAAAAAGCATTTGACAAAATCCAACATCTGTTTGTGATAAAAACTCCCAGCAAATTAGGAATAGAGGTGAATTACCACAACTTGATAAAGAGCATCTACAAAAAAAATCCTACAACTAACATCATACTTGATGGGAACAAGGCCAGGATATTCACTCTCACCACTTTTAATCAACATAGTACTGGAAGTTCCAACCACTGCAATAAGGTGAGAAAAATAAATAAAAGGCATACTGCTTGGAAAGGAAGACTAAAACTAACTCTATTGGCAAATGACATGATTGTCTACACATAAAATACCATGAAATCTAAAAAAAGAAAAATAAAAAAACCTCCCACAAACTTCTAGAACTTGTGTGGGAGTTCAGCAAGATCATTAGATATAAGATCAACACACAAAAATCAATCATTTCTATATACCAACAATGAACATGCAGAAACTAAAATTAAAAACACAATACCATTTACAGTTTCTCCAAGGAAAATTAAATACTTACATATACACTAACAAAAACATGTACAGAATCTGTATGCTGAAAATTAGAAAATGCTGATGGATAATATCAAGAAGACCTAAATAAGTTGAGAGACATACCACATCATTGATTGAAAAATTCAACTGAGTAAAGATGCCAATTCTCTTCAAATTTATCTATAGGTTTGATGCAATTCCTATCAAAACTCTGGCAAGAAATTTTGTAGACATAGACAAGTTTATTTCAAAATTTATATGGAGAGAAAAAGGCCCTAGAATAGCTTTAAAAAATGACAAAAAAGAATCAAATGGGAACAATTACTCTACCTAATATTAAGTCTTACTATAGTTATAGCTACAGTAATCAAGAATGTGGTATTGGCAGAGAGATAAACACGTAAGTCAGTGGAAGAGAACAGGGAACTCAGAAATGGCCAAAAATATGCTCAACTAATTTTTGACAAAGGGGCAAAATCTATTCAAAGGAGGAGTGATAGACTTTTCAACAAAGGGCACTCGAGCAAACCGATACAAAAATGAACACTAAATGGATCATAGACTTAAATGTAAAATGTAAAACTATACAATTTCTAGGAAAAAACATAGGAGGAATCTCGAGCTAGACAAAGAGTTCTTAGACTTGACACCTAAGCACGATCCATACAAGGAAATATTAATAAATTGGATTTCATCAAAATAAAAACTTTTGTTTTTAGAAGGACCCTGTTAAGAAAATGGGAAGACAAAGTAGTGACTGGGAGAAATTATTTGCAAACCACATATCTGATAAAGGACTGATATCAAGAATATATAAAGAACTCTCAAAACTCAGTAGTAAAAAACAAAATAATCCAAATAAAACAACAATGATCTATCACTACACACCTATCAGAAAGATTAAAATTCTGGTGAGGATATGGAGAAACCGGGTCACTCATACATTGCTGATGGAAATGTAAAATGGTTTATTCACTCTGGAAAACAGTTTGGTAGGTTTTTTAAAAAAATTAAAGAACTAATTATCATTTGATCCAGTAATTGCATTCCCAGGAATTTACCCAGAAAAATGAAAACTCATGTTCACACAACAACTTGTGCACAAATGCTGGTATCAGCTTTGTTCATATCAGCTTTATTCGTAATAGCTAAACACTGGAATCAGCCCAGATGTCTTTCAATAGGTGAATGGTTAAACAAACTGTGGTAAATATACAGCATGGAATACTACTTAGCAATAAAAAGAGATGGACTATTGATACATGCAACAACTTGGATGAATTGCTAGGAAATTATGCTGAGCAAAAAAGCACCAATCATAAAAGATATATACTGTGTGATCACATTTATATAAAATTTTGGAAATAACAAAATTTTAGAAGTAGAGGACAGATTGGTGGTTTCCAGCCATTGAGGCAATAGGGGTAGTTTTGGAGGGAAGGTGAGAGGGAGATGAATATAAGAGGTTATAAGAGGGCAACACAAGGAATCCTTGTGGTGTCCAATATCATAGCTGGTGGTGGATATATGAATCTGCACAGGTAATAAAACTGTATAGAGCTTACATACACACATGCACATGAATGAGTAAAAGTAAAACTGGGGAAATCTGAATAAAATTGGTGGATTTTATTAATGTCAATATCCTGGTTATGATATTATACTATAATTTAGCAAAATGTTACCATTGGGGTAAACTGGGAATAGTGTACAAGGAATCTCTGTATTGTTTCTTATAGTTGCATGTGAATCTATAATTAACTCAATAAAAATTTCAGTTAAAAAGTGAAAGTCAGCTCTATACCTTGATGCTTGAAGTTGATGAATTTAGGACAATTAAAAGGAAGTTTGTTGTAGACTTATAAGTAGACCTTATTGGTTTAATTTCAGAAGCTGAACACATGCACAGAATAAAATAAGTTGAAATAATTTTATATAGATGATCCATCTACAAGGGATTCCTCTAGGTAATTAAGATATTCTGTGGTTCATCACTACACCTAAGTTTTAGGGGAATTCATGCTCATCCAAAAATGTTCCTTAGTGCCTCTGACAGGGATTTAATATAGTATTTGGAATTGGCTGATATTTCTAACATCAGTCACTGGCAATTTTCATGGTGTTTTTGAAGGAAAAACGCAGGTATAAATTCAAATTTACCCAAATATTTTTAATTTACAAGGAGAACTCTCAGTATACTCAAATTTTTTTGTTCTTCTCAGGAAAATATAACTTTTTTTTTTTGAGACAGGGTCTTGCTTTGTTGCTCAGGTTGGCGGGTTGGAGTGCAGTGGCATGATCACAGCTCACTGTAACCTCAAAGTCCCGGGCTCAAACTATCCTGCTTCAGCATCCTGAGTAGCTGGGACTACAAGCACGTGCCACCATGCCTGGCTAATTTTTTTATTTTTTTGTAGAGATGGGGGTCTCACTATGTTGCCAAGGCTGGTGTAAATAAATGTATAAACGATACAAAGAGCATAGCCAAACACAACAGCTATTTTCCATTTTTGTGCTGAATCTAGTCATGATATAATCAATGGGAAATTAAGTCCTCAAACTGCTACTTTTTCCTTCTTAGATAATAATTAAGGTCATTGTAAGAAACATAAATCATTCCAAGGTATACAAAAAAGTCACCTGTCCAATGCCCCTTTCAGCACATTAGCCTTCAGCACATTAGCCTTCAGCACAAGAGCCTTCTTACAAGCAATTTTCAAACAACTTTTTGGTGTGATGCTTTATAAGACTCCTTATGTTCTGTTGACCCCTTAGCATGAATTGGAAGAGAGCTGAAGTTAGCTATCTCTAACTTCAATTTGTGCTAACATTCTTTTTTTCTCCAGAAAATGAATATACAGAACTGCTCAAACCATAAATATGAGAAACTTATGCCTGACAGTGGGTCAAATGGCCTGGTATGTCAATATGGTTTTTGCCATCACGTAGTAATATGATTTCCATTTTGGCTTAGTTCTGAGGTTCTGATCTTGCTCATTCCTAGTCCATAGAAACTTATTTAAGGATTTTGGTTGGATCAGGGTGTCTAGGTCTAGGGTGGCAGAAGATTCCTAAAACAACAACTATAAAATAATGTATAAGAATGCAGTGAAGTTAATTCAAACCCATAGCAGACCAGAAATTACATACCTAGAAGCCCTTCAAGTGGGAAATGGTCTGCACTCCCACCTCCAAGAGTCAGTGGAAACTAGATCAATTCTCAGACGCATGTATGCAATTGGAGCCTGGGCACATTGCCAATACAATCTCTCCATGGTGATCATTTTGTTATAAGATCAACCATAAGAGAATTGTCAGTCTGTGAAAGACAAAGCAAATGCAAAGGGACACTTCAATATCCAAGATACAGAAGTCTGAGTTAATATTTTTAAAAAAATGTTAATATTAGATATTTTGTAGTCGGTACAAATTTCACAGGCATTGTAAATTCTATTACAATTTTGACTTTTAGCAGTCATTGTATTACCTGTTAATCTTTCCAAAATGTACTCCATGGCCTTTAAACTCTTGAGAGTTAATTAAATTAAAATTAAATGGTATCCTCATCATCAGAGAACAATTTCACTAATAAGGAAAATAAAAGAAGGGCTTTATTTTCAGGATTGTTGCTGTGAAAAAGGACAGTATTATAGAAAGGAATATTCTGTTATCCCTAACTGATATAAAGTAAAGGGAAAAAAGTTAATCTTGACAAACACTAATAACCAGAATTTTTTTTTTCTAGAACCTATGTTAACCCCAAGAAATAGCACTGTTGTGGTCATAAGGTAGACTGAAACAGTGGTGGTGTGCTAGAAAGCCAATTGTTAAATAATGAGGAATTTTGCAAGATGGTTGATGTCACATTGGTGACTTGAAACTGGCCATGGTGGGAATATTTACACCATGGAAATTAGCAAATTCTACAAGTCATAGCTCAGTCCCTCCCAAGACAGCTGGTTGTTAAACATTTACCAGAACACCACTGGATACTCACATATTGATAGAGTAAGTAGCTTCTTACATTTGTGATTTTGAGAGGAGAAACTGAGGAAGGCCTTTCCTACCTTAAAATAACTTCTTAACTAGTTTCCCACAATAATCAGTAGACCACTGTTAAATAGAAGAACTGCATCCAGAAAGTCTGTTTGACAGTGAGCTATGACTTAGAAAAGTACAATGAATTGCTTGCTTATAGTTTTGTGTCATCCACAAAGCTCTCAACATCATTGACATCATTTGATCTTTACAACAATCCTATAAAGCAGGTTTTATTATCATCCTTATTTTACAGGTGTGGTAACTGAGACTCAGATGGATTTAAATTGTCCAAGATCACATACCAATGGTGGAACTGATAGATAAACTTAGCTAGAAGACTCTATCTCTAACTTCAAAATATCTTCTACTATGTCATGTTTCAGAAAGAAAAGTGCACTAAATTTGACATAGAGGCTAAATTGGTTTGGATTGAGAAGTCTGGGTTTGAGAAGGGTGTAGAGCATAAACTCCTGTTCCTTATTCTTGAGAAAAGACTAGAAATTATGCCAAAGGCAAAGCTGCCAATGAGAGAGAGACAGAGAGAGAGAGAGAGAGAGCGCGCGCAAGACAGTCAATTTTGCACATTAGTCCAGCCCCACAGAGTTGCATTCTTCACAGGTGCTACTTTAGACCTCTACGGGCCAGTGCCCAACAGGGGAAATAGAAATTACTCTAGGTATTTCAAACACAGTTGATTTAATGAAGAGAATGTTTTAAAAAAACAAAAATATTATAATATCTGGAGGATAAGATAGGGAAAGTGATGTCGAGAAATTAGTAATTGCAGGAAGCTGCTCCTACTTCTAACCTTGAAGATATCTGGAAAGCTAACTCTGTTCAAGGGTCACCTTAACAATTCATATCCTTCTAGATAATTGGGTGGTTGGGGAAGGAGTATAGGAAAGGTTACTAAAGAGGTCAGGGAGAAATTATCTTAGAGACTTTGTTCCAGTGTAGGTCCTTGAGACCCACACAATGTAGATGATTTGAACCAAAAGGAGATTTGGAATTAACTCAAGTCCTATAGGCAGAATTAAAGAGGAGTTAGTTTCAGAACATTTAGATATGATTTAGCTTCCAAAGGCACTACACTTTGCTCCCTCTGCTTTATTTCCAGTAACTTTACCAAGCCAGTCATAATCCAATCTGAGAGCACGTGAGGCTCTTCAGGATGGGTTTCCCAGTGATCTAGGAATCTGCAGTTTGGAAAAAGACATGGAATTAAAAGGTGAAAAAAATCCATGTACCTCACCAGAGAGCAACAAACCTTTTACTCTGAAAAGGATATGGGTCCAGAAGGTTTTGGGAGGTTAAAGTTGTTGACTTTGTTTGCACATATGAGGCAATAGAGTCAATGTCACTAAAAGTATGTGTGTGTTGGGGGTGATGGTGGTGGATGGATAACATACAAAACAAATATATCCACAACAAAACTACCTATTTTATAATATATATAATACATATATTATATACACTATATAACATATATGTTATATTATCATTGTACACACACATTTAGAATGTAGTTACACATTTAGTTAGCTACAAAGTTATAGTGATACCCTTTGTGACTACCCCACCCCTATTTTGGATCTTGGTTCAGGCTAGCCCAATAGTATGGTGGCAGCCTCAGGCCACATTAGAGAATCCATAAAACATATAATCTACTTGCAGACAGTAGAGAGACATATGGGAAACCTTTATTACTGAGACCACAATGAGGCGATCATAAAGGAAGAAAATATGTTTGAGGCAAGAAGAAGAGGGCAAGAATTAGAACTTTGGTGGGACTGGAATGTCTACATCATGCTAGGTCATTTTGAAACACATTTTGTTTTTTGGAAGCATGGATTTGATAACCCACAATAAATTCATTTCAATCATGTTTCTTAGGCTTGAGACCTGGCAAAGATTGAAGCTGATTCTCACACTTTCACCTCAGACTTTTTAGGCTGTTAGAATCTTCACTGCTCTTATTTATATATGAAGGCTCCGTATTAAGTGGGGGAAGGCTTATAAAAGGGAAACATGAAGAAGAAAAACTAAGACATCTTGGGATCTTAACATACTTCCAAGTTTTTGGCTTCCTAACATCTGCTCCTCTACATTCTCCAACACAGTGGGTATGACAATCTGCTCAGAGGAGGATTGATATGGTGCTCACCAAAATGGAACAGAATGAGGGAGCTGGCCATTTTTTACCTTTTTCCACAACAAAATCACACCTGTCCATTGGAAGACAGTCTAATTGTGTAGCACCAAATCACCAGAGAAAAGGTCCTGGCTTCACCCTCAGCAGGGACTAGAATGATAGGGAGTTTCACTAACATTTGATAACTCTCATTTAGTCTATGGAGAGGCTATTTGCTTTGAGAAAGGAAAGTGATATGCCCCCCCCCCATTAATTAAAATACATTCTGAATCTAACACCCCTCAGCACTTCCATTATTCCATTATCCCATTCTGGTCCATGTCACCATGTTGTGCATGCACCATTACAATAGCTTCCTAATTGGTTGCCCTTATGGTCTGATCTCTTCATAGCAGACAGAGTCTTCTTCAGACGTAAATCAGAGTATGTCACGCTCTTACTTAAATCTTTCAGTGCCTCTCCATTATATTTCCCATTTGTGAAATGGATTTACAAAAGTACCTCCTTACTGGGGTCTGAAAATTAAATGAGATAAGGTAGGCAAAGTACTATCATACAGTGCCTGGTATATACTAGACACTCAATGTTCAGTGTTCAGCATTGCTATTGTTATATTTCTTCAATGTGTAATGAGTTGATAGTTATTTTATACTCATAATTCTCTTTCAATTACTAGCGACTATTGAGGTGATGTTGCTTGGGAGATTCATTAATCATTGTCAAATACACAAGTACCTGCTACTGCACATTTTGGAGCAATATGCATATAGATAGTACCCATGTAAAAAGCAGCTTCATAAGTAAATGATTGCCTACCTTTGCTTCTTTCAAGTTTAACCGTATATTTGTTTGTTTTCTCTGACCAAAACACCCAATTTAATAGCACACTTATCCTGATTGGTGTTATATTGACCTCCTTGTACCTCAGTTTTGCCTGCTCTGGAAGAGGAACACATTTCTCCTGAGATGCCCTTCAGAAACTCCTAGTGAGAAATTCAGGAGTGCCACATTTAAGTCAGACTAATCCAAATATACTCTCTAAATTTGGGAAAAAACCCAACAATTTTCATGGAATGTGCTAAATAAATAGACAAGCAGAAACTTAATTTTTCCCACATATTTTCTGTACTGTGCTGCAAAGGAATTAAAGGAACCAAAGTAGTTTATAAAAATCCATTTAGCACAAGATAAAAATGAAAGAGAGAAATAATACGTAAAACAGGATTATACTAGAGTTGGTTAACAAAGATGCATGTCTTAAGGTACTTGCACTACCTAGAGATAGGCTACAAAGTTGGCTCTAGGCTTCCTAGCAATCAGCACCATAAGTAAATATAATAGTTAAATCATTTATGACATCTGTGAGATTAAAACAAACCAGCTGTTTAAAAGAAACATAGATCTACCCGGTATTATAACTTAAAAGAAATTTGTTCTTTGGGTTCTCATGTAGAAGATATGGTCCTCATGTAGTAGATGTGTTGTGTAGTAAATATCATCCTTAAAAATATTCCTACAGTAATTACGATAATGAGTTTTATAGGGCTGTTTCTTATAATGTCCCTCAATGTCAGCAGTTGTCATAACAGAACGGCACAGTTTCGTAAAGCAAGTCTATGCAAGGTTTGTTTGTTGGAGCAGTGGACGAGACACAAAATCATGTGACCAAATATATCTGACTAAACCCAAGCATAAATTTGAGAGTATCTGTAGAAATAGAAGGGCTCCACATTTTTTAGAAAATCCTCCCCCAAAATATTTTTCAAATGTTTTCAGTAAGCATTATATATCAAGTTATACCCTCAAACATTTCTCTTGCCAATTAATGACAGACCCATTAATTAGGTTGACATCCTTTTATCAAAGCTAAGCATAATCAGAACAAGTTAGAACAGACACCATCTAATTTCAAGCAATGCAACTTCCTACTGAATCCTCAAGGATAAAGTAGTTGAAAAGAGTACCTGGAGTTATAAGCAGTTGGAGAATGTTTACTAAGAATGGTTATTAATAACTATTTGTATACATATATGACTGAAAGGATCAATTATATAAGTAAGCCAGTTGTACACAAGTAAATATTGGTTCTTTGGCTTAAAGAACCTGTCATTCTTTGGGACTTGACATTTAGAATAAGAGTTGATTAAAAAGTATCTGACGACATAGTAATTCTCTGGTGCAGTTTCCTGTGAGTGCTATAATCCTTGAAACTGTGCTTAAAACAAGGTCTTAGAGTGTTCCTACAGGCTGTCCTTTTTCTTTGCTCTCCCATATACATACTTTCAGTTGCCCTAATTCAGCTTGGTATAAATTACTACTTTAGGATCTCTCTTTCCCTCCCCTTCCTCCTTCCCTGCTTTCTTTCCTTTCTTCCTTTGCCTAAACAGGTTCAGCCTGGAGGAGTGGTATTGTAGTAAGTAATCCTCCAGTCTGATAGAGTGTGCCAGGATCTCCTAATTCACCTCTCCTACCACATCATGAAAAGCAGTGTAAATACATGGACTTTGGAGTCAGACACATTGGTATATAAATCCTAGTTCTGTCATTTACTGGCTGCATGATCTGAACACTCCTTCAACTCTCTCTGAGTCTTACTTTTCTCAGTTATGAAAGGGGGAGAATGATACCTACCTATATAATTAAGAGATGTTTTCTAGAAAATGCCTGACAGTCTTTAGTTAGGTACTCACTAGTTGTTAGTTTTATTTCATCCCGTTTGCCATTACACAAGGCTTGTAGGCAATACTAATAAAATTACTCTATAAGCCAGATGTGACATTTGTAGGTATTAGGTCCTTATCTCAGCAACTGAGGTTAGACTCTACCCCCTTTTTAAAACCTAAAACCCTTCTATTTGACTTGGTGCCTGTGGTAGGCAGAAAAATCGCTCTCTCCCAAAGATGTCCACATCCTAATCCCCAGAAACTGTGAATATATTATCTCACATGGCAAAAGGGACTAAGCATTAAGATTAAATTAGGGATTTTGAGACAGGGAGCTTATCCTGGATCATCCTGGTGGGCTCAATGTAATCACAGGAGTCCTTCTAAGTGAAAGAGGGAGGCAGGAGAGTACGAGCCAGAGCAGATGCAATGATGCAAGCAGAATTTAGAATTCAGAATGTGATACTGGTTTTGAAGATGGAAACAGGGAATGCAGAAAGCTTCTAGAAGCTGGAAAACACAAGCAAATGAATTATCTCCTAGAGCCTCCATAAGTAACATAGCCCTGCCAACGCCTGGATTTAGCTCAGTGAGAACCATTTTGGACTTCTAACCTCTAGGCCTGTAAGATAATAAATTTTTATGGTTTTAAGTCACTAAAATTGTGGTAATTTGCTCCAGCAGCAATAAGAAGCTAATATAGTACCATATTCTACTTGCCTCTTTTCCAAAGCCTCTGCTATTTGAAGCATAGTGGCTAAAGATACTCATTGCAATTGAGTTCGGCTTGCTTCTGGGCCTCATCAGTGAACTGGACTAGGAAATATTTGCATAGGATACTATGAGTTCATGATAATACTTCCAATTCAAATTTAGGACTCTAGGCTGTTTAGTTGGTCTCTTTTTTCATTTGTATCAACATCAGGAATAGCAGAATTAGAATATATCATAATTACTCATTTTGCTTTATCCCACATTACACATACAACAGTATCAGAAAAACAATATCAACGTGACCACCAACAATATGAATTCAATTTTTTGAAATTTTTTTGTCCTTATGATATATCCTACTGGGGATATACAAATGACTACATTTTAAAGGCACTCAGAATTACAATCTTTTAAAAAATCATTTTACATGTACAGGATAAAATCACTATTCCTTACCTTTATTTATCAGTCGTAATCCTAGTATCTGCTACATATTATTTTTATTGCTTTGAATAATGTTTTAGTCTGTTGAGTTTAATAACTAATATTTATTATCACTTAATCATATACAATTGGGTTTTCTAATATGTGGAAATGATTTCTAAAGCCAGCTTCTTTATTGGGACCTTGATCATGACTCTGTAGAGTAGCGTGTTCAACACTACTGACAGATTTCCAGTGAGATATTAATGTCTGATTTAAAGGCATGTAGGAGGGGGAGAACTCCCCAAGGCAACTTGGAAGTGTGTCCCAGCTGCAAAAATATTTTTTAAAAAATTAAAATAAAGGCACGTAGAAGGAAGCTGGGGACTGCTGCTTTGGTTTGTAGCTCAAACAATTCATAACTGGATTTTCTTTAATATTCCAAAACCAGGACTGAGTTGATTAGGCAGCTTGCAAACAAAACAAAACAAAACAAAACAAAAACCAAAAAAAAGTGATACCTCATCAGCAAGTACCCAAATAGCTATAGCAACTTTAGAACATATAATGTTTTTCATCATAAAGAGACAAAGTTGATTTCTCTTTGCTGATATAAGTCAACAAGATCAGAAGAGCATAGGTAATATTAATACATGTAAAGGAAGTAAGATACAGGACTATATTGGTTTTTATTATTGTGAATACAAGTTGGAAAATATATACTAATATATACTAATGTAACAGTTCTAGAAAGCAGCAAGTATTGGCATTTGGTTGAAATTTGTTCTCAGTTAGATCAGGTCACCCAAGCTGGCAGAATACAAAGCATTTAGTCACAGTCCAAAGGGTTAGGTCTGCAATTGGCAGGGTTTCAGTGAGAAGCTGAGGTAGGGCTGCCTGGTGACAGCAGGCAGCTGCCCTGACATACAAAGCTTTGGCAGGGTGTGGCCAGCTTTGTCAATTAGGAGAACACAAACCTGAAGCCAGGGAGCCTCACAACAACAGTGACACAGAGATTATATTAGGGCAAAGCCAAAGAAGTGAAGCAAGATTCAACTGCAGCTTTGAACTCAAGTGGACACAGAGTCAGACTATGCAAGAAAGGATACTTGTAGGAGAGAGAGAGGTGAACAAAACCAAAAGCCAGGAATGAAAGTCTAGTGACCAGGATTTTTCAATTGTAAAACAATAGAAGTATACTCAGTAATGCAAGCAAAACAGAACTTAGTGAAAGGCAATTGGGGAGGTCTCACATAATCTACAGAAGCTGGAATACCTGGTCTAGGCAGAATCCAAACTGCTGTGGAGGCTGGGAAGTAGGATTGTAGCCGCTGTTCTATGTCAGGCACTATGTGGTCAGGGTTGTGCTCTTGGGATGGAGTTCCATTGCAACCATTTTTAGTTTCCTTGTCCTCAGCCCAAGATTCAAATCTAGGGAGAGAGCAACCAGTTGACATTGTTTAGGCAAAATGACCCCTACCTTATGTCACATCTATAGGAAGGCAGCGCCTCTGGTCACCAAAAGGAGTGAGACAGAGAACATCCAACAGAAGAAAATCTGAGTGCTATCAGAAAAGGGTGAGCAGACGCTAGACAGCCAATATACCATAAATATCCATATACACTTGGTTAAAAAAAAAAAAAAGAAAGAAAGAAAAAAAAAGGGCCCGGAGCAAATTCAAATAATGTTTTGCCTCAGGACCACAAATCCAGTTCTATGTCTTAGACTCTTAACTCTAGGACACAGCTTGGAATCTGATATTTTCAACTTCTGATTACTGTTCATGTTAGATTGGAGAGTGTAGGTTCCTAGGCGTCATGTGGTATCTAACAACAGCCATTTATTTAGTGCTTACTATATGCCAGCCACTGTGGTAAGTACATTACAGACATATCATTACATTTAATCTTCCTGATGTCAATATGACAGATATTACTGCCTCATTTTGCAGATGAGCTAACTGAGGTTCAGAGTACTTAAATAGCTTGTTGTAAGGAAGGAATATAGAAAGAAATTGAAAAGTGGTATAATCCTAATTATAGTAGAAGTAGAATGAGAACTAAATGGAAGTGAAGGTTTTATAACTAAAATATTCTCTCACATCAATTTTAACTTCTGTTGACCTTATGATCCTGTTCAGTCAGATACGGCATCAATACCATAACAGGAGTGGGTGGGAGGTTGAAGACATGTCAGGTATTTAGCAGTACTAGTTGGTGAAGAGAGGGAAGAAGTTGAGATCAAGCATGACTAAGCATGACAGAGTCCAAAGATATGTGATTAGACAAAGAGGCTGACCACCACAATGTAGACCCCTTCTCACTGTCCAGAGGGCACATGAAGTTCAGACATGGCATAGATAAGCTTTGGCACCAGTGCAGTCCTATCCAGCAGAAGGATATAGTAATCCAGTAAGCCTAGTCAGTGGGTGATGTTTGAAAAAGTTTAGCAGTTTGAGGGTAATCCATCATAACAGGACCCTATGTCACCACCTAGTCAGAACTGGAACTAGTGAAAAATTTTCCAAACAAAACTTAAACCTTCTTCACATTGGATTGGGGTTTGGGAAAGGCTACGGTTTCTATTATGAAAGGAAACCAAAGAAGATGTCCAGTGCTATAGATTGGGAGAACATTAGGGAGATAGGGGAGCGGTCCACTTGAAGTTCACGCCTAATCCAGAGCTCTTACTTGGCACTGTACATCTTCAGCCAGAGGCTGCTTGATCCCTATGCAAGGGGGTTGAGGGCACCCTTAGTCTTGCTCAGATTTTGCTTATGAGCTGGGATGGACTCCCGAGGTAGATAGGAGATATAATTATGGGGAGCAAAAGAAGACAACGAGAGGGAAAATGGAATAGGGACTAATTATTATGACCATTCCCAAATTTTAGATTCATATATTACTTGTAATTCAAGCTGTTCTTGAAACCATTATAAGAAAATCACAGCTTTAGCTAACTCTTCCATTTATCACAAAGCAACATTCTTTGGATAGCCACATTCGGTTCAAAACTGCCAAAATTCAGGTCTGCTAATGGAAAAAACAAAAATTAAATTGCCTACCTAGAGATTTTGTGTCTTTTGGCAAGATACTTTTATGGTGTTCATAGCTTTTCTCTGTAGAGTTTTCTTTATTGAAGTTCTTTCTCTTAAGAATGTATTTTTTTCTCTATGGGGCTTTAACATTGTTGTCCGCAAGTTGTCTTCCCTTATTAACATCCTGTCTAAACTTTACCTTCTCTTTTATTTATAGATAATATACTCTCTACATGGAAGATAGTCCTTTGAAGAGTGTTATGGACTGAATTTTGTCTCCCCAAAGTTCTTATGTTGAAACCCTAACCCCTGATGTGATGGAATTTGGAGATGGGGCCTTTGGGAGGCAATTACATTTAGATGAGGTCATGAGGGTGTGGCCTTCATGATGGGATTAAGATGAGAAAGAGAAGAGAGAGAGATCACACTCTCTTTCCATGCCCACACACTGAGTAAAGGCCATCTGAGGACACAGAGAGAAGGTGCCAATCAGAAAGCCAGGAAGAGAGATCTCACCAGAACCTGAGCTTGCCGGCACCCTGATCTCAGACTTCCAGCATCCAGAACTGTGAGGAAATAAATTTCTATTATTTAAGTCACCCTGCGTACGGTATTTTGTTATGGCTGCCTGAACTAAGACCAGGAGGCCTAAATATGTGATATTATTAAACGTTTCTGAAGATCATTATTATACTATATAATAAAGACTCTCAGAAAAGTTTTGTGATTCTTGCACATTTATTTTTCTACCCACAAAATACTTAAAATCATCCTTCTAAGGTTGGTATAAACCAGTGTCTCGACTCTAGATGTACTCATGTAACAATCTGAAAGAAAGACTGCTAAATGATAGCTTCTGAAAAACCTGATCTAGCTGCTGTATGTGACTGGCTTTCTTCCAGAATCCTTCCTGACCCTCCCCTTGACTGTAGGCTTGACTGGAGAAGAAGTTATCTTCCTGGTCTTAGAAAAATATATTGCTGTGCCCCCAACCCCTGGCTACTGTTAACAATGTTTCATTGTGTATCCTTCCCCTTTCTACTTACCATTTACTTTTTCTTAATTACATCTTTCCTTCAGGTACTTTACCTTAAAAATGATATTTGGAAAATAAAGAATTAAGCATAATTTGGTGATGTCTCAGGCCTTACCCTATGTCAACCAGCAAATCACCATGCTAGGTTTACTATTACAGTTAAAGAAAATATTTGGAAGAAGTAAATGAGTATTTCATCTGTTTTTATTTGGAAAAGTTTTAGTAAATATATTAATCTCATAATTTCTTGCTTAAAACCCTAATCAAACTCTTCTATTTCATTCTTTCTCCCACTTGAAGTTTCACTGCTTACAGAGAAGGGAAAAGGGAGCTTTATTTTCCACAAAATCTACCTACCATCCTCTCTCAAACAAAGCATTTGTAGGACCTGAAGAGAAGCTTTTGGCAAAAGAGAAATTTGATAAATGCAAGTTTCCAGTGTACTATAATATAAAAGCTTGTGACAGCACTAACACATGGATTTATGCTATAATCATAATGAAAAATATTAATAGGAATGAAATACTGAAGAGTAGTAATGCTAGGAAACATAGGGTGACACAACCAATAAACTGTATTTGATTTGTAATATAGCAGATGGAGAAGTATGATCTGTCTGCTTATGTTGAGATATTTTGCTATAAAATAGTTTTGGTTGAGATGCCTGTGGTTGGGCTTTTTCTTCGTTAATACAAGCTGTTTTCATATTGCTATTTTTTTTTCTTATAAGTTAATAGAAGCACCTGAAAATTTCATTGCTTCCTGCCTACCTTATTTGCCATTTTTTTTTTTTTGAGATGGAGTCTTGCTACGTTGTCCAGGCTGGACTCTAACTCCTGGGCTCAAGGGATCCTCTCACTCGAGCCTCCAAGTAGCTGGGACTACAGGTATATGCCACCGCACCCAGCTTTGCCAATTTTAATCTATAGGCACTTCTAGGCCAAATTTTAACAAAAAATCTTTACTGATGTTTAAAAAAAAGTAAACATTTATTCCTACTGATTTCTAATTTTAAAATGTGATTTGATCACATATTTATATACTTGTACTTCTTAAATGTTTATCAAGACTTAGAGGGGTTGATGTTTTTATCTAAACTGAGTTTTTTTTTTTTGAGGCAGAAAGTATAAAATGTTTGTTGGGAGTTGAGGACAATATTTAGAGTTTTCTGTGTTGCAGATATTTCCTTCCCATTTAGTGAGATAGGGTTAACTTTGTTTCTTGTCTAGTATTGATTGGGTCCTGGGATAGATCAGAAATTTTGAGATATGTCATCTGACTAGGCAAGTTATTCACAAGTCTGAGCATGCATAAATCTTAGCTGCTTTTGAGTCTCTTATAGAATGATGGTGTGGTAAGCACAAAGCAGTGCTCTTATCACTGTTCTTCTAAGACTGGTGATGCCACTCCTAAACTTCCAGTTTGGGGCAGAGCATGAAAAGAGAGGTAAAAAAGGAACTGTTGTATTACAAAAACCAAACCAAACCAAACCAAACAAACACAAAAAAACCCAACATCTTTCCACATAACTACTCCTCTGAAGGTAACACATTAGTTCTACCATCAGTCAGGCAAGGTAGGGAGGAAAATGCAGTAAATCCTCAATTATTTTAAAGTGCATTTGTTTCACTGGAGTCTGTTCTTTAAGTTTTGAGTGACAGACAGAAAGAGGGAGAGATAGAGACATACAAGTTTCTTGACACAAGAAGTTTATCAAGAATATAAAAATGTTTGATAAAATGAACATTTTTAAACATAGCACCAAGCTATGATTTTTCTTCATGCACACCTAAATGCCTAACTTTTGAAAAGATTTTAGACATAAGTAATATTAAAAATAACAATTAATTATAGTTTCAGAATCCTCTACATTGCCTTCATGGTGGATCAATCTCCATAGAGGTCTTCCAAAATGGCTTATCTCCATCCTAGTTAACCAACTGTGAGAGGGAGAGAGGAACAAATATAATCTTCTGCCCTTTCTATATGGGCAGAGTGTACTGGAAAGTGGAGCCAGAAAACATCGATTCCAGTTTGTGTTCTACAACTTGACGACTGTAAATGATGTTCAGCTTCTCGAAACTGCAGGAGTTTCATTTGAAAAATTGAGATAATATCTACCACACTACATAGTTCAGAGGATTACCTGAGCTCATAAACGGAGTTCTTCGTAGACAGCAAATGAGATGCAAATATGAGCCACAATTCATATTTCTAAGCAGTTGAATCCCTGATATAACACTGGAGGTAGAAAGCAGTGGGGGAAAAATGTCAACCCAGTGATGTCATCACCTTAGGCCAGGCCCTAAGATTTTTTCGGAACCTGGAGGGCTGCGCTTGACACACCTCAGCACCCTGACTTGGTACAATGGCACTCTTAACGCATTTTGCTCACTCAATTCTTAGTAGCTCTCCTAAACCACGGGAGGATTTTCTTCCAGTTCTATCCGTAGACCTTCCTAAGCCTCTTCTCCCACTGCCTCCACCAGAGAAACATACTCGTATCCACAAAACCCCCACATCCTCCACGCACTGTTCAAGCCAAGGTGGGCGGGGGCGTGGCTTGAAATTTATAGGCTTTGCCAGCCAATGAGCGCGCTGCCTCCCTTCCGGTCGGCGATCCAACCAATCCGAGCAGGTCGGTGTAATCTTCGGCTCTACTCGGCTCTTTTCGCTGATGCGGGCGGCTGGGGGGCCGCGGCCACTAGAGAGACGCTTTCCTTTTCTATTTTTTTTCCGTGTGTTCACTTCCGGGTCCGGCGTCGATCCGGATGCCCGAGGCAGAAGGATGTTTGACCTCCGGATAAGTGAGGCACCGCTGTGCATTCATTCCCAGCTGCATCGGTGGCGACAGCAGCAGCTCGGGCGGCGACTGTCCGGCCAGCGGCGGCGGTAGGAGGCACCGGCAGTAGTGCGGGGACCGAGTCCGAGCCGAGCTGTGTTACCTCCCTAGCTCGCTCCTTTCCCCCTACCTCGCTCGCTCCCTCCCTGCGTGGCTGGCTTTCCTCCTCCGGCCGCCGGCGCGTGTGATGTGCCGCCGCCGCTGCCCCCGCCGCCGCTGACGGACGGACCTGGGGGCGCCGCCCGCGCCCGGGACCGACCCCGCTGCTCGCGACCGCGCCTCGGAGGTAAAGCCCCCTGCGCGTCTGCGCTCGGCCGGCCGGCTGGCCCCGGCCCGGCTGCAGCCTGAGCGCGGTGGCGGCTCCCGGGTGGGGCGGGGTGGGCTGGGGTCCCGGGCGGGTGGGGTGGGGTGCGCCGGGGGCGGCGGTCTCGGAGGAAGGGTGGGCGAGGACCCGGGCGGGCGGCTCGGAGGCGCGGGCCGGAGGGGGCCGCGGTCGGGAGGTAGAGGCGCGGAGGGCTCGGGGGGGGGGGGGGGGGGGGGCCGCAGGCGGCGGGCCGGGCTGGGTGCAAAAGTTGCCCGAGTGGTGCGGCGCGAATGGGAACGCGAGGGAGGTGGGCGAGCTGGGCAAAGGTGGGGGCTGCTTTTAGGAGGGATTTTGAGGTGGGGAGCGCAGCCCACTGCGCTCCTTGATTGTGTCTAGACAATTACCTTTGGAGTAGGGGCTTTGGGCAGGAAGGAGGCATGGATCTGCTGGAAGGAGGTGACTGGGGCCAGCATTCAGTTCAGGGATAAACTTCCCGTTGGAGTATTTGTTTTAAGAGGAGGGGGGCTTAGGGATTTACTTATTATATTTGATAGAGCTTTGACTTAGCTCAAAACTTAACTAAATCATTAGTCAAAGGTAACAAAATTACTCAGGGTTACTGTTACGGTGCTGGTTTGTTTGTTTATCCCATATGCAGGGGAAGTGACACACAGAAGCGTCGGTTCTCTTGGTCCACAGCCCCCACATTTCTTTTCAGCGGGATGGTGATGGAGATGTGTGTGCTCTTGGGGGGTGGTCAGGCTTGTGGCATGATCATTCCTGTTTCTCCCACCCCATGTTTCAGCCAAGGAGGAAAAGTTCAGGTGGGAGAGAGTGAGTCTGTGTGGGAGATAGCTACTGTTGCTACACTGTGAATTAGTTTTAACTCTGTTGTGATGAGTACTCAGGTTGCTCAGTGGCCCCTCTTAAACCTTGGTAGAACATCTGCTTTAAATTAGAAAACTAAAAGCCGACTTATTTTTAATAAATTAACAAAATAAGTCATCATTTCTTTTACTTTTGCAGTTACTTCTTCTGATACAAATGACGTTTACCCACAGATAGTGAGAGATGTTGAACTATATCTAAGATGGGATATGTTTTAAAATTAAAAATATCTACTTTTTAAAGTTCTGTACATACAATATTCTTTGAAGAATATTGGCTTTCCCCATAAATATAAATTTGGAGAAAAATATTACAAAAATTAAATAATAATTTAGAATTAAAAAGATGTGTCACCAGTTTAAGAAAACATTTTCCATCAAAAAATCAGATCTGGTTTGTGACATTCTTAATAGCTACCTAGCTTTCTTTCTTTCTTTTTTCCTGAGATGTGCTTAGTGCATTTTATAATTATTTCCAAACTTTGCTCCAGCCATACCCTGAGTGTAGATAAATTATCTTCATATTTTGTATACATTAGCCTTTATAGTTGTACAAAAGGTGAAAATTATATTTATGGGCATTGGAATAAAGATGTTATCAAATACATTGTGTGGCTTTGGCATAGATTCTTTGCAGAACTTTTGCTTTAAGTTAACTTGCATTTCTGGATATGCATCAGGTAGAAGTAGTTCTTATTAGAATGGGGGACAGAAAGGTAAATTTTAATGTTGATATGTATGAAACTTTTTTGGGAGGAATCTTGAGAAATGATTATCTTTACTGAGGATTTATTGTACTTATTGACCTCTCTGCCATTCATCAGCTTAAAATTAATGCATTATATAATTATTGACATTTTCATCATTAGATTTGCAAGCATTAACAATATATTAACAAACTCTTCAATACTTGAAAGGCATTTATTGCTTCCTTCAAAAGAAGGGACTGAAATTAGAATCAGTTAATAGTTTAATTCAACCTGGACCTTTACTGTGTGATGAGAATGGAACAGTGGGTAGAATATGAAGATGAATGAGACCCAGTATTTGCCTTCAAGGGAGAAGCAGACATGCACAAAAATAAGTTAGTACAAGATTCCTGTGGGTTTTATTAGAGGTGCATGGAAGCATGGGGTGTGTTTGTGAAAGATACTAGTTTTTGACTGGAGGATTATGAATGAGTGTAGAGCTGGTAACACTCCATCTGGGCCTTAAAATATTTTAATAGGCAAATTGGGGGCTGGGGGGCTAGTTTCTAGGTGAAGGGAACAGCCTGAGCACGGGCATGTAATTGGGTGTTATAGGGCATGTTGAGCTGGACATAAGGCTGCTGTGCCAGGAGGTCTTTGTGGGAGAGGAAGCTATGAAAGTAGGTGGAGATCAGGCCATGAAGTCCAGAATGTGTTGTATTTAAAAATGAGTCAGTTTGAGGTGTGAAGGTCCAAATGTATGTAGATCCTATGCTGACAGTATATAGGCAAATAAGGATAGTAAGTTTAAGGAAACAGATTATGACAAAATAGTTTGCTATCATTTTTGCTACTAGAGGAAAGCAGAAAAGTTTATAATCCATATACATGGCTTTGTTATATTTCTTTATTTTCATTTGAATATGGGTGTGTCTGGTAATCTGGTCATTGGTTATACATGAAATAAATCCAGGCTGTAAAGATATGACTCAGGAAGAAATGGGAAGCTCTCCAGTTACTTCTCTGTGTCCCCTCTGACCCATCCTGTAATCCCCACCGTGCTGAGAATAGACTTATTCTGGTGTAGTTTATTGGTTTAGATTTTTTTCAGAATGGGACAAGTGGTTGTTCAGTTTCAAAGGGTTTCCCAAAAGGATGTATCAAACTAAATAGAGGGAATTCTGAAATATTAAATAACAAAACAAAATATAGGTCATTAGATAGTTTACATTACTGTTAATAGGTGAGATTCGCTATGGATAAGGTGAAATGTAAAGAATTTGTACATGTAGAGAACTGACTATAACAGTGGGATGACAAAATGTGAAACCTTCACAGTTCCAGATAAATATGTGTGAGGTTTTCAGTCATCTTAAATATTAGATGACCCTAAAATAATCTAACCCCAAACTTAATCATTATCTGGAGTACTTAGAAAAATATCACCCTCACAACACCAGTTTTTAAGTGCATGTAGAATCATGTTACAGGGAAGGTTGAGGTTGTTTGATGTGTGGTTTTTTTTTTTTTTTTTTAACTAATTATTTCCCTCTTAACATTGAAAAAGGACTTACATTGTAAGTAAATTTGTGTTACCTTGAACCTCCCAGTAATAACAATACCTGTTATAATTTATTAAGTATCTACTTTGTATAGAGGCCATAAATGATACTGTTAAGACAACTCTATGAGTTAGGTGGTGTAACCTCCATTTTGGAGAACAGGAAGCAGTCTTCTAGAGTTTAAGTAACCTGTGGAAGATAAATCTTGGAAGTAGCAGAGTACATATGTGAATCAGATTTTTTTCTGACTTCAAAGTCTTATACCACCAATGATCCATTTCCATCTTCTTCCTTTTTGTCTTTTCTCAACCAGTTAGCATTTGGTGGGATTAATTGATCTTGTTAATATGTGCCTGAATGTTGGTTCTTAAAGATGTAATTTCTTTGGAAGTGGTAGTTTTAAGGTATCTGTCTTTCTCTAACTGTAGGGATTCTATATGTGCAAACAGTATTATTCTGGTAACTTAAGCTCCCCCAGAACAACACCTTTGTACTGATCTGCAGGATCATATTTGGGATTCTTAATGTGTAGAAATCAAGTGTGTATTATCCATTAACGTGAAGTGACTTTGGAGGGCCTCTGAACTACTCAGAAAATACAGAATGAGAGAGATACATGTGGGGATAGATAACTTTTAGTGGAGTTTCTTGTTAGACATGTTTTTTTCTAGCTCCCTTCTCAAGCTGATATTTAGAAACTATAAATGTTTGGGGTTCCCTCCTATTATGGAACCTAAGGAAAGTGCATAGTGATTTCTCTTAGACCATAGTAAGTGATTGGTTATATTCTCTCCTGCCACTTCAGAATTCTTAATAACGAACTTGACGTGTTTATGTATTTGGGAAGTAAGGCATACTTTTTGGGTCATTTTCTTTATTATGATATATTACATAGTTATAAATTTATTTAATGAAAGTTATGGCTAAATCATGTCCACATTTTTTATAGCTTTCAATGGAATTAGGTAAAATCTCATGATATTCTTTTTCCTAAACACAAATTTTTAATGCTTTTTTTCCTCTAGTGTAGTAATGTCAGATTGAAGTGGTATTCAAGTTTGTTTCATTTAGTTAGATGACTTTATGTTACCTGGAACTGCTTTTTTTAGCTGATAGCTGAATTTGGAAAAAAGAAAAAAGAAAAAAAAAGGGAGTTACTCTGCCATTATGTTTTTCATCAAAATTGAGAAAATTTATATAAAGCGGAAAGCACTATGTGGTTGCCTGGCACATAGTAGATACCGTGTAAATGTTCTTTCCTTTATTTCAGAAGTTGCTGATATATATGAATTGTTGGAGGGTTGATTGGTGGGTAGATAAGCAAAGACTCTTGGGAACACCTTTTTACAGGAAAATCTCTCTTGACTGACCTCTTTTTAACCCACTTATGAGCATAAATGATACTCTTCATTCTCTCTGTAGAATTTACTGACTGATGCCCATGCTACATTGAGTGGCAGTAGACTACTCCCTAGTTTACTCTTGAACTTTTTAGTCCTACCGCTTATTGTATACTTACTAAGAATCGATTGTGTTTGTACCTAACAAACTGTTAATGGCAGTTGCACTTGATATTGTAATTACATAGTTTAATGAAACATTATTCAGTGAAGTCTGAAGGCAAAAAGGTGTTTGTGTGAGAACCAAATGGCTGCTTTGAAAATAGATGAGTAGCCAAAATCAATTACAGTTGAAATGGGTGAGGGTGAAATAATTTTAAATTAGGGGGAAAAAAAAGAAAACAAAAAACCCTAATAATCTAAAAAGATTCTGCAGTAAGATTGCTTTTCAAGTGTTTGTGAAATGTCTTTCTATATTTAAGAAACAGACACTGGAAATCATAAGTGATGTACTATGGGTGTGGTTTTTGCAAGAAAAATAAAAATATTTAATAGAATATCCATCAGTAGACCACTCATACTTGAAGAAAAGGCCTTGGCCCTATATTATAAGATTGTCTTATGAATGCACATTTTTATGTTTTAGTTGGAATGCAATGTTTGGGGTTCATAGATTTTTTAAAAACAATTTCCTTTTTAAGTTAATTTAAGAACTGTTGGTTAATAATATGTTAAAGAGGGTGTCTGCTTCTAAAATATCATCTCTCCTAGTTTACATTACCTCTTAGAGATTTATTTAATAGCATCCTCTTAAAAAAAAAAAAAAGATTCTGGTATTCCTGAACCTACCAGAGGTTCATTCCTTAGAGTGAATTGTTTAATTATCTAGTCTATGGTTCTCACATATTTTCCCATACGGTCCCTGATCTGATTTCATATGCTACTTTTCAGCTTTTATACAACATCAGGGTTGGGGAGGAGCCTTGTTATAATTCCAACATCTCCTCAACCTGAGTAGGGACTGCTGGGTTGAGTTGGTAGAGATTGTTCTTTGGAAGAGGAAATGTGACACCCTTGATGTGTACCAGGAGAACTTGAGCTTGGTGCAAAGCATGCTGGTCTAACAGTTTGTAATAGCTACCCTCCTGTCTTGCCTAACTTACCCCAAATGGAAAGGAGAACTTTCAACTGAAGGAGCAGGAGGTTTATATTGGTAAAGGAGAGGTTTATAGGGTATGCTGTTTATCTTGGTGTCAACCACATTACAGTGGCTGAAATGCAGTAGATACTGACATGAAACATTGAAGTATGGGAGTAATGTGGGTGGCCCCAGGCTAGTATTTCAGAACTCTGGTGTGTCTTTTTTTCTTGGCTTTGCATCCTCTATGTGTTGGATTCATCCTAAGGCTGGCAGCAAGATCATATCTAGAAGTGCATTGGCCAGAGGAGGGAGTGGAGCATTTTATTCCTATGTATCTCTCTCTCTCTCTCTGTTTTTTGGTTGTGTTTTGTTTTGTTTTTTTTGTTTTTTTTTTTTGCAAAAGCAAGGAAATCTTTTGTACAAGCCTACCAGCATACTTTTCCCTTCATATTTTATTGGCCAGAGTTAAGTCACACACACTTCATAACCTGCTGTGACAAGGGGAATAAGGTTATCATGGTTGGTCTCTTCTAAATCAGGAAATAGCTCCTGCAATTGGTGATGGGGTCACATTTTCCTGAGTTATGTGGTAGAGGGAGGATATTTTAAAAAAAAAATTGTGGGAAGGGAGAACATGGGGGAAATGGATGTTAGAGAGGTAATCAATAGTGACCACTATGTCTGCTTCTTTTGAGAATGAAAATAAATAATGCATATGAATGCACTTTGAACTCTAAAATGTTGAACAAATGTAATAGATGAAATATTAGAAAGCTGCTTCCGTGTTGCTATCTTAAATATGCTAGGTCTTCGTATTAGGAGCTAAAAACACTGCTTTTTAAAAAATTTACTAATTTTGAGACAATAAAATAGGTGATCTAAATTGAAAGATTATAATATTTTTTCCTGTGGAACTTATCATAAAGCTACTTTAATTTTAAATTAAAATTTTGTTCCTATAAACTTGCTTAATTTTTTTTTTTTTGAGTTGCTGCCCTCCCTCTTCACCAAAATATTGCCCAAACCTTTAATCTCATCAGATTGCTTTGTTCCTCACACCTAGGGGAGAATAAGTACATTGAGGAAATGGACTTTGTTGGTCAGAAGAAAGGTTTATTTTGAATGATGGAATCCCAGTGAGATAGGAGGAAGGGATGATTTTTACTTATTTTGAGAACAGCAAAGAGGATGGTGGGGGAATGGGGAGACAGAGTGAATCACAGGGTTTTAGAATTGAAATGAATCATAGGTAGGTTGAATGAAATGCTCAAGCCACACACATGATCAGTAGAACTTTCTTGTCCTAATTACTAGTGTAGTGCTCTTTCTGATCAAGAAGTGGGAGGCCATAAAAGTAATCTTGTCTGCTTTGCAGTTTTTCTCAGGACCATGGGCTACTACTGTAAATCAGTTAGCCAGTCATGTTTAATACAGATATCTGTGTTCTCAGGCTTTGGAAAAATTTAGCCAGAAGGTTTTTTTTTTGTTTTTTGAGTAAAACAAGTAAATACAAATTTTTTCATCTCCCCTAAGCAGTCAATAACAATAATAACATCATGCAGAAACATACACAGACATGCACACACAGAATAATCCCAAACCTGGACTGCTTAAATGAAAATGGAAAAGCAGAATGAGTGTTTAGAGCAGCTTATTATTTTTATTTTCAAGCAAATTATCTTAAACATTTCTCTATCTTTAGTATATATAAAGGAAAGGAATATATATGTGCTTATATATATGTATACAAATACATGTATGAGTGGTTATAAAATAATCCGTCTATCTTTTAGAGGAATATGTTAATGGTAGTTATTTATAAATGGTGAGATTTAGGATGATTTTTCTTTTTATACTTTATATTTCTCTATATTGTTTGGATTTTCAGCTTTGACTATGCGTTATATCTACCATCAGAAAAAATAGTATTTTCTTTTTGAGGAAAGAAAATAGAATCTTGGTGTTTTTCACCAACTTAGATTTTAACATATACTTTGCTTTCATTTTATATTACCTTGAATGAAATATAACTCGAATGCATTGATGCTTTACAATTTTCTTTATTTTAAAAATTGTATTTATTAAAAATTATTTACTGTAAAGTTTTAATTTGAAATTGTCCATATGAAACCTTTTAGTACAAGTGTACTTTATAAAAGTAGTGGAATTCTGTATATTTTTAAGTTATTGTGTTATCTATTTTTTTTAACTTGTTTAGTTTTGACTTCAGGTAGTATACTAGGCAGTGTATTAAAATGTGATATATTAGTGTTAAAGTTATATTCAGAATTTCCTTTAGTAAAAAGGGAAGTGAAAATGTTTTTTTTCCTTACTCTCAGACTGTGTCATGTTTATTTCCTATTTCTGTGAAATACTTATTTTATGTTCTAGCAATGAATACTTTGAAGTGGTAGGCAAATATATTAGGTAATGTAATAGGGAGAGAAGAGATAAAATTCATGGTTTTCCACTAGTCTTACGATGTGCAAATATAGGGCTATGAGACCTTTTTAATAAAATCTTAATTTGGGGTGCAAAAATAGCCTCATATTGTTTTGAAGTTGAAACTAGTAGGTATCAGTAGTAGGTAACATTTAAAAAAACTGGTATTTGTACATGCATTTTTTTTATAAAACATTATTTTATTTTCTACATTTATTTTAGGGAATCTGACAATATGACTCCCCCCACCCAAAAAGTATAAATCTTAAAGATGTGGAATCTTGTGATACCAGTTTTCATTCAAAAAATGGCACTTACTGAGTTCTTTTTCTATCATTTGAGTATCAGGGTATATTATGGCTAATATATCTTTGTATAATTGAGATTCTGTTCTGCAAATGTTTGTAGTTAATACAGTATCAAAATGTAATTAGGTTTTTAAAACCACTCTTTTGAGTATTTTTTGACAATCTTTTGAAAGTTGATAACTGGAATGTGTATTGTATGTTTGCTTATTATAGTATGCTTTGCTATTTATCTTAATACCCTACTAATGAAGGTTGTTTTTTGAGGACTGAAAAAGAAATCCTGAGCATTTGGGAATGAGAATATCAAATAAGCTAAAATGAATTTTACTATATGCACTTGTTTAAGAACTTCCAGTTGAAAATTAGTGATTTTTTTTCTGTAACAGAGTAAATGAGAGAAGAAAAATGGACAATTTTAAAGATAGCCCTTGCAGTCCTTGCTATAGGGTTGGGAATGCTAACACTTCCTAGTAGAAGAGGGAAGAGTTTGTGGAGGAAGCAGCTTATACCAGTGGTTCTCAGCCCCACTTCACATTAAAAATTTTTTGGAGCTTAAAAAAAAAAGACAGGTGTTCTGATCCTACCCATGCTAATTTATATTCGAATCTAGTGATAGGGCTAGGGCATTGATATATTTTATGATTTCTACAGGCTATTCCAGTGTGTTGCAGGGTTGAAAATGACTTGATTTCTCCTTCCCTTTACACATACCTCTTAGCTCTTTTGTTAAAAAAGACATCCTTTTATTTTTAGCCTGTTTTTTAAAATTAAGGATGGGAGTCTGAAGATGACTGAAGAAATGCATAGAAAATATTAGCAAGAAGATCATGTTAAAGAAGTGACTTTTCTTCATAGTGTCATACAGTTGTTACTCAGCATTGCTTCCAGGACTCCTTGTGGATACCAAAAATCCGCGGATGCTCAAGTCTCTCATTTAAAATGGCATACTATTTGCATATAATCTATGCACATCCTCTCAATATACTTTAGATCATGTCTAGATTACTTATGATACCTAATACAATGTAAGTACTATGTAAGTTGTTGTTACGCTGTATTGTTTAGGGAATAGTGACAAGAAAAAAGCCCCTGTACATGTTCAGTACAGACACTTCACCCCCCCCACCCCCGCCAAATATTTTTGATCCATTGTTGGTTGAATCCATGGGTGTGGAAACCACAGATATGGAGGGTTGACTGTACTTAGTATCCTTAGTGAGGCCACTGTATTCATTGCTCATTAGCAATTTTTGATAAGTATAATCCCAAAGTTAGAGGATTTCTAAAGCTTGGAAAGTTTGTTAAAGGGAAATTTGTCAAGGATAAATTAAGGCAACAATTCAGATGCTCCTGGAAATCTTAGGAGACCTAAGTGATATCTTTAAAGTTAGTATAAATTATAAGAAGGCAAGAAGTATTGCTCATCAAAAGATGTTCATTTTAGGTTATATTTATCATATTTACAATATCATTGAGTTGTATTTTTCATGGAACATCAGGACAGAAGGGGCCTTGATGGTTATCTAGTGTAACTGACTTCTACTTCACTCTTTTTTATACCATTGTTGACAAGGAACTGTCTCTGTTTGTCCCCTCAGTGAAAATATTTTACCTTAGTTATAGTGTATTGTGTTTATAGTATATTGTCTATATTGTGTATAGTCAGTAAATGTCTACACGTAAATGCACTATGATAATAGGGTTTTATGGGGTTATTGTATCTTGACATTTATGGCAAATCAGGGCCCTTTTTGTTACTCATTTGATGTTTCTTCCTAAGTCAGGAACACCCTTAACAGTTACAGCATTTTTCCTGTGAAAAAATGGGAGCAAGCCATTTTAGGATGAGTTCAATATGTTCAATTCAATTCAATGAACATTTTTTGCATGGTGGCAAAATTGGATTTGGCAGTTCTGTAAATTGCAAGGTTTAAATTTCTGAAAACTGCCCTGATAGAAGAATTCATGGTAGAGAAATTTAACACTGGATGGGGTTATGTGTTATGTTATGACATGTTATGTGTGAACCAATGGGAGACTTTTAGAATTATTCTGGGTTCACCAAAATACCACAGTAACATTCAGCACATGAAAATGGGTAATGGTTACTGTTCTGTGGGACCACAATTTCTTATCAACAGTTCTAACATCCAAAATGCTCTGAAAATCAAAACTTTTTTTGTATGTTTGGCACAAATTGATTTTTTCACAAAATCTGTTCTGAACTATTGTCTTTATTTCGTGTATTTAAAGATTTCACTGCAGAAATAGCAGATGTTTGATTATAGTGTGCTGTCCCAGAGTTCTCTGTGCCATTCCAGCTTTCTCAGGGGTGTTACAAATTATGTGGTGTGTACACTATCACCCGTCAAAAATCCCCAGACCTTCTGAATTCCAAGACATGTTTGACTACAAGAACTTTAGAAAAGGAGCTGTGGACCTGCATTACTTTGCATCTACCCCTTAATGGAAACTGCTTAGTGTCTTACTTCTCTGAGATGGAGTTTCAGTAAGATGCTAGTAAATTTCTTTTGCTTTTTTTCCTTGTAAATACATACTTACCAAGAGGCATTTTATTTTAATCAGTGTGAGTTTCTTTAAAAGTTGTTGAAAGCTTTTCTGGTTTTTGACGCTAAGTTATTAACCCTAGTCCTGTGGGTCCCATTGTGGTCCCAGAAGCATTGTATAATTAGGATGCTTGAGATGGAAAATGTTTCAAGTAACTTTGGCATAGCTGAGTATTCATCACATGTTCTTTTTAGTCCTTGGGGTTATATAATTTTACCTTTGCAACATGATAACTTCATGCCAAAGCACCTGTAGGCAGCCCTCTTTTTACTTATCTTGGCTTCCTTTTTTTAATAATAGAAAGAAGCAAGGGTGTGGTTGTAATGTCTGTTTTAGGTTCCTTAAACTTCCTTAATTTGTTTTTAAGACTTCATTGCAAAAATCTTTATACCTACTTTTGCTTATTTTTTTCCTTCCAGTTCTTATTCCCATAATCTTTGGTTCTTCTCTTCTCTTCTCTTCTCTTCTTCCCTCTCTTCCTCCCCCCACCTTTAAAATAATATTCCTCAAGAAGAAAAATTTATAATTATGGTATTCAGTAACAGAAAAATTTCCTGCTTGCTGGAAAGGTGACAGATATAAATCTGCATGTTTTAGTACTGTATTTCTCTAAAGAGGACCTTGCTGTAGGAGAGTGATTATTGCACAGCTTGTGCAGGGATAGTGTTGTGTATATGTGGTCTCTTTGTTTTCTTTTCATTCCTAAAAACTGCAGAGTAATGGAATGGTGAGCACTAGTGTTGCATGCTTTTTAAGCTGTGTTTTCAGGTTCACCAAGATACCAGGCATTCTACAGATCCTAATGGGAGCATGTGAACCTCGTAGATAGCCGTTCTTCTCCACTTTAAAAATAAGACTTAGAACTTACACGGTTAGGTTATACGCACTTGCTATGTGCTCTGAAAGCATAATTCTATTGTAGTACATATCATACTTTTTATTATTGCTTGCTTAAACCCTGTGATGTTAGGGACTGTGGTTGTCTTGTTTGCCATTTGTATTTCCTGTGTTTGGCACGTAATAGGTCTCTAATGACCACTTATTTGTTGAATGAATGGATTAATTGTTTCATCTTTTTTGTGGGAGAAAATTTTTTCATGGAAGAACCTTGATTAAATGCCTCCTGAGGCACCAAGCTCATCCTAAACCAATTTAGTTTGCATTGTCACAGTTGTACGAGACAAATTACAAACAAATAAATTGGCCCCAATTTAAATAAAATAATAAACAAAAACATCTGACTTGGGCATAAAAATACAAATACTTTATAGAACGATTTTCTTAAATGGCATACGTTGTAATTAAATGTATTTATGGGTGGCTAGAAAATTTAGTTATTAAAGGAAATATTCCTTTTTTGAGCATTTCAGTTAATTATGATTTTAAGATATTTTTTATATTGGATAAACAGTTTTTCTGTCTAAAATTCACTCTCCCAATAATAAAAACACAAAACTGTTCCATCAGCCTTCCCCCAAATTCCCTTACGTTGTGTAGTCAGCTCCTCCTCCCACTCCCGGTTCCTAGCAGCCACTGACCCTTTTTCTCTTACTATAATTTTGCCTTTTCCAGAATATCATATAAATTGAATCATGTCTTAAATAGCCTTTGAAACCTGGCTTCTTTCGCTTTGAAGAATGCATTTGAGATCCATCCGTATTGCAGCATGTATCAGTAGTTTCTTTTAACTGCTGAGCAATATTCCAGTGTATGTGTAGATAAACCTCACCATGTTTGTCCATTCACCAGTTGAAGCACTTGGTTCCAGTTTTTGGTGATTATGAATAAACTGTCAAACATTTGTGTGCAGGTTTTTTTTGTGTGTGTGTGACCATAAGTTTTCATTTTTCTTGGGTTAGTTCCTAGAATTGGGATTGTTGGGTCATATGGCAAGTGTATATTTAACTTTATAGGAAACTGCCAAACTGTTTTCCGAAGTGGCTGTACCATTTTCATTCCCACTATGATACAGAAGAGTTCCAGTAATAAGCAGCTCCTAAAATTTAAATTTGCTGTATTGAATTACTTTGGTTTGTTAGTTTGATTGCATACCAGCACTATCATGACAATAACATAATTCTGAATATGACATTTTTGTTGCTGTAGATCCACCATTTATAGATAGTGATTCAGAGGAGCCTCATTTTTCAGTGAATACAACCTTCAGTGTGCTGTGGAAATATTCTTTCTTGCTCAAGTAATGTAGCCCTGATTTCTGTAAGAAAAACTAGGCTGTCAACCCTGTTGCTTATACTGGGGTTTAAGGTACATTTGGATCAGTTTTCTCTCTGTGTCTTCAGGCTATCACACTTAATTTCGGGAAGGATTCCCTTGATTTGGCTGGGTAGAAGGAAATCGTATCTCTGGAGAAGTAGTTGTACTTTCAGCTTGTTTCTTCCACCTGTTGCAAGTTTCAGTTTAGAGTTTTGTAGTTGTTAACTTGGTTGTTTATAATCAGTGATACTACTAAGTCTGTTCTGTGATGGGAGTTGACAATATTAGCTTCATAATTAAAATATCCAAACATCAATACTCTTGAACAAACCTTTTACATTTGTGACCTTTGCCTACACTAGGCTGTTATTTGTAGTTATATATTTTTATAAATTAGATAATTAGCACTATAGTTAAGAAGAAAGAATATAACTTTGTTATGAGAACCATGTGTGATACAGCCACTGACTTTTCTGAGTGCATTTTCTCATTTATCTGGCATTATAGGAATGACTAGTTAGATAAATTAGAAGATTGAAGCATGTTCTTTATTCCATTATATATTTTTACTTTAGGTTTCAATTTTTTGATAAACTTTACAAAGTAGTACTGTTTTCTCAGTGCTTTCTAAACATATTCAAATCTTTTCTTGCTGATTCAGGGCTCTCATTCTTAATATTAGCTATAAAGTGTGCTGTTACACAGAGATGTCTACAGATTTATTGATGAGTATAAGGTTGTTTGTCTTCTTTGTTCTCTGTCATATTTTTACTAGTCACCTCAGTTTTTCCCTTTTAATTTTGTTTCTGTGTAAACTTGTTAAACTTACTTAAAAATAAAAGTAAACTGACCCTAAGTGGAGTTTAGGGGCTCTTACTGTTTAGTAAAGAGAATATGCATTTTGTGACCTTATTCAGTGAATTTTTTCTTCTTCTGGTTTATAGCTTTCTTTTGAACAGTTGAAATTACGGTATAAATGACCTTTGGTGTTATTCTAGGGTGTTATTCCAATTCTTGTGTTATCTCTTAGAGCTAGAAATTGTCTGGCTGCCTGTACCTTTCTCTTTCCTCCTTTATGTGAAAAAGAGAAGACCATATCAATTAACATTCTTAAATTTCAAAGAGGTGGTTCCTTCATTCATTTGCTTAATGTATTCAAGAAATAAATTGACTGCTATGTATTATAATAGATACTGGGAGACAGAGTTGAATAAAATATGACCCCTGCCCTTGAGGACATTAGATTAAAAAATGAAGTATCTTGATGTTAAATTAAAGAGTGAAAACATTGTCCCCTGTCTTTTCTCTAAATTGGTAGTGAGATGTCAGAGTGAAAGCTCTGACATGCCTTATGTTGAGGTTTGATCAGATTCAGTTTCAATTTTTTTCTTCCTTCAGGAAGATGAAAGATTGTCTTTCTTTTTCTAATGTTAGCAATCATTGGTGATCCTTGCCTAGTCCATTAATTAATAGGAGTTGCATAATGGTAATATTTAATTGTCATGTTATTCATTTATTAGCGAGAATACTTTTGAAAACAAAATTCCCCACATCAATTAGAATTGATTCTCATTATTCACAGATTCCATATTTGCAAATTCACCTGCTTGCTAAAATATATTTGTAACCCCAAAATCAGCAATCTTGGTGCTGTCACAGTTGTTCACAGACATGTACATACACAGAGTGGCAAAAATTTTGAGTCACCTGACCTGTATGTTCCCAGCTGAGGTTGAATAAGGTGATTCTCTGCCTTCTGAAGAGAAGAATACTTTTTGCAGTCTATTTGGTGCTTTTTTTCTGGTGACTTCACTGTTTAAAGTGGCCCCCAAACTTAGTGCTAAAGTGCTGTCTAGTGTTCCTAGAAGTGCAAGAAAGCTCTGATGTGCCTTATGGGAAAAAATACATGGGTTAAAGAAGCTCAGTTCAGGCATGCGTTATAATACTGTTGGCTGTGAGTTCAGTATTAATGAATCAAAAATATATAGTAAATACTGTCTCTTTAAACAGAAACATACATAATACAAGGCTGTGTATTGATTGGTTGATGAAAATCTTGTGACCAGAGGCTGACGGGAACCTAACCCTAGGAACTGTGATTCAGTGTTTGATAGTTCTGTGTTTGCAGTGACTTTATAAAACATAACTACTTTGAATCAGCTGTTTTTGGTTTTCCTGAGATACAAAAGAATATCCTTTTAAATCAGTATAAAAAGTGTATTACAGAAAGTTGTGGGTCATGGAAGTAGGTAGATCATTAAGAGGCCTGATGAGATATTTTTGGGGCAAGTTCATTGCTGTGTTTCCAGCACCTAGACCTGTGTTTGATACATGGTAAATACTCAATAATTATTTGTTGAATGAAAGTAAGTGTGCCAAAATGGAATGTGACTTTCCTTGATGGCTTGCAGTTTAAATTTTGTCTCATTGCCGTGATTAGGGTTTGCAATCAAGTTTCTGATTATAGATAGTGAGATGACTTGCTCATAGAGGTTGGTATGGTGAATATTTCAGTAATATAAATTTAGCATGACCTCTGCTTGATTTTTTGATTCCTGTCATTCTTAAAGGGGCAGGAGATGAGGGTGCTCTTTGCTTCTCTGGGTGTAGATATAATAAATGCTTAGGAGGCTGGGCACTTTCAAATTAAATATTTCCTTGCCTTTCAACCTTTGAGACACATGGGCTATGACTGCAAGCCATCAAGGAAAGTCACATTCCATTTTGGCACACTTACTTTCATTCAACAATGGGAGTGTAAATTCACTTGTGAAATTGAAAATAGAAGACACAAAAGACATTTTGAGGACCTATGGAACAGTTATATCCTAGTTACTGGAAAACAATCAGACCTGGATAATTAGAATATTAATTTAGTTAGACTTCCAGTAATATTTATACTGAGGAAATTTAGATTTTAATAAGGTTTCTTATTTAAAAATTGGCTTAATTATAACTGATTGTAATATAGTATGTTTTGATACTCCTGTGCCATTATACAGTAGCTTTCAAACTGTAGGAATATTTTTTGATCACAACCACCCATAAAAATATATTTTACTACAACCCATAAAAATATATTTTACATTGTGACCTAGTGATATATATACATTTATTTAAAGAACTAGAAATCTCATTAAACATGACTTGTCTATATTATGTATGTGTACTCCATTTTCTTTTCTGTTTGATGCTATTTCATTTAAAAAACTGTTGCTTGAGACTCGTTAAATTGGTTTAATGACCCACTAACAAGTCCTGATCCACAATTTGGAGAACACTGCTCAAATACAACTGGGTGGTAATTTTTAAAAGCTAGAAATTCCTGGATCTCAATAGGAATGTAAAAGGGGTATCACTGAAATCAAGTTCCAAAAATATAAAGTGTTGTAAATGATAGTTATTAAATCTTTCTGAGATAAAATAAAAGTTTCTGTAGTATGTAATTAGAGAAATTGATCTCCATTTTTGACATTACATCTAATGATTTAGCTTTTAAAAATAAATGTTTATTTTTTTCTTAGACAACCACAGTTCAGCTAATGCCAGAAACCAGTAACTGGGACACTTGCTGCTAATAGAAGCTTGTGATGTAATGGCTAGCCATCACATCACAAATATCCATACTCATTTAAATTTTGGAGAAGGCTGAAGACACTTATTGCAGTGTAATTTTTATAGAGACTGAATAAAGCACTTGAAATACTGAATAAGTGATTTCATGTACTAAATTTGAATTTTTTCATTTTAGATAACAAAGCAGTGAGAAATCAATGTTGTGACAAGTAACATTTGAATATAAAATTTGATTTTTAGATTTCCATTTGTTGTAATTTTGTACTTGCAAAGTATTGAATAGTGTGCTAAACATGAAAAGATATGTATAGAAACATAATGCTTAATACTGATTCATTCTTAGACTAACTTTCTCTGTTTTATCTTGTTTGCAACCTTAAGGAGGTCAGTTGGCTCTGTAAAGTCCTAAATTGTTGGGCCATGCAGATTAGAGAATCTGATTATCTGTTTAATGTTTTGAAGATTCATCAGTCATCATCAAATTAGAAGTATGCCAGTGGCCTACATTTCTGTTCATGTAATCAGATTAGGTCTAATGTTTTCTGTATGTAGCAGCTCATTTTTATTGTTATTAGTGGATGTTACTATATCAAAATTGCAATTATTTATGAAAGCAAAGCAGTTGATTATTTATGTTCATTCATTTATTCTTAAGGATAGTTTAAGAAAGCATTCTTTTGATAAATTTCTTGTCTTTTTAATGTAGATGTTTAAATAAGTCAGTAAACTGAGAATAATTATAGAATGAAACATAAGTTGTAAATATTTTATTACCATTTATGGACACGTATTATAGCTTTTTGCCACATTAAATGCATGTCTATTATTTTTTAGTAGTGGATGGATTCCAGTTTAAGGGGTGGTATCTCTTATAAAAATTAAAATATCATCAAGTGGTATAAAGAAGTATTTTATTTATGTTATAAGAAATTGTAAGCAGAGCATATTTCTGTGAAGTTTCTCTCAATAGTTTTTATTTTAATGACTGCCTAATTTTTAAGTTTTCAAAATGCATTTTTCCATTCTCTTCCTTGTAACTTTTGAATTTAAACCTTCTCTGAGAGAAATTTTCTGTTCTTAATATTGACTGCATCTGCACGTATAATAAAATACTAGGATTATTTGTGTTTTTTTTTTTAGCAACTGGTGTAATTTTAATGGACACTCTGAATCTTGTATCTAATCATGTTTCTAATCATATTCCTGTTTTTGCTTGACTAGAAAGTACAGAAATAAATTTGCTTTGAATGGATACTGAACTGTATGGTATATTAATATTACATAGTTTTATTTCTAACATTATTTTACTTGCCCCCTGATTTCCTTACTTAAATTTTTTTTCAGTCCTTTTGTAGTTCCTTTATTATAAACTGCCCTAAATACTTTTTGTAACAAGGCTGGCTTTTAAATAAATAAAGGAAAGATGTTACTTAGTTTTTAGGATAGTTTGTTTCTAAGAATGTATTTATAAAGCAATTTAGTGAGAAAACAACAGTGTACTTTTCAGTGGTTCTTAACTTTTTTAGGGTCACTTTTTTTTTTTTTTTTTTTTTTTTGAAGAGGTGGGGTCTCACTCTGTCGCCCATGCTGGAGTGCAGTGGCCTCAAACTCCTGGGCTCAAGCTACCTTCTTCACTCAGCCTCCTGAGTAGCTGGGACTACAGGTGTGCACTACCACGCCTGGCTAATTTTTCTTATTTTTTGTGGAGACAGAGTCTTGCTATGTTGCTAGGCTGGTCTCGGACTCCTGGTCTCTAGTGATCCTCCTGCCTTGGCCTCCCACTGTGCTGGGATTACAGGCATAACCCACCACGCCCAGCCACGTAATTTTTTGATAATTTGTTGAAAGCTGTGGATCTTCTCTTCAGCAAATGCTCAGGAGGTCTGTGGATTTCAGGTTAAGATCTCTACAACTGTCTGCACAGTTGGTGGACTCTGTTTTCATTCAAAGTAAGCAAACAAACAAAAACAAAAAACAAAATTTATGATTTATAGAGGGACTTGATACTTTACTATTCAGTTGTTTTAAATATTCTTATCAAGTTTGACAGTGTTTTTTTAGTTATTTAGGATGCAAGTTACCTGTTGATAGTAGAATTAATATATTTATTCAATTAATGCCTGTATATAGAAAAAACTAAAATAATGCAGAAAGATATATAAGCAATACTCTTTTGCTTCATATTTCTAGTCTTTGAATTTTTCGGTAGATACAACCACTTTTACCTGTTTCAAGTTTTAAATGTTTTGGGTGGTTACTTCCATAATTCTAAATAATATGCATATACTTTTCTCTTTGATACTGTCAAATTTTTGCATTATCTTTTAATTCTCCATTAAGAATGATGAGATTTTAGCTTACATACTTCCACTTTCCCTTGTTTTTAAATGTTTGTTTAGTTATTATGTTTACTTCATCTATTACACCTTTCATACTGTAATGTTCTTACATCTCTATTTCTTGTTCTAGTAAATTTTTACATTATTCCTTAACTCTGTACTTTGCAAGAGGCATTTATTCTTGGCCCTATCCTTCCTTCTACCTTATCTACACCCCATTTACAGTTTAGCTTCTGTCAGTTACAGTATTAGTTTTACACTGTCAATGTTAGTAAAATTTATATTCTTTTCTATGACATCTTGCATTCTTTTTGGTGAGATTGATTTTATAAGTTGAAAATCAATTATCCATGTTGACATTATTATGACTAGTTGTTGAACCAAGTTATATGGTAGGGCTACTTTTTTTCCTGCTTGGCATTCTGCGTCCCCTGTTTGCTTCAGCTAAGGAAAATTTTCTTTGATTTCTTTTTCTTAATTTTTTGTCCTCTCTCTTGATTTCTATTATTAGTTAGAAGTTGGAGGTATTGGATTTTTTCTTTCTTTTTTCCTTTTTATGTCTTTATATTTTTGTTTTACATATTGGGATTATTCCCCTACTTTGTCTTTGATTATTCTGTTTAATGTAGCATTATTTTCTTAGTCTATGTGTATGTTGTTATACTTTTCAAAAGCCTCTGAGGAGCTAATTGTTTTGTTTTGTGTTGCTGTTTTTTAAGTTCTCTTCTGTTCTTTGAATGATTTGCTTCCCCCAGAGGATTTTTTTTTTTTTTCCCTATTTGTTTTTTTTGGGGAGGGTATTTTCCCTTCATGTTGTTCCCGGTCCTCACATATCTAGTGATATGTGATACTTATTGTTACTTTATATTTGATCATGTATCTAGTGATACTTGATTGTTACTTTATATTTGTGAATGAGGGATTAGGTTAATATTTCTAGGTAAATGGTTTGAGTTTCCTCTGCTGTTCTGTTTGCTTTGCTGTTTTATTTTTTCATAAATCTCTTGGAGTTCTATACACAGATGGGGCTTATTGACTAGAAAGGTTTAGCTAGAAAGAACTCATTTATTAATCTACAATATGTATTAACTGTCCTGGGTGCCAAGGCAGTATGCTAGCTTCAGGGATCATAAAGTTCCATATAATAGATTCCCTGTCATCAAATACAACAAGCAATTATTATACTGTATATAATATAAGAATACTCTTAGAAATCTCATAATCTAATCCTCCTATTATATATATATATATATATATATATATTTTTTTTTTTTTTTTTTTAAGACAGAGTCTCATTCTGTTGCCCTGGGTAGAGTGCAGTGGCATCATGATGCAACCCAAACTCCTGGGCTCAAGCGATCCTCCTGCCTCAGCCTCCTGAGTAACTGGGACTACAGGCATGTGCCACGACACCCGGCTAATTTTTCTATTTTTAGTAGAAACGGGGTCTCACTCTTGCTCAGGCTGGTCTTGAACTACGCAGCTCAAGCAATCCTCCTGCCTCGGCCTTCCAGAGTACTAGGAATTACAGGCGTGAGCCACCGCGCCTGGCCTAATTTATAATTATTAAAATAAGCTTAGACAGGTTAAGTGTCCTAGGAACTGAATGGGATTCCAAGACTTCTTTCATTTAATCCTGTGCTCTTTCTAGTACATAGCCTGGCAAGTAACATAAAAGAGGTCTGGAAGCAGATAGCAAGGATCCCACGACCTGAGAGAATTGGGAGAAAGGGTATATTGGAGCCTGCTTATGACTTAGGTATGAGAGAAGGTTATCTCACCTTAACAAGATTCCATCCTAGAAAACTGGAGCTAGAGATTCTTCTTGGAGGCATGAAGAAGTAAGCAGCTGTGTTGGAGAAGCCAAAATGGCAAGAAACTGTAGGTAGCTTCTAGGAACTGTAGGTAACCTCTAGAAACTGAGTTTGGCCTCCATCTGACAGCCAGCAAAAAGCTGGAGCTCTCATTTATACACTGCAAGGATATGAATTCTGCCCACAATATGAAACATCTTGGAAGAGAATTTTTCCCCATGTGAGTCTCCAGATGAGAATGTAACCTAGCCAATCCCTTGAATACAGCCTGAGCAGATGACTCAGCTAAGCCGTGCCTATGCTTTGATCCACAGAAACTGTGAGATGATAAATTTATTTTAAACCTCTAAGTTTTTAATAAGTTGTTACACAGCAATGGAAAACTAATATATTTGATCATGTCCAAGTGTATTGTATTCTTTAGCATAGTGTCATTGTATGATAAACACAGTGCTTTCTCATCTAATTTTATAACAAATTATTCACATTACGCTGTGGCTTAAAAGCATGACAAAGTCCACTTTTCTCTTCTGGTTTTTGACATTATGGGCATTCACTGGTAATAAAAAAGAAATACAATGTAATGGTTTGGTGATATGTGTGGCACTGTAAACACTGTCAGGTTATAACTGTGCCACTTCAGTTTATACTGCTCTGAGCAGCAGTGTGAAGTGATAAGAGCACTACATATGGTCTCTGTCACTGTTACTCAATTCTGCTCTTGTAGCACAAAAGGAGCCATAACAATAAACAAATTAGCATAGCTTCATTCCTATACAACTTTATGGACACTAAAATAGAATTTCTTATGATTTTCACATCACAAAGTATTATTCTTACAATTTTTTCCCCAACCACGTAAAAAGGTAAAGACCATCCTTAGGTTGAAGGCTGTACAGAATAGGCCGTGAGCTAGATTCAGCTTGCTGGTGGTAGTTTGGTGACTCCTGGTATAGACAAACATGTAGGCAACTCTAATACTGCTTGATAGGTGCTATGATAGGGAAAGTACTAGGATACTGAGATGCTTAATAAGAAAATATTTTTATTAAAAATCTAATTTGTTAAAAATATTTTTTAAAATTAAAAAAATATGTTATTACAAATTTATGGGCAGTTATCTGAATGTGCTAAACTATTTACTGAACTGGATGGACTAACGTAGGAAATGGTGTAATTTCTCACTAACCACTATTGTAATATATATATGTATTTTGATTATTTCTCCTTCCCCACTCATGAATGATATCCTAGTCAGTTTCCATTGTTTTCTTTTCATGTACATTTATAAGAATAGTTCAGTTTTGGCATTGGATTATTAAGATGACCTGTTCCATTTTTGAGGTTCAATTTTAAGCTAACTCATCACTCTTCCTGCCCCTTTCTCCCCACTTTCAAGTTTCAGGCTTGGCCCTTGGTTCTGGACCTTTTATTGAGGGAAAGGAGTTATAAGCTGTTTCTTGATTCTTCTTTCTCCTATTCATTAGCTGCCCCTTGCTCCTCTAGGGTTCATGTGGGGTAGGGAGATAAGAAAGAGAAAGGGCAAATGTCCTTTATATGCTTTAAATGCTATTTCTATTGTGGGGCAGTTTTGGTTCTTCAGGGGCTTTATATGGACCTCTTACATAAAACAAACCAGCCAACCTACAAATATTTCTATGCTAAGTACATATATGCATGTACAAGCATTACAGAAAAGGTTTGGAGCATATACAACAAATGGAAAGTAATGGTTACCTCTGAGAAGGGCAAGTGGGATCCGGGACAAGGGGTGGGGGCATCCCAAAGGGTATTTTTGCCTCATTGTATTATTTGAATTCTTATTACATATACAATGTGTTTTGGGAATATTTAATTAAACATAAATGAAAGGCTGTTTATTGAAAATAACATGAAAATTGGCCAAAGGAAAATTACTTCCTTCTAAATAAAAGAAGTGTAGAAGGGCTTTTTAAAAAGCTTCACGGAGCTACACAGGAGGAATAAGTTCTAGTGTTCCAGACCACTGTAGGATGACTATAGTTAACAATAATCAAAAAATAGCTTCAAGTAGCTAGAATGAGGATATTGAATGTTCTCAATGTAAAAAATGATAAATGTTTGAGATGATGGATATACTAATCAGTCTGATCTAATCATGATACATTGTATGTATTGAAACATCACTGTGTACCCCGTAAATATGTAGTTATTATATGTCAATTAAAAAATTTTAAAAAGTTCCTAAAACAAAATACTGATAAATTCATTAACTCTCAAAAAAAGTAGCATTTTTAGGTAAGTTTTATGGTAATGATATAGTGGGGAAAACTTGTACTTTGAGATTCAGTTTTTTTTGTGTGTGTGTGTAGGATTATTTTTAAAAATCACATTTTGAGTTGCAAGTTACATATAATACAATGCATAGATTTTAAATGCAGTTTGATGAATTTTGACCAATGTATACATCCACATACTTCCCTCCCGATTAAGATATAGACCATTTCCTTCTGCTGGAAAGTTCCACCTTACCACTTTCCAGACTTCCCACAAATCTGATCTGATTTCTATCACTACAGCTTGGTGTTTTGCTGATTCTAGAACTTCATATAACTAGAATCATACAATATGTAATCATTTGTGCCTGACTTCTTTCTCTCAATCTAATATCTGAGAGATTCACCACATTGTTGCATATGTCAGCAGTTCATTCCTTTTTAATGCTGAGTAGTATTCTGTTATGGGAATATACCAATTTGTTTATCTAGTCTTCTGTTAATGGACATTTGGATTATTTCCAGTTTTTGGCTATTATTAATAAAGCTGCTATAAACATTGCTGTACAAGTCTTTCTGGAAACATACGTCTTCATTCCTTTGGGTAAATACGTGAGAGTGGCATTTTAACAATGTTGATTCTGCCAATCCATGAACATGATATGTTTTTCCATTTGTTTATATCATTTGTGATTTCCTTCCTCAGTGTTTTGTTGTTCTCCCTTAACCTTGTCTTTCACCTCTTTGGTTAAATATATTCCTAGGTATTTTATTGTTTTTGGTGCTATTGTGAAAGATATTGAGTCTTTGATTTGATTCTCAGCTTGACTGTTGTTGGTGTATAGGAATGCTACTGATTTGTGCATGTTGATTTTGTAGGCTGAGGCTTTATTTATTTAGCCTGGATTTATTTATCAATTCCAGGAATCTCTTGGCTAAAATTGTTTCTTATACATAGCATGTAGTTTGGGTCTTGCTTTTTTATTTAGTCTGATAATTTTTACCTTTTTGGGAAGAATTTGGTCTGTTTCATTTTATGGGTGTTTTTAAATCTACCATTTTCCTATTTGTTTTCTTTTTTGTCTCATATGTGTTTTGTTCCTCTTCTTTTGTTCTAACTAAATAACATTTAATATTCCATTTTATTTCCTGTCTTTTTTTAGTTATTTCTATTGTAATTAATTTATTTTTTATTGTTTGATCTAGGTATTCAAATGTGCATTTCTAACTTATAGTTGGCTACTTAGAGTTAATATGGAACCACATGATTCTTCACAAATATAAGAATCATTTTTATTCTCATCTATTTCTTTTTAATTTCTTTAGTTAATTGACAAATAAAAATTGTATCTATTTATCATATACAGTGTAATATTTTGAAATATGTATACATTATTGTGGAATGGCTAAATGGAGGTAATTAACATATGCATTACCTAACATACTTATCATTTTTTGTGATTGAGAGCACTTAAAATCTAGTCTTTGGGATTTTCAAGAAGAAATCTTAAAACAATATAATTCATTTACAGCTCCTCCCTCTTGCCATTTATGTTGTCCTATATTTTACATTCACATATGTTATAAATGTCTCTAAGAAATTACTTTTGCTTTAAACATTAATTTATCTTTAAAGGAAACGAATACCCATGCATTTCTCATTTTCAGGGCTCTTCATTTCTTCTTAGAGGTTCAAATTTCTATGTGGTATCATGTGATTTACTTCAGCTTAAAGGACTATTTAAAAAGCATTTCTTGTTTTGCAAGTCTTCTGGTGACTTAATTCTCAGCTTTCCTTCATTTGAAAATGGCTTTCTTTCACCTTGTTTTAAAGAATGACTTCACTGAATGTGGAATTCTGGGTTGAAGTTTTTTTTTTCTTTCTTTCATTGCTTTGAAAATATCATTATTCCATTTTCTCTTGTTTCTGTTAAGAAGTTCTCCAAAATGTCATGTGTAGTTTTTCTCCGTATGCTTTCAAGATTTTATTTTTGGTTTTTAGAAGTTTGACTGTGATGTTCCTAAGTTTAGTTTTATGGGATTACTGAGTATCTTCAATTTGTAGGTAGATGGTTTTCATCAAATTGGGGAAATTTTCAGCTATTATTTCTTCAAATATTTTTTGTCTTATTCTTTTTCTTCAGTTTAATAGGTCTCTAATAGCTATTTAGTAGTTTTAAAGTCCGGTCTTCTAATTCAAACATTAGGATCATCTTCGGGTCTGTTTCCTTTGACAGTTTGTTTCCTGGCCATGGGTTCCATTTTTTGCTGCTTTACGTGTTTGATAATTTTAAATTGTATGGTGGACATTGTAAATTCAATATTGTTGAGAGTCTGGGTTTTTGTCTTTTTGAGAATGTTGAGTTTTGTTCTGGAATCCAGTTAATTTACTCAGAGCTACTCTTTAATACTGTTTAGGTTTGGTTTTAGGCTTTAGTTGGGCCAGTCTAAAGTAGTCCTTACTTTTAAGACTGTCTTTGTGATGTCTCAGCTACATGCCTGAGATATTAATGAGATTCCTCCCCCATGACTGGACAGGAACTCTAAAGTGTCCCAAAACTGTGCAGCCCCCAGTATCTCCATTCTTCTTTTAACCCTGTAGTAGCCATTATCTGCTAGGTTTTTTAGCATATTCCCCTGTGTATGTGTAGCCTAGTCTTCTGCCCTACTGCCTCTTTAACCCCCACTGCTAAACTCCCTCACTTTGGGCACCATGTACCACAAATTCCACTCACTTCAACAGATGCAAGCTCTGTTCTGTGATCACTGTGTCCTGCCTGAGCCTTACCTCCTTGTGGTATAGTCAGGAAATTGTTCCTAGCCAGAGAGCTTGGATGAAGTGGAACTTAACCTTTTGTGTTTTTTTCCTCAAGGATCACAGTATGTACTGCGTGTTATCCGATGCCTGAAAACAAGTGCTTCATATGTTTTATCTGGCTTTATAGTTGTTTACAATAGGAGGGGATGTTCACTATCAGTGACTCTATCATGGCTGGAAGCAGAGATCTTATTCAGTTTTACTCAGTACATTTTTGTTCCTTTTTTTATTTTTAAGACCTAACTGAATCCCTGATTTCCTTTTTTTGTTTTGTTTTTATGATCTCTTAAGTATTTAAGTATAGAAATAAAGGGTAATGGTTAATCTAAGAGTCTACTGTGGTTTGATTTCAGTGGGCATCAACAAATAGCAATAATTCATTGCCTAAACTTTTATGTTATCTAATTTCCCAAACGTGTATTTTGAAATTCTTTTAGTTGACTAATTTTCTTTCCTTCATATTCTAGCTTTCTATCAATATCAGCTCACATCATTGAAAAGATAATTTTGAAGATATGTTTTGCTGAAAAGACAACTGAGAAAAATTTTACGAATGGGATGAACACGCTCCAGTTAATTGACTACCTTCTTCAATTTGAATGTTAACATTACCCACCTGGTACAGTTACCTAGTGATGTACCTATTTTCACAATACCCTATTTCAGTGTGCTTGTCTTGATTAAAGAATTCAAAGTGGAGTACCGCAAACTTGATATGGATAATAAAAAGAAAGACAAGGACAAATCAGATGATAGAATGGCACGACCTAGTGGTCGATCGGGGCACAATACTCGAGGAACTGGGTCTTCATCATCTGGAGTTTTAATGGTTGGACCTAACTTCAGAGTTGGAAAAAAAATTGGATGTGGCAATTTTGGAGAATTGCGATTAGGTAAGACTATTTTGTTTATTTTATTATCTTAGAAGCAATTTTTTTAATGGAAGATACTTTTTAATGAAAATGATTTAGTTTTTAATTATTTGGTTGTTTAATTATTGTGGTAATTTTAAAGAATACAAATGTCGGAAATTTCTTGTGTACTTGTAATTTCATTTGAATTTCTTACTATAGGAATATCTACATTCTTGAAATTATCCAGAATATGAGAAAACAAGAAAGTAAATTAGAAAGGCCCAGCAGGCAGAAATAGCTGCCAGTAAAGCCTTTGTAGTATGTTATTTAGGAATGATATTTAGGTTACTTTTTCAGACTTGAACATATTTAGTAACTGATCAGTTTAGGAGCATATGTATGGCTTAAAGTCAAGTTAATATATTGAAGCTGCATAAAATTAATGAAATTTACATTTTTATAATTTAATTATTTTTTTCTCCTCCCTTCCTGCCCAATGGCCCTCCAAGTATTTCTGGGGTGGGGTTCAAGAGTCTATGTTCTTAACAAGGGACTCAGAGTATTAACTCAGGTTATTATAATCAGACAAGTTTGGGAAATAATGGTCTAATTAAACCTCCTAACTCTACATTTGAGAAAATTAAAATTCAGTGAGGGAAGGTTACTTGTCAGATGTCCATAGCAATTTAAGGACAGATTCAGGATCAAAATATAGGTCTTTTAATCCCTAATACAGTCCTAATCCAGTAGAGATATGGCTATCTCCACTGAAAATAAATAAGAAGAAGGGTGATACGGTTATATAGGAATCACTATTGAGATACCATGAGGGCTCTGGTCAATGGACCACCAAGAGAGGGAACTTTAGGTGTAAAAAGAAAAATTTGACTTCACAATTTTTCTTAGATCCAACCCTGTTGCTACAAATAAATCCAATTTTATGTTTATCTACTCAACTACTTCTGCTTTCATCTTGTGAAGCACCCTCATTTGTAGTGACTCCTTCATCTTATTAGTTTTGTGTAAATATACATTAAATAGTTGAATGAAGCAAGCCAATAAAAGGCAATGATATACTTTCTACATAGTTGTAACATGATGTGGCTGGAAGATTCTATTGCATTTAATAGGGAGTGAATGTTTCACATTTTATTTTTTGAAGGATATTATATTAAATACTTTGATATTCTTAAATTGTTTCTGATTTTGGAGTTAGAGAAAACATTATTTATTTGTTTATATATGTTATTCTTGTGCATAACTTTGAACAACATCCATCCAATACTTATTGTATGTCTGTCATGTACCAGGCATGATTAGGCACTGATAATACACTGGAAAAATATAGAAATAGTCCCTGCCATTATGGAACACATAGGTCATTAAACCACTCAAGGCCTCAAATTCCTCCACTTTATAATGGGATTATTTCTACTTCCTAGGTTATTGTGAGGATTAAATTTAGATGATAATGTAAAATGGCCAATGCTATACTTGCATATACTTTGGCCATTTTTATTCAAAATTTGTTTCATATAATTTATTTCAAAATATATATACACACACATAAATATATTTATATGCATATATGTGTATGTGTGTGTATGCATGTTTTTATATATGTGTGTTTCTGTATGTTCACACAAACAAATTTAGTGGACCATTTTAACCAGGGCGATATGAGAAGCTCTATGTACCAAATACTGAAACTATATATGCTGTTTACTGAAAAAGCAGTAAAATACCCCCCCCATTTTTTTGCAGTCTGTGAATAAGCAGGAATAGGAATAAGATGACTTCTTAGTACATCTATCTATCTATCTATCTGTCAGTTTATCTATTTAATCTATCTATTATGGGTGTTTGGTGTATATGCATATGTGTGTATATTTACTATCTATTTAATCTATCTATGGGTGTTTGGTGTATACATATGTGTGTGTATATTTACATAAATTTATTTAAATGTATTATCTATAATCTGTGTTTTATGTATATTTATAATATATATAATATGTATTTGTAGACCTAATTTAATTATCTTTTTCTTTCTTTTTCATAGACTACTAAAGGGGCATTTTACTGTTTCTTTTAAAGGCCCCAGATAGTTTCTTTGTTCAGAAACAGTTATTGTGAGCATTATCCTTTGTATACCTGGATAACTGAATGTTAATGTTAAAAGCTGGTTTGGATTTTTAAAATACTTTCTTTAAAACCTCATTAATGGACACACTTTGAACATTTGATTACTAGTATTGAAATATTTTGTGGTTAGTATTAAGTAAGAAAGACTGTAAATTATACATATGGGTAAATGACTTTCAACAAAGATGCTGTTGGTATTTTGGGCTGCATAGTTCTTTATTTTTGTAGAAGACTGTCCCATAGATTACAGGGTATTTAAAACTTCAGACCTCTTAGGTGCTAAATAGGACTTGCAACCATACACACAACTCAAAATATCCCCTGCCCCGTGTTCAGATGCCCCAAGGAGAAACAGTATTACCCACTTTTGAAACAACTCTTACAGGTAATTAGTTAAAAAAAAAAATTGGCCATGAGATTTTAAAAATATTGGTAAACATTTAAAATAATAATTTTAAATTTAATTTAAATAAATGGGTTTATCATTTTTGTCTGGATTCTTTTCTTATTTTAAAAAGATGAATTGATGTGCAGATGCTCCTCAACTTACGATGGGGTCACATCCTGATAAACCCATCGTAAGTTGAAAACACTGTAAGTCGAGAATGGGCATTTTGTAGACATGATGGGATGCGAAGACACAAAACACAATATCCAAAAAATGCTGGCAATGCAGGACGCTGTAGAGTTTTGGTTGTTTACCCTCAGGATTGCGTGGCTGACTGGGAGCTGCGGCTAGTTGAGGAAAAGATCAAAATTCAAAGTATGGTTTCTATTGAATGCATATTGCTTTTGCATCTTCATAAAGTCAGAAATCTTAAGTCAAACCATTGTTAAGTTGGGGGTCATCTGTGTTTGTGGTTTTATTTTATCTTTATGTATTGGTGGTAAGGTTTGCAATCTGCATTGGTATATGTGTTACATTTCTAGTTTAGACAATCAAACTCCTAGGAATGTTTTTGATATGCACTGAATGAGATCAAACATAGCTAGCTAAAATATAAGGTTGTATTGTATATATTTTTCAATTTTTCTGTGTGTTATGATATTTGGACATCTTAAAAAGCCTTTCTGGCTGGGGAGAAATCCTGGGGTTAGCTAATTCTTAGAGTTAGCAATAGGCTCAGCATGCCTTTGATATGCAGACTAACCAATCCACAGCTGTACCTTTTCCATCTTGTCTGTGCACTCTGGAGGCAATATTCCTCTGCCTTAATCATGCCAGAGCCAAGTACCAGGCAACTAGAGACTACCCCTATAGCCCAGGGGTTACTGGAATTATTCAAACTAGGAATCCTAAACTGTTTATGCTGCCTTACCTTTACCCTGGAAACTCCAATAAAGCCTTTGGTTTAAGCTTTCCCCTTGCTCCTGTCTTCTGCCACCTAATGAAAACTTGGTGCTTCCCATATAACCCTGTGTGGCATTCAGTGTGACCCCCTCCCTAGGACTTGTGAGCATAATAAACTTTGTTTTCTTGAGCCTTTCCTATGTACTCTTGTGGCCACACCTGCCGGACCATCACATAAAAGAACATAGTGCAAGGATGTTATATATTGCTTTATGAATAACTGTATCTGAAATAAGATACTATAACTTTTGACATAATTAGGTATATTACAGAAGCTTCCATAACATTCTTATTGTTGTTTCTTGTCTTCCTATTCCCACATAGCTCATAACTCTCCTTATTTTATTGTTTATGTTTGAGAATTGTTTTGTTGAAAATTCTTCAGGCCTTGCAATACATACCAAATAAATATGTAGATTTGGGTGAGTCCATCATTTTTATGTTTACTGATTTTCTACTTCTAATGGAAGCATATTATAATATAAAACTTATCTGAAAAATGTAATAACTAAGGAGTAGACTGTAATGCTATAACAAAAAAAAAATCCCAAATATAGTGGTTTTAAGCAAATAGTTTATTTTTATTTTACATAACACAGACCAGAGGGAGAGCATCCAAGACTATCAGGGTATCTCGGCATCCTTAATATGTGACTTCAGTTTCTGTGTGCAAGGTGCGCAAAGTGTGCAAGCTCTCATTTTTGTTATGTCCCAGCCAGCCATCCAACAAGAAGAAAAAGAGCCAGGAATGCACACATTTGTTCCTGGAAGTGGGGAGTACCATGCTTCATGTTTGCTCATATCCAGTTCTTAGTCACATGGTCACATGAAGCTAAAATAGAGGCTGGGAAATGTAGTCTCTAGCTGGGCAGCCATTTTTGAACTTGAGCATTCTGTTGTTATCATGAGGAGAGTGGATGTTGGTAGGTAACTAGTAATTCCTGCTAAAAACATAAAAATAGTTTCTGAAGAACGTAGTTTTCTGTAATAAATTACCACCCCAGTCCTACAAAATTGGTAAAACTGTTTCTCCAAGTTTAATATGGCACAAAGGTTTATTGTAAATGTGTTTTAAAATTGGATTAAAACATCACGTAACTGGCACCAGTGTACTTGGCACCTTCTTTCAGTGGAGTTCCTCTAAGTGCGCATTCCTTCCTTTTGACTCATACCATACACACAAACATATACTTTGTGCATCATTTGTTTGTGTACAAATATTGATTAAAAGTCAACTGTGTGAGACTATGGCCATGCTAGGTGACAAAAATGCACTTGTATTACTGCTTAATCTTTGTTCATGTTTATAACTGTAACCCCAAGTTTTAGCAAATTCTCTAATGTTCAGATAAAAATTATACTTTTAGTGTCTTTTGCTCTGACCTAAAAGGTAGACATTAACCATATAAAAGCCAACAAAAACAGTACTGTTAGAAGGATTGGTACATTTTGGTTCTATGGGATCTATATTTAACCTAACTTCTTGTCCTGTGAATTTTTTTTCCTATGTACTTATGAATAAACATCATATATAATATAGTTATGGAAAGATGATCATGTCTTGAGGAAATACAAATTTCATCTTTGAACTCAAAACTAGACTTGTTTCTTGTTAATTAGACAACAGTTCTTCAAGATTAAGTTCTTACTGTATCATTAAATTACTCACTACAAGCTTACTAGAGGAAACCTAAATTTGCATACATAATGCATTCTTGAAAATGTATATGAAGGCACAATTAAATGGTGAACTAATTGACTAAAAATATGAAATATTCTCTATTTTTTTATGTTTATATAGGTTCAATGACTATCTGAATAGAGCTTAGCGTTCACCACTTTTGGTGCTTCTATTGAGTTCCATCCTTGTGCCAACTATCTTGAGTTTATGAGACCTATGCTACTTAGCATTATTGTGAATGTTTGCTTTTTCTCTTTGTTTTCACTCATTTTTATACAATAAGGACAAAATTCAGAAGAGAATTATAATATGCATATGAATAAACTACTGTGCGAAGGTGGCAACACACCTGAGGCTGCAGTCTTGCCCGGAAGCTTTCGTGCCATACATTCACCAGCTGCTGTAGGGAAGGAGGGTAGGGGTGTTACGCTGCAAAATCAGTGTCGAAGCCGGTGATTGCCTCGTCTGTGTTCAGCAGTCAGTGCGACCAGGGCCAGTCACTCCTACAGTTGAAAAAAAAATCTGCCATTGTTCTCTTTTCCTCATTACGAAAGTAATACATGCTAATTAAAAAAATGCTGGAAATTCAAAAATCACGTTGTACTATTTTTTCATTTTTTAAAATGTACTTATAAACATATACATTAATTTATACATCAAATAGTCTTCATATAGTCATTGCTGTCAAAATTCTCCTTAGTATTCTACTTGGAGATGCTGGCCTATTGGAATTTTCTTGATTATTTTTGATTTTGCTAATGCCAAGGATTACTGTAATTCATTTGAATTTTTTACATATCAATGATATTAAATCTATATTCTGGTTTGTCTTATACCTACACTTTGTATGTGGTAGATTTTTTATAACATGCAGGAGTTTAAAATATTTTACACAATCAAATCTGTATAAAACCTTATGAATGTCTTCTTTCATATATGGGGATATGGAGATGATAATTTTTTTCTTTGTTTTATAGCTTATATTTAACTCTTAAAATATTTGGAATTAATTTGGTCATAAGGCACTAATAACCATTTTTCCCCTCAAAGTAGTTAACTAGCTTTTCTGAGCCAATTGTTGAATAATAATTTTCTTATTTTATTTCATTTTTAATATATTTCAGGTTTTAAAAATGTATTTGATATATTTACTGAATTAAATATGAGCCCTAATAAAATTATATCCTGTAATAATGAAGGATTTAAAATAAGATGGTCATTGGGAGAGGAATTTTGTATTCCTGTTATTACATAGGAGTTCTGGTTTTGAAATTTTTTTAGCATACATTTGACTGTTGATTACTTTTTAAATTATATATAATATTCTACCAAACTCAGAATCTTCCCACTTTTGTAAGTGGGCTAAAGTGTTTATTAGTTTGACTTTCTACTCTGAATCCAGGTGAAATACTAAATACAAGATTGAGTTGATCATAAATTTAAATATTTCTTTGTTATTGAGTTTTTTGCTAAATAGTCAGAAGCACAAAACTATGTTTTATTTACATGTATTATGTGCTTTCTTGTCCAGAGTACAGTTTTATATAATATATCTTTAAAAACTAATTACTGGCAGAATCTGACATTTTTTTTCTTTTTCAAGGGAAAAATTTATACACAAATGAATATGTGGCAATTAAACTGGTAAGTTTGTGTTTCTTAATATTCCTTAATTACTTCCTTTTTACTTCTTTAATTATTAACTTATATTTTCATTATTTTTTGTTTTCACATCATTTATAACTTGGGTGTTTATTTGAAAAGTTATATGCATAACTGATCTTTTATTATTATTATGCTCCTAACGTCATTATTCCCTTCAAATATATGATTCAAACATTTTGACAAAAGTATTTTAGTATGCATGATTACTTTCTTTGAAAACATATTTCCAGGTAGCTTCTGAAATTTATTTTTCTATTGATATATATATGTTAAAGCTGGCCTATTGCTTGAATTTCAGGCATTCAGAAATGTTTGATGTGGTGGGGGATAGAGAGAAAGCAAACTCCTGTGAGATTATTCTGAAGTCTTAAAAGTGCCTAGTATGACAGCCATAAGGCAGGATTGGGATCTAGAAATTGGAAGAATTGGGATCTAGGAATTAGTTTTAAAAGACATACTTTCATCTGGCACAACTTCTCTGGTTTGCTAGCCAGGTTTTCCTGAGGCTTAGCATGGCTTGGTTTTCCCTGTCTGCCTACCTTTGTCAGCCTTTTCTCTTCCAATATAACCTCTGTTATTAGGGTAATGTGAAATAAATATATAAAAGAGAGACTATGAGGGGAAGAGGCAAGTGGGAGGCAATAGAAAAACTTTTGGGATGAGATGATCTCTGCTACTTAATTTTAAGTATCTTTGTCAGTACAGACTTAAGTTTCACTGCAATGAATGCTATGTATTTTCACTGGGAAATAAAGATGCACAGTAGGGTTGTGGTAATGTCAGGAGAGACTTGGCTGGCTGACATGTGGCTTCAGACTGGCATTTACCTAGATGAGTTCATCTTGGTATTAAGGTCTGGTTTTTGCTTTATGACACAGAATTTGGTTAGGTCATCTCACAAAGATTGTCATTGTTTCTTGGAGGTGGATTCACAGTAATCAATTCACACAGTCAAGCTCTCAGAGATGTAAATATTCAGCTAAAAGTTAATTTCTAATTTATAGTGAGGTATTTTATTGTTACGGGTCCTGAATACCCAAATTTCTTCCTATGGGCTGATCTACGTAGAAAGCCAAGTTAAAATTACAAGGTTTCCTGATGAGCGTGAAATTGGGACAAGGGGAGTTAGTGAATATGAATCTTAATATGGAAGCCCAAAATGCAGGGACTGGACAGTGTTTGGGCATTGCTGACTTTCATTTCTTTGAAAGTCTTACTTTTCCCATGTACTAGGCCCAGTGGTCTTGAACCGAGACATTGTGTGGCATCAGGGGTGGGAGTGGCATGCAAGGATAGAAGTATGGCAATGCCTGTATTCTGTGGTATTGATACAGCAGCTTGTAGGGAGCACATTCTGCATGTGAATGGTATTTATCTTATATGTTAAGGCAGATAAACCATTGTGTCAAAGTAGGAGCCACTGCTCTAGGCTGACCTTTCCTTGTCTGTTTTCAGTCATTACAGCAGTGACTCTTAGGTCCTATTATTTTCAAATTTGGAATTTGTTTACCTTGTCCATACCATTGATACCTTAGTAAACATTTATTATGTCATCTTTCAGCCTTCTTATGTATATACACATATATCACTTTTTAAAGTTTATTTTTGTGCCATATCGCTATCCCCTTATTTTTCTTCTTTTTTGGACATTCTTCCTCTGCTCTTGTTTATCCTTTTTTAAAGCACAATTATTGGCACTACAAATAATAATTATGGTTATTCAGTGTTCTTTGGGGGAACTGGGAATATTTTTGGATCTATGTCTCTAGTATTTTGATGTTGGAGTGTGGTATATAGTCATGTTCTCATCAAATTCATGCAAAAAATATATTGGAAGGACAGAAACATTTTCACAGATTGTTGAACCATAGTTTGTTACTTACTTTGCTATTTCCTTTTTTTGGTTTGTTTGTTTGTATCTGTTGTATCTGTTTGCAACAGATAACATGATTTTGTTCAAAACCTGGAATGAAAGTAATCACTTGAAAATGTTATATCTGTATACTTTCAGTGCTATATGGTTTTTATACTTTGGTACAAATAAAGTTGTTATTTGATAACATGGTCTTCAGAGAGCAGATTTCAGTGACTATTTTCAGCTTTGTTATCTCTTATAAAGATTTTTACATTTGTCTAATATTATCCTAGTTCAGATTGATAGTTTGTTTCAGGATAATTTGTTAATTTGACCTCCACTACAACCCTCATATTTTCTTGTTTGCACTTATATAATAACCAGTCGTACATGAATAATGAAAATGTCATCCTGTTGTAAGGTGACTTTTGTTACATGGTGTTATAATAAAATTTTACTTCTAGTAAATTACTGGAATCAAGTTGAAACAACTCAACTAAGTCAGATCTGGGTCTCTATTTTTACCTACAGGGTATTAGTGATTGAATAAGTTATATGTTTCATTTTACTTGTGATTACATAAGTGGGCATCTTTTTGTTACATCTTAAGGTTATGTACTTTTAGATAATTAACTGAAGAATTATAGGTAATATGGCACTGTGTGTGTGGAAGGTACTGTTTTAAGTACTTTATATATATTAGAGAAAGGTAAAGTTTTAACCTTGTTTTACAGATAAGGGAACTGAAAAGTATGGAAAGGTTAAGTAACTTGCTAAAAGTCACACAGCTAGTAAGTAGTGGATTCAAGATTCAAACCCTGTACAATTTAGTTTCAGTAACTGTGCTCTTAAGTACAGTACAGTATCTGTACTATCCTGTCTCTCAGAAACTAAGCTCATTGTTTTCTCTTATAATAATCTTAATGATTGTAAGTTTTCCAGTGGGCTTTTAACAGTTGCTTATCTGAAGTCTTTTGTTGTTGGTCATAGTTTCATTATGACGTATCTTGGTATAAATTTCTTTTTAATTATCCTGTTTGGGATTCACTTTCCTCTTGAACTGGTGGTTTGTTATCCTCATCAGTTCTTGAATATTTGTAGCAATTATTTCTTCAGTTAATTGCCTCTGCTCACTTTTCTCTTTCCTTTCCTCCTGAGACTATTATTAGTGCATATTAAACCTTCTTACTGTATTGTCCAGGTCTCTAATCTTTTCTTCTATGTTTTCTATTTTTTCTTCCTTCATAATACATTCTGTGTAGTTTTTCTTTTTAAAATCTTAATTGATTGATTCATTTATTTTTTAAGAGATGGGGTCTCTCTATGTCACCCAGGCTGGAGTGTAGTGGCATGATCATAGCTCACTGCAGCCTTCAACTCCTGGGCTTAAGCGATCTTTGCGTCTCAGCTACATAAGTGGGTGGGATTATAGGCATGAGCCACTGCATCTGGCTGTCTGTGTGGTTTTTCTATTTGCCTTCCAGTTTCTAAATTCTCTCTTCTGTTGTGTTGATCTGCTGGCAAATTGAGTTTTTAATTTATTGTATTTTTATTTTTCAAGTCTGTTGGTTCCTTCTGAAATTTTCTGTTACCTTGTTATACTTTCCTCATGGTTCTTGTTTAAATTTCCTATGCTACCCTGTTACAGTTTTCCTGTTTCCTGTAGATATTTTCACATTTAATATTATTTCTGATATCTAAAGTCTGTGTTACTTCTGTGCATGTTGTCTTTATGTATATATGTATGTATGTATATGCATGTGTACGTATGAATCTCAAAAACATTCATGTTGACTGATAAAAGCCAGACACACAAATAAAGCATATACTTTGCTTTATATACATATAAAGCTTTATATACATATACATAATGATATACTGTATATATCATTTAGATGAAATCTAACACAGACAAAAGTAATCCAAAGGTAATAATAAAAGTCAAAAAGGGATTACCTCTGAAGGCGGGATAATAGGAATGAAATAATCAATAGATTGGTGTGTTGGTTTTAGGGGTCATGGAGTTAACAAAGCTCATGAATCTAACACTTAAGAACTGTGTGTTTTATTGTATGTATGTAAGTTATACCTCAGTTAAAAATATTTAGAAAGATGTTGCTACTATCAAAATTTTCACATCACCATCTTTGTTCTTTCTTACTTTTCTGTGACTTCAGTTTCACTTACAACCTTTACTTGAGAAATGTGCAGTTCAGAGGTGAATTCTGGGAAGAGGAGAAATAGTACAAGGGCCACCATTTCTCTAGTGATGAATGTTCAGAGCATAGTTTTCTTCAGGGTTAAAGAATCAAACATCAGAGATTTTCCTGTTGCTTGATCTAATAGCTGTGTAACCTTATGTACATTTATGGTATCAGTTTATTTTACATTGAACAAAAAGTTGATTTTTATATGGATCTAATCTTAGAAAAAGATGACTAGTAGACTATTATATAATATAAGCATTGACACCAAAATTTATAACATTTGCAGTTGGGGCCTAGTGATCTTTTAATAACTTAAACATTGTCTTTTTTTTTTTTTTTTTAATTAGGAGCCCATGAAATCCAGAGCACCACAGCTACATTTGGAATACAGATTCTACAAGCAGTTAGGATCCGGAGGTAAAGTTTTATATTAATTTTTAAATTTGGAATAAAATGGATTGCCATGAAAATAACTCTTTAGTTTCAAGGTATGGTATTTTAAATTTGGTTAAGAAACGTCACTTCATAAGGCTGTGTTTACTAGACACTTTCTTACCATAGTCTTAATGATCCCTTTTTATTTTAAATATGACACATTTGGAGCTTTTTATGTTAGTGCAAATATGAGTAGAGAACATTGTGAAAAAAATTTAATTTGAGAATATAAACAGCATACAGCTTCCATCTTCTTAGCCTTTTTGATAATACTATAGCTGTTGAAGGGAATTATGATATTATGATAGGCTGAAAAATAGCCCCAAAAAGATATCTACATCATAATCCCTAGAACCTGTAAATGTTACTGTATGGCAAAGACTTCGCAGGTATAATTAAGTTAAGGATTTTGAGATGGAGAGATTATTCTGGATTATGTGGGTGGGCCCTAAATGCAATCGCAAGTATCTTTGTAAGAGAGAGGCAGAGGGACATTTTACAGACGCAGAAAAGGAGTGGGCAGTGTGACCATGGAGCAGAGATTGGAGTGATAGAGCCATAAATCAAGGAATGCCTGCAGCTATAAGTACCTGGAAGAGGCTTCTAGGATTCTCCTCTTTAGCCTCTAAAGGGAGAGTGGTGTTGCCAATACCTTGCTTTGGCCTCGTGAAACTGATTTTAGGCCCTAGCCTTCAGAGCTGTGAATAAATAAATTTCTGTTGTTTTAAGCCACCAAATTGGTAGTAATTTGTTACAGTAGCCCTAGGCAGCTAATATGGGTATATTTTTACATAAACCCTAAATCTAAGTAAGAGTAGATATTTTGTGCCACTGGAGAAAATTGATGGAAAATTTTTCTATCATATGTTGCATTTCCTTTATGTTAAAGCTTCTCGTAGCTCTACTTTTTTGTATATTCCTATTCTACTAATTGTAGTGATTTTACTTGTACAGTTTCTTATTTAATACAGGTAGGGGTATTTTGTTTCTCCAGATTCAATAAAATGGAATAGCTTCATATGTCTTTTTGTAAGCATGTTTACATTCTAATTTGTAGAGCTATTTCTTAATACTGATAGTGATTTTGCATTCTTTTTTTGTTAAGATCATACTTTGCAAATGAGTAATCACTGTGGGGACAATAAGTTTGAAATTTTGTATGAATATGTTTATCATTATAGACTTGTATCAGACATAAATATGCATTATACAGACAGGACTCAGGGAGTTATCAAAATTATTACTGGCAACTGATATTTAAAGGCTATGGAGATAAACCTAATTGTATGTGAAACCATACATAGTAGTGGACTAGAAAGTAAGAAGTTAAGTGGGAAAAAAAGGAATTTACTGACTCATGTACTGGAAATTCAAGGAAATGCCCTGATGTAAAAGACATTGCTGTATCCAGGGCTTCAAATACTGTCATCAGCATCTTGAGTCTCTATGGTCTACCTTTTTTGTATGTGTAAGCTTCATTTTCTGGTTGGCCCTTCTTAAGAGATGGTGGAGGTGGCCACCAATAATGTAGGCTTAGCAATTATGAAAACATCTCTTTCCTAAAAATTCCAGCAAACGTTCTAGGACTGAATCTTACTGTCTTATGTTGGGTCCCATGCTTTTTCTTGATTCAATCACTATGAATTTGATTGCTGTAAGTTAGATCATGTGCTTATCCCAGGAGCTACTTGAACCTCAGAGACTGAGGATGGGAATGGTGGTTGCCTCTTAAGAATTGAGGTATTATGTAAGGGAGATTGGATGCTGGAGATATTAAAAACAACAGATCTATCTCTACTACAGTAGTAAAATTGTCATTTGGAAAAAATAGGAATGAATGGTTTAATTGGATAGGAATGAATAAGTAAGTTTGGAGTTTAACAAGTCATTGAATTTGAATAACAAAAGCGTATTTTTATTATTTTAACCTTTGCCTGTTTTAACTTTTAAAAATTTTGTCAAATATAGTAAGAATAAAAATGAAATATATGTCTTTTAGCCCTTGATTGCCCTAGGACTGCAGTATTGCATAACTGCAGGTGCCACCATTTACAGGGTAGTCTGTATATATTAAGGGTGCTCCCCTGTGCTGCATGGGTATCATTTCCATAGATTGAAATATGAATGGTGTTATCTGAAGGTGTGCATTATGGTGGCTCTGAAACTCTGGCAGGTATGGATATTTTTGAGTATTTCGTATGGATTGTGAATTTGGGGTACTTTTTGTGTTTTTTTATCAATCATGAATTTAAAAAATATTTTTTGACTACCCAAGTGAGCTTTGTAGAAAAAGAAGAGTGCTTAATTGTTTTGGGAAGTTTAATGACTTTGAGACAATTTGATTTTGGAATTCATACCTGAAAAGACTATATTTTCAGATTGCTCTTAATAATAAATGGGTCATTTGAAGTAATTTAACCTGTAACTTTCCTGTGGTTTGTTAAATTTCATTTAGATAGCGATTTGTTTGTTAGTATTCTTTTTAAAAATAAGATATATTTAATTAATATCCAGAATATATAAAGAACTCCTAAAACTCAACAGCAAAAATGGAAACAGTCCAATTCAAAAATGGGCAAAGGATTTGAATAGACATTTCTCCAAAGATATTACAAATGGCCAATAAAAACATGAAAAGATGCTCAACATCACTTGTTATTAGGGAAATGCAACTCAGAACCACAGTGAGATACTTCACACCCATCATATGGCTATTAACAAAACAAAACAAAAAAAACCAGAAAACAACAAGTATAGTGTGGGTGTAGAGAAATTAGAACCCTTGTACGTTGCTGGTGGGAATGTTAAATGGTGCAGTCACTGTAGAAAACTATGTTGGTTCCTCCAAAAATTAAATGTAGAACTACCATTTGATCTAGCAATTCTACTTCTAGACACACATAAAAGAATTGAAAGCAGGAACTTGAACAGATAATTGTTCACCATGTTCATAGCAGTATTATTCACAATAGCCAAAAGGTGGAAACAACCCAAGTGTCCAATGACAGAAAAATGGATAAACAAAATGTGGTATATATATATGTACAATGGAATATTATTTAGCCTTATAAAGGAAGGAAATTTTGACATAGGCTACAATATGGGTGAACCTTGATGACATTATGCTAAGTGAAATGAGGTAGTCACAGGAGGACAAATACTGTTAAATACATAGAAGCAGACAGTAGAATGGTGTTTTCTAGGGGCTTGAGGGGAGGGGAGAAATGGGGAATTATTGTTTAATGAGTAAGATTTTCAGTGTACTGAAATGATGATGAAAAAGTTTTGGAGATGGATGATGGTGGTGGTTGTACAACAGTGTAAATGTACTTAATGCCACTGAACTGTCCACTTAAAAATGGTTAAAATGATAAATTCTGTGTTATGTGTATTTTACCACAATAAAAAATGAATGAAAGAATAGATTTATTTAGAATTATTTAGTGAGGTATGTTTGAAAAAATATACAATTTTTTTTGTTCTGTCTGTTTGGGTTTTGATCCTCCTGTAAGTCCATATGTCTCTCTTTCCCTTTATCTAGCTTCCCTGATAATATTCCTCTTTTTTCTCTTATTTATTCACTTGAATATGTTATGTATGTACAGTAGGATTGTACAACCTTACTGCAGTGTGCATATGAGGGGCTGACTCTTATATTATTTAGCTTTGCATGGGATTAGAATATGGTTGTATACCATTATCACTTTCTGTGATGACAAAAATTTAATGTATTGAATAGTCTTATCACATCTATTCAGCATTCACTGAGTAAAATGAAGATCTGGATTTGGGAGTCATGAGTACATAGCTGGGTTTTAAAGCTAAGGGAGTTGGTGAGATCTCCCAGAGTAGAGAGGTTGACAAGAGGAGCAAAGACGAAACCGTGAGGACCACTGCATTGGGTAGGAATGGATTTGACTGTCAGTGACAAAAATTGTGGCAGCAGTAGCTTAAACAAGTAAAGGGATTTTATGTGAGAACAATAAACAAGGAGTTCTTAGGTGGGCAATTGTAGGGTTGGTGTAGCTATTCAAAAGTAAAGAACCAGGCTGCTATCCTTAGTGTGTAGCTTTTATCCTACAGTCTTGGCTCTTGTGGAACAGCAAGGAGGAAGGAAAGGATGAAATTACTGTTTGTATAAAGGTGTCTTCAATTCTTTATCTCCTGCCTCCATTCTTTTTTTTTTTCTTTTTTGGTCTCCATTCTTAAAATCTAGCTATACATGAGTGGCTGTTCTGGAATAAGAAATTCATATATCTAGAATTGATATACCTTCTTTTCCCTTTATTTTCCCAGTGGTTTTCCTCTCTTCCAAAAGACCTGCTTGGTCTTTAGGATTACCTCGTTCCATTAGTTGTACATTCATTCAAGCTGAAATGTTAATCTCTTGATTTTGGCCTACTGGGATAGCCAAAAAGTTCTGTCAATTCTATTTCTAAGTATCTCTCTTGACTTCATCTCTTCTTCCAATCCCCATTTCACTTTTCTTTAAATTGTGCCTCCTTTTGTGCGTCTCACATCCTGCTTACCTCTACCTCCTCATAGCGTCTCATCGTTTAGCATAAAGTCCAAATTTCTTTCTCTTTCTACTGACCTACTTTTCAGTTGCACTATACTTACTATTCCTCGAAGAGATCTTATTTTCATGTCTTTATTCTTCTTTGTGGAATGTCTTTCCTAGTGAATTCCTTCTTTCTTTAAGGCCCAGCTAAATGTCACCTGCTTTGTATAATGCATTTCCTGACATTGTTTCCTCTCCAGAATAGCTGCTGCTTCTTTGATCTGATATTATTTTGAATATCTAAACCTTTGAAACCTTTATTTTTATCAAGTATTTGTTTATGTCTGTCTTCTCCACTAAATTTTGAATGATTTGAGGGCAATGATAATGTTATGTTCATCTTCTCCTTGGAACTGAGCAGAATGATTGGCAATTGTGGGTTCTTGGTAAATGGTTGAAAGGATAAATTCTTAAATGAGAATAATAGATTGTTCTCATTCATTAGATGTGAAGTTGTGGTATATAACCTCCAAATTACCTATAGCTTTGTAACCTCTGATCATGTTTAAAGTTTGATATTTAATATCAAAAGTTATATTATTAATATTTTTAAGTTCTATTTCTGCACAAAGAAACAATATACAATTTCAAAAAATTTTAATTAATTCATTTGTATTATCCTATGATTAGGTAAATTTAATTCATCATTTTAGAGAACTGGAGATAGAAGGAAAAAAATCATTGATAAGAATTTTTTAAATTAATGTAAATGGTAAACCATGGAGTTATGCAGAAAGTTTTATATTAAACTATACAGTTCAGCCATCTAAAAACAATCACTTTCTAGAGAAGTATGGGCTTTAATTCTTAGAATTAATTCAGTTTTAAAAATTTATTTGAAAAAAGTATATTTGGATTCTTTGGTGTTTCATGAAAATGAATGGAACATATTTTGAAATTGTTGGGAAGAAATTTCTTGAAGATGTATGATTCTGAGTAGCACTTTTTAATATTGCATTGTTTCTTAGGCCAGGCATAGTGACTGCCTGTAAACCTAGCACTTTGGGAGGCTGAGTCAGGAGGTTCACTAGAGGTCAGGAGTTCAAGACCCACTGGGCAACATAGTGAGATGCTGTCTCTACAAAAAAATAACAAAATTAGCCAGGTGTGATGGCCCACACCTGTAGCCCTAGCTACTCTGGAGGCTGAACCAGGAGGATCACTTGAGCCCAGGAGTCTGAGGTTGCAGTGAGTGATGATCATGCCACTGCACTCTAGCCCAGGCAACACAGCATGACCTTGTCTCAAAAAAAAAAAAAAATTATTTTCTTGACATCAGATAGTTGAAAGAGGCTATACTGGGAGAAACTTGCAATTAATTCATTCCTTGTAATTTCTTTATTAGCTGATATCTTTATCACGGAAAGTCAAGTAGCCTTTTTTCTGCATAAATTACTCCTCGTCAAAATAAGTACATAATTTTTTTCTCTGTCATAAACTACTGTTCTTGGCAAATCTCTAACTACAGACATGATATTAAAAATACTATTTGAGACCATGCATATATTAAATCATTATTGCTTAAGAGAGTGGCTTGACTTTTTGAGGTTCCTTGAACTATATAGTTATAAACAGTAATTTGATGGTAGCAGCAGTGGCTATTAATAAAATTATAACTCTTCATAGTATTGCTTTCTAAAATGTGTTAGAAAAGCTTCTCTTTCTTCTTTATACTGATCCCTTTGCCTTCTTGATTTGTGTCTTGTTGAAAAGTTAGGATTTATGTGTTCCTACATGTTTTGCTCTGGTTTATAGACATCTCCATTTTCACATTCTTTTTCAGACTATTTAGTTCTGTCTGCTAGTTAAATGAATGTTGGTGATTTCATAATGTATAAACATTTTATCATACTGTTCACTTTTGAGAAGGATTGTGGGTAATAGTATAAATCTTATAAAGTTACAAGTATAAAGTATTCAGTAATATCTTAAAATTTATTTTATTCACAGTTACCAGATCAAGTTTATCAGATCACATTTTAAGAAATTTAAGAAATTCTGCTCTCTCAATATGTCCTATAAGTTTGAGAAAACTGAAAAGAAATGTTGTAAAAAGCATGAAAGTAAAGAATGAAATAATTAGAATATTACTTATTGTATTTTGGTATTAACAAAAATAATGAACAGTAGCATATGGGGGGGTTCGTCATTAGTGTAGACTTAGTCTCAGCCCAGATAACCAACAGTTTATGTAACAGATTCTTAGAGTTCCTTTTTCTGTATTAGCTAAATTGATTTTAGAAGACATCTTAAAAATATGTAATACTTCTAATTTTTTTTGTAGAGGCCTCTGTATGGGAATTCCTGTAAGTTTTGCATTGCTAAATATTTACTAATTTATATGTTTATATATGTACATTGGTACTACTATCATAGTCGATACAGTCGATAGAAATGTACAAAGTTTTTCTATTAACATTGTAGTTTATGGAGAATGTGTACATTTAAGGAATGCTGTGCATCATCAGTAAGAGAGAAGGGTTAATTGATAGTGGTTTCAGTTTGGTTTATATGGTGCAGATGTTAGGACAGTTGTGTGTTGTGTGGTAATTATAGTATTTTCAGTGATTAATTAATCAAATAAGAATCTTCAAAACCAAACCACACTTTTGAATAGAGTATTACTAAATGGTGGTAAGGGATCTAATTTTCTTAAATACTGCATCATTTATGTAATTTTCCATATAATAGTAAAAAGACAGTATAAATCCATGAAAAATTAAATGATAATTTCATATTCATTTTGGTTTAAGTGTAATATAGCACATTGTAAGAAGAAAAGGTTTGTAAGCTTGTACCTTAGGGGATGGAGGTAATAATGATGTAGTCATTTTTCCTTAATTATTTAGGCTCAAAGAGGATAATAAATTCTTTCAGTTTTTGTAACATTTAAACTTTTACTTGTTTGTAGGTGATGTTATTTTTTAATGCGCTTTGTACTTTAGAATAGCTTCTAAATGTGTAAATAGAATGATCACAGAAAAGGCTATTGCTTCTTCCTCTAGTAGGGCGACTTGATTTCTTTTATTTAACCCCTTTTATTTGGGGCTAATTGGTAGAATTTTACTACTAAATGCAGATATTATGGTTTTTTAATGGAAGGACAGTTACCAAGTCCATAACTCACTGCATCTGTTTGTTCATATCAGAGCTTACTATTCAGCTAGGACAGCAATTCTCAAACTTTTGGGTCTTAAGATCCTTTTATACTCTTCAACTTTTTGAGGACCTCAGAGAGCTTTTGTTGTTATGGGTTATAGCTATTGATAATTTGCCATCTTAGAAATCAAAAGAGAAATATAAAAATATTGCTATATTAATTCATTTAAAAATAATAATATAATTCAAACATTTTAAAATCAAACCAATTTTGTTGATGTACTTTTCAAAACGAAAAAAGTGAGAAAAGTAGCATTGTTTTGCATATTTTGCAACTCTCCTTAATGTCTGACTTAATAGAAAACAGCTAGATTCTCGTATCTTCTGCATTCAATCTATTGTGATATCACATGTCCTATAGTTTCTGGAAAACTCGACCGTTCATTTGTTAGAGATTGAGAGTGAAAAAAGATAAATAACATATTCATGTTACTCTAAAATAATTTTAATATCATTGACCCCTTGAAAGGGTCTCATGGACCACCTCTGTCCCCAAGTGTCTTCACATCACATGTTGAGAACTATTGGCCTAGGAGTATAAACATTTGTTTTAAAGTTAAGTATGCCTTAATGCAAAACTTGCCTAAAAATGAATATAGTCTATATGATAATTCTGTACTTAGTATTTCTAACCACACTTCAGGTTTTCTTAACCAGAGCTATGGGGTTTAAATTTCCTAATAAGTATGTTGATAATTTGGTTCTCATTCTTCCTATTTAACATTTTACATGAACCTGAAAATGGGTTGTGATACTGTTATTATGAAATGGATCATGATAATATTTCTTTTAATGATCTGCTTAACTAATGCCCACCTGTAAGGAACTGAAGTATTTCACGACATGGCAGGAAGTACCAAACAGTCTTTAATAGTGTTAGACCTCCTAATGTTATTGTTTTGCGACTTTAGTTAATTAATGTTGTTTTGTTACTTCAATGGAATACTGAAATATAAAATGAGCTATTTAGTAAAGTGAATTTTGGGGGAATAAGGGTAAGACTATATTTTCAAATATGTGAATTTTATATTCTTATTCTTGAGCTTTTCTTGGAATAAAAAAGACTTCTCTTGAAAATTAGGGATGCTAATAAGCATCCTTTAAAATTAGGGATAGTGGACATTATCAAAACTAACACTCATGAATTCACATGGATGGCTTGTTATAGTAGTCTCAAATAAAAATAATTTTAGAGCCATTGGAAATAAGTGGAGTATGAGTTTATAGTTAAAAATCCACCAAGTATAAGAACAAATACATGCAAAGCTTGCTTTTTGCCCATGAGTTGAATTGTACTTATGCAATTCAGTAGCCAAATATTTTGATCAATAGACACAGCTAGTATCTTAACTCCTCCATTATTCTTCCTTCTAAGTCTTCTTTCTGAGCCGCTCTTCTCTTGCGCTTTTTTTCTTACCTCTCCCACTTCTGAAAAATCTCTACCTTGTGGTCCTGCCTACCACATTTATGTTGGTGTGGTGGTTTTTTTTTTTTTTTTTGCTTAGGGTATACCCTGCCCCAACCTCTGCTTGTTAGTTGCAACTTTTCCTAACTCTTAACAGTTTAATTTGCTTGCTCAGTGATAATTGTCCAGGTTTTTCCTGGGAAATGAAATTATAGTTTGGTCTAAATATTTTTCCAACTCGAGTCTTTGTGATCCCAGAAGAATTTTTAAAATGTGCATTTTTTTCCTGATTGCAAAAATAGCATATGTTCTTCATAAAAATTGGGAAAAGTCCAAAAAATATAAAAGTGAAAGTAGAAATCACCTGTGCTTCCAGTAGTCTCTGGTAGCTTTCTGGTTTTTTTCTTCTAGTATCTTTTCTAGTCATATGTATGTTTAATGACTCATTAAAAATATTTTTACTTTAAAAGTATGCCAGGCGCTGTGGCTCATGCCTATTAATCCTAGCACTTTGGGAGGCTGAAACCAGAAGATCATTTGAGGCTAGGAGTTTGAGACCAGCCTGAGCAACATAGTGAGACCCCATCTCTACAAACAATAAGAAAAATTAGTCAGATGTGATAGCACGCATGCAATCCCAGTTACTTGGGACGCTCAGCCAGGAGGATCCCTTGAGCCCAAGAGTTTGAAGTTGCAGTGAGCTGTGATGATGCCACTGCACTCTAGCCTGGGAAACAGAGTGAGACCCTGTTTCAGAAAAAAAAAAAATAATAATACATGGTTGTAAATAACAAAAAATTTAATCAGCAGTATTATAAGAAGTAAATAGGAAAAGTTTGTTCTTCACAATTATCTCCAAAGGTAGTTAAAGGCTGTATTGTATTACACAGAATGGTTATGATGTAATTTGTTTCATTAGTCCAGGGTTGATGATATTTAGATACTTGCCGATTCTTTTTTTTTTTTTTACTGTAACAAACAATGCAGCTTGAACATCATTGTATGCATACTTTCGCTTACGTTGAAAAGGATAGGGTAATTTTCCTGTAAAAACGCACTACTTTATAATCTCATCAGCGTTTTAACCCGTAACTTTGTCAATCTTGACTAATTAATTAACTTGTAAATTATGAATATCCTTTTGATACTATACCAAAACTTGACGAGTGGTAGTTTCTTAAATGTCAGTTGCAATGTAGAGTTAGAAGCCATATAAAAAAACTTTTCCTACTCGCTTGCATTAAAATCCATTGTACTTTGAATAGATCACTTACCCATGTGAGATTCTGTAACTATCTGCATTAGTCTTTTGGAAAATACTGGTTCACTGAGTTATGCATGTATTTCAAACATTGACACATCTCATTACCCCAGATTAAATCATAATAGTTAATATCACCACAATTTCATCAGAACAAGTTTTTAAGTAGTGGGAAGTTTTTAAGGTCATCATGGCAGATACAAATTTTATAAAATTCATCATGGCAGATACAAATTATTGCTTGAAAGCTTGAATTTTATTATTAGTAGTAAATAATTGTCAGTTTTTCTTGAAGTAATAGGGTCTCTTCATTCATTCTTGAGAATGCTTTTTATTTCTTCTTCTTTCTTCATTGCCCTGTTGAATAGAAGAGGTAAAAGTCTTGTCTTACTCCTGGTCGTAAGTGGAAAGAATTCAGTCTTTTGCCATTAAGTATGATGTTAGCTGGTAGCTTTTCATAGATGCTCTTTGTCAGATTTAGGAACCTCTATTCCAAACTTGTTCAGAGTTATTTCAAATGCTTTCTTTGCATCTATTAAGATGATCTTATAATTTTTCACATTTATTCTGTTACTATGGTGAGTTACAGAGGTGGATTTTTGCATGTTAACCGAAAATGCACTCCTGGGTTAAAGCATCCTTAGTCATGGTGTCTTGTTCGCTTTTGTATCCATAATGCCCAACCCAGTCCCGTGAGGATGTAGTAGATGTTCAATAAGTATTTGTTAATTTGTTGAATTAATTAAGACATCAAAACTCCTTAAATGGTTTTCCATTTTTAGAAACTTTTGAAAACATTTGGAAAAAAAGTCATTTAATAAACCAAAACATATTGTTATTTTGTTTAGAGATCATTTCTCAACAACTTTATTCCCAACTTTAACTATTGGGAATATAGATGGTGTCTCAGAAGGAAGTAGAGAATCCTTCCGACAGTCCTTTCATTGAAGATCTTCAAAACCTGTTTATTTTTACATTCTGTTTATAGTTCTAATAAGCCTTCATGATCTGATTTCCTTGTACCCTACGTATCAGAAGTAACAAACTGAATAGTGGAAATGATTTAGTGGAGGTTGTTAAATTGAGAACATATAAATTAACAACTTTCAGTGGCTTAGAGGGAAGAAAGCATTGTAGAAAGAATTTGAAAGCTTAGTAGCTGAGAGCTGTTGATAAGTCTTAATTGCACCTCCAGGCTCTTGATGTATATAGCATAGTAAAAGCAGGATTTCAGAGTTGGAATAAACTTAATGAGCCTCTCATTCTCTATTTCTGAACCTTTTCTCTGCTTTTACACATGTGAGGGGTAAATATAAACACATATATGGTAAAAGTGTCTGTGGTAGAAGTGGCTCACACTAAAATGATGATTCCCAGTGGCAAGGGGAAATGGGACAAGCATGTGTGAGGCGTATGTGTATGTGTGTGTTTGTGTATTTGCAGAGTGTTGAAATATACACATGAGGGTGTATCAGAATCTTTGTTTCTAGAGAGGAGACCAAATCTGCGGTTTGAACTTGTACCCATTCCATGAATATACTGTCTCACCTTCCCACCCCCAGATGTTCTGCTGCCTCACTCATATTCACAGTTGAGAAACAATGGTTTTATCCAAACTACTAATATTGATAAGCAAACTGTGGCCCACTTGAAAGGTTGAATGTCAAGCTAGCCACACAGCTGGTGAATATTAGATAATATTAGAGTAAGAACCTAGTTGTCCAGGTTTCTAGTTCAGTGTTTTCTCTTCTGTTCCTGCAATAATTTATATTCAAAATGATAGGGTAAACATTAAGAATATTATGTTTCCAAAGTAATTCTTTATTAAAAAGAATGGGAAGAGTCTTTATTATATTTTAGATTTTTTTCCCTTTTAAAATTACTGAAAAAAATCACTTGGAAGCAAAACTGAGACATTTGTGGTGGAAGATTTTCATTTCTTCATGACCAATAAATAGATGCAGTGGTAAGTGTCAAACCTAGATAACAGAGAGGGAGGCTTTCTAAAAGAAAAGGGTGTTTATTTTGGAATGTGCATTAGAATGGGAGTATGCTTGGGTGTATTCAGAGAGGTAAAGGAAGACAATGGTTTTTAAAGGAAAGATGAGGAGGGTTATTACTTAAGCTGTTTTGAGATAATTATCCATGGCCGCAAGGATCATTAACAAGGATGGCATAATGAATTATTACTAGCTTTGTGGCTTAAAATTAGGGACTTTATAATCTCACAATTTCCCAGGTAAGGAGTCCAGGCATGGCTTAACTGGGTCCTCTGTTTAGGGTCTCATCATGCTGAAATCAAGGTGTAAGGTTGGACTGCAATCTTTTATGAGGCTCAGCACCCTCTTCCAAGCTCAGATGTTCCTGCCAGAATTCAGTTCTCCATGGCACTAGGACTGAGGCCTTCAGTTTATAGAGACTTTCTACCTGGCATGTGGCCCTCTCCACAACATGGTGGTTTGCTCTATTAAGGCCAACAGGAGAGCTTCTCTGCTGTTTCCAGTATCTCTGACTTGTAGATGTTCTTTAAAGGACTCACCTAAATAGGTCAGGGCCACCAGGATACTATTCTTTGTGATTAACTTTATGTCAACAGAGAGGGGCCTTAATTATATCATCTCTGCCGTATAACAGCCTAGTCGCATGGGTGAAATCCAAGAGATCTTGCCCATATTCAAGTGGAGGGGATTATATAAGGTGTATACACCATAGGATGGGAATCTTGGGGGGTGATCTAGTAGTATGCCTACCACAGGATTATTAAAGACAGCAGCGACTTCCCAAAAGGGAATCTTTCCTATGTGTTAAGCATTTCTCTAGGCCCTGGAAATATAAGGCTAAAAAGCCTAGTTCTTGTCCATAGTGAGATGGTGGAGAGAAACAATAAAGTACTGTTTATAATACAGTTTAGTAATGTAGCAGCAATAGAGGTGTAACCAGGCTACAGTGGGAACATCCAAGGAGAAGGTTCAGGGAGGAAGGAGGTTTGGTCAGGAAAAGTTTATTGTGTATCTGGAAAAAGTAAAAATACTGCCGCCGTTCTTGAAACTATAAAATTAAAAAAATTGTTTATTGATTTTCTAGGAAGAAAACCTTATATTTAAGATGATGAAATTACTAAATGACTCTTTCTTTTCTCCCAGATGGTATACCTCAAGTTTACTATTTTGGCCCTTGTGGTAAATACAATGCTATGGTGCTGGAACTGCTGGGACCTAGTTTAGAAGACTTGTTTGACTTATGTGACAGAACATTTTCTCTTAAAACAGTTCTCATGATAGCTATACAACTGGTAAGTAAAGCAGGGTGTATGAAGTTTTTTGAATGATTGCACGGTTTGTTGGTCACAAATTTATATTAAAAGTTTAAAGTTTTGGGACATTGTCTTACAGAGCATTTGACCTAATATAAATGTTTCTACTTTTGATATTGTCTCTTTAGGATGCATATAACTTAAAATAACTGAGTCAAATATATTTTATTTGTATGAAAATTTGTATCTTAACTGCTTTAAGAATGCTCAGTTTGAGAATTAAGTTGCTTCTAGCACCTTTTTCATGTAGAAGATGAATAATTCAAAAGAAAACTCTCAGAAACATGGATTCTTAGTCTTGGTAATAGACTTTATGACCTAGAAAAAGAAGAAACAAACAAATGAGGGAAATTTAACTTTAGGGAACGCATGGGATACTAATTTAGAGGATGATTTTAAGGTAGTTTTGAAATAAATGTCAATAGGAGTATGCTGTAGAAGTCTTAAAACTATTTTTATCCATTGACTTATTAATTCCACATCTACAAATTTATCCTGTGGAAGTATTCAGATGTATTTAATGCTGTATGTGCAAGGATGTTTATAATAAAAATAAGAACCAACCCAAATGTGCACAAATAACAGGGTTAGGTGAATGAATTATTAATAGCCATGAAATAATATGCAGCTATTAAAAAGTACATACTGAAAAATATTTCATGACCTGGAAAATGCTTATAATATACCATTAATTAAAAGTATAAATCAGAGAATATTATATATTATATGATCTGAAGTTTGTTAAATAAGCAAACTAGAATGGCCTGTGTAACTATATGTTTACATTGCATTGTTAACCATGATCATCACTAAATGAAGCAATTTTATTTTCTTATTTGTGATGTTCTATTTTGTGACAGTTTGTACAATGAACATTATTTGAGAATATGTGAAACAATTAATAATGTACTATATTATTATTAGAGTTGGATTCCAAAGTTTTCCTAATTTTAAGATCTTATTTTTAAGTATTAATACCTAGGAAAAAATAAAGAAAACAAGTTATAAAAGAGAAAAAGAAATAAATACTAAATGGTACTTTTAATTGTTTTTATTTAACAGTTTAGATTCTTAGTTTTCTTTAATATAATTATAAAAGTTGCTTGATTATTGAACTGAGAAGTAAGAACAAATTGCAATTTTTTGGATATGTCTGCTTATACTTTTGAGTTCAAGATCTTATCAATAAAGCTTTTTGATTTTATGAGGCAGCATCCTTTGAAAGTGTTGATTGAATCAGGCTTACTGATATGAAAGGAATTCATAAAATTCAAACACTTTCATTTCTCAGTGACTATAATAATAAAGGCAAAGATTTTTAATCATAATTGGATATATATATATCATGTTACTTTTAAAAGGTTGAAAACAATTTCTGATTTTTTTCTTCTTTATGTTGTTTTTATTGTGAAAGTTCTGTTTCCCTCTATCATGCTTTCTTGGGCTAGTCAAAGCCCAGAATAAAATTTCTCTTCTTTTTTTTCTTAAACCAAGATTTCTCGCATGGAATATGTTCATTCAAAGAACTTGATATACAGAGATGTAAAACCTGAGAACTTCTTAATAGGACGACCAGGAAACAAAACCCAGCAAGTTATTCATATTATAGATTTTGGTTTGGCAAAGGAATATATTGATCCAGAGACAAAGAAACACATACCATACAGAGAACACAAGAGCCTTACAGGAACAGCTAGATATATGAGCATAAACACACATTTAGGAAAAGGTATGTGTACCTTTTGTAAGTATGGAAGTTTGAATTTAGTAGCTATGCTAACGTTGTGAGTTTTTATTTATTATGGTTCTGTTTTTGCGGATTATAATAGATTTTATTGTAATTTTCATTTATCACATCTACCTAGAGTTTTAATTCATTTATATTTTAATAAAACTCTTAAAGTAAGTTACTGTAGAGCAAATGAATGATAGCTATTCTTACATTTGCTATATATCTTTTTTATTTCTATGATAACACGAAATATTCAACTTTGATACAGTTAAGGGGGTGCATTTGATTATTTCTGTTATAGAATATGACAGAATACCTAATTTTAACTGAATTTAGTGCATGTGTAAAATTTTAATTAAGATATAGCTCTTTAATGTGGCTAGCTACAGAAATAGCGACCTGCCTAAGAAATATAATGCTAAAAGCATACACTTTAGAGGTGGGCAGAGCTGGCTTCTAATGCTGGCTTACCTATACTAGTTGTATCAGCGGTCCCCAACCTTTTTGGCACCAGGGATTGGTTTCATGGAAGACAGTTGTTCCCTGGGGGGATGTGGGGTGGGGGTTGTGTGTGTGTGGAAACTCAGGTGGTGATGTGAGGGATGGGGAATGGCTGTAAATACAGATGAAGCTTCACTCATTCACCTGCTGCTCACCACCTGCTGGGTGGTCTCCTGGTTCCAGAGTTTCATGGAAGACAATTTTTCCACGGATGGGGGGTGGGGAGGGAGGAGGGGGAAGAGGGCATGGGGGAGGGGGAGCTCTGCGTCCCAGTCCCTAACAGACCTACAGTACTGGTTGGTGGCCTGAGGGTTGGGGACCGCATTGCTATATGACTTTGGGCAAGTTGTTTAACTTTTTTTAAGGGGGTTTCTTATTTGTAAAAAAGGTAGAATAATATCAACCTCACAGGGTTTGTTGTAGCTTTTTTTTCGCCTGGTCCAGGATCCAATCCAGGATCTCACATTAATTTGCCATAAGCCTTTAGGTTTTTTCATCTGGAACAGTTCCTCAGCCTTTCTTTACAGCTCATGACTTTAATATTTTTGAGGAACACAGCTCTTTTGTAGAATGTCCTCAATTTGGGTTTGTTATTTCTTCATGACTAGATTTGGGTATGCATTTTTAGCACAAGTATCACAGAAGTGATGTGTTCTTAGTGCATCATGTCAAGTGACACATGATGTCACTTAGTTCTAGGTAGCTTCGATCACTTGCCTAGGGTGATGTCTGCTAAGTTTCTTCACTGAAAAGTTTCTTACTTTCCCTTTGTAGTTAAAAAGTAATTCCTTTTTCTATAGTTGTATCTTTTTTTTTTTTTTTACCAGTAGTGAGAAATCTATCACTACATATATTTACTTGTTTTTAGAAGCCAAGGATGCTCAAAAAGTAGTTTTAGAATTGCCAAGTGATACCACTTTGTAAAGCAAGCCTACTAGAATTATAGTATTTGTAATTCTTATTTTATTGAAGAGTTCTTTTTTTATTTGAAGTAAAATTTACATTGAGTAAAGTATACAACATTTGAGTGTATAATTTGTGAGTACTGATGAATGTACACACTATGTAACCCACAACACTATCAAGATTTAGAGCACTATCATCATCCTGTAAACGTTCATCTTACTCCTCAGCCCATCCCTACCTTCTCTAGAAGCGACCTCTCATCTGATTTCTATCACCATAGGTTAGCTTTGCTGATTCTGTTACTTTATATAAATGGGATCATCTGGCTTCTTTTGCTTAGTATAATATTAGTGAGTTGCTGCAAGTATCAGTAGTTTGTTCCTTTTTAGTACTGAGTAGTATTCCATTGCATAAACATACCACAAATTGTCCATTCTAACATTGATGGACATTTGAATTAATAATTTTTGACTTGTGAATAGAATGTCTATGGCATTCTTGTAAATCTTTTTGTGGGCTTATGCTTTCAGTTGGGTCATATGGTAGGTGTTATTTAACTTTATAAGAAACTGCCTATCTGTTCTTTAAAGTGTTTGTATCTTTTTTTTTTTTCCACCAGCAATGAATGAGAGTTTCATTTGTTTCAAATTCTTGGCAACACTTGGTGTTGTCAGTCTTTGTCATTTTAGCTGTTCTAGTGGATATGTGGTGATATTTTATTTCCCTGTGGTTAATGTTTTTGAGCTCTATTTCATGTATTTATTGGCTATTTGTATGTATTCTTTTATGAAGTATGTCATTTTATTGTTAATTTGTAGGAGTTCTTTATATATTCTGGATATAATTCTTTTGTCATTTTGGATATAATTCATTTTGTCATATATACGCATTGTGTATATTTTCTTCCAGGTATCTTTTGATGAGCAAAACTGTTAAATATTTATGAGGTCAAGCTTATCAATTTTTTCCTTTATGATTATTGCTTTTTGAATCCTAAGAAATATTTACCCCCTTGTGATAAAGACATTTTATGTTTTCTTCTAGGAGCTTTATAGTTTTAGCTTTTACTTTTATATCTGTGATCCATCTAGAATTAATTTTTTATATGGCGTGAGATAGGGGTTGAAGTTCTTTTTATGATATCATATCCTTTCCCATTGAATTACTTTTGTGTGTTTCTTAAAAAATCAGTCTTAGATTGATTGTATTTGCCATGGTCAGTGTTCTTATCAGAGGAAGTATAAACTTAATTTTCTGCTTTTAGGTTCTATTCCTGACATCTCACTTACCAGGGGTAGACAGAAATGTAAACCAGTCAGTATATATCCATCACCGCTGCTCAAAAGTACCTTAAAATATACAGCCACAGATCTGGACAGGACCTTAGAAGTCATCTAATCCAACTTCCAGCTCCTAATCTTAGCTTCTCTAACCATTCTCCCCAACCTGACCTGCTATATACTGCATGTCCCTGCTCTGCCTCTCGATCAGTACTAAATAGCACTTGGCATCCTTCCTGACAGCCTGCCTGATAGTAGGCTTATAATATTTTTTTCTCTTCAGATGTCTGAAATGCCTGAAAAATATAAATCTGCCCTTTTTAAAGAAAAGTAAGCTTCAAACATCTAAAATTATAAAACACAAGTTTTATTCAGATAATATTTTCAGGGAGTGCCTTTCAATATCAACTTTCCTGATAGATTTAAAATATGATTGGGCAGATATACAACTTTCAGGATTGTACCTTCTATTAAAACCAGGCATATCTATATTTACATGTACAGTGTCTGTGAGAAATTTTCATTTCATGGGAGCTGTTAACAGACTATTTTATGACAACGAACAAAGGTTCACCACTATTTTATTGTGAAACATGAAGTCACAACTTCCTTAGAGCCTTAATGTTCTTTATCTGAACAATGGGAAATGTAACAAGCATTCTATTTGTAGAAATGGCAAAGTGAGTGTGACATGTTTGTCTTTGTTGGGAAAAGTCTTCAGAGCTTGGGAAATGGCATTTAACTACTGCAATAATCTCTTTTTACTCCTCTTTCAGGAAGAAAACAAAAAAGTATTTCTTTGGCAAGTACTGCAAACAGCAAAAGCTTTAATGTTTACTTTCACCCACTTATAAAAGCCCTGCTTCTCAGTTTTCATGTAAAACTTGGGAGCCGATGAGTAATATTAATGGAGAAAAAATTTGTTTGACAAATTACATGAATTCCTATTTAAAAAAAGGAGTAAGCTAAAGTAATATGAATTTGGGTGCTGAAGAGTTAAAGTATTCTATAAGTTTGTGATGCCTCTGAACATAGAATATTTAGTGGTGTTTTAAGAGTACTTGGTTTTGTGAGGAGTCAGGAAGAGATAAAGAAAGAGAACAAAGAAAATGTGACCTTTTAATGTGATTTCAATTTGTGCATATCTGATTTCTGCCTTCCTTGGTTTGTCTGGATTTTGGTGGTTACTTTTAAAGCCTTATACATTCTTCCATCCATCCATCCATTCATTCATTCTTGTGCACTCAAGGTCAAGGACCTCTTGATCTCTTGCTTACATAAGCTTTTCAAAATAGAGAATTTGGTCAGAGGAATATTGTATGGGTTTATAAGTATTTTTCCTTTTTGTAGACTGACGTAGTATCAGATTTAAAAAGGAAAAAGGTGTTTCTAATATAATAATATGGAAGAATAATGTAAAACTACACTGTAGGAATTCACATCTTTATTGTTGTGGTATCTATTGATCTTAACTAGGTGATTTATGTTCAGGAAGCAGATGTAATGATTCACTTTTATACCTTTCTCATATCTGCTTAAGTCACTGTCCAGGATAAAATCTCGATAAAGCTGTGTGTGACAGATGTGGATATCCGCGGTCTATTTGAATGAAAGCTTTCTTTAGTATTTTTATGTTGAATTGTTATTTTTGTGTCTGATCTGATCAAATGTCTTCTTTTTAATATCTTTTTAAAGACTTTTGTCAACTTATTTGAACCTTATTTTATAATCTTCCTTTGGATCACTTTTTCTCCCCTTTTATGTCTTCTCTTGTTGTAGTCATTTAAGATTAAGTAAATACTGTATATTTTTCTTTGGTGAGTAGTCTTGAAATAAAAATCAATTCTTTTGTTTTTAAATTATTCTTTATTGTTCAAGAATAAAAAGACTAGGATTTGAGGCATAAACTGGGAGTTGCTTTGTGAGTGTTAATAAAAATCTGTGTTCCATAGAAGAATGATATTTCAAGCTTCTAAGTGGTAGGTAAGCTCTCTGAATAGAAGAGAAGGAATCACAGAATTATGATGTTCCAAAAATGCTTTCTTTCTGTGCTATCATTCTGTGATGTGCTTCATATAATTTAATTTCTAGGTTAATTGTCCAAATTCCTGAGGCCTGCTCTTTAAGCTACCCAAACAACTTTTTAAAATGTATTTACATTTTATAATATATTTTAACAGTTTAAAATGTATAGCATAATTCCTTTTTTAAAAGAAATAAAATATAATGAACATAATTGATTCTTTTCTTGATGTTTCACAGTAAATATTTTTTGTATAATTACTATTTTCTTAAATAGTGGTATTCTTATGATCAGTTGGAGAGTGTTAGGATGTATAGCTTTAAATAAGTTTAGAGAAAATGCTACCTGTATTTTTTAATAGATTCTTTTTCTGTGTGTGGTTCTTTTGGCCTTCAACTGTATTTTCTCTTTTTGATATTGTAGGTGATATACCTACATACTGTACACCTATGGCTGGTAGCACTTTGATTTTCTCTTCTTTTGATTTGTTACTTTTAACCTGATAGCCAAACTTACTGGAATTATATCTAAATTAAGAGTACCGGATTTCAAGAGAACTTCTTAGGAATTAAGTGAATGCATGTGGTTCAGTTGCTCAGAAAAGTCTTTTTTCTTAATTTCTAGGTTTTCTTGATATTGCTAGATTAGGTATTTGGATTAATGAGTTGTTGCTCCATTGTCTTGCACAATTGTATTTTTTCTTTTTCTTTTAGGTTTGTGTTCTCATTTTTTAAAAAACCCATCTTTATTATGTAATTTTGAAAAATGTGAGCTAAAGGAATCTTGAGAAAGATGTATTTTTGTTTTTGGGGGGTGCTAAGGAAAGTAACTTTTAATATCTTAGAAGGAAATATTAAGTAAAACATTTACTTGCTTGTAGTAGGCAATTTTTATTTTTTGTTTATAGGAAATGATGTAAACTTTCTTAAGGAAGAATTTTTGTTGTTTGAGCTCTCTTGTATTTATACTTAATTTAACCAACATGCCTTTTGACCTCATTGTTTTTCATTTTGAAAAACAGAAATAGAAAATGCAGTAATAAGTTTAATTTTGCAAACATATACATGTATAGTAGAAAGTTTCCTCTTTCCATGTAAGGCATTGATGTATTTTTTTTTACGTTGATAAATTTTAGTTAATGAAAAACAAAATATTTTTCTGTTGTTTAAGATTGAATTGAAATTTTGATTGAAATGGAAACAGTGCTAGAAAGGGAAAAATGTTGAGATATGAGAGTAGAATTCTTAAATAGAAAAGCATTGCAGAAGGTTTGCAATAAACATTTGATTAATTGATGGGCCTACCTTGCTTTCTGAAATGAAAAAAGTGCAAGACAGGTGGGCTGAAATGCTGCCCTTCATTTATTAGGTACATAGTTTTGGAGTAGTCACTTAACCTTTCTCAGCTTTGCATCCCTTATTTGGGATTACTAATATCCACTGTCAACTGTAGTTGTAATTTTAGAAGATCATGTGTATGGAGCATGGACACATACTAGGCTCTTAATATGTGTTGGTTATGCTTGTTTCATGTGATATGTATATTCCTGAAGAGCAAAATCTTAACTGACTCTTTATATAACTTTTAAATTGGTTTAAAGAAGCTATTTAAAAGAATCCTTAATGATACCTATTGTAAAGCAGATTGCCACTTTCTATTTTCTTTAGGTGCTTATAGCAAGAGTTCCTATAATGATTCTTGGTTTTGTGGAAAAACGTCCATTTTCAAACAGGTCTTTGTAGTTAAGTGCTTTACAAAGTGTGCTCAGGGTTTAATAAGGGCCATATTACTGTTGGGGGATTTTTTTTTCATGTAAAAGAACTGCTGAAGACCTGAGAAGGGGGTGTTCTTTAGTTACTGAGTTTCAAAGAGAAAGCCTTCCTGTGATTTCTATTACTTATTACATGGTGAAATTTATTTCCAGATATGTCAGTTGGTGAAAGAACACAAAGGAAGGAATTATGAGGGTAAAGAGCATTTTAGACTGAGTTTCAGTAGTACATTTATTTTACTAGCTTATGTTTATGGCTTGAATTTTTAAGTGCCTTGTAGAAGATTAATACTGTTCTCTGATAGAACCATGTAGGGAAGATCACCTTATGATCATGCTTGTTGGCACTGTGGTAACTAAAGCCTCATTGGATGGAATTCAAAGAGGAATTGTCTTTTATACTGAGTTCCTCTACTTAACAAAGAGTCTTACTGTAGCGATCAGTATACTTTTATATATACTGTATTTTAAGTCTTTTAAACTGTATGCTATGATACATGTCTTGCATATATGTTCATAAGTGTATTCTTACCTATTTCTTCTTTTTTTGATGCTGTTGTAAAGATATTGGTTTTTAAATTCAATTTCCAGTTGTTTATTGCTAGTATAGAAATACAGTTCATTTTATATATTGACCTTGTATCCTGTAACCTGTCTAAAACTCACTTACTAGTTCTAGTAGAGTTTTTGTAGATTACTTAGAACTTTCTACCTACACAATCATGTTGTCTTCAAAGAAAAATAGTTTGATTTGTTTTTTTTTTCCTTTCAAATCTGAATACCTTTTAATTTTGTTTTCCTTGCTTTTTTGTACTGGTAAGAACTTCTAGTATAATACTCAATAGAAAGGGCAAGAATGGACATCTTTGTTTTCTTCCTGATCTTAGGAGTGTCTTTTACCATTTAGGAATCGTTAGTTGTACATTTTTTATAGCTGTTCTTTGTCAGGATGAAGAAGTTTCCTTCTATTCCTAGTTTTCTGAGAATTTTTATCATGAATGCATGTTGGGTTTTGTCAAGTGCTTTTTCTATATCTGAGATGGTCATGATTTATATCTTATTTATTAATGTGGTGAATTACATTGATTGATTTTTGAAAGTTAAGCCAAACTTATGTTCCCAGGATGAAACTACTTACTTAGTCATGATGCATTATCTTTTTAAGGATTTTGTGTCTGTGTTTATGAGGAATATTTCCTGTGGTTTCCTTTACCTGTAATGTCTTTGTCTGTTTTTGGTAACAGGGTAATGCAGTAAGTTGGGAACTCTTCTAATTTTGAGTTTGTATAGAATTGGTATTATTTCTTAACTGTTTAATAGAATTCACTAGTGATGCCATCTGGGCCTTGGATTATATATTGGGAAGGTTTTAAATTATAAATTAAATTTCTTTAATTGATATGGAGCTATTCATATTTTTTTCTTCAGTCAATTTTGGTATTTAATAGCTTTCAAGGTATTTGTCCCATTTCATCTAAGTTGCTGAATTTGTTGCATAATGTTGGTTCATAATATTCTTTTAATGTCTGTAAGATCTGTTCTGATGCCCCCTTTGTTGCTATTATTGGTAATTTGTGTTTCTTTTTTTTGGGCTAGTGAGAAGATTAATAACTTTTTTGAATTTTTCAAATAAATGGCATTTTTTTTCATTGCTTTTCTGTATTGATTGTTGGTCATTGTCTGGTCACTGATTTCATCACTTATTATTATTTTCTTCTTTCTTCTACTTATTTTGGGTGGTATTGATATGAAGACAGACATAGATAAGTTGGTCAAAATACAGAGTCCAGAAATAAACTCATCTATAGATGGTCAGCTGATTTTTGAGAATGGTGCAAAAACAATTCAAGGGGAAAGGATAGTCTTGCCAAGAATCTGTGTGAGAATAACTAGATATCAATATTAAGAAAATGAATCTAAACCCTTACCCCACACCAAAAGCAAAAAAAAAAAAAAATTACCTCAAAATGAATAAAAGAGTTAAATGTAAGAACCAAAAACTATAAAATTTCCAGAAGAAAAAATAGGAGAAAATCTTTGTGATCATGAGGGTAGTCAGAGATTTCCTAGATTAGACATAAAAAAGCATAAATAATAAGAGAAAAAAAACCCTAATAAATTGGACTTTATCAAAATGTAAAACTTTTGTTCTTTTAAGGATACTCTTAAGAAAACAAAAAAAAGCAAGCTATAGTGTTGGAGGGAAAAAGTATTTGCAAAACTTATATCTGAAAATTACTTTTATCTAGAATATACAAGGAACTCTTATACCTTTGTAATAAGACAAATAACCCAATTTCAAAAATGGGCAAAATACTTGAATAAATGCTTCACAAAAAGATGTATGTGAAATAAAACATGAAATGAAGTTCACCAACATTAGTCACCAGTGAAACGCAAATTAAATCATAGTAAGCTTAGACTTCAAAGCCACTAAAATTAAAAAGACTTACCATACTAAATGTTGGAGAGGCTCTGAAGCAACTGGAACTCTCATACATTGCTGGTGGAAATATGAAATGGCACAAAACAGTTTAGAAATTTCCTATAAAGTTAAGCCTACACTTACCATATGATGTAGTGGTCCCACTCCTAGATACTTACCCAAGAGAAATGAAAACCTATCTCCTCATAAAGACTTGTATAAGAGTGTACATAACAGCTTTATTCACATTAGTCCCAAACTGAAAGCTGCCCAAATGTCCATCAGTAAGTGAATAGATAACTATATTGTGCTGTACTACTCAGCAATAAAAAGTAATGAACTACTGATGCACACAACAACATGGATGAATTTGGAGAATACACTGAGTGAAAGAATTTAGACATGAATCTATACTGTATGATTCCATCCTTGTGAAACTCTGTTAAAAAACCTAATCTGTAGTGATGAAAGCAGTTAGGTGGGTGCCTGAGGCTGGAGATTGTGTGGGTAAGGGGAGAATAACAGGCAAGGGACATAAGGGAACCTTTTCGAGTATTATTAATAGAAATGCTTCTTAATTGCGGGGTTAGTTTTGCAGGTGTGTGTGTTGTCAAAACTTATCAAACTGTCCCCTTATTGTGGATATATTTTAATATATGTAAATTATGAATTATACTTATGTTGTTAATTATACTTCAGTGAAAGAAGTTTCTTTTTCAGTGGTTATTAAATCTGGCTGTACTTCAGAATCATCTGCTAAGCTTTTAAAAATGCACATTCCTCTATCCCACTTCATACCCAAGGAATCAATTGCTAGCAGTAGGCCTGCTCATCTGAATTTTTAAAAAGTTTTAGTGGTGATTTGGATTCTCAGCTGGAGTTCAGAAATATTTTTCTCTTTGCATGGCTTTTCATTCTCAAGACTCTCAGAACCTAATGAAGTGAAATTTTTGTCATAAAAGTCATTACTGGTTTTATTCATGTTATTCATATCCTTACTTTCATTAGTGAATTTAAAGTGAACTTTAAGTCCACTTTACTTATTTTAGAAAAGTTAACTATTTTTAATAGCATATCCTTATATTTTTATAACAAGAAGTACAAGAAAGAAAAGAAAAATTCTCCATTTACTACATTTTGAGTATGTGAAATGTGAATTTTGAGTTGAAGTCCCTTCTCTAGTTCTTTAATCTCACAGCCCTAATTACTGTCAATTTTGATGCATATTCTTCTAGATATTTTCCCTATGCTTATAGAAAATGGACATATATTTAATAGTATATATTTTCAAATATTCATTTCTTTCTTTCCTTAAATTTTTTAATTTTTTGTAAAGATGGGGGTCTCTCTATGTTGCCCAAGGTGGTCTTGAACTCCTGGCCTCAAGCAATCTCCCCTCAGCCTCCCAAGTGTTGGGATTATAGGCGTGAGCCACTGCACCCAGCCTCATTTATTTATTTCAGTAGTGTTTATTGAGTGCCTGCTGTGTGCCAGTCATCGTAGTAGGTCCTGAGGCTAATGAACCAAAGAGCCATCTGTTCTCCTGCAGCTTGCAGTCTGGTGGAAGGATAGTGATTAAATAATAACACAAGCATATATTTTTAAACTGTAGCAAGTGTTATAGAAGAATAGAATGTTTTGACAGTACATAGTAAAAATTAAAACCTTTTCTTACCCTTTCACCCTAGTTCAGATACATACTTTGAAGTTTATTTTTCTGAAAGCATTTAGTACTGCCTAGATAGTATGATGATTATTCATTTGAATAAAATATTTTGCACACAAACATCCTCTCAGTAAAGTATTATTTTTCTTTCATCATTATAATTTTTGTATTATTTTAAAACATCAAGAAATCATAACTATTTAATTTCAGTGTCAAAAAATTTAAATATCATTGTCAACAAATATTTATAATATATGATGTCTCCCTGAGCCTTGCCATGTGATTGTCACCCAGTTATGTGCTATACAACATTTTGTTACTAAAACAACAACTTGAAAATGACAGTTTGTCCTAGTGGCATTTTTTGGTGCTAGTGGAGGGATTATTAATGTTGATATGTGTTGGACACAAGTGTTTCTTAAAATATATTATGCACAATACTAATTGTGTTTAACGTTAATGGAGAGTATGTGAGATGGAAGTTTCGTGCTCATATAAGTTTAGGAAATGCAGTGTTAAATAAAGTTAAACATTTTTAACTCTACACTTCTCAGAACCTTTAATATGTTCTGAATCTTTAAGTCAGAGCTGTAGTACACAGTGACTCTATTTGACCATGGAATCCTATTTCCCTTGGCCTTTATTTCCATTAATAGAGATCTGAACAGATAAATAAATCTCTAATAGCATTTAAAAAGTCATAATGGCATATTTTTAAGATATGCAATAATTTTACTGTAAAAACATTATCGTTTAACTAGACATGATTTTGTCATTTATAGGCATTAGATCTGTATTTTGTATTTATGTATTGAACTTCTGGAAATTAATTTATACATAATGAAAGAATCAGTTCTCCATTCTTGCATCCTTAACTAGTAGAGAAAAGTGAAATTTATGTTCTTATATTTCAGAACAAAGTAGAAGAGATGATTTAGAAGCTTTAGGTCATATGTTCATGTATTTTCTGAGAGGCAGTCTTCCTTGGCAAGGCTTAAAGGTAATTGTTTTTGTGTTTCCTTATTGAATTTCATAAAATGTTAAGATATATTAAGGTCCTGTCTTCCAGCTAAATAATTCTAAAATTACCACATTCTCAGGATTTTTTTTGTATGTGTTTTAGGCTGACACATTAAAAGAGAGATATCAGAAAATTGGAGATACAAAACGAGCTACACCAATAGAAGTGTTGTGTGAAAATTTTCCAGGTAATGAATAGTGCCAGATTTTTTCATGTACTTATGTACAGAAAATCTGAAATGCTAATTTTCATTGCTTAAGTCTGTAAACACTTTTTTTCATGCTATAAAAAAATGAGCTCAAAATGTGATTTAATAGATGTCAGCATTTGATGCATAGGCCATAGGGACAGTTTGTATATTTTCTTGCAAAATGGTGTTAGTGGAAGAAAATCCCATCTTTTAATAGTGTTGACCAGTACCAGCTGAAGTAATATTTTCTTCAGTTACATACTTTTAATAAGTTAAAGTATTTGCTAAAGAATACCAATTACAAAGTTATGGTGTACAATGTTAGTCGTTTGGGTCTCAGTGTCAAGTTCAAAGAAGGTATATGCAGTACGATTTAGTTTAGTTTTCAAATTACAATAAAATCTTACCTTTCTAGTTTTAGGCTGATTTTATATTGGGGAGCTATATGCATTTATGAAAAGCATTTTGTTTTCAAGTAGATTTATGGCAACTCAAATTAAACCAACAAAAATTTACTTCAGGTTTCTAAATAAATTAAGGAATTAGGATGTTATTGTTAATATATTAAACTACCTACTGTGATTTGTGCAGCAATGTTAAATGAAAAGGGAACTAAATTTGAAGATTTAAGACTGAGTTCCTATCTCACTTCAATATTTACTGGTTATCCTATACAGTGCTGGCATTATTATTGTAATAATAATATCATCAGCAGCGTAATCTGAGGTAGCTCTTTCTCAAGGTTGATTATATTAGTCGTTGACAGCAAATTTTATATATTTTTTTCTTGCTATAACATCTAGAAGTAGAAGAATTTAAAAATATTGGTTGATAGTACTAGGAGTTTAGGTGTAGGCAGATTGGCTTGCTGTGATTAAAGAAGCCTATATAAAGGCAGGAAAAATGGGGGTGCCAAAGTAAATTAGTCAGGTGATTAGCTAAGAAGCGGATAGTGGGAAAGTCACCATGTAAGGAAGGTTACTGGGTACCACTTTCCTTGCCCATTGTGCTGGGTGTGATCATTTTCTTATTGGCTGCCAGTGAATGAATTGGAGCAGAAAAGCAGCTAGGCATAACCTACCATCTTTTACTACAGTGATTTTCTGTGCCTTTATGGTGAAACACTCTGTTTTACTAATTGCTCACCATTTTGCCCATTGGTTTTTATGTTTTTTTCTTCTTTTCTTTCTGGAAAATATGACCTTTAAAAATACATATATCTAATACATTTGGGAATTATAATGCTATGTGGAGATTTGTATATTACCAAATAATTGTTAAGTATATGACTAGAGATTAAGAGAAGAGTTACAGTGTGCTCCTGTGTTATGTTTTTGAGATCTGTTTTGGCTTTATTTTGTTAACTTAATTTATTGGAATAACACTCATAGCCAAGGTTAGGAATTTGAATTCTCTATTGGTCAGTTAGTGTATGTCACTGGTTCTAACGGAAATTAGCAAGCTAGTGCAGACGGTTTTATATAAATCAATTTCCACCAACATTTTAAATAAATTTTTAAGCTTATGAACTGAATATGATACTTTCTGATTAATCACGCATTATTAAGCTGCTAATTCAACCTCTAATACTACCCGATATTAAAAATAATATTATAAAATAAAAATTTTAGCTTTTCCTAATGAAATGAAACAAAAATAGTGGTTGTTAAACTAAACCTCTTACTTTCTTTTTTCTTTATTTCCTCTGCTCCTTTCTTTTCCCCTTTTTTATTTTGTTGTAATTAAACAAAATTTTAAGTTGCAATAGAATTTTTTTCTTTTCCATGTTTTTTATAATACAGTGTGCTTTTAGATGTTTAAATAATTTTATTATTGAGTATAATAGAAAAGTATAGTCAGAATAATTTTTGTATTCTTTCTAGAAGAAATGGCAACATATCTTCGTTATGTAAGAAGGCTAGATTTTTTTGAAAAGCCAGACTATGACTACCTAAGAAAGCTTTTTACTGACTTGTTTGATCGAAAAGGATATATGTTTGATTATGAATATGACTGGATTGGTAAACAGTTGGTGAGTACTCTATGCTAGCTGTCTCTAATCTTTTTGGCACCAAGGGCTGTTTTCATGAAAGACAATTTTTCCACAGACCGGGGTTGGGGAGGGGGAATGGTTTCGGGATGATTCAAGTGCATTACATTTATTGTGCACTTTATTTCTATTATTATTACATTGTAATATATAATGAAATAATTATGCAACTCACTGTAGGTTGGGGACCCCTGCTCTATGCTATGTAATAAGGTATAGTATTTATCTTCTTTTTAACAGTACAAGTCCTTCAATTTAAAAGAGTTGAGAAAAATAACTTTTTAAAAGGATTTATTTTATTTTATTTTTTTAGGACATTTCTTCAGGTAGTGCCCATACTAGTATTCTTTGAATTTTGTAAAAGCCCTACGTTTAGATTCTCTGCTTTTTAGAGTGATGAGTTATTTTGAACTTTTCATCCTGATTTAGTTATTAATGTCAAAGATACTCTTTTTGTATAATAGTCTCATGATTCCTTTAGTACTTTAATACCTTGGTGAAAATTAAAAATTTTAATAAGCCTCTTCTCTGAGTCAAAATACTGAAAATAATCAATTTTATTATTTTTTGAACTATTCTTTTAATTTAAAAAAATTTATTCTATTTATACATTAGCTTTGGAAGTAAGAGACATAACCAAATATATTTTCATTGTTTGGAAATGAAAAAGTAACCTAAAAGTAATGACAGTTTTAGAAGGTCTTTTGTAAATATAAAAATAAATACTTATAAAGTATTTAAATATTTAAAAACGCTTTCAAAAGTAGCTATGTTTTCTTTGCTTTACCTTATTAGCTTTAACGACATATTTTGAGAGTGATATCTTTTCTTCAAGCCTTAATTTATGTAACAGTGTCTTTTATTTTTTCCTTGATTCTTTTAAACAACTAAATAAATGATTTTAAATAAGATTTCTGAAGTAGAATGTATCGATACCAATTGTTATTGTATTGTAGCCTACTCCAGTGGGTGCAGTTCAGCAAGATCCTGCTCTGTCATCAAACAGAGAAGCACATCAACACAGAGATAAAATGCAACAATCCAAAAACCAGGTTTGCTGCCCTTTCAGATATGAAATATCTTACTTTGTTTCAGTATTGAAACATGTACTTTTTTCTTCAATAAATAAAACAGATTGAAGGATTAAAAATACATACATTTTTAATAGATTAACTATTTCCCCAAGTTTTACTATTTATTAGTCTATAATAACATTAGAATGTTTAATCATAAATTCCTAACTAATGGTATAAAGTCATGTAAACTTTGAGTAATAGTTGATATTCTATTAGTATGAAAGTATTTGGATACCATATTGGAATGAATTGTAAGAGTATTTGATCTTACTGTAGTCTAGTTTAGTTTAATAAATTGTTTCTTGAGTTTCTGCTATTTAAAAGCTGCTATTCTACACACGGTAGATATGCAGAAGTAAGGAAGACAGTAATCTATAAGAAGTGATTTTGTGACAAGTGGCTAAAAGCAAGATTATAGTTAAGAACTCACTCAGACTCTAGAGTCAGACATACATGGATGTGGCTTGACCCTCGGCAAATTGATCTTCCAAAGCCTCAATTTCCTCATTTATAAAATAGAAATAAGGCATATTAATTCCTAGCATATAATAAGCTTTCAGTCTTAACTGTTTTGACTGGTGTCATTATTATCATGATTATTATAATAAATACACAAATAACTATACTTCAAAGCAGAATAAGGTATATTATATGAAATATTAATAAAGTACCATGGAAGATCATATGTGGGGATCTGTAAAGATTTTAAGGAAAAGGTGGCTTTTGAGATAAACCTGAAGAATGAATGGAATTTTTAAAGAGAAATGAAGGAATAAGGGCATTTTGGGGATAGTGAACAGTATAAAATATGAAACATAAGTTTAAAAATGTAGAATTGGTTTGAGGAATTGCAGGTGGTCCAATTTGCTTGGAGCAGAGAGTAGGTACAGGTGGATTAGACTGGGAGCAGAGAGTAAGTTTGAGATAAGGCATGGAAGATCGGTTGAGAGTGAATAGTTCATGTTTCCTGGGTAAGGGAGTAGAAAGCTGTTGAAATTTTTGAGCAATGTTTTTATTCTCTTTTTTTGTAAAAAGAAGCTTTATTGACGACATCTTTGACTTAAAAATTTTGCTGTCACCTTGAGTTTAAAAAGTATCTAGTAATTTTCTGTTATACCCCTTTTCAGAGAAGGATAACGTGTTGTCCTTTTTTACTTTTATATTGTGTATTCCATCAGAGTATGAGTGAAGGTTAAAACAAGAGATGAAAATCAAGAGAAAGAACACTGCTTATTAAAGACCATAGTAAAATAAAATGTTATACTTTAGGGGGTATTTAACAATATTATATTGTGCTATAAAGTATAGCCAATTTAAAAAGATTAATTTTAAAATTTTGACTTAGAAAAACTGGGACAATAAAGGGCCTCATACATAAATTAGTTCATATATAAATTGAAATTAGTTGATAGCTTGAGTACCCTGATAAGATGCTGTATATAGAAAGAAAGGGCTCAAAAGTTGAGACTTGAGTTTGTGTTTTGTAAACCAGAGTTAATTTCTTGAATGTACTTGGAAGAAGATTAATAATTGATATTCTCTGAAGTTCTTTATTTGAGCTGTTAGGTATTATACTAAGTGAAATTCTTCTTTTATTGTTGAATTAAATTATAAATTAAGTATTTTATACTTTTGATTTTCCACATATTTTGGACATGTCTTACTAGCTATATTGTAAGCTCACTGAGGGTGGGAACCATATTTTATTTGTGCAGTCATTATTGAACTAAATGTAGGGAAATCCTTTAGGATAGGCTTATATCTTTAATTTGAGACCTGAATATACAAATTCTCATCATGATAGGAAAGTTGAATATCTAGAAAAATCTCTTCTTAAGTATCTATGAACCAGTAAACAGTTTAAGTTTTAGGGGAAACCCACAGTTCACAATCCCAAAGGAAATAAAGGTTAATTCTTTCAAATGACTGAAACCTTTGTAATGTCTTCAGATGAAAGATTGGTAACCTAGAGTCAATGGGTTGAAGTTCAGGGCGTCATGAAATTCTATGTAAAATTTTGGGTGTGTATAGTTGTTTATTCTGAGGAGAGGGTGCATAGTGTTTGCTATATTCTTAGAGTTTCATGACCCCAAAATGTTGCCTGTTGCCCTAGATATTTGTCTCAATTATAGCATTGTTTTCATTCTTTCATCTTGTCTAGATTTGATTTCATCTATTAATAATTTATTTCAATTTAAGCTATAAATCTGCTAAATTCTGGTTATGAATTTAGAGTGTTTTATGAAAAGACATTATGTAACTATCATAATTGTTTTGATGACGTACTTCCTGCCACAGTATGTAATTTTGGATTGTACAGTTTAATTGAGGAAGCTTAGTACAAGATCATTTATTCATGTGTCTACTTGAATTAACATCTCTCCCCTAAAAGGTTGCTCTAGCCACCAGTCTGCCTGGGCTCACTATAGCCCAATGTGCTCGGCACTTTGTGGCAAGATTTTCTTTATTTTGGTTGAAAAAGAAAGAAAGAAAAGAGTACTGAAGGCTTTCGAATATGTGTAATTGTGGTAAGGAGCTAGGTAGTATTTATTATTGGAAGAGCAGTAGGGTCTGAGTTGGAATTTCTACTGTACTCCTTGCTAGCTCTGTGACCTTAGGGGAGTGCTTGACATCTCAATATGTTCATCAGTAAAATGGGGATGATACTATCTATCTCAAAATGAAATAACACATACAAAGCAGCCAATGCAGAACCAAACACATAATAAAACTTAAATATTGTATTCTTCTCCCTTCTTTTTATTAGTGCTATTCACATTTTCCTGAAACATAGAAATTGACCTCTGTTAAGAAACTACTCTTAATTCTACTAGTAGATTATCATGTTTGTGGTTATTGCCATGCAGATTTGCCAAGGGATCTGAAAACATTAAGAATTTTTATCCTATTTCATAGAAATGGGTTTCTTAATTTGAACCGGATAAAAAGAGATCAAGGAAGCAAAGAGATTCATATGTGTAGGATTGTCACTTTTAAAAAATTTTGTTTGTTTGTTTGGTCTTATTCTCGTAGTATTCTGTATAGTGCTTCTCTTTTTTCAAAGAACTTTTCTGTTTTCTCATATTATCCTCACAATCAGAAACAAGGGACTAAGCAAGAAAGAAAATTTTTCTAGGATCACAAGCACAGTTATTTAAGGACTATCATTTTTATCTTTTTAACAATATCTCCTTATTAGAAAAGCAATGGGACCTCTACCTTAAGAAAATACAGTGGATGGCCTTTTAGCATGCTCATGATTTATTTGGAGTACTCTCTTGGGCATGCCATTTTTATCTTTCTGGTTCTTGGTTAACTTCATTTATAAAGTTAGAGAGTGGAATCTATGATTTCTAAACTCCTTTTACTTCTAAAATTTTATGGTTCTGTTTTATTTTTATTATTGATCATTACACAATTTAGCAGTTTAACTAAAATCTCTCCATATGCCACATGCAAAGATAACTATTCCTATGATTCAGAATAGTAAGGATATTTAAAATTTCCTTTTATATGTTTGTTTTATATATTATAAGGATGAGATGTTTAACATATTGGGTTTTTCTTCTTCCATGCATGCCATATGCATTAAATAAATGGCAGTCGGCAGACCACAGGGCAGCTTGGGACTCCCAGCAGGCAAATCCCCACCATTTGAGAGCACACCTTGCAGCAGACAGACATGGTGGCTCGGTACAGGTATTTTCTGATTTTTGCATGAGTGATTATTTCCCAAATTTATACAACTAACCCTTTTTTGGAACTCATGGCATGATTTCATATCCTAATGGAAAGTTTGTTGCTGAACTCTATCCATAATTCTATTCCTTTGTTGTATAACTAAAAAAACAAAATTAACATGGTCTAGAAAGACCACCAAGATTTTGCTTTTGTTCATTTTTGCAAGTATATGCAACAATATTTAAGTCATACTCTTAACAGATTAGAAAAACTGTATTACTTGAAATATGTGTTAAACTTGATTTTCCAATAATAAGCTCAATCGTTTTTAATGCTTTAAGTCTGTGGTCTACAACCACTGGGCCGCAGACTGGTACCGGTCAATGGCCTGTTAGCAACCCGGCCACACAGTAGGAGGTGAGCGAGCCAAGCTTCATCTGTGTTTACAGCTGCTCCCCATTACTCACATCAGGGCCTGAGCTCTGCCTCCTCCCTCTCCCCCACCCCCAACCCCCATGGAAAAATTGTCTTCCATGAAACCGGCCCCTGGTGCCAAAAAGGTTGGGGACCTCTGCTTAAGTAATACAACATTTTTGTATCTTTTCCCTTTCCATTGATTTTTGCCTCCTTCAAACTTAAGCCAGTTAAATAGATATCTTTTTTCATCCTTAGTACTCAGAATGTACTTTCTAATTAATTGGTCAAATAAACTTGACCCTAATTTTTATAATAACATATTTTGTTTATACTTGTAGAAAATATCAGATGGAGAAAATAATTTTAATGACAAGTATTTATTAAATACTCCCTTCAATAAATTAGATATTTACATAAATTTAAAGTAGTCCCTTATTTATGATTTGTCCCTTTTTTATACACTTAGAGACAGCTACTATATTCTACCCTCCCATGCCCTCTAAATTTAAATCATTTATGTGTATTGTAGAAATAGGGAAACATTACTGAGTCTCTTATGTCTTTTAAAATGTTGGTTTAAGGTATTCTAAAGGCTAGCTTAAAGTTATTGCAATAACAAAGGTTAATACATTTTAATTTACAATCTTTTTTTTTACATTTTGATTTTTTTCTCTACATATTTTTACTTGAATAATTTTCCATTATGTTTTATCAAGTTTGCATTTTTCTTTATGTATATATATTTAATCAAGTGATTTTATACTCTGGATTTTATTCTTTCTTGATTTGAACTCTAAAAATTAATTCATAATTAAATCTTACCAGCTGTCATGTTTTTTCACCATTAAATTTTAGAGGTAATTTAAATTATGTAACCAAATATTTTTACACAATTTGGAAGTCTGTGGAATTTTCAGGAATGTGTGGTGGAAGTATTTGAATAGTTCTATAAAAGTCCAGAGTGAAGGACTCAAAAGCAAGGGTGCCTGAATTGTAATAATTTTTTGACCTCAATTCGTATCATTGGAAAAAGCCAATTGAGCAAATTATATTCAATTTGCATAACACAAGCTGAATTGTGTATGTATCTGTATATGTTTACCTGTTTCTAAGTTTGTGTCTATGTATTATAGAAAGTGTTTTGCTCAGTGCCCAGAGAAATCTGCAACAATTAAGGCATTATTAGAAAGCTTTCCTACCACTTCTGTACCATTACCACAAATTAATTTTCTTAGCTTCTTCTTATGTCATTCCCAAAGGAGGCTCATGGAATCCCTTTGGACTGTCAAGGGTAAATGAATTTGATTGTTGGCTCAATTACTCCAGCACTTCATGTTCTGTTGTTTCACATGTTTTCACAGAGGTATTTAAACTTTGCTCATTTCTCATTTCTCTCTAAAACTTTTCTGCCTATGGAGACTACATCTAATTTCATTCTAATATTGAAGAAGTGATCAATTTTACTTACTAGAATTCTAGTAATATATAGAATAAATACATAGGTAAACAAAAAATATATATATACTATTTTCATGGACTTCATGAATGTATTTTGTAATATTAACTGACCTGTTATGATGTGCATTTAAAATGTTTGACTTTCATGAAAAATTTACTATCAGCCTAAGTAGGATCATGCCTGAATCTTGTCCCACTCCAAAATAAAGACTGAATTCATTTATAATTTATATTCTACACACTTTCAAAAATTATTTGAAGAGTTATAATATGAATCTTGTATAATTGGACTAATGAAACTGTAAATTAAAACATAATAAGAGGAAAGAAAAGTGCCTCAAATCTGAGCTATTATAAATAGTTATTTATAAATATTTATTTGTTATAAATAAATCTGAGTGATTATTATAATTGAATACTATATTTTATTTTGAATGAAGGCAGAAAGAAACAATATGTTCTATGATTCTCATTGTCTGATAAAGGGAAGAGATAAAGAGAAAAAAACTTTTTACTAATACAAAAGTATGAGAGGAATTTGCCTTGAGGTTCTTTGTGCAATGGTCATTAAACCACCTGTTGGACAACTTTCAAGCATTGGCTTTACAGGAGATGCAAAGACTTTATATGGCAATTAAAAAAATTATTCTCAACAAGTACTAAGGGCATATCATCAAATAGTTTTTCAGGAAAGAGATTTCCATAATAAATAGGTAGCTATGTGGTAATGAAATGTGGTATAGATTTAGGATATTCAGAAACAGAATCAGCAGTTATCTAAAATGAGCCATTCTGGACCTATGGCTTTCATTCCCTAATGTATCACTGCGCTCTTTCCCATGGAACTGACAATTCCTCTTAATGCAGCAGTCAAAAGCATTCCAGGCTGTTGAGAGTTGACATTCAAGATGAAACCCCTTGCAATTTTTGACCTACAGAAAGATCTTCAGATATTTGTTATTTCAGATGTGCTTTTAATAGAAACTATTAGCAGAGGCTAAATTTGAACTCCCTGCCTTTCCAGAGTTACTATGTAACAGACCAGAAATACAAGTTACCAAGTTGATGACATTGTGGTTAAGAGCACAAGCTCTGGAGTCAGATTTGAGTTCAAATCCTTTGCCTGAGATTATTTATCAGTGAATTGAGGATATTAATAATACCTCTACCTTATAGTGTTGTTGTGAAAATTTAATTTTAAAAAAGTATTTTGCATAGAAGTTGGGGCTTAGGAAGTGCTAGGTAAGTAGAATCTATTGTTTTTGCACATTAAGAAACTTGACTAGTATTTTAATCTGTCTCTGGGAAGTGAGTATAGAGGTACAATCAAAAGAAACTATTGCTAAATGGAATTTTCCTAGTTTTATTCTATCTCTTTAGTGAAATCATGTTAATTCACTAAGCAGAAGGATACAGCTATACATTTGATAAAATTTTCCCACTCAAGAGACTAAGAATAATGTTCAGCTATCTGAAGCCTTTATTTGAACCTATTCTTGGCCTGTGTGTATTCTGGAAAACCTATAGGGGAATCAAGTGTGCCCCTTGCTGTTCCCCCTTAGAATCATTGGTAGTGGATATGGATGAGAAACTTAGACCTACAACATTCAGTTTCTTGGCTGTTATCCAGCAAATATTTATATAAGTATTCACTAGGTGCTAGGCATTGTTCTAGGTTCTTTGAATGAAAGGAAGAATATGGAGACATGGCTCCTGTGTCCATGGAGCTTTCAGTCAGTGGAGAAGGCTGATGGGCAGGTGGGGTTCATGGTGGAGATAGCACAGGGTGCTAGGAGATTATAGAGGAAAAGCACCTGACCTGGATTTAGTGGGTCAAGATTTCCTGGGATAAGTGATATCTAAACGGAGACCTGAAGAATCAGTAGGAGTTACTCAGCAGAAGAAGGTAGAAGGGGTCAAGAGAGGAGTGTATACCAGGCAGAGAAGACAATATGCATAAGAAGGTTGTGGAGGAGAGAGACACCTTGAGGAGCTGAATTCAGTCAAGCTGATGTGCGTTGAGAGATGAGACCAAGAGGTAGGAGGCAGGCAAATCATGAAGAATCCAATAGGTCTTGTTACTAAATTTGGACTTTATTCTGCGGATATTGGGTAGCCATAAAAAGAGTTAGATAGGGGACCAACTTGATCAGATTATTGTTTTCTAAAGATGACTTTCACTGGAGACCAGGAGCGGGGGGAAACAAGAGTAAGTCAGGGACGCAGCTACCAGGTCTGTAGCTGAGGAAGAATGACGGGTAGTGGAGATGAAGAGAAATGAAAGGACTTGAAAAATCATTCAAAGGTGGAGTTTAGTTGGGGATGGGAGCTGAGGAAACAGGAAGAGTTCAGTTGTCCTATTTTGATGTGTTTCTACTTGGCAGATGAAGAGCACCAAAATTAGGTTTTAAAATGTACCACTGGCAGCAGATAGTGGTAATGTCTATTTCCATTGCACCTGTGCTTTTCACTGCAGCACATCTCCATCGAGCTCGATGCCAACTGAAAGTCTGATCCCGTAAAGCTGAGAGGCAACTGTAAACACAGGGAAGACGACAAATATTAAGGATGCTACCGAAAAACTATTTTACACAGTTTATAGTATACCTCCTGATTGTTTGGAAATCTCTCATAGTTGGGGACAGCCTTTGGTTTGAATCTAAGTACTTTTGTGACTCTCAGCACCTGGGGGAGAAAAGGGCAAAATCACAAATAGTGCAGACATGCGGCGCGTCCAGGCTCTGTTGAGGAGAATGAAAGAATAACGTTAATTATCATAATAAACACTCTGTTTTAGCTGATAAAGCATCAGAAGTACAAAAACAGGTGAGGATAACAGAAAAAGGATTAGACAAATGTGTTTTGAGGTGATAATAAAACATATATGTGGTTAAGAGAGGAGGAGGAGATACCGTGTCTCAGTCAGTTGTCAATTATACTACTTGCGAACGCCGACCTTTCTAAAATATTTCTAGAACTAGTTTCAGTCTTTTCTGTCATATCTCTGAAATTACGGAGTTACTAACAAGGAACAAAATCAAGTGACTATTCCGATCGTGTCTTTCTCTTCATAGTTTTCTGCGGTACTGAAATCTGCAAAAGAGAGGTTGTGAGAGGAGTGTAGTTACGTGTCTTTATTACATAAATAAATTCCAGTTCATCTCCTTCAGTTTAGTTTAGGAAATTCCTTGTCTAGTGATCACTGGGTACATCAGTGTTATGAATTTATTTTGATATTCTCTTACCATAATATTAACAGTAACTTCTCCAAAGACGGGAATGCTCAAAGAAAATAATTCCCTAGTTAGTGCCTCTGTAAGTGAAAGTTAAATTGAAAATTCCTTTGGGTTTATCATCGTTGAAAGTCAGTAAGAATGTCACTGTGCTTTGGGGTCATCTTTTGGAATATCAAGAATATAGATTATAACTCTAGCTATAGTTTTTAGAATATGTAAGGAAGTGGGTTTCATATAGTACATGTGTACTCCAGCACAGGTTTACTAAACCCTTTGGAAATTACTCTTTTAACTATGTGTCATTTATTAGTGTGCTTTCTTGTAGATGCCTTTTAGAAAAAGCTGAGTATATAAATAAAATATATAATGTTTTAATATTTCTAATACACTTAGTGGATAGATGGAGATTTGGTTAAGTAATATATTTTGTTAAGCCTCTAGTGTGCACTTGGTAACCATGCTTACAAGAAATCAAATAGAAATTAGGAAGATAGTAGTAGAACTAATTTGTATGAATTCATTATATTAGGAAAGTATATTAGTTGGCTTTTAAACATCATTGACTATAAAGATACTATGTTTTATCTCTGTACTCTAAAATTGAAGAGAATGATGTCTTTTGGAATTAGATTTGGCAGGCATCTGTTAAGTGAACCATTATTTATCTTTCACATTTACCTGTGGACTGTTTCCCCAAGAGCCCCCTTAAATTCTGACAGTAAAACTGGAGTCCAGTTGCCTTTTTTTTTTAACTTCTTAAAATAAGAACTGTGCTAACTTTCTTGTCAAATTGGGAATGTCAGAAGAAATTTCTATGAGAACAACAACAAACCTGTAAAACATTGGAATTATTTTTTGAAATGTCAAACTTCAGAGGATCTGTAATTTTTTTATATACTGTCATTAAGGAAATCAATCTGATGAACACTAATATTTCAGAGACTTTTATCTTCTGGTTCAAGTTATAATTCTAGAAATATCACCTAAATGGAATAATTCCTTAGAATTTGGCTTATAAAAATAATTTATATGTATTTGTTTGATTGATTGATTTAGGCTTCCCAGGATGTAATGACACATTATTTACAATATTATGTCTTTGTTTCTCCTTTGTAAAATCCTTTTGCAAAAAGACCACTAATTTTAAGTGAAAACAGTTTTAATACCAGGATACACTCTTAAGTCACTGGTGTTAAATAGGACAACTTTATAGGGGACAACAGCAGTATCATATCTTAACTCTGTTATCACATCGATTCTATTTTGACCTTGGGATACTGGCCTCAGAGTGTCAGGGAATCTGGGAAACAGAAAAAAATTTTTATGAAAAAATTATATAAAAGGGAGATGTTACTTCTTTCTGGTCTAGTTCTGGTCAACCAGGTAAAATGGGATTTGAAACATTTCAATAAAATAAAGTTTACCAAAGTCAGGTATAAAAGTTCTTTGTGAACTGAAATAAATCAGATTATATAATTATAATGTATATATGGTTGCTGTTCCTGGAAAATATATAGTTACTATTGCTGGAATTTAGAATACCTGGGGTTTAAATTTTCAATTTTGCTTCTTAAAATAAAGGAAGACATGTTAGAAGAGCTTCCTATAAGTTGAAGTGGAGTTCCTCCAGCTATCTAGGGCCATAGAACAAAAGGGAGAAAAATAAACCTGTTAAATACAATGTTGAGGGAAGAGCAGTGAAAATTGTTCAGTAAACCAGTTTGATTATCTACTGTATACAAGGCACTTTGTTCGTTAAAGGTAGTGAAGAATATATAAGATAAGAATACTCCTTTCTAGCTACTTTCCATTTTAGTGCAGAGGCTCTGACATTTTTGAAATTAAAAATAACCAAATTATGTTCAATAATTAGAACAAATAGTTATTTTTAAATGTTTTCAGAAAGAGGAAGAAATAAAGAGAAAAAATTGACAGAGAGCTCAATAGAATGGGGGAAGCACTTAGATGTAAGAATGACAGAGAGGCACACTTAGATGTAAGAGTATTCTTTTCCTTGGATTGCCTCTGAAGATGATCAGAGCAGTTTTGTATGTTTTCAGCTGTAGGCACAAATGCAGTGTTCATTTTTAAGTACTTGTTCCACATAGGATACAGGAAACTGAGTTTCCATAATTCCCAAATTAACTCAATATGTTGCTTGATTTTAAGTTACTTTTCTTGGAGGTAAGGAGAGGGGCCTATTTTTCCATACTAGAATATCAGATCTATTAAATACAAGAGCAGAAGTGTTAGTCTGTCTTGTTTACTGTGGTATTCCAAGTACCTAAAACAGTGCCTGGCATGTTGTAGACCCTCAGCAAAAGCTTTTGAATTAATTAAATTTTAGAAATGTAATGTTCTATAAATAGTACTTTTAAGTCTAATAGGCAGCTGTCAATTCTGGTGCCCATGCCTTTGATATATGAACTTTTTTTTTTTTTTTAAATAGATTAGATAGTGAGTGGCTGGGGGGAGCATCAAAGATGAGTCTTAGATTTTGAGTCTAGAAGTCTGGGAGTATGGTAGGGCTTTAATTGACAGGAACCATAGGAAGAGTAATAGATTTAAGAGGGAGTAGGATAAAATTAGTTTCAGAAATACAGAGTTTGAGATGTCAAACTAGGTCCAGGAAACTGAAGATATGAGTGAGTGGTTAGGCTCAGGGAGTCCTTTACATAGAGGGGATAGTTGAAGCCATGATTATAGATGAACCTGGTAGTAATAATGATGGCCACCATTTATTGAGCTCTTGCTAAGTGCCAGGCACTGTGCTTATATATTGATATTTATGTATGAATTTCATTTCATCCTCATATCAACCTTGTTAAATAGATACTACTATTTCCCATTTCACAGTTGAAAATACTGAGGTTTAGCAAGATAGGGTATCTTTGCCAGGGTCATGTAGCTGGTAAGTGGTAGAGCTAAGTTGTGAGTCTAGACCCATCTTAGTCCAGAGTCATCAGCTGGTGCCAAGTGATAAAGATACACAGGAAAATGAGGAACTGAGCAAAATGCACTGAATACATTTTCTGGGAATCATTGGTAACCTTCAAGAGAACTCTTATTAGAATTCTGATGTAGGGATAGAGAACAGATTGCAAGGAGTTAAGGAATAAGTGAATGGAAAATTTTATAAAAAATGGAAGTGGTGAGTTATGTATTTTTCCAAGAAGTTTAGAGATAAAGGGAAAGGAAGAAATAGGACAATAAGGTGAATTTGCAGGGATGAGAGAATTTGGGAATTTCATTATGATTTTTATATTGTTTTCGGATGTGATTCATGCATGCATGCATTCATTTATTTCAACAAATATTTGTTGTGTGCCTGCTCTATGCCAAGTATAGTGGGGAATAAGGGAATAAGACAAGGCTCCTATTGTCATGGAGTTTAATTTTAATGGAGGCGGGGGGCAGAGGTGGGTGTCAAGAAACACAAATAAATAAGAAAATAAATAAGAAAAATATCAACACTGATAAATAACTATGCAAAGAATTAAAAATAGGTTATAACGTGAAAGACCGTGTCTGCATGGAAATTTGTATTATGTGATAGAAAAGGCCTGTTTTAGAGATGCTCTTTGAGAATGTGAAAGATAAGAAGATGGCCACTAAGTAGGAAGAGAATTCTAGGCAGTGACAGTAGAGAATACCAAGTCTTTAAAGTGGAAAGAAGCTTGACGTATTGGATGGAGGCTAGTGAGCTATGGGGAAAGTGGTATGAAATCAGAGGTAGGGGCCGGGTGCGGTGGCTCATGCCTGTAATCCTAGCACTTTGGGAGGCCAAGGCGGGAGGATCGCTTGAGGCCAGGAGTTTGAGGCCAGTGTGGGCAACATAGCAGGACCCCATCTCTACAAAAAATAAAAAAATTAGCCGGACATGGTGGCACGCATCTGTAGTCCCAGCTACTCGGGGGACTGAGGCAGGAGGATCGTGTGAGCCCGGGAGCTGGAGGCAGTGAGCTATGATCATGCCACTGCACTCCAGTGTCAGTGACAGAGTGAAACCCTGTCTTAAAAAAAAAAGAAGAAATCAGAGGTAGGCAGGCATCATCACGTCATGTGGGACTTTGTCAATTGGCATAAGGGATATAGATTTTTTTATTCTAAGTGAAATGGGAAGCCAACAGTTAGTTTTAAGCAGGGAGTTATACATGATCTGATTTATATCTTAAAAAGAACACCCTGATTGCTGTGTGGACAGTACATTTTGTAGAAGCGGTGGACAAGTAAAAGCAGAAGAGTGGTTAATAGGCTTTTGCTCTTAAGAGATCATGATGGCTTGGACAGGAGTCCTAGTAGTAATAGAGATGGTGAGAACTGATTAAATAGGGATATGTTTGGGGGAGGATTTAACAGGACCTGCACATGGGTTAGATGTGGTGTTTAAGTTGACGAAGAATCACAATGACTCCTGCATTTGAACAACTGGGTGAATGAATGATGTTGCCATCTATTTAAATGGGCAATTTGAGATGGAGACCTGAGCATGATTTGAGATTGAAGTGAAGGATCCATTGGAAGGAACAATATTGAAGTTTTCAAGGAAAGTAATTTATGACGTAGTAAGGTACCAAAGGACATGGGTACACAAGAGGAAACTGATTGAGACATAGTGTAGGTGTTAGCCTTAAAAACCAGAAGCAAAGAGACACAAGACAAATTACAAGATGGAAAGGAAATAAGTTGGAAAGCACATACCAGATGACCTTGATCTATAATAAAATGCTAGAACTATTACTATATTCAGTTATGAACAGCTACCTACTATATATACTGTATATATACAGTAGGTATTATATACCTACTGTATATAATACAATACTAATTGTTTTGTATTCCTCATATTAACTTTCTAATTTAAATAATTTAACCTTAATTATGTTTACCATTATATAACCTATTACTTAGGATGTATGTATATTTGTGTGTGTGTGTATGTATATGTGTGTGTATATATATATATATATATATTTATTTTAACAGGTTGTAAGTTCTACAAATGGAGAGTTAAACACAGATGACCCTACTGCAGGACGTTCAAATGCACCCATCACAGCCCCTACTGAAGTAGAAGTGATGGATGAAACCAAGTATGTATTTGTTTTGCTTGTTTTAGTAACTTTTTGTTCTTAAACTATGCATGTTTGAGATTTATAGTCACATACAATTATTTCAAGAAATTTTTTTCAGGGAATAGGTGCATGCAAAACAAGTTGTATGTTTAATTATTTTAATTACTAAGTTTAAAATTGTGCTAGTCCAGTAAATATTTTAATAATACAAAGATAGTTATTTAAGAACTGTGCTCAAATTCTTATTTGGAATTAACAGAGTATTTTTAGCTTTTGATTTTTGATGCATGAAAGTTATTGCTGTACTATTGATAAACATTTTTTCTGTAATCGTAAGAATATTTATTAATTTTATAAAATGCATGCTATAATATTTTGAATTAGTTCTTAAAAATATGTATTATAATAACACTGGAAAAGTTTAAGCATGAAAAACAATGTGATAATTTCAACTGGGGCTGTTTCTGATGATTTCTCTCTCTCTCTTTTTTTTCCTTGTTTTTTTTTTTTTGTTGTTGTTGTGTGTGTGTATAGCTGCCAGAAAGTGTTGAACATGTGGTGAGTTCTCAAGTGTAGGCAGGCAGAAATAGCTCCGTTGACTGTGATTTCAAAGATGTAGCAGCATTTTGTGTTTTTTGAAAACAAACCTCTTAACATAGAAATCATAATTCGTGGAAGTTATTCAAAAGTATTTGATATAATTAATGTAGCCCTGAAAAGGAAGAAACAATTATTTGAGGAGCTCTTTTGCCTGCTGCAACTTTTTTGCTTCAAGTGACGTAGATTTGGGGCCACTTTTTACTTGCCGACCCTGCTTGTGCTTGTGCATTAATTTTGTAACATTGTTGTGATTTGCTATTTTAAAGAGAAAGATAGTTTTTTGAATTAAGCTTTCTTTTTTCCTGTTTGTAATTGTTAAATACATATAGCAGATCCTCTCCCTGCCAAATAGTGTCACTAAAACAGTATTTCGTTTACTAACCAATTATCATTGCCCTTGAATACAATATTGATAAATTTCATGATAAACTTATAGTGAGAGAGTTATTTTTAAAATCTTCATCTAAATAGTTCCTGATAATTGCATATATTATAAAAATAATATTCTTATTAGTAGAAATATTAAATTAATTCTGACATTTGCCTGTAGTTGTAATACTGTATTTAAAATGCTTCTCTCAGTTTCAAGACAAAGTTTTGAGTCAGTCTTGCTGTGAATAAAGGAAGTTGCTCAGATTAGTAAATTTTGAAGCATTTTACTCATATACAAAAGGAACCTCATATAATTTTTAAATTAATGCTCATTTGCTGACTGCAAAATGAGGAAACTTTTGCAGATATTTCTTTTTAAAGAGCAGTGATCAAATGTGCATTTTAATCAGTTTTGACTATAGAATTTATTGACAGTATGACTAAGTGTAGTGTGTTTCAGTATATTATTAGCTATATACTTGTGTGTTTTTAAAAATAAAAACAACGGCTTATATTTGTTTGTGAATTTTAGGTACAGTAGTAAGCGCAGTTATGAAAGTAGAGTGCCAGTGTGGCAGATTGGAATGCACGTCTCCTTTGCAGTTAAACGTAGGTTGTAGAATCCTATTTCTGCCACTTATTTGTTACTGTCAAGAGAGCTTGTTTCTTTTTCTGTAAAATGAGGCTAATAATATCTACCTCAAAGGCTGTTGAGAAAATTAAATGGATAAAGCTCTGGTATTTCGTCTGGCACATAGCAGGTATTCAATAGCTATTATCACCCCTATTTATTTCTCCTCTTCTAGCTGCCAGTGACCTTTCTCATCTGTGTTCTCCCCAGGCTTGTGCTTCCTCCATCCGGTGTCCCATGTTTTCACTTCCATACCCACACGCTTCATTGAAAACTGGCTTTTCTGTGTTCATATCCTCCGAGAGTCCTGTTTTCAATTGAATCTATTATATTATATTTATCTATTTATTCATTCAACAATTACACTGCTGATTTTTCAGAAATACCTGATACTGTCCTTGCTCTTAAGTAGATTACAAACTAGCAGGGAAGATTGCTGTTGCATTACCAAATGTCCGTATATGATTAATACTATGAAAAAGGTATAAAAAATGGTTGAGTTTGTAAAGAAGAAGATTACTTCCTACCTGGATGATCAGAGAATGCTTTGTGGGGGTGGCTTTGAAGAATGGCATAGTAATTTATTTAGTTGGGATGCGTGTGAATGTGTGTGTTTATGGGTTTGGGTCTCTATCTGTAGGTGTGTTAGAGGATGAGAAAGAAGAATTGGTGGGAAGGCTATTCCTGAAGGAAAGCTCCATTGCTTGGAACAGCATGTCCAGATTTCTTGGCATAGCACCCAGCTCTTCATACCTTTCATAGTCTGGCCGCTGCCTCTCTTTCCAGCCTCATTGTCCATTCTGAACCCTATATTCCATTGGTTCCTTAAGTCTGCCTTTGTTATATTATTCTCTTTCTGTATCTCCCACGTTTTGAAACTTCTTGAATATCTTGAAAACAAGGCCTTTTTCATCATCAGATCCTCAGTAGCTAAAACATTATGCCTCAATAAATTATTACTAAATAATGTGGTATACCCATACAATGGGTATCTGACAATATAAAGAAATGCAATTGAAAACATTATGCTAAGTGAAAGAAGTCAGACACAAAAGCCCACATATTCTGTGATTCCATTTAAATGAAATGTCCAAAATAGGCAAATATACAGGCACAGAAAAAAGATTAGTGATTGCCTAGGGCAGGGAAGACAAAGTTAGGATTGACGACTAATAGATACTGGGTTTCTTTATGGGGTGATGAAAATGTTTTGAAATTAGATAGTGGTGATGGCTGCACAACTCTGTGAATATACTAAAAACCACTGAATTATACGCTATCAAAGAGTGAATTTTATGATATGTGAATTATATTTTAATAAAATGATTGTTAACAAAAAAAGAAAAGATAGCAACCCATGGGATCAGTGAAGCTTTAGTCCAGGAGGGTTCAATACATCAGAACTTTCCTACTTCTTCATTACTTAAGAACTCTTTCAACACATAAGATTTTGTATTTCCTTTAATTAGGTTTATTCTAACATTTCTGCAAGTTTATTAGTGTGTTCTCATATCCTTTTAGTTTGTGACTAAGAAATGTGAGCATGATTTCCTTTTCTTTTCTTTTCTTTTTTTAGAGATAGGATCTTGCAGTGTTGCCCAGGCTGGCTTTGACTCCTGGACTAAAGTGATTCTTCCATCTCAGCATCCCTAGTAGCTAGGACTACAGGCGCACAAGCCACTGTGCTGGCTTTTTTTCTAAATTGCATCTTTTCTTCTCTCTGCTACCATTTTACAGGTAGTTAGGGACCTGCTCAGAATCTCTCTTTCAGAATCTGTTTCCCTTCCATCTTTCTTCTTACCTGTGATTGGCAGAGATTCCTCTCATCCCATCCCATTAAGTAGAATGTATTCTTTGATGGACATTTTAGCATCCTCAAGTTTCCCAGAGTAGTGCCTCATTGGGGTAAATATATGATTTCCAAATGATGGAAAATATTCCTATTATTCCATATATAAAATGACCCCTTCATGAGTAATTAGATTTTGCCTTACTTGTTTAATGTAGTTGAGAATTTTAAGGCAGGTGATACAGATGATAGCATACACATCATTCCTTTCAGGAATTTAAGAGAACAAAGCTTCTTTTAATATAGTTATTTACTTTTTAAGTATTATGAAACCATGTTTCTTTCTCTCCCTCCCTCTCCTTCTCTCCCTCTCCCCCTCCCTGTTCTTTTCCTCTTCCAGCATTTACTGAACAGATTATTGTATGTTTGCTAATATAATAATTGTGAAGATCTATCAAGGCTTGTATACCACTAGGGAGGATGGAAAGTGCACCAATGACTTTTATACAGTGGTTCTCAACCCTGGCTTCACATTACAGGCACCTGAAGAGTTTTAAAAATATACTAATACTTAGGCTGTACTTTCAAAGTTTCTGATTTTACTAGTTGCTGTATGGTAGAGTCTGGTTACCAGTATTTTTTAAAAGCTTCCAAGGTGACTGTAAGGAGAATAAGGTTGAGGACCATTGGACAAAGTGCAGGATTAGCACTACAGGAGAAGGATACGATGTTATTGGAGGTCAGAGAATGGAATATGTGCTTCCAGCCGGGAAGATCAGTGAAGTCTTCATGGGTAAGGATGCATTTGCACTGGTTCCCGAAGATGAGTATGGTTTGGCAGGGAGATGGGTAGAAGCAGTCAGAGAGGTAGGAGTCAGAGAGAAGAGGTTGAGCTCCAATGATGTAGAGCAAGGAAGGAATGGAACCAGTCAGAGGAGTAACTCAGGTGCGTATAGAGTATGTGAATACATTAATGGAAGCTGAGATAGCCTAAGTTCCCAATCTCAAAGGGCCCTGGTAGGCAGGTAGAGAAGTTTGAACATTATCTTTCTCAGTACAAGAAAGCAAGCCAAGAAACAATATGAGATTTTAAGCTGAGAAACAGTATGATCAAGTTGAGCCTTAGAAAAATTAATTTGGCAGCAGTTATGAGGCCTATATTACTTCCTGGAGTTCATCAGATTGCAGAAAATGGTTCAAAAATATAAATTAAGTTTTCCTGTGAAACTGGATGGAGAATTTATTTTGAGTCAGTAGTTTCTAGTGATTAAACTGTTATAAAAAATGTTTTAAGATGACAGTCTTGGACTATTCATTTAGTTTCTAAGTGTTCAGGACTTTGATAGTCTCTAGAACTATAAAGATGGAAAAAACATAATATGTTTCCCCAAGAGATAGTTCAGTGAGGAAGAGAGAGGCATAAAAATTATAGTACAAGGCGGTAGAGAATGTATAATTTTTGGGGGAGAGAGTAAATAGATTATAGGTGGAAGGAGGAATATGTGCAAAGATGAGGTGATATGAAAGACCATGTGATATATTCTAGGAATGACAAGTAGATATTTGCTTTTTTTTTCTTCTTTTTTCTTTTCTTCCTTTTTTTTGGTCTGTAATTCAGGCTGCTTGGGAAGGAAGCCTAATGGAAGATAAGACTGAGAAGAGAATGGAAATAGGTTAGGGACCACATTTTGAAGAGCTCTGAGAACCATTGATGAGATTTAAGAGGGAAGGGGCATGGCCTTTTTACGATGGGGCAGTTTGGATGCAGATTGGAGTGAGGAGAGACTTAGACCGGGAAGTCAGTTAGAAGGCTCTTAGCAATGGTGGAGGCAAGTTGAAAAGTTCTGAATTAATCAAATCCATAGCCTTCAGTTTCTGGGTGGATTTGAGAAAAGGAAGTAAGTATATGGCATAAATCTGGGAAGACAAGGCAAATTCTACATGAAGAAAAAGGCAATGAATAAAGTAGAAATGGTGGTGCAATGTCAATAGCAAATCCTTGACCCTTGCCGTGTATATTTTCTGCATAGTTCGGGACTGTGATCTATTATGATTTCTTGTTTCCTGCCTAGTAGTATTTAAAGAAACAACCTTAGAGTTCATCAGAAGTTGGACTTAACATTTATTCCGAAAGGATTTTGGATTAGAGATGTACCTTCAAAGCTTTAGGCTAGCTACTGAATGATCATGTCACAGTATGACCCTGACTTGTGAGAGCATTTTGGCTCACTGGAACCAAATAACAAATAATAAAAAGCCAAGAAAAAAGAAGCCTTGACAAGAACATGGTTTTAAATGTCTGGTAAGCTTAATAAGTTTCCCCAGGGTAGTTGCCAATAGTCTAGATATGAAGAGACCTGAAATGAGTATGAACTAATGTGAGAAAATATAGCCATGGGGCAGCAAAGAGAGAAAATGTATTCAGAATTTTATAGGTATGGATAATTTTTTAAAACCAGATAATCAAATTTATTGATAAAAATAACTTGCTGACATTGCCTGTGAGAACTGCTGTGTGTACGAATTCCTAAAATTCTTGCTATTATTTGCAGAAGTTATGATCAATAATTGGTGTTTTCTTTTTTTCTTGCAACTGTACCAAGTGAAATTACGTGGTCTCTGTTTACGCTTTTGCCTGTGCTCATATAAATTGAAGGCATGGGTCCACTCATTACCTGCAGTGCTCAGCTCATAGCATCCAGGACTGAGGCTCCATTGGAAATGGAGAAACAGGAGGGGTGGTCCAGCAGTTACATCTAGAGAGTGGTGTTTCTTGACCTTGGGATTCAGACTCCTTTAAGAATCTGATGTAAGCCATTTTTCTACAGAACAGTGTCACACAAGCACTAAAATCTTTATTTTATGAGGTTTCACTAGGGTTTGTGGCCCATGGATAAGAACTGAAGCTTTATAGTATGCTTTAGCATTTTGACTAGGTTCTTGCTCCAGGAGTTAGTTAGTTAGGAGGCAAAGCACTCATTTATTCAATAGATATTAAGTGAGTACCAATTTTGTGCCAATTTGTTGGGATATATTATCTGTGAGCAAGCTTCATAGGAAGCTTACATTCTAGTGTGAAGGCAGAAAATAAGTAAACAAGTAAAATAGTTTCAAAGTAGTAGTTAGTAATTGCAGTGAAATAAAACAGTAATGTGATAGAGTGGCTATATGAGAGCAGCACTGTTTCAGATTAAGTGCTAATAAGGTCAGGATACAATTGAAATGAGACTTAATTTATTAATTACTAAGAATATAAATAAGATGTTTTGGTAGTGACTTTCATCTTAATAATAAGCCATAAAGTTAAAATATCAATTTACCCCTGCTGTAAGTAACACCGTATTTTGAGAGCATCTCTGTTGTCTTTGTATTTGAATACATTCATATCACATAAAGTAATGCTGCCCTCTTGTGGTAGTCACTTTAATGGCATGCCAGCTGTACTGCAAATATTTTAGTGGGATTTATTTCTGAAAAATAGATGTCTTTTTTAGATTGTGTTTGAATTTAAAGGGTCTATACCATTAGAATTCATCTGAAAATCTTACATAGTCTCAAATAAATGCTTGGTATAGATTTCTGTGTTCCATAATACTTATGCTGTTGAAGAAACAGTTACTTAAATGGGAAGAACTTGACTCTCAGAACTGAAAGCAATACTGGAAAAATAAACTAGGCAAGATGAATTGCTAATGCAAGTGTGGAAAATCTGGGACTTGGGCTTGTTTATTAAAACATGTATTATATTAAATTCCTCATTTGAAAGGGCTTGTATAACTGAAAACATCTTTGGTAGAAAATTTTTGAAAGAATGTATTTTGGAATTTGAAAAGACCAATGACAGTATTTAGGAACAGTGAACATTATTAAAAGAAATTTATATTAAACAGTTAATGAATTTCTATTGAAATATTACCTGATTCTTAAACTAAGTATTCTAAATATTTGTCTGTTTCTTCTATATATCTATATTTTCATGTTTTAATTTCTACTGTATGGACATTTTCTGACTCTTTTCTAAGTCTTTAATTGGAAGGTTCATTTTGGAGTAATGGTTTTTATATTTTATAGAGTAATTTGGCTTAGATAATGTGTTTTGCTTTTCTATTTTAGAAAATTTATATAACTGAGATTTGAGAAAGTATTAGGTAGCTGACAGTTAAAAATAAATTTGACTTGTTTTTCTAAATTCAGGAAAAATCTATTATACCTAGGGTCTTATTTTATCATGGCAGCTTTTCTCTAGGCCCTTGACTGGGTAATTCATTTTAGTTCTTTCCAGTAGTTTACCTCCATAAAAGTAAAATTTATAATGATTCATAATTGTACATATTTCTAGTTGAATCTTTATCAGCTGATACACAGTTTTGAATTATTCACATTCCATGGCCTAGTCATTGTGTGCTGTTTGGTGCACTTAAAAAATACAGTTCTATGATTTGGTTTTCAGTGCCCCCACAGTGGTTTCATAATCGTGGCATAAATCATAATAAAGGGTATGAAATTACTTTTGACTAAAGATAATGTGGGTAGAGGGATTGTGTAATTTAACTGGACAGTGTGGATTTCTGTTTACATCTATCTTGCAGAAATATATAAAACATATCTAGCAGTTACTTTATCTTCTATAAGTTTTTGCTGGGTAGGACACTTGAAGCAACATGATCTCTATTACGCTTAGCTTGCAAATGAGTTAATATTCTTTTATGAATGTGGGTTGGTAAGAATTATAGCAACATCTTTATAAGGTCATATTACAGTCTTTGAATTGGCAGCTTTTGGTGATGAAATCATGTATGTAAATATGGCTTGTATTACAAAATAAGATTTACAGACACACACACACACACACACACACACACACACACACTGGACTTCAAAGATGGAAAATTTAGGGATATCCAAGGGATAGCCAACCGTGCTTGCCTGTGCCAAAAGTAAATTCAACCCTAGGAATTAGAGGTAACTGTTTAAAGGTTTACAAAAAAAGACGCCTCACTCTATGTAGTGCCTGTCATTTTGTACGTTCTGATAGATTGACTTTCTTTCAGGTGTAGAAGGGGAAAAATGTTGTATCTTTTGGCTTGAAACCATACCTTCATACCTTTATTTGAAGGAATACCAGGCTTTTAAGGGGGGGGTGTGTGTGTATGTGTGTATTTTTTTTTTTTTTTTTGGTAGGAACTGATTAGTGATTCTCATTTTTTGGTTCATACCAGCCTCAGCTTTGTTCTACAGCAGCCATGACATGTTATATCTTCTCATGAATAGGATAATTTACTGTGAGAGAAACTAGTTTTCTCGGGGATCATATCTAGATTTTTTCACCTAGGAATCAAAATCAGAACTATATTGTTTTAAATACATAGTTTTGAATTACAAAACTGAATCACCTTGATTGTGCTGTTTTAAATGTTAAGCATAATTTTTACCTTATCTAAAATAACAACAATAAGCTTGACGCTTTTTTAACTCTTAAAGAATTAAAAAGTGCCAGTCTTGACATTCTATTTAATGTATGTTCTCTTTTCCTGTTTGTAAATATGATGGAAAATGTTTGTTGACTAGTGTACATTGGATTTTTCTTTTTTACTTTTGGAATCTAAACTGATTCTTGGTGAAAATAAAATTTCCAATGTTAGGATCATTATTGCCTTTTTAATAATGTCCTCAACAATCATATATAAATATTGGTGAGAAAGGGAGAGAATGCATAGGATGAACATCATAAAAGCACACCACTGTCAGAGACTGTCGAACATCCTAAGTAAAAATGGTGGGGCAGTTGGGATTCAGAACTCTTTAGCTTCTCAATTAATCTTGGTGCAAAGACTTTTGAATTTAGTGGCTCCTTTTTATGTTGCATACAATATCTTGCTATTCCTAAAAGGCATGTTGATGAAACATAATAGTAATAACTCTGTCACAGTTTCACTAATATATATGCTTCATTGGTGTATTCACTATTCATCTTGCACTAGCATGTTGCTTTTTATGACCATTTAAGTTAATGTGATAGATTCAACTTTACTTTTTAACACTTTAGTACTTTTATAGTAAAAAGAATATTTCCTTTATCTACAGGTGCTGCTGTTTTTTCAAACGAAGGAAAAGGAAAACCATACAGCGCCACAAATGACTCTGGACACAGACAGATCATGGGGAGTTACTTATGCGTTCATCTGCTGTCTTGTGATTAAATCATCTCTGTAGTAACCATGTATATTTTCAAGGACTCGCTCTTAGAAACAAAAATGTCATACTTTCATACTTCATTTTGTGGTTGTCTTACATTCATATTTTTTCTAATTTAACTTTTATGGAAGCTTTAAAGTTTTGTCAAAACATGAGTACTTTGCCCATCAATGAATTGAATGGACCAGTGAGGTGGTATTGATGAATACAGTTCTATAGAACATTTTTTAGAAGCTCTTTTCCTATTGTAGAAAGCAGTACAGTATCTTAAATGTCAACCAGTTATATGCCTAATTTGGTTTTTTATAACTTCTGTAAGAGCATAATCAAACAGGAATTTTTCCCCCCAGTGGATAATGCCACAGAGAAAACAGCATTGCCCAAATATTTAAAAGAAGTTATTCTTTGAGAAGTTCATATTCTGTGACATCTGCATTGATTTCAGTATTACTGATGGTACTGTTATTCAAGAGTCATATTAACATTCTCTCTGTAAAATCATGGTACAGTCACCACCCAGAGGTACTGAGGAAAAAGCTCTATGGGTTTGGCAGATGGTAGTGGTAAAATGAATCATAAGTAGTGTGGTAAATATGAGCTCTGCTTTTGTTGTTGCACCACTATGTGAAATACCCTGTTGCAGAAGTGACAAAAGTGCTTATTTTTAAAAATGCAAAATATTTGTGTAATGTAACTTTATGCTTCCAGATAATAATGTATGTTAGCAAGAAATGAATACTTCAAGAAGTGATACATGTTGGAGTTTTAAAGAAATACACTAAGGAGAAGAAATAAATGTGAACCTCATTGCAATGTATAAGGTTGAAGCCTGAGGATCCCACTGAAACCTACTGCTGAATGATTACATTCTCCCTTAAGCAGAAAACTTTGGATGTGCCACGCGATGGTGTCTGTTTATTAATTATTTTGCTCTTTGATAGAAAAAGAACCCCAGCAATAAAAACTGGGTCACTCTCTTGCCCTTTGTGAGCATTAGTCTCTTGTATTCAACTTTGCTGTTTCTCCAGAATTTTCCTACTCTTCAGCATAATTTTGAGGATTGAAAAATATTTTGGAGAGGATGGGTCAGGTGCTTTGCCTCCGTAGTCTTTGAAGTGCCTGCATATGAACAAAGAAACAATTCTGTAAAAAATGAAGCCCATTCCACTTTTCTAGTATGCTTTGTTTTAAGCCATAAAGACACATGTGTACTTTTGTCACATTCTACTAGCCAGAATTTTCAAGAAGGGTTAAAACAAACAAACAAAAAAACTGGCCACAAAGATAATTATGTTGAACAAATCTCATATTCACTTTTCATTTCTAAAATTATTACTTACTCCTTCCATGCAGTCTTTTCTTTGTTTTTAAGTGTGTGCCTCCAGGCATGCTTATTTATTTTTATTGTCTCAAGGTAACATTTAAAATGTGTGTTAAAGTTAATAAATCCACATTTTTTAAACTTCATTATACATTTACAGGGATTTAATTGTATTTTGTAATTTATTTTTCTTATTAGCCAAAAGTTTAATGCATTTTTTTTGATGAATTAGGCACCCATATGAACACCACAAATCAGGACGTTGTTTATTATTGTTGCTCTGAATCCTGTGAATGATCTTTTCTTGATTTGAAAGACTTACACTCAGCTTAGAAAACATTTGCTGTATAATTTGGTCAGTAGTTTCCATTCTATTTGTATACTGTCATGATGTCTTAAACTACAGGAATTACATACTGAGTTTTTATTTTTGTTTGCTTTGAGCAAGGTAGATGGATGTTTTGGCCATTATAATGTGAAACCATTTCTTTCTTTACAGTATTTGACCAAATTTGTGTGTCTATGATATTTGTAAATACATGCGATATCTGTATTTCTTATCATAAGTCTATTTAGTTTTATTCTCCGTAGGGTTTTTTGGATTGTACAGTGTTTATATGATCTGAACTCCTTATACATAAGAAGGTGTGTATATTAATCCAATTATGGACTTTAAATATTTTAAAAGTATAAATACCCTTATTTGCTGCAAAGACCAGTGTGTAGACATTTGCTTTTTAGCAATATTTTTAAGTGCTCCATTTTAATGCCGAGGCATAAGTCTTTTGGCAGCACAAACTGGTCAATAATAGGTAATGCAGGTATGTTCAGGTTAAGCCAACAATGTTTTGCATTTTTATGCTTTTTTCTGTCAACACTAATGAAGTCAACATTGCCTGAATGTCTGAATAATGAAACACATCCCTGTTTAAAAGTATGTAACTGAAAAAGAAATAAAAAATAAAGGTAGTTTTTTTAAACTTGCTCTTTCCCATTTCCTCTAATCATGGGTAAAATAATGCCACTCACTAATTTAAGATAGGAATTTAAAAATTCATTTCCTTTAGTCTATTATAAGTGAGAGGCAGAATTAAAGGAATATGATTTTGTTATTTTGTTTATGTTTTATTTTGCTTTGTTCAAATCTGGTTGTAAAGAGCACATACCAGGAAGGATATAAGCTTTATTTAATGTCTTAAAAATTTTGTTAAATTTCACTGAGCTACTTAAGAAAGCAATTAATTAAAACTAATGTCTTCTGATAAATTAAGGGAAATAATCATTTTATCCTTTTTTGAAAATGAAATCATACTATTATATTTACAGAAAGTAAGCATTATTAATCCGATTTTAAGTGAAGGACTTAAAAATCTTTGCAAATGTAAAGTATGTATTTGTGACAGTAACTCACAGTTTATCATTGTGCTAGTTTCTTTAAGGGGTTTTACAAAATGGCAGTAATGGTGCTCTACTTAATGAAGGATGGTACAGGTAAGATAAGGCAAAGCAGCACACATTCAGCACATAGTGTGTCCATTAAGCACCAGAGATATTCAGAAGTTGGAGAAAGATCTGGAGGTGACACATAAGTAATAAAAGGCTCTATCTAGAAAAATCCAACTTAAGATTGGGGTTCTGATCTGAATGACTGTGTAGTTGCAGTAGGCAACAGAAACTGGCTGGAGCAATAGAAATGTACATGGTCTCATTTAACTGAAAAGTCCAGTGGTAGGACTGGCTTCAGATATGCTTAATCCTAGTGTTAAGACAGAAATCTATCTTTCTTCGAAAGTTTTGCTTTCCACTCTGCTGTTTTTACTATCAGGTAGACTTTCAATGTGTGATGGTTAAATGGCCACCAGCAGCTTGAGATTTCTTCTCTACCATCTTAGTAACTTCAGCAAAAACAAAAGGCCATTTTCCTCAACAGTTCCAACAAAATCCTAAGACTGACATTCCCTCGTTGGTTCACATGCCCACCCCTGAGCCAGTGACTATGGACAAGGGAATGTTGTTCTCCCAATAGCTGAGCCTGAGTCATGAATTGACCTTCAGAAGACACTGAGAAATGAGGTAGAAGGAGTATTACCCAAAAGGAAATTAGGATATTGTTATCAGAAGAAGAATGAATAGCTACTGAGCAGGCAAAATCAACAGATAGCCACTGTCATGCTGAAAGAAGCAAAATACACCATAAAGCCAAACTCAGATCTACTTGTTTTAAATTAGAAAACATTATCATTATTATTAGGAATTTTAGAAATCTGAATATGTTATTAGAAATCACTTTTATAGTGAATGAATACATTTGGAAAATGTTTAGGACTCGGGTAAAAAGGCAGGTTACTAGTACCTCATTTGTTGTGTTTTTGTTTTTGTTTAGCTTTTCAGGGTGTTAGTGTTAGAATTGGGTTAGAAGAGTTAAAAACTGTTTCTTCTATTAAAGTACAAATAAATAGAATTATCAAGCTTGGCTGATGTTCAGGATAACTAGTTTATTCTCTGCTCAGCCCTAATACAGACCTGTGTAAGTTTCTTAGATAATTTATTTCTTCTAAAGACTACATGGATCACAACCAAAGAAAGGACTATATATAGAAGTATTGTCAGGTAATATTGGGATATGAAAATGGTTTTGTTAGAACAGTTGTTCATTGGGATATTTACCATACTATGATTTTACTTAAATGGACAAACATTCTGGCACTTTTCTATACTAGGGGCTGGCAAAATTTTTTTGTAACGTTTAGGTTTTATGGGGCAAGAGACAAAATTGAAACTATTATATACTTACGTAATGAGAAAGAAAACAAATATCCACGTTTTATTGATAAAATTCCAAATAGATTAACACTTGGATAGAATTTTTTGTAATACAGGTCTACTAATAACTGAGTTATTTGGAGGGGGCAATATTTCACTAGATTACAATTTAAAATTAATTACAGTTATTCGTCTGTTAATGCAGATCTCTCATATGATTTTTCATATTTCATCTTTGAAAATGTCTTTTCACACAGACATACCAAATACTGTTATCAATCCTTGAATGTGTGATTTTAATTGAACGTATCCTCCTTTGGAAGGCATTTATAGAATTCTGTTAGATTCTGATTCTGCTCTTGATATTTGCCTTTTAGAATATCATTACATTGCAGATTAATCACTTGCTTTGAAGATTATGTGGCTGCTCAATTGTATGTTTAAATTGATACTGAAATATGAAACTTCCCTTTCCACTTGCATTGAGGTCCAAAAATGCAGCTGGAACTGTAGTTGAATTTGGAAAATATATCCACTGCAAATTTGTGTGGGAATGGAGATCTTGTTTTAACTTGACAGCATGGGAAGTGTATAAAACAGCTTGATATTACTTGTGATTTAAACATTAGTTGTTATCAAAATGACCTTGTGACAGTGTAAGTTTTACATATCAGTGCTGTTTTGCCTTGTAATTTTAGGTTGAATTTATTAAGAAACATTATCAAGTCTGCAGCAAAGGCTAATTTCCAAAGCTATTCAGTGTTTGATAATAATAGTTGAGGGTGATTGTTGCCATTCATAACAATTTCAATCTTGGGTCTGAGCTCAAAAAAGTGCAATAAAACTTTACCACTGCCATCAAACTGCTGTGTAGTTGGGCGAGTTCTATTTCTGACAAAACTTACTGGAACTAATGATTATTAGGACCACGAGTGAATGAAATTCACCATTGACTTCACTAGTTCAATAACATGATAGATTCAGATATTTTCCATAAAATATCTGCTGATGAACCATACAATGTATAACCATTGACTTTAAACATCTGACATTTTCACAAGCTTTGTAAATTTGTTCAACTATGCTTTTTTTCTGCTCCACACATATTTTTACCACCATCAATTGCAACACATCTTAACAGATTGCACTTCAGGTTGTACTGAATTGATGTTTTCTCAACTTTGAAAATATTCTTTCGTGTAGTTGTTTCATGCAGACTATACGTAAAGGCTAATTCTTGAGGCACTTCAAACTCAGCATTGACTTCTCATGTAAACAACAACTGGGCAGTATTGGTAATATTTGTTGACTCACCAAAAGCCAAGAAAAAGTACTTGAAATTACTTTCCTTGTTACTTAATTGACTGTTGGTGTTGCCACAATGTCCTCATGTCTTCAAGCAATGGTTCTTGCTGAAAAGCTAGTAGGCATAAGCAAATTTCTTTTCTCTGAACACACTTTCTTGTTGTTACAATCAAACACAACTTACTCTAACTCACCATCAGCAAATAGCTTTCTTTGCTTGGTTAACAAATGAGCCAGTCAGAAAGTTACTTTGATTGCACCCTTATCCTTATTTTTGTTGTTGTTAATAAATTCTGCTGTAATTAGATGTTATGTTTTAAGTTTTCTAATTGTTCTGACTGTTGCTTTCCTGTGAGTTGGGAATATTGTGATGAATGCTTAGTCTGAAAATACATTCTTTTAGCACAGCTAACGTGTCATTGCATAATAAACACAATGCTTTGCCGTGTAGTTGTATAACAAAATAATCCACACTCCACTGTGCCTTAAAAGCGCAACACTCAAAGTTCACTTTTTTAAAACTTTTTTTGACATGATGAATATGCAGTAGTAAAAAATAATAAAATATATGACAATATGTGTGACACTTGAAATACTGTCGAGTTACAATCATCACTGAGATTTGTAGTGTGTTGAACAGCAGTGTGAAGCAATGAAAGCGCCACATATGGTCTCTGTCACAACTATTCAGCTCTGCCTTTGTAGCATGAAAGCAGCCATAGACGATATGTAAATGAATGAGCATGGCTGTGTTCCAATAAAATTTTATTTATGGACACTGAAATTTGAATTTCATACAATTTTTATGTGTCATTATATATTCTTTTGATTTTTTTCAGCCATTTAAGAATGTAAAAACTATTCTTAGTTTGGGGACTGAACAAAAATAGGATTTGGGCTGAATTTGGCCTGTAGACGGTAGTTTGCCAACCTCTGTTCTATTCCACACTGGAAAGATTGGGATGTTTGAGGTAAATTAATTTATACCTTATTGAATGAAACCGCTTACCAAAAGATGACATTTCTTCCCTTTATAAAAGATAGGGACATTTTGATATAGCATCAAGAATTAAAATGTTAAAGAAAATACAACCTCAGCACATATGCAAGTTAGAAATCAAACGAGGTAAGTCTGGCTCCCATATTGAATATAGATGTTGAAGCAGTGTGTCATCTTGGAAAGAGCGTGAATTTTGGGATTAGACAAATTTGATTTGAATTCAAACTTCTTCACTTAACTTGTAAGAACTGTGGCAAGTTATCTGACTTCTTACCCTCAGTTTCCTCACCTCAAATTGGAGATAATGTCAACTTTGCAGCGTGGTTCTGAGGATTAGCAATAATCTTTACAATAGCTCACAATGCAAGGTATCTTTTACCATTACCTTCATAGTAAAGTACAAGTTTAAACTGAGCAACACTTTGATTTCTCATACAGTGTGTATGCTTTGCTCTTTGAGACAGGAATAAGGCCTGTATTTGTTAAACTTTGTCTCCCTATATTGAAGCCATCATTCCTATCTGTTTAAAAATATTTGGACCCAGGCCGGGCGTGGTGGCTCACACCTGTAATCCTAGCACTCAAGAAGGCCGAGGCAGGAGGATCACTTGAGCTCAGGAGTTCGAGACCAGCCTAAACAAGAGTGAGACCCCATCTCTATCAAAAATAGAAAAAATTAGCTGGGCGTGGTGGTGGCACGCTTGTAGTCCTAGCCACTCAGGAGGCTGAGGCAGGAGGATCACTTGGGCCCAGGAGTTTGAGGTTGCAGTGAGTTACGATGATGCCACTGCACTCTTGCCCGAGGCACAGAGTGAGACTCTCTACAAAAAAAAAAAAAAAAATTGGACCCTATTTCTCTCATATTGTACAATTTGCTATTTTGCCTCACTTAATGACATCAATAAATTAAAAATCATTAATTTTATACCTTTATTGATAAAAATGACAAACAGGAGAAAGCCAGGGCAAGCCGTATGTCAAGCCACTGTAATCCATGTTAAGGTCAGCATCAATCCACTGAACCGATAACATGATGTCTAAATGTTCACTCTAATGTATGATAATCCTTCACCACCACTTGACTACCATTAGCTGTTTATCAGAAGCATTGCTGAAATCCAAGTAAACCATTTAGTCTATTTCCTTGCCCTGCCATTCTCATTATACTATCAAAAAAGGAATTGGATTTAGTTTGATACGACTTTTGGGGTTATTTCCTTCTGGCCATTCCCTCCCCCTCCTTAACTTTTCAGGCTAATGATATTCTTGAATTTTGAAATACCATAATAGAAAAAAAAAAAAGCTGAGCCTTACATTTTGTTTATTATCCCTCAGCCTTTCCCTTACATCTGGTTCTACACATAGTTTATAAAACCCTTTTATGTTGGCTTTAGCATTTTTAAAAAATCCCCAGCTAATAGGGAACCTTAAAGATTTTATCATTTTTCATATTCATTTGCTGTACACAATATATTTCAGTTCTTGTATGTACCCTTTTAAAAGCTGAGCTTGTCAGAAGACAATACTCTTTTTTGCAAGATTGTTCTTCCCCCACTCACCCCCCCCACCTTTAGGATCATTTTTTACTGGAGAAATGAAATCAAAGTCTTGAATTCTTTTCACTAGGTATCACAGACCTTAAGATGAGATGCTCACATTTTCTCAAAGTGCCTGACACTTCCACTTTATTAATCAATTCTTCTTGCTGGTCATTTTCATGGTCCAGGATAGTAGCTTCAATTTCTGCTTTCTCTATTTCTTGGGAGATTAGATTTTTGGTGTATAAAGAATTTGCAGATGCTCTGGTTTTAGTGAAATAAGAATTTCTGGACAATTGGTGTCCTCTATCACTACTAAATTTTATGTTTAGTATTTTGTGCTCTTTTTAAACACTTTGTTCCAGGCAATGGATTATGTGCTTAAATCTGATTTTTAAAAATCTGGCATGACATTTTGTAATGTATTTTCATGATAGTATCTCAATTCCCCCCTCTTCTTTGCCCGAATATTTTCCACAGTGCATTTTACACTGAGTGTACTGAATTTCACTGGAGGTATGTATTCTGTCAATATACTCCTCTGCCCCTCATATGTGTGTATTCCAATCAAGACCTCATCATACTCAGTGTCAGTAACTCCTATGTCACATTTACTGTGCCCTGTTTTTATCTAACTCTTCTTTATAGTCTTGTGTATGCATTAGGGTGAAGGCTTCTTGGTATTGTTTTCAAACTCTTCTTAAGTGGATCACTTGGTCATCTCTAATCTGATGGTGTATATAACAACCGGTTTTGTGGTTTTTATCTGATATTTTCACCCTCATTCTCATTCATTGGAAAAATCACTTTAACATGTTAGTTATGCTTTTTACCAAGATCTCATGAGATTACACTCTAACCATCTTAAATTGTACCTTGAAAATTAAAAATCTCCTTTTTGGACATGACATGGATAAAAAGTCAATCATCACTTCTTTCCTGTACTGTATTTGTTCTGCTTCCTGTATTGATTTTGTCAGGGTGCCCTAAATATCCTGTATTAGTTTTTTTTTTTTCAATAAATTACAAACATTCAGCAATCAGAGTTATTTTTATCCCACAGTAATGGGGAGTGCTTAAATTACTTAAGTGGCAACACCAGCTGCAAATCATACCTCCTCAAATAAACATCTGGACAATCCCTTATCTCTCCTACAGGTTTGTCTGAGGGAAGACCAAAAGCGGAGAGAGAGTAAGGATTGAAAGTCCTTATTGTTCATATTCAAGAAAGGAAAAGGCTATTCTTTAGCCAAAGTCCCAAATTGTGAACAAGTAACCCACTGTTAATTCAAGATAACTTTAGATGAACACGCAAGCTCTGAAAATCAACAAAGACATTATTGCAGTGGCCATGCTTCTGAAAATGAGCTAGCCAGCAACAGCCTCACTCCATTCTTCTGGAAGAGAACAAGTCAATGTCAGCCTCATGCTGATCAGCAAGTGCCTTACTTAAGTGACCAGGCTCCGGAAAGTGTGCTGGTCAACAGTAGCCTTCCTCCAGTGAAATACCACACCCAGGTATATTATCTGCCTTTTTGATTTCTGTAAACCCTGCTGCACCTTTCTAAATAGTCCATTTATTACACTTTTCTCTACTACCCTGTTACTCTATTATTCTGTTAACCTATCTCTTTTTGTCTGTGAACCTATTATATTGAGGTTCTAGGAAAAATTTGTTTGATAAATAGATTCTTTTAAAAATGTTTGAAAAGTGCTGTCCTAAATAATGTGAAATATTAAATTTATTCCTTATATGTTGCTTAAGAAAATAGAACACTATGCAATCTCTGTGCTATGTACTAAATAACACATAGAGAGATTTCCTTCCAAGTGTATTAAACAAGTTATAGCACCTGGATTAGCAAGCTTTCATGGTCAAGACTATATACTTGTGCTGAATCTTTATTCCTCAAGATTGCTAGTTCAGCAGAGTAGATTATGCCTCCTTTATTTACATTGTAAAAGAGAAACAGAGAAGGCAGAGTAAGATGATAGAATAGGACTTTTCAGTTGTCATCTCCCTCCCACCCCAGAAACATCAGTTTGAATAACTAACCATGCACAAAAATACCTTCAAAAGAGCTAAGTAAACCAGATGAGATATCACAGTACTTGGGTTATAGCACAATAATAAGACAAGATGCATGGAAGAGGGTAGAAAGGACAGTTTTACATTGCTCATGTCACCCCTCCCCCAACCCCAGGCAGCAGCATGGAGAGGCATACCATACAATTGGAGGAAAGAAAGGGAAGTGAGCATAGGACTTTGCCATGGAACCTAACACTAGGCCTGCTACAGCACCAGGCAGACCCTCATAGCCACTAATTCCAGGTGGGTACATGCAGATAAAGCCTCCAGACCTGCCCTGTGAGGGCCCCGCAGCCCCTGTGAGGTGAACTCAATCTCCAGTCTGTATCACTTCCAGCTGACTACAGTGGCCTTGGGCTCTGGACAACCTTCAGTAGCAGGCAGGCCTAAGCAGCCATGGGCTTCAGGCACATTCTAGCTCTATGACAACCTCAATGGACGTGGGATTCCAGCCTGGTGCCACACCCCTTGCAGTGGTCCTAGCCTTAGGGCACCCCCCAGCACCACAATGGCTACAATGGTACCAGGCTTAGGGACCATGCTGGATGTCCTGTCCAGAATTTCTGGACAGGCTTATGGTTGAAGAGCATTCCAGAAAAGTTGGTGTACAAAAAAACTGGTGTAAGTACCTACTTCTTCAAATGCACAGACATCAATGCATGGCCATGAGGATCAAGAATTATCAAGGAAACTACATCACCAAATAGACAAAATAAAGTGCCAGTGACCAACCCTAAAGAAATGGAGATGTATGATGTGCCTGACAAAGAATTCAAAATAACTGTTTTAAGAAAGATCCGTGAACTTCAAGAAAATACAGAGAAACAATTCAGTGAAAAGTGGAAGACCATAAGTAATCAGAATGAGAAATGTAACAGAGAGATTGAAATAATCATAAAAATCAAACAAATCCTGGAGTTTAAAAATACAATGAACAAAATTTAAAAATGCCATAGACAGCATCAACAGCAGAATTAAGCAGAAGAAAGAATCTGTGGACTCAAAGACAGGTTATTTGAAAATATACAGTCAGAGGATAAAAAATAAAAAAGAATGAAAAGGAATGAAGAAAACTTATGGGATTTATGGGACAGCATCAAAAGAGAAAATATTTGAGTCATAGGAGTTAGAGAAAGAGAAGAGAAAATAAAGGGGTATAAAGCTTAAAAAAATAATAGCAGAAAACTTTCCAAACCTGGAGAAAGATATAAATATCCAGGTATAGGAAGGTCAACCATCTTCAATCAGATTCAGTCCAAATAAGACTACCCCAAGAAATATTATAATCAAACTGTCATAAATCAATGACAAAGAGAGGATCCTGAAAGCAGCAAAAGAAAAGAAGCAAATAATATACAAGGGCATTCCAGTGTACCTACCAGCAGACTTCTCAGCCAAACACAGGCCAGGACAGAGCAAGATAATATACTCAAAGTGTGGAAGGGAAAAACTGCCAATCAGAATACTGTACTCAGTAGAGCTGTTCTTCAGAAATGAAGGAGAAATACTGCCACACACCAACAAAAGCTGAGGGATTTTATCACCACCAGATCTTATAAGAAAGGCTAAATATAGTTCTTCAAGCTGAAAAAAAAAGGATGCTAATGAGTAACACAAAAAACATTTGAAAGTATAAAACTCTCTGGTAAAAGTAAGTACACAGTCAAATTCAGAATACTCTAATACTGTGATGGTGCTGTAAAAATCACATATCTTTAGTATGAAGGTTAAAAGACAAAACTATTAAAATTAATAACTACAATATTTTTGAAAGATATTCAATCTAAAAAGAGTAAATGGCAAAACCAAAAATTCAAAATGGGGATGGAATGGACTAAAAGTGTAGAGTTTTTTTTGTGATCAAAGTTAAATTGTTGTCACCTTAAAACAAGCTGTTATGACTATAAGATGTTTTTTGTAAGTCTCATGGTAACCACAAAGCAAAAATCTATAGTATATACACACACACATATGCAAGGAATCAAAACATACCACTAGAGAAAATCATTTAACCTGAAAGGAAGACAACAAGAGAAGAAAAAAAGGAACAAAGGATCTACAAAGTGGCTAGGAAACTATGAAAAAAATGGCAATGGTAAGTCCTTACCTATATAATTACCTTGAATGTAAATGGAATAAGTTCTTACATCAAAAGACATAGAGTGGCTGAGTGAATAAAAAAAAACAAAACCAAGATCCAACTGTACACTGCCAACAAGAGACTCACTTCACGTGTAAGGACACACATAGACTGAAACTGAAGGGAAGGATAAAGATATCACATGCAAATGGAAATCAAAAGACAGTAGGAGTTGCTATACTTGTTTTGGATAAAATAGACTTTAAGTCAAAAACTGTTAAATGAGATAAATGAGACATCATAACTGATACCACAGAAATAGAAGAAATTATGAGACTATTATGAATACCTATATGTCAACAAATTGGATAACCTAGAAGAAATGGATAATTTTTTTTGACACATACAACCTACCAAGATTGAATTATGTAGAAATAGAAAATCTGAACAGACCAATAACAAATAAGTAATCAGTAACAAAAAGTCTTCTATCAAAGAAAAGCCCGGCACCAGATGGCTTCACTACTGAATTCTACCAAACATTTAAAGATGAACTAATACTAATTCTTCTCAAAGTCTTCCAAAAAATTGAAGAGGAGGAAATACTTCCAAATGCATTTTATGAGGCCAGCATTACCCTGATACCAAAACCAGACAAGGATGCTACCAAAAAAGAAAACTACAGGTCAATATCCCTGATGAACATAGATGCAAAAATCCTCAACGCAGTATTTGCAAATCAAATTCAGTGGTGCATTAAAAAGATCATTCACCATGATCAAGTGAGATTTATCCCAGGGATGCAAGTGTGGTTTAACATATACAAATCAATAAATGTTATATATCACATTTTAAAATTCAAGGACAAAAACTATATGATCACTGCAATAAATACAGAAAAAGCATTTGACAAAATTCATTTTATGATAAAAACTCTCAACAAATTAAGTGTAGAAGAAACATACCTCAAAACAACAAAGGCCATATATGACAAACTCACAGCTAATATCATATTGAATGGGGAAAAGTTGAAACCTTTTTCTCTAAGATCTGGAACAAGATAAGGATGCCCACTCTCACCACTTTTATTAAACATAGCACCAGAAGTCCCAGCCAGAGCAGTTAGGCAAGGGGAAGAAATAAAAATGTTACTATATTAAACTGAAACACTTCTGCACAGCAAAGGAAACAATCAACAGAGTGAAGAGACAGCCTGTTGACTGGGAGAAAATTTTTGCAAACTATACACCTGATAAGGGGTTAATATCCAAAATATAGAAGGAATTCAACTCAATAGCAAGAAATAAATTAACAAAATTCTAAAAATAGAATTACCATGTGATCCAGAAACTCCACTACTGAGTATACTTCCAAAGGAAATGAAATCAATATGTTGAATAGATATCTACACAACCATGTTTATTGCAGTATTATGCACAAGAGCCAAGATATAGAATTAACCTAAATGTTTATATACACAATGGAATACTATTCAGTCATTAAAAAAGGATATCCTGTTATTTGTAACAACATGGATGGATGACATTATGCTAAATAAAACAAGGCAGGCACAGAAAGACAAATATTGCAAGACCTAACTCATATATAGAATCTAAAAAAGTTGCTCTCATAGAAGTAGAGAGTAGAATGGTGTGTATCAGAGGCTGGGGTTAATGGGTGGGGGAGGGTGTTGGAGAGATGTTGATCAAAGGATACAAAATTGTAGTTAGATAGGGGGAATAAGTTCAAGAGGTCTGCAGCATGGTGACGATAGTTAATGATGATATATTGTATTCTTTAAAAATGCTAAGAGAGTGGATGTTAAATGTTCTCACCACAAAAATGATAACTATATGAGGTAATATATATTTTAATTAGATTTAATCATGCCACAATTTTTATATACTTCAAAATATGTTGTACATGATAAATACATGAATTTTTTCTGTCAATTTAAAATAAATGAATAAATTTGAGGAAAAAATAAAATACTATCAATCTGGAACAGAGCTGAAGAGAAACCACTCTGAGTTTGAGATCTCTCACAGAAAGATGAATTATTATCAGTGGTTTTAGGTAACTGTGAGTCTCAGCTACTAGGGGAACATGAAGCCCTGAAGGAAAGATAGCAGTGAGCAGCTAAAGACTGAGGATAGAGGGTTCTTGACATTATTAGATCATAGGGTGCTGTGGTTAAGGATTTGAACTCTGCAGCTGAATAAACCTGTGTCTAAATCATTATTCTGACATTTGCTGGCAGTGTGACCTTGAGAAAGTTACTTAACCTCTCTAAGCCTTGGTTTCCTCATTTCAAGAAGGAAATTAGTAAAACTCATTTTATGGAGTTTTAGTGAGAAAGATGTGATAAGATATGTTGACTGTAGCAAATTCTTGGCTTATAGTTGGTACTCAATGAATGGTAGCTATCATTAGCTATTATTATTTAATTAGTATAGGGGAGTAGAGCTGCCAAGGAAAAGATGATGTGGTAGGAAACCCTGATTGCAAATTTTAGTCAGCATGAAACTGAAGTGCATGTTTTTAGTAATTCAAATCTCTGGAAGTAAGGTATTTGTGGCAAGCAACAAATCAATGGCGAAATAGAATTTATTTTGTAGAAAACAGAAAAAGACTTCTGAGAGATATGGTAATGATTCCACTGAATAAGTAGGTATCAATTTACCCCCTTTCCATTCTCCTATTCGCCTCTTCCACCTCAGCAGTGGCATAATGGTTTCCAAAAAAAAAAAAAAAAAAAAAAAAAAAGAACTAAATCCCTTATGCCAAGAATCAGACACTAACTAGCTGTATCTTTCAAGTCTTTTCTAAGCCTCAATTTTATATTTATAAGGAAACTCTTCTGGTTTGAGTGTCCTTGCCAAAACTCATGTTGGAAACTTAATTCCCAGTGTGGCAATGTTGGGAGGTGGTGCCCTTAAGAGATGATTAGGTCATTAAGATAGATTAATGTCTCCCTCCTGAGACTAGATTAGTTCCTGGATGAGTTCCTGCTAGAGTGTGTTGTTATAAAGTGAGGTTGCCTTAATCTCTCGTGTTTGGCCTCTTTGCACATGCCCATTTCTTCCACTTCTCTATGTTGTGATGCAGCATGGGGCCCTCACCAGAAGCCAAGCAGATGTAGGCATCACGCTTCTTCGACTTCCCAGCCTCCAGAATCATGAGCCAAATAAACATCTTTTCTTTATAATACCAGTCTCAGGTATTCTGTTATAGCAACACAAAACAGACTAAGACAGCTTACTTCAAGAAAACTAACTCAAAGATTCTGTGAAGGTGATTCTCTTAGCCTTTGGCATCTTCACAGGATGTGTTGATCAAATAAAATAACGGATTTGGAAGACTTGCTTTTCTGACTCTCCTCAACTGTCTTAATGTTTACAGTTTTAGCTCCTGACTGGTCTCTCTCCTCAGACCTGGGCCAACACCTCCCCCTTTCCTGATAGATTCTTCCCTCAGTAAACACACACAGCCAAACCTCTTCAATCCTAAAAACACAAGCAAAACATCCTCCCTTGATCCTAATCGCCCATCTAGTTATTGCTCTCGCTCCTGTATTTCCAGTCAAGCTCCTTGAAAGAAGAGATACAGTGTTGTCCTATAATGTTCCAGGGCCTGAATCAATGGTAACTTAACCATTGCCTGACACTCTTAGGCTCAGCCTACACCTGCTCTGCTTTGGGGGCCAGGACTGTGCTGGTAAATTCTGTGCATGAGACTTCATTAGAAATATATTTTTTGTTTTATTTTGTGTTTTGTGAGCACCTGTAGATAAGTAGGTATAAATGCAAGTACGTAAAAATGGAAAACGTTAGAAGCCAGATGGTGTGAAGTTTAGGTGAATTTTGGCTAAAATGCTCCTGACCAAACCCCAAGTTAGTTAATATAATAGGTTCCTGTTTATAAGACAGTGGGTGAAATGGACAGATTCAGTTAGAAAGGCTCTTCAACAAAGACCCTTTTGTTTTCTACTTAAGATAATATAAAGTGATTATTAGATATTATCCCCACTAGTTTGCCAGTTCTTTGCTGGGATGACTTCTTCCCTCAAGTTATTTTAAAAGCTTAAATAGTAAAGACTGCCAAAGAAGAGGTCCATCTAGTCAATGCTCCTTTTTTTATGTATCAAATATCAACCATGATGGCATTCAAGTCCAACTTTTCCTTTCACATTTAGGACACTGAGAAGTAGATTTCTTCTATTCTGTAATAGAAATATTGAAAGCTGTAGACAGGTAAAAGTTCTCATGACATACAGGAAGATAAAATGACAGAAAATTATTGCATGCTTTTGTTTCCTTCCCTAGATGTAAGGCCTATTAATTGCATCTGGGGAACAGAAGAGCAAGTTTTATGTTTTAGCACTATCCAGGAGATTGCTCATCCTTATCCCAGAGGAAGGAGGCCTTGGCAGGGTTTCCTAGGAACCTGAAAAAGACAGGCATGAATGAAGAGGGCAAACTTTTTATTTATTAACTTAAATCATTTTTCTTAAAAAGTGGTGAGATCATGAGTGAATTTTATATTTTAGATTTTTAAAAGTACTTTTCAAATGAAAATTTAAAACCAATGAACTGAGTAGATGAAAATATGAAGAAATAGAGACTTTGGATTGTTTGAATTCTCCTTTCAAGAAGCTTGGCTGAGAGGAAAGGAGAGAGATAGAGGAGTAACTGGAGGAGGGAGCAGGATCAAGGGAGGGGGTTTTGCTTGTATTTTCAGGATTTTGAAGGGCTTGACTTTGTTTACTGAGGGAAGAATCTAGCAGTGAGGATGACCTCAAAGCTACTGAAGAGAGAATGATGTAGAGGAAAGGAAAACCTTGGAGGTGAGGGGAGCTGATGAGCTGGGACTCCAAAGGAAGGGGAAAGAGAAAAGGAGAAGGGGGTGCTCAGACTTAGGCATTGTAGAGATGGTGTGGGTGAGGGAGGTAAGAAAGTTTTTCCAGTGATTGGCCAGTGTTTTTGTTGGGTTGAGATGTAAGTGAGCCTGAGAGAAGAGTGCCTACAGGTTGCTATTCATCTGGGAGAAAATGGAATCATCAAGAGGTTGGGTGTGGTTTTCAAAAATGTCAAAGAGCAAGCATAATTATTTCAAACTTAATTTTGTTATGAACTTTACTACCATGGCCTTCACTTTTCCTTTAGGCAATGTATAAAGTTTCTGACATAAAAATGATTGAATTATAAACCTGTGTTAAAAAGAAGAAATCTTTCCCATTCTGCTATAAGAATCCACTTTTAAAAAATCTCTTTTTATATAAGAAATGTTTCATAAGCAAATTGCTCTTTTAAAGAGTCCTTGGTAATATAAGATGCATTATGCATCTAGCTGACATTTCATGAATGTTCCATATTAATGATCCTACATAGTTTTTGGTATAGATGTGGAAATCTAGTTAGCTAAAATCTAAAAATTCAGTGTTAATACAACTCATTATTTTGCTTGCAGATATGTATAGACCATAAATTACAATTTTTATGTATTTACATTATGATGATTGTACACAAGGATAAAATTTTCCCAAATCAGATGTTAACCAAAATGAAAACAAAGGAAATACATAAAATTCCATTGCTTCTAACTGATTTCATTAATGGAAAAAATAAGGAAGTGTAATTAAGTAGAACACGAAAATGGTTTGATTTCTTTGTTGTACACTTATCAATTAAAAATATAAATTTAAATTATCATTTTATTTTATTTCAGAACATAAATTTTATGTTTTGGCCAGCTGAAGTCTGAGTCTATTTGCTGGTTTAGACACAAACGAATAAGTTTCTATTTGTACATATGTCTATATATCTATATACATAGAAAATGGCCTAGGATGTGATCAATCTTAGAGAATGTTCCATGAGATGATGGATAAGTATTATCTCTTTCCTCCCTTTGTGCTTTCACAACATACTTACAGTGAGTAAAATGTGTGTGATGCTAAATAGAGATAATGCTACAAGCAGCAAGAGGAAAGCATCAACCAACTTACAAAGGAAAACCCATCAGGCTAACTGCAGACTTCTCAATGGAGACCTTACAAGCCAGAAGGGATAGGGGTCCCATCTTCAGTCTTCTTAAACAGAACAACTACCAGCCTAGAATTTTGTATCCTGCAAAACTAAGTTTCACATACGAAGGAGAAATAAAGATTTTTCCGGACAAGCACACACTGAGGGAATTTGTCAACACCAGACCTGCCCTGCAGGAAATATGCAGAACTGCCTAATACGTGGATTAGCACAATAGACACCCACCAGTGTAAAACCACCCAAACTAGCTCAGAGCTCATATAAAACAATAGCACAAGAGGTAAAACAAAGCAAAAAGGTATACCCAACAGGATGAACAGAACAGCACCCCACATATCAATTCTATCATCATCGTGAATGGTTTGAATACCCCACTCAAGAGACATAGCCTGGCTGAATGGATGAAAAAACACAAGCCAAGTATCTACTGTCTCCAGGAAACACATCTAACCCACAAGGACTCATTCAGACTCAAGATGAAGGGGTGGAAAACAATATTCCATGCAAATGGAAACCAAAAGATAGCTGGGGTAACCATTCTCATATCAGATAACATAGACTTCAAATCAGCAAAAGTAAAGAAACAAAAAGATGGTCATTATATAATGATGAAGGGAACAATTCAACAAGAAGACACAACAATCCTAAATACCTATGCACCGTGTGCCCAGATTCATAAAGCAAATCCTACTTGATCTAAACAAAATGATAGCAGCATTGTAATTGCTGGGGACTTCAACACCCCACTGACAGAACAGGACAGATCCTCCAAGCACAAAATAAGCAAAGAAATGATGGACTTAATCAGAACTGTAGAACAAAGGGGACTGACAGAAATTTACAGAACATTCTACCCCAAAACCACTGAATATATGTTCTTCTCATCAGCTCATGGAACATTCTCTAAGATTGATCACATTCTGGGCCACAAAACATGTCTCAACAAATTAAAAAAAATAGAAATTATACCGTGTATCTTCTCAGACCACAGTGGAATAAAATTAGAAATCCCAACATAAACAATCAACTCTACACAAAGTCATGGAAATTAAACAACCTACTGCTGAATGATTATTGACTTTTTAAATAATGGCAATTCTGACCGGGGTAAGGTGGTATCTCATTGTGGTTTTAATTTGCATTTCCCTGATGATTAGTGATTTTCAGCATTTTTTCATATGTTTGTTGGCCATATGTATATCTTCTTTTAAAAAATGTTGATGTCTTTTGCCCACTTTTTAAGGGGGTTATTTGTTTTTTTCTTACTGATTTGTTTGAGTTCCTTGTAGATTCTGGATGGTAGTCTGTTGTTAAAAAAATCTTAAAATAGGCAAACTCTTGCAGGTTCTCTATCTTTGAGCACAGATGTATAATTAGGCACTATCCAATCTCTTTTCACACACTATTATCTATCTATCTATCTATCTATCTATCTATCTATCTATCTATAAGTCATCTGTTGTTCAGATCAAATTCACATAAAATTCACCATTTAACCATTTTAAAGTATAAAATTCAGTGGCGTTAAATAAATTTACAGTGGTGTATAATTAACACCACTATCTAATTCCAGAACATTTTCATCACCCCAAAAGAGAGCCTGTATCCATTTGCTCCTGCACCCTGGCTCCTGGCAATCACTAATCTACTTCCAGCCTCTATTGATTTGCCTATTCTGAACTTTTGACATAAATGGAATCATAAAATATGTGGCCTCTGAAATTGCAACTGGCTTCTTTCAATTACCATGTTTTCAAGATTCCTTCATGTTGTATCATGTATCAGTACTTCATTCATTTTTATGGCTAAATAAAATTCCATTTTATAGATATGCCATATTTTGTTTATCCATTTATCTCTTGAGGGATATTTGGGTTGTTTCCACCTTTTGGCTATTATGTATAGTGACGTTATTAACATTTGTGGACAAGTTTTTGTGTAAAGCTATATTCTCAATTCTCTGAGTAGAATCGCTGGGCTATATGGTAACTCTATTTTAAATAAGTTATGGAACTGCCAAATTTTCCACAAGGACTGCACTGTTTTACATTCCCATCAGCAATATATGATGGTTCCAAATTCTCCACATCTTTGCCAACACTTATTTTCCATTTTTTAAAATAGTTTTTACAAATTGTAGACATCCTAGGTGTGAACTAGTATCTCATTGTGGTTTTGATTTGTATTTCCCCAATGACTAATAATGTTGGACGTCTTTTCATTTGTTTATTGGCCATTTTTAGAGAAGTGTCTATTTGAGTCTTTTGCACATTTAAAAAAATTGGGCCATTTGTCTTTTTGTTGTTGAGTTATAGGGGTTCTTTATATATTCTGGATACTAGACCCTTATCAAATTATATGATTTGATTATATGATTTGCAAATATTTTCTCCCATTCTGGGGGTTGTCTTTTCCATTTCTTGATAGTATCCTGGAACTTTGCTGAACCTATTTAATAGCTCTAATGGGGGTAGATTATTTAGGATTTTCTATATATAAGATGTTATCTGTGAATAGTTTTACTTCTTCCTTTCCAATCCAGATGCCTTTTGTTTCTCTTTTACTTCTTTTTCTTTCCTAATTTACCTGGCTAGAACTTCAACATTAATGTTGAATAGAAGTGGTGAGAGCAGACATTTTTGTCTTTTTCTTAATCTTAGGGGAAAGACTTCAGTATTTTAGCATTAAGTATGATGTTAGCTAAGAAAGTGCCCTTTTATTTCTAGTTTGTTGAGTGTTTTTATAATGAAAGAGTATTGGATTTTGTTGAATGTATTTTCTGTGTCAATTGAGATGATCATATGTTTTTTTCTTCATTATGTTAATGTGGTGTAGTTCATTGGTTGATTTAATATGTCAAACCACCCTTGGCCATGATACATAATTCTTTTAATGTGCTGTTGGATTTAGCTTGCTTGTATTTTGTTGAACATTTTTACATGTATATTCATAAAGGATATTTGGCTGTACTTTTCTTGTGATATTTTCATCTGGCTTCAGTGTCAGGGTAATACTGACTTCATAGAATGAGTTAGCAAGTATTCCCTCTTCTTCTATTATTTGAAAGAATTTGAGACAGATTTGTGTTAATTTTTCATGATATGTTTGGTAGAATTCACCAGGAAAGTCAACTGGTCCTGGAATTGTTTTTGTTGGATTTTTAAAAAAATTAATGATTTAACCTCTTTACTTGTTATATGTCTGTTCAAATTTTCTGTTTCTTCTTCAGTCAGTTTTGGTCGTTTGTAATTCTAAGAATTTATCCATTTCTTCTATGTTATCTAATTTGTTGGTATATAATTGCTCATATTACTTGCTTATAATCCTTATTATTTCTGTAAAGTTGGGAGTAATGTCCATGCTTTTATTTCTGATTTTAAGAATTTAAGGTTGTGATTTGTTTTTAAACCCATCAGTTATTTCAGAGTGTGTTGTTTAATGTATAAATATTTGAGAATTATCCAAATTTCCTTCTCTTATCAATTTCTAATTTCTTATTTCACTCTGTGGTAGTCCCAGAATATACTTTGTATGATTTCAATCTTTTAAAATTTATTCAGACATGTTTTGTGGCTTAATATATGATTTATCCTAAAGAATGTTTCATTTGTACTTGAGAAAAATATGTATTCTGCTCTTGTTGGGTGGTGTGTTCTATAGTTCTCAGGTCTGCTTCATATATTTTGGGGATCTGTTGTTAGGTACAACATATTTATAATTGTTATGTGCTGCTGATAGACTGACCCATTTATCATTTTATAATATTCTTCCTTATTTCTTTTTAAGAATTTTTGTCTTGAAATATATTTCGTCTGGTACTAGTATATCCACTGAAGCTCCGTTATGGTTACTGTTTGCATGAATTATCTTTTTTCTACCTTTTTACTTTTAACCTATTTGTATACTGTAGCTGCTTAGCCTTTTCCTTAGAGTGGTCAAGCAGGAGGCCATATTTCCTGGGGTAACCTTATCCATTGGCATGTAACTGTCTTTTACCTGATGTTGCTTAATATCTATGGAGAAGATTTCATATCTCTCATTGAAGGGTGTGTGTCTAGCTTTTAGAGTTCTGTATTTGGTGGTAAGAGAGGGGACATCTTTCCCTTATATTAATTTACAAACTGCCTTCTTGCTTTTAATCTCACCCACAACTACTTCTTCCCATGTGTCTCCAAGACCCTAGCCTCTTAAGGGTTCAGCAGGATAAAAAATGGCTCTCATATTATCTATATCTCTCTATTTGGCTACTTAAGGCTGAAGAACACTCTGCTAAATCCAATTCTTTTATCTTTCTTTTCTGTTCTACCAGTCTCTCTCTCTCTCTCTCTCTCTCTCTCTCTCTCTCTAATACCAGTTTTACTATTTGAGTGAGATCTCAGGAGGGGAATATTCAATGCTTGTGGTTATTTTATCATTTCTTTCTGGAAGTCATCAGTGATTGAAACATAGGTGCTCAAAACTGAATAGAAGTTGTTCTCTACAACTTCAATATATCCTAATTAAAGTTCTGCCATCCACTACTGCTTTCAGATTTGAGAAGGAGGATCCAAAATTTTTCTCCATTTTTTGAAGGGAGGGAGTACTATTATAATAATCACCAAAAGCAGAAAAGTTACATTGATTGTTCATATTCTTTCCCACCTCAAAACTCTGCCTAAAAGAAGAGCTGTAAGAAAGTATTGCCCTCAATGAACAATGGTTAAACTCTCTTTGGGCATCAATTTTATGGTAAGATTTGAAGTCTCAAGGAGGAGAGATTCTGATTTTGTGGAAGCTCTCAAACCAGGAAGGAAAAGTTTTATGAGCCACTGGGAAAGGTTAAGGATCTCCAGGAATGGTTGGTCACTTTATGTGCCATAACAAGTACAGAGGATAGCCTGCACCTGAAAAGTTAACCAAGAGTTATATTTAATGCATTTATTTACCTGCTATTTCAGGTTTCCTGTTTTCTGCCTCTTTGCATTAAACCCAAATATCTCAGTTTTGATCTCAGGGGAAAAATGAATCATACTTTAGTTTCCTTTATTGAGCTAGCTGGAGATACAGACTCATGAATATTCATCTAGTTTCTTGCTGGAAAACAGAATAGAAAACAGCTTTTAAAAATGGTACCTCTCTTCTTTATTCTCCTCCTCCCTTATGTGTGAAAATGTAGGAAGGATAACGTTAGCAAAAGTATTAGATACATTTTCTAACCTTATCCTTCTGATATATATGGTAGCCTTACAAGGACACAGTACTTATATTCTCATTATATTTTCTCTGTTCTTGATAGAACATTTTACAATGAAGTTTTAAATATAATCAAAATATGAGAATTTTTAGAAGAAATAAAGCTAAGCCTCAAATTGTTTGAATATCTGAATGCAGCAACTGTATACGATTGGACATATTTCCTTCTAGTGATCTCCAACCCCTTCACTTCTTCAGAATTAAAAAATAAACATAATATATATGAAGTATTCTTCCATGCTATTACTTATTTTGTAAATGACCATTTAAAGTATAGTATGATTCTACTGATTGGGTATATCATAGTCTCCTTAACCAATTTTTCATTGTTTAATGTGTAAATTATTGAATTCCTTTTGCTATAATTAATGCTGTGATGAGCATCTTTGTCCATAATCATTTGCTCATATCTAGAAGTACTTTCTCAGGATATATCTTAGAAGCAGAATTATTGAGAAAAAGGAAAGTACACTTTAAAGTCTCTTATGCATAAACCAAGATGGAAAATATTATATTAATTTCACATCCATAAGAAATACTCAATGTCCTTACATTGAGTAAGGACATTGAGTTTACCCTAGTACAACCCGCCATATGCTGAACTCAGACTCTCTGTCCTCCTTTCACTATCCCAACCAGCATTCAGAGAGCTGTCTGCTCACTTAATTCACAGAAAGATGAATTAGACAAATAGGATTGGTCTTAATTCTACTCCTGGGCCTTAATTACTTCTTTAGTCCTGTGTCTTTTCCTAGATCACAGCCTTATTTATTTCTGCCCCATTCACAAAATTTCTTAAAAAGTTGTATACCCCTTATGTCTCCACTCACACCCTCCATTTTAATTTGGCCATAGCCCAGTCTTCCCCCATTCTACCAAAACAGTTCCCACTAATGTTGCCAATGACTGCCCTCTTATTGCATTTTATAGTTATCTTTTTACTTGACTTTTGACCACTTCTACCTTAAATGACATGACCATGCACCCAACTGGTTAAGCCAGAAGCCTAGGAATCATTCCCTTTCCCTCCTTACCCAATCTGTCACCAATTCTTGATTATTATACCTCTTAAATATCTATTACACCTTCCCCCTTACTTCAATTCTCAATGTCACTTCTTTAGATCAGGGCTCCTGGGTTCTTGCAACAGCCTCCAACAGATCCATCTCTTCCCCTCGCCCCCTACATCTATTTTCCATAATATGACCAAAGTAATGTTCTAAAACAGTGTTTTTCACAGTTTGACCCCCAGACCAGCAATATCAGTATCATCTGGGCACAGGGGGTAAGGCAGAACCCAGCAATCTATATTTTAACAAACCCTTCAAGTAATTCTGATGCTTGCTAAAGTTTGAGAACCACTGTTTTAAAATACTATATTTTAGTTGCTTAAAGTCCTTTGATGGACTATGGACAGAGTTTAGCTGGATCTGCTACTTTAGGGTCTCTTACAGGCTGCAATCAAGGTGTTGATTAGGCTATGGTCATTTAAAGGCCTGATTAGGGAAGGATCCACTTTCAAATTCACATTGTTCTTTGCAGGATGCAATTCCTCATGAACTGTTAGACTGAAGGCCTTAGTTCTTCAACATACATTGGCTGAAGGCCCACCCTTGGTTCTTTGCCATGTGGGCCTCTCCAATATGGCAGCTTACTTCATCAAACTGTGCAAGCTGAGAAGGAAATAGAGAGTCTGCTAGCAAAAGTCAAAATAATTTGTAACCTGATCATAGAATTGGCATCCCCAAATTTTGCAGTATTATATTCATTAGAATCAAGTCATTAAGTATAGCCCACACTTAGAGGAGGGAATTATGCAAGGGCATGAATACCAGGAGGTGTGGAGCTCTCGGTGTCATATCAGAAGCTGCCTACCACACCATGGCAGTAGATGTTGGACAGGAGAGACGACCAGAGAGAAAATAACATAGTCAAAGTTTGTGAGAGACAGAAGAGACCAAATACAAACTTTTGGCATAAGAGGAGGATTCTAATCAAAGGATGTAGCCAAGACTCAGGGCCTGGATCAAAGAGTGGGTTGGGACTATGCCTGAAGACTAAAATGCTACTGTTCTGAGTTCTGAGTATTCCCAATTGTCACCATGAATGACAATACTTAGGTATATTGGATGGATCTGAAAGTACAGAAACTCCTCCTTATCTGACGATAATTGAAGCTGGAAAGAATGCCACTTGAAATGAATTTTAATAAAATGTAAACCATATTTTATGGTAAATAGTGATTTTTTAAAAGTTTGATAAGTTTGATGGGTCTTACTTTTAAAAAATGAAAAAAATGTTAAATAACAATTTCATTTTTAGCAAATTTAGGTTAGAATTGAAAGTATGCATAAATCAAAGAAGGAGTCATATTTTTTGGAGTGATGTTTCTAACAAAATTGTGTTATGACAAGATATGACATTTCATTTTGGTTTTGTAGGATGCTCATAAAATAAGTCAGTTTTATAAAATTATTAGAGGAAATTATTGTTTTAACTCTTTGACATTTAATTTAAACCTTTTTATTTGTAGCATGCATGAATCCTCACATTCTGTTTCTGATATGGCTGAATGAGTTCTTACTAGACCTGCCCTGCCCATAGATAACAACAATAAACTCTAGCACTGAAGTGTGAACAAAAACAAGAAGGCATTATAGGGTAGTCAACACTTGGAAGAAAGGATGGCATAGGTTAACTTATCCATTTTCATGGCTTTAAGCCCGAGGGAGGGCAGAAGTTGTATGTGGGATAGCTAAAATTCAAATTTAAAACCTGCACTATTTCTGCACTGCATTATCAGATGATACATTTCAGAGAATCCACAGATTAATATAAAGTGAGGAGGATAGTCCAGAAAGAAAGCCCAAATTTTATGCATAATCTCTGACAAAATCTCTAGGTGACCCCTGAACCACATGTGTGAACAGGTTCTAGGTAAGGGTAAAATAAATGAAAGCTGAGCTATCACATAAAAGACAGACAGAATTTGAAGTCTGAGTACAACCTAATGAATTGCCTTTTAAGACAAGCAAGCTAACAAATAAACAAATGCAATAATCTTTATCTTCAGAGAAATATAACATAGACTCTCCACAACTTAACATTCACAATGATTAAGATATAATCCAGCATTATTCTACATATTAAGAAATGGGAAAGTGTAACTTATTCTTAAAAGAAGAGTCAATCAATGGAAACCAAACCTGAAATGGCCCACGCTTAAAATTAGCAGACAAGGATTACAGAGTGGCTATTACAAATATATTCAAGGATACAAAGACAAATGTATTTGCATTGAATGAAAAGGTAGAAAATCACATGAAAGAAATATAAACTATAATAAAGAAACAAATGGAAATTCCAGATCTGGAGAACACTATGTTTGAAATAAAAAAATTCATTGGATGGGCATGATAGCAGAAAGGAGATGACAGATGAAGGTCACTGAAATTGAAGATAGAGCAATAGAAATTATCTCACTTAAAGAACAAAGGGAAAAATATTTTAAAATAATAAATAGAGCCTCAGGCACCCATGGGACAAAAGCAAAGGTTTAATGTGTGTGTAATTGAAGTTCAAGAAGGTAAGAAGATAGAATGGGGCTTAAAATTATTTTAAAAAATAATGACTAAAAATTTCCCTAATTTGGTGAAAGTTATGACTTCTTATAGTCAAGAATCTCAGCAAACCCAAACAAGATTAAACATGTATACTTGCTTATTTCTTTTTTTCCTGTTAACTGGCCCTACTCTAGAAAATCTTCATTTGTTGACAGCTTTTATGTGAACTGATCACCTTCAATATCACCTTCATTGATACCATGATATCCTCCTTTTGCATAATTTGAAATTTTAGTTTGCACTTAATAGGTACTTTATTTACACTGTATTGTGGGATATTGTAAATATCTGGTGAAAGAATGATGCACAAATATGTTAGCATAATATGAGATAGATGTTAGGGGTAAGTGGAGAGAAATGTTTGTGTGGGGTCAAATTTTTTTTAAGGAAATTTAAATGGTGATGTTCCTTTTATGATGACCCATGCTTATCTATGCCAACTAAAATCTGCTGGGAGGCTTAAACACTCAGATGACAAGGAAACCCTGAATAAGGCTGACACGGATTTTCTCTAGTAACCTTCCATCAGAAGCCTTGAAGCTATTAAAAAATATGTTGGTGTCTCACAGAGCCTAGTATACACGGGGCTTTACAGATAGTACTCAATAAATTATTGTTTGTTGATTAGTTTTATTATTGGAGTCTAATGAAAAAGAATGTTTTTCAATCCATGTAGGGAAAAGATACAATGAGACTTTGTCAGAAAAAGGGAGGAAGAAAACTATTGATTGACAGAAGTCTATTAATCTGGAAATATGATTTTGCATCACCAATAACATTGAGATGGGCTAATAAAAAATAGGATAGTTATTAGACTCTAATATATTATACTAATCTGTTCTCTAATAATTATAATGTACTTAAATTCTCTATTTTATAATTAAAAATATGTATTATAAATATATAAGTGACATTATATAAATGGTGGACTTAGCACCATTTAGTGCTAATTTTAATTTCTGTTGATTTTATAGCATCTAACCCTTAGAATCTCTACACTAAATGTGTTTCTGAAGCTAGTGACTCTTCTTCCTGTTTTACAAAAACAGTAAATGAAGCCTATAGTCCAGTTAGGAAATGACAGGTAGTTAACTTGTGAGAGGTTTTCAGGAGCTTTGTTGATGAATAAACTACATCCAAATTGCAACGACACCCTGAACTCCTCTTTATTTACCTTTCACCAAGTTGAAAGCACCATGATCACCTGCCCTAAAAATGCACTCTTTTCTTCAGCTGCAAAATGCTTTCAGACTGTATAATACGGAGGCTTTTCTTTGACTACAAAAATACAAAAGTGAATGGGTATGTCATTCTCATGTGAACTACACTGTGGGCCTCAATTTCTTTTTGGCTTACATAAAGTTTATGTGAAATTATGGCTCCAAGTTCACTTTTGAAGTGCTGAAACTTAAGGTGTTATCACAAAGAACATGATAAACCTCTGCCTTGTAATTGGAGATCTATTTCCATGAAGTATCTGTAAATTGATTAGGAAAATAAAATTTTCATATTAAACTTGGCTACAGAAGAATTATTTTTGACTATGACTCTTGTATTTGGGGGCCTCACACATCACCAGGTATTTTTTCACAGTTTAAGTGTGCCTTGAAATCAAAGCATCTGCTCTCAAGTAAAAGAGACCAAATTTGATGCTGAATTAAAGTTCCAAAATTTTCTAAGCCCATGGTATAATTTTCTGGAATATAGGTCATGAATATAATCCTTTTATATTCACAACCTACTATTAAGATCATGTTAGGCCAGTGACTAAGAATTTGAACAGATGATATATTACAACAGTGTAATACCACTCTGAGTCCATGCATCTTTCAAGTTTATGCTTTCCATTAACCCAGCAATTTATAACTTGCATCAACACTGCCTGTAACTTGTGGAGTAAGTCCACTGTTACTGGGATCCCAGGGTCCCAGGAAGTTTGGGTCAGCACTCAGTTTCTCTGGCTGCCTCTGCTACTTGGGGCTTTTAGATATCATTTTATGAATCCAAAGAGCAATATATTCCAATGATAGAAATCCAAATAGTACAGGTGATTAAACTATGAAAGGAAAGTCTCCTCCTGACACCAGACATGTGGTTAACTAGTCCCTCTTCCCCAGAAGCAGCCATTGTTCAGTTTCTTTCTTTTTTTTTTGGAGACAGGGTCTCATTCTGTTGCCTTGGCTAGAGTGCAGTGGCATCATCATAGTTCATTGCAACCTCAAACGCCAGGGCCTAAGCAATCCTCCTGCCTCAGCCTCCTGAGTAGCTGGGACTACAGGTGTGTGCCACCATGCCCAGCTAATTTTTCTGTTTTTTATAGAGACGGGGTCTTGCTTTTGCTCAGGCTGGTCTCAAACTTCTGACCTCAAGTGATCCTCCTACCTCGGCCCCCCAGGGTACTAGAATTACAGGTGTGAGCCACTGCACCCAGCCTGCATTGTTCAGTTTGTTGAATATCCTGTCTAGAAATGTTTCCATGCTTGTGTTAACTTTATACACACAGGCACACATGCACAAATATATATAATACATATGCTATATATTCTATGTAAGTACAAACATACTGGGTGTACTGTTTTGTATCTTGCTTTTTAACTTAAAAATAGACCCTAGAAATTGTTCCACAGTAACACATATATTAGTTACTAGCAAATATATAAATTGGAAAACTTCCTAGAATTGGAATTGCTAAATCAAAGGGTATGTGTTTATACAACTTTTTAAAACCTTTGGTCTATGTTGAATTTATTTTGATAGGAGTGAGGTAGGGATCTATGTTGATCCATTTCCAGTTGGCTGCTAGTTTTCTCCAACACTCCTGTTGACCAACAGATCTCTCCACACTGCTCCAAAATACAGCTTTTATCATATACTGAGTTCCCACTGTATATATATTATTAGACTTCATTCTGTTCAATTAACTTATTTATTCAGCTTTCAAAATTACCATAGCTTTGTAATATTTTTTAATATCTGATTAGGCTAGTCACTTACGTTTGCATGTTTATTTTTTGATGTAATCTTTAACATTTGTTTTTCTTAGTTTAAAAAAAATAATTCTGGAATAGTTTTCTTTTTCTGAGATCACAATTTATGCAATGATTTATGAAGATTTAAAATCATGGCAACATACAATCTCATATAATAACAGGGTATGCATATTATTTTTAATTTGCCTGGTTATATTATTATTTGTATGTCTTTAAGTGTTTCTCTTTATATTTTAAAATAACATTATCTCCATTGTTTGATTTATCAACTTTAAACAATCCAGTGATAATCTGATTTGCAAGATTAGAAAAATCAATGTTACTTACATTCCTTATATCATACTCTTTCCTTCATTCTCTCTCTCAATATTTATGAAGTAGATTGTTTTAAAACATATACATGATTTATAATATTTATATTTTTATATTTTCACCATAATTTCCACAGGTTTTATGTTTGAGTGGAATCAATTTATCCCACCAGTAAATTATTAATTCCTTTAATTATTATTTCTTCAATTATTCTTGAGTCTCCTCGTGTTTAAGAATTTACATAGCTTGGCTGGGAAAAAAAAATCTACATCACCCTTTTGCCTCCTGGACCCACCAGACCTGCTTCACTGTCTTGTGGCAACAAAAGTTTTCATGGCAAGTGAACTCAGTTCCTACGCATCCTCCCATGGGTGAGTTTATTTACTTATTCACTTATGTATTTTGCCTAAGTGCTCAAGGTATCTTTTAAGTCTGTCTTTGGAATCTCGGAGTTGATTGTTTTATATCAATTTTGGAGGGGCAAACAATATGTCTTTTCAATCTTTTGCTTTATAAAAGTATTTTTTATTATATCTTTTAGCAAACTTCTGTCTCATTTGTTTTATTTCCTTTTTCAGCAACACCAAGGATTCCTATTTTGGAACTCTTTTGTCTGTCCTATTCTTTCTTTTTCTCCCTACTGTTTATACAGTATTTTCTCTTTTTCATTTTATTTTGCTCAGTTTCCTCAGTGTGATTCTCCATATTTATGACTTTGTTTTCAATAGTGTTTATACCTTTTAAAATATTTCTAATGTTTCATTCATTTAAGTCACAATTTTTTTCTGTTTATTTTATTTCATTAATTTTATAAAAGAGCTATTTTCTCCATTAAGCTTTTTAAATATGCTTTCTGGTATAGTTTTTCTGGCATCCCATATGGCTGTCCTTTCATTTTTTCTTGAAGTATTTATATATATATATATATATATATATATATATATAAAAATTTTAAATATATAAATATATATTAAAATATATATATTTCTTTATATGTGATGTATTATATATATATTTTTAATAGTGTCTCTTTATACATTCCATGCTGGTTCATTTCTAGTTATTATTCACCTTAGTTATTAGGGCTTTTGGAAAAAAGGAGGGGAGAAACTGCATCATTTAGTAAAATACAAGAAACTATGGTCCTTTGACATAAGAGCATGAGAAGAGAAGAAAAAGCACAAAGAAAAAATGATAAAACAGCATAAAGAGATAAATAGTGAACTGGTAAAACTCAAAAAGAAGTGGTAACCATCATTCTATTGATATTATCTATCACATTTATTGATTTGTGTAGTTGAACCATCCTTGAATCCCTGTGATGAATCCCACCTAATCATGATGAATGATGAATGATCTTTTTAATGTTGTTGAATTTGGTTTGCTGGTGTTTTGTTGAGGATTTTTGCATCTATGTTCATCAGATATATTAGCCCACAGTTTTATTTTGTTGTTGTCTTTGTTGTTGTTTCTTTGCCTGGTTTTGGTATAAGGGTAATATTAGCCTTGTACAATGAGTTTGGAAGTTTTCCTTCCTCCTTGATTTTTTGGAATAATTTGAGTAGGATTGGTATTAGTTCTTTAAATATTTGGTAGACTTCATCATGAAGCCATCAGGTCCTGGGCTTTTCTTTGTTGGGAGACTTTTTATTGCTGCTTCTATCCCCTTACTCGTTATTGGTCTATTCAAGCTTTGTATTTCTTCATGGTTCAATCTTGGTAGGTTGTATGTGTCTTGGAATGATGGTTATCAGAGTCTGGGAAGGGGGGGGAATAAAATGGGGATGGTTAATGGGTACAAAAATACAATTAGATAGAATGAATAAGATCTAGTATTGGGTAGCACGATAAGTTGACTACAGTTAACAATAATTTATTGTATATTTAAAAATAATTAAAAGGGTGGAATTAGGATGTTTCTAACACAAAGAAATGATAAATTCTTGAGGTGATGGGTACCCCAATTACCCTGATTTTATTATTACACATGGTATACCTGTATCAAAACATAACATGTACCCCATAAATATATACAACTATTAATATTACATACCCATAATAATTAAAAATAAAAAATGTAAAAAAAAGATAGAGAAAAATAAAACTCCAACAGAAATCAAGACATTAGATGCTGCAAAGAATAAAATAGGCAGCATGAGAATATAGTCCATGATGAGTAGAATAGGCTCGGGAAGCTATTTTTTAGTTGGCCAGCTATTTTTTGGAGGATAAAGTATAATGGAAGGGCTGCAAGAATGAGCTGGGTTAATTAATTGTCTCTGTGGTTTTTATAAATTAAAGAAAAAATCCCTCTCTTTTGGGTTAGATTCTGCTATCACCTAATAGAATATCTTTTTGGGTCACATTGAAAGTTCCTCCATCACAGGACTTCTTGTGTATTGATTTAATGTTTCCTTCTTATCTTACCAAGAACTGGTTACTGTGGTTACTGTCCTCCATCTCTCTTCTATCCTCTCACCCCAACAAGGGGGTGTTTCTTTCAACATGTTAGTTTTTTTCTTACTTAGCTCCATCTTCCTTTCCACAGTGTGTTGTGGAATAGCTATAGGGACTGTCAAGTGCTTTTCCGTGCACCCAGACCTAGTCTTTGCAAGGAAGGGGTTGTTGATTCCACTTCTTATCTGGTGACCTCTCTGCAATGTCAGAGATCTGTATTGCCCTCAGCTTCCTCTCTCAGTGAGCTCTAACACTCACTGTCCTTGGCAAACTTCTTGAAGTACATTCCATCATTGTAGCTACATACACATATACATTGATATTTCATATTTATGACTTCTTTCATATTGTAGTTTTGTGTTTGTTTCAAAGAGGAGAGCCTAAGCTCAGCCATGTTAACTAGAAATCTTCACAGTGATCATAAAAGAAAGCCGTTCCTTTGGACAAAGCATCGCACCCTCATGGCCAGTCTCCTGGAATGGAGATACTGTGTTACAGATATGAAGACACTTTATGTCAGAAACACTGGAATCTGAGTTTATTTTTTGTCACATTTCTAAGGCCATGGAAAAGTGCCAGGGAAGCATGAGTGGCAGCTGCCTCTAGGGTGAAGAAGCTGAAGAAGGAAGAAGTAATGCCTTGTGGTTCCAGGCACTGACTCTGACAGTGACAGCCACTGGTGTCCTTCTCCTAATGACTCTGCATTTCTTTGGTTCCTGGGACAATCCTGACCAAGGTGAGATTAAGATGTCAACAGTCCCAGATCCATTCATTGGGAAGACCTGGAGTTAGCAGTGCTGCCCACAGGTCAAGGGTAAGTCCAAGGTGTTTGGGTGGCCTCCAAGTCACAGAAACACCCTCACACTACTTCAGCATATATCATTTCATTGGACCATACCCATCAAATTCTAAGTCCTCCAGAATACATCTGCTGACGAATGAATGCTTTGACTCCCTTCTAGAACTAGAGTCGGGCTTCCAATTGGCCTGCTCATCTGGGGTCCTGTTATTATGCCTGTCTTCACATGGCCTTCTCCTGTAATTCTCTGTCTTCTCCTTTTCTGTCTGTAACAAGGACACCATCGCTGGATTTAAGGTTCACCTGGTTAATCATGATGATCTAATCTCAAGATCTTTAACTTCATCATATCTGCAAAGATCCTTTTTTCAAATAAGGTCACATTCACAGATTCTGGGTGGGTATATATTTTGGGGGCTACCATTCAACCCGCCATACTTGCAAAACACATATTGAGTGACATTGCCAGGATGACACACATACGTGTCCATCTGTAATAAGATGGTGTACAGGGAAGTCATAAGCTGAGATTTATACAGAATTCTCAGGGAGTAAGCTGTAACTTTACCTCTTTCTTGCCCATTGATCTCTAAAATAACAGTGAATTGTGAAGTGGTGGTTGAAAACCAAGGGACAATAGTATGGCCACTTAAATGTCTGTCTTTGAATATAGCTGGGATTTTTCCTGTTGCTGTGTCTCACCCAAAAGGCTGGACTCCCCTGACATTGATACTTGTCCCAACCCCATCTAAGTTTTCTCTGTTCTTTTTGCATTGTGCTTTGGTTGAGTGTGTGAGGGCCCAATCATTGACACACTGCTTGGTCCTGTGGAACGTCTCCTCCTGCAGCCATATTGTGGCTGGACTGGTTTCAGTAGTCGCTGGATTTTCAATTTAGAAAATATTTGCAAATTTTTCAATTGTACCTAGTCTCATTTTGCTGCAATTCCATAAGCAAGGAGTAATAGTAATAGAATAGTGGGTGCTCAATTTATTGAATGCAGAACAAAAAGGAGGTTGGGCCAACTGCCTAGGTTCACAAAACAAATGACTGGTAGAACTAGGTGTTAAACCCAGGTCTTTCTGACTCCAGAGCCCAAGCATTTAGCCACACAATGGAATAGTATTTGGCCATAAAAATGAATAAAATCATGTCATTTGAAGCAACATGGATGGAACTGGAGGCCATTATGTTAAGTGAAATAAACAAGGCACAAAAAACCAAATATTGATTGTTCTCACTCACATGTGGGAGCTAAAAAAAAATTGATCTCATGGAGGTAGAATAAAATGATAAATACCAGAGGCAGGGAGGTGGGAGGGGAGGGCGAAGAGAGGTTGGTCAATGGGTGTAAACATACAGTTAGATAAAGGGAATAAGTTCTAATGTTCAATAGCAGTATAGGATGACTATAGTTGGCAACAATGTGTTGTATATTTCGAAGCAGCTAGAAGAGAGGACTTGAAATGTTCCCAACACATAGAAATGACAAAGACTCAAGTGGTGGATACAGCAAATACCCTGACTTGACCATTGTACTTTCTATGCATGTGACAAATACATGTACCCCATAAATATGTACAAATGTTATGTATAAATTTTAAAAAGTCCCCATTAAAAATCAGCCACTTAGACCAGGGTTGGGCTTATGTTGTCATTGTGTGCAAGTTTAATAGGAACTCAACAATTGGCAATCTTTATGGGATCACCTGACTCCTAAAAATAGTATAGAGAATAAAATAAATTACTTTATCCAAGGGATTAATTACTTGATTAAAGGAGTTTGCAGAACTATTTCATTAATATAATTCTTCTTGCTTTCTGGTTAAAAAAGGCTGCTTTTAACTTAAATTTTCAATGACTGTACATGTTACATAATTTCTATAGGTAGTAGAGCATTAGAAATAACCTTGCTCAGTTAAAAAGGCATGGGAGAGAGGGAAGGGGAGAACAATGCTGAAAGCAGTAAAATGAACAGTGGAAGGCTCTACCATAAACAGTAAGGAAAGCATTTAAATTATACTACACAGCCTGAAGACACAAAACATTTCATTTCCCTTTGTATAAAACTGGTCTGACCTTCACAGCTCTGAAATAACAGGAAATATTATTTCTCTGGTAACCGTACTACATTTTATGCTAGTAGTTAAGCAGAATGCTCAACATGAATAAATATAGTTAGAAATCGTTAGGGCAGATTTCTATGAAGAGTGCATGTTAAGCAGTAATATAAATGTAGGAGCTTACAGCAAAATGAAATTCATGATATAAAGGTCAAACCTGCCTAAGAGAGACTTTTAGGTAAACCATTGGGTTGAAAAACTGATTCTCATTTTTGTTTTAATAGTTGGTAACGTATGGTGGCTGAGGTGATGTGTTTCAGTTGAGTGCATCATATAGCATTATCTTGTGCTTGATTCAGCAGAAATGTGTATGTATGACTTCTGCAGGACTGTGAAAAATGGCTGAATTCCCTCTTCCTGAATCTGAAAGTAATGACTAAAAACATTATCAACAAGGTAGCTTGTCAAAAAAAATAGTGTAGGTACTTAATCTAGAAATGGTATATTTTTTCCTTAGATAAACACTGAGGATTTTATGGGATAGTTTAGGAGAAATTTATGTAATTTTAAATTTAGCTATAGTGTTACCTAGAAACAACTGGAGATAAGAATCAGAGATGCTTAATTCTTTTTTTTAAAAATCTCCTGCTGATTCCTTGAATTTGAAGTGTATCATCAATGCTTGTTCCTAACTGAGAAGACTGGCTGAGGTCACAGAACTTGTAGGAGGACCAGAAGATCCCTAATATCATATCTGCAGAGGCACGTGAGCCATAAAAGTTAGCCTTCCTCCTTTGTGCCTATTTAATTCATACATTTTGTATCAATTTTGTACATACTTAATTCATACATTTATCAAACATATGTTGAACCCCAACTATATACCAACCAGTCTTCTAGAGATGTACAGATAAGTGAAGCATAGTTCCTGCCTTCAAGGTTGTTTAGAAAGGGTCCCTCAGTTACAACTCAAAGGGCTAAGGGAATGCTGAGGTGGCGAGAGAGCCCAGATGATCCACCCAATCCGATCACAGGGAGGAGAGGGATTAGGGAAAGATTCTTGGAGGAGAAATTTAGTTGTACCTATTTAATTCATAATCTCCCTCTAACACAGTGCCATAGTTGGATCATCTGGGCTCTCTCACCACCTCAGCATCCCCTGAGCCCTTTGAGTTGTAACTGAGGGACCCACTTGCTCACCACGCCCACCCTTTCTAAACAACCTTGAAGGCAGGAACTATGCTTCATTTATCTGTATATCTCTAGAAGAGTGGCTGGTATATAGTTGGGATTCAATATATGTTTGATAAATGTATGAATTAAGTATGTACCCTAGAGTTGAACACCCTAGAGGTGAACAAATCCTTGAAAACTTAATCAGGCCAGAAATCTGGGGTAAGGGCTCTTATCTCCTTTGAGCATAGTTGATCAGGCACTACTCATTGTTTCAGCCCCCTTCAAATATTTAAAAGTGGATTGGTCTACTGTTCAGAGCATCCATTTCTCCTATGAACAACTAAACTAGTGGAAGTTATTCTGTGGGACCCAACGCCATAGCTCGTAGGGTTCATTTTTATCACAGTCAAGCCCAAGGGCACTGTGTTGGAGGGAGATACTGGTCTTTTGTATACAAGAACCAGAACCATCCCCCCTCACTTAATGATTTCCAGTTGTTTCTTAGCCCAACCCCAACCTCATCCCTTAGAACAAAACCCCATTTCCTCTTTAAGCCCTTCCTTGAATTCTCTCACTTGGACTACATGAGATAGTATGTGTGAGAAAGCTTGGCACACATAGGTACTCCACGTTTTCATTGTGATCATTGTTTGTCACTTTCCTAAGGATTTAAAAACAAAAACTTCTTAACTCTTTCCTGGGATGGGGTAGTCCTAAAATATATGAATGCAAAGTTCAGCCAGCCTTCTTATTTTTGTGTGATGAGCTACATGAAGTTAAGGCATAGGTAATTTCTTAAGCAGGTGATTCTGTTAAAATAGTCAATGGCTTAAAAGCAAAATTGCTGGCCCTGCATGCACATCTAGACTACAGGAAAAGTAAAGAGTTGATTCAGTGTTCAGCTGTTGGTTCTTTCATGTCCCTGCACTTATGCTTTCCCAGCCCCTCTACCTCATAACAAGACGCATCTGTCCTCGAAGACAGCAAGGAAATAATGTTCCCAGCTAATCTCACGTGTAACACCCAAGAGATGCATTTGTAAAGTTTATTTAGAGATGATTGATCAACTCATGAAAGTAATGTGAATTTTGTGTAATCATTTTGCTAGGACCATAAGAGAGCAGCTTCTCTTGGTGATTTATCCTTTTTATTGACTCAAGCTCTCACCCCAAACCTGGTGGTCCATTTTATAGGAAAGGTTAAAATGAGTCTCTTTCATATGTTGCAGCTTAACTAGAATAATTTAAGGACCTCATGTAACTTAATTACTTTCTTTCTTCTCTCCTCTCTCAATTAATTTCTTTAAATCACCTAAACTCACTTACTCCCCTATTTGGGCACTTACAATACATACTGGCATTTTCTGCTGAGGTTTTCCTTCTTACTAGTATGTCCAGCCTTGTGGTATCCATGGTTGCTGTTGAACTTGCTACTTCCCTGTGAAAATGATCCTGGTGGCTTTCTATTTTGGCTCTGAGTTATTACCTAGAGTATGACCTCTAGTCATCACATCCTCAGGAGGAAGACCTTTCACACCCAGGTTGGTGGAGAAGGAGATAGCTGTCCCTGTTGTCCTATTCTCTAGTGTCAGGAATAGCTAGTAGTTTTCTTGAGTCGTATAGTTCTTCTAAGCTGCTTGGAATAGAGGATTATATTAATAGTATAGCTTTCCAGGGGCTGTCAGACCACTTCAGTGCATTTTCAAGAAGCATTGAAGTATATTGTGAAAATTATGCAAATGTGAAAGAATATCAAACTCAGTGGGCTACCATCATCTTTCAGATAGTCCTTTTTCCTCTCCTCTCCCTGGAGTGAAAAAGTAAATTGTGCCAGTGAATGAAAAATAGTTTAAAAAATTACATTAAAAAAGAAAAGTATTGTTTTTGTAAAAGCAACCCTGAAACACAGCTACTAAAAATAGTAATCTTCAAAAAATTCAGGGTAGGCTCATCTACGTTCTCAGTTTGAAATGACTTATTAATACAAATATAATGAAAAAGTTTTAAAAATTGTTAATGCTGTTGAATAAATGTTGAATGAGTCAGTTAGGTGCGTTGAAGTTGGGCTATTATTTATTATAATTTTTTGTTGAAGTTTGGTTTCCTGTTTTAGATGGTGTACCTCCTTCAGGCAAGAATGGGCTTCATTGCCCTCACCATGGATGAGGGAGGAACAGGGTCTCTCATCTGCAATTTGATAGATCTCTGGTTCCTCCTTGACCAACAGTTTCTGGTGTGTCTGTTTGTTTACTAATCTGTTTCTGCCTGTTCTTTTTCTTTAAGCCTTTCAGAATCACCCTTTTATATAGAAATTCTTTCCTTTTTGATCTAATCTGAGGGGATTATACACACACCTATAGGGGATATTTTCTCATTTACATTTAGTATTTTGACAACCTCCTTTGATTTAAAGCCTGTTTTTTCATGATGTACTTTTAGTTTTTAATCATTTTTATTTGCTAAATGGTCTGAGATGTTCATAGGTTTCCATGTGTTTAGATATATAAACCATGATTTGACAGGTTATCACTTTAAGGTTCAATTACCTGTTTGCCTCCCTGTCTGAAAGCTGTAGAGATGAGATGCTTCCTTTTATCTTACTTCCTTTCCCACCTCCCCTGAAGTGGATTATATTATTATTTCTAAATTAACCTGTAACATTTAATTTTGTTCTATAGTACTTCTAATTCTCACAGTTGGGTGGTGTCTTTAGAATGATTTCTCCATTCATATCTAAGTTTATACTACAATAGTTGTCTTAAGAACTCAAAGGAGCTATATCCTGATTTCTTATATGTTTCATATTATCTGTTAATTACTTTTATACTTGAGATGATAACTTGTTTAGATTGAATAATCTTGGTTAATATTTTCCTCTCTTGAGGACTTGGTAGATATTGCTCTATTGCCTTTTACAGTGATTTTTTTTAAAAAGTCTGAGGTCAGCCAGATTTTATTCTTTCTTACAGGAGAATTGATTCTTTCTTATCCCGCAGAGAATGCTCTATCATTAAACTCTAGTGAGTTTACCAGGTTATGTGCCAATCATTCTGTAGCAACTTTTTTCTGGTACACAATGTGCCCATTTTATCTATTCATTTGATTCTTCCTTTATTTTAGGGCAATTTTCTTTTATTATATCTTTGAATATTTATTCTGTTATATTTCTTATTTAGGAATGTCAATTATACACATGTTGGATCTCCTTTAGTTCCATAACAGTAATTTTCTTTCTAATACTTTAATAACCTTTGTTATTTTATACTTCTTTGTGTTCAGAAATGGCTTTTTTTCTTTTGATGCTTCTAATGTAACCTTCATTTATGTAATAGTTTTTTGACTCTGACACATCATTTTTCATTACCTTTATTCTCTGATCTTTTCCCTTGAGTCCTATCATGTCTTGTCTGAACTCTTGTTTCAGAGGGATCATAGCATTTTAAAATTCCTTTTATTTAAAGAGTACTATTTTTTGTGTGTCTGCTTGATTTATGTGTTAATTTTTTTGTCTTATTTGTGTTTCAGTCTTGCATATTTTTTGTCTGCCTTCTGTTTGACATATTCTTTTCTGTAGATTTTTACTACTGTCTTTGTATATGCCTCAAGCTGATTTTTTTCCTATTATTCACCTCTAATACACACCTGAATCAGCTATTTGATGATGGATAGTATGGAAGAGGGCTAAGTAGAGTGCAGCAAGCAGTTTGAATTTTAGACCATGGCTTTTGAACACATTCTCATTAATAGTCTACCCTAGGAGTATAAATCAATTCTGAGTCAGCAAGACACCTCCCTGGCACATAGTGAAGCCACAAGTGTATTTATTTATTTATTTTCCTTCCTTCCTTTTTGTTCTTTTCTTCCTTTCTTTTTTGGTAGTAATTTCCTGCTTCTCTGCAGGGCTACTTACCACTGATAATATCTCTATCACCCTGTTTTACCCATAGCAACTCTCTTGAAAAGATGGCATGTCTGTACACTTTCTTATTCAGCCTGGCAATATCTGCCACTCTGTGGTATAAAATAAGGTTTTACTGAGGGTTCCATAGCCTTTTTATGAAACTCAGTTGGCTATTCAAGTGAAGGGTGATTCTTTTTGTTTTGGTGTACCCGACCTACTGGGATGAACATCTCACTCTGCTCAAGGCCTGGAGAAGCTTGTGTCTCTCACGGAGCCCTCCCTATTTTTTTATTATTTCCACTGCACTTGGCAGCAGTTGTGGTTTAGCACTGTGGTTGTTTCTTCATATGTTGTGGTTTAGGGTTACAGTTGTTTCTTAGCATATTAATGGTCTATTGTGTAACAAACCACTCTAAAACTTAGAGACCTAAATAAACCACAATTTATTGCTTCTAATTCTGGGCAGTTCTTCCGGTCTCACCTGGATTCATTTATGTGGCTGTGGCCAGCTGGTGGCTCAACTGGGATGGCTGAAATAGCAGGAACATCTGGGCTTTCCTCTCTGCATGGTCTTTTATCCTGGGTGTCTTCACAGAATGGTGATATCTGTATTCTAAGAGGTTAAGAAGCTGAAAGACCTCTGATGGCTGAGGCTAGAAAGACACATAGCATCAGAGAACCAAACAAGTTTCAAAGGGTGGCAAAGTCACATTGTAAAAGGGTGCACATTCAGTTATAGAAGGAATTATGGTGCTTTTCTTTGGGCAAACAATCTACCACATTTAAGTTCATCTTTTGATTTATGGTTTTTGACTTCATTGTTATTTAGTTACATAATAAGGAAAGGAGGAGGGACAATTTTATACTACTGCCTTTAACAGGAAATCAAACTATTATTAGTTTAAATGATGATGAATAATAAAAAGACATACTGTAATATCTCCTTTTTAATAACACAGTACCTTTTACTTTTTACTTTTTAAAGATTATAAGATAGAACTTAAGAAATGCTTCTACATATAGTCAATAGCTCCCAGTAATGGCACAAGGATTCTGTGACCTGAAATAGGAAAGTATTTCCCTGTTCATATAGTATAGGATAGTGAATTTTAGACTAGAGGGCAGGAAGGCTGGCTTCTACTTTCAATTCTAATCCCAGCTGAAAATCAGTTTACTTTAGTCTCTCATTTACTAAAATGAGGTGGTTCTTAAACTACAAGGTTGTACAAGTTACCTATGAGATTTATTAAAAATTTAAATTTTGGGTCCATTTTCCCTTTGAAATTCTGAGTCAATAGGTCCAAAATAAGGTCTAAGAATCTGATTTTTAAAATAAGCACTTCCTAAGATTGTGTTGTAGGTGTTGTTGACTACACTTTGAGAAATACTTTACACTATAGGTTTTAGAAGAACTCTGGAAACCCCAGAACGTCTCCTACTTCCAAATTCTATTAGTTATGAAATGTATATTTAGAATGTTTGTTCATAAGCAATGATTAGCTATTTAATTGCCTGCATCATTTAGAATGTCTTTGAGGGTAAACATCCTAACTTGGACTCAATGATTTTGCATCTGTCATTATGTAAATAAAAGAATTAATTTCTCATGACATCATTAAATCTCTTGATTTTTAAAAAATACACTTTTTTTGTGATTCTTTCCCATATACTTTTCTTCCCTGCCATGCAAAATGGAAATAAGTTAATCTTATAATTAATCATAAAGAAATAGAGGTCAATCTTTAACAAGTTGAAAACCTGTACCTCCCACTGTCTAATATGTGAAAGCATTAGGCTATCTTTTAGGGAAACCACATCCCTTCTACTTTAAAGTTGGTTCTAAGTAATGAACAGTGAAAATTATTAAAAATGAAGTTTGTACATATCAGGTGCAAAGACTATTACATAAAATAATTTATACTTTAATATAAGAAAATAGAGTTCAATGGCTTAACATTAAATATTCCAAGGTATAATATTCCAACATATAATACTGCAACAGACAGGATATGAGATGAGGACATATGATTTAGTAATATGCTATCACTACCAGAGTGGTGTTTTGTTTTTTTTCAGGCTTTGTGGACCACATTTTTAGCATGAAGACCATATAAAAAACAAGCCACAGGCCACATTTGGCCCCTGTTTAGGATAAAAAAATATACATTAAACTATGAATAAGATTGAATCCACGTTTTAAACATTGTGTTAGTAATGCAGTTGACAACTTTATTTTTTGTTAGGGCAACTTTCTATTTGGCCACTTGATGGCAGCATTTACTATGTGCTAACATTAAACTTCATTTTATTTATTTATTTTTTTTCTCTAGGTTGTTCAGCCTCGTTTAACATCGGTGGTGGAAAAGATTGATAGCAATGCAAATGTATTTATAACCACGAGAGATAGTCACCTTCCACCCCAATTAGCCTTTGCATTGATTTACTGAGGAAAAACATCTATTACTGAAAAAGTCTTACAGATTAGTGTTGCATTATTTTGTTACAGTTGAAATATCTGTAGGAAAAGTGATCTCCCAGATCTCACTTTAATCTAACCAAAAATGTACTTTCCCAATAATTAAAAAAATAAAAAAGATTTATCATTGAGAATGCAGCTCTGGTTCAGAATACTATACCACAGTCTTTCCCCCTTAAAGCTATATACTTAGTTATTTGAATTTTTTAAAATAATGAACTTGTGTCACATTTTAGATCTTTAAAAAGAGATTTATTCATGAGATGTTGCTTGGATAAAGCCATTGATCTACCAGAGAAAAAAAATCATTTCTCAATTTCTTTGTGAGAATATAATTATGGTCTGAACTAAAGTCTGAAGTTTTTTTTTTAATATGAAAAAATTAACTGCCTCTTGAAATACATTTTTGTACCCCCCAAAAGAATGGAGCTGCAGCTGAGACTTTTCCTGCAGAAAAAACCTTAAACCAATAATGATTCTATAAACATCCTGGCAACCGCTTTCTAGGGAGAGGGTTCACTAAGAGAACTCCTGTTTGAGATTTACATGGAGCACAAATTGGTGGAGATTTACAAGGCAGTTGCAATTTAGTAGTTTTGGCTTAAAAGAAGGGAATAGTTTTTTTTGGTTTGCTTTTTAACCACCCCTTCTTCTCCCTTGGTCCCTTATTTCTCCTAAAAAATAATGGCATTTAGAAGTTTGGTGGCTTTTTGTTTTTTGAGCTGTTATTGGAGAAGATTCCCCATATTATAATACAATTTCATTGAATTTATATGTCAGAGCAAGATTAAGTTACCCAATAGTGGGATTGTAAAGTGGGCTCTTCGGGGGCCACCAGGGCTGCATAAATGGCAAGAATGTAACAGGGGAAGTCTTGGACCACAAGTTTATATAAATATCTTTGTGGGTGTATATAAATATTCTGGGGAGGCAATTCCAGCTCTGCTATTTTCAGAGGCTCAACTCTATTTTCCTGAGCTCTATGTATGTTTACTGACATACAATTGTAAATTTCTTTCTGTTTGTATATACTTGGGTTTTCTGAGTCTATGTAAGGAGACTTATGTTCCACAAGCATTCTTCCTATAGCTCCTCTCATGCTAGTTAAAAAAAAAATTTATAACAAGAGTAATGCCAGATTACTGTAGAAAACTTAGAAAAATGGGTAAGTGAAAATAAAAACATGTACTATCCTACCATGCTATTATTTGTGTTATAGTCATCTAGTTACATATATACATCTACACATATATAAACACAAATATATATTATAAAAATTGGATTACACATTAGTTTTGTATAGGTTTTACCAACCCAGTTGAGCATAATTTCTATTGTTACACAATTCACTTATATTCCTCTTCTTTTCAACACCAACACACAGGCCTCATTTTTATATTAATATTTCTTATTATGAGGAACACTACCTGGCTTGGACCTCTGGAAAAGAAACTTTTAAAAATACCACTGTAGTGAACCACTGGATCTCACTGTTTACGTATGAGAATTCACAAAGAGCAGCGGTCCCCAACCTTTTGTTTTCATGGAAGACAATTTTTCCACAGGCCAGGGAGGCGGGGGAAATGATTTTGGGATGATTCAAGCACATTACATTTATGGTGCACTTTATTTCTATTATTATTACATTGTAATATATGATGAAATAATTATACAACTCACCATAGGTTGAGGACCCCTGATAAAGAGGACCCAACTCCAGATAGCCTGATGACAACAGGGGATACTTTCAAAATCATTAGGAAGTTTGAGTCTAGATTTGGCAGGCATAATTGCTGATATGTTCAGTCTCAGATGAAATCAATGTGGAAATGAAAAAGAAAATAATAGCTCTGACAGCTTTTTCAATCTGTAGCGTTTGCTGTCTATAAAGTCCTGTTAAATTCTAGCCAGGAGTTTAGGAAGGAAAAGCATAAGTGAATGCACTAAAGAGGGGCTGGTTATCCTTTTAGGAGAGCCTGGTGCCTTGAGATATTGAGTGTCCACAGGGCACTGCTGTTCCTTTCACTGGTGATGAAAAGCATTGGGAACTTCTTACCTATAAATGCCAACTGCAAGTCAGAACAGCCTCAACAACAGCCCTCTCACCAGTGGGGAGTATGTGTGTGTGTGTGCACACACACATGTGCATTCATGCACAGTGTTGCATGTATGTTGGCTTTTCTGGTTAGCATAGTCCACTCAAACCCTGGCCACTGCAACCTGGGTCAGTGGCCCAGCCTCCCAGTACGAGTGCAGGTCCCTAGTCTGACTATAGTGAGGAGTACTCCATTATCCTCAGCTGTGTCTCATTTAAGACACAACAAAAAGGTCTCAGGAAAGAGAAGGAAGTAGAGATATGCTGGTGGTTTAGTCTGAGGGTAGGACTAGAGGAAATGTTGACGTGATGAAGGAGCTCCTACTTCCCATAACATTTTGGGACTCTTCCTAAATTCTGAAGCAACCTTAGAGTCTGGTAAGTTTGCTCAATGGGCTTGGTAAGCCCTGTAGTCTAAAGACCATTTCTGGATTTAGAACAGCTGAGTGCTGTGCCGGATTTTTTTTTGTTTTACTTACTATTTTGCCATTTGCAAGTGTTGAACCCCTGTGAAATTTTTATCTGTTCAATAAAAAATTACCCAGAGAGTTGAAATTGGCATTGATTTTTAATTTATACAGAAGTTATTACAAATATATATCAGTGTCAATTAAAACAGTTTCATTGCCTACTACACATAGGAAATCGAATTTCATAATTGCATTTAGTATGTGGGCAGTAGCACTGGTTTCAGAGTTTAAAGGTCATTGATGATTAGGCTCAGAGTGTAAATTAAATTGCATTACATTTTTTCCTCTCCCTCCTAGATTGCAAATGTGACAGACAGGAGATGCTGGCATGAGTTAGCATTATCTAGTGAAAGAAACGTTGATGCCTGTTTTCTGTTTGTCTTCTTTCCTGCACCCCATCCTCCATAACTGCAACGATAACTTGAAGGTAAACATATTGTTTTACCAATGGGAACAATAATACCAATACACATAATAAAATACAAATGGGAGCTTTGGCTTTAATTTACAAAAATGACATGAATAAAAAAAGTTAGTTTTAATTTATTATCATATGGTAACTTAAATAGTGTTCTCAAATTATGTTTCCCTCATTGAAGTTGCTTTGTAGGATTTTTCATCTAAATTCTATTTCTCCTCCTGCATTCCCAATTCTCCATCCTCCCTTCATCACTACCATCACTACTAAGGTTGAAGTTTCTGGGAATTTTACCCCTTTTTTAGCATGTTCCAGTAAGAAAAAAAATTAGTTCATTCTCAGGCTATAATCAGTGATGGGAATGAGTTCTGGTTCTCATTGTATCATCTTGTACATGTCAACTCTCTAGGCCAACAATTCTTCAACTGCGAAATGAGGGCAATGAATTATTTGATGTCTATTGTCACTTTTAACACTAAATTTTGTGATTCTAAGTTTAATTTCATTGCCCCTATGAAAAATTTTAGCAAGAGTTCAATTGGCTTTCTTTCTTTGATTTTTTTTTAAAACAAGAAAAATAAAACCCAAGGAAGTACAGGGAGTTCTCCCACAGCAGGCATTTTTATCAATGGAATGATATTTTTGTTTTCTTAGGGGACAGAAGAATTTATATTAGGGAGAATGCCATTTGTCATGATGTGGTGACTGTTGGAATATAGATGTTGCATGGGCAACTCAGACACTTTGAGTGTTGAACAATGGATGATAAAGATGATATGATTTAGGTGGTAAGTAAGTGTAAGAGGGCCAGAGGGCCAAATGAAAATACTGATCATAATAAAAAAGAAACCTCATTGGTCTTTAGCACTATCTAGATGTAAATAAATTCTTGATTTGCTTTATGATATTTTGAATTTATAGCAATAAAAAATCTTTATAACCAAAATGCTTGGAGGACATTAACATTATTATTTAATGTCTAAAAGCCTCCAGTAGAGAACAAAGTCAAGAGCTGGTTTGAAAAGATTTCTGAGAGATAAACTTCTACCAAGACTGATTTAGACTAGACAGGAAGAGAGAAGAAAGAAGACAAAATATAGAAAAAAATTGCCATACAATTGCATATAGCACAGGATTTAAAATAATGAAAATATTATGAAGAAATATATGCATACACTTTAAGGCATAGATGAAATGGGTGACTTCTGAGAGTGCCAAAATTGGTATGAGGAAAAAGAGAGAACATGAATAGACCACTACTCATTAAGAAAGCAGCAGTGGAGATCAAAGACCTCCCTCTAGGAAAATCTTGGACCTAGAATATATGATAGAAGAATTTTATCAAAAATTTGATTTGAGTAATAGAATATCTTCATATCATGTAGATTATTACAGAAAATATAAAAAAAGAAAGCCATCCCTCTAGTTTAGACACTACTATAACCTTGGTTACAAATTCAAATGAAATCATAAGAAATAAAATTATAAGCTTATTTTACTTATGAATCTAGATGATAAATTCTAAATATAATATTAAGATAATTTAACAACTTCATAAAAACAATAATAGCTGGCATTTTATCTATATAATAGAACGAAAGCCTTCCTACTACAAAATATATTGAAACCTTGGAAAAAGTATAACAAACCACCTTAAATGCATAACTAAGGTAAAAGACAGTAAAGAAAATCAGTACAAAACTAAAATAGAGGTGGGTTGGAATAATGAAAACCAGAGCAATAAGTATGAGTTGATGTTGTGGCTGTCTTAGAGATGAATGCTAGTCTCACTAACCAAGGGACTTGGCCTTAATAATTAAACAAAACAGGCTATGTGAGGAGGGAAATTTGAACTCAGAGATGCTGAAAGTTTAAACCCTCAGAAGACTTCCCCTGAGTGCAAAAATGGACTTTATTTCATCAGAATAGAAGGAAAAAGTTCCCTTTTTCATAGAAGAAAATAATTATTCTTAAATAATTTAAACAATATGTATGCCCTAAAGCATGTATACATTTTTAATTGACACATAAAAATCAGTCCTAAGATAATAATATCTCTAAGGTGCTTGATGGAGAAAAAGTAAAATCACATAAACTAGCATAAATGAGGCCACGTTGAGTTTCTACTAATAAAGTGTCACTAAAGAGGAGATCACAACTTCCAAAACAGTAAACACACATGGAGACAATCAGCCATGTGTGAGAATCAGTGGTCAGTGAGATTAGACCTCCAAAATTTCAGATATACTTTTTACAAAATTTAGACTATCAAAAGTAGCACTTTTAGATTCTTAAGGACTTAAATGTCTGAAAAAAATAGGAAGAAGAATAAGAAACTAAACAAATAGAATGTTAGAAGTAAAAAATATAATTGTTAAAGTTATGACATAACTGGAAGGAGCCAAAGAGGAATAATTATTGTAGAAGATGTGTAAGGGTCATAAAATCATAAATGAGAAAACCAAACAAAATTAAATGTAAACAAAGAAAATTTAAAAAGTTTAGAGAGACAATAATAACTCTAAATGATAAGTAAAAGAGATAAAACATGAGCATAATTGGAGACTTCAAAGCTGCCTACAATGATGAAACAGACATTTTTTGTGGCCTAAATTTTTAAAATTATAGTTTTACTTAAACATGGATAAACATAAAACTATATGAAAACTCTTTTTGTTTATAGAACTTACACATTTATAAAGTGAAAAATATAAAGTAGCCATAAAACTATAAAACCAATGAAATTTGAATAAACATTAATTTAATGTAATGAATATTTAGATTTCTAAAAATTTAAAATTCAAGAAAATTTTCCTAAAATCTGTGTAGTGAAAGACCACTCCATGTGCCATGAAAAATTGACCTAGAACTGTCAATACTAAGCTATACTCTAGTAAAGTTATTGGATTTCAAATATAAATCCTCTGGGCAGTCAAGCAAAAAGATCACACCACTAATGTGACAAAAAAATTCAGGATTAGTCTCAGATTTTTCAATAGAAAGACACATTCAAGATTTTAAAATAAAAAAGTGAAAAACAAAGATTTTATTCAGCCAAGCTATCCTACAAAATTTAAAGGCTACAAACAGTTTTGACCTTTCAAAAACTTGGGGAATATGGTTCTGAAAGAAAAAAAAGATTTCATCCAATTAAGAAATGCATCCTGTGTGCATTCTATACATTTAACTGCAGAACTAGAACTAAAACAAATGTGATTAGAATAATTAAACAGAAAATATATATGCTGTTTACCCTAATAATGTTGAAATGTCATAAGTAGCAAAGTTGGATGTGAAGGTGGGAAGAGGTGGCAGGAAAATTAAGCATGCTAAAGACTTTATCTGAACTTGCTGGTAGTCAAAGTTTATCATTTAAAATTTACAAAACAAGTAAGAATCATATGGATGTGTAAGATATATAAAGATAAACATGCAAGACTTGCATACTAAGAACTACAAATATCATTGAAAAAAATTAAAGAAAACCTATATAAGTGGAAAAATATACCTTGTTTATGGACTTAATATTGTTGTGATGGCAATATTCCCCAAACTGATCTACAGATTCAATGCAATACTTATAAACATCTTAGCTGGCATTTTTTTTTCTTCAGAAGTAGACTAGCTGATCCTAAAATTCATATGGAATTGCAAGTAACTCTGAATAGTCAAAGCAATCTTGAAAAAGAAGGACAAATTTGGAGGACTCACATAAAAGACCTAATATTCCTGTCATTGAAGTTCTGAAAGCAGAGAAGAAAGGAAACAATAAAGGAAGGAATCCTGGAACATTGTGAAGGAAGAAAGAAAGAACACAATCAGCAAAAATATGGGTAAGTGAAATAAGGCTTCCTTCTCTTCTTGGATTTTCCAAAGTATGCTTGATGGTTGAAGCAAAAATTACAACACAGCCTGATGTAGTTCTAAATATATATAGAGGAAGCACTCAAGACAGTTATATAATAAATGGGGTTGGTAAAATGAGGTAGGTTTCTACATTTCATGTGAACTGGTGAAATGACAACCCTAGTATACTGTGATATATGTACTTTATAGTGGAACAACCACTAGAAAAGCTATACAAAGTTGATACATTCAAAATGCTATAACTACATCAAATGGAATTCTCAAAAATATGCAAGTAATCCTCAGGAAGGCAGGGAAAAAAAGAAAACAGAGAAACAAAAAACAGAGAGAACAAACAGAAAACAAACACACAGTAGACTTATATCTTAATAGATCAATAATTACATTAAATGTAAATGGTCTAAATATACAAATTAAAAGACAGAGATAAGCAGAACAGAATAAAAAATTCCACCCAACTCTAAGCTGTCTACAAAGAAATTCACTTCAAATATAATGATGTAGGCAGAGTGAGGGTAAAAGAATGGATGAAGACATATCATGTGAACATCAATTGGAGGAAAGCAGAAGTGCCTATATTAATATCAGATAAAGTAGACTTGAGAGCAGGGAAAATTTTGAGAGACAGACATTTATATGTCATAAGTGTACATGCACCAAAAAACAGAACTGCAAAATATGTAAATTAAAACTAATAGATCTGAAAGGAGAACTAGACAAATCCACAATTACAGTTCGGGAATTCAACACTGCTTCTCAACAATGATAGAACAACTAGACAGAAAATCAGAAAAGATATGGAAGAACTCAGAAAAATTATCAACAAGATCTGATCAATGTGTATGGAACACCACACCTAACAATAGCAGAATAACATTTTTTTTCAAGTGCCCACAGAACATATACCAAGATAAACCATATCCTGGGCCATAAAACAAACTTCAACAAATTTAAAGGAATTGAAATTATACAGAGTATGTTTTCTAACCATAATGGAATTAAAGCAGAAATAAATAACAGAAAGAAAACAGAAGAATCTCCAAACACTTGGAAACCAGACAAGATTATTCTAATAATCCATGAGCCAAAGAGGAAGTCTTAAGGAAATAAAAATATACATTGAACCAAATGGAAATAAAAGTATAACACATCAAAATTTGTGGGACATAGCTAAATCAGTGCTGATATGAAACTTATATTACCAAATATATACTTTAGAAAAGAGGAGAGTTTCAAGTTAATAATCTAAGCTCTAAAATCAAAACTCTAGAAAAAGAAGAGCAAAAAACCCAAAGCAAACAGAAGAAAATCAGTAAAGTTGAAAACAGAAAAAAGAAATAGAGAACATCTATAAACTATGGATCTGGTTCTTTGAAAAGATCAATAAAGTTGATCCATTTCTAGCAAGATTTACTGTATTAGTCATGGTTCTCCAAAGAAACAGAACCAATAGGATGTGGAGAGAGAGAGAGAGAAAGTGTGTAATATTTTATTTTAAGGAATTGGCTCATGTGATTCTGGAGGCTGGCAACTCCAAAATCAGCAGGGCAGGCTGGCAGGCTGGAGACCTAGAGAAGGGCAGATGTTGGAGTTTCAGTCTGAAGGCCATGTACTAGCAGAATTCCTTCTTGCTCAGGGGAGATCAGTTTTTTGTTCTATTCATGCCTTCAACTGATTGGCTAAGGCCCACTCATATTATGGAAGGCAATCTGCTTTACTTAAAGCCCACTGTTTTAAAATGTTAATCTCATCCCAAAACATCCTCACAGAAACATCCACAATAATGTTTTTCCAAATATCTGGGCATTATGACCCATTCCAAGTTGACACATAAAATTAACCATCACATTGACAAAGAAAAAAAGAGAGTAGACACAAATGATCATATTAGGAATAAAATAAGGGATGTCATTACAAACCCTGCAGACATCAAGAAGCTAATAAGAGAATATTATGAACAACCCTACACACATAAAATTTGACAACTTTGATGAAATGAACCACTTCCTTGAAAAATGCAAAGTATCACAACTCTCCCAATATGAAATAGATAATTTCAATAGTCCTATTGAGGAAATTGAATTCATAATTATAAACTTCCCCAAAATAAATCTCTAGGAACACATGGTTTTACTGGAGAATTTTTACCAAATGTTTAAATAATAATTAAAATCAATCCTACACAATCTGCTCCAGAAAATAGCAGAGGTGGAAACACTTCCCAATTCATTTTATGAAGGTTGTTATTACCCATATAAAAAAACCAGACAGAAACAATAAACAAAACAAAATAAAACAACAGATATAATATCCCTCATAAATATAGATGCAAAAATTCTTAACAAAATATTAACAAATATAATTCAGCAATATATAAAAAAAAATGTACACCATGACCAAGTTGGGTCTATTTCAGGGATGTAAGGCTGGTTCAGTATTTGAAAATAAATCCATGTAATATACCATATTTAAAAATCAGGTTGTAAAAGAAAAATTACATGATCATATTAATCAATGCAAAAAAGTATTTGACAAAATTCAAAACCCATTTATGATTAAAACTTAGTAAAATACAAATAAAGAAGAAATTTCTCAACTTGATAAAGAATGTCTCCAAAAAACCTGCAGGTTACATTATATTTAATGATAAAACACTGAGTGCTTTCCCCCTAAAATTGGAAATAAAGAAAGAATGTCTGCCTTTACCACTCTCATTCAACATAGCGCTAGAAGTTTTAGCCAGTGCAATAAGACAATAATAGGAAATAAAAGTCACACAGATCGGAACAGAAGAATTAAAACCATCCCTATTTACAGAGGACATGATTGTCTATGTAGAAAAGCCCAAGGAATTAAAAGCAAAAAACCCTCCAAGAACTCATAACTGAGTTCAACAAGGTCACTGCATACATGATAAATATTCAAAAGTCAATCATATTTCTATATACTAGCAATGAACACATGGCTAGTGAAATTACAATACCATTTACAATTGCTCAGAAAAAGGAAATACTTCAGTACAAATCTAACAAAATTTGTCTAGGACTTCTATGTTGAAAAGTACACAATGCTAATGAAAAAAATAAAGAAGATCTATGTAAACAGAGAGAAATACTGTGTTCGTGGATTGGAAGACTCAATAACATAACAAAGATGCCAGTTATCCCCCAATTGACTAACAGGTTTAATGCATAATCTCAGCAATTTTTTAATAGATATAGACAAGATAATTCTAAAATTTCTTTGGGAAAAAAAGAACGACAACAGCTAGAACAATTTTGAAAAAAAATGAAGTGAGAGGAATTCATCTTCTCAACGTCACAAGTTATTATGTAGTTACAACAATCCATACTGTGTGGTATTGGCAGAGGGATAAACAAATAGATCATTGGAGCAGCATGAAGAACCCAGAAATATACCCACATAAACATGACCAACTGATTTTTGACAAAAGTGCAAAAGCAATTTAAGAGTCAAGATGGAATTTTCAACAAATGGTACTGGAACAATTGAACATCCATAGGTAAAAAATTAAAATGAATCACAGACTTAAATGTAAAACATGAAAATATAAAACTTTTAGAAGATAACATGCAAGAAAATTTCAGGATCTAGGGCTAGGCAAACATGCTTAGACTTGACACCAAAGCACAATCTATAAAAGGAAAAATTGGTAAACTGGACTTTACCAAAATGAAAAATGTTTGTTCTGTGAAAGACCCTGTTAAGAGAATGAAAAGACAAGCCACAGAAGGGAAGAAAACCCACATATCTGACAAAGGACTAGCAAACCACATATCCAACAAAAAAAAGAATACCTAGAATATATTATATAAAGAATTCTCAAAACTCGATGGTTAAAAAAGGAAACAATCCAATTAGCATATAGGCAAAAGACATGGAAGGACATGTTACCAAAGATATACAGGTTGTAAACAAGCAAATGAAAAGATGTTCAACATCAATGGACAACAGGAGAATTCAAATTAAAACCACAATGATATATCACTATATACTTATCAGAATGGCTAAAATAGAAAGTAGTGACAACTGACTGAGAATGCACAGAAATTGGATCACTCATACATTGCTTATGGGGATGTTAAACGGTACAGCCCCTCTGGAAGATAGTTTGTTTCTTTAAAAAACTAAACATGCAACTACCATATGAAATGGCAATTACATTCCTGGACATTTAAGCCAGAGAAATGAAGACACATGTTCACACAAAAACATGTATGTGAATGTTTATAGAAGTAGTTCATAATAGGCAAAAACTGGAAACAGCAGGTGCATGGTTAAACGAACTGTGGTAAACATCCATACCATGAACACTACTCTGCAATAAAAAGGAAGGAACTAGATGCATGCCACAATCTGGAAGAATCTCCAGAGAACTATGCTGAGTGAAAAAAGTCAATACCAATAGTTTACAAACTGTGTGATTCCATTTATATAACATTCTTGAAATGACAAAATTATAGAAAGAAAGAACAGGATAGTAGTTGCCAGAGGTCAGCCACAGGGTTGGGGGCAGGAGGAAAGGAGTTGTGGGTGTAAAAGGCAACATGAGAGATCCTTGCGGTAATGGACATCTTGACTATCTCTAAGTCAATATCCTGGTTTTGGTATTGTGCTACAGGTTTATAAAATGTTACCCTTAGAGGAAACTGGGTAAAGGATACATGGGATTTCTCTGTATTATTTTTTACAACTGCATTTTAATCTCCAATTATATCAAAATAAAAAATTTAATTAAAAAATAATACAAAAAAACACAGGGAGGGTCAAATAAAAAAAAAGTTTTACCCTGGGTTGGAGGGTAGAGATGGAAATTGAGTGGATAGGAGTTAGTAGTAACAGGGATACTTTTTACTATTAATATACACTTTTTTCTCAACATACGTGTAGGAAAATGCACAACTCGTAAGTGTCTATCTTGATGACTTATTGCAAAATGGACCTACCTGTGTAAGTCCCACTTGGATTAAGAACTAGGTAAGTTCCCTCAGAAGCTCCCTTTGTGTACTCTCCCTCTCATCCCCCCAAAGGTAACTACTATGATGAGTTTAAGCACCAGAGATTAGTTTTACCTGTTTCCAAATTTTGTACAAGTGGAATCATACAGAAATCATTTTATTGTAACTCAACATTTACAGGATTCATCTATGGTGGTGCATGTAGCAATAATTTGTTCATTTTTATGGTTATCTAGTATTCTATTGTATAAATGCAATTTATTTATCCACTCTACTCTTTATAAACATTTGATTTGTTTCCAGATTTTAACCATTATGAGTAATGTTGCCATGAAAATTCTTTTCTTTTCTGTGACTTTTGGTGCACATAAGTACACAGTTTTCTTAGGTGAATAACAGAACAAAACTACTGGGCCATTGTGTGTATGTATTGTCAACTTTAGTAGATATGACCAACAGTTTTCCAACTGTTTGTACCAATTTATATTTTCACCAGCAGTATATGAGAGCTTTTGCAATTTACAGGAATACTTGATGCCAATCTTAATTCTAGCTCTTTCACTAAGGGTGTAGTGGTATCAAATTGTGATTTTTAATTTGCATTTCTCTAATTACTAATAAAGTTGAGTAACATTTTACCTGTTTATTGTTTTATGAAGTGTCTGTTCAAATCTTTTGGCCCTTTTTAATTAAGTCATTTGTCTTTTTCTTATTGATCTGCTGGAGTTCTGGAATCAAGCCCTTTGCCATTAACATTGTGGTGTCTTTATCTGGCTTTGTGGTCAAGGTAATGCTAACTTATAAAAGGAGTTTGGAAGTGTTCCTTCCTCTTTAATTTAAGAAGTAGTGGCATTAATTCTTCTTTAAATATTTGGTAGAATTCATTAGTCAAGCCATCTGGTCCTGGGCTTTTCTTTGCTGGGAAGTTGTTGATTTCTGATTCAGTCTCCTTACGACATAAAGGTCTGTTTGTATTTTCTATTTCTTCATGATTTAGTCTTGCTAGGTCATATGTTTCTAAAAATTTGTCCATTTCTTCTAGGTTGTCCAATTTGTTGGCATATAATTGTTCATAGTAGTCTCATAATCCTTTTAATTTCTGTTTACATCAGTTATAATATCTCCTTCTTTCATTTATGATTTTGTCTTTTCTTTTTTTTGTCAATTTTAGAAAGGTTTGCCAATTTTATTGATCTTTTCCAAAAATCAACTCAGTTTTATTGTTTTTTTCCTATTATTTTTCTATTGTCTATTTTGTTTATTTACTACTACAAACTTCCCCCTTAGTATTGCTTTTGCTGCATCTTCTAAGTTTTGATATGTTGTGTTTTTGTTTTTGCTTGTTTCAAGATCTTTTCTAATTTCCCTTTTGATTTCTTCTTTGATCCATTGGTTGTTCAAGGGTGTGGTGTTTAATTTCCACATATTTGTGAATTTCCCAGTTTTTTTCCACAATTGATTTCTAGTTTAATTCCATTGTGGTTGAAAAAGATATTGGATATGATTTCAATCTTCTTAAATGTGTTAAGGTTTGTTTTGTGACCTAATATATGGTCTATCCTAGAGAAAGTTCTATGTGCACTTGAGTTCAGTGTGTATTCTGCTTCTGTTGAGTATAATGCTTTGTGTATGTCTGTTAGATCCATTTGGTCTACAGCATTGTTCGATCCTCTGCAAACTTATTGATCTTTTGTCTTGGTGTTCTATCCATTATTGAAAGTGGGGTATTAAAATCTTCTACTATTATTTTGTTACTGTATATTTTTCCCTTCAGTTCTATAAATTGTTTCACTTTTCATGATGTTGGGTACATACATATTTATAATTGTTATAATTCTGGTGAATTAAGACTTTTACCTTTATATAGTGTCCTTCTTCATCTCTGGGATAGTTTTTGAGTTAAAGTCTATTTCATCTAATATCAAGTATGGTTACCCATGCTCTCTTTTGGTTACCATTTGTATGGAATATCTTTTTCCATCCTTTCACTTTCAACCTATTTGTATCCTTAAATCTAAAGTGAGTCTCTTCCAGAGAGCACATAGTTGGATTTTGTTTTTTAAATTTATTCATCCACTCTGTGTATTTTGATTGGGGAGTTTAATCCATTTAAATTTAAAGTAATTATTGATAGAGAAGGACTTACTATTGCCATTTGTTAATTATTTTGTCTTGTAACTTTTTTGACCTTCTTTTCCTCTCTTACTGTCTTCCATTGTATTTTGGTGTTCTGATAATTTTTTTTTGTCATGACATGCTTTGATTCCATTCTCATGTGTTTTGTTTATCTTGTATAAATATTTTCTTTGTGGTTCATAACACATAACAATTTATTTTGAGTGATAATTTAATTTGAATAACATACAAAAACTCTACTCCATTACTCTCCTCCACATTTTATGTTATTGATGTCACAAATTATACTATTTTTATATTGTGTATCTATTAACATATATTTATAGTTATGGTTTTAAAATACTTTTTCTTTTAACTTTTAAACCAGAATTAAAAGTGATTTATGCACCACTGTTACAGTATTATGGTATTCTGTATTTTTTTTTCCTTTACAGGTAACGACTTTCCTCTGTTGCTGCTCTTGTGCTTTCATTATCACTTAATTGGAATTCATGGCTTCACAAATCAATTAAAATATAGCAAACTTCTTTATACTAGGTTAGAATTTCGTGTGGTACAAACCTTTTCGATAAGTTTCTCACTGAATCTTTTTGTGATGTTCACATTGAATTTAGAGTAATGTTGCTTCTCTGCTCTTTTGGCTTGTAATCTCATATCTTTGTGGTCCATTGCCATGATAATCTTGTAATGCCAAGGCCGCCTGCATTTCTTTCTGTGCCCCCCACTTTTGATTGCTGGTGTCCTTAAGTGGACTTTCTGAGTTTGTGTAAAAGTAACTTCTTAGGGCAGCCCCTGAAAGTCGATGTTTGGATTTCATTATCCCTCAAAAGTTTTCTCCTTTTTTTTCTCTGGAACTCCACATGCACATTTTCTGCCTGCTCTTGGGTCCTTAAGCAGCCACCCACTTTTTAATTTCAGTTTCTCCTTCTAAGTGTATGCCAGATAACCTGTCAAGTTGATTCTTTCTTCTGCCTGGTTAAATCTGCTGTTGAACTCCTCTAGTGAATTTTTCAACTCAGCTATTGTATTCTTCGGCTGTAAATTTCTGTTTGGCTCTTTATGTATATATTCTATCTCTTTGTTGAGCTCCTAGGAGTCTAAAGTGTGCCAGATACAATCAGTACTCTGAGTTTCGTGAGACAGAAACCCACTCCCTTAGGTATTCCCCCAAAAGCCAGAACATTGGGTACATGCTCCAACTCTTTCCCTTCCCAGGGACACGTCAGAAGTTTCGAGTGTTCGACCACTCATTCTGTGCTGAGCCAGATGGATGAACTGTGTTGAGAGAGTGCTCTAAACCCCTGCCTTTGTTCTCAGTGGCCTCCGACCTGGTGCCCTCTGTAGTCAGCATGTAGATTCAGGAAAGACAGAGAACAGCCTCTTGGCAGCCACCTGAAAACTCTGAATGTTGGACTTACATTTCAATCTTCTCTTCCCTTCCCCATAGAGAGTCTGGGAGCTTGGAGCTTTCTCATAATTTTGCCATGCTGAGCTAGGCAGAGGGATTATGCTGAGTCAGGACCAAAAATTTTCCTACTGGCTTCGATGTGGCTGGTTTCATGCTCTCCTCTGGTGCAGGAATCTCTTGACTGGTTTCTGGATTTCTCACAAAGGGATATTAGTCTTTGTATTATTGTTGAGTCAGTAACTCCATGGAGGGAAGGAGGGTCTGTGGCTTCCTGTTATACCGTCTTGCTCTAGACTCTCTATTCTGTTACATTGGTTTCTTTGTCTATTTTTACACAAATACATCACTGCCTTAATTAATGTAGTATCATATTCAGTAGTGGAAGTTTTCCAATTTGTTTTTCCTTAAGAGGTCTTAGCTATTATTGATCCTTTTTATTTCTATATACCATTTAAGTTAGCCAGTTCCTACAAACACATCTGCTGGGACTTTGTTTGGAATTTTGTTGTATCTATAGATCAACCATGGAAATAGGCATCTGTACAATGTTGATTCACATACATGAACATATTACATCTCAATATTTACTGAGGGCTTCCTTATTTCTCTCTGCAATATTTTGTAGACTTTTTGCTTTCATTAGATTTTTTTCCAAGCTGTAGATGTTTTTTAATGTTATTATAATGTTCTCTAAATTTAAACTTTAAATTTTAAATTTTGTTTGTTGCTAGTTTATAGACATAAAACAGATTTTGGATGTTATAATTGTTCTGAATTCATGTAACAATTCTAATGTTTATAGATTCTTTGGAATTTTTTCATACCTATCATGTCATTTGGAAAAATAATCATTTTAGTTTTGTCTTCCAATCTTTTTCTTATTTTTTTCTTGTTTTTCCTTATTGCAAATAGGTAGGACGGTGACAATTAGAAATGGTGACAACAGACATACCTCAGCCTCATTCTTAGAAGTAAAGCTTTCAATATTTTACCATTCACCATGATGTTTACAATAGGATTCGCAGATACCTTTTTACACAAGAAGCTGTTCCCATACATTCCTAGTATGATAGAAATTTTATCATGAATAAATGCTTAATTTAATAAAATCATTTTCCTGCATCTACTGAGATGATTATATGATTTTTCTAATTTAAGCTTTTGATGTAGTGCATTACATTGATTTTCAAATGTTAAATCAGCCTTGTATTAGTAGAATAAACCCAATTTGATCTTGATATATTATCCTTTTCACATATCTTTGCACCTTGTTAATATTTACATAGGATTTTTACATCTTGAATCCTTACCTTAGGATCTGTTCCTGGGGAAACATACTATAAGACAGAGTATATAATTTAGGATGAATTCAGCTTCAAATCACTAAAAACTTAGTCATGCTTGAACAAATAGTAGTTTTTTTTCTTACATACAAAAATTATCATGCTTAAAGTTGATAGAGTTTATTCAATTGCTCAGTGATGCCATCAGGAACCTAGTTTCCTTTTAACCTTTTTCTCTACCACTTTTATTATTGCCTTTTTATCTTTATGGTTGTTACCTCATGTCATGACTTAGATGCCCACAATCTCAAACTAGAGTTCCTAGGAAAGGGAGAGGCAGGGGTAAAGCTTTTCCCAAGTGAAGTATATACTGAGGAAGAAAAGCTCCAGAGCATGTGTTCTATTGTGTCTCTTTGTCCAGAACTGGGTCGCACACAGATTCCCAGAACAATCACTGGCAGAGTAGAGTAGAAGTTCTATGACTGGGTTAAACCAATCCTGATTCATCTTCTGTGGTAAGAGAGGGACCTAATTTCCCCTAAAATCAAGGAGTCTATGTCTGCTCTAAAGTCTGTGTGCTATTGCCTGGCAAAAATTAGGGATATCATAACTGGTGCGTATAATTCAAGAGAGAATACTGTTGTATGACTCTCACTTATGAATATAGATGTAAAAATTTTTACTCAACTGTTAGCAAACTGAATCCAGAGACTAAAAAAAAAATGATGTAGTTGAGTTTATCTCAGAAAAACATTCAGTCAATTCTGAAACTGAAGACTACTACAAAGCCATAGACATGGAACACAATTGAATGCTCAAAAACTAGACCACGTTTACATGGGAACCAATAATTGACAGAAGTGGACCTAGTGGAAAATAATCATTTCTTTATTAGATGATATTGGGAAAAGAGGCCACTAAGTAGAGAAAAGTAAAGTTACTTCTCAAATTTACAGTTTAAATTGATTACAGGCTTAAGTATGAAAGGCAAAAACTATAAACTGAATAAAAATATGTCAGAAAATTTCTCTGTGACTCTGAGTTGTGGAAGACTTAGTGTCTAATCCCCAAAATATAAGTCATGAGATAAAAAAATGATGAATTTGACGACATAAAAATTATAAATTTCTATTCAATGAAGGGTACCATCAATAAAGTAAACTAACAGGAAACAGATTGAGAGAATTTATTTGAGAATTCAAAAACTGACAAGGGATTAATGTCTAGAATATTAAAAAAAAACCTTAGAAAAAACAGGGAACCAATACAGAAACAGGCAAAGAAGAGACTATAGACTCAAAGAGCTAATCTGCGGAGTAATATGGAGATACTTAGTTTAATTTATTATACATAGGTCCCATGACCCATCCATTCCACTCTTGTGGAACTTGTGTTCTGGTCCCTAAAAAGACATGTATAGGAATATTTGATTAAGCATTATTTTTAGAGCAGGGCATTGTAGGCAAACTATTATCTGTATCTAGGGGATTAGATGGGTGAAATATTGGGGTTACTCAAATAGGTAACAAAACTCTATCTGTATTAAAAATGGAGTTATATGGATATATCTTTCAAACATGGTGTTGAGAGGAAAAGATCTAAAACACTCTTTATTTAGGCAAATTTAAAACATAAACACACAACAAGACAGTACCATATATGTGTGTGTGTGTGTGTGTGTGTGTGTATCTTACTGGTATATATATAGTATGTTATTTATATAATCTAGAAAGAGATTTATTATAAGGCATAGGCTCACGTGATTATAGAGGCTGAGAAGTCCCATGATTTGCTGTCCGCAAGCTGGAGACTCAGGAAGGCCAGTGGTGTAGTTTGAAGGCCTGAGAGCTAGAGAGCTAAAGGTGTAGATTCCAGTCTGAGTCTGAAGGCCCGAGAACCAGGAGCTCTGAGGGAAGAATATAGATGTCCCAGCTCAAGCAGTCAGGCAGAGGGAGAGTGAATCCACCTTTCCTCCGCGTTTTGTTCTATTCAGACTTTCAGCAGACTGAATGATGCTGCCCAGCCCACATTGGGAGGCCTATCTATGCTACTACTCAGTTCACCAGTTTAAATGCTAATCTCCTCCAGAAGCACCCTTACAACACACCTAGAAATAACATTTAATCAGATGTCTGAAATTAACAATCACTGCTAATGATTGGGTCTTTACTATTTTGTCCATTTCTCATAAGAATGAAGTTAGTGAAGAAGTTTGGAAGAATTACACCTTGGTCTGAAGACATTTTATAACCAATGATTTGGCTGGTGAATTTAAGCCATGGCTCAAAAGTGACCACAGAGCATTCACTTTATAGAAAGTTTTTAAATTCATTCTAAGTCATAAGAGTGAGAAGACTTTTCATGTAAACTCTCCTTTTGCATTACCAGAGAAATTGCCCTGTCCCTTCTACAAGCCAGATTTATTCCCTTCCTGATGAAATCCTGATTTAATGTTTATTTATTGATTGGTTATTGTGACAAGACACATATGTTATTTTGTTAACCATTGGTAAGTTTGCCTGACCTGAGATTTGAATGACGGTAAGTCCAATTAGTTGATGCTGATTAGGATGTTGCTGCTCAAAATGTCTGAGTGAACAGCATCATCTGGGAGCTTTTCAGACATGCAGAAGCTCAGGCCCAATCATAGACCTAGGGAATCAAACCTTGCATTATAACAAGATCCCCAGGTGATTCTTATGCACATTAAAGTTAGAAAAGCATGGGGACTCCACACTGGAAACCCTGGCACTCTGATGGTAATGTCAGGTTCAAGAAAAGCTGCTTTTAAATTCAATCTATTTTTATATGGTTATCCTTGATTTGCTAATTAATTCTATCATTCATTCATCCATCCATTCAATAAACATTTAGTGAGTGCTTATTATATTTTGGGCTCTACACTGGGTGTATACAAAAGTAAACAGGACGTGCTAAGGAGTTGCTGTGTTTTGAATACAAAAATAGATGCAGAAAGAAGCACAGAAGCTGGAGTGTAATATGTTTCTGGTCTTCTGGGAAAAGTTCCCAGCTCAGCAGTCTGAGAGTGGCAACATAAGTTAGAGAGACAACCATCCAGAACATGTTCAGTGACTTCACCCTACGCTCTCAGCAAAGCAAGCGGCACTGTTTGGCCGGGGGAGCATGATTTCTGGGCTCCCAGTCGGGCCTGGGCTAGCTCCAGCTCTCAGAACGGACAGCTGGCACCCAGTCCTGCCTCCTCAGCTTCCAGGATGGACTGATGGGCAAAGAGCAAGAGAATGAAATCTGGATGACAAGGCTGGGCAGGGCATGTCCAGAATGCTGTGTTTTCTATAAGCCTGTGTGGTCTGATACAAGTGCTATGAGCAAAGGTTTTCAGAATAGTGAAGCAACAAAAATGACTGAATGGATTCCAGTGGTGAACACTGAAAAACAGTGCATTCAGGCCTAGTCCCAAGGGATGCCATAAAAAGGGAAAGCCACGGGCAAGTTCTTTTATGTTGTTTTATACCACACTGAAATCATGTTGCATTAGAATTTAAAAAATAGTAAGAACATTGATTTCATAATTCTTGCTTCAGGACTTAGAGATGAATATCTGATAGCCAGTCCTTTTTTAAATGAATTAACTAGAGAATAAGTGACCTGAATCCATGAGGAGGACATGGGTCATGTCTAATACACAACAACAATCATCTTTTTTCCCCCTACTCTTTGTCTGTTTTATGGAGTTGGAAATATTGTGAAGAAAAAGGCAAGGCAAACAAATTCTACTTATGGGAAGAAAATCTCAGCTTTGGTGAGGTGAATTTTGTTCTCTTCTTTGCCATAGTGTAAACAACGGTCATTAGTGTCTGTCTGTCGGGTAGGTGACTGCCAAAGGGATGAGGAAGAAGGAAAACACTAGAAGTGAGTGAGTAGTCATTGGGGATAATTTGTGAAATACTGCTTGGCTATAGATATGACTTTACCATATCCTTGTCATATATATAATTTTGTTTATCCTTGGGCAAGTTATTTAATATTTGTGAGATTCAGTTTTCTTACCTGTAAAATAAGGATAATTAAACTACATCAAGATTACAAAAAATAATGTTCATTAACGTTAATTAAGGCAGTGACTGGCACATGGTAAACACTCAAAAAATTCTAGCGATGACAGTGGGGTCAAAATTTACACATAATGATTGGTGTGTTTTTTAAAAAAGGTAATTCTGTTTTCTGTAATTATAATTTTCTGTAATTCCATTTTGGCCCTGAGTCTCTCAGTCTGTCTTGACCAGAGAACTTATTCTTTCTTTCTTTCTCATTCCAGTATTTTTAGTCCGATCAGTGACTTTTCAGCTAGATTCAAATATTACAATCACTGTCCAATTTCTGTCTTAGCTACTTTTATGGACATTCTCAGTCTTTCATGGTTTTTTGCGCCCCCCTTTTGTCCTCTTGCTATCACTCAGAAGTGATCTATTTTCACAGGACAGCTTATGTATTATTCTGGCATCAGGAAAGTAATATATGGTCTTGTTGGCCTCTACTTGAGGTTTTTTGTCCTACTTGGACTTGGGCATCAGTCTGTCATGTGCTACCTGCAGTGATGTTCCTTGGTATACCTGTCCCCTGAACATCCTGAGCTGGCATCCACTGAGGTGTGGCTAGCCCAGTTGACCTTGGGGCAGGTGGCATGTTGGCAATTGTATCCAATTGCAAAAGCTCTGAACTTTGCAGCTAGTGTCTCTTGATCTCGGACATCTTCCTGTTCATCCCCACCCCATAGTACTTCTGCACCCCCTCCTCCAGTTGGTGGGAGGGCATGCTAAGAACTCTTGATTGTTCTCTCTGTATCACTGTAGAGTGGAACCCTACATAGTTGTCCTGACACTCACCTGCCTTCAGCTATTGCTACTCCAACTCTTCTCACGTTGAATACAGCACCACACTGAATGTGTGACTTCTAAGAGGCTTGCTGTCTACCTAGGTTAGGACAGGAGGGCACCAGCCCTGCTATTTACCAATTCAGGCCTGAACTATCAGGGTGTCTCCATACCTCCACAGGTTTTTGTTTTTCTTTCTGAGCTGTGAGTCAGGGCACTTCCTCTCTTGCCTTCTGCTCAGTCTTTCTCTCCTGGCCCCAGGAAAGGCTTTTTGTGTCCTGTGTGGCAAGAACTTTCTTACATTATACCCGCGTCCTTCCTATTCTATGGTTCATTGTAAAAATTCCATGCTACAGTTGTCCATGCTTAGATCGTGATATATAAAGCTTTGAATTTCTCAGAAAACTCTTTTTTCCCCTTGACTTGCCTGGCTGTTGCAAATCAAAAGAATAGAAGGAAAAAGATGTGAGGAGGGCAAGTATTTCAGAAGCCAGTTTGACCAGAAAGTAATTAGGTACATATAGAATAGTTGGAATGTCAGGACCAAGTTTGTGGCTGAGCTTCCAGGAATAAATCAGAACAATACCAAGTACTTATTTGCCTCAGGGTAGCTTATATCTCCATCACCAGAGGGAAACTACCATGTGAATGTTTATTCCAGGACTATATCACCCCAGACATGCTCTATGCCATGAAATGCATGCATGCTTTGGTCCTGCTTTTTGGAACTCACAAATAAGGAGCAGACATTGAGTTCTTTATTGCTACTGCAACAGAAAAGTGAAAACCTTCCACTGCTGTGCTTGCCAACATAAAGAGGCAGCACAAGCCCAGATTCTGTCTCCTTTTTCCCTCCCAAATCTCATGCAAGTGCATCTATTTGGTAGAGACATCCAGGTCATGGATGGAGCCCAAGCTATGCCAAAGTCTGGGGATCCCTTAGCTTTCCTGCATCTAATATTCAGTGGAGTACATTTTGAGATGTTTGGGCTGGAGTTATGAGAGAAACTCCACAATAGTTGCCACAGGGAGGAAAATTAAAATGTCTCCATAAGCAGTGTGGTGGGTTCTTGTTGGAGGTGGAGGATGTAGAAAAGAGTAATGTTTGTGAAAGCAGAGGTCATTTGCTCTCTTTTTAGATTTTTTTCCCCTGAAAGGTGGCACTTACATAAATATTCATGAATGTAACTTATTCTTTGGACTACAGCAGGAATGAATCTTATTCAAAGTTGAATAGTGGCGATGACCTGGACCCTGATGAATAACTATTACATTTATTTGCTTCAAACAGATGTTGATTAAGCAAAGTTTGATTCCACGAACATTTATGGAACACGTATTTAAGGCACTCTGGTGGGTAATGAGGGGATTTACATTTCTTCAATTATTCTTATCAAGCCATTTTGATTCTGTAGTCAGATAAGTTGTTTCTTCCTAAGGGAGGAAGTTTTCCTAAGGGAAAGAAACAATTTATCTATCAAAATGGCAGCGAGGAGAAAAAAAAGTTATACCCTAAGCAAATAGCACATACGTGAGTTAACATGAAGGGTTTGGCAGATTAGAGCAGGAAATGCTGCTGTTCCAAGTTGCCATTGTGCTGGTTGTGCTAAGTGAACTCCATGGTGATAACTCTTGAAGTCACTCCCACAATGACCCACAGCAAAAAAAGAAAATCTTTCTATTCTGTAGCATCTAACTCATGAAATTGGAATTTGATTACTTTATTTGTAGCTCTCCTTATTTGCCAGGAAAGAGTCAGCCATGTTCTTTTGGGCTGTTCACATATGACTAAATCACCTGTTTTCTAGCCCTCAGGAAAAGTACCCTTTTGCTTCCTAGAACCCTGGCCCAATAATGCATTTTCTTCACAATATGGTATCTCTTTCAGGAAGAAAAACCCTATTTGATTTGCTGAATGAAATGGCTTGGTTGCCTGTTGCATCTTGGCATGCAGAGGCATATATTATAATATTAAATTATCCAGCCTCCTGAAATTTAGCCACTGTGCCTGCCTAGCCCAATTTGAGTCCACTCCTGTTAGCGTGATTTTGTTACACTTAGTGTACTCATTACTGCAGTTGTGGAAAGAAGGCTGGGTAAAGGTGCTGTTTGGTGAAGAAAGAACCAAAGACTATACACAACAGATTTTCAACTCTGTTTGTTCTAAAATATATGAGCATGATATCATTTTAGAGGCACAATATGTCGTTTTCAATGGACAATCCCTACATCCTGTGGCTAGGGCTCACTCTCTTTGTAAATGGATGCCCTTTACAGAATCTGAAATCTGATGTCACAAATGACACTGGAGGATTTCTTGCCTGTTGTAGGATTCTGCAACCTGGTTCTATCTTCTTCATGGGTTATTTTGATGTCTGGAAATTCTCTAGAAGACAAAATTCCACCATATAGAGGGGACTCTCTGGGACTGGATAACAACTTTTTTTTTTTTTGGCTGCATTTTGCTTGTTACTTGTGATGCTACTTTTCTGATGCTTGAATGTCATGTTAGGTCTCTGAAGGGTGTTTGACATCAGTGCCACACAATTTGAGGCCAAATCTGGCAAAGTCAAAATAGGCAAAAAATTAGAGTTATGATCTTGGTAATTTAGGCAGCAGAAAAATTGCTTTAACCTTTTAAATAAACACTTGGTTTCAAGGGTACATGATTATTTTTGGTTAGTTGTGTACATTACTTTTTGTCTCTTTGGCTTAAGAATTTCCATTTTAGAGGAGGGGGTGGAGCAAGATGGCCGAATAGAAACCTCCAGCGATCGTCCCTCTGTGTGAACACCAAATTCAACAACTATCCATGCAGGCAAGCACTTTTAGAAAAACCAAAAACAAGGTCAGTGATCATACTACCTGGTTTTAACATTATATCAAGGAAAGAGGCACTGAGGAGGTCAGAAAAGATCATCTGGCATTGCCTATACCAACCCCTCCCCCATCTCCCTGGAGGTGCCATGCCAGCATATGGAGTGGAGAGAGAATCTGTGTACCTGGGAGAGGGGGAGTGAAGTGACTGTGGGACTTTGCATTGAAACTCAGGGCCACACTGGCACAGGGTAAAAAAAGCACAGGGCAGAATTATGCTGGTGCCCACAGAGGGAGCATTTAGACCAGCCTGGCCAGAGGGAAATCCTTTGCCCCAAAACTTGAGTTCTGGCTAGCCCCACCACTGGCTGACAAAAAGCAGTCTGGGGCATGGGATAAATTCATAAGGTAGTTGAGCCACAAAGGCTGCAGTCCTTGGGCAATCCTTGTAGCTGTGCTGGCTTGGAGCCAGTGGACTTAGGGTGCCTGTGACCCAATGAGATGCCTGCTGGGGCAGCCAAGCCAGTGCCTATGTTACCCTTCCCCCAATTTCTGGCAGTGCAGCTCAGAGAGAGTCTTCTTCCATTGGGGAAAAGGAAAGGGAAGAATTCAGAGGATTTTGTTTTGCAACTTGGGTACCAGCTCAGTCACAGTAAAATAAAGTACCAAGACGACTTCTGAATCCCCTGAGTCCAGGCCTTAATTCCTTGATGGCATTTCTAGACCTACCCTGGACCAGAATGAAACATGCCGCCCTGAGGGGAAGGACCTAGTCCTGGTAGGGTTCATCACCTACTAAATAAAAGCCCTTGGGTTTTCAATGAATATCAAAGGTAGCTAGGCAACAGTCACCACAGGCTTTGGGTTAGAATGGCTGGCTGAAGGTGTGACATGCCTGGTGCAGTCCTAGCTATGGTGGCCACCAAGGAGTACCCACATCACTCCTCCCCAAACTCCAGCAGCCAAGCAATGAGAGTGAGGGAAGAGAGTGAGAGAATTTACCTGGTAATCCAGGGACTTCTCCTGTATCTTACATATGTCCACAAAGGTGGTACCACAGGAGTCTGCAGGACTCACAGCATTACTCAGCTTGGGGCAACCCAAGTGCTGATATGGCTGCAGTGACCAAAGACAGATCACAACACTCAATTCTCTTTGAGTATTTGCAAAGCCTTCTCAAGGAGGACAGGTGCAAACAAGCCCAGACTAGGAAGGTTAAAACAAACACCTAACTTTTCAATGCCTAGACATTGACAAATATCCATAAGCATCAAGGACACCCAGGAAAACATGATGTCACCAAATGAACTAAATAAGGTACCAGTGACCAATCACACAATGATGGAAATATATGACCTTTCAGGCAAAGAATTCAAAATAACTATCCTGAAGAAGCTCAATGAACTTCAAGACAACATACAGAAGGAATTCAGAAGCCTATAAGAGAAATTCAATAAAGAGATTGAAATAATAATAAAAAAATCAGGCAGAAATTCTGGAGCTGAAAAATTCAATTGAGAAACTGAGAAATATATCGGAGTCTTTCAACAGCAGAATTGACCAAGCAGAGGAAAGAATTAGTGAGCCTGAAGATAGGCTATTTGAAAATACACAGTTAGAAGAGAAAAAAAGAAAAAAGAGTAAAAAAGAATGAAACATGCCTGCAAGATCTGGAAAATAGCCTCAAAAAGGCAAATCTAAGAGTGATTTGCCTTAAAGAGGAGATAGAGAGGGAGATTGGGCTAGAAAGTTTATTCAAAGAAATAATAACAGAGAACTTCCCAAACTTAGAGAAAGATATGAATATTCAGATACAAGAAGGTCATAGAACACCAATCAGATTTAAACCAAATAAGACAACCTCAAGGCATTTAATATTCAAGCTCCCAAAGTCACAGATAAAGAAAAGGTCCTAAGGGAAGCAAGAAAAATGAAAAAATAAAAAACCCACAAAAAACAAAAAAACAAAAAACAAAAAACAAAAAAACATCTGAAGGAGCTCCAATATATCTGGAAGCAGACTTCTCAGTGGAAATCTTACAGGTCAGGAGAGAGTGGCATGACATAGTCAAAGTGCTGAAGGAAAAATAAATCATTAACCCTAGAATATTATATCATGCAAAAATATCCCTCAAACATGAAGGAGAAATAAAGACTTTCCCAGACAAACAAAAGCTGAGGTATTTCATAAACACAAGCTTTGTCCTACAAGAAATGCTAAAAGGAGTTCTTCAATCTGAAAGAAAAGGACATTAATGAACGATAAGAAATCATCTGAAGGTGTACAACTCACTGGTAATAGTAACTACACAAATACAGAATACTTTATTGCTATAATTGTGGTGTATAAACCACTCATATCTTGAGTAGGAAGACTAAAAGACAAACCTGTCAAAAATAACTACAACAAGTTTTTGAGAAGTAGGTAGTATAAAAAGATAGGGTGGAAATAACAAAAAGTTAAAAAGCAAAGGGAGGATATGGAGTTAAAGGGTAGAATTTCTGTTAGATTTATTTTTGATTGTTTATTTGTAAGCAGAGCTGTCATAGGTTTAAGATAATTGGTTATAAAATGTTTTTTGCAAGCTCATGGTAAGCTTAAATCAAAAAACCTGCAAAAGATATACAAAAAATGAAAAGCAAGAAGTTAAAACACACTGCCAGAGAAAATCACTTTTAACAAAGGAAGACAGGAAGGAAAAAAGAAAGAAAGAGAGGACCACAGAACAACTAGAAATCAAATAACAACATGGCAATAGTAAGTCCTTACCTATTAATAATAACATTGAATGTGAATGGACTAAATTAAACTCTCCAATCAAAAGACATAGAGTGGCTGAATGGACAAAAAAACAAGAGCCAACTCTATGTTGTCTGTAAGAAACCCACTTCACCTATAAAGACGCGCATAGACTGAAAATAAAGGGATAGAAAAAGATATTTCACACAAATCAAAACCAAAAGAGTATAGCTATATCTGATAGCTATACTTCTATCAGATAAAATAGATTTCAAGACAAAAACTGTAAAAAGAGATAAAGAAGGTCATTATATAATGATAAAGGGGTCAATTCAGCAAGAGGATATAGCAATTCTAAATATATGTACAACCAACACTGGAGCATCCAGATATATAAAGCAAATATTATCATAGCTAAAGAGAGAGATAGACCCCAATACAATAATCACTGGACACCTAAAACACTCCACTTTCAGCATTGGACAGATCAGACAGACAGAAAATCAACAAAGAAACATTGGACTTAATCTGCACCATAGACCAAATGGACCTAATAGATATTTACAGAACATTTCATCCAACAGGTGTAGAATACACATTCTTCTCCCCTGCTCATGAATCACTCTCAAGGATAGACCATATGTTAGGACACAAGATAAGTTTTAAAAAATTCAAAAACATTGAAATCATACCAAGTATTTTCTCTGACCACAATGGAATAAAACTAGAAATCCACAACAAGAGGAACATTGGAAAATATACAAACACATAGGAATTAAATAATATGCTCCTGAATGACCAATGGGTTAATGAAGAGATTAAGAAGGAAATTTAAAAAATCTTGAAACAAATGAAAAGGAAAACACAACATATCAAAACCTATGGGCTACAGCTAAAGCAGTAATAACAGGAAAGTTAATAGCAATGTGCTTACATCAAAAAAGTAGAAAAGCTTCAAATAAACAACCTAATAATACATCTCAAAGAACTAGAAAAACAAGAGCAAACCAAACCCCAGATTAGTAGAAGAAGAAAAATATAATAAAGATCAGAGCAAAAATAAATGAAATTGAAACAAAAAACCCCCAAAGATCAATGAAATAAAAAGTTGGTTTTTTAAAAAGATAAACAAAATTGACACACCTTTACCTAGACTAAGAAAAAAGACACAAGACCCAAATAAGTAAAATCAGAGATGAAAAAGGAGATGTTACAACTGATACTGCAGAAAACCAAAGGATCATTAGAGACTACTGTGAACAACTATATATGCCAACAAATTGGAAAGCCTAGAAGAAATGGATAGATTCCTAAGCACATAAACTTACCGAAATTGAACCAAGAAGAAATCCAAAATCTGAATAAACCAATAACAAGTAATGAGATAGAAGCAGTAATAAAAATTCTCCCCTCAAAGATAAGCCCAGGACCTGATGGCTTCGCTGCTGAATTCTACCAAGCATTCAAAGAAAAAACAATACCAGTCTTCCTTAAACTATTCCAAAAGATCAAGGAGGAGGGAATACTCCCAAACTTGTTCTATAAGGCCTAATAGCCATGATACCATGATACCAAAACCAAAGGAAGACACAACAACAACAAAAAAGAAAACTATAGGCCAATATCTCTGATGAATATAGATACAAAAATCCTCAACAAAATACTAGCAACCTGAATTCAACAACACTTTAAAAAGATTATTCTTCATGATTAAGGGGGATTCATCTCAGGGATGCAAGGATAGTTCACACAAATCAATGAATGTGATACATCATGTCAACAGAACAAATGACAAAAACCATAGGATTATTTCAATTGATGCTAAAAAAGCATTTGATAAAATTCAACATCTGTTCATGATAAAAATCTCTCAAAAACTGAGTATAGAAGAACTTTACCTCAGCATGATAAAAACTATATATGTCAGACCCACAGCTAGTATAATACTGAATGGGGAAAAACTGAAAGCCTTTCCTCTAAGATCTGGAACAAGAAAGATGCCCATTTTCACCACTGTTATTCAGAACAGTACTGGAAGTTAAAGCTAGAGAGATCAGACAAGAGAAAGAAAAAAGGGCATCCAAATTGGAAAGGAAGAAGTCAAAATACCCTTGTTTGCAGATAATAAGATCTTATATCTAGAGAAACCTAAAGACTCCACAAAAAATAACTGTTAGAACTGATAAACAAATTCAGTAATGTTGCAGGATACAAAATTAACATACAAAAATCAGTAGCATTTCTATATGCCGACAGTAAACAATCTGAAAAAGAAACTAAGAATGTAATCCCATTTACAATAGCTACAAATAAAATAAAATACCTAGGAATAAACTTAACCAAAGAAGTGAAAGATTTCTATAATCAAAACTATAAAACATTGATGAAAGAAGTTGAAGAGTACACAAAAAAATGGAAAGATATTCTATGCTCATGGATTATAAGAATCAATATTGTCAAAATGTTCATACTACCCAAAGCAATCTATAGATTCAATGCAATTCCCATCAAAATATCAATGACATTCTTCACAGAAATAGAAAAAATAATCCTAAAATTTATATGGAACCACAAAAGACCCAGAATAGCCAAAGCCATCCTGAGCAAAAAGAACAAAACTAGAGGAATCACATTACCTGACTTCAAATTATACTACAGAGCTGTAGTAACCAAAGCAGCATGGTACTGCCATAAAAACAGACACATAGACCAATGGAACAGAAGAAAATCCAGAAATAAATCCACACATCTGTAGTGAACTTATCTTTGACAAAGCTGCCAAGAACAACAGACAGTACAGAAAGGACAGTCTCTTCAATAAATGGTGCTGTGAAAACTCAATATCCATATGCAGAAGAATGAAACTAGACCCTTATCTTTTACCATATACAAAAATAAAATCACAATGGGTTAAAGACTTACATCTAAGACTTGAAATTAAAAAAATATTGGGGAAATCCTTCAGGACATTGGTCTGGGCAAGGACTTTTTGAGTAATACCCCCAAAGCACAGGCAACCAAAGCAAAATTGGACAAAAGGAATCAAATCAAACTAAAAACCCACCATGGAGAAAATATTTGCAAACTACCCATCTGACAAGGGATTAATAACTAGAATATATAAGGAGCTCTAACAACTCAACAGGAAAAAATCAAATAATCCTTTTAAAAAATGGGCAAAATATCTGAATAGACATTTCTCAAAAGACATACAATTGGCCAACAGGCATATGAAAAAATGCTCAAAATCATTAGTCATCAGAGAAATGCAAATCAAAACTGTAATGAGATATCATCTCACCCCAGTTAAAATAGCTTTTATCAAAGACAGGCAGTAACAAATGCTGGTGAGGATGTGGAGAAAGAGGAACCCTTGTACACTGTTGGTGGGAATGTAAATTAGTGCAATCACTATGGAGAACAGTGTGGAGTTTCCTCAAGAAAATAAAAATAGAACTACTATATGATCCAGCTATCCCACTGCTGTGTATATATCCAAAGGATGGGAATTCTGTATATTGAAAAGATATCTGCACTTCCATGTTTATTGCAGCACTATTCACGATAGCCAAGATTTGGAATCAACCTAAGTGTCCATCAGTGGATGAATGGATAAAGAAATTGTGGTACATACACACAATGGAATATTATTTAGTCATAAAAAAGAATGAAATCCTGCCATTTGCAACAACATGGATGGAACTTATGTTAAGTGAAATAAACCAAGCACAGAAAGACAAATCTCACATGTTCTCCCTCATATGTGGGAGATAAATATTAAAAACTATTGATCTCATAGAGACAGAGATTAGAATGATGGTTACCAGAGGCTGGGAAGTGTAGCTGGGTGGGGGGGGGGGATAAACTGGGGATGGTTAGTGAGTGCAAAAATATAGTTAGTTAAATAGAGTGAACAATATTTGATAGCACAACAAAGTGACTATAATCAACAATAAGTTAGGGTGTACATTAAAATAACTAGAAGAGTGGAATTGGAATGTTCCTAATACAAAGAAATGATAAATGCCTAAGGTGATGGATACCCCAATTACCCCGATTTGATTAATTCACATTGTATGCCTGTATCAAAGCATTACACGTACCTTATAAAGATATACAACTATTATTTACTCATAAGAATTAAAAATAAAAAAAATAAAAAAAGAATCTTTTAGGCGATGACCTGCCTTCATTCTGACTTTCTGGCATTGTGTTTATGCCTAGAAACTCCTGATGGAATAAAATCCTAAGGCATAGCGTGAAATGAGGTGTTAGAGATTGTGGGCTGGAATAGTGGACTGAGTAATATGTAATCTGAATTCAGAGTATCTGTTTATCTCCAAGTGAAAACAGATCTACTCAGCATATGCGTGAATTCAGTTTTTAGTACCTTAATGGATTTAACGTGACCTTTAATAAGAAATTTTTGCTTGGAGCTTTGGTTTTTTCACTCATGATGCTGATATACTCTGGGCTATTACATGAATATTCTGAGCATTAGTTCTTAAGGGATATTTTACCTATCCTGCATTCACAATTTGTATTATAGCTGAGAGCTAGATATGGCCAAGAGTTTGATAAGTAAACCAAATTAAGTAATAGACCTTGCACTTTTCATAGGAACATCTTTCAGATTCTCCTGCAAGGGCTGTACACCACCGCTTATAAAAAGATGGCTTCTGTTTTCTAAGCTATGGTCCATTAGAAGGTGCAGATTCTGGTTGGTAAAGGAGCTCCTGCATCCAGACATGTTGGCCATAAGGAGATTTCTAACAAGAGAGGCATGCAATGTTAGAACTGTAGGGGAGGAAACGGACAAGAATAAGATAAAAAGTAAATATGAATTTGAGAAGGATGTGTCTGGCCTGACTTGGATTTCCCACATGTCTTGAGGGCATTACTCCATTCTGGCATGTAGGGTACAGAAATTGATATTCATCATGATAGTCCTGAATCTACCAAAAAGATGTCAAATTATGTTTATAGCTTTTGACTTAGAACATGAAATCCATTTTTGAAACCATTACTTGTCAACCAAATAAATTAAATAAGTAAAAATTAAAACCTTTTGATACACAAAAGGTTATACTCTATATTATTTGGAAAATTTGGCACTCTGAACAACTCTTTCTCCTTAAGGAGGAGATTGGAAGCTTTGGCTGTAGTGGTATTTGATCTATAGATGTGTAGATCCAGTGGAATAGAAGCTTTGAGTTTGTCACCCACTCCTAGCTCTAGCCCAGACCTGTGCCAATGGAGAAAGAAGACTGCTTTAGGGTCACACCAGAAACAAAGAATAGGAGTTTTCCATAAATTCACAAACAGTGCAACAAAAACCAAACTCCTCCTTCCCCAATTCCCTTTCTCATTTGATTAGCTAGAATTTAATTTTCTGTAAAAGTTAAGAAAAATTATTAGATTTTACTTTCAACTTTGTCAAAGACATTTACTTAAAGTTAAAACAGCTACATCTTTAAGAGTATAAAGTGGGTAGAAAATATTAATAGCAAAAACAATTGAAAGAATGTAAATTTGAAATAATTTAAAGTTTTTTTAAATTAAAGGATTGGTTTTAATAATTAGGGAGGATTAGAAGCATGGGAAGTTTCAGAATTAAAAAAAAATCCAAGTTTTCAATTTAGCTAGTGGGAAAGAAACATAATAGCCAGAAGTTCTTGACTAAGGAACTTCTTCCTTCATCTGGGGCTTATTCTCTTTGACCAGAGCTGCAGTGTGGCGGGGAATGGGAGCAGCCAGAGTCAGACAGGGTCCAGTCCCACCAGCCATGAAGAGTGATGGACTGGAAGATATTGTGATTTATTCTCTTATCTGTTTGGAATGAAAAGTGGACTGATTGTAAAACATTTTATTTAAAAATAAAACTTGTAAGAAATGGTGAATATTCTAATTTTGTCAAGTATGTGCTATAATTTCTTTCCAAGTAAAAGAGGGATATTTCATGTCCCTAAAAGAGTGATATTTGCCATCTGGGGCCTCAGGACTTCTAGCTCTCTCCTCTGCTTTCCACATTGATCTGTTCCCCAATGAGTTAGCTGCTGCCTTCATGCTCTGTCTTTACTTTTTGTGATTAAATGCATCCTCAGGAAAGGAACTGGGAATTATTTATGCAAAAGGCTAAAACTAAAGAAATGAACAGAAATTCAGTCAGCGGCAAGGAGGTGAAATGCCATGGGACTTCCTAACTCCCTCGTCTTCACTTTATATGATATAGATTCCTGAAGACCAGGGGTTTCCAAAGTAGGGGAGGAGGGTGTGAGCATCCCAGGGGGTGCTCAACATAATTCATATTAGAATACACACACACTCTCTCTCTCCTATTTTACATTTACATTTCTGGGTATGGTTTTATAATACACATAATATGTTAACATTTTATATATGTATATTATATATAAACATATATGGGGTCATATTTAACAGTTGTTTTTCCTGATCATATCATTTCAAATATTTTAGTTATTATTTATCTAGATGATCATCTATGCATTTGCCCATGAAGATATCCTTGTTTTCCAATTCCTTGGTGTAGTACTTACTTGATGGAAGTACTCTTTATAATTTCTCCTTGTGGTGTCTCTATTCTCACACTCTGTCATGGTCACATGTGTTCTATGTCATACAGGGAGTAGTCTGCAAGGGGTCCTTAGTTGAGGTCTGGAATTTTTGGCCTCTGGAGAGTTCCTTTCTTTGTTTTTACATCTAAGTTATGCCTTTAAGAGGCTGTTAGTTACATTTCATCCAGTATTTCCAGGAGGTTTAAAAAAAAATATATCATGTATACCATAATGCCATCAAGAGGATATATTATATTTCAATCAGGGTAAATGCCTTCTCATTACTCTTTTATTGTTTTAATGTACAGCTGAATGAATTCCTCCTTTTTAGTCTTCCTTTTTTTCTGAATTCATAACTATTATTGTCTACTTATTCTTCCAGGAAAATTTAGTATTAATTTTGTCAAGTTGAAAAAGAAATTGCCATTGAGAATTTCATTATAATTACCACATACATTCAGGAGATGTCCTCCAGCCATTTCCTCTTACTCCCAGCCAGAGAGCTACTCTGTCTCACATAACTGAAAATTTCAGAACCATCATTTCCTCCAGTTTTGGCATATGTATGTATAAGATGAAGCTATTATGAACATTTTCAAATGGACAGAAAAGTTGAATAAATTTGAGGGTGAACATCCGTGTACACACTTCTTGTCTCTAACATTCCTTAGAGAATACTTGCTTTATTTCATATCTATCAATTGCTGTCAACCCATCAATCCATAGCTTTTTTTTTTTGATGCATTTCGTGGTAAATTACAGATATCAGTATACTTCCCTATAAAAACATCAGCACACATTTCATTAACCAGAATTCAGTATTTGTTTATGGCTTTTATTCTTTGAATTAAAATTTAGATATAATTAAATTCAAAAATCCTAAGTGTACATTTACTGAGTTTTGAAAATTGCATATATATATTAACCTCTATCAAAATATCAAACATTACCATCACTCCATGAATTTCCCTCATACTAAGGGGAGCTGTTTTTATATGTCTGCTTTGCAGAGTTGTAGTACACCAAGTGACTCTGTTGATAAGGGATGCTTTTGGCTGTAAGTAACAGAAAACCTGACGTATGGAGAATATCAAGTAAAGCTAAATTTTTTCATAACAAGAAATCTGAGGGGAAGCAGCTGTTGGTATTAATTCAGTGACATATGATGTCAAGGATGATTTCTCTGGAATTCACCTGATTTTCTCTCTAAGTCTCAAGTACCTGCTATAACTTCATTATTTACATTATTTACTTCATTATTATTTATTGCATCATTCAACAATATTTACTTATTTATTAAATAATTATTTATGTATGTTCCAGTTGCTGTTCTAATGCTTGGGATAGAGCCACAAACAAAAAATACTGTCTCCAAGGAGCAAGAAAAAAAAGACAAAATCTAGATCTGACTGTTCATTTAATCACGAAGGCAAAAGCTTTCTCAGAACACCTTTCATCCCTCTGGCAGAGTTCTTCTTTTTTTCCGTTGGATGGAAGGAAAAAATGAATATTTATGTTTTCTAACCTTTATTTAGAATAACTGTGAAGTCAGCCAATCAACATTGTCTATCACAGGAATGTTTGGAACTTGGTTATGGTCTACTCAGTCTTCTTGCAACAATAAATTGCATCCGTATTTATGCTAGCATTCAGATGTCTGTTATTCCTTAATTTTCTAAAGTTATGGGCTCTATACTCAACTTCTCCCTAATGCTGATGGTGAGAAAGTTGTCATGGACCCTCAGTTACTGGCATGTGGCCTTGCGTAGGAAAAGAGCCCTGAATTGGGAGTCAAGATATGTGGTTTCTAAGTCTGTCTCTGGCTCAGTTAGTGTGACAATGTAGGTGAGTTACATCATGTCTCAGTTTCCTTAGATGTGAAATGAGTGGCTTTCCTGCTTCAACTTTGGAGTCACATGAAGCAACTCTTGAAGTATAGTCAATAGGTGAATCACCTCTCTATTGTAGTAATGCAGACACTGTTAAGGGCATTCCATTTGCAAAGAGAGGGCCTCAGCCACACACACACAGGATGAAGAGATTTCCCATTAAAAATTATGCATTTTAGCTTTAGAATGACAATGTACTATTACTTTTTTTTTTGAGAACAAAGTACTTGTAAAAATGATTTGCATACTCTTTGGCCTTTCTCTATCTGAAACTCATTGTTACCTTCTCCCCTTCCACAGCAGGCAGAATAACGACCCTCCTAAAATTTTCACGTTCTGGTCTCTGGACCTTGTGAATATGCCATGTTACATGGCAAGGGGGAAATTAAGGTTATAGATGGAATTAAGATTGCTAAATCAGCTAACTTTGAGACGGGCAGATTATTTGAGATGGGTCCTTAAAAGTAAAAGAGGGAGGCGGGGGAGTCAGTGTCTGAGTGATATGAGGTGAGAAAGACTTGATTGGTCATTGCTGGCTTTGGAGATGAAGAAAGGGGCCACAAACCATGAAATGCAGGCAGCTTGTGGAAGCTGGAAGAGGTAAGCAGTGACTCCCCTCTAGAGCCTCTAGAAGGAACTCAGCTACCCTGACACCCTGATTTTAGCCCAGTGAGACCAATTTCAGATTTCTTACCTCCAGAACCATAAGATAATAAATTTGTGTTGTTTTAAGCCACTAAATGTGTGGTAATTTGTTAAAGCAGAAGTAGGGAACTAATACACTTTCCCACATTACCATGACAGATAAACTAAGTATAATAAGCCAAGGGGAAGTTGGCACAAGTGGGATCACATAGGCCAGGCAAACATGACAGCTGCATTTCACCAGGCTAGGCAATTTACTATTAGAATATATGTCTTTTTACATCAAGATGCAAAGGGAAGTCAAGCCATCACTTCTTTTTGTAAGTGTAGAAAATAGGTGATTTAGACACACATGACTGTCCTGAAGAACTCAGCTGACTCTTCTGTGACTGAGGAGAGCCACAAATAAAGTAATAAGATCCCAAGTGGGTGAAATCGGGATGGAAACGTGGCCTCTTTCTGTCTTGGGTGGTTGTGGGAAATATTTCAAACTGAGTTCACACACCATGGAAGGACAAGAAATGGAGACTTGGAATCACAATATTTTCATTTTCTAGTCTTCCTACCTCATCATGTATGCTGTTATATTCCTGCTTTTTGCTTTGGGTAATTCCTCTCCTTGTTTATGCAATCTTGAGAAATAAATATTTCCTTACAACAAGTTTTCTTTTAGGCTGATGAATATTTGTTTTGATAAGAATAATTGAAGACATGGGAAACCCTTCATTACATTGCACAGTGCCTTAAATAGAGTACACATTCCATAAATATTTGTTGAATTGAACTATGTTTAATCAACATCTGTTTAAGGCAAATCAGTGGAAAAATTATTCATTGGTGTCCAAGCTACTTGTTTTGTTTGTCTTTGAATGAGAGAGACTCATGCTGTAGCCTAAGGAAGAAATTATGTTCAAGAATAATATCTTGTAAGTCTTACCTTATAGAAAAAAAAATCTCTGAAAAGAGGAAATTATTCAAATAAACATAACATTTCCAAATATTAAAACAAAGGATAAATTATAACATATATTTGGGTTTATACAGTCATTCTTTCCCTTTTGTTGAGTTTGAGGATATGAAATATAGGGTTAGGCTGCGTGATTATAGTGGTGTTCTGAAGCCAGCTCACACCACTGGAGAGAGTTAATTATACACATCTCTTCCCATATCTGTGTTCAGTGATGTCACACTGGTAACTTGCAATTGGTTATGGTGGGAGTATTTACACAATGGAATTGAGAAAATGCTATAAATCAAGTTTTTTTCCCCCTTTGGAGAGTGGTTGTGCAACATTTACCAGCATAAGACTGGTAATAGACCATACCAAAATAGACCATATGCTTGGCTAAAAAGTGGACCAAAGAGGGTTAATTTTTTTGGCAGAAGGGTGAGTATGGCAAATAATTTTGATCTAATAAATGGCTGTTTGCTAGGGCTCACATTCTCTCTTAGTCCTAGGATGTAGTCTTTGAAAGGACGGCTTTGCTAGTAAATCATCTAACATAAAAACATCACTGCACACAATGGTGTGCTGGCTCCCATTGCTTGCTTCTTGCTTGACCACCTGTGGCTTAACTTGTTTTTTTTAAGAGCTTGTTTTGCAGAACCAGAATAGTACTGAACAAGCAGAAAAGGGCATATATCCCCTCAGCATCTGCTAGACCACATTCCAAAAAGTCAGATAAAACCAGCCCAATAGAAAACAACTACTTCGGAAAACAACCACTTTCTGTTATCATTTTGAAACAACAAATCCTCTGGAAAACAACTGCCTTTTGTTACCATTTTGCAACTACAACTGCTCTGCTCCTTCTAACTCCAAAAAAAGCCGAAGCCACTCATCCTCAGGGTGGCATTCCTTCTTCCTTTCATGCTGTGCCCTTTCTGCCCTTGGAGAGTAAAATAAACTTCTTGCTTCAAAATCTATCCTAGTCTTTGAGTCAAGAATTCTTTCTCAGTCCCTGGTATGAGCCCTCTAACAGTTCTCTTACCTCAGATGTGACTGTTGGGGTACACATAAATCCTAGCCCTTCTAACTTGGCTGGGACCTGGAACTTCAACCCCTGTCCTTCCAGCACTGGGAGGCTGCTTACCTCTGTGCTTAACTTTTTAGTTTCCTAGCTGCTGTTTTATGCTGAGCTTTCTGTAGTATAATCCTGTGCACATACAGTTTATCTGTCAGCTGTCTACAAAAAGGGAATTTGTTTGCAGATTTTGAGGCTCTTTCTTCTGTGGTCCCCTGCTCTTTGAGACTTTGCCCTTCTGTTTTAGGTTTTATTCTCTTTGTCTTCCCAGACTTGCACCTGTGCCTCACTAGCCCAACAAGACCACTGCTTTTGCTTGGGATCCATTCATTTATCAGCTCTGTAAATTGGGGAATTTTTTTAGGAGAAAAGTCAAGGTGATTTCAGAGTTCATTTCTTGTGTTTCTCTTTTTTGAAAGAAATCATAGTCCCCTAAATACTACCTTCATTGACTGCTGTATAATGCCTTAAAGTAATTTTTTAATATGCGGTCCAACTTTCATAATTGCATTCAGTAGGAGGGTTAGTCCAATACAATCTACATTGTCACAGCTAGAACTAGAAATCTGAAGGAAAACTTTTAAGTCTAGAAACATTATCATGACTTCAACAAACTCATTTGAAAAGCCATTCAGTGTTTGATAATCATAGTTGAGAGTAGTTCTCATTCAGAAAAATTTCAGTTTTGGCTACAAACTCAAAAATTAGCAATAAAACATTACCACGCCTAAGTCATAGAACTGCCGTATGGTATGAGAAGTGAAGATATGTGTGTTTTGTCTATTATGACACACAACTGACCTATTATCATATAATTTTCATGGGCCACAAAATATTATTCTCTGGCTTTTTAAAACCATTTAGAAATTGAAAAATCGTTCCTAGCTCATGGGCCATGGTTTTCCAACTCCTGGTACATACTAAAAATTTTAAACATTCATTTTGAAACTCAGAAGCCAAGAATTGAGTCCTTTCTCTGAGTTTGTCCTGTTTCTGGATGCCAAACTTCCTAAGTTTTATTCTTTATTTCTCACTTAGAAGGTCTGTGATCTTGGACAAGTTACTTAACTTCTCTGTGCTTTAACTCCCTCACTGGTAAATTGGAGATAATATTAGTATTTATGGCTTAGGGTTGTTGTGGTGATTAAATGATTTATTACAGATAAAGTAATGAATGTAGTTCCCCTGGCTACCTCAAGAAATGAATGCTAGGAAGCCAAAGGAAAAACTGTAGAATCTAGAAACAATCTATCAATTAATATTTTGTAAATATTATCACATGTAGTTATCCCATGTAGTTGTTCTTTTTCAATGTAGGCATTGATAGCTATAAATTTCTCTCTAAGTACTGTTTTAGTTGCATCCCATAAGTTTTGGTATGTTGTGTTTTTTATTTTATTCACCTCAAAATGTTTTCTAATTTCTCTTGTGATTTCTTCTTTCACCCATTGGTAGATTAGGAATGTGTTGTCTAATTTGCATATATAATACTTGTGAATTTCCCAAGTTTTTGTCTGTTAATAATTTCTATTTAATTCCATTTTGGTCAGAAAATATATTTCGTATGATTTTAATCCTTTTAAATTTAATTAGGCTTGTTTTATCCTGGACAATGTTCCCTGTGCTCTTGAAAAGAATGTTGGATAGAACATTCTGTAGATGTCTATTAGATCTAATTTGTTTATGGTGTTGTTCAAATATTTGATAGCCTTGTTGATCCTCTGTCCAGTTGTTCTATCCATTATTGAAAGTGGGATATTGAAGTCTCAAACTATTACTTTTGAGATATCGTTTTTTTCCCCCTGTAATTCTGTCAGTTTTGCTACATGTATTTTGGGTTTCAGTTGTAAGGTGCATTTGTACTTACAACTGTTATGCTTTACTAATGTATTAACCATTTTATCATTATAAAATGTCTTTTTTTGTCTCTATTAACAATATTTGTCTTAAAGTATATTTCATTTGATATTAGTATAACCAGACACTCTAGCTCTCTTTTGGCTCTTGTTTGTATGGTAATTGTTTCCCATCTTTTTCCTTTCAACCTTTTTTGTTGTTGAGTCTAAACTGTGTCTTAAATAGTTAGATCATGTTTTTTTTCTTTTTTAATCTATATGCCAATCTTTGCCTTTTGACTGGAGTGTGTAATAATTTCCTACAGCTGCTGTAATAAATGACCACAAATTGGTGGCTTAAAACAACAAAAATTTATTCTATCACAGTTCTGGAGGCCAGAAATCTGAAATCCAGGAAGGCCACGCTCCCTCTGGCTCTAGAGGAAAACAACTTCTCTGTCTCTTCCAGCTGGTGACTGTCAGTATTCCTTGACTTGTGGCCATGCCATTCCAATCTCTGACTGGACCTCTTATGAAGGGCACGTTGTCTCCTCTTCTGTCTGTGTATTTTCCTCTTTTGTCACTTTTTAGGAACACTTATCATTGGAATTAGGGCTTACCTGGGTGATGCCAGATGATCTCGCCTCAAGATTCTTAACTTCATTACATTTGCAAAGACCCTGTTTCCAAATAAAGTAACATACACAGGTTCTGGGAATTAGGACCTGGGCATAACTTTTTTGGGGCCACCATTCAACCCACTGCAGTTTGCCCTCTGTCTCCCAAAAAATCATGTAACATCTTACATGCAAAATACATTCATTCCATTCTAACATCCTCAAAAGTCTCAACCCATTATAGCATCAACTCTAAGTTCAAAATCTCATCTAAATATCATCAGTTTAAAACTTCCAAACCTCATCTTCTAAATTACCTTAATCAGGTATGGATAAGACTTTGGGTATAATCCATCCTGGGGCAAAATTCCCTTGTTATATCTTTTGCTATTTTTTTAGTTATTTACTTAGTGGTTGTCCTGGGGATTAAAATTAACATCTTAACTGAAAACAATCTCGTTTGCATTAGTACCAACTTAATTTCAATAATAAACAGCAAAATTTTGCTCAAATATAACTCCATTCCCTTCCCACTCCTCTGTGTGATTATTGTAAAAATAAAAATTATACCTTTACACATTGTAAGTCCCTAAACACAATTTTATAATTATTGCTTTATGCAATTGTTCTATAAATCAGATAGGAGAAAAAAAGTTATAATAATATATTTGTATTGTCTTATATTTACCTACCTAATTGCCTCTACCAGTGCTCTTTGTTTCTTTGTGACTCAAGTTTCTCTCCTGTGGTCTTTCATTTGAAGAAATCCCTTTAGTGTTTCTTGTAGGGAAGGTCTGATAGTGATGAATTCTCTCAGTTTTTGTTTATTTGGAAAGTCTTAATTTCTTCTTCATTTTTGAAGGGTAGTTTTTGTGGATGTAGAATTCTTGGTTGACTATCTTTTTCTTTCAGCATATTGATTATGTCAACCCACTGTCTTGATGCCTCCATGGTTTTTGATGAGAATTAGCTCTTAATATTATTGAGAATCCCTTGTATATCGTAAGTCTTTTTTTTTTTTGGTTACTTTCAAGATTTTTTCTTTGTTTTTGTCTTTAAGAGTTTAATTATGATGTGTCTAGGTGTAGATATCCTTGAGTTCATTCTACTGGGAGTATATTGAGCTTCTTGGATCATAGATTAATGTTTTTCATCAAATTTAGGAAGTTTTCAGCCATTATTTCTTCCCATATACTTTCTGCCCCTTTCTCTCTTTTCTCTCTGACAGTCCAATTAGGTATATATTGGTATGCTTGATGGCTTCCCAGAGATCTCTGAGGCTCCATTAATTTTCTTCATTCTTTCTTCTTTCTGTTCCTCAGACTGGATAATCTCAACTGTCACATTTTAAAGTTTGCTGATTCTGTCTTCTGCCAACTTAAATCTTCTGTTGAGCCCCTCTAGTAAATTTTTCAATTCAGTTATTTTATTTTTCATCTCCAAAATTTCTATTTGTTGTTTTTATAATTTCTAATTCTTTATTCATATTTGCTATTTATTCTGTGACACATTGTGTTGTCATTGTCTTTTAAATTCTTTTAAAAAATACATAAACTTTATTTTTTAAAGCAGGTCTAGGTTCACAACAAAATTGAACAAAAAGTACAGGGAATCCCCATATAACCCTTCTCTCTCCCCACATGTAGCCTCCTCCACCATCAACATCCCACACCAGAGTGGTTGTATTTTTTAGAATCAGTGAACCAACATTGATACATTATCACTCAGTCCATAGTTTAGGGTTCACTCATAGTGTTACATTGTACACATTTTGACAAATTTATAATGGTATGTAACCACCATTTTAGTATCATACAAAATAGTTCCACTGCCATAAAAATCCCCTTTGCTCTGCCAATGTATCCCTCCCACCCCCTAGAAAACTGGTAACCACTTATCCTTTTATGGTCTCCATAGTTTTGCCATTTCCAGAATGTCATTTCCAGTTGGAATTATATAGATACAGTCTTTTCAGATTAGCTTCTTTCACTTAGTAATATGCAATTAAGGTTACACCTTGTCTTATCATGACTTGATAGCTAATTTCTCTTTAGTGTTGAATAATATTTCATTGTCTGGATATACCATAGTTTATTTAACCATTGACCTTGGTTGGTTCCAAGTTTTAGAAATTACTAATAAAGCTGCTATAAACATCTGTGTGCAGGTTTTTGTATTGACATATTTTCAACTCATTTGGGTAAATACCAAGAGTGCAATTGCTTGATTGTATGGTAAGAGTATGTTTAGTTTATAAGAACTGCCAAACTGCCTTCCAAAGGGGCTGTACCATTTGCATTTCCATCAGCAATAGATGAGAGTTCCTGTTACTACATATCCTCGCCAGCATTTGTTGGTGTTTGTGTTTTGGATTTCCACCATTCCAATAAGTATGTAGTGGTATTTCATTGTTGCTTTGATTTGCAGTTCCTTAGTGATGTATGATGTTGAGCATCTTTGCATATGCCTATCTACCGTCTTTATATCTTCTTGGGAGAGATACCTGTCCAGATCTGTGGCCTATTTTTCAATCAGGTTGTTTATTTTCTTATTTCTAAAGTTTTTTTTTATATTGAGTATAGTAATCCTTTATCAGATATGTCTTTTGCAAATATTTTGTCTCAGTTTATGGCTTATCTTTTCATTCTCTTGATCCTTTAATTAATTTTAAAAATAAATTTTAGTGTGTATATTTAAGGTATAAAACATGATGTTATAAGGTGTGTGTGTATATATATATATATATATATACACACACATATAGTAAAATGGTTACTATAGTGAAAGAAATTAACATATCTAGCATATTCATTATCTCAAATATTACCAACCTTTTTTCCATGTGACAAGATCAGCTGTAATCTGCTCATTTAGCAAAAATCCTAAATATAATACACTATTATTAATTATAGTCCTCATGTTGCACATTAGATATTTTGACTTGTTCATCCTATGTATTTGCTACATTATATCCTGTAATTCTTTATACATGGTTTTCTTTAGTTCTTTGAACATATTTATAATAGAATAAGATTTTTTATAAGTTTGAAGAAAGTGCTTAATTTCAAATTAGAAGTGCTCATTGTGTTCTTGACCAAATTAAATGAAAAATAGAAATGCGTCTAGACATATTCTGGCAAAATTTTAAATTTATATGATACAGAAAACCTTTTTCAAGCTTCTAGGCATAAAAAATGGTTCTGTATTCCAAGGGACTCAAATAAAGTAATCTCCAATATTCCCTGCAATGCAGAACACTGGAAGATAATAAAGCACCTAACTAGAGAGATTTGAGGGAAAGCGTCTGTGCTTCAGGTGTTCTGTTCCTAGTGAAGATGTTATTCATATGAATAGACACATAGAAAGACATTCTAAAATATGCAAAGACTCAGATAATTTACTACTTACCCATCCTTGAAAAATGTACTTAAGCTTCTTGCTGCTCAAAGGCAATGCATCAGCATTACCTATGAGCTTGTTTGTAATGCAGAATCTCAAGTGCCACCACAGACTTACCAAAGTTAGTATCTGCTTTCTAACAAGATCTCCAGGTAATTCATATGCACATTAAGTTTGAGAAGCACAGTCCTTGCTGGTTAAAATTAAAAAATATAAAATGAAAAATGAAGAAGTATAACTATAAAAAGGCAATAGTATCCATTGATACAAGTTTAACACATAGACCTGTCCAAGTAATCTTTGTTCAATAAAAAAAATTCTTGAAACACATGATATATAACATAAAAATGTAATAAAACAATAACTTGTGTTTAAACCCCTAGGTTTTATTGACTAACACAGGGAGATAAGAATAATGTGGGAAATAAAGATTGTGCTAAATTCCTTGCCTTTATAAGGATGGTGTTGTTTCACAAAGGAAGTGGTGTGAAGTGCCTAAGACAAGGTGACACATGAACTTAGTAGCTGTGGAAATTAAAATGAATAAATTAAGCCACAGTTTAAAAAAAATTTAAGATAGGGCTGAAGAAGAAGGAGAAGTAATGATTTAATATTATTACTTTATGTTTCTATCGGTGATGTCTATTCTCTCTGGGCAAAATCATATTCTGATTTTTTAAAAAATGCAACAAAGTGGGAATTACAAAGATACTGAAAGACAGAGAATGGCCAATGAATTTTGTCAGTTTTTTCCCTATTGATTGCAAGGCAAAGTTATAGTGGATCATTTCCTGTCCTGCTTCCAGCCTCTTCCTGAAGGTGGGCTTCTCCCTGGGTTCAAACAGTCTTTGGGCAGTGGCTGGTGGGGGTTTTGCATGCAGTCTGCAGCCAGCTGCCAGCAACTGCAGTGACAACCAGTGAATAGACCAGTGAATGGTCTATTCTAGGAGTGGGGGCAGCAAAAGGTGGAAAGTGGGAAGAGCATGGCCTGATTCTTTTAACTGCTTTCTTCAGAGTAGATAGTATGAGCCCATGTTCTCAAATTCTTTTTGCCTTATTTCAGGTACAAATGAACAAATTTTATCTAATTTTGTTCTATTTTTTTCTCTTATTTAAAAATTGATGTTATTATAAAACACTTCACATTGGTAGGGAAGTATATATGCCAACATTATGAGCATCTATATATCTACCAATCAGATTTATTAAAACTTAAGATTTTACCATCTTCACTTCAGGTATTTTTTTAGAAGTTATACATTATAGTAAGAGTGTAGAATAGCTGTGTTAAATAAAGTTTATAGGCCATTGTTTTGGACTAGCTTCCTGCATTAGGCCCCAGCAGACTAGACCAAACCAGCGTGGAGACACTTGTGCTAAGTGCCACATAATCTGTTAGGCTGGAGCCAAGAGGAAAACACGTGAAGCCCAAAGATATAAAGAACTGTTTATTTGAGCATCTGGGTGCAGATGGGTGGAAGCTGAGAAAAGCATCCACCCCGAAATGGGGTCTAGCGAGTTTTTTATAGAGGGTTGGGAGGAGGGAGTAGAGTTGGGGGGAAATTAACAGTAATCACAGTATATAGCAAGTCCTTGAAGTCTGGGAGGAAGTTGTGCCATAGCAGGTAGGAGGTAGCCCTTGAGATGTCTTTGTTTTCAGTCACATCCCCCTTTTAGGCTTGCAAACCTTCCCTGTTTTGCCTGCCCAGCTGCCTTTTATCTCCCTTCCTCCCTCCCATCCCCTTTTCTGTTTTTGCAAACTTTCCCTCGGAGTAAAGACCACATGCCTAACATAAGCAAACTGAACTTTGAAATGGGCCTGTTTTCCAGAAAACAGGAGATTCCAGTCAACCTGAGTCAGTGTAATAAGAAAGTCCCCTATATTTTAATCCTATAAGGAAAGTAACTTTGGAACAACTAATCTACTCTTTGTTCTCTGTTTCTGCTTTGTTCAACCCTTTTCTGTCTCTAAAGCCAACCTCTGCTCAGCTCATTCGAGCATTCATTCTGTTTTATAGAATAAGGTGTTGCCTGATTCTAGAATTGCAAATAAAAGACAATTAGATCTTTAAACTAAATTTGTTATAATTTTGTCCTTTGACAGTTGAATACTCCTCCCTGACCCTGTTTCTCTGCCCCTGATACAGAAATAATCACCACCATGAATTTGGTGACTTTCATTTCAATGCTTTTTAAAAATACTTTTTGTACACTTTAAACTCCATAAATGTTTAGTATATTTTTGCAGATTTTGAAACTATATGTTACTATATTGTATGTCTTTCTGTGACTCATTTTTTCTTTCAACATTATGTTTCTAGGACTCTCCATGTTAATATGACCTCAATTTATTCATTTTAACCACTATAGTTTTCCATTGTTGAATATGACACAATATATCTAGTCCCCTGATAATAAACATTTAATTTGTTTCCAACTTTTGCTCTTACACACAATACTGCAAAGAACATTCTTATGCAGGTTTTCTTGTGTACGCATGCAAGGTTATTCAGAGAAATAGCGTGTAAGCTCAACATATTTAAGTTTACTAGATGTTACCAAATTGCTCTGATATCTATACCAATCTTCTCTCTCCTATGCCATGTATGAGTACTATTACCCCAAATCTTCAACACTTGGTATTATCTGACTTTAAAATACTTGCAATTTAGCGGGTGTAAAATTATATTTCATTGCTGTTTTAATTTGCATTTTCCTTGTACTGTAGTGGTTAAACACCTTTTCATAAGTTAATTAATTTATTTTTTTTATTATTCCAAAATATTATCTGGATACAAATGTTTTTGGTTACATGGACACTTTTGTTATGCTTGTGTCAAGGTTATAAGTGTGCCCACCACCCAGATAGTGTTTACTGTACCCATGAGATAGGTTTTTGACCATCCCCTCCTCCCACCTCCCCCTGCTTGATTTCCCTCCCCTCTGTGCTTGTGTATGCTCATAGGTTAGTTTCAATTTAATAGTGAGTGCATGCGGTGTTTGTTTTTCCATCCTTTAGATACTTCACTTAAGATAATGGTCCTCAGTTCCAACCAAATTGTTACAAAGGGCCTTAATTCATCTTTCTTCATGGCTGAGTAGTATTCTGCGGTATACATATACCACCTTTTGTTAATCCATTCATGAATGGATAGGCACTTGGGTTGTTTCCACATCTTTGCAATTGTGAATTATGTTGCAATAAATATTTGAGTGCAGGTGTCTTTTTGATAAAATGACTTCTTTTCTTTTGGGTAAATAGCCAGTGGTGGGATTGCTGGATCAAATGGTAGGCCTACTTTTAGTTCTTTGAGGTATCTACATACTGTTTTCCACAGAGGTTGTACTAATTTGCAGTCCCACCAACAGTGCTTAAGTGTTCCTTTCTCTCTGCATCCATGCCAACATCTATTCTTTTTGGACTTTTTAATAAAAGCTATCCTAACAGGGGTAGGGTGATATCTCATTATGATTTTAATTTGCATTTCCCTGATGATTAGTGACATTGAACATTTTTTCATATGTTTATTGCCCATTTGTCAATCTTCTTTGAAAAGCTTCTGTTCATGTCTTTTGTCAACTTTTTAATGGGGTTGTTCTTTTCTTGTTGATTTGCTTGAGTTCCTTGTAGATTCTGGTTATTAGACCTTTATCAGATCTATAGCCTGTAAATATTTTCTGTAGGTTGTCTATTTGCTCTGTTGATTATTTTCTTAGCTGTGCAGAAGCTTTTTAATTTAATAAAGCTCCATTTATTTATTTTTGTTGCTGTTATTACCTTTGGGGTCTTCTTCACAAATTCTTTGCCTAGGCTGATACCTAGAAGAGTTTTTCCAACATTTTCTTCTAGCAGTCTTATGGTTCCATGCCTTACATTTAAGTCTTTTATCCATCTTGAATTAACTTTTGTGAGTGATGAGATGTATGGATCCTGTTTCATTCTTCTGCATGTGGTTATCCAATTCTCCTAGCACCATTTATTGAATAGGGCGTCTTTCTCCACAGTATATTCTTGTCTGCTTTGTCAAAGATCAGTTGGCTGTATGTGGATAGTTTTATATCTGGGTTCTCTGTTCCATCCTGTTAGTCTATGTCTCTATTTTTGCACCAGTACTATGCTGTTTTGGTTACTATAGCCTTGTAGTATAGTTTGAAGTCTGGTAATGTGATGCCTCCAGATTTGTTGTTTTTGCTTAAGATTGCTTTGGCTATTTGGGCTCTTTTCTGGTTCCAAATGAAGTGTAGAATTCTTTTTTCTAGATACGTGAAATAAGACATTGGTATTTTGATGAGGATTGCATTGAATCTGTAAATCACTTTGGATAGTATGGACATTTAAGCAATGTTGATTCCACCAATCCGTGGGCATGATGTTTTTCCATGTGTTCATGTCATCTACAATTTCTTTCCTCAGTGTTTTGTAGTTCTCTTTGTAGAAATCTTTCACCTCCTTGGTTAAGTTCATTCCTAGGTATTTTATTTTCTTTGTAGCTATTGTGAATGGTATTGAGTCTCTGTTTTTTATTCTCAGCTTGACTGTTATTGGAGGATAGGAATACTACTGATTTGTGTACATTAATTTTGCAACCTGAGACTTTGCTGAATTTATTTATCAATTCCAAGAGTCTCTTGGTGGAGTCTTTGGGGTTTTATAGATATAAGGTGATATTATCAGCAAAACGTGATAGCTTGACCACTTCTTTCCTAATTTGGATACCCTTAATTTCTTTCTCTTGTCTGATTGCTCTGGCTAGGACTTCCAGCACTATGTTGAATAGAAATGGTGACAGTGGGCACCCTTGTCTTGTTTCCATTCTTTGTGGGAATGCTTCCACCTTTTCCCCATTCAGTATGATGTTGGCTATGGGTTTGTCACATGTGGCATTTATAATTTTGAGATATGTTCCTTCTGTGCCTAGTTTGTTGAGAGTTTTCATCATAAAAGGATGTTGAATTGTGTCAAATGCTTTTTCTGCATCTGTTGAGATGATTATATGGTCTTTGTTTTTGCTTCTGTTTATGTGGTGAATCACATTTATTAATTTATGTATGTTGAACCATCCTTGCATCCCTGGGATGAAGCCTACTTGGTCATGGTGAATTATTTTTTTGATGTGCTGTTGAATTTAGTTTGCTAGCATTTTGTTGAGGATTTTTGCATCTATATTCATTAGGGATATTGGTGTGTAGTTTTCTTTTTTGTTGTGTCCTTTCCTGGCTTTGGTATCATGGTGATACTGGCTTCACAGAATGAGTTGGGAAGGATTCCCTCCTTCTTGATGTTATGGAATAATTTCTGCAGTATGGGTAGCAGATCTTCTTTGTAGGTCTGGTAACATTCAGCTGTAAATCCATCTTGTTTGGGGATTTTTTTTTTGGTGGAAGTTTTTTTATTACTGCTTTAATCTCATTGCTCATTATTAGTCTGTTCAGGAGTTCTATTTCTTCCAGATTGAGTCTTGGGAGGTTGTGTGTTACCAGGAATTTGTCCTTTTCCTCTAGGTTTTTGAGTTTATGTGAGTAGAGATTTTCATAATATCCACAGATGATATTTTGTATTTCTGTGGTATCAGTTGTAATATCTCCATTTTCATTTCTGATTGTACTTATTTGGGTCCTTTCTCTTCTATTCCTGGTCAATCTAGTGAGAGGTCTATCAATTTTGTTTATCTTTTCAAAGAACCAAGTTTTTGTTTCATTAATCCTTTGTATTGGTTTTTTGTTTTCCATTTCATTTAATTCTGCTCTGGCCTTAGTTATGTCTTTTCTTCTGCTGGCTTTTGGTTTGGTTTGCTCTTCATTTCCTAGTTCCTTGAGATGTGTCATTAGTTTGTTGATTTGTGATCTTTCTGTCTTTTTGATGTAGGCATTTAAGGCTATAAATTTTCTTTTTAGGACTGCTTTTGCTGAATCCCATAGATTTTGATAGCTGTGTCCCCTTTGTCATTCAGTTTGAGGAATCTTTTTGTTTCCATTTTAATTTCATTATCAACCCAATAATAATTCAGCAGCAGTTTGTTTAATATCCATGACTTTATGTAGAATTGAGTGTTTTTCTTGGAGTTGATTTTTAGTTTTATTCCACTGTGGTCTGAGAAGATACGTAGTATGATTTCTATTTTCTTGAATTTGTTGAGACATGTTTTGTGGCCTAAGATATGATCAATCTTGGAGAATGTTCCATGTGCTGATGAAAAGAATGTATATTCAGTGGCTTTTCAGTAAAATGTTCTGTAAATATCTGTTAGGCCCATTTGTTCTAGGGTCCCATCCTATTTAAGTCTAGTGTTTCTTTATTTATTTTCTGCTTGGATGATCTGTCCAGTTCTGTCAGTGGGGTGTTGAACTCCTTGGTAATTACAATGCTGCTGCTTATCTCTTTGCTTAGATCTAGTAGGGTATGCTTTGTGAATCTGGGTGTTCCTATTTTAGGTGCATAAACATTTAGGATTGTATGTCTTCTTGTTGAATTGCTCCCTTTACCATTATATAATGACAATTTTTGTCTTTCTTTACTATTGATTTAAAGTCAATTTTATATGATATTATAATGGCTACAACTGCTTTCTTTTGGTTTCCATTTGCATGGAATATTGTTTTCAATCCCTTCACCTTGAGTCTGTGTGAATCCTTGTAGATTAGATGTGTTTCCTGGAGACAGCAAATATATGGGTTGTATTTTTTCATCCATTCATCCAGCCAATGTCTCTTGAGTGGGGCATTCAAACCATTGATTGATAGAATTTATATGTGGGATGCTTATTGCTTTTTTATTTATTTATTTTTTTACCTCTTGTGCTATTGTTTTATATGAGCTCTGAGATATAGCTTTTCAATGGTTTTACATTGGTGAGTGTCTATTGTGCTGATCCATGTATAATGCAGTTCTGCATATTTCCTGCAGGGCAGATCTGGTCTTGACAAATTCCCTCAGTGTGTGCTTGTCTGGAAAAGTCTTTATTTCTCCTTCACATATGAAACTTAGTTTTCCTCAATTATTTCTTCAAATAGGTTTTCCAACTCTTGTGTGTTTTCTTCTTCACCCTCAGGGATGCCTATGATTCTTATATTTGGCTGTTTTACATAATCCCATATTTCTTGTAGGCTTTGTTCATTCCTCTTGATTCTCTTTTTTTTTATTTTTGACTGACTGATTTAATTCAAGTTCTGAGATTCTTTCTTCTGCATGGTCTACCTGTTTTTAAAAGTTTCCACTGTGTTTTGTATTTCCTTAAATGAAATTTTCATTTCAAGAAGTTTTATTTATTTATTTATTTTTTAATATATCAATCTCCAGTGAACTCTTCATTCATTTTCTGAATTGTTTTTCTGGTTTCTTTGAGTTGGTTTTCCATTTTCTCTTGGCTTTCATTGAACTTTCTTACAATTCATGTTTGGAAGTCTTTATTTGTCATTTCAATATTTTCATTTTGATTGGTGTCCTTGGGTAGAGAGCTGATGTTCCCTTTTGGGGGTGTCCTTTTGCTCTGGTTTTTCATACTTCTGGAGTTCTTTTGCTTATTCCTTCTCATGTAGGGCAGCTGTTGCTTCTTGTTTTTGGGTTTTCTTTTGTTTAGGTGGGGCTTCTTTCCGTCCCCCCCTCACTCATAAGGGAGTTTCTGCAGCATATGTTGGGTAAGAACCTTTGGCTTTGTCTGTGGGTTCTTTGATGTGTGTCTATGTTCTGGATGGATGCCTTGGTTAAAGACATCCCCAGTGTGGTGGTTTTCTCAGTTGCTAGTTGTTTGTAGGCTGTAACAGTCATGAGCCATGTGTGTGGGCAGATTTCTTGTCTCTCTCTGATAAGGGAGGGTGGAGGTCTTTGAGATCCTTTCTCTTTCTCCAGCCCTGTGGTCTTCTTAACAATGTAGACTGTATGGGCATGCCCAGTTGAATCTCTGAGACAGTAGGTGGTGCTTGTGGGTAAGAATCAACCAACCACAGCCTGTATCATCGAGTCAATAAATGCTATAAAGGGCTGTGCAAATTGACCTCCCTCTCAGTAGGTGGCACTTGCCAGAAGGAACAAGCCACAGTGTTGTTTTTGGGATGTGTGATTGGCTCTAGCCCCTCAGGAGAAGCACTTGAATGCCCCAAGGGGTGGGTGGGACCCTGGAGCTTTCAGGTAAATCCTTATTCTCTGCCACAGCAGAGGTGGGTGGGGGAGTGAGGCTGGGTTGGTTGAGCTTGCCCTCAGGCTCCATAATAGCTGTTAAGGTAGCTTTTTCAGCAGGGGTCAAAGGTCTGCTCCCAGCTTCTGGGGAAAGCTGCCAGGGAAAGGCTGAAATGACCCCACCCAGACAGAAAGTCTGCTTGTGGAGGCAGAGCCATCTGACATTCACAATCTGGGTGTCGGGAGAGGGTTTCACTCTTCTCCACCCCCCTGCCCCCTGCTCCATGGTCTCCGTCCAGCCTCTGCCAGCAGGCAGGAGCTCAAACTAGCTGAGCTTCCCCATGATGATGCTTTGGGCTGGGGGCTTCCCTTTCTAGGATCCCACCCTGGGCTGAGAGTGTGGCCTTGCAGCAGGGGGAAGGGTGCTCCATGAGTGTGCTGTGACTGGGACCCATGCTGCACTCTCTTTTCAGTTCTGCCCACACAGGCTCCCTGGCCTCCTGAGACTAGTTCACAAACCTCCCTCCATGCCCCAGAGCAACATGATTGAGTCCTGGGGGTATGGGACTGGCCTGCAGGCCTGTCCCTGGGTCCCTGAAGATCAATCCCTAACCATGTCAGGGAGAACGGTGCTGGTCCTGAGTTGCCTATGGGGTGCTTAAGCAGGTTTGATGTCCCTCTGCTTTGGGGTGTGCCCTGTTCTGATGGAGCAACTGGGCGAGCAGCACTGGGTAGGGCCAGTAAGCAGGGAGCTCACAGTCTGAGCACCTTATATTCCTCTGCGTGTCTTTAAGAGGAAAAGCTTGGGCTCCTCTCTCTGTGGAAGCCCTGGTGAGGTGTATGCATCAACAGCTGGAAAGAGGCAGCTCTTGAGAGCCCTGGCTCAGTCGTTTCTCTCAGCAGCAGCAGGTGGGGAGGAGAAGAAAAGAGTCTGAATGGAGGAAAGCTAGCACTCTGGTCATCTCTGTTCCTCTCTCTAGAAGGCAGCCCACCCAGAATGTCCAGGCTCTGGGGTCATGCAGATACCCAGGGACCTACCAGCCCCCTCTGGCTCCTGCATTCTGGTCCAGAGTTGGGAAATGTTTGTGTGGAAATGAGCAAGATGAAAACTGAGAGGCTGAACCCCCCTGGGGAGGACAAAGGTATATGGTGGGTGGAAAAGCAATATGGTGGCTGCTGTCTTGGCTAGGGTCTGTGGTGTTGGGAAGCACACCAAGGGGTCTGGCAGGCTGGTGCTTTGTCCTTAAGAAGCTCCCAGTTCACTGGTGGTAGCAGCTCTTGGGCTCATGAGGGTAGAAAGGCTCTCCAGCAGCTCGGAAGCCTGCTAACTGCCAGAGATGTGAGGGAGGGAGAAACAAACCACTCCACCTACCCTTTTCACTGGACTCCAAGCCTCTTGGGGATTGTCCACTGCCAGTATCTTGCCCCTTCTTGTTCTGCTCTGCAACTTCTTCCCATGGAATCTCTTGTAGGTTCTGGCACTTTCCCCTCTAATTACATCCGATCTGTGATTGTTTGTTTGTTTGTTTTTTCTTTTTCATCTAAAACTTTTCCTTCTTTGTGAGATGATCTGGCAGCTGGTGTCTCTCATCAACCATCTTGTCTCTCCATCTTCCTTTTCATAAGTTTATTCAATATCAATATTTTTTCTTCAAAGAATTGCTGTTCATACTCTTTGTCCATTTAAAAATTTAGTCTTTTAAGTTTTGTTTTCCCTTAGTTTCTAGAAATGCTTTATGCTTCCTGGGTACAGATTCTCTCCTGGTTGTGTGCCTTTTCCCTGTGTGTGGTTGATTTTTCTTGTTGTTTGCAGAAGCTTTTAATTATTATGTAGTCAAACATAACAATTTGGATTTTGGTTTGTGTCCTGTCTAAGAAATTCTTTCCTTCTTTTAGTTCCTACAGGTATTCTTTTATATTTTATTCTGAAAGTTTCTACCTTTTATTGATTATTGTGTCTAGTGTGTAGTCAGGGTCTAATATTATTTCATTCCAACTAAGTGAACAATGATCCTAACGCTATTTGTTGGCTGGTTCATCCTTTCTTCTCTCTGTAATGTCACTCTGTCCTAACCCAGTATAACTTTGCTAGAAGGTGAGATCTATTATGGCAGGGATCTTGGTCTATTTGGTTCACTCATGTATCCCAAGCAGCTAGGACAGTACCTCACACACTATTTAAATTTATTGGTGAATGAATGAAAACATGAATTGTGTCTCTGGTATAGAACATGAGCAGACAGTATTTCTAAACAAAGGGACTTTAATCAGGACATTTAAGGGAGTTCAGTCCTATCCTTTCTTCTTTCTGAGAGGCAGACTCTGAAGGGTCACATACACCTTAGAATACCTCATGTGAGAACAATAACCACACAAATCCCATCTGTTCTAGTGAAAAGGAAAAATTGTTTCACTTAAGTAATAGATATCACAGAACCCATTACATAGTCCTTTAAAAATAGATATTATGTGGTAATATCCAGGTCTGAAAGGGGAGGATAAAAGACGAAATTTGATTGGTTGGGCAAGTCAAGTGACTTTTACCCCTACTCCCTATTTTGTTTTTTATGGAGTATAATTACAGAGATTGTCTTGGAAGGAGGTGATTGGCAGATGGGGAGGGAACTGTGTGAGTGTGCTTCATGGCTGCGGTCACAATCCTGTATGAAATTTCCCACAAACATTGTTCTTCAGGACTTCATTCAGGGCTAAAATCAAAGGATTTTTGGGTTCATACACTATGACTCCTAACTCGCTAAGAGCTTCTTTTTTTGGTATAAAGTCATAGGGAGAAACAAAAGGCAGTTATAGGTTCATATACTGCAGTTCATTGAGGAGAACCCATAAAGAGAGTTTTGGCATAAATACCTCAAACAATAACGTCAGTTGGAAAAATTGCTTTAATCAAACATTTTTACCCAATGAGATCACTCCTATGATGTCTGAGAAATCAGCATCTCATGAGGAGCTGGAGTCTAATTTCAGCAGCATTATAGTCTAAGTGGCACTTTGGGTTGGCCGATGAAATCCCTCCATTTCTGCTAGGTACACATAGATGTATAAGCTTTTATGCACATTGTGGCATCAAAGGAGGCATCTCCATGGGTAGGCCAAGCCGCTGCTGCAGTCAAACCTGATCATGCACCTGTCAGAGAGGCCACCCAGTGGAAAGAGGATGGACTGGGCGTGCAGAGCCCTGGGCTCCTCTCCTGCTCCAAGGCAATCTGATTATGATACAAACAATGTCCACAGGTTTTAAGCCAACAGTGAGCAATCTGCTCATCCATTGCAGCAAATGACATCAGTTGATCACTTTACTGATTTTCCGAGACAGGAATTTTCACTTATTGCTTGACATGGGGAGTGTGAGTTCCTCTGTGCTTGAGACTTGCTCACCTCCTCATACCCTTCCAGTATCCTCTGGGAAGAGCTGGGTTTCCCTCCTCCCTTCTTTGCTAACCCCTCAGATGCTCCTCTCTAAATATTCTTGAGTTTTGTGAAGGTTTGTGTTTTATCTCATCTCTTAATAAATTGAGAGGTCTTTGAGAGTGAGGATTAGGTGTTATTCACCTTTGTATCCATGGGCCTAGGACAGTGCCTGGAGCCAAAAGGGAGCAGAGTATGTGAAGTGCAACGAGGTGGAAGCTTGCCTTAGTGTACTGAGTCTCTCAGCTGGGCTACACCAACTTTCTTGTAACTCAGACTAACAGTCTATGATTAATCAACTTCCTTTCATTTCAATTTGTACATATAGTTTTTCATTTTTGATTGTTTTTATCTGCCTCAAAATTGTGAATGTTTATAGAAAATTGGTAAAGTAGGCATAAATGTCAGTTCTAAAGAGCGACAATTTATTTAAGTCTCCTTCTAGCTCTAGCCTGGTCTGAGTCATAGGCTAAGAATGTCAGGACAATTTATAACATTAAAACGAGTGTTAAATTCCAAGGGATAATATCAAATGACATAGTGAAAATTGTAAATTTATCAATATATCAGAACCTATAACTAGAGCTAGGACCCATCCAAACAATTTGAATTTTTATGTCCATCTCTCTTAGTGCATTTATCTTAGATCAATTCTCTAAACACAAACGGCCCAGGGATGACCCTTGTTGTGATGCCGGTTGTCAGAACTGGTAGTGTTTGAGATTCCTACTCAGCAACATTTTACTGAGTCATTCACTGTGACAGGTGAGAATGGTACCACCGAGTAATGATTTTTTTTAGATGGGCAGCTAGATATTAGACATACAGTAAATAGGAAGACATTTAATTCTACTTTTTCTTTTTTTGCTGATGTGATATTTTTGTTGATGGATTATATTTCTGGGAGAAAGGAGGTTTCTAGATAAGTAGTGCATTCTTTCAAATTGAAAAATATGAAACGTGTTAAGAGTTCCTAGGGACTTGACTGAATAATCAGTTCTAGGAGCTTTGTCTGTCTGTAAGACCCAAATATGCTTCTCTGCAAGAGTGTATTGGTCCTTGGAGCCTACAGGAAGCAAATGTTGACAGCAGCGCTTAAATCAGTGTGTCGTTCTTTACTGCAGGCATTTTCGCCTTGTAGAGACATCATGGTCATGCTGTTGTACACTTTTTTTCCTTGTTGTAGATTACATTTTCCAGGTGAATAGAACTTGAAGCCCTCAGATGATATAGTATCCCTGTGAGAAATTATGTAGCTGGTATAGAGACCTATTCCCAAACAATTACCAAATAAAGCAGCCTTCAGAGCCTACCATGATACTACTGTTACACTCGGTCAGGTTCGGCCATCTGTATCATTTCCTAGGCAGGAAGCACATCATTTTTAGTGTCATGCTGTGGCCCCTTGTGTCAGACAGACTTTGGGTGTCAGGCCTGAAGAGGGCTTTTTTGCTATTTTGGCAATAGTTCATCTTGCATATGCCAAATCACTTTTAATGAGGGGGTGTGAGTGGTTAACACGTGCTCTCTACCCTTTCTTTCAGTATTCATAAGGTAGAAACCCTGTAAAAGTTTGGCTTTGTGCACTCATTGGGATACATATTGTGGTAAGTGCTGGCACTTTTTCCCCCTAGAGGAGTCAGCTGTCTCCTTTTTGCTTACCTTGCTACATTTTTAATACTCTGGTCACTCTTTCAAATGCCTCAGGGAAGTAAGTTGACGGTTCAGTGGGAATGGGGAGAGGAAGAAATTTATAGAAATGTTTTCTAGGTTGTATTATTTATGAATTTATTGGTGCTATTTATTATATTCCTAATAGAGAGTTTCAGTATTTTAAAACTGTCATTTTGATATTTTATTCTAAGCAGCAAGCTTAAATCAAATTTTTGTAAGAAGGGAACACTTGAAAAAAAATCTTTAAAATAGAACATTAAGAAGCCTAGCACAAATTCACTGATATGACTGATATGTTTATTTCTGCATGAAACATAAAGTAGAAATCATAGAAGCTTAGCTCATTTGATCAAAATCATATCTGTTTAATAGCAATTTCTTTTTTTTCAACATATCCCAACGATTTGCCCAATTAGTTATTTAGTTAGAACAGATAAATGTTAATCTGCTCTTAAGGACTTGAGTTCTTACTAAGTGAGTGATTTTGTACACCTCTTTGGTAATTCAGAGTCCTAGTTCATGCATTTAGTGATGTGGGATGAGCTTAATACTTGTGAAACTTTCCCAGAATGGCAGACGCTGCTGGTGCCCCTGCTATAAAAAAATATGCCATGCTGTGAAAGGATACAATCATACAAAAGGTAAATCACAGGAAAAAGTAGCTCTTCTAAGCAACCACATATACAATGTCATTATGTTATGTGCTTTATTATGTAGACAACTCATTTGATCCTCAAATGCTATCAGCAAGGTACTATTATTACTATTTTATAGATGAGGGAACTAAGGTTCAAAAAAGGTAAATAATTGGCTGAAGTTTAGGAAGATGAAAAGCAAAAAACCCAAGTTCTTCTGATGCCAAAGTCCATACTCAATCTTTGCTACACCACACTACCAGAACCAGTTCATAAATAGAGAGGTAGAACTGCTGTTCAAGAAGCACATTATTTTGCATTTAGAATTAGTTTCTGGTGACATGAGAGATGTAGTTCCATACTCCTCAGGATTTAAGTTGAGAGTTCTGTAGGGAAGGAGGCAGGAAGAAATTTTTAGAAATGTTTTCTGGGCTATATTATTCATAAGTTTATTTGTTGAACTTTTTATCTTCCCAATGGGTGGAAATCTTCAATATCTCAATTGTTATTTTGAATGTTCTAGGGGAAAATAAACATTTAAAACAACTCTCAATTCTAAACTAGGACCCTAGCCTTGATTAAGTGATTTTAATATTCTTCTGTAAGACAGGATTTACCCAAAATGTGATCTTTTCAACCTTTTTATTTCATGATAAAAGTATGACTTCCAACAGTCTGTGAACTAATATAGCTTTTCTTCCCCCTTGGTATGATTCCTCTGTCTTTCCAATCTGATTGTGCACTGACTCTTATTAAAATGAATCAGTATTTCTCTGAGCTGATATTGAGGGTAAGGGGTCCCAAGCAGAATTGGGCCTTGGTTATTCAATGATAGGTTGGTTGTTAACTGTTCTCTTTATGATTTTATGATTGTGTTGATTTATCATCTGCACTGTCATTGACCTTTAGGAAAAGAAACATAAATTGCACAAAGTAATTTTGGTTATTTGAGAAATAATAAGTGATGACAGATGGATAACAAACAAATGGTAAATGTTGAGTGATTTTTTTCTTTTTTAAAAGAAAAAAGAATTTGAAGCATATTTACTTCAGTGTAAATTAGAGTATTGTGACTATTTCCTTTTAGTTATTTGCGTTAGTCTTAACATATTTGCAGTTGTATCACATTCCTTTTTAAGAGGAGCATTAAATGAAGATAATTAGTTTTAAATGGAAGTTAAAACTAGTTTTTAAAATTTATAACTTTCAGGCGACAGATTTTTAAAAATCCCCCACTTAATTTTCTAAATATACTCTTCCTCTTCCCCATCCCCCAATCCAAATAGTTTTGTAGTCTGTAGATAAGAACGTCAGACTCTAAATCTGAATGCAGACATGGGAATGATGAAGTTTTAAATGCAGTTAATCTCCAAATTCAGTGTGGTGTCAACAGGTATATTATAGTAAAACTCTGAATTATATTAAATGTCCCTGCATTCAGAGATTTAAACTCACGTTAAGATCTACTCTATTCCCTTCAGGCTGTGCACAAACATAAGTCAACTTTCAAAAAATATTTTGGAATGTAAATAGGTAGAAACTACAGGAAATTTACAAAGAGAAACATAATATTAAACCTCCATGAACTTGGTTCTTGGGAAGTCATTTGGCAACTTTGTCTTCTACAAATCTTCACAGCCATGCCTATTCAGCATCTGCCCATTCACTCTGGAAATTCCAGGATCCCAAAGAACACGTTGAACCATCTCCAGAGTCAGGAGTTAGAAGAAGAAAGATAAAACCATTATGTAAGACACCTCACTAAAAATTTGTCATTGGTTGTTGTTGCCTCTTTTATATGACTCAATACTTTCTGGAAAGTTTTACAGATAGTAGAGATTGTTTGATGACATAATCGATCAAATGTTGTGTCATAATCATTTCTCTTAATGTTTGGCATTTAGTATCCTGTGATACTGTTTTAGTTTCAGCATAAGTAAAATCGGTACATAAAAACTTTTATGGGAAGGTAATCTGAAGAATATCTAAGTATGGGCTGTAATTGTCTTTTATAACTTTGGTTCAGCTAAGTACTCCTTGTAATTTCTTGCATGTATATAAAGAAACATGTATATAAGAGAAATCTCAGTATTAATAACAGATTTGTATTCTGTATACAAATAGAATGAGAAAGTCCAACATGGCCTTACATTTATAAGGTGGTCAGACACAACTCCAGGTAGAATAGCATTGAACTGTGCTATTGGAAAGGCATAAGAAATATAACTAATAATAGAACTCAAAGGAGTTTTTCCGTTTGGTGGATGAGACAGAATACATATAGATGTGAATTACTTGAACCTTACGATGCATCATACAAACAGTGAAGGCTTGCTGCACTGTGCTAAGGAGGCTCACAGTAAATTGGTATTCAACAGTACTCTACCAAGGAAGACTTTCTGGAAGTAGTAAGCCTTTTTGAAAAATTTTCTTTAAAAATCTTAAAAAACTAATATATGCATGTAAGGTCTTTGAAAATTCAAATAATTCATAATTACATATAATCCTGGATATAAATCTTCCTTTATATACTTTCTCAAACTCACAATTTCATTCACTTACCTAAAGGTAACTTCTGTTAGCATTTACTATATAACATACTATATATCTATTCAGATTATCTATCTATAATGAGATCATACTATATACATTATTCTACAATTTTATTTTTAATTTTCCAATACATATTAGAAATCTTCTCATGTTAGCATGCATATATATATTATATATGTCTTTTTTGGAAAAATTTTACATAGCATGGATGTATCAATTTAAATTTTCATTTATTGATTAATGGTTACACTTTTCTATCACAAACAACATTGCAAAGAACATTCCTATAATTAATTAATTTATTTTTTCACTTGATAGATATTTATTGAGTGACTACGACATCAGGCATTGCTTTAGGTGTGGCAAAAATGAACACAAAACATACAGCAAGGAAAACAACCCACAAAAATACAATAACAAAAATATGTGGTTACTACCAGAACTGGAACCAGGACGAAGTGAATGAGGCACTTACCTCAGCCACAAAATTTAAGGAGGCATAAAAGTAATCATGGTAAATATTTAAATGCAATATTCTAAAAAATTAAAATTAATTAAAAATTCTATAATAAAAAATGTGAAAATTTAAAATGAAAACAGAATCTGGATTTAGCTTATAGTCTAGTTAAAGAGACCGTGAGTAAACACAAAATTATTATTATAATTACTATTACCCACAAATTGTGAGGTAGGAAGACGAATAGGGTATCACAAGAGAGGAGCTCGTGCTAATTTAGATTTAGGTGTTAGAGACTGTCACAGGTTGGGTTCCTCCAGCCGCCAACTCAGAGATTATCATTTAACGGGTTTCTGAGGCTTGCTCTTGGCATCAGTGCCTGGGAGGGAAAAGACAGAAGCAGGATTTGGCAGAGCGTGAGGTTGAGCGGCGATGCTCTCTCAGTGGGAAACTCAGATGACCCTGTGGGGATTGTGGACATGGAATGACTTCTCAAAGCTCTACCAAAGTCTGACAAGAGGGCTGGGCTAAATCCTCAAGCCAATAAGTCACTTAATGTGGACCACCTTGGGAAGGGGGTGTGCTGTTGGACCAGGTGGCTTTCTTCAGTTCAGATAATCCCTGAGGGATCTACAGCAGAGAGCTGCCTGCTGGTTGCATTCACAGCAGCTTGGAGGGGGCCTGAGTAGCATATCAAAGAGGTGACAGCCTCCACCACAGAAACAATATTGCAGAGGAAATGAGAGCTGCAGGAGAAATAATACTATGAAATTCATTCCATAAATTTTTGTGAAGCTCCTAGTATATGACAGGCACTGTCTTAAATTCTGGGAAATATAGCAGAAGATGAAGAAAAGTTTTTTTGTTGAAGACTTATGCCATGACCTGTGTTAAACCCTTCATAGGAATTATTTAATCCTTTCTTTCCAGTGAATTTATAAACTAGGTCCTATTATTATTTCTATTTTACAGATAAGAAAATTGAGGTTTAAAGATTTTTGCAGCTTGCCCAGGATCCCATAGCTAGTAAGGGTCAGAAGTATTCTTATTAATATCTAAAATTGTACCTAACGTTTTCATACTACAAAGTCCTTGGGTGTACTTGATCTCAATTTAATATTGCCCCATTATTGTATGTGTGTTAGACAATTTCTGTATTGTAGATTCCTAGAAGTGCAATTGTTGGGTCAAAGTGCGTGTAGATTTTAAAATGTTGGTATATGCTATCAAATCGATTTTCCAACAATACCGATTTATATATCCACTCAGGGTCTATGGAAATGCACATTTGCTCACACCCTTGTCAACTGTGGATATTGGTAATTTTTTAAATTACTGTCAAAACTAATGGGTGAAAATGGAATATAATTGTTATTTTAATTTGGCTTTCCCAACAAATCAATAAGGTTGAGTCTTTTTTCATGTTTATTGGCAATTTGAGGGTTTTTTTTTTCTTGTGACTTGCCTGTTTATAATTTTTTGTGTACTTTTATTGGGTTATCTTATTTTCAATAATTTATAGACGTTTTTTGTCTGTAATATTAATAGATATTGCAAACATTTTTCTCACTCTTTTTCTTGTCTTTTAAATTTATTTATCCACCTTACATTACATAAACTTTTTTGAAAAATTAGTTGAAGCTTTCTATCTTTTTTTAAGCTTTTTAGATTTTATGTCCTGTTTAGGAAAGCTTTTTCTACCTCAAAAATATTAAAAATATTTTATATTTTATATATAATATGAAGTTTATTTTTGTGAATTATGTGAGAAAAATATTTAATTCTTTTTCAAGTAGATAGCTAAAATTCTATTGAGATATCCAGACTGATTTTATTAATAAATACTACTTTTATTATGTGTTAACTCTCATTGATACTAGCTCTGTTTCTAGACCCTTCTATTTTTATTTTTTTTATTTTTCCATTCCTGAGCCAATTTCATACTGTTTTAATTACTGTTGTATTGTCACAGTTACAGTATATGGTAGGGAAAGTCTCTTTTCTTTGCTCTTCTTGGTGTCCTTTAGGATCAATGTTATCAAGTTCTACAAAATATCCCATTGCGATTTTGACTGGGGTTGCAATGAATTGTAGATTCATTTGGATGAAAATTAGCACCTTTACAAGGTTAACACTTGAAATCTAAAATATAGTTACCTATTATTTGTTCAATTTTTTTATGTCCTTCCAAAATGCTGTAGTTTTCCTCATATATTTTATAATTTTCTTCACATACTTCTAGCATTTAGGATTAAATCATGGTACATTTCAATATTTTCCGGTATTGTAAGGAGTACCTTTGTTCATAACATCTTTGAATTGTTTATTGCTCTGGCATGAGAAAAAAATAGGTAACAATTAAATAGACTTTACTATATGCCAGGCAGAGTGCTTTACATATATTAAGACATTTAATTCTCAAACCAACTCAGTGAGGTGGGTGCCTTATTAAACTCATTTGAAAAAAAACTAAGACATAGAGAAATAGCTATAATAGATTAATAAGGGAAAAAGTGGAGCCGGATTAAAACAAGGCAAAGACTTTCTCCACAGCCTCTGCTCTTGAACCACTATGCTATTGATCTGTATGGTGATTGTGCACCTGGTCATCTTACTAAATCCTTCTATTACCTCTGATCGTTTTTTAAATTGTCTTGTACTAACTAGGTAGAAATTACATTATCTGCTAATCATGGCAGTTTTTAATCTGTTCAGATATTTATTCTGCTTATAATACTTGTTCTTCTTATTGCTTCAGGACATTACACCTGCTGGCTGTTCCCATCATTTACACTTTTTTCCAAGCCCTTCTTTGAGGTCTCTTCTCATCCTTTGGATCTCGCTTCAAACTTCACTTCCTCAGAGAGGTCTTTCTTGGTTACCTTGACTAAGGTAGCACTGTCCTTCCCCATCCCCACTCCCATCCTGTTAATCTCCTACGCTTCATTCTATTTCCTTTGAGGTACTTGTTACTAGACATAATTATTCTATGTTTCATACATGTTATTTGTAGATTATGTAGGATTTTCTACATAGAAAACCACCTTATTTGCAAAGAAAGATCTCTTTATTTTTTTCCCTCCCTGTCCATATATGCTATTTCTTTTTCTTACCTTTTTGTTCTTTCTGGGACCACCTTTCCTTGTAGGAGGAAAGAGTTCATTGTTTCACCGTTATGTGTGATATTAATTTTAGATTTTCCATAGGTGCTCTTTATCAAGTTGGAAAAGATCCCTTTTATTTCTAATTTCCTGTGAGTTTTTATCATGATAATATTTTGGATTTTGTCAAATGCTTCTCATGCACTTATTAAGATGATCACATCATCTTAATTTGTTGATATGGTGAATTATTTTTATTTTATGATATTTTATGATTTTATTTTGTTAAACCAAGTCTGCGTTTCTGCGATAAACTCCACTTGGTCATGATTTCTTATTCTTTTTATATATTGTTGGATTCAATTTAGTAATTTCTAGTTAAGAGTGTTTGTTTCTATGTTCATGAGGGGCATTTCTCTGTAGTTGTCCTTTCTTTTAATACTGTTGTCTGGTTTTAGTAATAGAGTATTACTGGACTCATGGATGGAGTTGGAAAGTGTTCCTTCCTCTTACGTTTTTTAAAAGAGTTTGCAAAAGGTTAGTATTATTTCTTCCTTAAAAGTCTGGTTGAATGCATCAGTAAAGGCACCTAGGCCTGGAATTTTCTTTATAAGAGGTTCTTAACTACGAATTCATATTTAAAAAATAGGCACAGGGCTATTTGAGTTATGTATTTTTTATGAGTGAGCTTTCATAACTTCTGTGTTTCAATGAATTTATCCATTTCATCTAGGTTGTTAAATTTATTGATAAAGTTCTTCATAGTATTCCTTTATTATCTTTTTTAGTATCTGTAGGATCTGTAGTCATGTCCCCTCTTTCTTCCTGCTATTGGTAATTTTTGCTTTCTCTCTTTTTTTCCTGATAAGTCTTGCTAAAGATTAGATTTATTAAACTTCTCACAGAAGCAGCTCTTTGTTTTCTCTATTTTTTCCCTATTTCCTGTTTTATTGATTTGTGCTTCAATTTTTGTAATTTACTTTCTCTTTCTTACTTTGTGTTTGATATCTTCCTCTTTTTTTATTTTATAAGGTGGAACTTACATCACTTCATTTTTAATAAAGGCATTTAAGTCTATAAATTACTCATTAAGCATTGCAGCATACAAATTTTGATATGTTGTGTTTTCATTTTTATTCAGTTAAAGACTTTCTAATTTCCCTTGTGATTTCTCCTTTGACAAATGAATTATTTATCAATGTGTCATTACATTTCCAAATATTTTGAGATTTCCTCATGTCAATTTCCAATATAGTTCCCTGTTACCAAAAAATATACTTTGCAAGACTTGAATCCTTTTAAATTTATCGAGACTTGTTTGGGGCCCAGAATATAGCCTGCTTAGTAAATATTCTGTATTCACTTTGAAAAAAATGTGTAGTATGTTGTTGTTGGGTAGAATGTTCCTTAAATATCAGATAGTTTGTTTGTTTATAGTAGTGTTCTAGTCTTCTATATATTGATACTTACTGATTTTCTGTCTACTTATTCTATCAATTATTGACAGAAAGTTATTCAAATCTCTGATTAAGATTGTGGATTTTTCTATTTCTTTTTTTAGTTCTTTGTGTTTTGCTTCATATGTTTTGAAGCTCTGTTATCGGGGACATGAACATTTAGGATTGTTCTGTCCTCTTGATTTTTGTCTACTTTATCATTTTGAAATTATTTTATTTATCTCTGATAATATACTTTGCTCTGAAATTTTTGTTTAAATTATAATAATACAGTCATGTTAGCTATTTTTTTAGTAGTGTTAGTTTGGCATATTTGTTTCCTTTTATTTTCAACCTATCTATAATTTTATTTAAAGTTGTTTCTTGTAGAGGGTGTATAAGTGGCTCTGGCTTTTCTTTTGTGCTTCAATTTGGATAATTAGCACATGTTTTCAAGTTCACTGATCTTTTCTTTTATGGTGTCTAAATTGCTGCTAACCCTATTTTTCACTGAATTTTTAATTTCAGGTGGCATCTTTTTCACCTGGATAGTTTCACTTAGTCATTTTATTTTTTATAGCTTCCATTTTCTTCTCATGATAATCTTGTACTTCTTTAAATCCTTGAGTATATTTATACTAGCTGTTTTAAAGTCCTTCTATGACAATTATATCATGTCTACCACTTTTGGTTATGTTTCTACTGAATGACTTTTCTCCTCGGTTATTTGTCATATTTTTCTGCTTCTTCTCCACATGTAAGGTAATTTTTTATTGGCTGTTAGACTTTTCATTGAATATCTTGCTTTGCTTGTTTTCCTCTAAAAAGCATGAAATTTTGTTTTCATTGGGCCTATTTTAAGCTTTGTTACAGTGGACCTATGGTAGCCTTTATTTTGCTAGTTTATCCCTGCTGTTTAAGCATAACCCTTTTGCAAATCTTTCCTCAGAATGCTAGGATTTTCATGAAGTCCCTTCACTATGACTTATCAGAGCTTGAATATCTTTCAGCTGTTTGTAAACTTGGGAATTGTTCAGATTACAGTTTCCCTACAGTTCTTTGTTGCCTGCCATTGTAGAGGTTCACATTACTCATTAAATGTGATTTGCTTGGATTTCCCTTTTCTAAGCCGTGAACCAAAAAGTGCCCTCAGTAAAACAAACAAGCAAACAAACAAACAAAAAAACCAGAGCAACCATAGGGCTTACCTTATTTGTTTCCCTTTCTTCAGGAATTGCAGTCATGTCTAGCAAACGTCTAAGGACAGTTGCTTCTTATAATTTGTATAGTTTTACCTTTATTTATGGTGGGGGAGGTCTGGTACCAGTTATTCATTGCCAAAGTCGAAGTTCTTTTCTTAGTTTTAAATTCTGTTAATGTACTGAATTTTATTGCTAATAATTGCATTGATATTTGAAACCCTACTTTTCATGATATGTTGCTCATTTAATATATTTTTGGATAATGTCACTAATATTTAAATTAGGATTTTTATATTTACATACATAAGTGAATTGGTTGTATTTTTAATCCTGTTTTTCCATGACTTTAGTATCAGAGTTATGATAATTTATAAATTTATTTACAAAATTTTAAAACTTTTTTACATCCTATGAAATAGTTTTAAAAACAGAATTTATAGATTGTGTCTTAAGTTTCTCCTAAAAATATCTGCATCATATTTTTTTTAGGAGGTAGAGGGAGAGGTTTGATTTTTAGATGCCTTTTAAATTTCTCTTATAATTATTGATATATTTGTATTTTCTACCTCTTCTTGTTTGATTTTTTATTTTCCTAATCATGTCATCTATGTTTTCAAATTTATTCATATGTAGTTATACCTATAATTCCCTCATAATTTAGAAAATGCTTACTACTTTTCCATGTATGATCCTTTCTCATTTCTAATATTTAAAAATTTGTTTAACTTCTTTTTTTGTTGCATTTGCCAAACTTTTATCTATTTTGTCTTTTCAAATAATCCGTATTAATCTTTTCAAAGTAGGCAAGTATTTTCAGTGAAGTTTAAAGAATAAGAGGGCTAAAGAGAGAAGACAACATTATTTTACATGACAGGAGGGATAACACATGTGAAAACATGTAGGCAAGAATGGGAAGTTGTATGGCACGATGAGATGAAGGAGGGATGGGGTGAAGAATTTTGAGGAATGTTCAAAGCAGCGGTCTCCAACCTTTTTGGCTCCAGGGACTGGTTTCATGGAACACAATTTTTCCTTGAAAGGGTGGGTGGGGGAATGGCAGAGCTCTGTAGCAGGGTCCCTAACAGGCCACAGATGGGTACCGGTCCATGGCCTGGGGGTTGGGGACCGCAGTTCTAAAAGTTAGGCAAGGAATTTCTGAGTTGAAACAGTAGATGATGAAGAACAATGAAGTGTTTATGAGCTTCGGAGGCATATAATAGAAATAGACTTTGAAGAAAATTATTTCAGCAGCTTTGATATATTGACATGCACAGAAATTGAAGGCAGAGAGGTCTTCTTGGGGTGTTGCTGCAGAAAGGCAGGTGAGAACACAAGTTTGATTTAGATAAATTGTTTTGCAAATAGAAAAACAAAGTGCGGACCCAAAATATATTATTGAAGAGTATATGGGATATTCTGATTCTGAATATATGTGTGTGGTTTTAGTGGTAGGAAAATGTACAGGAAGAGAAATTTTAAAAAGGAGCACAGTGCAAAGTGGTAAGATTTTGAGAACCAAAAAGTGGTGCTATAATTAATATCAATGAAGAAATTGGGTAGAGGTGCCTAATAGAGGGTGGGAGGGACAAGTTGGAGTCCTCTCAGGGTGGTGTGAGATATTGAAGTATAGAAGTTCTACAGAGATTCTACACACGTGAATAAGATATAAGACCATAATCAGGGTCACCAAAGACCTCAGGGGTCTTGCTTCCCCAGAAAGCACTTTCAGGTGATAGTTTTCTCTTCTTGGCTTTTTTCAGACCTGAAATTAGAGTGAGTCCTGGTATTTGCATTTGAGCCTACCATGAGAACAGGATAAGGATCAGGTAGATTAAATTTTATTTATTTATTTTTTTAGAATATGCTGGAAGATTATAGAAGCCTTCACTAGGGGCATTTGAGCATCAAAGAGATCATTGTGGGGAAAATTCGAGGGCAAGAGAATACACAATGTGGTTCTTGAATTCCTTTTTGTCTTTTGATGCTTGACAGTAGCACTCAATTTTGAAAAGAGGTCACCAGGCTATCATGGTCCTTTCTTGTATTTTCTGCTCTTGCTCTCTCTGGAAGGCCAGAGACTATCACTATAGCGGCTGTGTATGTAAACGTTTAAGGTCCAGACCGAGAATGTGCCATTATAACACGTTGACCTCAGTGTTTTAGGCCTAGTAATAGCTGTTGGTTTAAAACACAGCTTTTAACAGCAGTTGTTTTCCAAATAATATAGCATGTTTTCCCCTACTCTAATAGCTTGTTTAAAGAGCCATTTTCCCAAGTTACCCATGAATGTTGGAAATAATTTCTGCATTTCCCCTGGCTTGTATTCTAGTTGTCAAAAAGTCAAAACACAAACACTAGCTGAACAGACTCAGTTACATCTCAACATGGTAATTGTTAAATCACTCAGTAGGAGGAAAACCAAAAAAAAAAGTCACACAAGGAGTTATTATTATGCATATGCATTTTTAATGTCTGATTCTCTGTATAACCTTAAATTACAATGCAGGTTAAATTTCCCTTGCTGATTTATAAGCATAATGTAAACTCTAGACACAGTTAATGATATTGCAATGTAAAACTGTTCTGTTGCAAACTAAAGACCTTGCTTAGCACTGCAAAGCTCTGGGTTCATTTCAATGTGATCATTGAGGCACTATGCAGAGATTATGCATTTATTGTATTTTTTCATGAATACATGAATGAATAATAAGTTCAACAAACAAGAGTTTCCTACTGGGAATGTCAAACAAATCATTCTGCAAAGTGCTCTGAATTTCAATCAATCACTCTCCATAACACTTGCCCCACTGCGTTCTTCACTTCAGCAGAGTCAGCACTTGGAATCACTACAAGCAGTGTTAGACAGGAGACACAGGTGCAAGAGTGCAGAAAGATTGGGCTATTCTGTTCTTCTCACCTGAGCAGGGCTTCCTTGCCAAGGCCCATAGTGGTTGCCTCTGTATTGGTGGAGGCCTAGGGTAATGGTGGATCATAATCTTATAGTCTTGATTCAACCACACCCTTATTGTTAACCATTAACTGGAAGCCAGAAACTCTAGTGGATGGCTCAGTGGAGAGAAAGTATCCACTTGAGGTACATGGACAAGATCGAACAACCCTAGGGAAGTGGGCTGCACAGTTGTAACACCTTTAAGACCTGAATGAATGTAAAAGTGAGTTATTGAGTGTGAAGACACCATGCAAGATTTGGTTTGGAGAGCATAGAGACCTTATTTTAGGAGTTATCACTTGAGGTTCTGAAGTTGAATTCTGGTGCCTTTGTCTTGGGAAATTACTATTTTCATTTTAGAGAGTTCAGTACCCTATTGTGATGGCCTTGATTCATACGGAGGTGGTAGAAGAAGCAGCATGAAGAAGAGAACAATTCTTTATTTGTAATTATTTGTCCAAAAGTAGTTTTCGGGTAAATAACTCTTTAGATGGAGCTGTTTCCTCCTTCTGCCCCTTTGCTTACATTGTGACCTGAGGTAAATTCTAGTGCTGAAGTCAAGAATTACCTTGGATACCAGTTTGAGGTGGATTTCCCACAGGTTCAGAGAGCATGCTCAGTCTGAGGAAACTTGCCCAGGTACAGGTTGAGTGCCTCTTGGTCAAAATGCTTGGGACCAGAAGTGTTTGGATTTTGCATTTTTTTTTCTGATTCTGGGATGTTTGCATATACATAATGAGATATCTTGGGGATGGGATCCAAGTCTAAACACAAAATTCATTTATGTTTCATATATACCTTATACACATAGCCTGAAGGTAATTTTATCCAATATTTTACATAATTTTGTGCATGAAACAAAGTTTTGACTACATTTTGGTGGCAACCTGTCACATGAGATCAAGTGTAAAATTTTCCACTTGTCATGTCAACATTCAAAAAGTTTCAGAGTTTGAAGTATTTTGGATTTCAGATATTCAGATTAGGGATGCTCAACTTATACCAAGAAAGCTTGCTATTCATCACCTGCCAAATTAATGAATGTGCAACAACTTTGGCATGAATTCCAAAGTCTGTGATAGTCAGATTTCTACTTCAGTATAAATGTACATCTTAGTTCCTCCCAGACAGTTAAATGTTACTGAATGATACAGTTGTTTATGTTTTACTTATAGCCTCCAAAATAAGAATCTTATTCTTACTAACTCTACTTAGACCCTCCTGGCCACAGGCCTGTATCTGTGTGGATCAGATGTTGCTTGTCAGTGTTCTTAGTGCATGAGGTGCAAAGCATAGTGGTTACTTAACAAAAGGTCATTCCCTTCTTCTATTCCCATTCCCTAACATTTACTGTAGGAACAAATACCACAAGTTGCAGATTTATCAAGTTTTGTTAAAAGATGCCTTCTCTACTATGAATCTGATATGAATAAATAATAGGTTTCATTGCATTTTCTGTAGAGGGAAGTAACTGGACAAAATGTGACGATCATTTTAACCCTTAGTGGTAGGCCCTGGATTATTCATTTGGGGCTGGGGAGTGTTTCCAATTGAAACAGGCTCTCAAATTCCTACAATGATTGTCCTGACTGGCTGTGTGATGCAAGATAAATGACATCACCTTTGTAATCCTCAATTTTCTCAACTGTAAAGTGCAAAACTTGCACAGATTTGTTCCAATGACCCTTCTGGTAATATATTATAGCATAGTTTTTAGAGCTCAGAGTCTGGAGTTAACCTGGCTTGAGATTAAAATCCTTGGTGAATTACTTAACCTCTCTGTGCCTCAGGGTCGTCATCTGTGAAAAGGTGGTTGTAAGGATTAAATGAGTTGATATGCATAAAACATTCACTGGTCCCAGGTAAATTCTGTGAGCAAGCTATTATTATTCAGATTCTGACTTCCATGGCTTTAATAATATCTGTCATTTATTGAGTAGTTAATATTATTGCCACAAATGGGCTAAATATTATTTATATCTTGTGAAAACATTGCAACAGACCTACAGTGAACATACTATAATTATTTCTGTTTTACAAATGAGGAAAATGAAGCTGAGTGCTAAGTTAGCTACTGATGATGAGTAAGTGAGCAGGAATCCAAGTCCAGCTTTGTATGCCTGCCCCGGCTCCAGCGTCAACCCTTGCCCCACCCTCCCTCTCAAGGGCGCTGTTAGAACCAGACCAGTCTGTGAGGTTTGCTGCAAGACAAAGGAAGGATGAGGGAGGAGGAAGACTCCTTTGACGCCTCTGCTTAGCTTGATGTCAGACTCTGGAAAATACTCTCTGTTGAATTGATTTCCACCAACTTCATTGCTGACTTTGGCATTTTGTTTCACATTTAGTCAGTGTTTATCTAAACGAGTTCAAACGACTTTCTTCTTCCATACTAAACCATAATGACCCCTTGCTTCTGACTTAATTACGAGTTCAATTTGCTGATATTGCTGCATGTCCTGTCTTTTTTCCCAGTTGCCTTCACTGTACTGTTACCTTTTCAACCTGCTTTTCTTCTTTGCTCCTTCCTCCTTGCTGTCTCTGTTGCTTCCTGGGAATAAAAGGCAAAAGCAGCTAACTCTGGTTCACATTGTGCCCTCAGAATTTTCTATGGTTCCAATTCCTCTTTACAGTTTGTGTTTGTATGTGTGTGTGTGTGTGAGAAAGAGACAGAAAGAGAGAGAGAGAGAGAAAGAGAGAGAGAGACTGCACTGTGCTTTCTTTACATCACCCACCAGACGTACGCTCAGTGCTTCTGATGGGGTTTGTGGCAGATGCCACAATATCCATTTCTTACCTGAGAGTCCAAGCAGACCTTGAATGCTGATAAGCAAGAGATAAAACTGAAGCATATTTCTGAGTCCACCTAAGCCTTTTATTTCCACCAAGTCTTTGAAGTCAGAATTTGATGTCCCAGGGAGAGTGCCTCACACTCTGAGAGACAGGGCATTCCTGTGCTGCTCCAACCAGAGGCAAGTGTATTTAGGTAGCGGATTTATAAAAGCAAACACACACTCTGTGTTATTTACTATAGTGCTAATTTTAAATAAATTTCTGCATTCAATGCCTTATTGGCTCGAATCTTCTGCAATTCTTTTAACTGTTTATAAATAGGATTATGAATTGGGAAGCAGTTAGGAGCTGAAAGAACATAAGATTATCTGAACTGGTAGAAGGGTTTACTTTTGAATCTCTAAATCAAATAATAGGCTAAGGATTCTAATATTCCACTCTCCTGTCCCAGTTGCACAGAGAGGGGGAAGTCCATTTCTTGGCCAGTGATTGGAACAGATTCTTATTTCACTTTGCATGCTCTCTACCATTTTTCCTTTAGTTATTAATATTTGGTGCAGTCCGTGTGTGTTTAAAATTCATAGGGATGTGTATAAATCAATATAGTGAGAGCTAATGGACGGGGCACAATATTGGGAAATGGGGATATTGAACATTCTGAAAATGTTTCATCACTTATTCAGAGAGGAAAACATCCAACACCTTGTGACCTCATATAAATGTAAAGGTGAGACATGTTGTGATCATATACCCCTTAAGTCTAGAAATGAGAAAAATACAGGTCATTATCAGACTCTAGATATAAGAAAGTGGGGATGGTTAATGGATGCAAAAATATAGTTAGAGAGTTAGATAGAATGAACAACATTTGATAGCACAACAAAGTGACTGTAGTCAACAGTAGGTTAGGGTATACTTAACTAAAATAACTAAAAGAGTAGAACTGAAATGTTCCTAACATAAGGAAATGATAAATGCTTGAGGTGATGGATACCCCAATTACCCTGATTTGATTATTACACATTGTATGCCTGCAACCAAACATCACATGTACCCTATAAATATACACAGCCATTATGTACTCATAATAATTAAAAATAAAAAAAAACTTAAAACCTTCCTATAAACCCTTCTTTTTATCTATGGAACATATTTTTGTTTGTTGAGTAGTTACTAGCTGCTGCTACTCTCTGTCTATACTTCTGATTTTGTCTCCTCTGTCTTAAAGGTTCATACTTTTCTGAGAGTTAAAATAATCCAGGCTAATTGTACCTCTAAATGTTCTTTCTGAAGTGTCTGTACACATATACTATCATCTTTCCTTCTGTGTGTATGTCCTTCAAACGTCAGCACATTTCATTTTGATACTAGGGGTTTACTAGTTTGTCTTTTATCTGTTATCTTGTCCAGGGAACAGACACTCATTCCTTGCTGTCTTTAGTGTCACCACTTAAATATCCTCAGGCCTCCCAAACCCAGTGTGCTCAGAGTAAAACTCATCTCTCTCCTTTCCTTGCTCCAAATCCACTTCCGCCCACCATGTTTTCTCTCTCAGTTAACAGTCTCCCCATTTCCTTCAATTGCCCTACTACAAACTTTGGAGTTATTTGTAACTGCTTTTTTTTTTTTAGTTCCCCTCATCCACCCAGTGAGCACATGCACACATGCATACATATACACGTACACACATGCACATACATGCACATTTCCATCATTTTAGTCCCACCAGCTCTATCTATGCCAATTCTATGGCTTCAGGGTCTTATCGTCTCTTCACTAGACTTCAACATCCTCCTAACTGGATACCCTGTGTTCAGCCTCTTCTCTCTTGAATCTATCCTTCCCATCAATGCCAGAGATATAGTTCTAAAATTCAGTTCTCAAGTCTTTGCCATTCTCCAACACTTGAAATGGTTTCTCTTTCCTTAAGACCAGACTTCTAAACAAAGTGAACAGCTCTTCTCTATTTAATGCTGGGTTATCTACCATATACACCATATTTCCTGCACTATACTATACAAACTGCTTACTTATTGTTCTTTAAAATTACCATAAAATTTTTATATATCTGTGCTAATTTTTTTGCCTAAAGTGCTCTTTCATTTATAGATAGGAAACTGAAGCAGAGACTATATCTGTTTTGTCCTGTGTTGAATCCCAAGAACCCGAACACAGAATGGACACAGAGAAGTAGATTGATTTACCTAAGGACACACAAATACTGGCTGGTATTTAGAGCTGGTTAGTATTTAGATCTCTTGGCTCTCAGCCTTATATTTTTTATTCCAAAATATTTGATAATTTGGAGATTTCAGAAAACAAATTTCTCAAGTGATGTCAAGGAGGTCCATTGGCCTTTACTTGTTTAGCCCTGAGACTTTATAAAATATATATCAAATGCAAGTTGACATTTTCTCTGGGCTACAGGAAAAAGTACAGGTAATATATTGGGTTTGATTCTGCTCTTCGGTTTTAGCACTGTAAAGATAACTACATCAGTGCTTCTGAGAATTTCATGTACATGTAAATCACCTGGGGATCTTGTCAAAATATGGATTCTGCTTTATGAAGTCCAGTGGCATCTGAGATTCTGCATTTTGAACAAGTTCCCTGGTGACAGCCACAGTGCTGATCCCGAATCACACTTTAAGTAGCAAGATGTTAGGTAATTGTATACAGACCACTTCAAGGTAACTGATATTTTTCTCTTTTCATAAGAAATCTGGTAAATTAAAATACTTCTCCGCTCTATCCCCTTACAGCTTATAGAAATAAAAGTTGATTATTATAAACAATATTCAGAACAAATTATCTTAATGCAATATTATGAGAATCAAAGTCTAGTATAGGTAGAGGGTAAACATGGTGGAGGGTGGGAATCAATGTTCATCAGCAACAGCTCCCTTCTTGAACCTTATTTCAGAGGAGTTTTTCTAAACTGCCAGTTCTCTATTCCAGAGACAATGATTATTGGTCAATATTCCTTAAAGGACATCCTCAGTATAAGTAATCTGAAGGTGTATCAATACCGACCTGGAGAATGCACCGTGGAGATACGTGTGACTGAGCTTTCATGAAGGCAGGGCTCCTTCCCACTCCCCAGGCGAGGGAATCCAAGGGGCAGCTCCATCAGGGCTGACATCATCTGTCACGACTGGGCCTGCTGCATTTGAACTGGCTAAATCCAGACCCATGATCTCACTGTTGCCTTGTGCACTTTGATTTTAAAGAATCTAGAGTGTGCTGACCATATACCATGTCAAAAAGAGACATAGCAGCTATCCCTGTTCAGTGCAGACCCTGGCCTGGACTGCAGCGCCTCTTTCCAGTGCCCCTGTCATGTGAGCTGATCATTGTCTCCTTACTGGTGGGTGACAGTAAATTTGGTTTGTGTAGCTATTGCGTTGTATTAGTGATAAGGTGGGTACATATTTTAGTTATATAATTTCTACACCTCCAGGTTTATTGATTTTTTTTTTTTTTTTAGGAACCTGGTAATAAAAGAAAACATGGCTAGTAAATAGCTTGGCTCATAAGCAGGTTTCTATGTACTACATTTAATCTGTTTAAAAATAAGTCTTACTGAAAGTTAAAATAACATAGGGTAATTTCCGCTATAATTGGATGGATGGGAGAGTGGGAGTTTACTGAGCCAGGGAAAGAATTCAAGTGATTAATCTGGGAGCAGAGTCCTTTTATATGTCTGGTTAATGACAGTGCTCAGAACCTTATGAACAATGTTGAATAGTGAATTATTAAACGTGATGGTCGGGAGAATGATTTTAAAACTTAATAACAAGTCCTCTTAGCTTTATAAGGGATCCCCAATTTTAGTAATCCATAGAAGACCAAGCACTTCTATGATTGACATAAGAGTTGTCTGTTTTGGTAATATTTTAAAAATTAACTCTCTCTTTACTCTCCCTCTTACCCCCAACCTAAACTGGAGGCTTTCTGGTGTGATTGTTAAAGTTGGAACACACTGAATTCCTATTATAATCCTGGTTTTGAGGGAATATTTTAGGCCAGATCCGTGTCTGTCTTGAAACGAAAAAGATGATATTCAGTGAGAAACAGTTATTGCACTGTTTTAATTTATGAAGAACCCGTCTAGATGTTTGACATTTAAGTATTCAGAAAGTTCCCAAGGTTCTGTTGGGGGAAAAAAGTATGCGTTGAGTGATTGACCAGATTTCCTTAAAGTTGATATTTTATTTCTAGGTATATGTCTGGGAGTTCACTTGAGTGATTTGATTTAACAGTTTTCCAGGGTGGTAGGGTCAGGGAAGGATCTTTTCTGTAATGGTGGGAGGAGGGGTGAAAAGTGACATAATATTAAATTGTGCAGTTGCAAGTCACATATTCTGCTTTAATTTTCAGGCTTTTTCTCTTTGCCTTGCAGTTATGGCTGATGGCAGCAGAGAGGAGGCTTTGGCACACATACGGTGTGTTTCTTAAAGTGCTCTGGAGGAAGAACAAAACATCCTCTTCAAAGGCCTTCTCTGTGGAGCCTATTTCAGGATTAAACACTTTTAGGCTCTGTTATGACTTTCATAGAGCCATGTCTGTTTTTCTATTGAGGTCAACATCTCCTTCTGTTCCCCAGTGAATCCAAGGGAAGCATGAGTCATAGTCAACGAATTCACACTGGGAATGGAATTGTGTTGTTGCACTGTCAGACGCAGAGTTGGGTGTTTCAGCAGATGGTTGTTGTGCTGGTCAACAGAGAGCTAATGAAGATTTAAAAATATATATATGTGTTGTGAGTAAAAAGGAGCTAATTAGGATAGCTTTAATTTGAAGCTTGATCTGAGAGCCAGGATATCTGGAACTGTGCCATTAATGGGCTTTGTAATCTTGGGCAAGTAACTTAACATTTCTGGGCTCCAATTTTCCCAATTAAAAATTAGACTACGTGATCTCTAATGTTTTTTTTGGCAAGATGGTTCTATAATTTTCCTTTAATTTACCACAAAGAACCCTGGGCTAGAAAATTTTCTGAAAACTTGTTTTTAACATAAGATCAAGCTGATGAATACCACCAATATAAAAAATAAGTCATTAATAGGTGCATATGTTATTTGTAGTAGTATTTGTTTCTTAAATGCTAATCTTCAGTAAATTGCTTGATCATTTGGTATGCAGCTTGCTGTAAGTGTATTACATATTGTATTTGTACTTTATATTTGGAAGTGCCATTGAGCATTACATATGGCTGCTCTGGATTTGTCAATAATATTCCTTGTGCATCCATATGGGAACAGCTATGCAATCCTTATATGGTAATATCCCTTTTGCTTTATATAGTGCCATTTATGATTTGTGCAATTAATGCGTATGTATTTTATAGTCTTGCACTTTCCCAAATTATGCCTTTGAAAAAGAAAATACTGATTAGAGCAGTTCTATACAGCAAAAGACCTTTTTTTCTTCTTTCTTTTTCTTTCTTTTCTTTCTATAAATAATTGACTCTAAGAAAGACTATTTTTCCAGAGAAAAGTCTGTACTAATGTTATTAACTTTCAGGAATGTTTTTGGATAGCAAAATCATATGTATTTAACTTTTATATTATGAATCTCAGTTAAATATAACTTTAAATCTTATTTTAAATCTTCAAATCTCATATTTTGATAAGGACAAATGTTAATAATTGTGAATACAGTTCTTTACATATTTTGCATATTAATATCACATTGGGAAGGCTTAAAAAGAGTAAAGATTAGACCTAATAATTCACTTCATCTTAATTCAAACTCATATGCTTTAATTGAAGTGCGCTATAGTAGGAAATGCTCTATTTTGCGTAAGAAAGCATCAATTTTTATTGTTATGAATTAGCTATGAAGTGGTCTAATTTTCAAAGAGGTATGCAGGACATATGCTTGCACATTCTGTTACCAGTTAGTGATCCAAATGGAGAAAACGTTTCCATGAGAAAAGCAAGTTACATAATGAAAAGGCCGCTAATAATCCAGAGAAAACTATTAAAAACATTTCAGATCATCCACATTGATGATATGCATTTTGAAATGTTTTAAATCAGAAGTCTTCTCTTTGTTGGTGATCATTTGTATTTAGTTAATGACTTAACAAGTTCATCCCCACTATTTTCTTTAGTAACATCCTCCCCTGTGCAGAAAAGCTTGTTTGTTTAAGACAAAGAGGCCCTTCTCTGTTGTTGCTGGTTGAAGTGTGTACTGTGTGTGCTCTCATGGTACATTCATTTTCCTGACTCATCTTCAGGTTCAAAAAATTGCATATTTGTTTGGCTGTTTGAAAAAACCTTCCAGTATTTTTTTCCTCATGTCTGAAATGGTTCATATTAAAGCTTTCATAATACCCTTCAGTTTCTGTGTTAAATTGATGTTTAAATTGGAAAGAAAGTGGGAACCTTGGCAGTTTAGATAATTCACTTCATCTGGTGGCCAGCTATGTTAACAATCACATCATATGCCAGCACTTAGACGAGATGAAAGGAGCCCCCCGGGGCACTGAAGCTACATTTTAGGAGCGGAGGGAAAATACAGTTAGAGTTCTTTGTTTCATAATTTTATTCTATAAAATCGTATATTATTTTGACCAGAATTTTAAAGTGTTAAAAGAACAATTTAAAGGTTATGTGGTGGCTTAACTCTGAAGCTGAATGCAGATTATTGATCAGTATGCTGGACAGAAAGTGTTGAGCCCCATGTCAGCAAATGATGCCTTTTATTCCCTGTGTATTGAGTGCTGTGAGGAAATGGTGATATTGTTAGCATATGAATAACATCAAAGCCCTCCATTGGAAGATAAACCTCCATCTTCTGAAATAGAGTGCACAGCCTCTTCTCATGTATTGAAGGGCCTCCTTTTCTAACAGTGTGCTCTGTCCAACCCCAGAGCATTTTCATCCAGAAGAGGCAAGTTGATATTCAGCACCAGGTTGCTGGTGCATGACTGCACATTCCATCACTTAGGAGAAAACATTTTCACATCAAATTGCCTTTCTACATGAGGGGTAGGAAGGCTATTAGTTTTTTTTTTTTTTTTAAGTTTGTTGGGAGGCGGAAGCAACATTTTCTTTAGAGGTCTCACAAGAGGCTCATGACTTTTATTGCTATTTGTCCTAAAAATGAGAGACTGATCTCACTAGTTGACAAGAAATAGAGTGGATAACTACCTCTTCATCTCTGAATGCAGACATGACTCTTTTCACTGCTGCTGAATTCCTCAATCAATACTGACATGCTGGCCAGATGCAATTTAAAAATAATGCATTGGTCCCGTTCTTCTCTTCTGTGCATATTATTTGAGCATGATAAGCAGTTCTCTCCAAGCCCCTTCTCTTCCCACCTGTCCTGATGATCAACAAATGCTGCTGCTACTCAAAATGGAATTTTAGTTCAGCAGCAGAATGACTGGGGCTTTTAAGAGCACCATCCATGTCAAATGGGTCCTGGGATGATAAACTGTATGACAGCCCATAGCAGAGCAAGTAATTCCAGATGCCTTGGATGTTTAGTCTATTAGTTCATGGGGACATGTAAGAAATAGTCAGTTTCCATTAATGTTCAATTTATTATTGGCCAAGATGCTTAGGGTATGATGCTGTTAGTCATTTTCCGTAACAACTTTATTTATAGAGGAAGTCTTTCTGAAAAGTACACGGCTGGAACTTCATTTCTGAGCTCATATGTTATGCTGACCAACAGCGTCTGTCAAAACTTAGATCAATGTCATGTACTATATTTTCATTTTCATTACTCTTGGAATCCTTTTTTTATTCATGTTGCCAGCTGTTATATTAACATTTAGTAAAGTTTAGGTTAGCTGAATTCCAGCCTATGGTTTAGAAATAAGCAGGGCATAATGTTGACATGATTGATTTCCAGTTACTCTGTGTGGTTTCTCTTGAATGTTTAAAGACATATCTGTGTACAAAAGCAAAGAAACAACACATTTGTTTCATAAAGAGCTGAATGTACAACTGATGGAGAACAGTTTCAGAGTCATGGTAACAGAATGGCTTTTCTTACTTTTTGTCTCTCACACAGTACACCAAGTTATTGCTCTCGTATCCTCACTGAGTGATGTACATTGAGAATGTGAATCTTGGTTAGTCAAACTTGTTTGATTTTTAGATTCTGGGTTGCTTCCAAATGAGAGCTTGGGATTGAAAGAACTCACACAAAGGCTTCCAGGACATGTTAGGAATACAAAGTACTATCTCCAGATTATCTAATCAGTTTTCAAGATAAATGCTAAGGAAATGACAATATTGTACCTGATTCACCTTAAATTTTAAACACAATGAAATTTAATAAGAATTAGTATCCCTACTTTTAGGTGATTCCATTTCAGGTTTTAGCTTATTTCTTATAAGTCCCAGATTCCTTTTATTTTGTTTGTTTATTGACCCACATATTGATTAGCAAATGTCCTTGTTCTGGACTGGATTTTTCTGTCTGTTTTCTCTCTGAAGAAGAGGGAGCTTCATATATAGCTATTTAAGGAAGATGAAAAAGAAACAATATTTAATTCAATAATGGATAGGTTCACATGCATGGCAGAGCATAAGCGCCTGCTTATTACTCTTCTAATTATTTTTTCATAATATCCCCTGATAATAATTTATACATTTTAAAGAATACTATACACAGAAGTTAGGAGGGCAGATGTTGGAATGGAGCAAGTGATTTCACTGATAAAAAGAATAGTCTTAATGATGTCAGAGTTGGATGAACTGATGGTTTTGTATGTCAGAGATTTCAAGAAGTCTAAATTACTCTAAAGTTATTGCCATCTACCCTGATTGTTTCGGACAGCTATTAAACATCACACACAATCATTAATCTCCAAGCTGGCTAAAAAGATGATTAGAGTGGCTTGTAGAAATGAGAAATATCAGACTAGCAGAATAAGAAAAAGCACCTGGCCAAGTCTTATTTTGAGACTAAATAGAGCATGAAAAAACTTTTGCCAGTACAGTTTAAAGCATCTTTTTCTGTGCATAAATGATTGAGTAAGGTCATATATCTGTCCTGGAATCAGAACCCTGGTGACTTGATATCTTGCCAGAAAGTTTAGTCACTAATTTTGTAGCCTGGTTAAGCTTTGAAAGCACCTGTATATGTTTGATCCTATGAATATTACTAAAAATCCCACCTCCCCAAGCCCACCCTTCTCATTGGCTAAGCAAAAATTCTTTTTCAGGGTCACAGAGAAATTTTAAATTTCAGATTAATTAACCTCAAAAGAGAGAAAGAGAGAGAGAGGTTATATCTGTGCACCTTCAGGGATGGGCAGGTTATAGTTGAATAGTAATTTCTGAGGCACTTTCAAAGTATATTTTTATTTAAAAGTCTGCTGAATTATTTCCTATTCCCCTATAAAGTATTTCTTTTCTGTTCCTAGAAGACATTAGTACCTAATGAGGACTTAAGAATAATTTTGTTTTAAAACAAGATGGCAGCCTGTGAGGTACTATATGACAATTCTTTAGGAGCAGCTATTTTATTTATCTTAATCTTTTAAAAACTAAATGGATATATTTTCTCTTTATTAGAATTGTATAGTATTTGGTCAAATAAATTTGCAGGAGTTAATCATCAAGAAAAAAGTACACAAATATCTATACATCTAAGTAAATATGTTAATGTCATGTGTATGGCTAGAAAATACATTAACATGATTTAAAATATGTATATTATCAATTAAGTAGAAATTTTTCTTCATAATAGAGCAACAAAGTCTCTAGAACTGAAGAAATGATTTATAATGAAAATTATTTTTCGACACCTAGGAGGGTCATGAGCATGGAGAATCACGAACAGATTTTAGTGAATCAAAATCAGTAGTTATTTATTCATTTATTCCTTCATGTTAATAAACATTTGTTGAGGGCGGCATGCATGGAGCTGAGGACAAGGCATAAAACAGCAAACAGCCCATTGATTAAGGTGAGAAATGACAAAGGCTTGAACGGTGATACAGGCAGAGGAGATACGAAGTGGAGGGCTTTAAGAGCTCTCTAGGAGGAAGAGTGCTAGAGAAGCACCAACCCTTACCACCTTGGAGGCCAGCAATCTGCATCTGAGACATGTCCCCTAGCTATTTCTAAGGCCAGGATGTGCTTAAGAAGAGGCTGCTTGAGTTTTGCTGTGGCCCACTCACCGTGCTACCACATTGCCTCACCTATAATTGGAATCTCTTGGGAAATCACTACTCCACTGGGCACCGAGGTTGTTTGCCAGTGTCCACAGCTACCACCCATCTTTTTCATATGAAAGAGGTGACATAGTTGGGCAAAGCATATGTCCCATAGTACAAAGAGTTTTAATTAAAGTATTAAAATAATGCATAGTATGAAGCACGAGAAAAATTCCAACTGTATAGCCTCTCATTGTTTCCCACTTCCACTATCACATGCCCAGAGGCAGACGTTAAAGTTAAAGAAAGCATGTTGGAATCCCATGAGAGTATGTTAATGTAAGGGGGGGTGTTATATTTTGACATATATTAATATTCTCTCCTCTTATGCAATTCCATGTACATGGCCTTCTCTCTGGTTAGTCTGAGGCATCCATTTGTCTTGGGGTCAGTTAGGGCTAGAATTTTTCCAGCAGAAATGCAAAGAGGAGAAAAAAGATTCTATATTCAGCTCCCGATACTTACAAGGGGATATTTGAGGTCAAAGCAAAGTGATAAGCCTGAAATGTAGGCATCTCAGAGAGAGACAGAACTTTCCAAATTCTTTTACTTACTTCTCTAATGCATCAGGAGGCAGGCCTGGTAAATAAGATCACAAAAATTATATGCCTAAAGGAGGGCAAAAGAAGACCCAAGTAGAGAAAGTGAATGCCCCAAACCTGCTTCTCTGGCTCCTGTGGGTTGGCTGCTGAATAGAGGAGACAGTGGAGATGCAGGCAGCAGGAGCTGTGATGTGATCTGTGTTCTCTGAGCTTTTCACTGGACTGGGGATATTATAATATGTTAGAGGGAGATGCTTGTTCCTTGATCAGAGCAGCAGAATAATGTGTCCCCAAAGCCTTCTGAAACAATTTGGGAATTGGCAATACCAAAGTAAACTCAGGGGCCCAGCATGGTTAGAAAGAAGGAGCCAGAGTTTACTTTCTGAGCAATCCTGAGTTCCCAGAAGAGATATGGAAGCTGGTTGAGCTAAAAGTCAGTGGGTCCTGGCCTATTGTGGCAAAGGGTAAGATGCCCCAGCAGAGAAACCATGCGGCCCAGAAGCTGTGATGGCCAGGATCCAGGCAGAGACAAAGAAGAGGCTCAGAGAGTCCCACATGCCTTTAAGAACTGGGCTGTAGCCAGGGAGCCTTCTCCACCCTCTCTTGGGTGAATCACTTAAGCTTCTCCTTGGGTGTCAACTTGCTTTGCCAGTGTCCCCACCTGAAAGGGACAGAGTTTAGGGGATAGTGGAGAAGCCATGCTGCATAAGTAGGAAATGTATTTAAATTGTAGCCTTATTCTTGGAAATTTATCTGCAATTCCTGCATGATCATGCCCCTCTGTGTAACCTGCCTATGTGCCATGTTGTGGGGTTCCCTCATTCTTGACACTTCTGGTTTCCTCTTTCAGGATCCCAATTCCTTTCTCAAAGCACTCTATTACATTACATAAAGTAATGTAAGTCTTCTTTTTCTAAACCTCTTTCATCTGGATGGTGGACCCTATATTTCAGAAGCTAATAGGCTGTTAGAGTAGCTTCCTGAACAATAAAGTAATTGTCTCTCTTGGAGGAATACTATAGACTTTCGCAGCCAAGTGATTCAAACAGTAGACACAGTTTACAATATTTATATCTATATCTACACTTATATCTGTCTATTGATCCATCTATCATCAAAATAAGTAAGAGTATCAGAGAAGAAATCACTCTGTCACACACTTGCTATTTAAATGTACTGTTATTATTAATAATACAGATTGGGGCCTCATTTTTTATTAGGTCATTAAATGTGAAATGTCTGATTTCAAATCAAAAGTTTAGTTTATAATATCTCAAACAAGAAGCAGTACAATTAATCAAAATATGACCCTAAACTATCAACACAGTTTTGCCATCTTAACAGTAGCTTGTTTATGCCACCAGCGAAGAAGCCTGGAGAGCCAGTGGCAATGAAATCGCAAAAGGGGTTTTCCACAGCTTTTTGAGAACTTAATATTTTTCCTTGCAAGAAGTGGTCCAAAGCCAGGAAGAAGTGGTCGTCTGTGCAAGGTCTGGTGAATGCGGTGGATGACAGAGAGTTTCCAATCCAGCCTCTGTAGTTTGAGCAGCATTGTTTGCGAGACATATGGTCGAGCGTTGTCTTGCAAGAGGATTGGCCTGTCTCTAGTGACCAATCTCGGCTGCTTAATCACAAGCATCTTCATCATTTTGTCCAATTGGTTGCAGTAGACATCCGCTGTGATCGACTGACCAGGTTTCATGAAGCTATAATGGATAAAATCAGCACTGGACCACCAAATACCATTAGCTTTTTTTGATGAATATTCAGTTTTGGACTGTGTTTTGGCACTTCATCTTTATCCAACCATTGTGCCTAATGCTTGCAATTGTCAAAAAGATACATTTTTCATCATATGTAAAGATACAGTGTGGAAATGGTTTGCCTTTATGTCATGATAGCAAACAAAGGCAAGCTTTGAGACGATTTCTCTTCTGACACTCATTTAATACATGCAGTATCCATCTATTCAGCTTTATTACCTTTCTGATTTGTTTTAAATGGTCCAATATTATTGGAATAGTAACATCAACCCTTGCTGCTAATTCATGTGTAGGTTGAGATGGATTTGCTTCCACTACAGCTTGCAGCTCATCATTATCCACTTTGGTCTGAGGTCACCCACGTGGACCAGTTTCAAGATTAAAATCATCACAACAGAACTTCTCAAACCATTGAATGAACTGTGTGTTCATTAGCCAAATCCTTCCCAAACACTTCATTGGTATTTTGAGCTGACTGAGCTGCATTGGTTCCATGATGGAACTCATATTTGAAAATAATATGAATTTTTGACTTATTCATGATTTCACAAAAATTGCTCAAAAAAACAGTTTGAAAGATAACCACAAACCAAACCATGAGTTTGAAAGAATGAGGATGTATCTTCACAATAAAATAAAACCAGAAGTGTCAAAGTGAAATGTCAGAGATATCAACTGTCAAACTTAATACTTAAGGAAATCGGACATTTCATACTTAATAATTAGAAGATTTAAAAGCACATGCATGTCTCAGTATTTAATTTTAGAATTATTATATAAGTATGTACTTTGAATTAGAAAAATTCCCAAAGGGGCTATACATTATTTCCTTCCATATATTTTTAAAATGAGAGGGTAAGCCTCTAATCTAAGATAAGCCCTCTCCTATCCCTAATAACTCCAAGTTAAAGGTAAAGAAATAAGAAACTTAACATGGTCAAAGTCAAACAGTTTCACTTCAGAGGAAAGGCATGTTATGAAGTTCACTAAGTTAGAAAACTCTGTTGTCAATAAGTCTCCACACACAATTTTGTACCTGTAGGATTATTTTGGGGAAGTTGTATATAGAAATTCCCTGGAAAAGAGATGGGTGGTAGGTGAAAAGAATTGTTCTAACTCAAGTTAGCTCACAGTGAATATTGTTATGTGGCAAAGATGATATTTTCCCTTTTTCAGATTTTTTCAATACAGAAGATCAGGAGTCTGAGGTTAGAATTCCAGCTTCTCTTATGTTTAGTCTTCTGACTCTGCTCTAAAAGTGTGCTTTTTATTTGACAAAGCAAATGGGAAAATAAGCTCAGGTGAGTTTGGTCAAATAACTGGCTATTTTTATGGAAGAAAACTTCAGTTTAATATACTTCTGAATGAATGGTACTTTTAAAGACACCAAAACCACAATCTTATAAACAATGAACACAATATTGTGTATAAATGGACAATCTTTACATTTTACAGATCTAAGAAGCAACTTACACAGTATCGTGCAGCTTCTCTTATTTATTCAAAAATTGAGGCTTCTATTTCAACTCAGTTGCTTGGAATTTGGAATTGAGTGAATGCACCATGAGAAATCTCAATGAAGCAGATCCATTTTGACTAAATGAGATAAACACTTTTGTCAAAAGAGTATCAAAGAACAACCTGGTTTTTGATGTTGCTTAAGTCCATTTTTAAACAACATTATATTGGTAACTATTTTTAAAGAGATGTCTTAAGTAATTTTCTTGGATTTTGACAAAATTAATTGATCACTTATGTAGAAGTTCCAGAGACATATTGATTAAACTGAGTGTGTTCTAGGGTTCCCTGGACTGCTACTGGCTGGGCTTTTTAGTTTTTGATCATCATGTTGCTGTTTTATTCTTGGTATGGTTCTAACACTCTTTATTTTCTGGGTTTGACTCATTTTGTTTTCAGAGCCTGGGAACATAGAGAGGAAAGCAAAAGAGGTGGTGCATTGTAAGCTGTATGTCTATTCATCAACTGCCTGACCCGCCTGCAAACCATTCCTCTCACAAGAGGAATTTGTTGCTGTTACAGTCAGTACTAAAGATACCTTGGGATAGCAGATGCTTTGGTATCCACATGTCTAAATAATAGTAATTATTTTGCTTCTAGCTTTGTCTAATGTTATTTGGTTTTGAGAGCTAATGGTATTTCTATGTTATTCCACGGTAAATATCAGTTTCCCTAAATCATTAGGGTTGGGTCCTACAGTTACAAGAGTATTGATTTTTATGTAAACCAGCAGAAAATGCTAATAGAGCATATAGAATGGTTGATAGTTTATTGGGGTTTTTCTGATGGCCACCTTACTTTTAAGGCAGCACAAAGATTGGAGATACTGATTTGAGGTTAGTTTAAAAGAGCAACCAGAGAGGAAAAGGGCTATGAGAAATGCTTTAATTTTTTCACATTAAAATAAGAAGCTATGTCATAGTCACAATTCTAAAGAGTGACAGAAATATAGTATAGCTTGAACGACTAGTTGGGGACTTGTGTTCCTAGATTATATGATTTAGTCACTATGCACTGGGTTTTATTGCACACAATGTACTTTGAAAAGTCAACCAATAAAAAGAAAACAGAATAACTTATACTTTTGGCTGTGACTTCTATTTCATTATGCCTAGTAACTTTAAGAATACAGAAGCACACATGTTAAAATGAAGAAATTAATATATAGGGGAGACCCTGAAATAGTTCTACTATTTTGGAAAATTAAGTTCAGAGTATCAACTGTGGGAATTCAATAAAACTTTTGGCCTTCAATATGAGATAGACCATAAATCAATGAAGTTTAAATAGTTCTGCTCTCTTGAACACCTGCTTATCTGTCTTGAGAAAATTCTGTAGTGTTTTAACCATCATTTTATAACATTAGAAAGTAATGTTCACTATTGCAGTACTTGGAAAGGCCATTAAAGTTAAGGGTCTGTCAGCCATTTCATTATAAACCCTGATTTCCAAGAGTTTAATATAACCCAGACATTGCATGTAATAAACCCTAATGCAGGAATCTGAAACTTAGGTCATTATTTTCTCTATTTAAAGACCAATTGCCCCACAAAGACTGTCTTTAGCCATGGCAAATACCTTTTGGATAAGTTGTAATTTTAAAAATTTACCAAATGCTATTTTTTCCTTCCTGTGATATTTTACCTCTAATTTAAGATAAGCCCTCAGAAAGAAAGGCTGTGTGTAAAATGGCTTTTGAATGAAGTTAATCTATGTATTTGGAATGGAGCCCTCTAATGGAATTTCTTTCTTCTTCTCACAGTGAAGAACCTGTGGGTCCATAAATATGGCATATTTGTTTTCTATTTTGTTGTAACAAATTCCCACAAACTTAGTGGCTTACAACACCATCAATTCATTCTCTTAAAGGTTCTGGAAGTCAGAAGTCTGGAATCACTTTCACTGGGTAAAGTCAAGGAGTCAGCAGGGCTGGTTCCTTTTGGAGGTCCTGAGGGAAAATGTTTCCTTGTCTTTTTGAGCTTCTAGTGGCCGCCTCTATTCCTTGGCTTGAGGTCCCTTCCTCCATCTTCAAAGTGTATCACTCCATTCTCTGCTTCTATCAGAGGGTAGTGGAATAATTAGTATTTCTTAAGTAGACAGTGTGAACAATATCTTTAATTGTCTAGGATATGAATTCTTAGGTGGTCCCAAGAGGTGATGCTTCGGTAGGATGAAAGGAAAACTTCAGAAGCTGGCATTTTGGTGGCTTTCAAGAGCTTTATATATGCCTCAAACCTGAGCACAGACATTGATTTTCTTCCAGATGGTGAATTAATCACAAGAAAAGCCCTCAGAGTGAATATATAGGTACTATATATTTTGAAATTAAGTGTAGCTTGAGATGCATCTCAATGCCTATCTGAGTTTCAGATATCTGCCCTACATATAAAAATGAGTGACCTGGGCCTGCCCCGAACAGGGGAAAAAGTAGTGTGCTCTGGAGGAGTGAAGAAGAATGATGTGGAGAAGCAGCTCTGTTTCCTGTGCAGTGGTCACCATTGCTGCAGGGCAGGCTGAGACGCGGTGGTCACAGCATCGTCGCTTGGCATCTCAGTGCTCCCCCAGAAGCAAGCGAGTTCCTTTCTGATGGGCGCTGAGTATCTAGTAGCCACTAGATCTGCAGTGGGCGGAGGTGTGTGGTTGTAAGAGTTTCCCTTCTCCCTGTCTGTTAACGGAATGTATGTTCCCAAAGAAATCATGTTGTAAATTAGATTAAAAAAAGAAGCTTAGGATCCCAGACCAGCTTGCCAACATAGCTTTGTTAATGCCTGATGTAGCCAAAATATTTGTTTTAGGGAATACAGTGTAAGGAATGCAAGAACAGAAGGAGCAGTGAGAAGTGGTAGCAGACAGGTGAGTCCATTCAAAAAAGAAATACGTATTAAACAAATTTCTCCTTCATGATGATTTAAGTGGGAGCAACTGAGAAACCAACTGCTCTATATATCTTCGTATCTCTGAATAATGTATTTTGTAAGTAATCAATAACCAATTAAAGAAATTTTTGGAGGGCCACTTGGTTGAAATGAGATGTCTTTATGACCCTAAGTCAGGAGTCTCAAGACCACGGTCAGGCTCAGTGATTCACCAGCAGAACTGACAGGACTCAGGCTGTTAGACTTACAGTTGTGGCTTATTACAGCTAAAGGATACAGATCAAAATCAGCAAAGGGAAAAAGCACATGGATGAAGTCCAAAAGACACCAGGCACAAATTTTCCTGTGTCTCCTCCCAATAGAGTCACATGGCAATGCACTTAATTCTCTCAGCAATGATGTGTGACAAAGTATAAAGTATTGCCAGCCAAGGAAGCTCACCCGAGCCTTGGTGTCCAGGATTTTATAGGGGGTCAGCCACATAGGCATGCAAGACCTGTGTAATTGACCTTGGCTACTGCCCCCCAGAGGTCAAATTAATACATGTGGCCTGGGACCTCAGGCACACAAAAACGCATGTTCCCCAAAAGTCACATTTTAGCATAAACTATCTGGTCAAACTTATACATCCTGGCCCAAAGCCAGGCGTACAAGAACACTCTGTCAGGCAGGATGTTCCAAGGGCTCTGAGGTTATCTCTCGGGAGCTGGTCAAGGGCCAGCACTCTGCAGACAGGCTTGAGCACCCTGGGCCTGCTGAGTTAACTGCACAGCCCCCTTTGGTGCTGTACAATTTACCCGAGGCAGCAAAAGCTATGATATTTATAGTGAGGAACCTTTTGCTAAAACCTTCAAATTGAGATGGTAGAGACAGAGTATAAGTAAGGCTATAGTTGTGCTGTTTCAAATACTGAAAATGGATGATCTCTGCCGTTAGATCTGCCTTGATGTTGGAGCTGAGAGAAAGGATTCCTTTACAGAGTAAGCACAGATATTGATTGGCATGTTTCTCGCTTATATATCCTACACGCTCGAAGAGGATAAATATATGGTGAAACATCTCCAAACAACCCTTAAACAAAAGATATCCTCACTAATTTTGCTATTCTTTAGGCCAGTGGTTCTCAGCTCTGACTGTATGTTATAATCACCTGAGAGGCTTCTGGAATACCAATGCCTGGGCAACATCTTCAGAGGTTCTGGCTCAACTGTCTAGGATGTGACTTGAGAGCTGATATTTACAAGTGTTCCTCAGGTGAGTTTTATTGTACAGAGGCTGAAGACCATGCAATTGATCAGAAGGGGACAGAGTTAGGAAATACTGATCTTCACTGAGCCAGTGGTTCTCTACCCTGGCTTGATGCTAGACTCACCTGGGGAAGGGAACTGGCTTATAAAAAGACTGGTTCCAATGCTTTACTCCCAGAGATTTTTGTTGAGTTGGTCTGGATGAATCCAGGGCATTATTAATCCTAATATGCAGTCAGGGTTGAGAACGACTGGTCTAAACAATTCATGTTCCTGTGGTCTCTTTCTATCCTGCTCACTTGAACACAATATTATCCAATTAGGTTACAGAAAATGGGTTTGGGAATTTCAGGGAACAAACAATGCACACATTGAGTACATATGGTCTCTGTGTAGGTGGCATTTAATCTGAGATATGAAAGATAGGAAGAAGCCAGTTACAGAAAGAAGGAAGGAAGAAGTTATACGAAGAAGCCAGTTGCAGGGAGAAGGACACAGCATGCAGAAGGAATGGCAGGTGCAAAGGAGGTGAGAGAGATTGTCGTGTGATGAATAGAAAGGAGGACATTGCCGTGGAACTGTGGCAGGGGAGAGGAAGGAGTGGTACAAGCTGAAGTCAGAAAGCAAGTCAGGAGCTAGATCATGCAGGGCCCTGCAGGCCTTGTTAGGAGTTCAGAATTATTCTAAGGTTAATGGGAAGCATTGAAAGGTTTAGGGCTTATAGTAACATTATTTGCATTTCTAAAGGATCTTTTTGTCTGCAAGGTGGAGAGTAGGTGCTGGCAAGAGTGAAAGAAGACAAGGTAGGGCGTCAGTAATGGTCTTAGCAGGAAGAAAAGAGGCTTGGACTAGATGGGAGCAGTGCTGGTGGAAGGAAAGGAACGGATTCAAGACAGATTCTGGAAATAGAAGTGACACGGTGAAAGATGGGCATGGGCTCTACCCAAAGGGAAGAATTAAGGATGCCTAAGCAGTTTGGGGGATTGTGGTACCATTTGCTGAACTGGAGAAAACTGGGGAAAGATAGACTTTGGGGCAAAGGAATCAAGAATTTTTTGACATGTTAAAATGAGGACACCTATTAGATATCCAAGTAGAGAGATAAAGTTTGCAGTAGCACATAAATCTAGAGAGGAGAGGTTTGGACTGAAGATGCAATTGGGACATTATCAGCTTATTGGTGACATTTTAGATATGGGACTGAATGAGACTTCCTAGGAAGGAATGTAGCCAGGGAAGGTTGGGTGTGTTGGAGACACAGCACTGTTCGCTGGGTTTAGCAACTAGAGCAGTTCTAGTGGCAAGTTGGGGTAGGGTCACCGGGCTTATGGATGAATGAGTAGGTGGTGAGGAGATGGACCACATGCTCAGAAAAGCTTCTGAAAATTGGCTATGAGGGGAAATAGAGAAATAGAGCAGTCGCCAGAGAGCCACTTGAAGTCAAGAGAGAATTTTTGAAAGGGGGAGACACAAGAGCATGTTTGTGGGTTGATGGTGTGTAGGGTGTGAGAGATTAACAACAGGAGGGAAGAGGGGGAAACTGGTGAAAATTCCCTGGGAAGGTGAAAGGGGCAGGGACCCAGAGTACAAGTGGAGAGACTGGGCTTTGGCAGGCAAATTTTCCATTGTACATCAGAGTATGCTTCTGTCAGTACCTCGCTTAAGTCAGATGTCCTGTATTTTTTTTGCTTTCTTCATACTTGTAAAAAAAATTCCATACTTTCCGCCTAAGTTAGGATCATACTTTGGCTTTTGATCCAAACTATTTTTCTCAAAATCAGTTGAACAGCTTCATGAATTCCTATCCCAGAATTATCCTGAATTTTTTTTTCTTTTCTAAATAGGAAATTCTAATCAAGTGCTACTAGTTATACTTTTAAAAAATTTCTTTATTTCAGAGTATTATGGGGGTACAGACGTTTAGGTTGCGTGTATTGCCTTTACTCTGCCCGGGTCAGAGCTTCAAGCATGCCCATATCCCAGAGAGTGCGCTCTGCACCCCTTAGGTGTGAATTTACCCATCCCTTCCTCCCCCTCCCACCTGCCTGACACCCGATGAGATGAATGTTACTTCCATACGTGCACGTAAAAGTTGATCAGTTAGTATCAAGGCTACTAGTTATACTTGCTTCATCTTTTCTTGGCTGATTTTATCCTGTTTATCAAAACGTATCTTCTTTTTTGACTGGTGGATTCTCTAGGTCTCTCATTTCCCTCTTGGACTGCCCACACACCGTTCTCACTTAGCACTTTCTTTCTGCTTCTCTGGAAGTCACTTACCTAGGCGCCCACCTCTGACCCTCCCGTTTAACTTGTGATTAATGGAATCATTTTCTTTGAAAACTTTGATTTATCTGGCCCATATCAAATCACGCTACTTTGCTGGTTACCAGGAGAGCTTAATTTCATCACTGTCTAATTTTTCTTAGCTATTTGATCCAATTGATTCAGCCAACAGATATTTGTTGAGCTCTTTTTATGTGCCAGACACTGATTAAGGCAATGGATCACGTTTGTATTTATCATAACAAGAAATCCTGACTTCTTTTTAACACAATTATTTTCATCTTTATTCTCCGTCCCTGCCACTTTTTGACTTTATTATTTGAATCCTAGAAGGTGATGTTGCATATATTTTGTTTAGTCTTTTTACTTGGTTCAGGTGGGAGAATAAATCTGGTTCTCCTTACTCTATCTCGGCCAAAGGCAAACATCTCAGATAATGTTTTAAAACATGTAAATGCTTCCATTTGAAAGGTTATTCCACACAATTCAATGGCTTATTTAGCATTTACCCCAACTTATACTTTTCATAATTTACACTCTCTTACCAATCTGCTAATCATTCCATATGAGAAGATATTATGTGGAAAGATTTTTCTTTCCATTTTCATCAGGAAAACAAATAATTCCCCAGGGTTCAAGGGAGACATAGATGGAATAAGTAAACATTTCACAGAAAAAGGATTTTCCTCATCCCCGTCCATTATCCCTCATGCCCTCTCCTTTCTCTCATCTCTCCTGGTGATTTATTGACTTAAAAAACAAGAACGTAAAGAGTCCATTGAGCCACGTCAGTGTGAACAGTAGAAGTACTGTCTGCAGCTCTGTCACGGAACATGGAGAAAAAAGTATGTGAAATCATGAGAGTGTATTTATCAGGCATGTGAATTGTAATGCCTCAGTTTGGTCAAGGAAGTAAGTGGATTAAACTTTGTTCCCCCTAAAAAAAGGCCCTCAGATGGAAGACCCTCTGCTCTCCACTTGAAATTGGCTTGTTTTGGTGGGTAATTCAATTCCTCTGGCTTATGTTATTATTACAGGATTGGGTTCGTGTGTTATAGTGTAAGCCTAAGGGGTTATGTATGTGATTGTACCGTTATGTCATGACTTTAGAGTTGTTTGAAGTTCACTGCTTATTTTATTAGAAAAATATCTGGACTTTTGGAAAAGAGCCAGCATTTCTCAAGTTTCATGTGTTGTTAGTAATGGATGCGTTTTCTCCCTTGTAAATATAAGCAGCACAGATTTTATTGATAGTCACCAAATTTTCAATCTAGAGAGCCCTAGATTCAGCACAGATGTCTGGTTCTGGTTCTTATCAATTGTCACAGGAGTATACCTAGTGACACCGCAACAGCCTAACCATGAGCCTTTAATACCTCGACCTAAAAGGAAACTTGGTTCTACAGTCCCAAATTCTTACAGCTTCTGCATCTGGCACTCTTTGAGTCCTGTGGGCTTTTCCCTCTCTTCCCAAGGGAATTTGGCACTGAAATAGTTTCCATGCCATGCAAGACAGGAAAACACATCATTGTGGATCAAAACAACCTGCGTTCTTTTTCAAGGATTTTTTTTTCTTCTTTAAATCACTAACATCTGTCAGCAACATGAAACCTGCAGGATTTATAAAAAGCATTTCCTTAAGGACTGTTGTATGTGATTACTTCTCGTTGGTCTGACATAATTTAACCTAGACATCTTTCTGCATTTATTTACTTTTAAGTTTCAATATATTGTTTATAGGCTATTTTTGGAGCCACTGTGAGGAAATTGCCCATATGTAATACATTTCTCAGGAACACCATGTGTTTTCGGTGATGAGTCAAACAGAGCTGTGCGACTGATGCCAAGGGAGAAGGATCTCTCCCTCTTTCTCTCTCTTCCTTGTGTCCTCCGCCAGGGAGACAGCTGTTTTCTCCCACACACTGAAGGAAAGGGTGACTACTAAGCTATGTTGTCTGGCGCCTGTCAGAACAATAGTAAACTGCACACCTGTCGGCTCTTGGCAAGCAGGGATGGTAAAATGACTAACAGTGTTTTCTAGCTTTCTCTTCTTGACAAGCACACCACTGGCTACGTTTCTTTCTCCTTCAGTTCACAAAGGCTTAGATTTCTCCCTAGAGGCACCAAGGGAATTAAGCAGTTTTACTACTGCTTCTAATAAACAGCTTCCTTTAGAGAAGGTGGATTTTCATGGTTTATTGCCATCTCTCCACCCTTTTTCCCACACTGGCCCCCTTCACCCTCCCGGGAGCACTGACACAAGAGTTCTTTCTCCCTTTCTAATCACTGCTTTGCATCTGTAAGCATTTTTCTTCTGCAGCCACTCTGGTTTCCTAGAGGCAATCCAAAAACCCCTTCAGCTAATGGCTCATTTAGCGATCAATTTGTCAAATAATGTTCACAGATGTTTTTCTGATGGAGCAGCATTCAGTGCAGGTAATGACTGAGTGAGTGATCACTTATGATAGGTGGCGGGATGGAGGCACTGCCTCGCCAGGCAGCACAGAGGTTGGGGTGACTGGCCAACCCTAGAGAGAACAAGCTCCTTTTTATTTTTAAAACATTAAAACAGCCCCTTGATTCCATTTCAACTGCGTCATGGGCTGGCAGCTTAAGTAGTTCCTTATATCCACACTGGAAGAGTCATACCGGTATGATACAGAGGAGGAATTAAAAGAAGTGTCTCCCTTGACTCTGTGCTTCCTGATTTTTGCACTGGGGCTGGGAACATAAAAGAGCATAAAAATATTGTACACATAACAACATCATAGTGGCTTGAAATAGTCTTGATACCTGTTGACATTTTCTAGCCTCAAACACAATTCAAAGTTAGTCAAAAGAAACAGTTATTTTACAAGAGATGTGGAAAACTTTGCAGTCATTAATATGGAATGATCTGTCAAAGATCTAGAAGAATGGAATCCAACTGAACTTTACCAAAGCCAGGACAGGACTGCTGAGCTGAACAGTCCAAGGTTCCCACAGCTGAACTAGCTATGCTTTCTTTCATGGTCCTGAATTGTTTCCATTAGCCTGAAAAGGGTTATAAAACCTACAATCAATTTAGTTTCTGGGGCATTGTGTTTTGAATACCGTTTAATAGGGTATGACAAAAACACATAATTTCTCCACATGTTCTCACATAGCAAGCAGATCTTACGTGGTGTTCGGAAGTGCACCAACTAATGTGGACAGTACTGGAAGCTTTGGGTTGGAAATAAAGGAACAGCAACAGACAACTAGAATGTTCAGGGTATGAGGAGAATTTTAAATTTACTAGTTGAACACAAAGCAATAACCAACATCTTTATCCTCTGCTTTCAACTCAGCTTGGCTTTAGCCAGAAGTAAACAAATTTAATTATTTTACACATGAAAAGTAAAATCATGTTTCAGAACGGAAAAGATGAGCTTGAACACAGGTGGACAGAATACATTTAATAAGAACACTAATAGGCAGAGATGTGTTGAATGTGATCTGCAGCTGTGGGTGTTATAGGATAAGGATTTCTGCTGCCTTTTGATGAGCAGAAATTGAACTGCTCTTCCAACTTGATGCCCAAACCCTATTTTTTTCCTCAAATGAGCAGGCTCATTTATTTTAATGAGAGTTTTTGACTAAGGAAAGAGAGTTCAGCTCTGCAACTGGTCTTAATCCATTTAGGCACTGTCTGAATTTCTCTTTTTTATGGTTATGTTGTCTTCGAACACTGCATTGGGTTACTAAGGAGTAGGATCTGCTGGTGCTTGTTAAAATTGCTAAATTTGCATACTTAAGAAATTTCATTATTTGGCATACTTGTGATATAGGTATTTTAGGTGACTTAGCACATAGGAACACAGAAGATTGCTTAGCTATAATGGACAACATACTGAAACAGGTGAGCCAGATACTCATCAGAATGTTCTTCAGCTGCACCACCCAACAGTACTCTGTTCAGAACAGGCATAATGTACCCTTCTTTTCCTGTATTTTGTCTGAATGTGGAGATGTTAAACTCACTGGGCAAGAAACAGCTGGAGCAGTGTCTCTGTACTTGGCCTTTGTGTGTGGGATACAGGGATGTTGGAAATTTTTGTGAACTTAGATGTTCAAGTTTTCATTTGGAAATTTGACTAGGATGTGTGAAGAGTTTTTCTAGGCAAATTGATTTACCATTATTTGAACTCATTTATTGAATACTATATTTGCACTTTATGGATATTACCTAATCTGTTTCTCAAAGTAGGTCTATGAGTTAGGTATTATTATCCCTATTTTATAAGTGAAGAATTTGAAGGACAAAGAGATTAAAAAACTTGCCAACACAAGCTGTGATATGAACTGAAATCTTACTCCAAATTCTGTACTATTACAGTTTTTAATTAAAAATATGTTGTAAAAATTTCAAACACTCCAGGAATTTCAAAGAAAATTAATCCCCCATAATAACACTAATAATATTTTGGTGAACATAGAAAGAAAGAAAAGATGCATATATATATATATATACACACACACACACACACAAGCATACCTCATTTTATTGCACTTTGCTTTATTGTGCTTCAAAGATACTGCATTTTTTTTTTTTTACAAATTGAAGGTTTGTGGCAACCCTGCATCAAGCAAGTCTATCAGTGCCATTTTTCCAACAGCATGTGCTCATTTCTTGTCTCTGTGTCACATTTTGGTAATTTTCACAATATTTCAAACATTTTCATTATTATATATCCATTATGGTGATTTATGATCAGTAATCTTTGATTTCACTATTGTAATTGTTTTGAGGCACCATGAATTGTGCCCATATAAGAGGGTGAACTTAATTGACAAACGTGTGTGTTCTGACTGCTCCACTGACTGGCTGTTCTCCCATCTCTTTCCCTCTTCTCAGGCCTCCCTATTCCCTGAGTCGCAACAATATTGAAATGAGGCCAGTTAATAACCCTACAATGGCCTCTAGCAAGTAAAAGGAAGAGTCTCATATCTCTCACTTTAAATCAAAAGTTAGAAATGATTAAGCTTAGTGAGGAAGGCATTTTGAAACCCAAGATAGACCAAAAGCTAGGCCTCTTGTGCCAAACAGTTAGCCAAGTTGTGAATTCAAGGAAAAGTTCTTGAAGGAAAATCAAAGTGCTACTCCAGTGAACACATGAATGATAAGAAAGCAAAACAGACTGATTGCTCACATGGAGAAAGTTGTAGTGGTCAGGATAGCAGATCAAACCAGTCACAACATTCCCTTAGGCCAAAGCCTAATCCAGAGCAAGGCCCTAACTCTCTTTAATTCTGTGGAGGTTAAGAGAGGTCAGGAAGCTGCAGAAGAAAAGTTTGAAACTAGCACAGGTTAGTTCATGAGGTTTAAAGAAAGCAGGCCATCTCCATAGCATAAAAGTGCAAGGTGAAGCAGCAAGTGATGATGTAGAAGCTGCAGCAAGTTATCCAGAAGATCTAGCTAAGATCATTGATGAAGGTGGCACCACTAAATGACAGATATTCAATGGAGATGAAACCACCTTCTATTTGAAGAAGATGCCATCTAGGACTTTCATATCTAGAGAAGAGAAGTTAATGCCTGGTTTCAAAGCTTCTAAGGACAGGCTGACACTCATTTCAGATGCTAATGCAGCTGGTGACTTTAAGTGGAAGCCAGTGCTCATTTACCATTCCAAAAATCCTAGGTCCCTTAAGAATTATGCTAAATCTACTCTGCTTTTGCTCTATAAATGGAACAACAAAGACTGGATAGCAGCACATCTGTTGACAGCCTGGTTTCCTAAATATTTTAAGTCTACTGTTGAGACCTACTACTTGGAAAAGAGATTCCTTTCAAAATATTACTCCTCATTGACAATGCACCTTGTCACCCAAGTGTTCTGATGGAGATGTACTAGGAGATGAACGTTGTTTTCATGCCTGGCAATACAACATTCATTCAGCAGCCCATAGCTCAAGGAGTAATTTTGACTTTCAAGTCCTAATCATTTAAGAAATATGTTTCATAAGGCTGTAACTGCCATAGATAGTGATTCCTCTGATGGATCTGGGCAAAGTCAATTGAAAACTATTTGGAAAGAATTCACCATTCTAGATTCCATTAAGAACATTCATGATTCATAGGAGGAGGTCAAAATGTCAACATTAACAGGAGTCTGGGAGAAGTTGATTCCAACCTTCATGGATAACTTTTAGGGGTTCAAGACTTCAGTGGAGGAAGTAACTGCAGATATGGTAGAAATAGCAAGAAAGCTAGAATTGTAAGTGAAGCCTGAAGATTTGACTGTATTGCTGCAACCTTCTGATAAAACTTGAGTGAATGACAATTTGCTTCTTATGGATGAGCAAAGAAAGTGGTTTCTTGAGATGGACTCTACTCCTGGTGAAGATGCTGTGAACATTGTTAAAATGAGAACAACAGATTTAGAAGATTACATACATTTAGTTGATAAAGCAGTAGCAGGGTTTGAGAAGATTGTCTTCAATTTTGAAAGAAGTTCTACTGTGGGTAAAATGCTATCAAACAGCATGGCGTGCTACAGAGAAATCTTTTGTAAAAGAGAGTCAATTGATGTAGCAAATTTCATTGTTATCTTATTTCAAGAAATTGCCATAGCCACTCCAACCTTTAGCAACCACCACCCTGATCAGTCAGCAGCCATCAACATTGAGGCCAGGCCCTCTGCCAGGAAAAACATTCTCACTCATTGAAGGCTCAGATGATCATTAGCATTTTTTAGCAATAAAGTATTGCACACTTAATAGATGACAGTACAGTGTATAAACATGACTTTTATATGCACTGGGAAACCAAAACATTTGTATGACTCACTTTATTGCAGTATTCACTTTATTTTGGTGGTCTGGAACCAAACCTACAATGTCTCTGAGGTTTGCCTGTAATTGTAATAACTGAAGAGTCTTCTAAGATTGGAGGATGATGTGTGTGTTTTTCTATGTGTGTGTGTGTATGTGTGTGGCCATGCACCTGCACCTTCAAGTCCCTCTCTAATTATTATAAGAAAGCTTGCAAAATGACATGTATCACTTCTGCTCATTTGTGAATGGCCCAATAAAAGCCAATACTATAAGCCATGTTTACCTAGGCTTATGGGAGATTATGTATTTTTGCAGGGTGCCTTAGTGACCTGAAAGAATTCGTTCTGCTTCTAAAATTAAAATGCAGTGGTCTGGAACCAAACATGCAATATCTCAGAGGTATGCCTGTACCTATACTATAGGTACTGGAATTTCATATAAATGAGATCATAATAAACCTGCCTTATAACTTGCCTTTTCAAAGAAAGAATATATTAGGGATATATTCTTCCATAAATATCTCTACCACCATTTGTAAAAGCTGTGTAACATTGCAATGTCTGTAGCAACCAAATATATTCAACCAATCCCATATTGATAGACATATGAGTTGTTTCCAGGTTTCACTAATAATAATAATGCTTTAATCGACATTTTTGTGCATACCCCTTCCCTTTTCAAGTTATGCTATAATCTTTTTTTTTTTTTTTTTTTTTTTTAGAATTGCTATTACTGGAATTACATTGCTATTACATGCATTTAAATGTTGAGGTAGGGTATAAGTATGTAAGTAATGAAGATTACGGGCTCTGGAACCACTCAGCCTCGGTTTGAATTTCAATTCCTCCACTTCATGTCTGTTAATTTCATAATGTTGCTTAACTCTTTGTCTCAGTTTTTTCATTTAAAAAATAGGGATAATGAATTCAGTATCCTAACTTTATTGTGAGAATAACATAAGATGATGAATGCAGAGTACTTACTGTAGTTCCCAGTGTCTGATGCATTGTAAATGATCATAACAGTCAGCTATATTATCATTGTTGTTGTTGAATATGTTTTGCAAAATGATTTTCTAGAAAAGTTTTACCAACTTGTATTTCCATCAAAAGTCTGAAACTTCCCATTTATATAGAATCTATCTTTCAATGCTCCTCTCTTCACCTAGAGAATAAACAAATTGCTTTATTTTCATTTATTTTATTATTAGCAAGCTTGGGTATCTTTAAAAGTGTTTGTTGGTCATTTTTAAAAAATAGCACATTCTTAATCATTTTGCAAGATAGAATATTCTTGTTCTTTGTTTTGTTCTTTTTAAATAATTTTTATTGATTTACAAAATTAATTATTGCAAATCTTTCCCCATTTTCATGTGTCATTCAGTTTTCTCCACTTTACTTATGTATTTATGGTATTTAGGACTTTGACATTTTTATGTAATTGAATTGATTGTTTTATAGAGATTGTGCTTTCCACTTAATTTTTAGCAAGGGCTTTTTTACATGCAATTTATAATAATACCCACATTTTATTTCAATATTTTCAATAGTTTTATTTTTATTTGAAACAATTTTTAGTCTTTAATTAATTCTTGTGATAAAATTCCTTGAATTAGAAAAAATAACTGAGTAGATATTTTTGTATTTTTTTCTTCATTGATACACTATGGAGGAAATCATTTAGTCTTTCACTATGAAATGTGATGTGCAGATGATCTTTATCAGGTTGAGGACTGTCCTTTCAATTCTTGTTTACTGAGAATTTTATCACAAATGGATGTTGAATTTTGTCAGATATCTTTTATGCATCTGTTAAGAAAACAATATAGGTTTTTTACTTTATTCTCTTAATGTAAAGAATTACATTGATTGATTTTTTAAGGTTAAGCCAACCTTGCATTCCTGGTATAAACCCCACTAGCTCATGTTGTATTATCCTTTTCATATACTATGAATTCAGTTTGCTAATATTAAGGATTTTTTGCATTACGTTCATGAGGTGTTTTGGTCTGCAATTCCTTTTCTTGAAATGTATTTGTCTGATTTCGGTATCAAGCTAATGCTGGCATAATCATAAATGGTAAATATATTCTTGCCTTACCTTCTGAAAGACTGTGTGTAAGATTGGTATTATTTCTTCCTTAAATATTTCATAGAAATCACTAGTGAAACCATCCCAGTGAGATTTTTATGGGAAGATTTTCCTCTAATTGATATAGAGGTATTCATATTTTCATTGTCTTCTGTGAAGGTTTTGGTAAGTTTTTTTTTAAACAAAGAATTGGCTGAATTTATAAATCAGTGTTAATTTATGATATTCTTTTATTTTCCTTTTAATATATGTTAGGTCTGTAGTGATGTATTTATTTCAACCCAAATATTGGTATTTTGTGTTTTCTCCTCTTTTTTCTTCTTCATTAGTTTTGTGAAAGGACTATCATTTTTATTAACCATTTAAAAGAACCGAATTGAGTCTTCATTCATTTTTCTATTAACTGCTTTCTAGTTCATTGATTTCCGCTCTACTATTTGTTTTTGTTCTTCTATTTACATTGGGTTTAGTTTGTTCTTCTTCCTTCTATCTTCTTCAGGTAGATCATTATTTTAAATTTTTTTCCTTTTAAAACTGTAAATTTCCCTCTAAGTACTGTTTCAGATGCATTCTACAAATTGATAGATAATATTTTCATTATTATTCAGTTCAAAATATATTCTTATTTCCTTTGTGATTTCTTCATTGAATCATGGGTTATTTAGAAATGTATAGCTTAATTTCCAAGTATTTGGGACTTTTCTAGAAATCATATTGGTATTAGTTTCTAATTTACTTCTGTTATTGTTGGAGATCATATTCTGCTAGACTTTAAACTTGATACTTATTGGGCTTTTTATGCCCTGCATGTGTTTTAACTTAGTAGTTCTTCCATGTGTACTTGAAAAGAATGTTATTGGCTATAGTGTTCTATAAATGTCAATTAAGTTAAGTTGGTTGACAGTGTTCAAATATTTTATGTCTTCTGTACCTTTGCTGACATTTTTCTTCTCATCTTATCAATTACTCTATAAAATGGTTTTAAAATCTCCAAATATAATTGTAGATTTTTCTATGCCTCACTTTAGTTCTGTCATTATTTGCTTCACGTAGTTTTAGTCTCTATTATTAGTTGCATATACATTGAATTTATTATGTCTTCTTGATAAAATGATATTATTATATTGATGAGATATTATCACTATGAAATACTCCCTCTTTATCTCTAGTAATGCTCTTTGTCTTGCAGTCTACTTTATTAATATTAATATAGCCACACTAACTTTCTTATGCTTACTATTTGCATGGAATACCCTTTTCATCATTTCATTTAAAACCTATCTGTGTCTTTGTGAATCAGAAAATACAGAGTATACACAGAATGTCGGTACTAATTCTGCATCTCATGACCCAGAACTAACCTCTGTTACTATTTTAGGAATACTTCCTTCAAACATTTATTCTTTAAAATCTGTACTACTTACTTTTCCATTTTGTGCTGCCTCCAGGAAAGGGGCGATGAGTTGGTTGAACTGAGATCATTAGGTTTCCCTTAGCCTGGAATTCTGAGAGCTGCAGATGAATGTGGGAGTGCACTGATCTAGCCACAGTAGCAAGAGCAAAGGAAAAATGGTAACAATGCCATGCACAAAGATTGGAGAAATAGGCAAATGGAAGTGTTTTGTTGAAGGCAGTGAGCTTAGAGATAAGATCTTGTTCAGAACAAAGGTTCTTTAGTAGAAAATGGAAAGATAAAGCAAATGAATTCAAGAGCAGAACCACTGTGTTACAACGAAGGGGCACTTTTGAATGGTGCCTAAATCCTGATAGAGAAAGAAGTAGTAAGTGGTTTTAGGGTTTTGTACATATATTTGATGCTCCTCCAAGTGGTGACAGAGCTGCTTCTGCTCAGGAATCCCAAGTAAATACATTCAAGTGAACTTGGAGATTAATATTTGGGACTTTGAGTTCAGTTGCCTATTTTTAGCTTTGTGATTTACAGTGTCTCCCAGCATAGCATCGAGTGCCTAACAGAATGCCATTGGCTAGTTTAATGACTTCAGTTGGATTGTATTTTCTGCTGTTGATATTTTTTTTAAGATATTGAGAGACAATGAGATGAAGTACTGAAGCAAGACAAGCAAATGAGTGATCCTTACTAAACGTAACTACACTAGCAAAAGCTAAGAGGAAATAGGATTGACAAAGATATTTTTCCAGGTATGTGAAAAAATAGAAGTAGACATCTGTACTGAAATGGATGTGGCATAGGATTTGGAGTAAGAGGGCTTCAGAGATACAAAGGTTGGGTTGGTACTTCTACTCTGATATCAACTAGCTGTGTGATTTTTTACGAGATCAATTAATTGATCTTAATTTCTCTTAATTTCTCTGAGCACTGATTCTTCATCAGTAATTAAGGATGATAGTCAATCCTATGTCACAGGCTTTGAGTTTCAACTTACATAAAATATACGAACTAAATTTGTGTGCTGTAACTGGTACTTATTGAGTACTTGCTATGTATGGGTCGTACCTGTGCTAGCACTTGGTACTAGATCAATGAATGAGACAAAAATCCCAGTGCTTAAGATGAACTCGTAGTCCATTGGGGAAACTTACTGTTCATAATTTACTAATACTTCAGGACAAGGAAGGACAGTTTTCCATTTCAGCAAATATCAAAATAATGCATGTTCTTTAGAAGAAAGAGTGCTAGAGAAAAGTTAAAAAAAGAAAGGGTTTATTAGCCTGTTTTTTGTTGCTTCTAACAGAATACCTGATACTGGGCAATTTATAAAGAGGTGATGTGGTTGGGATGTTTGGCTGCTCCAAGTCTCATGTTAAAATTCTATCCCCAGTGTTGGAGGTGGGGCCTAGTGGGAGGTGTTTGGGTCATGGTGTGGATCCTTCATGAATGGCTTGGTGCCCTCCCTGAGATAATGAGTGAGTTCTTACTTTATTGGTTCACACAAGAGAGCTGGTTGTTTAAAAGAGCCTGGAACCTCATCCTCCCTTTCTTGCTCCTGCTCTTGCCATGTGACAGCCTGCTCCCCCTTCACTTTGCACCTTGATTAGAAGCTCCCTGAAGCCCTCACCAGAAGCAGATGCTGGTGCCATGCTTGTACAGTCTGCAGAACTGAGTCAAATAAACCTCTTTTCTTTATGCAAAATGGACTTACACAAGAAGTTTTATTTAACTTATGGTTCTGCAGGCTGGGAAATTCAAGGGCATGGCCCTGGCTTCTGCCATGGGCTTCTGTGCTGTGTCAGGACAGGGCAGAGAAGGTCAGAGGGGAAGTGAACACATGTGAAGAGACAAAACCCAAGGGGCATCCTGGCTTTACAACAACCCACTGTTGCAGAAAGAAATCCATTCCTGAGGGAGCTAATCCAGTCTTGCCAGAGTGAGAACTCACTCACTACCATGAGAACCAGTGACAAGCCATTCATGAGGGGGCTCCCGCATGACCCTCTCACTAGGCCCCACCTCCCCACACCATCACATTAGGGGTCAAATTTCAACATGCATTTTTGTGGGGTAAAACAAACCATATTCAAGCTATAGTTAAAAGGAAAAATCCCTAAAAATCTACCACTGAAATAATTGTTCTCACGCGGTGATCCTTACTCCATAAATCTCCCTGTAAATACACATAATAGGGGGTGGAATATAGATATATAAAGAGGCCTAACTATGCAAAAATAGAATCATATATGCTTAAAAATAAAGTTATTGAATTTAATTTTATTTAACTCTAAATTTAAAAAGTAAAACTAAAATGATACCAAAGGAATTGATGAACCTCAATTTTTTCCACTGCAAATTATGTAGAATTCTAAAAGATCTCCCTAGGATTAAGATGCAAGATTATGTAAATTCAGGAATTAGAGTAATTTTCTTCCAACATTGTGTTTCAAATTTAGCCATTAATAACTGATATTTTATTATGAGAGTTGAAGAAATCACTACTTTTTCTACTTTCTTATACCTTTTCTCCCCCTACTCTCAATTTTGTTCTACTTGTATGACTATACTGCTAAGGTCACTTTTTCTTCAATAATCACAATTTACACAGTTGTTTAATCTTTGTTCTATATTGAATGGTCATTTAATTCTATATTATACACATCTATATCAAATGCTATATTGATGCTCATTAACAGTCCTTTTATAATTTCCAATTTCCTTGTTTTGATTTACCTCTTGGCTAAATGGGTAAAACACACATAAAAAATCCATTTGGAGGCTACCAGAGAGCTGCTTAGGAATCAGAGGGCAACCTTGGCAGCCAGGACTTGATGGGCTAAGAGCCTGGAAAGAATAAGGTGCAGAAAAGGGAGACCTGTACTCAAATTTCCCATTAAGGCATTTGCTCAATTCTTAAGCTGCAAAGAGTGAGAGGCTAAGATGAATAAAATTCTGGGCAAGGGAAAAAATTGGAGATCATGACCTGACAAGGAGAAGGGGCCCTAGTAAACATTCTAGATCATCAGTTGAGACATCTGAAAAGCCACATCCTACAAATGAAGGCAAACCAGAGACCATACCTTATGAAGACTGTAATGCAGCCTAGGTTAGCTTAATCCCTGGTTAGATTAAAATAAAATTCTCCATTTTACCTGCTCACCAGAGGCTAGAATAAGCTCTGTCTGAAGGAAGAGATTATTTTCCAAAGCTTCTATTATTTTTCATTTGTATTTCATGTATTTTCATATGTAATATTAATCCCATTATAAAAAATTGCCACATATACCAAAAAAACAGGACCTAGGAAATAAGTGGTAAAAATAGACTCATAGACGTCCTGGACATTGACATTATCAGGCATAGATGATATCATAACTGTGATTAATATGTTCAGAAAAATATGTAACAAGATAAAGAATTGCACCAGAGAACAGGACTTTATTTACAAAACAAGAATGAAATGAAAATTCTAACACTAAGAATATCTCAAAGAAAGGAGTGATCTATAATGTCCCTTAGAGTTTCAGATCTGAATCGATCTTCTCCTGCCTTTAAAAGAAATCCCTTTCGTTTCTTTTTAACCTGTTTTCTATTTCTATTTTATCATACTGGTCATCCTTGTTATTCTCTATGAAAAATAATACAAATATTTTTCAGTATATTTCAAGATAGTCACAGTTCAATACCAAGCATACCAGACTTGTGAAACTTCATTCTGTTTGGAAGGAAAATTTAAAATTTCACATAATGTGATTGAACATATGGTTGAGAGATATTTTCTTTAAAAATCATCTTTCACATTCCTGAAGTAAATGCTAGCATTTGGAAGTCTTTGCTTCTCAAAAAAGGGCCATCTTTCATTTTTGCAATACATTTTATTTTTCAAGCCTAATTTTGAATATAAACATTACTAAGGTGACAGTACCATATTTAAGAGACTTGCAAAGAAGATAAGAATTACAAATTCTAAAGTTGTTAAAAACCATATGCACTTCCTTCTGGTGCCTAATATATTTTTCTGTATAAAGACTAAAAAAAAAATTCGGGGATAACGCTGTAGTATCTGACTATTGATAATGTTGATATCTATAGTCACCAAAGTATATTTGACTACTTATTTGTAATTCATTCATTCAAATAACATTTACTGAGTATCTACTCTGATATGGTCTTTGCTTTTGAGAAATTTGAAATCTAGTGGTATAGGCAAACATTTTTAATTTCAAAAAAGACAACAAAGGTGATACATGTTAGTATACGCAGGAATAGCTCATGTTATTGCAGTTGGGTGTGGATTGGGGGGTGGGAAAGGGTCTTTAGAAAAGCCTTTGGAGTGGAGGGAGTACTGAAGGAGTCTTGAAGGTTAATAGGAGGCCATCAAGCAGGAAAAGGGAGAGAGTATACGCAAAGAAGAGAACAATGGTGTGGGTTTTTTTTGGGGGGGGGAGGTGTTGTTATAGTCTTTGTAAAGAATGCTAGAAAATGACAATTTAAGGGCCTCTCAGAGGGCTTCATGGAAACAAGCCCCCAGCTCGGCCTGCACCCTTGTTTCATAAGGATGGGTCTCAGGTCTGCATGTGTGGACTGACTGTGTTCTGTTTTCCCCAGCACCTTCTTTCCTCATTCCAGTCCCAGAGTATGTGCACAGACCCAGTTATTTCCAGAGGCTGCTTCCCTGTAAAGCTTAACTCAGGCATAAAGAAGCCGGGAGGGCAGATGCTTTCCTCCCAACCCCAAGGCCCCCAGCACTGAATCAGACAAACCTAGTAGTTGGGAAGACACAATGAAAAGCTGTCAAAGGAAAAAAAAAAGCCAGGTAGTACAAACACACAAATGGACATTCTTAAACTTCAGTGTACATCCAAAACACCTGAAGGACTCGCAAAATCACAGATTACTAGAGTATGATAGGCTATGATAGATTTCTAGGTTATGACTGATTGCTAAGAAATGACAGGTTTTCACACAGTAGGTCTGGGAAGGCTTGAGAATTTGCATTCAGAAGTTTTCATCCAAGTGATGATGATACTGCTGGTTCACACTTTGAGAACCTTTGCCCTAGAGAAATAAATTTTCCTTATTTGTAAAAATAATGCGCTAGATTAAAAAAAAACTGATATTTTATCTAGGGTAGTATTCAAAGATTTGTGATTGCTAAAAATTCTATATCATTATGGTTTTATTTGGTAAAGCGTGGTGTTAGAGAAGGTAAGCCTTGAGCAGTTTTGGTAGATGAGATATGGCTCAAGGTTTAGAAATTTTCAAATTAAAAATTTCTTAAAATAAAAGGGAAGGATAAGATAGATTACTTTAAGGGAAAAAACCCCAATAGACTTTAAAATTTAACATTGTTCCGTTTACTTTTCCTTATTTGATCAGTGTATTCTTAATAAACATTTAGAAACAAACTCTAATCCTGTGATTGGTGGCTATAATGATCAGTGCCTGTGATTGGTGGCTATAATGATCAGTGTTGGATGTCTAATCTCACTCAAGTTGCCACTAAACAAATACGTATGCATTTATTTATTGTCTAGGCCTGTGGCTCTCAGTTTTGGCTGTACTCTAGAAGCACCTGGGTGGGATCAGGATTTAGGGTATCTGTGGTCGAGTCCAGGCATTGGCATGCTTTTTAAAATTCCCCAGGTGATTCTAATGCATATCAAGGATTGAGGATCACTGGTGTAGTCATTGAGCTAGGGGTAACCTGTATTTCATGAGTCAAGATTTTGCTAATTGTTTTCCTATGAAGCCCGCATCAATGAATGTTTGTATGAAGGCTTTTTGTTTACATATGTCTTACTGAACCACAAATTTACCAACTTTGTTAAGCAACACTTGGAAATAATGCTGTGCTCCATTTATTGCCAGGTGTTACAAGGATCATATTTTTCTTTATAATGCATTTCATTATATATGCAGATTAGGAACAAATTTTAGAAATTACAAGTCATGGCAATGGGAAAACTAGACAGAGCATGTTCCAGCAACATGACAAAAATGATGGAGGTTCTAAGAAACTTGCTGGCAGCAAATTCACTGTCCAAGAGCCACAGATCATGTTAACGCCTTGTTGGCTGTCATCCTGTTAGTTAAATTGAAGGGAGCTTTTGATTAAGGGTATGGTCCAGCCCAGCTCAAAGTGGAAATGACTCTTGACACTTGGGTTCTTTTTAAGAAAGAGGAGTTTGATTAGTCACTCATAAACTTGACTGACCACAAAGACATAAATTACTTGGTGAATTGGGTTCCCATTTAGAATCAGAGGGATTACAAGAGCAAGCTCACCAATTAATGGTTTGTGCTAGCAGCTAAATTCTCAGTGTTTTCCTCAGGTTCCCAGATTTAGCAAATACAAGTACAGAAAGCACAATTAAATGTGAACTTAAGATAAACAGCAAATGATTTTTAATACAACTAAGTCCCAAATATTGAATGAGGCATTCTTATTCTAAATCCATTCATTTTTAAACTGAAATTCACATTAAACTGGGCATTCTATATTTTATCTGGCAAATTTAAATCTCCATCCTCCAAGGAGTTTTTGGCAGAGCTGAGTAACAAGAAAAGGATTGTCTTCAAACTACAATCTTAGCAACATTAGATCTGAGCCTCACTCAGACTTGTATTCCCTTTGTAAGTTATAACAACAAAATATACTCCTCTGCTTTGCTATTGTAAAGTTAGGAAAATAAAAATATAGGAGAGATAAGGCACATACAATGAACAAAGCTAAGTAAGACTATCTTCCTAATTTTCCATTAAGTTTGTCCTCTACATTCATCAAGATCTCCAAAAACTTCATCTCCCCCTCCTCTCTGAGTTGATAACCCTTCATGATTTTATTTTCTTTCTTTTCCTTCTCAGCCTGGATTCCACGATTCATCTTTTGAACTTTATTCTCTCCAACATTCTCAAATTGTTCATTCATGGTCTATCTACTCATGGACCCTAGCCCAGGGAGGGAAAGGAGTTATGATATTAGAATGACCTAGACTATGAACTGGACTTGCCTGCTCTTCCTTCCTGCCTTCCCTATAGAAAATACCTAGTCTAGTGCCAATGGGTATGAGAAAATCAGGCTGTTTATCTCAAGTCTTCAATTGGGGAAAAAGCCAATTGTCTAAGTCTGGTTTGCCTTTTTGGAAGCTGTTTCCAGGAAGAAGGCAGAATCCTACCAACAAATATGTAGTTCTTTAGTTGTCCCTCCTTGACTCTGATTACTTCTACTAAAAGGGGGTTGGTTTTGTTTCCTATTTTATCAATGGCCATGATTGCCTGCATTTAGAGCCCCACAAAGCATGAGATGCTTCCAGTCACCTTTGGGCTGAGTACAGTCCATCAGTGCACCATCAGTGCGGGCTTGCTGCATGCCTGTGCAGGTGGTCACCTCTGGGCAGGCAGTTATATGAAACAGGTTTAAAGTACCCACAGCTCCTGTCAACCGGTTCAAGTTCATAGTGTGAGGGAAAAATGGAAATTCACTAAAAGCCTTTTACCCTGAAACAGACAAACTATAGCCCTATGTATGTTAATTGCTTAATCTGCTTCTGTAAGACTGCTTGTGGCCATACCCGCAGGAATGTTTGTGAAACTGATGTTATAAAGAAAGAAACTGAAATTGAATAACGCCTGCAGCTCATGCTCCCGTAAACAGCTCCCCCTTGCAGCAGCTACCTTGTAAATTACAGTAACTTCCTTATGTATACACTTCCTGGTATAAGCCGCTCTGTACCACCTCCTTGCTCTTGAAGTATAAAAGACAAGTCCTCCTGACCAGGGGTGCTCAGAATTTGGCGGAGGAGTCCCCTCTGAGCCCGCCGGCATTAATAAACCTGATCTCTCTGCATCCTCCTGTACCTCTTGGTGTTTCTCTCGGCAGCGTGACTCCAGTTTTGCCATTACGATAGCCACAAAGTAAAAATTAGAGCCTCTCTAACATCACAACTGCACTCTAGAACAAACCCAAATTATCATGGGTTTAGCTTTGGGCACATATTTGAAATAAAAAAATGTATTGCAAATTGCTGCTTAGTTTTAATGAGTCAGAATTTCTTTTTTATCCTTTTAACAATAGAAAATTTTGTGAATATTGAAAAGGTAAAGCCTTCTAAACAAATAAGTTAACCTTTAAAACTGTGTATTTTATTGGATACTTTGTTTTATTTACTTGTGTTTATGGTATGTAATGGTTCCTGTCTGCATGACATATGAAAGCTGATTTACTCTTAGTTTAGCTAAAAGCAGTGTGAAGCTCAAAGAACGTCATTTGGCTATGCTTGTCAGACAAGCACGTTGATTATGTAAAAACACTTAGTTTGAATGCAGAGTTTTCTCCTGGGAGGAGCAAAAGAAGTGATTGAAGTTGCTGTCGTGTTGCAAATTATGGAGTTGGTCCTTTGAATGGAGATAAACATCTTGAATTCTTGAGAAGTTTGCAAAGGCCCCATGTGGAGCAGTGATGGCCACAGACTGGGAGGTTAGCAGAGCAGTTCAGCAAGCATCCCCAGCACATTGGACTTGCCCTCCTTAGAAAGTGGGCTTGTGCCTTGTGGTGAGGTTAACATATACCAACAAATGCCATTTTACTGTGGCATGATTGGGGTCATGCCCTTGAGTCACTAAATTCCAGTTCCTGGTTTTCACAGGAAAGGAAAACACCCTCAGTGAGTCTTTTGAGAAGGACAACCCTGTTTTAGCTATCTTTCCCACTGTTGGTGTTCTGGAAAATATGGCACGTTGGCATTTAATAAAACAGCAGAAGCAGGAAGGTCACTCCCACCTTTCCTTCAGCATTTTTCCCTGAAGCAGGTCATAAAACCTAAAAAGTTTGCTCTCTGACCTTCTCCTGCCCTTCTCCCCTGAAGCAGGTTCTAAGACCCTCATGTGAGAGATGCCCTCCCTACACCCAAAGGAAAGGAACATCCTTATCTCTGAAGTCACAGGGCCATGGAAAAGAATCTGAACAAATAGGCCTTGATAAGTTCCCACCAGTTTATTACCTTTAGATCCTGTTCCCTTTGTCGAATCATACTTCTGCCCCACTGTTCACTCTTCAAACCTAAGCATAAACATACACGTTTACATGTTTCTTGGGTCTCTGTTTCTTTATGAAGTTTCCTGTGTCATGTAAAACTTATGTTAAATAAATTCGTATGCATGTCTCCTGTTAATCTGTCTTTGTTGTAAGGTACCTTAGCCATGAACCTGGAACGTGAAGAAAAGATCCCTCGCCCCTCGGCCACAGAGCCTGTGACTGCCAGGCCTGCATTCCAAGGCAATTGTTTGTCTGTCTGAAGCTGCCTATGGCAGCCAACATGGTAATAGTGCGGATACCTGGAGGTCAGAACTTCCCCTCCAGGTGTGTTACAGAATCCTTGACATAAACAGCAGCTCAATACAAGAAGGATGCGTCCTTGCATGTAGGATCTGGCTGGGGGGCCTCCGGGCACTTCTCACACTGTACATGAAGTTCAGCAGTGAGCCTGCTGGAGGAGATGTGGGGGGAGTTCTGTGAAATGTGGGTTCTGTGGTTCCCAGAGCAGTTTTGCAAAGCTGTAGGAATGAAAGGGCTGCTCTAGCTTAGTGGTCCTTGTGCCAGACATGATACAAATGAACACTCCTATCTGGCTGAAGAATATTTGTCACTGGTGCTAGGGGCTGTGATGATGGCAGAGAGACACATGGGGTGCTGGGATCACAATAAAGGCTAGGCCAGAAAGCTGCACGTGTGCGTGTGTGTGTGTGTGCGTTTCAAAAATGGGTCTGCCAAAGGATCGGCCTTTGAAAACTGATCTTTATCTTTGAAAAGCATTCTAGTATGGGCAGACATTTGAGTCTATTTTGTTTTAGTTGTTTGAGATTGGTAAGGGCAATATTATATTCTCTGCTAAAATTTATTTAATACATTTGATGGAAAATTACAGGAAGAAAATTTCATTTAAATATTTATTAACTAGGGTAGTGGTTCCAAAAAATGTCAAATGCAGTGATTTTGGGGGATGAGTATAAAGTGAGACTACAAAAGTCTTCATCTCCTGGGAAAGATTTCTATCTCTTTATTTCACATATGTTTGTATATACCACTGTATATGGTAAATATATAGAGAAGGAATTTGTGCTGATGCAAGGTAAATCTTTTAAGAAAATAATTCAATGATAGTAAAGTGTGTCAGTTTGCCACAAAAAGCCAATAAAGAGGGTCAAACTATGTAATTTATGGTTTTGTACAGCATTCTTTAACATGTACTATGTAATCTTTTAGTGAAGTTTTACAATGTAGAATCATCAGTTTGTGTCCTAAAACTATAAACCTATAAAACACTATGGATGAGTGCACACACACACACACACACCCCTATACACGGCAATGTTTACAGTCGAGAATGGAGTAAACCCTGCTGGAAAACATAATCTTATCATGGATTATGTTGAGATCAAGTTCTAAAGTCAACAAGTAAAGCAGAAATCAAGATTTATAAACTCACCCCTGGAAAGCTTTTAAGTCACTCATAAAAATGCTATATACAATTTTCTTTTTATAATAACACTTGTGCATGCTGAAGTTGAAGTGTGTCTAGAATGAGTGAGACTGAAGAAAGGACAAATATAAAACCCTTCATGGTGATGTTTGGGTATTCAAATCATTCCACTTGACATAGGTGGCAGCCATCATAAACAGCTCTCGAGTCCCCAGTGGGATGATGGGAGGATGATTTTAAGGGGTTTCTGTTTTCCAACAGGGCTTACTCCATTGTGTTTTAATATGAAGCTTCTGTACTTTAAAAAAATATTATTAGCTTTTCTTTTGTTATAATTAGGATTAAAAGAGATAGTAGTATCTCAACTCATGGAGATTGGATTCCAAAGTCTGTGCACAAGATAAAGGAGCATATGACATAATTCCATTTTATTTTGAGAAAAAAAATATTTCAGTTGAGTTAGCTTCACTTTGAAAGTCATTTTCTTTACATTGTGTCTACCTGCATGCTATGGTTTGAATGCATCCCCAAAAACCATGTGTTGGAAACTTAATCCCCAGTGCAATCATGTTGAGAGGTGATGAGGCCGTGTGGGCAGAGTGAATGGATTAATGCCATTATCACAGAAGTGGGTTCATTATCCTGGGAGTGGGCTTGTGGGGAATTCAGCCCCCTTTTACTCTCTCTCTTGCTGTCTCTTTGCCCTTCTGCCATGTGATGACTTCTGCTATGGGATGACTTCTGCCATGAGGTGGTACAGCAAGAAGGCCCTCGCTACATGCAAGCCCCTCGATCTTGGACTTCCCAGCATTCTGAACCATGAACCAATACATGTCTGTTTATTATAAATTACCCAGTCTCAGGTATTCTGTGATAGCAGTATAAAATGGACCAAGACACTGCACATACTCTTTCTAGTTATTAATTTTTTTGGTAAAGGGAAAGAAGATGGATTTTTATCTGCTTAAGTCAGTAAGTCATTGGTTGTTTTACCAAATTTACCATTGAACTGATTTTTTTATAGATAGTTAAACCATATCAGTCTCTCTTCTTACAGTTTATTTTGCATGTGCAGTATGTGTTGGCATGTGTTTTTGTGTGCGTGGGTGGGGTGAGTATCTGAGTGTATCAAGACATCTTGTACAAACTTCTATTGCAGCCTGAGTATTAGGGAGACATAGACATGTCTGGAATTTCTTATATACTGTGGGAGTAGGTCCACCAGGAGCCTCTTGATGGGAAGACAAAGGAAGCTTGTGTGAAAATTCAACCTGAAGGAGAAATGTGTCTGGTGGAGGGAACTTGGCACAGTAAGAAAGATTTAGTTTTAGTGGTGGAGAGGACGAATCTGAGGACAGCATGGTGTTTTCCACTCAGGTCTGTCTCCTAGCCCATCCCTTAATGGGTTCTTTCCTGGCTCCTCTGGAGAGCAGGGTAAGCTGTTCTACTAGGAACTCTGTAAGACAATGTGGCCCAAATGGCACTGCCTTGGCAACCCTCTAATAGAGGACACCTCAAAAGACAGGATGGGACAGAAGCTATGACCACTTGGAGCCCCAACGCCTGACACAACGGCCGAGGTGCCAGCAGGATCAGAATTATTTATAAGCACATGTGAGCCCCTGTCTAGGGACTCCCAGAAATCAGTGAGTTCACACGGCAGAGAAATTTGAGTTATTACTGCTAATGGGACCACATCTGTACCCACAGGCTGGTGAGGCCAAGAGAAATTCTGTTTTCACCTCTATTATTACACAGCACATGGAATGGTAATTATTTGTTTACACATCTGCTCTACTGCTGCGCTCTGAGATCCTACAGGCCAAGGATGATATTTTATTCATCTTTGATTTTTCAGAATCTAGTCTTTACCCCTAGTACATAGTAGGTACTCATTAAGTGGTTTTTATATTTTAAAGATGAATGAGTGATTTTTGTGTTTGTATATGTTAATGATTATAGCAATAGCTATCTAAAATATAAAATTATTTGCTGAAGTTTTGACTCTGTTTCCACCATTGTAACATGTTCCATCACAGGCTGTTGCCATGAATATGAATAAGGTTGCTGATAGAGCTCCTGCTTGCAAGGAAAACGCCGAATGAGAATTTGGGGAAGGAACCTCAAAATATCTCATTAGGTTAGAGCAGTCATGTTTTTATACAAAGGTTGGATAAAGGAGAAAAGGGAGTATTTCAGCTAGAGGCTTTGAAAGGCTGACAATGAGCATAGCACAATACAAGCCTCAGTTTATTGTGTCTGAATGAATGCGTTGGCATTTCTAGACAGTAACCAATACATCTGCTTTACTGGGGGGAGGGGATGAGCAAGGAAACCAGAAGAGGAGGTGCTCAGGTTGTAAAAATAGAACCAGTGTGAGAGACTAAAGAAAGGGATGTTAGCAATGACCAGGCTCAGCCACTTATGCAGCTCTGTCACATTCCTCAGAACAAACAGCTATTAAAATCCGAGCACACAAAGCCTGTAGCAGGCTTAGTAATGACAAGCACTGTCAGCACACTATAATTAACATGGGGTGGTATAATTTATAAGGAATGCACTACACAGTTTAATGCCAACACAGAGGGGGAATATCTGTTGTTAGACTGCAGAATCAAAAGTAGCCTTATCCCTTGATGCAAACATCTTTCTTTCCCAATGCTCTTTAATTTATTATTTTTTTTTAACTCACAAAAGCCTTTGTCACACTGAGTTAGTTCTGTGCAAGGCAAGAATGAGCCTTGCAGGTGACCCTTAACCTTCCCTCCCCCTCCCATATTAATCAAGAAGGAAAGTCTCAGCAGACTGTCTTTACTGTACATAATTAAGCAGTTCTGAATGCTCAGTGAAACTCAAATGGGATGGCACGGAGCCTGGTAATATGACAGTTAATGGGATGAGACTAGCACTTATTCTGCCTCTATAATAAGCAAAGGCTTTTTGCTTTCCAACCGAGGACGAGAAGAGAAGGAAGCAGTCACAAAAGATAACAACAGTGACAACATGGGGTTGTTGGGCACCTCTCTCTACCTTTTATGATTGTCTCCGAAAAGAAAAATGTGCCCTAACTGGAAGAGATTACCTCTTAATTACCCTTGTTCAGTGGCTGTAATAAGCAGAACCTTTTACTTCTGCCTACCCATGGATTGGTTTGAGAAGCATTCCCAGAAAATAGCTCTAATGGGAAGGTTTATCCCTCTTTACTCCTCTTTCTGCCTCTTGCAAACCTTTAAGGGAGCTAAAATATTGCCTTCATCCTACTTCCCCAATGAGGAGGACGTTTAGGAAAATGATGTGTTATTTTGCTTTTAGAAGATGGTCAACATAAGTATTTGCCATAAAGGACCATTTGCTAGGCTTGTGGCTTTCTTCTGCTGACCCCCAAACACAAAAATAACATCTCTTTCCTTCCTTTAAAGAACGAAACTGGTAAAATTACCCCTGAGGCAAGGAAATATGGTGATAGAAATCAGCTGTTATTTTTAGCCACATAATGTGGTATCATGAATTAAAAACGCTCTTTGGCTTTGTCCATTGAACAACTTGGTGAAAAAAATCCCTGTGCTGTGTAAACTGTGGGAATAGCAGGCATAATGCAGTCATTAAACGATCCTGCGGAGGAGAAAACACATCAAACATTCATCCGGGAGGCAACCGGGCAGCACCATGAATCTGTACTCTTTGTGTCCGGAGACATCCATGGGATGCAGAAACCTAAGGGAACAAAAACTGGCCCTATAATTCGGGAACAAATCCCAGGGACTACTCAGAATCCCTTAGGATGTAATTGTCTATAGAGGGATACTACAAAAGGAACTCTTATTATTAAGGTTTCCAGGGAGGCGGGGCGGCGGTGGCCTGATAGACTTGGCTTTACCCAAAGCTGAGATTTGGAGTTGGGGTTTACATTTTGGGCTCTGCTTCTGACCTTCTGTGCTTCCTTTAGAAAGTGTCTTGATTTCCTGAGGAATAGACCAGAAAAATCTCTTTCAGTTGCTGGGAGGCTTTCAAATACAAGGGAGTCATCAGAGGCCTGATCGGCATCCAAAATTCTATTTCTTTAGGGGCTTGTGTTCTAAGAGTGGAGATAGCATTTGGCTGCCGAGAGTGTTTTCCCTGGGCTTAGTTGGGAATGCAGGTGTTCTGCTTGAGAAACGGGGGCTGGAAACAGTGAGAAACTCTCTGTTTTTGAAAGGTAACAATTAGGAGAACTGAAAACCTTCACTTCCTTTCCACAAGGATGAGCAGAAGCCATTTCAGTCACATCCGTCATATTTTATTTCACATTCAGAAACCTTTTAATGTCAGCAGAAATCTCAGCATATGTTACCTTGCTCCAAAACAGCAAACGGTGGCTTAAAATATATTCATGCATTTGAAGTGTTCACTCTCAAAACAATATATATATTTCTACTCGTATGGCGCATATTTCAGCAACCTTGTAGAGGTTTCCCCCCCCGCTTCTTCTTTCCATTGCTTTAAACCATGCAAGCACGAAGCAAACGTAAAGAGAATTTGAGAGCATTTTGTAATTCTTGAAAGGTTAATTGTGCTATTTATAGACCAAACTGTAAAGCAAAAACCCTCGGCATGACCCTTCAGGGTCACCATGGTAATAGCAACCTCAATGGAGCCCTGACCAGTCATGAATTACTGTCTGTGATACTGAGAATGCTGACAGTTCAATCACAGCACTGTTTCAATAGAGAACTCCATATATTTAAAGCGCTGATACTGTTTTCCCTCTAAATGACAGCCTTGACAGATGGGCCAAAAGCACCGCAGACGTTTGAACAAGGAAATAGAGAGGGAGCCTGCTGGAAGCTGGGCTTCATGCAGCCAGCCGAGAATGATGAATAGAGTGTGATTGTGTCTGACAGGTAGTAATATAACTATTCATTCACCACAGAACACCTGGAGCACACTATATTAAATGCTACAAGATGGAGAGATTCTGTGACAAGAATAGGAAGTGTGAATCCCAGGCTGAGTTTAGGTACAGCAATATAAAAGGTCAGGGGTCAAGCAATATAAACTGCCTCAGAGAAGGCTGTAATTAAATTATTTGCTTACTAAAGTGTTTCTAATGTTTTGCTAACATGTTGCCAGGATCATTACTTCAGCATGTCTGAACACTTGAAATAAAAGCAGCTTCCTCCACCGCCCTTTTACTCTACCCCCCTCACCCCCCGACAACTCTGGTTATTTCTTTTCTCATCTGAAGCCTCTTTCTCTCTTTCTGCCTCTGCTCCAAGCAATAGTCCTAGAAAAATCAAGAGAGATGTTGACTGGCCAGAGAGTCATCATCCTGGTAAAAGCCCTCTCCCACCCCGGCCCTGGTGTGGTTCTGCTCAGATGACAGTGGATGGCAGATGGTTGTCCTTGGGTCACATAACTGATTGGCTTCTCCCGGGGGGGGGGAAGCAGGAAAGAGCTGGAAGGACTGTGGCCTCACAGAGTGAGGAGGGCTATGTCTGCAAACATTTGCCTTTTGCCTCTAAATCAGCAAAAACACTGAGATGCTGCTGACCAGTCGAAGAACTGTTTTCACAGCAAAGGGTGGGGATGGTGGCGGGGGCTTTCAAGAGAGTTGGGCTATTTTTCAGAGCACATGGCCTCTTCTACACCCTTCCACTGCACCCATGGCTAAATATTTCTATACCTGCTTCAGGATGAATTTCTAATTACCATGTCTGACTGTCACATTCTAAAAGCTTTATTCCCAGGAAGTATCATTTCATAAAACATGATTGAGCCAGCTCTTTCAAATTTGGCATTTTAACTTTACTTACGTGTGAGTGTGTTATACATCACACATATATACAGAAGAAACATAAAAGGTCAGAGTTAAGACAGCGTTCTGTTTTACAATGTGTGTGTATGCATGCGTGTGTGAGAGTACACACACAGTCCCCCTAATGAACGAGGAGCCTGTATTGGACCCTAGTTTGTTTCTAAAATTCTTGGGAAAGGAAACACTTGGTGGTGGCTTTTACATGAGTGAATGTTCATCAACTGCCACCTCAAATTAGTTTTGCTTGTCACTTTCTTTATTCACAGAATCCTGTGACAGCCAAGGAAGGTTACAGGGCTGCTGTCACTGTGCTATTTGGAGGGTCCCTCTGGGAGCTGAGATGCTGGTCACTTTTGTCTATTCACCCTCCATTTTCTCTCCTTGTCTTTGAGGGTGATTTGGCTGGTATGAAGATGGTTCTGACAGCAGGCTCACTGCCTATGTAGAAAGCTCTGTGTACCCAACTTCACAATTTCAGATTTGCCTTGCGCATGAAAAACACATTGTAAATAGGTGTAGTTCTCTTTTCCCAGCTTACTGCAGTGTGACAGCATGGGTTAACACTTACGGAAAGATTTTGCATATGACCTCTCTGATTAGCTATGGAAAACAAAATCCAATTAAGGCCCCCCTCCCTCCCGTATAAACCCTATCAAATCTTGCTCCTTCCCTCCTTAACCCTCCTTCATACCCTTCTTTTCCAGCTGGTATTGCTCAGCTATTTTAAATATTATTGGTTATTGATTTATGGGCACAACTCTATCTTCATCTGTATCTACAGATCTCTACATATTTTATCTGACTCATTTCATGAAAGAATATTTAATAGCTGTTAGCTTTATTCTGGACTTAAAAGAATGTTTTTGAGAATTGGGCACATGTGCAAAATCCTATTTGACAAGTCTCTTAAGAGACAACAAATGAGAGCTTATAATAGGACCTCTCCTATTTTTTGGTCTCGGTGAGGTTTCTCCTCCATCTGAGTGTTCTTTGTGGACATCCGTGTGTATACTTTTTACATACATACAACCAAATGTTTTCCATTGCCTCTCCACCTTCTTTTTAAATGAACTCTGCTTTAGTTTCTGAATTGAGCACAGTCATTGTGTGGCCTTGTATCTAATGCATATTCTTTTGCTTTCTAGTTGAGAGCCCACAAAATGCTTAGTGCTGCCAATAAGGGGAAAGGGACTGTTTTGCAAAATAAGCAAATTGGATTATCCAGTGTGTAAATAGGCACTCAGTCTTTTTTTCCCATGTAAATCAGGAAAAGCAATTTGCTTGTGCTGAAAAAACCTGCACCACTGCTCACAGCTCCCTCGTCTTGGCTGGCTTTGGGAGTTCATTATAGGTGAGGAAAAGGAATTTGTTAGCACCCATACAGCTGGAGACAGTAATTAACTAATTTGCTTCTATTTTTCTACAGTTTAATCATAGGTACTATGAAAAATATTCTGTTGAATAACTTGAAATCTTTTGATTCATATTAACATAAAAATGTGAACAACTGGGTTTATAGATTCTTCAAGCTCCATTAAAAAAACTATATGCAAATTGTCCAATAATTTATAATTTGTGTTTAGTAGGAGTCAGACTTGTACATCACAAGGACGAATTAAACCTTGGTTTCTTTAAGGAAACAGTGGGTCAAGGTTGCCATGGTGTAAATTGGGCATTATTCGAAATGAGAAGCCACATCACTTCATTTGTGCACTGAAGAAAATTGCTAATTTTTAAGAACTGTTTTCATCTTATGAGAATAAATGAGAAATGTGGTTAAAATTAATATTAGCAATTTAACAGTCTTGGACACCCATGCTGATTAGGGCTCCTTTAATCATCACTAAGAATGTGGAATCACAAAATAGTAGAATTAAAAGAAATTTCAGTGTCATTTTTGTCCTACTCTCTTATTCTAAAAGCAAAGAAGCCAAACTCAGAATTACAGTTTACAGTGCTGTGTGGTGGCTGGACCAAGTGAGAACTCAGGTTTGCTTCATTTTAGTTTAGGGCCTGCTCCACTCACTGCAGTGAGAAAGAGATGAGGCATAAAATAGCTGCCTGTTCAGAGAGATGATATCCAGAGATGTTGGAGATTATGTGATATAAGTTTGTAATGCTGAGTTTGTTGAAAATGTATAATAAGCATACATAGGTATGATTCATACTTAGTGTTGTTTCCTTTCTGTTTTAATAGTATCAAAGGTGGGCATTTTTTTTCTTTTTATTATTGCATTCGATGAGTCTAGTTGCAGGTCCTGAATGGCTAAGCACAGGAAAATAAGGAGAAAAAAATTTTAAATTCTGTTAGGAGGAAAGTTGTTGTCTCTAAACAGGTGGTCTTCAAAAAAAGAAGAAGAAGAAAGAAGGCGGAGAAGGAGGAGGAGAAAGTGAGCCTTGGGGGCAGATGTGTAAAAGATTAACCTTTGTATTCTCCTTTACCATACATGACTACGTCGGTAAGATTTTTAAATCTCCACTGCAGAAATTAATATAGACACTACCCATGGCAACTATGTGTAAGTATTCTAGGTGTGAACGTGACTATGAATGTTTCTTGGCCACCACTATCATTGTGCTGATCCTCATCGTTGATGTCTCAAGCAGCATTTGCAACCAAAGATTATGATTGGCGCACACATTTCTAAGTAGGTGGTATTTGTAGCACTCCCCAAACCAGCGAGGGCAGCAGGCTCTGAAGCAAACCACAATGTCCCCAGACAGAATGAAGTCAGGGTCATAAAAACAAACAAACAAACAAACAAACAAACAAACTGAGCAGACAGCCAATAAAATGGCAAAATCTCACCTTCCCATAGTTTTAATTTATGGGGGCAAATCACAGGAGATAAACTAAGAAAACACAGCTAATAAAGCATTTTGTTTAATATTGTATTTGAAAGTGCAAATGACATACTTGTAATAGAGGAGAGAGGGGGACAAAACTGGTAAAAAGGCATTGTGCTGAAGCCTGCAGGTAAATATTAAGCTGAAGATGAAAAGCTGCATTTTGGAAAAGTGTTATTGATTGGAATTTTCTCTGCAAGTACCATTTTAGGACACATCTATAGGATTTATTCCATACACTAGAGGCTTGCAGTCACCATGTCAGGATCCGCCTTGCTTGGGTATCAGACTTCAATTAGATAATGACCATGGCAGGGAGTGAATAGCCGGAGAGTCATTCATCTTCCTCTGTACATGACACAGTGTAACGGGTGTTTCTGGCGATCTGTGCACATTGAATTAGGTCATTGCTGAGTTTGTCAGCCTTTGAGAGAGCCTGTGCATTTACATGTGATGATTTCACCCCCTTTCCCTTCCCCCAAGCAGCATCCATTGTTCCGGAGCCCATATTGTACGGGGATCTGAATTTATGTCCATGGATTATAAGCAAGGGACACCACCACAGTCCATAATTAGCTTATTAGCATTCCGCTCATGTGAGCCAGTGTGAGTACAATTTTCAATGGCCTAATGTGACAGGTAATCATAAATTAGTATTTGCTTTAAAACAACAGAAGAGTACACAGCCTGCATGCTTAAGGAGAATGACTCAGTAAGTAGTACAGCTCTGTAATGAAGTGGGAGCTCATTAAACAGATGCTATCTACTTCACTGAGCTGCAGAAGCAGCAAACAAACCAAATGGAAATGTTTCAACAGAACACTGCAGTCAACCAGGACAAGTTCAGGTTCATTAGCTGTGGCACAATCTACAGGAATTAGTCACAGTAATAATTAAATAGTTGCTTGCTAATTTATCATTTTACATTTGTTACTACATTTGCATAATGTGTTCCCATCTCTGTTACATTAAAATGCCCTTATCTATGCGGAAAAATGAAAACTGTGATTTTTTTAAAAGACTTATCAGAAGTAGCCTTTATTTGGCAGTTGGTTGGTGATAACCTTGTTGTTTACTTGAAATATTTAAGCTGTGTCTCTATTATAATATTGGCATTGTGTCATTTTTAACAAGCAGCACTTAGGAGGCCATCCTGGGAGGAGCTAAAGACCCAGACTTGTCCTTAAGCAACTAAGTGGCAAGCTGGGTAAAATAGGAACTCAGCAGCCAATACTGCTAAATTAACCTGCTGTTAGAAAGAGCTTGGCCTGCAAGTCCGTAATTTCAATGTCCAAAAATAACAAAGCCATGGAGTGAGACTTAATGTTGTGGAGAGGTCAGGAACAATTTTCTCTGAGGATTCCTTGGGGTTGTGTTGGGATGATCAGCCCTTCTTGAGAAACAAAGTTCACATGGTCTCCTTTTTGTGAAGCAGTTGCTTAAAACCAGTGGAAAGTACCAAATTTCGCTTTAGTTTGAGAATGATTTGGAGGGAACTGTTAAAAAACATGATGATCAGTACTAAAATGTCTATGCAGAAGCCGCAAGATTCAGAGGGTGGGGAGTGGGAAGGTTGGGGGTAGGCGGGGTGGGGAGAGCCTAATGGAAACCGGAGAGAGAGGTGCTGTTCCTTAGGCATCGCAGCGCTGTTTGGGTGGGTTGATGAGGTGGTGATAAATTATTCAGCAGAACAACACAGAACAAGGACAATTTTTCAGGGTTTTAATTAATTAGCCCTTATTGTTATTGATATGAAGTCCTTTTATAATGTAAAATAGACCATTGAATGCTTTGTGTTCTCATTCTCTTCTTAGGAAACTTTGCTTTCAGTAGCAGCCTAGCAAGTGTGTTTGGGGAGGCAAGGGTTATGTTGAAAAGGGTTTGCCTCTGTGAGCCCTGAGAGATAGCAACCGAGAGCGAGGCAAAGACCAAAGACAAATTTTACTTATTTGCTTATGTGTGGTCAAAGTTGGAGTGCAGCTAGTGAAAGTATTCCTTTGGAGACAGATCTTTAAGCAAGTGTACATGGGTAAAATCTACCTTCTTGGTGTGCTGTGAAAGAAGGTGAAGACATTCAGAAAAGATTATTGGCCAATTAAAAATGAAGAGGTATAAACTGAGGAGAGATGTGAAGCACATTATGTTTATGACATAACAAACAGGCAATGCAAACTGCCATTTAGTGTGCTGGCAAGGGCCATTAGAGCTTTCTCAGGAAATCAAAACATACACCTTGTTGTAAAGAGTCCTAGAATATGCATATTGCCTCTGTTTTGTCAGTAAATTTAGGGTAATAGAATATTAATTTTTAAAAATGTTAAATAATTCACTGTAGTGGTCATTCAAACATCTTATCTCTTAAACAGCATCTTTTCCTTTCAGTAATTGTCCCTCTGTTCTCCAGGGAGGCTAAAAAGCACATGGCCCTCTATCCCACACCCCAGGAGTGGGCATGTTACCTGGACTGGCTATCGGAGTACTCCATTCCCCTGGCCCCAGTGACTGCATCAGATAGGGACACTTGACTCAACAGGCCAATTAGGACCTTTACTGAGAGTTTTGCTGGAGCTTTTGAAAGAACATTGCATATCCTTGGAGACTGCTACCTCTAATGTTCTGAGCTGCCGTGGGCCATCTTCACCTCATGTGGAAAGAGCTTGCCAAAGAATGAGTCAATGCAGAGAAAAGCTGGAAAGAGAGACAGAGAAATAAGAGTGAACTGAAATAAAATCCTAAGGCACTCTCCCCTCTCAGCTGACCTAACAAATCCCCTCTTGGCCAAGGGGATCCCAGGAAAACTTAAAACTGAGTCCCCAGCCATGATGGGATGGGAGATCAGACATGCCTCATCATACCCTCTCCCTTGCTAATGGCCATGAGACTTTTTTCCTAAGGGCTAAACAGAAACCAATCTCGTGATCCAGACCAGCATTCTTTCCTGATACGAGGCCACCAACCATGGGGTGGTTTGAACCAGTCTATGGTCTATGTGCAGAGAGGGTTTTTGTGTCCTTGCTTCACCTTTTTGACATGGAGGGAGGCCGTTTCTGAACACGGAAAAGAGCATAAACCCATAAAAGAGCACACATAAAGTTAGATCGCGTAGGTGAATATTTCTGTTTTCATACAAATTCATGACTCTTCATATACCTTGTTAAATATATATATATTTGGCCATCCCACTCAGTATACATTCTTATTTCCACTGTCCCTCCCTCAAAGCACATATCCCTGGCTTTTGGCTGGGGGCTTGCTTTTCAGCCTGTTGGAATGGCCACCCATAGGTTGTAACCCATTATGAGAAATAAAGTTCTCCTTTCCAAATTATAGACCTCATTATTTCTTCAGTTAATACCTTCTTGCTTAAGCCTTTCTGTGATTGTTTTCTAGAACTTGCAACTGGAACAATCCTGAATAGCACACTCACCCATACCTTCATTTTATTGTGAAAACTGAGGTGCAGTTGGTGAAAAGGATAGTCTCTTTACTTGTAGCCCAGTTCCTTTTTCTCTTGTATGCAAATCAACATATTTTAGATTATTTCTGTGTCTGAATGAGTCCTTGCAAGTAGTGATTGCCTATAATATTAAATAATATTATTTAGTATTAGTGATAGTAATCAATAAAAATATCTATGTATTCTAGACAAATGGAAACCAAAAGCAAGCAGGAGTAGGTACACTTATATCAGATAAAATAGACTTTAAGTCAAAAACAGTAAAAAAAGACAAAGAAAGTCATTATATACAGGGATCAATTCAGCAAGAGGATATAACAATTGTAAATATATATGCACCCAATACTGGAGCAACCAGATTCATTAAAAAAAATCACTAGACCTAAAGGGAGAGATAGAAAGCAATACAAAAGTAGTGGGGGACTTTAACACCCTATTCACAGAATTAGATCATCTAGACAGAAAATCAACAAAGAAACATCAGATTTAAATTGGACTTTAGACCAAATGGTTCTAACAGACATTTAAAGAACATTCTACCAAACAACTGCATGCAGAATATACATTATTTTCATCAGCACATGGAACATTCTCCAAGATAGAGACCATATGTTAGGCCACAAAACAAGTCTCAATATATGAAAAAAAAAAATCAAACTTATAAAGTGTCTTCTCAGACCACAGTGGAATAAAACAAGAGGAACTTTGGACACAGTAGAAATACATGGAAATTAAACAATATGCTCCTGAATGACCACTGGGTCAATGAAGAAGTTAAGATGGAAATCAAAGTTTTTTTGGAAACAAACAAATATAGAAACACAATATATGAAAACCTGTGGGATACAGTAAAAGCAATGCTAGGAGGAGAGTTTACAGCATTAAATGCCTACATCAAAAAAGTAAGAAGATTACAAATTAATGATCTGATGACATACCTCAAGGAACTTGAAAGGCAAGAACAAACCAAACCCAAAATTAGCAGAAGAAAATAAATAACAAAGATCAGAGCAGAACTAAATAGAATAGAGACTAGAAAAACAACACAAAGGATCAATGAAATAAAAGTTGGTTCTCCAAAAAGATAAACAAAATTGATAAATGACAAGCTAGACTAACCAAGAAAAGAATAGAGAAGACTCAAATAAATAAAATCAGAAATGAAAAAGGAGACATTACAACTGATACCACAGAAATATAAAAGATCATCAGAGACTATTATACACTGACAAACTGGAAAACCTAGAGGAAATGGATAAATTCCTGGAAACATACAACCTCACAAGATTGAACCAGGAAGAAATAAAAAACCTGAAGAGACCAACTGAAATTGAATCAGTAATAAAAAAATCTCCCAACAAGGAAAAGCCCATGACGAGATGGATTCACAGCTTAATCCTACCAAACATATGAAGAAAAACTAATTGTAACCCTCCTGAAACTGTTCCAAAAATTGAGGAGGGAATTCTCCCCAACTCATTCTATGAGGCCAGTATCACCCTGATACCAAAACCAGACAAGACTACAACAAAAGAAAACTAAAGACTAATATCCCTGACGAATGTAGATGTAAAAGTCCTCAAAAAAAAAATACTAGCAAACCAAATTCAGTAGCACATAAGAAAGATAATACCACATGATCAAGTGGGTTTTAGACCAGGGATGCAAGGATGGTTCAACATACACAAATCAATAAATGTGATACATCACATAAACAGAATCAAGGACAAAAACCATAAGATTATCTCAATAGACATAGAAAAAGCATTTGATAAAATTCAACATTCCTTCATGATAAAAACCTTCAACAAACTAGACATACAGGGAACATACCTCAAGATAATAAAGGCCACATATGACAAACCCACAGCTAACATGATACTGAACAGGGAAAAGTTAAAAACCTCTCCTCTAAGAACTGGAACAAGACGAGGATGCCCATTTTCACTACTGCTGTTCAACATAGTACTGGAAGTCCTATCCAGAGCAATCAGGCCAGAAAAATAAAATAAAATAAAGTGCATCCCAATTGGAAAAGAAAAAGTCAAATTATCCCTGTTTGCTGAAGATAGGATCTTATATCTAGAAAAACCTAAAGACTCCACCAAAAAACCTCTTAGATTTGATATATGAATTCAATAATGTTGCAGGATACAAAATCAACATACAGAAATCAGTAGTGTTTCTATACACTAATAATGATCTAGCTGGGAAAGAAATCAAGAAGGCAATTCCATTTACAATAGATACAAAGAAAAAATACCTAGGAATAAATTTAAAAAAAAAAAAACACCTAGGAATAAATTAACCAGGGACCTGAAAGATCTATACAAGGAAAACTACAAAACACTGATGAAAGAAATTGTAGGTGACACAAACAAATGGAAAAACATCCCATGCTCATGAATCTGAAGAATTAATATTGTTAAAATGATCATACCACCCAACGCAATCTGCAGATTCAATGCAATCACTATCAAAACACCAACACCATTTTTCATTAAAAAAAATCCTAAAATTCATATAGAACCAAAAAAGAGCCCTAATAGCCAAAGCAATCCTGAGCAAAAAGAACAAAACTGGAGGTATCACATTACTGACTTCAAATTATATTACAAGGCTAAGTAACCAGCATTGTACTGTTATAAAAATAGGCACGTAAATCAATGGAACAGAATAGAGAACCCAGAAATAAGGCCACATATTTACAGCCAAGTGATCTTTGACAAAGCTGACAAGAACATATATTGGGGAAGGGACACCCTCTTTAATAAATAGTGCTGGGAAAATTGGATTGCCACATGCAGAAGAATGAAACTGAACCCCTATCTCACACCATATATAAAAATAAACTCAAGATGGATGAAAGACTTAAATGTAAGACCCAAAAGTATAAAAATACTAGAAGAAAACCTAGGAAAAACTCTTCTGGACATTGGTCTAGGCAAAGAAATTATGACTCAGACCTCAAAAGCACAAGCAAGAAAAACAAAAATAGACAAATTAACTTAAAAATTAACCTAAATTAACCTAAAAAGCTTCTGCACAGCAAAAGAAATAATCAACAGAGTGAAGAGACGTCCTGTAGAATGGAAGAGAATATTTGCAAACTATTCATCCAACAGGGGACTAACATCCAGAATTTACAAGGAACTCAAACAACTAAAAACAAAATTCATTAAAAAGTGGGCAAAGGGCATGAATAGACAGTTTTCAAAAGAAGTCATACAAATGGCCAAGAGGTATATGAAAAAATTCTCAACATCACTAATCATCAGAGAAATGTAAATCAAAACCACAATGAGATATCAACTCATACCAGTCACAATGGCTATTAATAAAAAGACAAAAAATCACAGATGTTGGCAAGGATGTGGAGAAAAGGGAACTCATACACTGCTAGTGGGATTGTAAATTATTATAGTACAGCCTCTAATGCATGAGGATTCATTTTAGTAAAAAACTAAAATATAAAAAAAATTTTAAAAAGTAAATTAGTACAGCCTCTATGTAAAACAATATGGAGATTTCTCAAAGAACTAAAAATAAAACTACCATTCAATCTAGCAATCCCACTACTGGGTATTTATCCCCCTCCCCAAAATAAAGAAATCAATATATTAGAACTATACCTGCACTCATATGTTTATCACAGTACTATTCACAATAGCAAAGGTATAGAAACAACCTAAGTGCCCATCACAGGATGAATGGATAAGGAAAATGTGGTACATATACACAATGGAATACTACTCAGCCATAAGAAAGCATGAAATCACGTCTTTTGCAGCAACATGCATGGAATAAGATGTGGCTATCTTAAGTGAAAAAAGCCAGACACAGAAAGTCAAATATCACATGTTCTCACTCATAAGTGGGTGATAAAAATGTGTACACATGGTTGTAGAGAATGGAATGATAGCCCATGGAGACTTGGAATGGTAAGGGGGTGGGAAGGGGGAGTATGATGAGAAATTAGCTAATGGGTACAGTGGACGTTATTTAGGTGATGGATACTCTAAAAGCCCTCACTTGACCACTACACAATCCATACATATAACAAAATTGTACATGTACCCCATAAACTTTTACAAATAATAAAAAATAAAAATATCTGTAACACTACTAAACAAAATGTAGTATTTGAAGAAACGTAGTCTTGCATTCATCTGGAGACCAATTTTTCACCATCCTCAGCTTTAACTCATCTTTAACCACCTCCAAACTGGCTTCTGTCTTTTTCATATCATCTTTTTGTACTTAATCTGTCAATCTGCTGAACTCAGCTCAAAGCTGTCTTCCTAAGGAAGACTTCTCCAACTCCGCAGACTTGTGGAAGCCCATCCACACCTATTGTATGGTTCATCATTTCCTTCCAAGCTTTTTTTCTCTGTGTTTATCTGATTAATGTCTGCTCCCTCTACCACTAGACTTAAGCTTTTTGGTAATTGTATTTGCTTTTTCTCACCACTATATCCCCAGACCAAACACAGTGCCTGGAATAACCAGGAGATTATATATGTGTTGTGTGTGCTTCTGAGATGATACTTAATTATTGAGTGTCCTCTATCTATTCATATAGAATTTCTAGGTTAAATTCAAGAGGCTGCAACTGATGTTTCCCTAAACAATTTTACATTTCTTAAAGTGATTCAAAATTAGTTAATACCTACAATGTGATAACATTGATCTCATAAATGCCAAAGGGAGCTACTGACTGGGCAATGACAGTGATGGTTCACTAATAATAGTTGCTGTGAGATAGATTAAGTATCATCTCAGAAGCAAGAAAGCTTCAAGAGTGCTACTAACTCACCCTGAGGCTGGGTGAATTCTAGGAAATAGAATTGGCATTGTTCTGAGTGTTTTATTAGTGAATTTTTAAAAAGGCCAGTTCCAATAATTCACTTTTAATTCCTAAAAAATATATAGGGTTATTTGAATTAGTGCTAAAGAATACCTTATTTTGACTTTTTGGTTGAAAGAACAGGCAAGGGGTTTGGAAAGCCTGAAGAGTGTTTTCAACTTAGGCTTAGTTCTGTTAATGCTGTAATTCTTGGTTTCCCATTCATAAAATTTGGCTTAATATTGCCTTCTCATAACTTCATGGATGTTAGGAAAATAAGTTGGCCTTTGGTAATAATTTTAACTTCAAATTAAAGATCATCAGTGACTACAGTATATTTTATTCCGCCTGTGTCTGTCTCTGCCACCAAAGGGGAACTATGTATTAGGAGAACAGAAGTAATAGTTCTATTCAGATTCTAAAAATGTAATGGGGAATAAAATTTCTCCTCTACCTCACTTGGCAACATTGCTCCTGAGGACCACTCCGATGACAGTCAATATTGAATTAACATGTTGGTTAAGTCCCTTACCTTCCTCTAGACTCTACAGTCATGAGATGAGATAGGACCACATCAAGGGAAATTTCAGTGCAGTGCAGTGTGTATCATGATGGGAGTAGTGAATTAGCATTTGAAAAATAGAGAATTAAATTTAATGATAATTGACTATGAACCACAGCATCACTTGTACTGGATAGAATCATTATTTTATCCTAAAGGTCAGGGTCTCCCAGTCACTGCCAGATTTCCTTAGTGTGAATTTAGGGCCCATTTGAGAGCCTGAGATTGCACTAGAGCAAAGGTCACAATTAATACCTTGAATAGTTGTATATGACTGTAGGGTGGAAATACCTTCATCTTTCTTGGTCTGGTTTTATGTTTTCATTTTTAATCATCCCCAAATGCTTTTTTTCCATAGAAATGGCATTTATTGGTCTCATAAATGGTATATAATGTGGTGGTAAGTACCACCCTTTGACAGATCTCAACTTTCTAAAGAGCTGACATTTAATCTATATGCTGTGAATTCAGTCATTGTTGCCAAATATAAATCAGAATGAAGGCAAAGCTTCTTTATCTGGTCAGTTAGTAGCACTGAACCAGGATCAGAATTTGCATGACTACTTTATAAACTTTTCTAGACCAGGAATTTTGGAAGAAGACGACTAGTCTTGACCTTGTTAAATGTATTCACTAACTGGTCAAGTATTTTACAGGTCTGAAGCTACTTCTTTCTTGGAAACTTGGTCTTACTTTTATGACAGAAATTCATGAAAGATAGAGTCTGCACATACAGTGTTTTGGTTCATATCTTGTAGTACACTTCAAACATGAACAAACCACATACAAGTGGTTTGTCATTATTGACTACAATTTCTTATCTGCAATCTGTAATATTTTCCTGATGCAATTACAAGTGACCTTTACCTACAATTTGCCTAATACCTAATATATTTTTTGTAAGTGCAAAATTTGCTTAGCAGCCAGGTGATATACTTCTCTATTTTTTGCATGTATTGAACTCATTAGTACTTTGAAAAGTTTGCAGTAACAATTACTTGGAGGTGATGGATTTTATATTAATCAGATATGATGCCTAGGCAAGCAGTTCCAATTCCTGATTCTCTAAATTACATTCATTATATATTATAGATTTGCTTCATTTTATAATTTTACTTTGAGACCATGTTAAAAAATACCTAGGACAATAAATTCTGCTTGCTACCCTATAGTGATTTATTGGAATAGAATGACAACCAATAACAACTCTAAAAATACCTCAGATGATTCTGTTTATTGAAGTCATGTGTTTTTCCTTACCTTAAAAAACCCATCTCACTTGTACAGGGTTAACATTTTGAACTATTTGAATTACATATGCTATGCATATTGAAGATTGAATTATTGAACTAACCAGAAATATAGAACTTCTTTGCTTCAATATCATATTACTGCTCACTCTGTTTACTTTTGGAGGGTGACTTACATGTGCATACATTTCAGGGTAAAATCAATGTCTCCATTTTTTTCAGCCTACACTTTGGTATTGGCCAAAAGCTGTAATGTCAGTCCTTGTTCCTAAAAAAAAAGCCACGAATAACCTGATGTCCTAAGAAAGCAGATAGAGCTTTTGGTCTTAAGATGACATCTAAAAAACCCTAGCCAATCAATTCTGTGATACCCAATTTATATGCCTTCAAAGGGTGAAGGACTGAGTTGAAACATTTGAGATTGGAATCTCTGGTTCCAAGGAAACTTGAGTATTTTGACCCTGAGGTCTCTACTACTAAGCCAATCCTCTAACTTCTGACAGTTCATATTTGTTGAATTCCAGAGCCTTGATCCTGGTCCTGTTTCCCTGTGAAATGTGTCATCATTTTTGTTTGCTCCTGAAATGCACATGAGGCAAAATATATTTGCTTCTCAGTATCAGCCAAGCCACAGGAATTCTGAAACTTGTTACTGAAATGGCATGTGCAAGAAGCTGAATGTGTCTATATTAACAGCTTTCATATGGGCAAGTTTGTCTAAACTCAGTATCCTCCAACAGAGCAGTAGCAGTTCTTGATGATTTCTACATCCATATTCATACAGATAACAGATGACCATTTGAAGTACCCTGGTCTCTTGGTTCCTTAACCTCCTCTCCTCTGATTATCCTGATCACCTACTATGGTTTGAACGTATATGTCCCTCCAAAAGTCATATGTTGAAACAATCCCCAACGCAGCAGTATTGGAAGGTAGGACCTTTGGGAAGTAATTAGGTCATGAGTGCTCTGTTCTGGTGAATGGGATTAATGCCTTATAAAACAGGCTTCACACAGCATCCACCCTTTTTGCCCTTCTGCCTTCTGCCACATGAGGACATAATGTTTGTCCCTCTGGAAAATGCAGCAACAAGATGCCATCTTGGAAGCAGAGGGACTTGGCCCTCAACAGACAAGCTGGTGCTGGTACCGTGCTCTTGGACTTCCAGCTTCCAGAACTGTGAGAAATAAATTTCTGTTCTTTGTAAATTACCCAGTCTCAGGTATTTTGTTATAGCAGCACAAACTAACACATCACCCTAATTCACTTTAATGGAGGCCCTGAGAACTTGTCATTATCAATATCTAAAACTTTTCCATATTCTCCATTTGAAGTGTCTCCCTCCCCAGGTATGACCTACTATCTCTAACCTCATGCCTTCTAGTACCATGACTCCAAAAAGTATTTTCCAATCTCTCCAGGAGTTACCATGCACTGTTCCTGCTATCCCTCACTTCCCTTTTTGTGTCCTAATTTCCAGCCTCTCTCAACTTAGGCTCTGTAATTCACCCTTAGAATCACTCCTTTACAGCACTTAACTCCCTTCACCTTCTCACTGTGCATAATCACCTAGCAAAGCTCCACCCAGCTTAAATCTAACTCTGACTAACCCAAGCCTGTGCCTGTTAGCTAAACATGGCTAGAAAAAAACCAATAACTGTGCTTACGATTGTCACTTTACATTTATGCCATCTACCCCAAGTTGGCTCTGAGTGCAACTTGGCAATCCTATTACATTTCACTCTCCCACTTACTGGATAACCGTTTTATATCTTCTTCCCTTTCCTCAAAGCTCCAATGCCTTCCCCCCCATTATCACTTTCAGCTGTCAGGCATGTTTTCAATTTGTCTGAGAAAATAGAAGCAGAGAATTTCTAAGAGCTCCCTCCACTACATCATCTCGCCTACCAGCATCTGTGCCCATACAGCCTTTTCTTCCATGCCACGATCGTGGATGCACTGTCCATACTCCTCTAGCCCTTTCATTTGTTCACTAGACCCCACTCCTCATCATTTCACGATTCTCCCATACTTGCTCTTGCATCACTATTTTAACTCCTTTCTTCTGGATTATTTCTATCAGCACATAAATATTTTGTAAATTTTCCCATCTTAAAAACTTCTCGCTCAAGCCCATATCTCCTTGAGGTTTTGCCCATTTCTTCGCTCCCTTTGGCAGCAAAACTCCTAAATGTTTTGTCTGTACTCATTATTTCTCTCAAAACTATAGGATCTGAGCTTTATCCCCTGGTATTTCTCCAAACTCCACTGATCAAGGTCAATGATGATGGTCTCTACTTTGCTAAAAGCATTGAAACATTTCAGTCTTCGTCATCCTTGGCCCATCGTTGTGTTTGACAGGGCTGATCACTCTCTTCTCCTTGAACACTTTCTTCACTTGGCTTCTAGGACAACACATTCTACTGAGTTTCTTCTCAATTCACTGGCCTCTCCTGCAGAGCCTTCTTACTAGTTCCTCCTCGTCTCCACAAACTTCAAATAATATTGTGCTTCTCTTCTCTGTCGATAGTCTCTCCCTTAGTGCTTTTGTCTTATTTATTTATTTAGTTTGTACAGTTGCTAGACTTCATTTTTTTTAGTTCAGTCTTACATTTACAGAATAATTGAGCAGACAGTACATAGAATTCTATACACCTAATCCCTATCTCCCCATCCTCACACACAGTTTCCCCTGTTATTAGTATCTTGTATTAGTGGTATATTTGTTATAATGAATGAATCAATACATTGCTATTAACTATAGTTGATAGTTTTCATTAAGATTCACTCAATGTTGTGTAGTTTTATGTGTTTTGACAAATGCATAATGACATGGATCCACCATTACAGTTTCATACAGAATAGTTTCACTGCCCTAAAAATCCCCTTGCTCCACCTCTTCATCCCTCTTTCTCCACAAATCCCTGGCAATCACTGATGTTTTTAATGCCTCCATAACTTTGCCTTTTCCAGAATGTCACATAGTTGGAATCATAGTCTTTTACTATTACTAAATCAGATTTTAGTAATATACTTTTAGCTTCCACCATGTCTTTTCATAGCTCATTTCTCTTTAATGCTGAATAATATTCCATAGTGTAGATATACAAGTTTGTTTATCCATTTACCTATTGAAGGACATCTTGGTTACTTTCAGTTTTTAGTTATTATGAATAAAGCTGCTATGAACAGTTGCAGGTTTTTGTGTATCCATACATTTTCAACACAATTGGGCAAATGCCTAAGAGCATGATGGCTGGATCATATGGTAAGACACCATTTAACTTTGTAAGAAACTCTCTTCTAAAGTGCACAATTTTGTATTCCTACCAGCAATTAAACGAGTATCCCTATTGTTCTGCATGCTTGTCAGCAATTTTTATTATACTTTTATGGATTTTAGCCATTCTAATTAGTGTGTAGTGGTATCTTCTTGTTTTAATTTGCAGTTATCTAATGGCATGATGTTTAGAATGTTGTCATATGCTTATTGGTCATCTGTTTATCCTGTTTGGTGTGGTGTCTGTTCAGACCGTTCATTCATTTTATAATTGGGCTTTTTGCTTTCTTATTTTTGAGTTTTAGGAGTTCTTTATATGTTTTGTACAAAAGTCCTTTATAAGATATGTGATTTACAAATACTTTTTCCCAAACTGTGGCTTGTCTCTTTGTTCTCTTAACAGTGTCTTTCACAGAGCAGAAGTTTTCAGTTTTAATAAAGTCTAACATTAATTTTTTCTTTCATGAATCATGCTTTTAGTATCTTTTGGTATTGTACCTAAAAACTCATCACCAAACCCAAGGTCACCTAGATTTTCTCGTATGTTATCTTCTAGAAGTTTTAATTTTACATTTTGCATATAAGTCTATGACCCACTTTGAATTAAATTTTGTGAAAAGTGTAAGACTCTTTAGTTTCCTTTCTTTTCCATATCTATGCCTAATTGTTCTAGCACTATTTGTTGAAAAGACCATCCTTCCTCCAATGGGTTGCATTTGCTCTTTTGTCAAAGATGATTTAACTATACTTGTGTATGTCTATTTATGGGCTCTCTATTTTGTTCCCTTGATCAACTTGTCTATTCTTTCACCAGTACCATGCTTTCTTGATTACTGTAGCTTTACAGTAAATTCTGAAGTTGAGTAGTATCAGTCCTCTGATTTTTACTCTTGTTCTTCAATATTGTTTTGACTGTATTGGGTCTTTCTGCCTTTCCATATAAGCTCAAATCTACAAAATAATTTACTGGGATTTTGATTGGGACTGCACTGCATCTGTAGAGTAACTTGGAGAGAACTGATATCTTAACAGTATTGAGCCTTCCTACTCCTGAGCATGGAATATCTCTCTATTTATTTAGATCTTTGATTTCTTTCATCAGAGTTTTCCTCACATAGATCCTATACATATTTTTTAGATTTATACCTAATTACAGTCACGTGTTGCTTAGTGTTGGGGATATGTTGGAGAAATGCATCATTAGGCAATATCATTGTTGTGTGAACATCGTAGAGTATACTTACACAAACCTAGATGGTATAGCCTACTACACATCTATTGCTCCTAGGCTACAAACTTGTACAGCATGTTACTATACTGAATACTATGGGAAATTGTAACACATTGGTAAATATCTAAACATATCTAAATGTGGAAAAGGACAATAAAAATATGGTATAAAAGATAAAAAATGGTGTACCTGTATAGAGCACTGGCCATAAATGGAGCTTGCAGGACTATAAGTTGCTCTGGGTGTGCCAGTGAGTGAGTGTTGAATGAATGTGAAGGCCTAGGACATTACCATACACGACTGTAGACTTTATAAGCACTGTACACTCAGGTTACACTAAATTTAAATTTATAAACAAACTTTTTCCTTCTTCGACAATAAATTATTTTTAGCTTACTGTAAGTTTTTTACTTCATAAACTTTAATTATTTTTAGCTTTTTGATTCTTTTGTAACAATACAACTTAAAACACAAACACATTGCACAAAAATATTTTCTTTTTTATATCCTTATTCTATAAGCTTTTTTCTATTTTTTAAAAAAATTATTTATTTATTTTTACTTTTTAAACTTTTTTGTTAAAAACTAAGACTCAAGCACATACATTAGCCTAAGCCTACACAGGGTCAGTATGATCAATATCACTGTCTCCTACCTCCACATCTTGTCCTACTGGAAAGTCTTCAGGGGCAATAACACACATGAAGTTGTTATCTCCTGTGATAACAATGCCCTCTTCTGAAATACATACCTCCTGGAGGACCTGCCTGAGGCCATTCTACAGTTACTTTTTTATCTAATTAGAAGCAGTATACACTAAAATAATGAAAAAGTACAGTATAGTAAATAGTAGGCAATAGAAATTTTTTACCTTCATTATAATGTTATGGAACAACCATTGTATATGCAGTCCTGTGTTGACTAAAATATTATGCATTGCATGATTTTATTTAATTTTTTTGGTGATAAGGTAAATGGTGTAGTGTTATAAATTTCAGGTTTCAATTGTTTATTGATGATATATAGAAAGACAAGTGACTTTTATGTATTAGCCTTGTGTCCTGCAACCTTGCTATGATCACTTATTAGTTCCAGAAGATTTTGGTTGTTGTTGGTGTTGATTCTTTGGGATTTCCTTCATAGACAATTATGTTATCTTCCTTCCCTATCTGTATTCCTTTTATTTTTTTTCTTGTCTTATTGCATTAGCTAGGACTCCTGGTATGTTGAATAGGAGTGGTGAGAAGGGGCATTCTTGCCTTAGGGGGAAAGTATCTAGTTTGTTACCATCAAGTATGATGTTAGTGGTTTTATTTATTTATTTATTTATTTTTGGTATGCATTCCTTATAAAGTTGAGGGAGTTCTTCTCTATTCCTAGTTTGCTGAGAGTTTTTTCATGAGTGTTTGATTTCGTCAAATGCTTTTTCTGCATCTATTGATATAATCATATGATAATTCTTTAAACTGTTGATGTGATGGATTATGTTAATTGATTTTTGAGTGTTGAACCTGCCTTGTATATTGTCCTATGGTTTTAAGACTTTAAAAACCTTTTATATATTGGTGACTCCTAAATTTATATCTCCAGCCTAGACTTATCTCCTACGTGTCTGTCATCTCCTTACATTTCCTGAACTAAACTTCAGATCATTGTTAACAAAGATACTTCTCCTGCAGTATTTCTCATCCCAGTAAATGTAAACTTTATTATTATATTGCCTCTTCTGGAGAGCTAGAATTCCTGGCTCTTCTACAGTGGAAACCAGGACTATACTTACCAACATTTCTGTGCTTTTTCAACATGCTTCCAGGGTGGAATTGGCATTCTGGGGGAGGGCAGAGACACAAAGAAGGCAGACGCAGATGGTGTGCCTGGACTCCAAGATTATTGTACCATGGCATGAACAACCTACAAAAGAGTAACTGTGTAGAGACAGAAGGACTGTGGTATTAGAGTCCCTGAGGGAACATAAAGTTAAAAAATAGAAGTTTCAACTAGAGAGCCAAGAATCCATCAGGCTGCTTCTAGCAGAAATTTTCTGCATGAGATAGCAAGTGAGGGTAGCCCATGGCAAGAAAATTATAATTAAGGAGACCATATGTCTCCCAGGGCAGTCCGATTTATACCTATTGTTGATCAATTACTTATTTGTTTTCAGTGCCTTCTTTCATTTTCAACAGTGTCCCAATTTGAGTGATATATTTTTTGGTTACTTATTTATAACTCATGAGACATTGAAGAAAATTGGATAGCTTCTGGAGATAGAAACTCCATATGGAAGATTTGTGGGGAGGATCCAAACCATCTTCCTGCTCACATCAGGTCCTTGGGCTGGTAGTTTACAGGAAGCAATGGGACCAGGTTGTATTGGGTACTTCCAGGTACTGAAATCTCAAGGTTATTTCAGAGGCAGATAGAATTGCTGCTAGGAAAAGAAAAAAAATGACCTGTAGGATTAATTAGGGACATGTACATAATTGAAGGGTTTCAGAAGCTGAGAAATTCAACCATACTGTAGAGAGCTGAATCTAGGGGAGGGAAGCCAGGAGATGCCCCAGGCACTGGAAAGGAGTCTCGTCTCCAGTCTGAGAATCTGATGAGAAATAGGTGGGGAGGGACAATGAGCAGGAATTGCTGATGCTGGTGCAGCAATTATTCTCTGCTGACTTTTGTGGCCTCCAACAAGTCCCTTGAACTGTACACACAAGTATCGGCTTAGAAGGCATGAGGATCTCAGGAATTTGAGAGAAAGAAATCTGTGGCTTTTGCTAATTAAGTCAAATTCTGACAATGGGACCGTATACTCCATTTCCAAACTTGAGTTTTTAGTGCTGGTGCAACTCTTCTTTCAGAAGCCTCAGGGAGCCTATAGAATCCTGGAAATGTGTCAGGGATAAAGAAGTGTCTAACAATATCACAAAAGTAGAAAGAGCCTTCCCAAGCAAGGGGATGATCTCAGAATTCAATGTGAACCAGAATAAGGACCCTTGTAGAGGATACAGATTTGGTTGATTATCTGAGGCAAGATGAAGCCGGTGGAGACAGACAGCATTATAGCCTGGATATGAGAAAGCTAAAAAAAGAGGTTCTACCAAGCAGGATGGGTGAGTAAAAGTTGTATATGCCTGCTGATGCTGAGTGGGGTGGTAGAGCTGTGATGTGCTAGAGCTGCCCTGGCTGGTGAGAGCTGACTGTGCATACCTCTTCCCAACTCCACATTCAGTGAGATCATGTTCGTAGCTTGAAATGAGCCACCGTGGAAGCATTTAGGATTTACAGTGTGGAAATAGGCCAATGACATAAATCAGAGTTTGCTTTTTAAAAATTGTTCCAGAGAAATGGTTGTTAAGTATTTATCAGCACACCGTTGGGTCCTAGACTCTTTGGTAGCAGAAATCAGAAATTCACATGCTGAATTATGTTTTGTTTCATAGTGAGCTCTTAAACTTATCTGTTAACTTGCTTTGTTGACAGAGAGACTGGTGTAACCTTACTCCAGAGTGACTGATGGGGGTCTGTCCCATTAGTCTACCAAGGCCCAGTATTTAATTCAGAATCAGGCATTTCTGCTTTGGGAATATGCTCAAAGCTCAGAATAACCTTGTCATGAACTTAGTGCCCTGGGCATTTTGTTGTTTCTGAACTGCCAGATTGTTTATCTGGAGGTGAGAAGGTTGGAGAAAAACAACAGTGTTGCCCTTCCTGAATTTCATTGCATGCCAGGAAGTCTGTGGTTGGCAGACAGCCTTATTATGCCAGTCTCTCAGGGGATTATTTCTGAATTTCAGAACTATTTAAAGAAACTCTAAGTCCTAAAAATTCCATATGAGCTTGACAAAATGCAATTTGATGCTGATTAGATTTTGCCAGGACCTTAAGCCCAAGTATGTACTGATTTTGCACACAGCAGTTAACCGTGCTTTTATACTGTTGTTTAAATATTGAAAAAAAGTCACTGCTACTTGTAAATAAAAGACTTACATGGACAATAAAAGAACTGTTTAGCTTTCTTAGAGTACGTCTGCAGAACTCAGAATAACTCCGGTATTTTCACACAATAGCAAACCATGTGTTTGATACAAAGAAGAAAATAGCACCCTCTGTTTCTGAGAGGTAAAATTAATGTTGAAAAATATGTGTATCTAAATAGATACTTGCAGGAAGCAATTAGCTTTACAGTATGGCAGCATCTAGCTGAGTGGAGGCTTCTGAAGTAGGTGCCATATTTTGGAAAAAGAAACAGCAAGGTGGCTAGTAGTTTACTTATGAACCCCAAATAATTTAACAGATAGTAGATTCCTAAGGGGCAATCTTATGTACTTTGTAAATTTAGTCATCAGAACACACAATAATTGTTACTGGAAACTCCTGGAACTCTGAGGCTGGGCGCACCCACATTCACCCTTGATTTCACCGTCTTCTGCATCCTTGGAGTGACCTGGGGATAGTCAAGGTTCTCCAAGATTTCTTACTGTAAGAGGGCTCCAATGCTGGAGAGGCTGGTTTCAAAGTCGGCAACTATTAAATAACTATTAATTCTTCCTGCCTTCCATTAAGCCGTATGGAATTCTTCTGAACTCAAAAAGGGATAGAGGATTATGTGATATCAGCAAATGAGAGCCAAGCCCCATTTTAAATATCTGTATGCATTTATGCCTCCAGTCATTTATCTTCCTCCACCTCACTTTAAAAAATGTTTTAAGGAAGCTTTAAAAAATACAAGGTACAATCCATTTAACAAAGGAAAGGTTAAATGAGGCAACGAGAACAGCAAGGGTAAGGAATCTTCGCGAGCCATAGTTCATGTCCACGTTCACGGACACATTCACCAGAGGTGGAGCACACAGCTCTCTCGGCGCTCCAGGAACCAGCAAGACATGATTGGCTCCACATCTTAGAATGTCCATAAAACAAAACAAACCAATTACTCAGAGAAAGCAAAGCTATTCTTGCCACTAAGAAAGATTTCTCCTCTGGGTCCTCTTAAAGAGGACACTGTATAAAATACAAAGCAAAATTTTCAGCAGCATCCTTAGAGTTAAGGCGCCGTAGATTTTTGTAGGTCTCTCACTTACAGTGTTTCTCGATGTGGGCTGATGTCATCATGCCAAAACGTAATTCTGGAAACAAATAAAGATGGGCAAGGCCACTAAGTTACCAGCAGACACAAAGATTTTTGATAATTTAGCTTAAGGTAGGGACGGATTTTTAGAGTTTTTAGTAGAATGGATAGATGGAATGGATAGATTGAATATCCTTTTGGCAATTCCGCATAAAGAATATATATCTCAGATGAAATTTTGATAAGTATGGTGGGTCAATAAATTCAACATTAGCTTCCTTGACTGGTACCCAGATTACAGAGACTCTTTAACCTCAGTATGGCATTTAATTTTATGCTACTAAGAATCCTTGATGTTATGTTTTATTATTCCCATTTTACAGAAAAGAAAACTGAGATGCAAATAAGTTTGGTAATTTCCTCAAGGTCATTCAGCTAATAAGAGGAGCAAATGAGGTTGAGTTTAGCTCTTTTTTACTCCAGCACCCATGTTCCTTGACATATGCACCTTCTGCTCCTGCTTCCCAGGTATTTGGTGATTGAGGGGAATGCCCCCAAAGCAGTGTGGTTGGGGTTGTGAGAGCCTGCTCACGCTCGTCTTCTCCAATCCCACTGCTGGAGCCACCGTGCCTCTAAAAAGGCACATCTGGCAAAGTCTGTGCTTTCCATCTCCCCTCAGAGATATAGTGTGTTTGGTGTGTCTTAGAAATTTCTGTTAGATAACCATTATCATTAATATGAGACTATACACCCAGGTATATGAAAATTGAATATCTTGCTCAGGATGACCTTTGGGAAACATACAGGGAAGGGGCAACTAGAAAGTAAAAGACAACAGTTAGAAACATCAACTCAGCGTAGCATTTTTCAAGATGATGTTACTAGGTATGATCATCACAAACAAACAAAGGAGAGGTGCTTTCTTTTCTGCAGGACTTCTCAGGGTGTTTGGAAGGCTAACGTGCTTTGTGAGATGCCATGTGTGCATGCAACATGAGGGGCTCCCTAAAACGATTGGATGCAGAACCCTTCCTTTGTAGAGGATCCTACGGGACCACTATTGCGAATGAGTCAGTTTGGGAAATGTTACCCTAATTGAGCGGTTCTCAATTGGAGCCACTGGAGAGCCTTTAAACATACTAATTCCTGAGCCCCAAACCCAAACTATTAAATTGATATCTTGGTGGTGAGGGAGAGCGTGGGTTTTTCTAGAGACTCCCCAGGTGATTCTAATGTAAATAAACAGCCCAGGAGGACTAGTCTTTAGTAATTTGGAGACCTATTAAGCCAGGAATCTTATGGAATTTTGGCCTCTTTAATAAGAGTGCCCAGGTAGAGAGCTGATGTCTGTCTTTACCAACATAATCCTATTGAACCCTTCTTGTTTCTTTTTAGCTACCACTGTGTCTTGCTTTCTCTTGTAGCCCAAGTCTGCAAGGTTTAGTCTATATTCTCTGTCTTGTACAGGTTCCATTTACTCCTATGTTGAGTAAATTCTGGTTTTTGTCCATTAGTTTACTTAACTCTTGATTAGATTCACGACTAATCACCACCTTGTTCAGGGCAACCCCAAATAGTTATAGCTCTGGGATGTTATAAAGCCTGAGGTTTATATTGCAACATTTTAACTTTCATTGGTATTATATATAATTTCTTCCTCCTTTCCTTATAACTTCCGTTGTTGTCTGCCCCTGATTTGGACATTAATGTGGTAAAATTGTATGAATAGTTTTTTAGATATTTGGAGATGCACATCATATTTATCTATCATCAGTCCAGGTTCTATTATTTTACCTCTGAATAAATACGTTTTTTAATTCCTTTTTACCACAATATGGTTACCTACTTCTGAGCCGTTGTTTTTCACCAAGACCACTATCAAGTTGATTGAGCAAAAAAAATATATTCTTAGGAAAAATTTTTCTTTTCCCAAATGCTGCAATGGTCATCTTTCATCAGAGTCTGGAGCATATACAACACCCTCCCTCCCCCCACCACCCTCCCTACCCCTGCTAAATTTGACTGGCTTAAAAAAAAGTCTGAAACACAAAGGCAGGACACAGTGGAATATACTGTGCTATGTCAGGAGCACGTGGATTAATTTTCCAAACTCATTTCAGCACAGAACCTAATTTGCCATGGAAGAAAGAAAAAGCTTATGAAGACATCTGTAGATCCCTTCTGCATGCATTGTGATGTATGTTCTGATTTTCAGGCTCAGAGGTATTGGCTTTAATAGTGGCTTATGCATTAGCACCAGACCAAGATACCAACTAAAACCCAAAAATGCATGTGAATTGCATTTGTGGAGTACTTGAGGCTAATAGAGAGCATAATAGGAAAAAATAACCAGGCATGCCATTTGAGATCCTTAACTTTATGCATGATTCCAAAAATATATGAAGATGAAAGTTGAGACTCCTAAATGTGTGACCAACAGAGCAGGAGAATAAAGTAAATCATGGTGTTTATTGATTTAGTTTGTTAGAAGAGGGGAAGAAATAAATTGAGTTCTTAGGGAATGTAATCATGTCAACCATGGAGGTTGGAGTTATTTTAGCTTATAATGTCTCAAAGAAACCCTGGAGTCAGAACAATGGAAAGAAACAATAAGAAAGCAAAAGGAACCTAGCAGGCAAGAAGCAGTGAGTACCTGTGCTGAGAACAGAAAGCCAGCGTGAGGGAGCTTTGAAGGGCAAATGTGAATCACAATCTGGCTGAGAAATCTCTTATCACTGCAAGCTTTAAAAAGAAAATCTGTAAAGGCTGATTAAGAGATGGTAAATTATCCAATAGTTTTGAAAGCAAATTGAACTTAACTGAAATAAGCCTAAATTGCACAAAGTTATTCCTGAAAAGACTAAGTAAACAGGCTGAAGTGGAGAAATGGACTCTAGAAAATGACACATAAGGCTGTGTAAAAGTGACACCAAACACTTCCTCCTAGCCACTGCAGTTGGTTGGTCAATAGGCAAGTGAGTGCAGGGAGTAGAAAGTGGCATAGGGAATGAGCAGGATAGGAATCAGGCCAGAGGACTGAGGGGGAGAGTTGCTGGAACATTATATGTGGAAGTGGAGGGACTGGCTTCCCCGCTGTCTGAGTCTGTTGGGGCTGCCATCACAGAATACCACAGACTGGATGGCTTATAAACAACAGAAATTTGTTTCCCACAGTTCGAGAGGCTGGGAATTCCAAGATCAAGGATCTGGCAGATTCAGTGTCTGCTGGGTGTCTGTGTCCGGGTCCATAGATAGCCATCTTCTTCCTGCATCCTCACATGGTGGAAAGGGGCAAGGGAACTTTCTGGGGTTCCTTTCGTAAGGGGACTAATACCATTCATGAGGGCTGTGCCCTCATGACCTAATTACTTCCCAAAGGCCCTCCCTCCAAATACCCTCACACTGGGGACTGAGTTTCAACATATGAATTTTGGAGGGACATTCAGTCTATAGCACCCATCTATGTTGAAGGTGCTGAATAGCATTGAGGGTTGTCTCTTCTGGGGCTCTGCTACGAGTTGTATTGTGTCTCCTCAAAATTCATATGTCGAATTCCTAATCTCCAGTACCTCAAAATGGGAATATTAGAAATATGGTTGTTGCAAATGTAATTCGTTAGTCATGCTGGGGGAGGGTAGGCCCCTGTCTAATATATCTGGTGTCCTTACAAAAAGGGAAAGATTGGACAGAGACGCATACACAGAATGCCATGTGTATACAGAAGTTATTTTGCGACAAGCCAGGGAACAACTACCAGCAGCTAGGAGAGAGGCCTCATGTGCCCTCAGAGACAGCATGTCCATGTTGACACCTTGCTCTGAGACTTCTGGCGTCTAGAATAGTGAGACAATAAATTTCTGTTGTTTAAGCCACTCAGTTTGTGGAATTTTTTACCTACCAGAGCCCTAGGAAACGAATTCAGGCTCCCATGGAGTGTCCTCTGGGAGACTGATCCTGGCTCTCCTACCTCTCTGAGTGGGTCCAGAAGACAGCAGGACTCTGAGAGGAGGGCACGTGTTCAGGGAGCCTGGGGGCAGTGTGGGGGGAAGGTGAAAGACTGAAAAGGCTGTGTGTGGCGGACATTGACAGCTTAGCAGGCGGAAGGCTCTCCTAGGGGAGAAGAATCAGACTTGCTTGTAGCAAAGACTGGGACTAGAAGCAAGGGGTGGAATTTGGGGGGCGGCAGTCCCAGCACTGGACTGCCTCAGACGTGTGAATGAGCGGAGACTGAGGACTCTTGTCAGGAAATGTGGATGCTGCAATCCTGTGCACGGATTTTTGGGGTTTCTGAGGTATCTTTACTTATTATTTATTTATTTAATTAAAGTCACAGAATATGATAAAGAGATTTAGCGATTACACACCAAAACCAGAATTGGTGTTGATGCGGCCTGAAGAGAGAGGGAAGAAGACTCGGATATATATTGCTCTCCACCCACCCTCCCCGCCTCCAGCCTCCTGCAGGCTAAGTTATGCAAATTTGATATTCTTTGGGATTGGACCCATTTCTTCCCCATCCAGATGATTTTCTCCCCTGATTTCTTCCACTTTTCACCTCTGATAAAACTGAGAGTCATGGGGTTTGCATATGGTCAGGGAAGCTCTGGTACCTTTTATTAGAGAATCTGGTTAATTGCCAGGATTTCATACTTCTTGTTATTCTGAAGAGTATCTTGGGATTTCCTTTTGGAATTAAATCCTTGCATCTAAAACATGCTCTTTTATTATCATTTTATGGACACTTAGTGGCACATATGCTAAGGTGCCAGTGAGACAGTGTAAAGAAAAAATATTAAATTATTACAAAAGAAAGTCAGAATATGTTATTTCTTAGGGTATATGATACAAAGCTACATTTCAGGATGGCTGCAAAAATTTAAGTTTAACTGCAAAAGATAAGAAGGAACAAAAAGGGTGATTGGATGATTAACTCTAGTATAGAATATGCAAATCTAGGTTAGGAGTCTTGATAGATTGGAATGTTACACTTATTGATCAGGATAAAAGAGAAAGAAAAAGGATAAAATGGAACTCTTTCTCTAGAGATGGAAAAATCAGTTAATAGGTTGAAGATTAAAGAAGTAAAACTAAAGACCCATTGAAACTAAACAAGAAAAAGGGCTACATAGCATAAACCAAACTTAATATTGAATTTTAACACAAGTGTCAGTCATGTGATTCTGTATTTTCTCTAAATTTGAAAGCATTACCAAGAAAATATGCATTTGTGGCATAAACTTTAATAGCACTTTTTAAGTACCTACATGACTAGGCAAAGCCTTAAGCACCGTGACTTTGTTTCTGCCAGGATAGGTAAAGGATGAGATTAACAGGCTTCTTGATTGCTTGTTAATCATTCGGAGGTGCAGTGGCAGAGGAGAGGCGGAACTTCTATCTCTTCTGTCCTGCCTCCCATTTGATAGCCACATGGTTCACCAACCCTCCTCATGTTGAGGAGATAGGCCTAGTGAACCCTACGAACCACACAGGGACAGAAAGGATGTGTTTTGGTGTGTTACAATGTTTCAGAACAAAATAGGTTTTAGGTCCAGCTATCCCACTCAACAGCAGTGTGACCTTGAGAAGTCGTTAGCCTCTGCTCCCTTCAGTTACAAAATGGGGGTAATGTGTATTTCACAGGTAATTGTAAGGATTAAATGAAATTGTGTGTACATATCACTTGCACATAGATCCACAAATGATATTGTTGTTAATCTTTTAGGGCTGGTGATTAGATGTTGATTAAACCCAGTTATAAAACTTAAAAGGATAAAAATTGTAAATGTTAACATCATTTATCCATCATCTCACTTTTCCTCTCTTGCTCTTTAGTCTTGGTTTTGGTCACAGAGCTTTATTTGAAGTTGTATTTCATTAAAGCAATGAAGAATTACTGAAGGAAGAACAGCCAGAGTAGTGGTTTTCCATTTTGATTGCACATTAGAATCATCAAAGGCAGAATTTTTCAACTCAATGCCACTGATATTTCGAGTTGGATGATCTTTGTTATGGGTAGTAGTCTCATGCAACCCATGTGAGATGTTTAACAGCATCCCTGACCTCTACCGACTAGCTACCGGTAGCACATCCCTTCCCCCACTCCTCCAATAATGACAATCAAAACTATCTTCAGTTATTGCCAAATATCCCCCTTGGGAGACAAAACTACCTTCAGTGGAGAAACACTGACCTAAAAAGAGAGTTGTGATTTAAATGGTTTGTGGCAGTCATATACATTGGTATTCTTAGAAACTCCTTAGATGAATTCAATATGGAATCAGAATGAAATTTGGAATCAAATTAGAAACAATTTGACAGGGAATCTGTATTTTAATTAACTTGGCTACTGAGTACTCTGAAATTCTGAATTCTTTACAATTCTTTAATAAATGAATGACGTTTTTAAGTTCAGCAAAAGTTGTTGAAGGTAATAGTGGCCTAAGACTATCTTCATTGTCACTCCTATTTGTATAGAAAATATTTGGGAAAATTTATATGAATTAAAGAATGACCAGAGAATACATTGAAGAAATAAACATTGATGAAGAAAAGAAAACTTAATGAATTATGAGCAAAGCAAGTAGCTAACAAATCCTTTTATTTAATATGAAGAGACTTATATGATATGAATGGTGGTTGATTCTTTGTCCCAGAGCTAAGAAGTTATGAAATAATTTAGAAGCAATGAACTTTTCCCATCATTCTGTACATTTATTTTTTCACACCTGATCATTCAATTGAGAGGTTTAATCCAGCAGGAACTTGATTCAGATCAAAGTTTTGGATAACCCATTGGTTTTAATCTTTTCTCAAAAGTAGCAGTACTTTAATTTTTCCATTTCAGTTTAGTTTAATAAAATAAATAATTAAAAATATTTTATTGCTATTTAATAGTTATATGTATTTTGGGGGTACATGTGATATTTTGATGCCTGTATACAATGTGTAATGATCAAATTAGGGTAGTTGGGATATCCATCACTTTATACATTTATCTTTTTGTTGTGTTGGCAATGTTACAATTTGTTCTCCTTTAGCTATTTTGAAATATACAATAAAATTTGTTAACTATAATTTCCCTACTGTACTATTAAATACTAAAACTTATTCCTTCTATCTAATTGTATTTTTGTACCCTGTAACCAACTTCTCTTCATCCCTCCTTCCCCCTTTCCCTTCCCAGCCTCTCTGGTAACCAACATTCTGCTCTCTACCTCCACGAGATCCACTTTTTTTTAGCTCCTACATATGAATGAAAACATGCAATATTTGTCTTTCTGTGCCTGGCTCATTTTCACTTAACATTATGACCTCCAGTTCCATCTGTGTTGCTGCAAAGGGCAGTATTTCATTCTTTTTTATGGTTGAATAATATTCCACTGTGTATATATACCACAAATTCTTTATCCATTCATCCACTGATGGACACTTAAGTGGATTCCATATCTCAGCTATTGTGAATAGTGCTGCAATAAACATGGGTACAGATCTCTTTATTTTTTTCTTAGTCTCAATTTTATTTATTTGTGCTCTGACTTTTATTATTTCTTTTCTTCTACTAATTCGGGGTTTAGTTTGTTCTTACTTTTCTAGTTCCTGGAGCTGCATCATTAGATTGTTTATGTGAAGTCTTTCTATTTTTTGATGTTGGTGTTTATTGCTAATAAACTTTCCTCTTATTACTGCTTTTTCTGTGTCCCATAGGTTTTTAGTATGGTATGTTTCCATTTTGTTTTCCTTCTTAATTTCTTCATTGACTTATTGGTCATTCAGGAACATGTTGTTTAATTCCCAAGTATTTGTATAGTTTCTGAAGTTCCTTTTATTATTGATTTCTGGTTTTATTCCATTATGGTCAGAAAAGATATGTGATATGATTTTGAATTTTTTGAATTTGTTGAGATTTGTTCTGTGACCTAACATATGGTCTATCCTGGAGAATGTTTGGTGTGCTGATGAGAAAAAATGTGTATTCTGCAGCATTTGAATGAAATGTTATGTAAATGTGTGTAAAGTCCATTTGGCCTAGAGTGCAGTTTAACATCGACATATCTTTGCTGATTTTCTGCCTGGATGGTCTGTCCATTGACAAAAGTAGTAGGGTGTTTAAGCCCCCCACTATTATTACATTGCAGTCCATCTGTCCATTTAGATCTAGTAATATTTGCATTATATATTTGCATGCTCCAATGTTGGGTGCACATTTTTTTATTGTTATATTAATATCTTCTTGCTGAATTGATCACTTTATCATTATATAGTGACCTTCTGTTTCTTTTTACAGTTTTTTTTACTTAAAGTCTACATTATCTGATATAAGTATAGCTACTCCTGCTCTTTTCCATTTACATGGAACATTTTTTTCCACCCCTTCACTTTCAATCTGTGTGTGTCTTTGTAGGTAAAATGAGTTTTTTGTAGGCAGCATATAGTTGGGTGTTGTTTTTAAAAATACATTCAGCCACTCTACATGTCTTAATTCAAGAATTTAGTTCATTTACATTCAATGTTATTATTGATAAGTAAACTTGCTATTGCCATTTTGTTACTTGTTTTCTAGTTGTTTTGTAACTCCTCTCTTCCTTTCTTAATGTCTTACTTTGAAGTTAAGTGATTATCTCTGGTAGTATGTTCTGATTCATTGCTTTCTTATTTTTAGTGTATCTATTATAGGTTTTTGTCTTGCAATTGCCATGAGGCTTACAAAAAACATCCTACAGCTATAACAAGTTATTTAAAATTGATACCCATTCAACTTTGATAACAAAAAAATAAAAGAAAAGAAACATACAAAAACCCGTACACATAAACTCCCTTTTCCCCCCATTTTGAATTTTTGATGCCACAATTTGCATTTTTTATATTGTCTATCTCTTAACAAATTTTTCTAGTTATTGTTATTTTTAATAGTTTTGTCTTTTAGTCTTCTTAGTAAAGATATAAGTGGTTTGCACAGCACAATTACAATATCAGTTAATAATCACATTAGCATCCTTTTCTTTCAGTTTGAAGAACTCCCTTTAGTATTTCTTGTAAGACAGGTTTGATAGTGATAAACTCCCTCATCTTTTGTTTGTCTGGGAAAATCTTTATCTCTCCTTCATTTCTGAAGGATAGCTTTGCTGGGTGTTCTTGATTGGCAGTTTTCTTCCTTCAGCAATTGAATATGTCATCCCACAGTCTCCTAGCATGTAGGGTTTCTGCTGCGAAGTATTCTGCCAGCCATGTGGGATCTCCCTTATATGCTTCTTTTCTTCTGCTGCTTTCAGGATCCCTTCTTTGTCTTTGACCTTGAGAGTTTGATTGTAATATGTCTTGGGGTATTCTAATTTGGGTTTAATTGGATTGGTGACCTTTGGCTTACCTGTACCTGGAGATTTATATCTTTCTCCAGGTTTGGAAAGTTTTCTGTTATTATTCTTTTGAATAAGATTTCCATCCGTTTGTCTTTTTGGTTCTCTCTTTAATTCCAATAACCCAAGTATTTGCTCTTTTGATGTTGTCCCACAGATTTTGTGAACTTTTTTCATTCCTTTTCATTCTTTATTCTTTTTTCTCCTCTGACTGTGTATTTTTAAATAATCTGTCTTTGAGCTCACTGATTCTTCAGTATGATCAATTTTGCTGTTGATGCTCTTTATTGCATTTTTCATTTAATTCACTGTATTTTTCAGCTACAGGATTTTTGTTTGATTTTCTAAAATTATTTTAATCTCTCTGTTAAAATTTCTTTGATAAATTTCTGAATTAATTCTCTTTGTTTTCTTAAAGTTCAATGAGCTTCCTTAAAACAGCTATTTTGAATTCTTTGGGAGATTACACATTTCCATCTCTTTAGGGTTGGTCTCTGACACCTTATTTTGTCTATTTGGTGATATCATATTTCCATGAATATTCTTGATGCTTGCAGACGTGTGATGATGCCTGCACATTGAGAGATCAAGTATTTATTTTAGTTTTTTCAGTCTGTCCTTTTTGGTGCCTGTCCTTTTTCAGAGGGCCTTCCCAGGATTCTGAGCAGATTGACTTCTGGGTTCCCTGAGTCTGTGACCACTGCAGCCATGTCAGCACTAGAGCCTTCTCTAAGCCCAGGCTTGCTGTGAGTCTTGCAAAGATTCTGATGTTCACATGACTTTCTGGCCCAGATGGACCTGGGAAGACTCAAGGAGGGTACTGGGGCTATGTAGGAATGCTGGTCATGAACATTAGTCTAGAAGACTGTCCTGGTGGCCCAGATAGGTGTGTCTTCTAGCAGGTCTTTGGACAGGTGGGATGGGTCCCCAACTGCAGTGAGAGGGAGTAAAGTTGAGACTGTGATCTCTTGGGATCTTCTGTGGGTAGGAGGCTAAAGGGCTTGTCTCATTGGCTCAGACAGGCATGCATCACTAAGCAGGTCTCTGCTCAAGTGAGGGAGTTCCCTGACTGCAGCAGAAGGGGTTGGAGCTAAGACTGGGCCACCTTGGGATCTGTTGTGGGACAGAGGCTGGAGAGCCTATTCTTGGCTCAAAGGGGTACGCATTGCCCAGCAAGTTCCTATACAGATAGGATAGTTCCCAATTTGCAGCAGGAGAGGCTGAAGCTGAGACTGAGCCCCTTCAGGATCTGCTGTTGGGCAGAAGCTGGAGAGCTCAGTCTGGTTAGCTCAGAAGGGTGCATTTCTCTCAGCAAGTCCCTTTGCAGATGGGATGGTTCTCTGAATGCAGCAGGAGGGGCCAGAGTTGGAACTGGGTACCCTTGGGATCTGCTGTGGGACAGAGGCTAGAGAACTCATCAGGGAGACTCAGACACTCAATCTCTGAGATATGGGCAAGTCTCAATCTGGGTCTTTGTGTGAGCAGCTCTGAGCTGGGATCTTAGCTGAGGGAGACTGGAGCCAAGCCATGGGGCAACTTTCAGGTTCACTGCTGAGACTAATCTCAACAGGCAAATGAGCCTTTCTGCCAAGGCACTAGGGTGTGACATCCCTTCTAGACCCCTTGGGAGATGGTGGTTTTGGTTGCAGGCTCAAGGCCAAATAGGGCTGTAGTCAAACCCCTTGGAGGACTGGGCTGTTTTTGGACTTGAACCTGGGAACAAGCTCGGGCAATCAGCAGCCTGAGTTTTGTTCTACACTCTTAAATTGACCCTGCAATGTCTTGAGATCCACTGGGGTTTCACAGACTTCTACCTGAATGATGAGGCTCCCACAAGAGACTTCTAACTGTGGATGGGTGTAGAATTCCTGTTGCTTTTGGGGGGTATGAAAGTGTTAACTTCTATTCTGCCATCTTGGTGATGTCAGTCTTCATAAATAATTTTATATCTTAAAAAATGACCAGGAAAGAGATGGCTAGATATGTAACAATCACCCTTTATTTAAAGTTAGTTTTAATTACCAAGATTTTTGTATTTCTCTATAAGCAAAGAACCAGCTATGGTAAGTAGAATAATATCCCTCCAAAGATACCATATCTTAATCCTCAGAAACTAGTGAATATGTTAGCTTTCATGGCAAAAGGAACTTTGCAGATATGGTTGAGATATGGATCTTGATATGAAGAGATTATCTAGGTGGTCCCAGTGTTATCACAGTGTCCTTAGAAATGGAAGAGGGAAGCAGAAGAGAGAGTTGGAGAAGATGTGATGACAAAAGAGAGAACCAGAGAGATGACAGCATGAGAAGTGACCTTGCTGGCTTTGAAGATGGAGGAAAGCAGCTATGAGCCAAGTATGTGGGAAAGACAGAGAGCGAATGATTGCCTTGAGCCCCAGGAAAGATCACAGCCCTGCTAACACCTTGGTTTTAGCCCGGTGAGATCGTTTGGACTTCTGACCTTCAGGACTGTAAGATAATAGATTTGTGTTGTTTTGAGCCACTAACGAGTGGTAATTTGTTATAGCAGCAACAGAAAATTAATAATATAATATCATACCAATTCTATGTAAGAAAACCCCAGTTTTAAGTATGTATACTGATATACGTATATGTGATTATATAGAAGAAATATATGAAAATATTACAGTGGTAACTAATTGCAAAACTCACTGACTATCATCTTTTTTATATTTCTGTTATCTATAGCTGTGGTCCCCAACCCCAAGGTCCATGGCCTGTTAGGAACTGGGATGCACAGCAGGAGGTGAGTGGCGGGTGAGTGAGTGAAGCTTCATCTGTATTTACAGCCACTCCTCATTGCTCAAATCACCACATAAGCTCCACCTCCTGGCAGATCAGTGGCAGCAATAGATTCTCACAGGAGCGCGAACCCTACTGTAAACTGCACCTGGAGGGATCTAGGGTGTGCGTTCTTTATGAGAATCTAATGTCTGATGGTCTGAGGTGGAGCTGAGGTGGTGATGCTAGCGCTGGACAGCGGCTGCAAATACAGATTATCATTAGTGGAGAGGTTTGACTGCACAATAAATGTAATTTGCTTGACTCATCCTGAAACCATCCCCTCCTGCCCCCGGCCCCATCAGTGGAAAAATTGCCTTTCATGATATCTGTCCCTGGTGCCAAAAAGGTTGGGCACTGCTGATCTATAGCTTGATCACTTTGACAAAATTATCCTTCCTTCATTAAACTAACTAGTATATATAAATAGTAATGCCCTCAACACTTAAATTATATTTTAACTTCCTAAATATTGCATTGAAAAGCAGGGATCAGGTGTCATTTAATATTTTCTCATATTTTTCTCTGTTATCAAATCATAGCATCTTATTCACAAATAATAGTAAAGGTTACTATTCTTTACTAAAACATTGTAAATCCTCTCTTCATTGGTATTTGAGTTTAGTACGTGTCCTGTCTCTGAGGCAGAACTATATCCTTGGGCCTGCAAAGAGTTTAGGCCAACTAAAAAGTTAGGGGGACCACAAATTAGTGGTCAGTACAAATCAGTACTATAATACAGTAGCAAGAACCAATCCCTTGGATCTAGGTCATAAAAGGTGATGTAGGTTCCACCTGACACCTTGAGACACTCAGTCTTGGAACCCACACCTCATGACATGAGGAAGCTAAGCTACCACAGAGAGAGGCCACCTGAATGTGTTCTAGCCCTAGTCCCAGCTAAGGTCCAGCCAATAGCTGGCATCAACTTCCAGACATGTGAGTGAGTGAGTCTTCAGATGATTCCGGTCTCTAGGCTTTGAAGCACCCCTGCTGACACCAACTGGAGTTGAATGAGCTATCTCCAGCAAGCCCCGACCCAATTGCAAATTGGTGAACAAAACAAATGTCACTGCTTTAAGCAACTCATTACATTTGGTGTGGTTTGCCAGATGGCAATAGGAAACTTGAATAACCTCCACATTTCTACCAAACCAAATATACATTCCCTTGTCCCTCAGTACTCACTGACCCCTGGATTTAACATAATTTCTAGTCTGATCTCTCATGCAGTGCTGCACTCAAATTGAACAATTGTTAGTTTCCTTCACCCTCTCAATATAAAGCCTCATAATGTTGTGGTGTTCTATCTATGCTCATCTAAATCCTACCCATTCCTCAAGGTTCATAATTAAAGCCATGTAATACAAATCTGTTGTATTGCTTTTGCCATATCCAAGACCACTGGTCTGATGCCAGCAGCCAGATTTTCTTTTTGAGAAACCATCTCTTCTTACTCTGTTGAGAGGCTTTAGATAGGGTAAACTGCAGCCTCCAGTTTAAGGTGGGCAAAGGGCCTGGACTTAGCTAGTTGGCACATTCTATCTTCCTGGCCACTGTGAGTAGTTCAGGGGTGAGCACATGCCCAAGTTGGTCCAATGAGACTGGATCCTGGACTTCTTCCAGAGCATTTTTTGAGTAGCGCTTGCTGAACCATGAGGCTGTCAGCTCAGACAGAGTGAAACCTGCCTATGAATGAAGCCAACCCAGAGGAAAGCAGAGCCAAGCATCAGATTTTTCACAGCATCATCAGAGCATCTGGATTCAGCCATGCCTAAAGATTGGTCCTCCCTCTATCCACAACTTTTTAGCTTTGTTGGCCAAAGAATTCCTTTTTTGGCTGAATGCCAGTTTGAATTAGATTTCTATCACCTGGTAACTAGAGAGTCCTGGGTGGTATGGAGCACATTTTCCTAGTCAATATGGAAATCCCGGGGTGCCTATTTCAAATGTGATTCTGTACTTGGAGTTGGGGCACAAACATTGAGTGAGACAGGGTATATGAGGCTCAACCTCGTCCACTACTCCCTCCATCCCTTCAGTGGAGTTTCTCATGATGCCCTTTGATTACAACACTTCCCTGAGCCATTTTGCATTGTAATTAGTAGGGTCCATGACATTATAAGCATTGCAAAGACAGGAATTCATTTGATCTTATTATATAAGAATCCATGTATGAAAGTGCCAGGCCTATAATATATACTCAGTAGATATTATATCCTTTCTTTCACATTGTAGCTAGCATGGGTCTTATTCATAGTTGTTGAATTAATTGCATATTAATCAGTGTCTCTAAGTAATACTAGATAGCATTTATGGAGCAATTATTGTGTGCTAGGCATGAGTACTGTACAGACCCCAACAAAATAAAACTTACAGACTTAAAAATCTTGTCCATAGTCTCACAGATAGTAAGCTGCAGAATGAGGACTCCAACTCAGGTCTCTCTCACACCAAACATTTAGCTCATTGTCACTACACTGGATAAAATGCATGGGATTTCTTGCTTGAGAAACATTATAAATACCTGTTCTGAATCAATGTAAATTGGCATGGCTTAAAAAGCCATGAAAGCATGGGAAATCAGCCCTTGAATTAGTTCAGCCATGCTAGCCAGGCTATGGAAGCAACTTAGCAGCATTTTGGGAGGTGCATAGGGTAAGCAGAAATTTGGAAGGCCTTGCCATAGGCCCAATAGCAGGAGCAAATTGCCTAAGCTTTGTTCTTTCCACATCAGCCACAGATGTGAAGAAAATGACAAGAGTAGAAATTGCAAGAGCCTTTGCTAAAAAGTGTTACAAATTCTGTGGCTGTCAGCCAGGAAAATGTAGTGTCTCTGGTTGTCACAAGTGCGTAACAGAACAAAGGATCTCAGGCTGTGGGGAAAGATGATAGGGCTGGAAATGAAGAGCTTATGAGGAAACAGAGAATAAAAATCTAACCAAGGGTAAATGGAGATGAACGGCCTTGAAGGTTTCAGGAAGACCTGTACAGAGTTCAAACGAGTAAATGTAGGCAATATGCCATTTGAACAGTGGCAAGGTAAGTTTCCCACCTCTACCCCCTCAAGGACTGGAACACGGTCACTATTAAAATTCTGGCAGTTCTTTGGGAGAAGGAAATGCATTCATAGGCAAATTGAAAAAGACCATATAATTTAGTTTTTTCTTATAGTGCAGTGTAAAATTAAATATTTGTTGTAGATGAAAAATACTCCTGTAAAAGGCAGATTTCTTCATCTTTATTTCCTGGTTGCTCGTATCTATGCAGAACCCCTTAGGTAAACTGCTCTCCTGAGCAGTGGTCCTTTCCCCAGTCTTTTCTTGTGGTCTGATTGGGAACTGGAGACAAACGGGGAAAACTGGGCATGTTGCTGAGGAGAATGGGGAGGAACAGGGGAGAGGGACAGAAGTTAAATTTCTATTTCGGATGCTCAGTTTTGACATCTGAAAAATAGACCATGAAAACACCTTCTCTAGTGGTCATTTGCAGGGTTAAATGGATAACGTATATAAAATCCCTGCCATTCCAACTCATTCACTAGTACACTTTTCTCACTGCTCAGAGAGCCCCAGGAGGGCAGAGACCATGTCCCTCTTGTTCGCTCACTGCTGTGCCCCGAGTACCTGGCACAGAGGAGGGGCTAAACAAATATGTCTTGGATTAAATTAATGTATGTTGGTTGTGCATTTAGGAAGATGTAAAAATGAGTTTTCTCTCCATTATGTTTATTCAAAAGCAATTTGTGCTAAGCAAATACTTTTCCAAGAATGCTAACTTTGCCCCTAAATAACCTAGGAGGTCCTAAAGATGGGTTAAAATGGCCGTTTGCATTAAAGGACAGAAGTAGAGGGATAATGGGTTTAACTTCCTCACAGGGACGACAGCGTCCTTTCCAATTAATATACTCTGTCTACAGACCATCTTCTTAATCAAAAGTCACCTTAAGTGACAATTTACATAAGATCCTTTAAAGGTGCCAAGTAGAAAGAAAAAACAAATCCCTTGAACATCATTCTTTTCTTGCATCTGTCTCCAGAAGGAAAGAAAACAACACAGAAATCAAAATTTACTAGGCTTTGCTTAAAACCACTGCAATTTGCTAACTGCCTTTCTAGTTCCAGCTTAGAGATATCTCTTCCAAAAAGCCTTTCTCAGCATGAATGATATATAAATTATTAGAGAAGTAAGAATAAGAGATACAAATAGTATTAATGGCTAAGATTCATTGAGGGCTACAGTAGACGCGTGAGAGCCGGGTGGTAGGGAAGAGGAGGGGTGGGGAGAAGGCATGCAAGGGAACCATTCCCAGAAGAGAGTGATGTTCAAGTAGAATCTCGAGGATAGGTGAGTTAACTAATTCATTAAATTCTTTCATAAGTCCTGTAATGAAACTATTGTTCTTGTTTCATAGATGATATAACACTTCAGCTTTCTAAGAGTAAGGTACACTCCAAAATTCATACTCTTTCTATTATACCAACATTTTACAACTCTTATTGGTTTGTTTTTGGCTTTAATCCCTTTCACAAGACTAAATACTTGTGAATCTATTAAGGATTATTTTAATCATCCTTTCATTTTTGCATAATAAATTATTTTTAAAATTCTATTTTGTTAGATAAGTATAATATTAATGGCTATATTATAATGTGTACTTTAAATGTAATTTTTATAACCTTTGATTGTTTTGTAATGTAACAAATATTGCACACTGTTTAATTTACTACAAAAATGTAAGAAAAATCATGATTTGGCCATAAATAAATGTATAAATATTATGTCATCTTTGATTTAGAGATTAAAACCATAATTAAATATAGACTTAGTTTAATTATGGACTATGACATCAACAATGGACAAAATCAACCTTCCTGTAATGTTTGGAAGTTTTGAATTTTTATTTAAAAATAAGTTGGTTAATTTTGATAATTTTCTTGTTTTATTTCTAAATTATAGGATAAGCTACAAGGTATTAGGCTGCTATTTGCAATCATTTACCCATAAATAAGACTTTCCAGATGTTGGTAGCCTTTATTCCCAATAAATAAAAAGCTAAATCAGTAGTAATTGTCACAGTGCTTTCTCTTTTCAGTATTGATTAGCAGGGACCCCTCGCTCACCTACATTGAGAGCATATCCATATGACCTACAGATATTATGAGAGCATCTTAAGGCACATGTCTTAGTCAGTCTTGTCTGCCATAACAAAATATGGAAGACTGGGTGGCTTAAACAATAGGAATTTATTTCTAACAGTTTTGAAGGCTGAATATTTAAGATCATGGTGCTGTGGTCAGTTCAGTTCCCAGATGTAATCTCTCTTCCTGGCTTTTCACTGTGTCCACACATGGCAGAGAGTGAGGTCACAGCCAGACCAGTTCTAACTGGCCCTACTCTGCTGATAATGGGATGTCAAGTTATTTTACAGGTACATAGCCAAGAAGTTGCAAATCGTGCAGCCAGTGCATATGCAGAAAATAAAGATGACCTCAAATAACACCCAGAACCAAAGCCTCATTCCCAGCCTCCAGAACCAAAAGATCGAGATGTGACCAGAACTTGAATGGCAAAATAGTTTCAAAAACAAGGGGCCCGTTGTCTAGGAATGTCCAGTGATAGACCCCTTTCCATACCTTACCATAAATAGTCTTATTTGAAGTCTTCTCAATTAAAACCTACCCTGCAGCACTTCTGTGTAACATCCTGTCCTCCTTAACACATAAAACTTACCTCAAACCCAAGATTGGGGGAAGGGGAGGACGGTGGGGGGGGTGGGGGACAGATTTGAGTTTTGCCTCCAGTCTCCTTGCTGGTTGACTCACAGTAAAGCTTTTTCTTTTCTCAAAAATCGGTGCCACAGTTTTGGCTTCTGTGTGTTTTGGGCAGCAAGCCCATTGCTTGGTAACAGCAAGAGCTCTGGTCTCTCTTTCTCTTCTTATTAAGGGCGCTAATCCCATTATGAGGGCACACCCTCATGACCTCATGTAAACCTAAATACCTTCTCCCCCACCCCCATAGCCCCACCGCAAAATACCACCACACTGGGGGTTAGAGCTTTAATATATAAATTTTGAGGGTCACAAAATTCAGTCCATAACAGCACATTTGTAGAAATGCGTTGGTCCAGAGAAGAGGGGCCCCACCTCACTCTTTGGGATCGACAGTGGTCCTCCTCCCAATTGGGTGAGGAATCTGTAGGACCAAGATATGCACACTTAGAGTTCACATACCCCCTTCAGGGTGACACTGAGTGCCTGGGACCCCAGAATTTCCTGCCTAAACAGCCTGCACCTGCTTCTGGGCCTGTAAAAGCCCTTTCCCCGCATAATTCCTCCTGAATGTGAATTGCACCACCACTAAAGAACTCAGGAGATGGCAAGGGGTGGCAGTAGTGAGGGGAAGAATGCTTAGACCTTGTGAAGTGCTGGCTGGGAGCCCATAGGCAGAATACAAGACGGAACCAAAGATAGAAAGAGAAGGCAGAGAGGAGAGCTGGCTCTGCCATGCCACCGTGTCCCAGCACCCAGCTCTGAAAAGCACTAAGATTCCACATGTAAATCTCACTTTCCAGGTTATTATAAAGGCGTGTTTGTGAAGGTAGGAGGATAGAACACATTTTATTTAGCAGTTGGTTAGGTTGATTTGTAATGTTTAAATATTTAAACACTTGGTATGTGGGCCTGCATTTGTACTCTGGAGCTACCTTCACAAATGTCAGGAGCAGGTTTCACCATCACTAATGCTCCTTTTAAAATATTAGTGATTGTATGCATCCTCTCTTTCACTAATATTAAAGATCTGAATTAAACAATTTATGACTGAGAATAAAACAATTGTTAAGTGAGTACTGGTCAAACCATCTTGGTGGCCAGCAGTGCTGAGCTGAGTGATGAACCAACTGATTGAGTCATGAGCTTGCCCTTCACAGTTCTACTAATAACCATGAGGATTCATTTGATATACACTGCAAATCTCTCCAATTGTTACATTTTGCAAAGAAAACATATGTAATACTAATTTGATTCATCAATTTTAAGAGGCTTTCTTTCATCCCTAATTCCTGTTCCTAATCCCTGTCTCCCATTCACATCATAGGCTGCCCCTCTGATGTACTTGTCATGTGTCCTGAAATTTGCACTTTTATAAAGAATGTAATGTTGTTTTGTGTGTGTACTTTAAAAAAATTTACACAAAAGTCATTGACCTGTACGTCTCATTCTTTTTCTTTCTTTTTTCATTTAATGTTGTTTTTAAGATGTATTCAAATTGCTATCTCGGTTGAGTTTATTGCTGCTAATTGCTGCATAGTGTTCATAGAACACATATATCACCTTTTACTTATCAATTCTCTTAGTGATGGACACCTATGTAGCCTCCGACTCTCTATTTTCACAAATAAAATATAACCATAATGAGCACATTATATGTGATCCTTACCAACCTGAGAATCTCTCTGTAGTATTTACCCAGGAACGGTATGTTGCTTTAATTTAGTAATTCAGTAATATTTAGTAATTATTTTAATTTGTAATTTTTTGCACTATCATGATTGACATTTTAAAAGGAATTACTAAGGGCTGTTAAAATTACACTTTCCTTTTCCATTCTCACATTGTTTGCTTTGTTTGCTTATTTGACTTGTGTCTATTTGCTTTTTTATGTTCTTGTCCTCAATGAATAATGTAAACTCATTCATTCATTCAACAAATATTTTTTGTTTGTGTGTTGCTATATGCCAGGCACATAAAAAATAATCTTGTCAAATAGGAAGTGCTGATGTGTGTTGTGTGTGTGCATGTGCGTGTGTTTAATTCACAAAAAGGATATCGAGCTCTAAGTATTATTTTGGTTTTTGCTGTTGGTGTTGTTTTTCTTCTCCCTATCACTTTTTCCTCCCCTCCTCCTCCTCTGCCTTCCTCTTCCCCTCCCTCTCCTCTCCTTTTTTTTTTATGTTTTATTTAACACTATTTTAAGAAATATCCATCTTGCTATATGTACAAATCACCTAACTAAACTTTCTAATTTTTACTTGAGTTTTTAGGCATCTCTTGAACTTTTCCAGTAGGATAATCTGCAGGTTAATCTCTTAGGAAAATGCGGAGTTGTCGAATAAAAGGAAGCAGAGGAAAAGATTAATAGTGAAACAATTAGGGGATGTTTTTCCTTTAAAGAGAGATTATTTCTCTGGCATTAGGGAAAACAATGTGTCTAAGACCTAGTAATTCACTCCTTATACATGGGTGAGGTCTCTGATATGAAAGCCAGATTGTCATGAGAGCTGTTAGGTCTGTGCAAACGTTCCCTGGTCCCCCGGTTCCCAGTGTCAAGAAGGAGCACTGGTACTGAGTCGAGCCAATGATGGGTGATCAGAAACACAGAGCAATTTTGTACAAACAGTTTATCACATAAAAGAAAGAATGAAAATAAAGAAGGAAGTTACACAAAGTGAAAATACGTTCCATAGAGAGTGGAACAGCTCAGTCTCCATAAGTGGAGAAACAACGCCTAAATCTGAGCACACACCGCCTTGCATAAGCTCACTAGTTTGTCCCGCCTTTCTCCTGGCAGGATTGGTTGTCATTTCCTGCCTTTTGGGGTGATTGACAGGTTGGGGTTATATAACAGATTACATAACAGGTTGGTTACCTAATAGTTTCCCTTTCTGTGCATGAGTCTTTCCCAGAATCCTTCACAAAACTCCACCCATGCCATGCAAATTAGATGGTAATGAGCTCTAGGTCAGTTAAAGGTTACTAGGAACTTTTTAGTATGTATGTTCCCACTAGGGAACAGTTCCTAGCCATAATTTGGTTCCTAGCTACAATTCGGTTCCCACTCCCTGCTCTTTGCCACTTCCTTGTCACCTTTTTACCCTCCGCCAGACCTAACAATAGCTACCACAGGCATGAGCTTCCAGGGTTGTGTTAGCATCTCTCCACTTCAGGTAAGATTAGAATGCTCCAGCATGTTACCCAGGCGAAGGTTAGATGTTCAGTCAGACTACTTGATGCTGCGGTCAAATTGCACATTTATGTTTATTTATGGTCAACTCTGGTTTTTCTTTTTTATGTCCATGGCATAGGCCTTTAATTTGGATAATAAATATGCATAGCTTTCTTTTGAGCTGTCTGCCTTTTATACTACTGCTTAGCCAGCTGACTTGCAAGCTCTATTTTCCCCTAGTATCTAGGAAGGGTCCTGAGGGAGGGCAGAGAAAAGAGATTTCAGAATTCTGCTAAGTAGTTATCAATTTGTGGGTAGAAGTGATTTTTGCCTATGACTATTCTGCAAGGCAACCATCCCATCTGGGGATAATCAGGATTTGTGGAGGGATTCTTTTTTAAAAGATTTCAAATTGTTCTGCCAGAGTGAAATTCGTTTTCTGGATACTGACAGAGCCACTCAATCTTGAGAACGAGGTTTAGTAACTTGAAAGCATTGTTTCCATCTCCTACTGCTTAAAACTCTTGTCCTTTTTGCAAATGATGCAAGCAACTATTTCACTTGTGACCTCTCCCTTGAGTATTCTAGGGGCTCCAGCCAGTAAAGCTTCATTTTAGGACAGAGATGGAATAGTGTTCCCCGTAAGTGCAAAATCAAAGAGCTACCCTAACACTGGCTAGAGGGATTCAGGTGCCATGGTTTGGAATCTCATCCATGTTGAATAAATTCCCCACATTGACTCATGTGATGGATGATCTGCTGCTTTTTTACTGCTAAATGATAGTGCTCAATTTATAACTAGATCTCCATTTTTGACCAGTGTGATAACACCCAAAGGGCCAGAAAAATCTAGAAATGGGCAGTTCTCTCAGCAGATAAAGAGTCTTAATCAATTACAGATTATATCTTGCTGGATTTGGCATATTATTTTAATAGTCACAGGAAAAATAATTTGAATTCATGTTTCTTTATTGGTAACTAGTTTGAAGAACTTGGTACCTAAATAAAAATCTGCATGGCTTGCAAGTTTTCCACAGTAATATCCTCATACTTTGTTCTACCCCCAGCTGCCCCCCATCCACTATTTATCATCTTGCCTATCACTAGCTGGAGGAAATAGGCACCCACTTTCAACAAATACCTGTTTTCTCAGTGCTTTGTTCATTAATATACACTTCTGGAAAACAAACAAAAAGACAAAAAACAGCTAAAAGAAGCAAAAATGATAGTCAATGTAGGCTCATCTCAAATCCATTTTTAGATCATCTGTCTGTGAGTTTATTTTCACAACTATTGTACTGCTGGTAGATTGTGGTAGCATTTCTTGGATGTCTGAATGAATTGGGCAGGGTTTGCCTTATGTTGCCTAAGGCAGCGTGATTTCAGGGTGATGGTCAGGCTTCCTCCCCAGTTGATTTCCCTGCCCAGCCCCCAAACTGTCAGTGGCTACGTGAGATTTAGCAATTACATTTTGTTGGATTTACCAGTCATTCCTACTTTAGTATGAATATGTTTATTAAATATTTTCTTAAGGAGAGTATTTTCAAAGGTGAAAATGGGGAAGAGGTAGTACAAAGGCATTGGGTATAGCTTAGGATCAGTAAAGATGCCAGACAAACTTCTGCTGAGAGTTGGCTCTAGACCTGAACTAATGTGGCCCCTCCACTCCAACTTGTTTCCTTTGCTTCTTGCCAAAGGTTCATATAGTGGTGTTGGAAATGGAACTGGCCATAGAGTTTTAAAGTCTTGGATGCAAGTCTAGGCTCTTATCTGATTTGCTGATTCCTTTTACAAAATGAAAGTAATAATCTTTATCTCACAGGGAGAATAAATCTGATAACATGTTGAAAGGTAATACTAGTATTATTATTAATAAGTCCACAAAAAAGTATTTCCCTATTATTAAAGTTTTCTCTTGGAAAAGGTAGTATTTTCAGCACAACACTTTGGAGAATTCCTTGTTCTTCAGGGAGTATCACAAGCTCCCCCTGCACCCTCTTGTTAGTGTTTTGACATATCTGGTTTAGTGTTTGACAGCGTAGAGAACTTTCTTGTTATTGTACCAGCTGTGGTTGCTACTTGACATGTTTTACGACATTGTTCCTGGCCTACGTTAACTTCTGTGTGTTATTACCCAGAAATGGATAAGAAGACGAGGCATTCTTTTTATTTAAAAAAACCATATTGAGCCATAGAAATATTTAGATGAAATGCTAGGCCCGTAGGAGGAGGATTGTCTTTTCTTCTACTCAGCTATAATTTCTAAAGTGCACGCATAATACCAGAATTCAGGGGCCATCTTAGGTCCAGTTGACTTCCTGTAACCATCCCCTGAGGCATAGCTGGAGTGGTTAAAATACTATGTGTGTTTTTAAAAGCACTGACATAATTCTGTATCTTTTTAGATTATCTTAATATAAAGGCTTGTTTACTTTTGAAAGCATTTTTATTATTAGTGCAGTAACTCATATTGTGGGTTTGGGGAAGTCACATTCTTCGGACTATCTGGTATAACCAGAGATTGTTAGCAGCAATTAGACCTCCTAAAATACTGACTTTCCTTAGGTTAATGAAACATTTATATGCCAACACCTGCATCAAATTAAAGCCTGGAGTGTCTGAGTCCCTTGCTACTCATGGTGTGGTCCGAGCCTGCAGCATCAGCATCAACTGGGAGCTTGTTAGAAATGCAGACTCACAGGCCCCACCCCATATCTATTGAATCAGAATCTGAATTTTAACAAGATGTCTGCTGTTGATTTGTATGCCCATCAAAGTTCAAGAGCACTGCCTTAGTACACGTCACTCTTAGTTTTAAAAAGGGATGAAGAAGCCAAATATTGTTTGCTGCTCTTGTCACTTAAGAATAATCAGTCAGGACAGCAACCTAATTATGAACTTGTTCGTCTGTGTAGACCAGGGCTAACTAAAGAAATGCAATGTGAGCTATATGTGTAATTTTAAATTTCTAGTTGCCACATTAAAAAGGTAAAAATAGACAGATAAAATTAATTTTAATAGTATGTTTTATTTAACCTAATACATTCAAAATATTATTTCAGCAGGTAATCGATGTGGAAAAATATTAATGGGATATTCTACATTCTTACCTTTATAATAATTTTTTATAATAATTCCTTTTGTTTACGTTATACATATAGCACTTCTCAATTCAGTCTAGCTACATTTCAAGTGCTTGAATAGCTGCATGTGGTGAATGGCTGCCATACTGGCAGAATAATTGCAGATAATGATGTATCTGCCATCCCATTCCAGGGTGCATTGAATTGTCTTTTCTATAGTGGTAAGAGCCTGAGGAAACTGTGTGTACACTCACTCCTTGATTTATTTGTGTATTATTAAATGCCTACTCTGTGTCAGGTTGGAGGGAAGCAAAAGTGAGTAAGACCTACATAGTTTGGAAAATAATTACAATATCACGTGATAAATGCGATAGAGGAGGTCTGTGTAAAGTGCTATGGAGGCATGGAAGAGAGAGCATCAGCATTGCCCAGGGCAGGAATACAGCGTCAGGGTGAAAAGGCTGCATGCTGGAATTAAATAGACCCCAGACTCACCCCAGCTCTCTGGGCTCTTAAAAGGAGCTAATGACAAATCCTTCTCATGGAGTTGTTAAAAGGATAAACTTATAATTAGCTATAAAGTTTCTGAAACAAAGTATAATTTAGTGATTGGTATTTATTGTTATTAAACAGATGGTAATGGTAAATTTGAGTATTTATTGATGAATGGAGTTTCATAAGTATATAATTCAGGATTCACCAATTATGATAATTTTGCCTCCTCTGGTATCTCTCTCTCTCTCTCTATTTATCTATTTAGCTACTTGTCTATCATCTATCTATGATCTTTTCCTGAGCCATTTAAGGGTAGTTTTTAAACATCAAGTCCATTTATTTCTAAATATGTTGGTACGTGTTTCCTAAGAAGAAAATTTTCTTAAGTAATGGAGGTGTGATTATTAATCTCACGAACTTTAAAACCCAATGTTCTTTTTTAATCCACAGTCGATATTAAAATTTTGTCAGTTGTGCAATATATCTTTTAGAGTTCTTTTTTTCCTTCTCAGTTCAGGATTTAATGAAGATGATATATATTCATTTGTCATATCTTTGTAGTCTCCTGGAATCTAGAACAGTTAGTTCCTCAGACTTCATTATGTGTATTGTGTATGTGTGTGTGAGTGTGTGTGTGGTGAGGGGGTGGTGATACAGGAGTGAGAGATCTTGACATTGTTATAGAATACAGTCTCTTTATTTTGTAGAATATCCCTGAACTTGGGTTTGTCTGATGTTTCTTCATGATTAAATTCAGGTTATATATTTTGTCAGGGCAGCTAGGTTTTTTGAAGATACTTTAGTAAAGGCACTAGTAATAGCAGGAAGGTGACACCACTCTAAGGCCTGAAGGGAAGGGGCAGGAATGATGCTACTGTGTTCTGGTTGGGAGCCATAGCTGTGGAAGAGGGACTACCTGATAGAAGCTGTAATTATAAAGTGATGCTGCCTTGGCCAGAGCCATGGCAAAGTGGGATGTAGGAGGAGGAGTAAATACCCTGATCTTGCTTTCTTCCTGCCCTTAGAGCTCTTGCGGGTGCTCCCATTGGCTGAATCCACCAAGAAGTGAACAGGCAAGGCAATCCCAGTGATTTAGGCCTTAGCAGTCATCCTGCTGGGTCCATGAGAACAGAGAACAGAGAGTGTATTCTGATGGGCTTAGGAAAAATGGAAAATAGCCAGCACACCAAGTAAAGAAATTAGGAGAGCATAGAGAACAGTATGTGCAAAGGCAAAGAGGTAGGAAAGGTGAAAAAGCATTGAGGAATCTTCTGGAATGTACTGAGTGAGGTTAAAAAGCTAGGCTGGCCCAGTTTATAAAAGTATTGCATATCAAGCCAAGGACTTTGAACGTGATTATGACACAAAGATTTTTAAGTGGGGGAGTTACATGATCAGATTTGTGTTTCAGAAAAAGTAGCTGTGGTGGCAATGGAGCAGAACTACATGCAAGAGAAATGGAAGTCAGGGAGTCAGTGCAACAGTTCAGGGCAGAGACAAGGAAAGACTCACTAAATCAGTTGCCCTGAGGGCAGAGAACAAGAGACAAAAGAGGCATTTGGGACATTTAAAAATTAGAAAGAGGAAGGGGTCAAACATGCTTGAGGTTTAATTAATAATAATTAGTATTATTGATAATGGCAGCTAACAGATAGTGAATACTTACTATTTGACACTAAATTAGAGATCTCATTAATCTTCAGAGCAACTCTGTGAGGCAGGTGTTATTATCACAGTTTTAATTATAAGAAATGAAAATGTTTGGGTGGATGATAATACCATGAATTCAGGTAGAATGTATGAAGTTGAGAGTGGGACATACAGTGAGCTCTACCCAGTAAGCTCTTGGAAAATGGGATGTGGCGCTGGGGAGACGGATCTGGACTGGTGTTGGGTATTTGGGGAAGCATCACATTGTTGACGTGATAGTTGCAGTCATGTAAGGTATTGACCAGAGTGAGATACTGAACAAAAAGAAACACTGCCATATTTTAAGGAGTGCAAAGAAGAGCCAGGAACTTTCAGATATGTTTGGATGGAAAGAATACCAAATGTAGCCATTTTTGGTGTTGACATAATTGGCCTATCCAAGGATAGCACTTGTGAACTTGGTCTCCTTATCATTGTGATCTTTCAGCTGGCCCAGATTCATACAGGACACAGAATTCACTACTTTGAAAATAGATAGCTGTTGTGACAAGCAAGGCATTATTCTGTAGGAACATGACAATAACTAGCTCATTATTGAAGGTGTAACTTGCCTTGAATGAAGTACATCTGGTTTGTTCTTGTCTTCCTCTGTATTTTGTCATGTGTCAAAACTTCTACTTGGGAATTGTGTGCTTTTTGAGCTCCTAAACAGGGAAGGATATTTTTCCCACTGGAAAATTATTTTAGAAGAATATTTCAAAGTTCTTAAATTATAAGGGATAGATTTTTTAAATGTTGATTTACACAATATTATGTCTAGATCTTGATCAAAATGCAAAGGTCTCCTACATTAAATAGATCCTAAATTAGTGTTTCATAATAGCCTGAAGTAGACGTATTATGTATTTTTTCATTTTGGGGGGCCAAATTGAAAACATTTTGCATATGGAATAGGAATCATTTAAGGAACTATGGAAACCACTAATCTAGCTTAATGCTTTCTATTACTTTGGAAACATTTATTTTATCCCTTGGTTACTGGCAGTTCTATTATGGTTTGCAGACAACAATAGAAGATTTTATGTTTTATGCCTCACTGGAAAAAAAATAATTCTCAGATATTTGACCTCAGATAATTGTGAATCCCATTAAGAATGCATTGCATATTTTCTGAGACTACACTTTTTTATACCAAAAGAAAGCATAGAACACAATTTATCCTGGGAGCTTACCTTTTGGATCTACAATATCTTTTCATGGACTGTTAATATATACTATATATGGTTGTATTGTATATTATATCTCTTATTAACTCTAGTGCCATCACTAATGTTTTAATATATAACTGTATGTGCCTCAAGGGAGCAGTTTGTGTGTTTTACTGGCAAGGAGCACAAAAAAAATTCTCCCTGCTGTTTCCCTCTATTATAAATTAATATCTACTACCAGGGGACCTCTTATGATATAAAATTGTCATCCTGTGAGTGGTATGGATGAAATTACCATGGAGAAAAGCTGAGCAGTAACCAGAGTACACATAAGACGGCACCTATTCTGCTGCAAGTGGGACCCCTGGTGTCTTATATTAATTTATGATAAATAATTTACATTGCTAATTGAAAAGTTTAATAATCTGTATTATCTTTTAGTCACAGGCTTTTCTTAATGTAAGGGCATTTTCTATACTGAAATGGAATATTCTAATAGCATGAAATCATTTTTGTCAGCTCCAGAGTATGCTGCAATTTCTGTTAGAGAAGATTTTGGCCAGTAAGAGTGCCTGGAGAATGGACCCTTTCAGGTGACATCGCTTCCTGCACTGCTTTTCATTTTGGCAGTAAAGGAGTTAAAGGAGAGGGAGATTGATCCATAATGACAGTCTTGTGTGCTGTCATGTGGTGGTTGCCTGGCAACTGTACCTGTAGAAACTAAATATTAGACTTGTATCTGTATTAATCTCCTCTTGTTGTCAAGGTTTATAGGTATTTAATATATTAAGCTTGGAAAATACTTAAAAGCAAAAAGGTTTGCTCATTTGATGATTCTGTGGAATTGCATTAGATTGTTGGATGTCACCAAGTAAGGATCTTGGGGAGTAAGTGGGTACAATTTTGTGAATAGGTCTTGAATGTATTTGAACATCTCTTAGATGAGAATGAGCCTACCCTTGGTGTTTCATATCTCTTATTTTATCTCTTTCAAGGACATATCTCTTCACCTTCACTTAACATTTATTGACTATACCTTTTTTTTTTTTTAGCAGACAGTGTCTAACTTTGTCACTCAGGCTGGAGTGCAGTGCAGTGGCACAATCATAGCTCACCACAGCCTTGAATTCCTGAGCTCAAGCCATTCTCTTAGCCTCCTGAATAGCTAGGACTATAAGTACTCACCACCATGCCTGGCTAATTTTTAAAATTTTTGTAGAGACAGGGTCTTGCTATGCTGCCCAAGCTGGTCTTGAATTCCCAGCCTCAAGTGATTCTCCCACCTCAGCCTCCCAAAGTGCTGGGATTACATTTAATGTATTAGCTTCTGTACTAGATATGGGTTAGGATATTAATGTGACAAAAACAAAGTCCCTGATCTTTTAGTCTAGAGTGGAGACTTTGTCATTTAGTGCAGAGCACACCTGGGAAGGAATGTTCTCACCTGTCACTCAGGCCACATACCTATCAGTATCAGCTGTTTTTTTTATACTCTTGCAGAGATGAAAGTAATTGATTATGCGCAGTGCACAGACCACTACTCATAGCTCCAATCTGAGCTTCCCTCCTCCTCCGCCCATTCTCCTCAGAGTGTGCCACGACATTGGTTACCACCCTGATCTAATGGTCCCTACGCCTTCATCCCTCTCTTCCATGCCTTGGCTCTCACTTTCGAGTCATTACTATTTTTGACCTCATTATGACTTGCCTTCACTACATCATTGATTTCCCCTCTAATTAAATTAGGGTCACACAGAAAAACTGTGAGGAAAATTGGCTAAAAAATGACTTATTTTACTAATGAGAAAACTCCTTAGGGTTCAGGGAGTACCTCAGAATTCTAGAAATGGATGTGATCTCAAGAAAAAATATATTAAATTTTGTTGTCAATGCATAGACTAAGCACCCATGTTGCTGTTTATGTGAAGAATCACCTTTTATCATTCCCAACTGTTCCAAATGGGGACATTTTGTCATTAATCTTCAATATAGCCATTATCTTAGTTGGCTGAGAAAGTAGAAAAGCAGTCATTGCTTTGATCCTTGTTATAATAAGTCAGTTTCATATGAATTATAAGCCTTTTCAGTGGCCACCAAAACACTCATGACTTTCATCAGTTGAGTTTGTCCCAAATCAGTTTATCTGGTCACAAGGAACAGAGGGGTGAGAGGACAGGATGGATCGAAATGACCTATCTCCCCTACTGCTGTCACTCCCTAAGACAGCACAACATTCTCTGCCACCGCTCGTCAAGAAAGGGCACGTTTATTAGGTGTGCTTCCGAATCCAGCAGCTTCAATTGGGAAAGCTGAAGCAGCATATGATGGAATAACTGTTTATTACAGGAATGAGATCTTATGTAATTTCCCAGAAGTTGGAGAAGTAAGGATCCAGAGGGAGAAACAGAGGATCAGAGAAAAGCCACCAGCCAGCTCTCCTGAAGCACTGGAACCGGTGGGAAAGTCGGAGCTTGCAGGGGAATTTGGGAGGCGTGTGTGTCCAGTTGCTTGGATAGGCCTATCAAGAGCCTGGATAAAGCTGTCACCGGTGGTGGCAACTGCTTCTGTAGGTGTTCAGCTGGGTGTCTGGTGGCGAGCCTGGGGCTGTTGCTGGTGGGCAGTGCTGGCAGTCACGAGGAAGAGCTAGACACAAAGCTGGGGGAATGAAGACAAGCTGGCATCTGTTAACACCTCTGAGTTGGTCTCCACATTTCACCATAGGCACCTGCAGAGAGGAAGGGCTGCTGCCTCATTTCTGTCTCCCCAAACTCATACCAATTCTTAGCTTGGAGCCATACAGGAAGAAGGCTTCTTGGAAATGTAGCTCCAGATCAACCAGGTCCATGTAGTTGAGACCACCACATTAACAGTGTGGGGCCCTGTACAGGGGGGACGGTGAGCCTTCCCTGAACGTTCTCATCCTCCCCTCCTTGTCAGACCCTTCAAGTAGGTGTCACAGTGAGCTCCTCAAGGGCAGGGACTCTTTGTTCCCCATTCATCTTTTTATCATCATGTGCCATTCAAAACTTACAGTGGGGAGCAGAAGGACAGGGAAAGAGAAAGTAGTCAGGGCTGGATATAGTAGTTACAACTTTACAAATCTGCCTTTGGTCATGAATGATTACACAGACTGGACAGTGGATCCTACAGCAAAAGCTTATCTGCCCCCTTGTCCCTGTCCCCCAGCTGTAGCACAGACCCACTTAGATAGGTGACTAATTAACATTTTCTTATCCACTTAAAAGTTGGACTCATGAGTTCCATTGTGCTAGTCATCAGAAATACAGAGATAGGACATAAGGTGCTCACTTTTAAGGCTTTCAAGGGCACGACAATGCAATGGGAGAAGGATGACATAAAGTCACAGAAGATTAAATATTAATATTGATAGAAAATAAAAATGAGATTTTTACAACTGCCAAGTTCACAGGAGGGAATTCCATTGTGGCTCAGCACTGTGAGTGAAGGTTTCTTGGGGGAAGTAGCATGTGCCAAGGCCTTGAAGATTGGGAGGTACACAGGACACGATAAACTCAGCACCTACCGTCACGTCAGTGAGCTCTGGGAGAAGGAAGCACATGTGACCTCAACATATTACTGCTGGCAGAAGAGGGACTAGTCAAATTACTCAATTCTACTGCATAAGAAGGGGAAAAAAAATCATGAGGATTAAGATCAGAGTAACTCAGGAAGGAAAAGTAGGGCAAAGTTACACAATAAGAAAATAAAGGACATGGAAAAATATCTGTCTACGTCTATTTTGAATCTTTATAAAAATTCAATAGAAATGATAACATATATGCCTGAAAATGGCTGTGTATTATGGTGGGAACTGTTTTCCCTGTGGTTGAGACATTTTGTCTTTAATATATTAATGTGTGAGCTTGTAGGTTCACTCTCCAAATGGAATTATAATACTGGATTGGCATACAATTTTTTGGATCAGTATATAATTTGGATCAGAATTATGATTTTTAAAATCCTGTAGCTTAATTATCTGTTCAGGAAGATAAATAAGCTCCAGAAATGACCCAGCAGATTAAAACAGGCCAAGGGTTATAATGAGATTGAAGGTTGTGAATCAGGTCATCCTTTGAATTTAACAGTTCCTCTCCCTCAATGCCATTTCCTTAAGAATCATCCTAATTCTTAAATTGTTTTAAATTTACTTTTCCTCTCTTTGTAATAGGGCCTGGATCATTTCCACAGTAGGTTAGCAAATTGGCTACTATTTTCTCTATATATCAAAAAATATAAATGACAAATGTTCCACTTTTCTCTGGCATAATTAAATTTGGCTTGCAGTTTAAATCCACATAGAGACTATTATTTTCAAACTGAAAGCAATGGATGTACTCAAATTACTTAGTAGCACTGTCGTTGCACACAAAAAATTTCTATACTTTGGTATGAGCCAAATAGATACAAGGCTGTGCATTCCATCATATTTGGCCTCAAAATAAGATGACTACAGAGAAGATATGATGATAGCTTACCCCTATTTAGGGGCCAAAGTCAGTATCAGAGTCAGAGTGGATTAATGAAAACATTTTTAGAGTCAAAGTTCTAGGTTCAAAACTCCTCCTGCAATTTAATTCTCCTTGTGTGATGTAACCATTAAGACCAGTTTCCTCACTTGTCAGATATGGACTGTGATACTACTTCTCTGACAGGATAAAGTGAAGTAATGCTTATGAAGGCACTTTGAAAACCATAAAGCACCAAACAAATATTAGTTATTAATATCAGTGACCACCAAAAATGGTGCATGATGATATCAGAGACAAGAAATATATTGATAACTGAAAATAAGAAGCCTAGACAAATATTTATTGATTAGTAATAATTAGATGGTCACGGTAGAATCGCAATACCAAACTGTGACAATGTAGTAGAATCTTGCAGCTTCAAAAATGCAAAATTTGTGCAAGAAGTGGTTGCCTGAATTTCTACCCAGTATCAGAAATTCCATGATTATTAGCCAATCAAGTGTCTATTTTCTTTTTTCTTCTAAACGTATCAGGGCATTTTCTTTTCCCCTGGACTTTGTTTTGTCGGCTCAAAAATATGACCTTTAACTTTCTGAGCAGCTTTATATATTTTTCTAAGATCAATAAGGGGAAAAAGTCCCTGGTTATGGCAAGTGGATGGGACAGTTCTGTACAATGTAAATGACAGCCAGGGACAAGCTGAAAGTTGATGAAATCTCAGCCCCCACTTCAGTTCACTGCTCCATAGCAAGTGGCTCAGTTGCTCCTAGAACTAAGCCACTTTGAAAGATGTCCTGGCAGAAATACTCCCCCCTTTTAAAAAAATTTCTGGTGTGTGATGGTATATGAGAGAAGGAGGAGGCAGAAGGGAGACCTTAAACATTTGCTCCCATCTGTCAGAAATCATCATCTGAGAGAATTTCATTATGGGGGAAAGCAAACCTCAAGCCATTGCTTTGACCACAGAGGCCAGAGGTGTTTGTGTTTGTTTCAAGATATCAAGTCCACAGTTGAGGCCTGGTATTTTGCTGGTGACTGCTGAAGGGGAGGGCTTTGGCTGTGGCAGAACATAAAGCCAAGCTGACAACAAAGCTTTCCTTTCAAGCTATCCAAATGAACACATTTCTAATCTGAAATTCAAATACTTGACAACAGAGAGCCTGTGAGCTGGGCTTTGAACAGGAAATTGCTTCATGGTTTTAGCATAATGAATTAGGCAGTTAGACTAAATCCATTTAATAGGAAAAGAATGCTTTCACATGCTTTGTGAGAGAAAGTAGGTGGGGGAAACCTTCTTAATTTCCCAAATTTCTCAGGACTTACAGACACAAATGCTCCACATAAATTTGATCTGTTGTGTTCTATGATTGGTATGTACAAAGCCCATCAGATCCTGGTGTTCAGCAATCATCTTTGTTAGAAAATGCTGTGCTTTTTAATGTTGGGGAAGTCGAATATGATGAATAAAGGTTAGGAGGGTCTCATCTTTCTCGGTGTCCTGTTCTCTTTCCCTGCCAGTAGTGAATGCATTTTAATTCTCAAACCCTGTTTTAATTGCTGGCAGTGTTAAGTCCAACAGACACAGTATTGCACTCTTTGGGGGAACAGGGACGAGATGTGGAGGAAAAGAGGAAGCTTCCCTCATTCCTGGGCAGCATTGCACTCAGAGCCTCACCTCCAGCTCCCAGTCCTGAACACAGGCTGCTCCATCAGCTGCGTTTGTGACAGCAGAGGTGGGGGCAGGGGGAGCTCTGTTATTAGGGGAAGGGGAGTGAAGTTTACTCGTGTCAGGTCCATGTAACAGGTCTGACCTTGAGAAAGCCTGTTGACAGACATCCCTCAGGAAGGAGAGCGCTAGAGAAAATGAAAAAATAAAAAAAGGAACAGAGAAAAAAGAAAAGCAATGGTACTAATAGCATAAACAAAACAAAGATCCTGGGAGAGGGGAGGACTGAATCCTGTCCGGCATGCTTGCAGAGAGGAGGTTTGATCTGTAACCAGCCACAGCTGCATTTCCTAGCCCTCGCTGAGTAGAGACACTCCTGCATGGGGCGCCGCTTCTGAGCTTGGGCCCCAAGACAGCTAAGGGAACAGTGCTCTGTATAATCACTCTGCCACCAGAGAGGACAAGTACATAATAAGGTCTGACATCTTCACATTTACAACTTGCTAGGTAATATACTCAAACTGTTTCCTGCTACCCACCACTATGGAAACAAAATGTAAATAAATATGGTTTCCTTTTAATCATTGTTTTCAACTTTCCTATCAGAGGGAACAGTAAAGTCCTTCCAGTTGTCATGGTGATGAAGACACTATGACAAATTACATTACAAAGGGATGTTTTAAAAACCACCAATGTGTGCCAAGCAGCTACTTCATGTTTACAGTTAAAAATAAAAAGAACCACGTCCCAATTTGCTTAGTGCTAAGGAATCGCCCTTCTTGGCGGGGCATGGGAGGCCTTGGCATGCTCACAGATTGGCTACGTATGATCACCTACCTGAGTGAACGCAGAACGAATTAAGCTGAGAAATATTGACATTTAAATGCATTAGAACAGTTCTGATCCGGAATAGTAATGATCACCCTAGGAGCAGAATATGAATATTTAAAAGACTCATCCTGCCTTGTGAATTGCGCTGAGGCACCAACCAGAACTAGTCAAAATTTCTTCAGAAAAGTACTTCAACCCCAGGAGCATGAAATGGGCAGAGAGGAGAGTCCACTAGTCAAGTAGCTCAAATTTATTTAGGTAAAACAGGACCCAATTCCAAGTTTAAGCCTGTTGCCAGACAAGGGCTTTCCTTCAGAACAGTGTCCCAGGGTCTAGGGAGAGGAGGTGCCAGTGCAGGGCTGTTTGGGGGAGGGGCGCACACAGACTCCGGAAGGAGATAGCAGCTCTCTTGCCTATGGAAGCTGAGACTCCCTGTCATTGGGCAAAGTCTTTAGTTCTATGATACAAGAGAAGTGTAAAATGTAAGTGAGCCTGGGAGACCTAAGGCAGAATTAAATTCATGTTGAAGTAGAAAGGGCTCATACCTGAGCTTTGTTATGGAGGGGAGAAAAAGCTCCAAGGAAGGGTTTCTTAAATACAGGTCCCTGAAAATGCTGAGAGTATCTTTGTAGACTCCCCCAAAAGTTTTGCAGACTCCACTTCAAGGAGCGGGAAGCCCTGAGAAAAGGCAGTGACATTGATGAGGTTAGTTGAGAGCACCGGAGACAGTGAAAATCTGTCCACTGGCTCTTTGTAAGGGTAGAGGAGAGGAAAAGGGTATGTGCCCCACTCCCTGGGGAATTGGGGAGGGGTTTGGTTAAAGAAGCCTATTAAAAGCTCAATATTTCTTTCAAATTTGGTGTTTTATCTTAAAAATTCTTGGGTAATTTATTTCTAGTCCCAGTATGTGTTGATGTTCATCTTAATATAAAAATGATTTAAAATGATCTACTGTCAAGCCAAATTGAGCTTCAGGAAGAAGTGCCATGCTTACTGTGTGGCTTTGCAGCCGCCTGGCTCTATACTGCTGGGCTGCTCTAAGTTGAGGAAAATGGACCTGGGGCCACATCTTGGCATCATCATTACACAGTGAGTTGCTAAAAAGCCCAACTCTGGCTGTTGTTCTCTTATGCAGTCCTAACTCTAACTCAAAACAGGCAAAGTAATAAAAGAAGAGCTCTCCCTTCTTTCAGCTCTTCCGAGTTGCCCTTAAGGTATTGACTGAACTAAAAACTTGATAAGGTTACTTCAATCTTTGTCCCTGCTCCAACTGCTAGAGATTTATTATAGCATCTCCTTTGGGATTTTTTCCCCCTTTTAGTATGTAAAATATCGTTAGAAACAAATCGCTAATAAGAAATACAAATTGATTGCAAATGTAAATTTACCCCATCCTGCATAATCTTTCTCTTCTCATCCTTTTGAAAACAATAGATTTTAATTAAGTATCAGCCTAGGCAAAGGACAAGCCTTACAACTACATCATTGAGGAAAATCTTCCACTTCTACTGCATGCCTGTTCAACAGTTGACTTTTCTGCTTGCTGCCGTGTGGTCCCTTAGCATGGAAATGCAGAGACATCTCAGGCCTGTGTGACAGATCCCCATTTGCCAAGCTGATGGAGCTTTTCCAGCATTGCAACAAATCATACCTCTTGAAAAGTGAGAACAAAACAAGAAGTTAGGAGAAACATCAGTGATCTGTTTGTATCATTTCGTTAGTGTTCACTAAAGTTTTTAATGAAACAGCTAATATTTAATGGTCACATTTGGGGGTTATTAGAAATCACTTCTTCTTTTGCTTAATTATTTTCTTCAATTATAGAACAGATGAAATAATACTCTTATTCTTAGCCATTAAATTGAGTTCATCATATAGTAAAGGTAGGACTTCCTCAAACTTCACTCATTTGTGTACCATCTTCATATGTCATATGTACATATTTATTTTATTTTCATGGTATAACTTTAACTTACTTTTGTTTTCTTGGGCTTATTCTATGCAAGAATATCTACAAAATTATAGTTTTGATATGCTGATGTATTACTAAATACATTAAAATAAGTAAGTACATAGCTATTAAAATATAAGATAGAAAAATTTGTCCATCTGCCACCTATATCATCCTGTCAAACCTCACTGACACACATAAAACAGGTAATACCAGACTACATCATGCCCAAAGGTGGCTAGCAAAAAGTTAAACATGGAGGAGAGAGGTGGATGGGATCACCTATATTCTTCATGTGGTAGCAACTCTGTGGGTGAAGCTGGGCCTTGGGTTCCAAAGAGGGGTGTTTGGGGCCACAGGCAGGCCAGGAAGAGAGGGAGCTTGGGCCTTCTCTAGGAATTCCTCAGGGAGGTTGGGGGCTAAATAAAGTGTATTGTTGAATCCGCTGGTATGCAGAGCTGGCACTGGAGCACTGTGGCCCAACCTGTGTCCCCCTAATCCTGGATCATGGCTGATGCAGGGATGAAGAGGCAATGAACTGCTTTTGGAGGATAAGACAGAGAGTGCCTACCTGTCTGTCAGTTTCCTCTGCATTTGCAAGTAACTATGGACTATTTTCTACTCACCACTATTATTGCAATATAAGATCTATAAAAAAATATACGGATGTCTCTTTTTCCTTTGTGGGCAAACTAGTTTTAAGGGCTCAGTAAATGATCCCTGTTTTTGTGCTTACAGTTCATGAGCATGGTGAAAGAGATGGGTGTTTTCCTGGGAGAATGTGCAGATTCTGCAAAAGTTTCCAGATGAAGCCTAATGTTATCATTATCTTGAAAGGGCTTGGGCAGTGGCCCATGTGTGGCCAGTGAGATTGCATGCTGCCTTGGTGCTGACTGGGCAGAGAAGGTCAAGAACATCATCATATCCCGAGTTACCCTGGAGAGCCCTGGGAAATGGGCCTTCTAGCCCAACATTTCACCCAGGACTATCCTTATTTTTAGCCATATTCCCCTTGGAATATAAGCACTGGATGGGCAAATAAGAGAAAGGATATGACAATGTGGGGTCAATGTCTAGGTTTTGCTATTGTTGTGGGTTGTTAGTTTTTTAGTAAACCACTAAGTAGATCAAAGTTATAAGATTATTTGGATGGAATATTATCTAAGGGCCAAGCATAGTGCCACAGGACACTATTCTATTACTACTAATAGTTATGACAATAGTGTCACACTGTGCTTACTATGGATAGACCACTCTTCTGAGTTGTTTACATGTAGTAATTCATTTAATCCTCACAATAAATTATATCAATACATATTATTCTCATTTTACAGATGGAGAAACTAAGCCCCAGAGTGACTAATTTGCTCAAGGTCATGTAGCTGGAGTGAGGCAGAGTTTTTGAGGGCCCAGGCAGCCTGGCTTTAGAGTGTGCTTAGTGCTACTATGCCATTCTGCTTTGCTTACTAAATGTGGAATGGATGGGAAAGAGGTGAAATAGTGGCTGTATGCCTTGCTGAGCTTGAGGTGTTCGATCCTATATGGCACCAGAACCTTAGTGGCTCTTCTACTGTGCTAGAAAGATTAGGGGCTTCCTTCCCTCCCTCTTCTGCATTCATAAGTAAAATAAATGAGTAGAATGTTCAACTCAGGATTGACTTTGGAGTGTTTGGGGAAAATGTTACCGGGGTCCTTTTAACCACAATACTGTGTGGACAAATACTGTATGTTTACTAATATGAACATTTGCGTTTGAGATATTAGTAGTAAATTAACAAATTCAGGATCAACTTTGTTAGTTTGTTTTAGAAGTGCAGACAGGATATAAATAATGTGAGTCTTCATCTATTTTCCTTGTTATATCTCCTTACAGAAACTATTCAGAATGGTCAAGCTCCTTGAAATAGAATATGTGCACATAAGCCATTTTTAATATTAAACTTGAGCTTAAGCCATTTTGAATTTTAGAAATCACTGACACAATTGGATCTTCAAATTAAAGCTCTGGGAAAGTATTTGGATATTAAAATGTTGAAAGCATAACATGACCTGATCATTCTTCTTTTAGTGGTATTTGGGTTCCATTATTGAAATATATCTGATAGGTTATTGTCTAGTAGTTAAGCTACAGAGTTCTGGACTCAGACACCATAAGTTGGAAATCTACTTGTAGGCTGTGTGACCTGAGGCAAACTACTTAACCGTTCTGTGCTTCTGTCTCTTCATGGGTAAAATGGGGCTATTTTACCCCATGATTATGAGATGATCCTTGCAATGAGTACGTTGTAAGTGCTCCATAAATATTAGGTAAAATGAAGAAATAAATGCACATTGTGCAATTTTAATTTATGTTATTATAAATAAGAATTTCTTTCAATAAAAGCATTTATATTAGAAAAAGGTCTGGCTCAAGCTCTTTCACATAATGCAAACTCACCAGGTGTTAATTATATGACTGATAGCTACCTGGTATCTGCTCTCTCAGACACACTGTGTGCAAAATATCCTCCCCTCCCCTACTCCATTGCATAAAGCAGGCAAATAATCTGAGTATGTCTCCTCTACGGTAAACACTACTGTGGCTTGAAAATAGCCATTCAGTAAAGCAACATTATTTTTTTTTAGCAGTTTCACTCCTGTAGTCATCTAATAACTTTGAAGCAGATTAATCCATTAAAAGGTATACTCCTGGTGTTCGGTAATCGCCAGTAAAGTCTAATCAGATAGCAACTGCTACAGAAGAGCCTTCAAGAAATACTATAATTAAAACATAAAGGCTATGCAAAAGTAGCAAATCAATAGAGACAGTAAACACGGTTTATCAAGAGTCCTGAGAACATTTTTTCAATTCTAAAATGTAAATGGGCTTGGGATAGGACACACGCTACAGTGATGGATGGGATCCTGGTAACGGTTTAATTAACTCCAGTTTCCTGCATGTTAAAGGTTCCCTCAACCCACTGGCTCATGTAACAAACCCTCTTAGGATTTCCTTAGCTGCTGTCTGATATGAAGACCAGGCAGCCTTCCTTTCTTACCGGGTTAGGTTTTGCCCTGCTACTCTGGAGGCCTTATCAAAACACAGCCCTCTGTTTTCTCTATAAATACACAGATATTTTTAATTTCAGCTAAAATGGTTTGACTTTGTAATCAAGGTAAAAGAAACACACACACACACACATTGCCTAAGTAATGAGAAGAGTTTGCTAGAAAGAGTTGTGTAATTAAAATTATATATTAAAATTCACATGCAGTGTGTGTAGTATTTTAGAACAACCATGGCAGCTCTCCAGATGACTCATTTGCTGTTTTAATTCTTCTGTAATGGAGGCTATTTTATAATTAGCCACAGAATTCTGCCACTTGGTTAGCTCAACCCGATGAAAAGAATAGTAAAGAATATTTACTATTAATGGATATTGAAACTACTACTCTGAGTAGTCCTGGTAAAAAGTAGTTATTTACTGTTCCTAGCTATCTATTTTAAATGGAATGTACCCAGTGTTTTCCTTGCGATCATAAATTAGTTAAAACTACAGGAGGAGACGAGGGAAAGCTTTGTTTGAAGAATTGCAATATTTAAAAAAAAATTATTGTGAGGGCCAAGTGTTAAAAGAAAAATTCCTTTTTCAATCTGATAGAATTAGGTTTCACACAATTAACTTTATCATTAGTAAATAAAAGAGTTACTTAACCTCTGCCCTTGCAGAAGTTCTTGATATTTTGCTTAGTAAAGGGCAAGAAACCCATTATGGTTTATTTATTCACTTTGTTAAAAGGTTATTCTTGAAGATTGTGATATAGAAACACATAATACATAATGTTAGTTAATAAAGATCTATTTACCATTTAAAGAGGCTGGCTATTATATAATGCTCATTAGCGCCATGAACGGGAGACCTTTTCTGTTGTTCCCATAGGAAAGGTTATCAAGCTGTCAATAAAAGACCCATTTTCTTTAAATTAAAAATCACCAAGGTATCCTGTATAGAGGATATTAAAAGCAAGTGTAGTCATGCCATCTTATTGAAAGATGAGCTAGAGGTAAGTAAATGGCTTATGCTTTTGAAATGAAAAGTTAAAAATGCTAACTACCTGTGATTTTGAAAATATCTCTCTTTTCCAACAGTTAGGATTTCATTATGAAGGAGGAATCTAAGCTTGTCCTTTTAAACAATGATTTAGAGGAAGAAATTTAATACCCCCTGCTTGCAACATCCATTTTTCAATAAATCCATACTTTCTCTGCCCTCTTCTATGTTATCAGTCATCCATATCCCAGAGGAAATGCGTAAGGCTTGGGGTTAAATTAAGGTTCTATCTCTAGCGATTGTCTGGAAAGCTGTCTATATTCTCAAACAAACTTATCTGCATTACATACAGCCATAAACACTTCCTGCCAAGTGGAGAGGCTGGTATTGTTTTGTTTTTTATTTTCTGCTGATGCCAATGGAAAGATTACTACTTGCCAGTTGAAAATTAAAAGAAAAGCGGCAATTACATTTCATTATAAATTGTAAATAGGTTGAACTTCAATCAGTATAAATATGTTCTGTGATGATGAAATCTACATGGAACATGGATGTTCTCTATTCTTACTTAAAACAATAGATCTAATGAGATGCAGTCTTCGTGTTTCTCAAAATAATATTTCAAGTGATACTACTTCATACTATCTTTCTCTGACAATTTTACAATACTCTTCTGGCTCATTTGGGATAAGTATGGCATCTGAAAAGAACATGATTTTACAACCTCTTGCTAAACAATAAAATATAGCAAAGCATATCCAACATAGATTCATTTTACTAAATAGAAAAATTGTCTCAGACATCAGGCTTAGTCAAGGTAAAAGATAACGAAATTTTCTAACAAAAACTTTAAACAAACACATAACACAAATGACACACACACATACACACACCCATACTTTCCTCTCCACTATCTCCCTCCTGCCAAGATACTTTAAATATATTTTGTAGATAAATGCCATAAAATATATTTGGCTTTATCAAATATAGTGAAAGAAAAATAACAACCGGTATGATTAGCAACTAAACAAACACCAATGTTTAAAATGAGAGTGTTTCCATAATAATTTGCTGTAAAATCTCTATGCTAAGGGTGGAGGAAGACATCACAGAGAAATATCTATGTGGGATGGGGGTAGCTTATTCTAACTCACTAGCAAATCATGGCATAGTGGAGGGAGAGGAAAAATATATTGTATGTTCAGGCAGTAAACTCATCTACTTGTTCATTCAATAAATATATGTTGTGTACATATTTTGTGCCAGGCACATTTCTAGGAACTGAGGACATGAATTAACCAAACAGCTAAAGTCCATGTCTTCATGGATTCACATTCTAGTGGGAACAAACAAACAAATATATAAATACAAAAATATATATCTTATCAATCAATCAATAAGTATACACTCCTGGATTTTGGTAGTTCTGAATATTACAATGTCAAGGTTTATAACATTTACATTATATTCTGTAATAATTTTCCCCCAGTTTTTAAAGCCTTGGTTCTATATTTCTCTAGTTCTATGAATTCATTTATCTATTCTTAAGCTCTTTGTTTTCTTTTTTTTAAATTGTATTTCATATCTAGATAATTTTTATAAGAACGTGGATGGTTATTGCCTGTGTTTTTGTATCACCAGAATACCTATTTTGTATAAATTCAGTCAAGGTCCATCAGGGAAACAGAAAATCACTCCAGGCACTTCAAGAAGAAAGGAATTTGAGAGAGGCTATTAGAGGTTTACTAAACTATTGAAAGAGCTGAAACAGGGTAAGTTAGGGCAGCTGACACTCAGGAAATCAGAAAGGACGACCATCGCTACCATCTTGGTTGGTGGATGTTAGCAGTCAGATGGGTGGCACGTGGGATGCCTAGGAGCTGCCATCTGCCAAAGCCTCAGTTCTGCCCGCGCCTGCACCAAACCATGATGGCTTCTGCAATTCTGCCTCCCTCTAAATCTCCAAATTCCTCTCCTTGGCAGAATCCAGTCTGGAAATGTGCTGGCTGGGATTGTAGAAACTAGTGTTCCCAGTCTCTATATCTTGCAATACAGGGAAGAACATAAAAAGGACAAAATCATACCTGGTTGTCAACAGACAATCTGGACCTATCTTGACTGGTTATAAAATTCTCGAGTCATGTGTTCTTTCTCATAGAAATATTTTCTAATGACTACTGGCTATAGAGTGTTGCTATAAAATATTATTTTTCTCCTATCCCTCTATTTTCTTTTTTTTTTTAAAAAAACCCTGATACCAAAGGACATTCTTCTTTATTTTTGAAGCTCAATAATGTAATGCAGAGTCTTAGTGTTTGCAGTGAATTGTACTATTCCCAATCATTTACTAGTTTCTGTGTAAGAGGAGTGTATTTTCCCAACCACTTATCGTATTTGGCCATGTGACTTGCATTGAGCAATAGGGTGTAAGGAGAAATGACATGGTAGCAATTCCACCCAGAATCTTTTATAGTCATTGTGAGTTTTTGCTAACTTGCTTGTTCTTTCCCTTTGTCAAGAGAACTGCATATTCCAGATCAAGGTTTCACCTCCAACCAGGGTCCTAGAATGAGATGTCATGTGAAGGAGAGCCAAAACCAGCCTGGAGCCATCTAGCACAGGCAGGGAAATAACCCAGCTTAAGCCACTTAAGCCACTGAGAGTTTGAAGCTACTTGATACTGCAGCACAGCTGACCAATGTTGTGATGCTGATTCTAAATCAGTCCCCACGACATTTCCCCCAACCCCTCTTGAATTTGATGTACCCTTTTTGTGTTCCATTTTTTTCCCGCTTATTTTGTTTAGCATACTTAATCATTGTAATGATCTTTTAAAAAATTGGTTTATATCTTTATTATTGTCTTGACCCCCCCAATAAAAGTGATGGTAAAGACCTTGCTTATCATGTTCTCTACTGAATTCCCTGTGCCTAGTACCAAGCCTAGAACCTAAAAGACATGAAATACATGTTTATAGAGTATGGGAATAAACACATGTTTTCTACTATATTATACACATTTTTGAAATCTTACATATTAATATATTCTTAGTAGGATTAAAATTACTCATTGCTCTTATATATTCTATGATCAGATAGAACCATTTCAACTTTGGCTTGTTTTCTTGGGTACTATTTCCTGAAGTGTGTCTTCTTCATAAACTTTTCCAATTTTCCTGCTGTGTTATAGGTTCTATAGGTAGGTCTCATTTTGTTTATTTTATATATGATTACCACACATCTTTGAATGAGGGCCAATATTGGCTAACAAAATAGTGCATGTGAATGTATGGTTGCATAGTGAGAGAGGGTAATCTATGATTTCTATTTAGATTTCTATTCCTAAGTACTTTCTCACAGGGTATGCATTTTTCTCTGGGAATATGTCTTCTTTTACTATTCAGTGTTGAAGAGACTTCTTTGGCTAGAAGATTTGTTAGTAGGTCAGAGGCCAAAAATTAGTAACTCTGAGGTTATACGTAGCCTGCAGATTTGTTTTATTTGGCCTGACCATTATTAACCTGTTCAGTGTGTTTTCATTAACATTTTAAAACTAGCTGATTTCTTATAAATATCTAGACTTATAGCTTCTCCTTTCCCCACCATATCAGAAGATTTGAAAATATGGGCTCTGCATTCATCACAGAATGCAGAATAGCATTTGAGCTGAATAGCAGCACCCCTCCACTGAAAGGGTATGTGTTCTCTAGCTGACCACAATTCCTGCTGTTCTGAGTTGTATCACTGTGATGAGGATAATGAGGTGACACCAATGGGTCATGAACTTGTATAATCCCCCTTTCCTTGAGTGCAGGTGGAAACCGTGACTTGTTTCTAGGCATGCAAATATGGCAAAGGTGATGGGGATAGTCAATCCTATAATTAAGTCACATCACAGAAAACTCCATCTTAGCAGATTGGTGAGAAATTCTCCGTGTGACATTGACGAAGGAAGTTGTCATGTGGTAAGAGAGCCTGTGTGAGTGCCTGGGAGAGGGCCACCTGTCAGGGAATTACAAGTGTCCTCAAGTATTAAGAGACGTTCCCAGCTGATGGACAGCAAGAAAATGGATCCTCAGTCCTACAGCTGCAAGAATCTGAATTCTGCCAGCCACTATGTGAGCTCAGGAGAATAGTCTGGGTTGTAAAAAGGAATATAATCTGAACCATATATTGATTGCAGCCTTGTGAAACCCTGACCAGAGGACCCAGTTAAGCCCTGCTGAGCCTACTGACCCACAGAAACTGAGAGACAATACATGTGTGTTGTTTTTGATCACTAAGTTTGTGGTAATTTTTATGTGGCAAAAGAAAACAAATACACTGCCCACACTGAGGTCAAATGTCAGTCACCACTTATCATTGATTTTGGTTTTAGTTTGTATTCAACCTTGCTCAGTTCACCCATTTACTTTATCTAACAGGCCAACGTTCTTCTGGAACAATTAGAAAAGCCAAGTGAGTTTTAAAACATAATATTTTATGGCCAGGCACAGTGGTTTATGCCTGTAGTCCCACCAATTTAGGAGGTCAAGGTGGGAGGATCGCTTGAGGCCAGGAGTTTGAGACTGGCCTGGGCAATGTAGCAAAACCCCATCTCCAAAATATATAAATATATATATATATATATATATATATATAATATTTTAAAGAAATCAGACAGCAATAGTATCAAAGAAGTCCTCATTTTGCAACCCTCCAGTATAATATAAAGAAACCCATACCTGGGAATATCATAGGGCAAATTTCTAAAAGCCAAAGGGGGATGAAAAATCAGCCAATGGATAAAAAGGCACATTACCTTCAAAGAAGCAACAACAAAACTTAGAGCTGACTTTTCAGCAGAAATGGTGTAAGTCAGAAAACAGTGGAATGTCATCTCTAAGTGTTGAAAGATAAATACTGAGGGTGTAGAATAATTATCCCGAAAAAAACCCCTTCAAAATTGAAAGTAAAATGAAGATGTTTTTCAGACACACAAAAATAAAGGGAATTTAACACCATCCTATCTAAATAGAGAATACTAAAAGGAGGGAAAATTAACCCAGATAGAAATAGTAATGCCAAAAGGAATGAAGAACACTAGAAAGGTAAATAATGAGGGTAAATTGAAATGAAAACTGACTTTGCAAAAACAATAATTGTAATGTCTTATGGAATTTAAAATATAAATGAAATTAAAATGCTAACAAAAATGGAAAAAGTGAGATGAGGGTAAATGGAGTTAAAATATTCTAAAATTCTAACAGTATCAGGCAAGTGGTAAAAATAATTTATTTAGGTTGAAATAAACCAAGAATGCATACCTTAATTTCTAAGGTACCACTAAAAGAACCAAAAGTGTCATGAGTAGCTTGTGTTTTCCATTGAACTCTATGTCCCCTGGCATTCTATTTTGTCCAGCATGATCTCAAAGGATACCTTCCTTGATTATTATGTATTCCATTACACCCCTAGTTTTGGCACCTCTAATTAATGTCTTTTGATAAGCCTTTTAGAACCGTGATATTGTAAGGCAAAGTCTATATTATTTTAGAGATCTGAGATAATATAGTTTAATACTAAGGCTTCCCTTTTCTTCTAGTTTATACTTCAAAGTCCTTGGAAAGATTAATATCTATCTCATGATTGGAGTTGTGACCATCTTATTCTGTTATTAAATATGAAATTTTAGTGATAGTCTAATTTTTAAAGTGATGGTTTATCTTTTCTAGAAAGAAACATGGAATAAAATGCATTTACTGACAAAAGGATTGAAAAAATGATAATGGCAAAAATTTGTTAAGAGATAGGCAATATAAGAAAGTGTAAATTGTGACATCAAAGACTCAAAATGTGAGGGGAGAAGGGAATTAATATATAAAGGGGTTTTTTTTTAGTTTGTTTCTTTTCTTATTTGTGATCAAAGTTAGGTTGGTATCAGCTTTAAATAATTTGTTATAACTCTGGGATGTTTATTGCAACTCTCATGGTAAAAAAAAAGGAAAAACCTGTAACAGACATACTGAAATTAAAATGCAACAAATTAAAACATACTACCAAGGAAAATCACTTAACCACAAAGAAAGACAGTAAGAAAGGAAAAAAGGAGTTACAAAATTAGAAAACAAGTAACAAAATGAGAGTAGTAAGTTCTTACTTATCAACAATAACAATGAATGTAAATGAACTAAATTCTCTAAAAGGCAGAGTGGTGAATGGATTTTTTAAAAGACCCAACTATATGCTGCCTACAGGAAACTCACCTCACACAAAAATATATACATAGACTGACAATGAAGGGATCAGAAAAGATATTTCATGCAAATGGAAACCAAAAAGGAGCAGGAGTAGCTACACTTATATCAGATAATGTTGACTTTAAGTCAAAACTGTAAAAAGAAACAAAGAAGGCATATAATGATAAAGTGATCAATTCAGCAAGAAGATATAACAATAATATATATATGCACCCAACATTGGAGCAGGCAAATATATAATGCAAATGTCAATAGATCTAAATGGAGAGATGGACTGCATGCAATACAATAATATAATGGTAAATGTCTACATCAAAAAACAAATAGAAAGACTTCAAATAAACAATCTAATCATGCACCTCAAGGAACTAGAAAAGCAAGAACAAACCAAACCCCAAATTACTAGAAGGAAATAAATAATAAAGATAAGAGCAGAAATTAATGAAATTGAAACAAAAAATTACAAAGATTAATAAAGAAAAAGTTGGGTTTTTGAAAATATAAAAAAAATCAACAAACTTTTAGCCAGACTAAGAAAAAAAATTCAAATACAATTGGAGATGAAACAGGAAATATTATAACTGATAACACAGAAATAGAAGGGATCATTAGAGACTATTATGAACCACTATATGACAATAAGTTGGAAAACCTAGAAGAAATGGCTAAATGCCTGCATACATAAATCTACCAAGATTGAACCATGAAGAAAGAGAAAATCTGAACAGACCAATAATGAGTAATGAGACTGAAGCAGTAATAAAACTCTCCCAACAAAGGCCCAGGACCTGTTGGATTCACTGCTGAATTCTCCCATTCTACTCAAACTACTTTAAAAATTGAATTCTTCCACTCCACTCAAACTATTTTTAAAACTGAAGAAGAGGGAATACTTCCAAATTCATTCCACAAGGCTGACATTACCCACACAAAAACCAGACAAGGATATGACAATAACAGAAACTATAGGCCAATGTCTGCGATGAATATAGATGCAAAAATTCTCAACAAAATTCTAGCAAACTGAATTCAATAACAATTAAAAACATAATTCACCATGATCAAGTGGGATTCATCCCAGGGATGCAGGGATGGCACAATATATACAAATCAATAAACATCATACATCACAGCAACAGAATCAAGAACAAAAACCATATGATCATTTCAATAGATGCTGAAAAAACATTCAATATAATTCAACATCCCTTCATGATAAACACTCTCAACAAATTGGGTATAGAAGGAACATACCTCAACACAATAAAGGCCATATAGGAGAAACTCATAGCTAATATCATACTGAACAGGGAAAGATTAAAAGCCTTTCTAAGATTTGGAACAAGAAAAGGATGCCCACTTTTGCCACTTCTATTCAACATACTACTGGAAGTCCTAGCCAGAGAAATTAGGCAAAAGAAAGAAATAAAAGGCACCCAAATTGGAAAAGAGGAAGTTAAATTATCCCTGTTTGCTGATGACATGAGCTTATATCTAGAAAAACCTAAAGACTCCACAAAAAACTCTCAGATTTGATAAACAAATTCAGTAAATTTGCAGCATACAAAAATCAACATTCAAAAATCAGTAGCATTTCTATACAGTAACAATGATCAATCTGAAAAAGAAATCAAGAAAGAAATCCCCTTTATAATAGTTAAAAATAATGATAAAATACCCAGGAAAAAATTTAACCAAAGAAGTGAAAGATCTCTACAAAGAAAACTATAAAACACTGATGAAAAAAATTGAAGAAGACACAAAAAATGGAAAGCTATCCCATGCTCATGGATTGGGAGAATTACCATTATTAAAATGTCCATACTGCGCAAAGTGATCAACAATTTCAGTGCAATCCTCTTCAAGCTACCAATAGCATTCTTCATAGAAATAGAAAACACAATCCTAAAATTCATATGGAACTACAAAAAACCCTGAGTAGCTAAAGCAATCCTGAGGAAAAAAAAATCTAGAGGAATCAAATTACCTGATTTCAAATTATATTACAAAGCTATAGTAACCAAAACAGCATGGTACTGGCATAAAACAGACACCTAGACCAATGGAGCAAAATACAGAACCCAGAAATAAATCTATACACTTATAGCCAACTTATTTGCAACACAGATGCCAAGAAAATACACTGGGGAAAGGACAGTCCCAGTGCTGGGAAAACTGGATATCCACATGCAGAAGATAGAATCTAGATCCCTATCTTTCACCATATGCAAAAATCAACTCAAAATGGATTAAAGACTTAAATGTAAGACCTGAAACTCTGAAACTACTAAAAGAAAACGTTGTGAAAATGCTACAGGACATTGGTCCGGGCAAATATTTTTTGGGTACGACCTCAAAAGCATACAAATGGGATTATGTCAAGCTAGAAAGCTTCTGTACAGCAGAGGAAACAATCAACAAAGTGAAGACACAACCACAGAATGGGAGAAAATATTTGCAAACTATCCATCCAACAAGGGATTAGTAACCAGAATATATGAGAAACTCAATCAACTTAATAGCAAAAAAACCAAATAATCCAATTAAAAATGGGCAAAATACCTGAAAAGACATTTCTCAAAAGAGGACATACAAATGACAAGCAGGTATATAAAAACATGCTCAACATCACTAATCATCAGGGAAATGAAAATCAAAACCACAATCATACATCATCTCACCCTAGTTAAGACAAAAAATAACACATGCTGGTGAGGACGTGGAGAAAGGGGAACACTTGTAGACTGTTGGTAGCAATGTAAAGTAGTACAGCTGTTATGAAAAACAGTATAGATGTTCCTCAAAAAACTAAAACTGGAACTACCATATGACCCAGCAATCCCATTGCTGGATATATTATATATCCAAAAGAAAGGAAATCAAAGTATATCAAAGAGATATCTGCCCTCCTAAGTTTATTGCAGCACTATTCACAATAGCCAAGATATGAAATCAACCTAAGTATTCATCAAAGGATGAATGGATAAAGAAAATGTGGTACATATACACAATGGAATATTATGCCGTCACAAAATGAATGAAATCCTGCCCTTTGCAGCAACGTAGATGGAACTGGAGGTCATTATGTTAAGTGAAATAAGCCAGGCACAGAAAGGCAAATATCAAATACTCTCACTCATGTGGGAGCTAAAAAAGTGAATCTCATGGAGGTAGAGAGTAGAATGATGGTTACCAGAGGCTGGGAAGGTAAAGGGAGAGAGGAGGATGAAGAGAAGTTGGTTAAGTGTACAAAAATATAGTAGACAGAAGGAATAAGTTCTAGTATTTGATAGTACAGTAGGGAAATTATAGTTAACAGTAGTTATTATATTAATATATTTCAAAGTAGCTAGAAGAGAAGAATTGTAATGTTGTCAACACAAAGAAAAGATTAATGTTTGTGGTAATGAATATTCCAGTTACCCTGATTGACCATTACACATTGTATACGGATTTCAATGTATTACATGTACCCCAAAATATGTACAACTAATATATATCAATAAAAATCTGCCAAAAAATTAGTTACTTCTGTAAGTTTAACCAGAAGACCTAGGTTGATTTTTATAACTAGAATTTTAAAATGACTTTGGACATTGCACTTTTATTTTCATTTAAGAAATGAATGGAGAAATGAATAAAAATTTTTTAAAAGATTACAAAATTTTAATAATATAGGAATGCTATAACTTTGCCTGAAGTGAAGCAAAAATCAAAGAAAAGCAAGTTGAGAGCAAATTGAAAATGCAAACATCAGTCTCATTACACTCCTGAAAAGTTGGGAAAAAATAATTAAAAAATGGGCTTCTGGTAGAAGCCTGTAAGCTGGAAAAAAATTTCAATTTAGGGCAAGATGTTTTTGATAATTGTGATGTTGTAAATGTATAATGATCTTCAATCCTCTCCCTCTTGCATTCCTGCCATTATTCAAATTAGTAATGAGTGTCTAATGTAGTAGTCACTGTGTTAGATATTGAGATGTGATGATAAATATGACATAATTCCTATCTGCAAAGAACTTACAGTCTATTACAAGGGACTCATGCATATAATCAAATAATTTTAATATGACATAATAAATGTACTGATAAAATCATATGCAGCTTCCATTCTGGCACATATAATGAAACTGTATCAGCTGGCTCAATGTGAGTATTGTCACAGGTATAGGCAGGCCAAATCTAGCTAGATTATTTTCATAAATAAAGATTTATTGGAACACAGACACACCCATTTATTTATGTATTGTCTACGGCTGCCTTTGCACGACAAAAGAGTTCGGTAATTACAACAGAGACTGTATAAACCACAAATCCCAAAATGTTTACTATTAATATCTGGCTGCCTTAGTCCATTTGTTCTGCTATGCCAGAATACCAGAGACTGGGTAATTTATAAAGAACAGAAATGTGCATCTCACAGTTCTGGAGACTGAGAAGTCCAAGATCTAGGTGCTGACATCTAGGTAGAGCCCTACCTCTTAGTACTATCACATTGGCAACACCTAAATTTTGGAAGGCACATATTCAAACCATATTTCCTCCTCTGCCCTCTTCCTCGAATTCATGTCCTTCTCGCATGCATGATATATTCATCCTATTCCAATAGCCCCCAAAGTCTTAACTCATTCTAGCATCAACTTAAAAGTCTGAAGTCCAGAGTCTCGTCTAGATATCATTTTAATCAGGTATAGATGAGACTCAAAGGTGTTTCATCCTGAGGAAAATTGCTCTTTAGCTGTGAACATGTGAAATCAAACAAATTTTGTGCGTCCAAAATACAATGGTGATGCAGGCATGGGATAGACATTGCCATTCCAAAAGGGAGCAATAGGATTTTTTTTTCTTGTTAAGTCAGTAACTCCCAATTTTTCACTTGAGGAAGCACGTATGTCTTCTTTTTGACGTCTCCAAATTGCCAGCATCACTAGTCTTGCACTTTGGGGCCGTTAGTTAGTAGAATAAGGGTTAGTTGAGAACATAAACACTGCAATACTGCCACAGTTGACCTGACTACTGAGATGGCTGCTAAATGACTAACAGGCAGGTCGTCTCCACAGAGTAAATAAGCTGGACAAAGGGATAATTTATGTCCTGGGTGAGACAGAGTGGGACAGTGAAGTTTCATCACACTACTCAGAACAGTGTATAATTTAAAGCTTATGAATTGTTTGTTTCTGGAATTTTCCATTTAATATTTTCAGATCACGGTTGACTGCAGGTAACTGAAACCATAGAAAGTGAAACCGTGGATAAGGGGGGACTACTATAATTTACAAAGAACAGAAACTCATTTCTCACAGTTCTGGAGGCCAAGATCAAGGTACCAGCACCTGATAGGGGCCTTCTTGCTGTGTTCTCACATGGCATAAGGCGTGAGGCAAGAGAGAATGAATGCTAGGTCCTTACGTGGCAGAAGAGTGGAAGAGCAAGCTAACTGCATAAAGCCTCTTTTGTAAGGGCCTTAATCACATCTGTGAGGGAGGAGCCCCAATCACCTCTTAAAGGCCTCACCTACTAATACTGTCACCTTGGAAACATCTTGATTTTAGAGGGGACACATTCAAACCATAACACTGGCCCTTTGCAGAAAAAGTTTGTCATCCTCTGGTATAAAGAAATGATGTTCTTATATCTTTTTGATTGGAGAATAAAGGTGTCTAACTGTTTTTTAGAACAACATGGTATTACATATCATAATTTGTAGTGGACGTTCCATTCTATGCATTATTTATAATTCTAAATATCTATTCTAAGGCAGTACTCACCATGAGCACAGAGGTGTACGCAAGGTTGTGTAGTGCCACATTGTTTCCTTTGTAACAGTGGAACAGTGGGAATAACCAAATATTTATTAATAGGATAATGGTTAAATGAATTGTGGGAAACAGTCTATGCTCTATGTTGGGATAGGTCTTATTCACTAAATTTGAAAGATCTTCATGACATATTGTTAAATTAAAAATGCAAGTTGCAGAAAAAATTATATAATAAGATCCCATGTATGTGAAAACAGTAAAATTATACATTTTGTGTTTTGTACATACATGCCCAGAAAAAAGTAAGAGAATAAATAAGGAGCTGCTAAACAAGGTTGCTTCTGGACTGATGATGGTTCGGAAAGTTGAGAAATAAGATAAGAAGACATTTCACTCTATGTACTTCTGTATTGTTAGATTTTTAAAAAATTTATTTATTTCAGAGTATTATGGGAGTACAGATGTTTAAGATACATGTATTGCCTTTACTCTGCCCGAGTCAGAGCTTCAAGCATGCCCATCTCCCAGAGAGTGCGCTCTGCACCCGTTAGGTGTGAATTTACCCATCCCTTCCTCCCCCTCCCACCTGCCCGACACCCGATAAATGTTATTGCCATGTATTGTTAGATATTTTTACAATAGTAATATAGTCACATGTCATTCACTATGTAGTAAGTAAAGGAAAAGTTTATTGTTAAATGGATGGTCCTCAACCACTGTTTTGATGGGTGCGATGGGAGAGAATTAGAATGAAAAAGGCAAAGGGAAACAAGCATTTATTGGGTAGATACTATATGCCTATTTCTGTATCAGGCATTGTTCTCAGTGATGTTCACCGCAGTCTATGAAACAGGTAGTACAATCCCCAGGTTAGAGACGAGGAAACCGAGATTCAAAAGTTTAGTGACTTAATCCAAGATCATAGCATTGGCAAGTGGCAGAGTCAAAATCAAGACCCAGGTTCTGTGTAACTCCCATATTGTTGCTCCTCGGAAGATAAGAGCTATCTTCAGCCAACAGTGGTTGTATACGTTTAGCTTATTTTGTAACAACCACTGTAAGCCTGTATTGCTGCATGTGTGTTAAATGGAGTGGGCAGCATAATGGGGGCATAGCCAGGATTTCCAGATGATCCTCACTTTCTCTTCTTTCTGCTGTTTTCTGCTTCTCTCGATCCCTTTGTACTGCTGCAAGCTTAGGTACTCATTTTCTCCTCCTTGATTTCCATACTTGCTTATTCTTCTTTACCAGATTCTTGAACCTAGATATTTTTTTATTTTGAATCATTCATTTTTCACAAAAAGTTAGTCTTTTTATATCATCTGGATCCAGAAGAAATTAAATCTCTTTATGTGAACTAAACTTAGCATGTATGAACCAAGAGATTTTGGTACTTTAATAATAGATTTCCTTCTATATGATCATAAAGGTTATTTGAAAATTACCAGTGGGAAAATTAGCTAGTCTACATAGTATCCCAAGAGAATTTTGTGAAGTTTCTCTGTCTAATTTTAGCTGCTTTATTAACTTGGGTCATCTAACCAAAGTAATTGTTCCTGCTGTGTAGTCAGCAAGTTTATATTGAGCTGGGATTTTCTGAAAGATATGACAACAGTTCAATAACTTTCTTGTTATCTGCTTTAAATAATATCATAAAATTATAAGAATACTAACTAATGATGCTAAACTATATGGATAATATAAATGGAAGCATCATATTTTATATGTTTTTTTGTATCTGTCTTATAACTATTGAAGAATGGCTTCTGGTAATTTATTAGGTCATTAAATATGAAGTGGCCTATTTTGAATCAAAAGTATGGTTTATTATATATCAAGCAAGAAACACTACAATTATTCAAAGTATGTGCCTAAACTATTGATACAGTTTTGCCATCTTAACGGTAGCTTGTTTATGCCAGCAGCGAAGAAGTCTGGAGACCGAGTGGCGATGAAATCACAAAAGGTGTTTTGCACAGCTTGTTGAGAATGGAATATTTTTCCTTGCAAGAAGTGGTCCAAAGCCTGGAATAACTGGTAGTCGGTGCAAGGTCTGGTGAATATGGTGGATGACAGAGAGTTTCCAAGTCCAGCCTCTGTAGTTTGAGCAGTGCTGTTTGTGAGCCATGTGGTCCAGCATTGTCTTGCAACAGGATTGGCCTGTCTCTAGTGATCAATCTCAGCTGCTTAATCACATCCTCAAACATCCTCATCATTTCATCCAATTGGTTGCAGTAGACATCCGCTGTCATCGATTGACCAGATTCCATGAAGCTGTAGTGGATAATACCAGCACTGGACCACCAAACACCATTAACTTTTTTGATGAATATTCAGTTTTGGACTGTGTTTTGGCACTTCATCTTTATCCAGGCATTGTGCTGAATGCTTGCAATTGTCAAAAAGAGTCCATTTTTCATCACATGTAACAATATGGTGTAGAAGTGGTTCACCTTTATGTGACAGCAAAGAAAGGCAAGCTTCGAGACGATTTCTCAATTCACACAGTACCCATCTATCCAGTTTCTTTACCTTGCCCATTTGTTTCAAATGGTCCAATATTGTTAGAATAGTAACATCAAACCTTGCTGCTAAGTCATGCATAGATTGAAATGGATTTGCTTCCACTACAGTTTTCAGCTCGTCATTATCCACCTTGGTCTCAGGTCACCCACATGGCTCATTTTCAAGATTAAAATCACCAGAACGGAACTTCTCAAACTATCTGTGTACTGCGCATTCATTAGCCACATCCTTCCCAACACTTGATTGATATTTCAGGCTGTCTACGCTGCATTGGTTCCACGATGGAACTCATATTCGAAAATAACACGAATTTTTGACTTATCCATGGTTTCACAAAAATTGCTCTAAAAAAAAATTTGAAAGATAATCACAAGCCAAACCATGCATTTGAAAGAATGAGGATGTACCTTCACAATAGACATAAAACAAGAAGTGTCAAAATGAAATGTCAGAGATATCAACTGTCAAAGTTAGTACTTAAGGAATCGGACATTTCATCCTTAATAACCTATACAAAAAAAGGCTTTACTAGTTCTCCTTAGTTACCAGAGTACATTAACCAACACAATCATTTTCAACCTCAGAAACTTAAATAAGGACAAAGGCCCTGTTATGGGTTGTGTGGACATAAAGGACAATAAAAAAATGACAACAATTTATTTGGATGGAATCTCCAAGTTCTCCTCTCTTGCCTTAGGGGTGGGTAACACTGTCTTGGTTCTGGAATTCTTCCCTGCAGGATGGAAATATTAGAAAAGATGTGATGCTAATGTGTCCTTTGGGAACCAGGCAATGAATATCAGCCATACCTGCCTAGTCTGTCATTGGAACGCAAACCTTTTATTATGTTTCTCCCCATCCAACCCCTGAAACTGTTCATTTACCTCAGCTTCCGCCCACCAGAGGAAGGCCATGTCTTGCAATTCTGTCTTCCAAGTTTGCTATATTGACACAGAAGCTGATCTCTCTTTGCCTTATATTCTCCTGAGATTCAGCCATAGGAAAGGGGATCTAATTATGTTGGGCTGAGCTGTTTCATGTCACTTAAAGAGACAAAATTAATAGTCAAAATCAGTCTCTGGCTGGGACATGTTGATGAGTAAAAAGCTATCATTAAATATACTTTCAACTACGACATTCTCACTATCTGAGTATGGCAACTGCTTGTGTTTTCAATGGGAGAAAACAACATTCTGAAAGAAAATCACTGATACACAGGCTGTCACCTGTGTTACCCTTTTCATCCTAATCTCCAAGGTTAGGTAATAAAGGGCAGACCTTTAAAGAAAACCACATTCCCTAAGTAAGTAAGTAAATATGTACCTATGAAATAGTTGGAATTGGTTAAGTAGAACAGAAAGCCATACAGAATCTTCAAATTGTGGCATGGGAAAAGGATTATAGAAATTATGTAATTCAACCTTCTTACTTTACTGATGACAAAGCAGGATCCCAGAAGATGAAGTAAATTGCATAATGCCAAAATGGATAATTAGAGGCAAACTGAAACTTGTTTTAGTTATCAGCCTCCAAATCTAATTCCATTCCTAAGATGTGTAATGAATCACTGACGAAGAGTTTGATGAAACTAAGAGGGTGTTTTAAATTTGGAAAAGTGTGGTATTTGTGGAGTAAATACGTTTGCAGAAAGGGTGCAATAATTGATACTATATCAAATATTGTGCGTTTTTTCACAAGTAAAATATTATAGGTATCTCTGGACATTTATGTTGGAATTCATACAGGTTTATAATTTCATATCTTGTATAAACTTTGGCACCATCTATTATTCCATGTATGTGCAGTTCTCAAAATTAAAATCACAAACTCTTATATGACTTTAACTTCTCAGCTTTAAAACTTTACATTAACCATATGAGTCTATATTTTCTGTTTTGCAGAGGATGAAATTGAGTCCCATAAAGGTTAAGGAATTGGAACTGGAATCCATATCTTCACACCTTTCCTTTCAGCTTGAAATTTACATCAGGGCCACTTTTTTATCACAAAGGGCAAAAGGTAAAAAAATCCAAAAAAACAACCAACTTTCCCATGCCAACATAGCTTGTCAGCTCTTCTTTATTTTTTCTCTATATTCATTTCCCCCTCAGATTGTTGGGGAATGAGAGTAGCCATGGGAGAGAAACCTCAGATTGGTTCAGCAACTCCTGAAGTTTCGCAGTTGTCTCACCAAGGAGTCATTTTTTCTAAAGCACTGTTTAATGTTAAATTGAAAATGTTCTTTGCTGCCGTGACCTGTGACAATTCCTTTTTCACCAGGAAGGTTGTATTGTGGTCATTTGGAGGTTATTAAGTGGGTAATACTAACCACATGGATGCCTTGACATCAATAGTTTTGACCATATTTTGACATTTGTCAAGACTCACTAAAATTATGTTTTCCCCATTTTTTTGGAATAATATTATATTACATGAGACTTGTTTATAGTTTTGAGAAACTCTGGTATTTCCAAACAAAAAATAGATTAGGAATACTATAGGCTATATCTGGAATGCAAGGGAAATAAACACTATGTGTAATTTCTGAGGCTGCTTGACCACCTAATAGCTATTTACAAGCCATGACTAAATAAATTGTGATGCCCAATCAGAAGCCATTTTAACATGATTTGATTTTGAAGCTATAGATCACAACCAAATAAAGCCAAAATAATATTAAAGAATATATAATTTGGTATATATCTCTGGATTGAGAGCTAAGAATTTAATGTATGACAAAGAGGTAACTTTTATATTCTATTAACATATGAAATATTTGTCTCTTTAGAGAATCAGAGATCTAAATTTATTATACTATTAAAATTTTAAAATAATTAATTTTTATGTTAATAAGTGGCTACATTAGGTGAAAGGAAATATTCTATTCTTGACATGATAATATTCCAATTATATTTTTCATTCTAATTTTCATATATTTGCCATGTGATATAGTGTGGTATTTCTGTGTACTATTTCATCTTCTTGTGAGACAGAATCATAATTTGTTCCTAGATTTGACATAAATTAACATGTTCATAATAGCTTACATGATTAAAAGAAGAACATACTTGAAATTTTTCATAAAACTAAGTTGTATATGATGGCTACAATTATGGAAAACAAAATATTTGGAAAGAACCTTGAAAAAAGGATGACTAAGAAAATAATTAAAATGATATTTGGTAGAAATATAGTAAAGTGATTTCTCTGGAAGCGTTAACAAATCTTTGGCTAATCCATTAAAGAGTCACCTGAGTTAATGCTAGCAATTTTGCCTTATTTAATTTTTTGATGTACAGTTGTGATCACTTAGAAAACTCAAGTAGCCATTTCCGGTTCCTTTACAATAATAAAAAGTTTAAAGAATTGCCTTTGTAATCTGCTCAACTCATTACTGAAGAAATTTAAAGACATATTAAAATCAGTTTCACTTAAAAATTCAGTTTTCAAATGAAAGACTGATTGCAATAATTGACAGTAAGTGCTGTTTTGAGCAGCAAACCAGTGACTTCATAATTGACATTAAACAGGAAAAGTTTGTGAAATGATATTAAATTAACATTTACATTAAATTAATAAAAATAGTTTGGAGGATGAGAAAAGAACTTTCCCATTAGTGGGAATTTCCATTAATAGAGTTGATAGTAAATGAACTTGATAATATTAGGCAAGGGGGAAAAGATGTCTGGCTGCCTGGAAATGAGAGACAGAAAGTCAGTGAGCAAAGAACTGCTAGAAACAGCATCAGCTTTAAGGGAGAAGACTCCTGATTTGGGTAGTGAGATGGTTAAAGCAATAGCATGGACTCTTAGCAATGAAATAAAAACCAAGGGTCTATTCAATAGTCCAGAGAAATTTTTTTTATAAACTACATCTTTGAAATGCTGATAATCATGATCTTTTTGAAAAGAGTAGTTTACAGAACAGTGATTTCAATAGGAATTGGAAGTGGGTTAATATTTTCAATAGGTAAACCATTTTAATGTCTACTAAGTTTTAAAATATTTGTTTCTGAGATTGTCTGTTATGAGCCTCAGGCTAAAATATAAAGTCTTAGATTTCGTTTGGACTAAGACGTTTAATTATTGAACTATTTACTTGCTCTAAATATGTTCACAGAGTCATTCCATAAATGTACTGAGGTGGTATGACCTTAGTGAAGACAGGAAAGTGGGGGACTATGTTTAAACAATGAGAATCCAAATGTTTACTGTTGCCTTACTGTGAAGACTAAGTCCAAATCTGTTTTGAAGATCTAATATTATTAGGTTTCAAACTGCTCTTTTCCCATTAACAGCATCAGGATTACCACACGATAGAAATGATAGATAAATGGGTCATTCTACTGATTGATAGTTTTGGCATAATGTTTATTTCCAAATATAGAAGCTTCAAAATACCAGATACCCATTTTGATAGGACTTTTCCCATCGGATGCACCCACCCTTGATTTTACTTATGGAGCTAGGACCATGAATGATCATGAACAAGAGAAAACTTTTTGGTGATGGTAGCAAAGGCATCAACACCCATGTCCTGGGATGGCAGTGTTGGTGGAGCTGGTGTTGGTGGCACAAGTTCTAGAAAATCATGTCCAGTAGTGGTCATGGTGTTCTCACTGTGCTGAGTCCATGGTATGTTTGGGCTGAGGTTCTACCTGTGTGGCTCCCCTCTGTTCTGAGCCAGGTTGTCCAGTACTCTCAGCAAGTCTGTGACCTACCCATTAAAGTTGCAATCATTTCCTTTTCTCCTGAATAAGTTTGAATTAGTCTCTGTTGGTTGCAAATAAGAATCTTGACTGATATAAGTCACTTGCATTTAATTATAAGGGAATATTATACATAGTGGGTACTTGATAAATATTTGTTGAGTGAGTTGAATATGTGAATAAGCCTCTTGATTCTGAAATATAAATTTACCATATCTTGACACTAGTGTTACTGCTAATAAATAAAATGTCTCAAGGAAATGTATAAGCTGTCCTTGAAATAACCTTACCCTTGACAAGCAGCTTTGAGTTTTTGTAGTGAGAATGGCATGGAAAGACGTAGTAATACTCCTGAGGAGCTACAACCTTAGAACTCTTCTGATCTGCATCATAGGGACATGTGAGCAGAAGCAAATTGGGGGGCAATAGAATCTGTTACCATTTATGGTACACCATCTCGGTATCAAGTAACACATTTTTACAAGTGATTTTAGCAGCTTTGCTTTAGAAAAATGCCTAACCTACTGGGCTTAATTTCTACTTTATCAAAGACATACACAATGCAGAGGAAATTATTTTGCTATTTGCAATGAAATGCATATAATAGAGAGTTTATCATTTATTTGTCCTTTTTATAGTGGTTTGCATTGTCACTAGAAACCTATCACTAAATTACCACCTCATATTATATACTAACTGCTATATTTTATGCTACAAGTAGGATTTTTTCTAGCTTAGAATTTCATCCTCTTTACTTTTTGTTATAATAATAACACTGTAGTTTTTGTAGCTGTCCCCTGAGTAATTTTGGTTACTGTCACTAAATTAAAAGAACTTTGTTTTGGGAGCTTTTTGAAGTTTTTTTTCTTGCAGGGCAAGTAATGATTCCTTCAGAGATGCTAATACCCTCTTTTAGAATATATTTTCTCATTACTGAGAAGTCTCTTTCATTTTTGTGAAATACCACTTCATTATGCCATCAAGTATTCAATCTGAAAACTGGACAAGACAGAAATTGTCATCAAAGGATTTATAATAAACTTGGAAGGCTAGTACCCAATTACAATATGCCATATTAGTGCTGCAGATTGTAACTACAGATTTAAGGAAGGAGAAATTAAGGAATATTAGAGCAATCAGGGTTTGATCTCTACAGAGCAGGAACTGCAGTAAGTGAAGTCCCTTAACAGGTGGGCACCGTGCTGTTGAGGAGTGGCAGTGAGGGATATGTTGAGAGGTGGCATGTTTGGCTCTTCCAAATTTCAATATAATATTTCTCCTGAACTTCTCCCCATATTGGGTTAAAGAAGAGTCTTGACTGGATTGGCGTCTCCAAATAAAATTAGGACAAACAGTCACTGAGATTTTAGATTCCATTTGGCCCCAATTAAGTTGCCATACAGAGGATCATGGAAATTGGACAGTTTTTTTTAAATGTTTACTCAGTTCTGCATAGGATTACTTATTTATAGTCTAATTTTATAGAAGATAAAAAAAGGGAACTGAGGAAAATATTTGGAATTCCAGGAAGCAATGCGGATTTCCCAGGTGCCTCGATTAGAATGTACTCAATACAGTGCACTGTGAGTTAAATGTCACTTAAACAGAGCTGCAATTGTAAGTTGGTTTGACTTGACAGCTGGGGGAGGGGGGATGTTTCCAGCCACTTCCCATTGAAAAGGTCAGCCAACCACAATAATTAGGGATTCTTTTGTATTAGTCTTGTTCAGCTTGGGAAGACTAGTAAATAGTTATAACTTCAAAGGTACAATTTCTATAGAGACTGTCAATCTTAACAAGGAATTTTTATGAATTGGAAGTAATTATCAGATTTTGAGTCCTAAGCATGCTTACCCTCACTTGTTCTACAGAGATCAATTTTACAATAATGTTTTAATATTCACTGTTAATAAAAGGAATGCCCCCCAAAACTAGACAATCTACAATGGATAAATCGTGTTAAATACAGAAATACTCAGAAGTTATAATACTTGCAAAACCTCAGGCATTTTAGATGCCGTTTTTGAAGGTGTACAGTGAATCTTACTTTCTAGTCAGCATAAGTCTAAACGATAGTGCGTCTTTGCTAAAAGCAATTTTCTCCTGAGTTTATATGTGGATGTGTATCTGTTTAGCAAAAACATAAATTGCAAGGTTTTATTTTTTTCAGGCAAAAAAAAAATGCAGCTGTTGGGAACTTGAATATTTACAGGCTGAGGGTAGAAGGCAAATTTTAGAAAATAGGTAAAAGGGGAAATGGAGGCTTGAGGAAGCCCAGGCAAACTCAGGCCTTCGCGCTTGTTATTCCCCTGTTGGGACCACTCCTCATAGTATCCTCTCTCACCTTATCAGGCCTCTGCTTAGATGCCCCTTCTCGGCAAAGGCTTTCCTGAGCATTTTGTTTTAAATTGTAGTCCTCCAGCCCTGGTACTCCCTCTCCCTCTTCTCTGCTTTTTTTTCCTCCCTGGAACTTATCAGCATCTGACATACTACATGTTTTATTTAATTATTGTGTCTCCCATGGGTATTTGTCTGTTTTGTTCCATATTTTACTCCCAAACCTGGAAGGGGCCTGGCCTACAGGATCTCAATAAGTATTTATTGAATGAGGGAGGAGGAAAAGGGTGCTGGTTTTCTCTTCAAGAGGTGTATTTTGAAAAATACTCAAGTCTCTCTTGTACCTGCATATATTAAAAATAGAAGTGTGAATGTACCTACAGTTAGTTTGGAACAGTTTTTGCCTGAAGCCACAGGAGCCAGAGGGAAGTTGATGGTCCTGCCAAGATGACAACAATTGTATTACATCCCTGGCACTACAGAAGGTGGTAGAATTACAAAGTGAGAGCAGGAATAGCAGCCCACAGTCTAAGAGTATTGAGAACCCCTTTCCCCTCCTTTCTCTTGTGCTAATTTCAACCACTTTTAGTGCTTTCTTTATGCTAGGCACTGCAGTAAGTGTTTGACATATATTTTCTCATTTTATCCTTATTCCAACCCTGAGAGATAGGTACTATTCCCATTTAACAGATGAGAAAAATGACATTAATTGGTGGAACATTTACTTACTTCAAAATCAACAGAGGACAAAGTGCTGGTAGAATCAGGAACTGATTTCAAGTCTGCATGACTCTAAACCCTAGACTCATAACCATGACAAAATTTGGCCTCCCAGTGATCCATGACCTTTATCCCTACGTCATCAGATTCCTTTTTGAAAAAATGCATTTAGAAGACCGGATTTACCCTTTGCCATTCATCAGGAATACAGTTTTGACTCCTCTGCAAGTGTCTTTCAGATGATTTCAGCAAGTCAGCCTGTTCTAGGGATTTGAATAATGACTTCAGACTTTCTTCACTAGATATGGGTTTATTTCTAACTCATTCTCCTCTTGAAGAATTTTAAACGTAACACAAAGATTTTCTATATTAAGTCCCAAATTATATCTCTATAACTAATTTCTAACCATCTAGCCATATGTATCTTTGGAAATTAATAGAAGAAGTCCAATTCTTCCTCCATTTGCTAAACCTTCATACATTTTAAGACAGTTTTATTTTGGGCTATTTTTTTTCTTTTCTACAAAAAAATTCTCAGGTCATATGTTGCCTATCTGGTTCCAATGAACAAATCTCATTTTTTCCCCCAGAAAAGCAGAGGTTATGAAAACACTTTCTAAAGCTGTCCCTTTTCTGAGATCAACTGTCTAGGTGTATCTTTTTGTTCTTTTGTTTTGTTTTGTTTTGTTTTTTAAATAATTCCAGGAATCACTTTCAGGGATTTCACCTCAAGTTGATTGATCTCAGAACCTTTAACAATTTCATTGGCTCTACACACCCTTCTCATGAATTAGAATATTACTGGAAGACCAGGCATGTTCTCGGATTTCATTTTGCTGCCTTGGCCCTTTGTCCACAGTAGGTTTTCCATCATCTTTGTTGAGTGGATAATTCCTTTGTTGAGTGGATAGTGGCTGCTGAACTTCTATCAGTCCTCTAACATGTATTTTCTAAAAGCTTATCTTTTAATCTGAGAATACTCTTCAATTAAACTGATTCAGTAGCTTCAAAGTGGAATAGTAGGACTATCTTGCTTTAAAGTTGAGTCATTAAGACTAACAAGTGCTCATATTCCTTATCCTTGAGGGAGCAAGGGATTAGAAATGTTCTGTGAGGAGAATGTAGGTCTTCAAATATTAACTCTTTTAAGAATTTGACCTTGGGCTGATTACTTAAACTTTTTAAAACTCTATTTCCGTATCAGTAAAATGGACACATTTTAGGGCTGTACAGATATTAGCTATTATTTTTGGATATAAATATAATGTGATATATAACACAAGCTCTCCAAACTGTAAATAATGTATAAAACCATGTATAATATCATCATGACTAAGTATGGACACATTCTTGTGATTATCAGTGAACTGTCATGTTAGGATGAACTTGTTTCCATGGCAGATCTACCTGAGTAACATTAGGAACTAGAGTATGGCATTTGATATCCAATTTTATAAGCATATTCACTGAAGTAAAATTTCAAAAGGGTCAGTTCTGAGCTACAAACCTCCCAACAAATGACATATTTACAAGAAGTCCAAACATGTTCTAGTATGGTAGATGAAGCTTTTATTCCAAAAATGTTAAAATCAAAGTACAAGTTAACCTACATGTTAACATGTTTTGTAATAAACTGTATTAGTTTTATAGTTTATAATATTGATTAATATATAAATATGTATACATATAGAGGTTTAATCAAATGCTTTGGGATGTCTTAAGCACCATAGGATACAATTTGATAATTTCCTATCATAATATATCTTGAGGCTAGAGAGTTTCCTTATTTGTTTGTCAAGATTCCTTTCAAAATATAATAAACATGCGCTTGCTTTTTTTTCTTTTTGTCACCAATAGGCTACATCTGCATCAGCAAATCTTGCTATGCCTATTTCCTCATGGTAAAAACAGGAATATTAATAGCTATCTGATAAGGTCAATTAAATGATTTAATATTTATCAGACACTTAGCATTTTCCCATAATGTAAGTATTCATTAAATGATACACCTATTTTCATTATTGTTATTGTTCGTTTATTTTTTCTTATATTAAATATGTTTATGTGCTTTGAAGTGAGCAACTTTGAAACATTATTCTAAGAAGGAAACTATGAAGGGCTCCACTACTCTGTTGCCTCTCCAGAAGCAAATACAATCACTTTTACTAGCTTAGAACTGAACTTACACAAATTAAGAGAACCAACTGTGGGAAACTGGCTTTAATTATATGTATGCAGATGGTTTTAAAATTCAGAATATTGCCCATGTGGGAGAATTTGGTAAGTGAATAAAATAAGAACTTTAATGACACGTTTGCTTTTTATGTGACCACAGATTTAACTAATTTAAAATGTTTAGCTTTTGGTGGATTGAAGAGAGTAGAGTGCTTGGTCTGAGTCTAAATCAATTTTGCTGCAATGGAAAAAGCACACGGAAACAACCTCCAAATAGAAATATAAAATCCTCAAAGAAGTCTATTTTTACCTATTATACAAGTAACCTTTACTGGCAATAGGATCTTCTTTCTCTGACAAACTATGCTATTTTAAATATTTCAAGATCACCATTGGTATGCTAAAAACCAGAGCTCAAAAATAACAAGTACTCCTAAATGATAGTCTGGAAAATAATTCAATTACAACATACTTTAATATAATCAGTTTGTACAAAAACACATATTAAAATAGACAATCTGTCTCATTAACATTCATCAGGCATCTCACTCAGCTGGAACTGAACTTATTTCAGACTCATACATACAGAAATCTCGGATAGATTACAAATATATGGGCATGCACAAAATTAAATAGAAAATACTTTATAAGTGTTTAAGGCACTGAGATTATTTTGGTGGGTGCATCTGTATATTTTTATGACATACTGTGTCATTGCCTTTTCAAATTTGAGTAAATTACAGTTTTGCAAACCATAATTACATTGGCTCATGCTTGATGCTTATGCTTTGTAATGCTGAGCCAATATTAATCAAGGTTTCCTAAATTTATGTCATGTTACTGCTTATGTGCTTTGGATAATTATACTCATCTATTGCTTTTATTATGTGATTGGATACCACTCCCTTAGTCCTATAGCTTTCATCTGTTTTACAGTATTCAGACTGTGGTTTAATTTCTTTTTCTTTCGGCCAATACTTGTTTCTTAACTGAGTGTTACTTTCACCTTTCTGTCCACCATCCTTCCTACTCATCAAAACCAGATTGCATTTTGCTGCAGAAGAAAGATGTGTTCAATAAAACTTTGCCAAGGAGATGGTTATTGATATGTCTTTGAAAGGCAGCTGTATTGCTTATGTACCACTGGGGACTGGAGAAGTGAGACTTAAATTGCTTGCGGTGCCAAGCAAAAGCAAATCAGCTTCTTTGCAACTTAAGAATTTGAAATAAAGTAGTCTGTCTTTCTCACATTTGAGAAAAGAATCGTAAGTGAAGACATGGTCTTTGGAGATAGCCTAAATAATTAGGCTATCATTATGGAAAATGCTATTTATAGGAAATACTGAAATGTTTTATGGTCATAGTCTTATGCATGTCAGTAGATTTACCGCTAACATAGTAAACTCATTTACAGGTGAATTTTTAAGTCTTTTTAAAATATCTATAAAGACATCTTTGAAAATGCGAGTACATATTTAAAATCCTTAGAAAGACCACAGTATCTCGCTAAGACATGTCTTATTTTAGGAATACTTCATTCAATGGCTTTCACTAACTTGGGTATGGATTTTTTGAGATCTAAGGAAGCCACGAGTAAGCCTCTGATTAATATAAAGGAAAATGAGTGCTTATAAATATAGAAGGAACTCATTCAGGGTTCATTGAAACTGCACAGGCATATATCAATTATATACAAATGAGACTTGGGAAGGGGACAATTGAAATGCAAGGATGTGTCCTCTTTATGCTGTTCAATGGGAAAATGTGAATTGCAAAATATGTTTTTGTAAATAGCAATTATAGAAATTTTCTTTGGTGCCCAAGTCTGAAGTATAAAAATGTTTTTTCTAAGGTTTTCCTGAACAGCTCTCTTGTTAAGAGTTAAAGACATTCTTGGCATTTTATCATTCTTCATAATCCCTAACTAAAGAATTGCCACCTCAAATTAGACCGTTTTTAGAGTGAACCAATCCAAACTGTCTATTTTCAATATTAAAGATTTATTTTCCTTTTTACCCTACTCTTCTTTCCTAAACAAAGTTTTCTGCTAATTTAGCATGATGCATCTGTGATTTTTAAAATTATTTTCATCATTATTGTCATTAATAAAAAATAAATGTTTGTTGAGAACCTACCTATCCTCACATTTCAGGCCTCTGTGCTACATACATGGGAATATACAACATGTATGATGCGGTCACAACCTGAAGGAGTTTCCCTTCCAACTGGGGAGAGCTATGTTCTTAAACGCTACTCTCCCCTCCAGATTCTTCCCCCTCATACTACCTTTTAGAATGTCACTAGACAAACAAATGCACATTTTCAGGTAACCTGAAAAAGTGACACAGATTTATGTCTCTCTTCAACCTCCTTTTTATGTCTCACTGCATGCAAAGGGGAAATGAAAAAGGACCCAGCAGAGAGTAAAATCAGGGCAGTCTTGAAGACAAGCTGAACTTTGAATGTGCTCCCCTACTGACGTACATATCTATTGTGAGAACTGAAGGCTTATATCCTGATGCACTTGAGAACAGCCTCTGTCCAATCATTGGGTGACAACTAAACTACGCAAACACAGAGACAACTCCTAGGAGGCCAAACTTTTAAAAATAAGAAAAATAATAATTAAAAAAAATTAACTAGAGATAGCAGTGGCCACATACTATATATGAAGTAGATTTTACAGATTTGGATTGATCAAGCAAGTTACTAAAAAAACAAATAAAAAACATAAACAACCAGCACCAACAAGAACTCTGGGGGAGAAATCAGAATTCATAAGTGGTATCCCATATTATTTAAAATGTACAGCTTTCAACAAAAAATTATAAGATATGCAAAGAATGAGGAAAGTATGACTCAGAAAAAAGCAGTAGATGAACGCTCTGATTATCTGAAAATGTTAGATTTAGTAGATGAAAATTTCAAATCAGCTATTATGAATATATTCAAAGAACTGAAAGAAATCATGTCGAACAAATTAAAGGAAAACGTGGAAATAGTGAATCAGCAAATAGAGAGTCTCAGTGAGGATCTAGAAAATTTGTTAAAAGAAGAGCAAATGGGAAATGGAAAAAAATCCATGAACTAGAAAATAGAGAATTAGAAATTGTTTAATTTGATAACAGAAGGAGAAAGGATTGAGGAAAACTGAACAGAACCTTGAGGACGTGTGGGACGGGGCTAAGTGTACCAACATACGTGTAACCAAGATGCAGAAGGAAGAGAGAGAAAGAAAGGGTCAGAAAAAATATTTGAAAAAATAATGGCTAAAAACTTCCCAAATTTGATTAAAAAAAATTAACCTACATCTTCCCAAAGTTCAACAGCCCAAAGTAGAATAAATACAAAGAAATCCATACCTAAGCACATCACACCTTTGAAAATAAAAGACAAAGACAAAAAAAAAATCTTCAAAGCAGAAAGAGAAAAACAACTTATCACATACATATGGCTCCACTTAATTTTTTGACTTTACAATGATGCAAAAGCGACATGCATTCAGTAGAAACTGTACTTTAAGTACCCACACGACCATTTTGTTTTTCACTTTCAGTACAGTATTCAATAAATTATGTGAGATATTCAACACTTTATTATGAAACAGGCTTTGTATTAGATGATTACAAACTAGTAAGTGGTAAAGCCAGGATTCAAACCCACATCTTCTGATTTCAAGTGTATCAGGATATACTATGTCAGGGACCTAAATCCCATAATTCCCATTTACTTGTGAAAGCATTTTAATATAAAAGAAAGTTTTCTAATCTAGGGAGGAAAATAACAATTTAAATTTACCAAGAACGTACAAAATAAAAACTTAACACTGACTGTGGGAAAACGGCAGCGGGAATGGGGACTCTGGTAAATCTTGGTAGATATTCTGCCCAAATGGGTTGCAAGGTGTTTAAGAGGCTTTTGTTATTTTTATCATATCACAATAATTATGTGATAATTGTTATTACTGCAGTCTATAGTAATGGTATGTGCTATTTAACATTTTACCAGTAAATCCTAACAGTACTCTGATGACAGAGGTTGTTTTCTTTTGACTTCATAAATGTAAAGAATAGAGGCAAAGTAACTCTGTGGGAGGTGGAATTTAGAACTGCAGTCTAAGTACATGGCTCTTGTTCTAATCACAGAAAAAGAAACATGTTCTGTTGGAATTGTTGCTGCTAAGTCCTCACTAAGGAGCCTATTCACTGTAGAACTGGAGTAGAGCAAACAGAATCAGTCCTTACAGGGCTCGGTGGCAAACTCTGCAGGCTACAGATTTTGTGTCACAGTCTTTTTCTAACTTCCTCCAGTCATGAGCCGTGAGCATGATCTTTAAGTTATTTGCAACTGGATATTGACTCTGTAAGGCCAAGAGAAAAACTATGAAATTTATGGTAATTTTTCTTCCAGTAAAATTAAGTTACCTGGTTTATTAGGTAAGAGGTAATTTAGTATGCATATTTAAGCAACAGATCATTAGCACTTAATTTTATAAGGTTTTTCACAATGGGGAAAGCAGACATAATTTTTGCTACTTGTTTCTGAATGACCGAAAGTTCATTCTTTATTTCTCTTTAAACCATCAGGAAGCCAGGCACTCCTGACTCCTATGTTCTTTCTCTTCCCCACAGAAACGTGATTTGACACATCACAAGTGTTGTATAGATCATTTGCGTTGCAGAAAGGAACCAAGGAACCAGTGAATTGTAGCTGCTTTTTAAAAAAAAAAGATTGAAAAAAATCAATAATAAATTATCTTCCTATACAGCAGTTTAGGTTCTTTGCATGTCCCCTCTGACATGTAGATGTAGTTATAAATTGATTTAGTTGGGGACCATAAAGAATCTCACTTGCTCTGGACTGCCTAGCGAATGTGTATTAGTGAAATAAAAATAACCCACCTTGTCACAGAGCCTTTCTAGGAGCTGCCGAACCCAGCAAGTTATTTTTATAGTTTAATGAGCTAGGCCCTGGCTTCCACAGGGAGACACAGCAAGTGGAGTGCTTCATAATTTACTGCTGTAAAATGATCAGGATTCATGTTGTCTATAAAACATGAAAAACATTCTTCATTCCTTACCAATTAGATCATAGTTACAACTCACAGTTCCTTTGAGCTTAAAAGAAAAAACTTAACTGCTAGACATAAATGAATGCTGTGGTTAAATTAAACCCTTCAACAGCCCAAACAGGCTTGAAAGAAATGCCTTCTGGATGTTATTAACACGCATATTTAAGTGCTATTTTTAAATTTTAACTGCAAGCCATAGCAAGCACAAATGTTTAGAATAGCTATTTTGGTATCATAGCTTTGCTTTCACATTTTTTCATCTTTACTAATTCTTTCCAATAATTATTTCACCTTTTATCATTTTTTAAAAATCTTTCAGAGATAAAAAACTTGTTTTATGGGAATAATTGTATTTGGGGAAGCAAAAAACAATGTCAATGCAGCTTTGTAGTATAAAGTTCTCTTTTAGATTTATCGTGTCGACAGAATCATGTTTCATTTTCCATGAGTATTCCAAAATTTGCAAGAATTGATAATTTGAACTTCATAACTTTTTAAATGCTTAATTTATTTATAATTATTAAAATAATTTCATTATAGAAAAACTTAAACATGACTATAAGAAAGATAATAGAAGCTACCTATACCAACCAAAGTAAAATCCGGGTATAAAACTTTCTGGCTTGTGTGTGTGTGTGTGTGGTGTGTGTGAGAGAGAGAGAGAGAGAGGGGGATGGGGGGGAGAGAGAGAGAGAGGGAGGGGAAGAGATTGAGTTTTCCATATTGCCAGTATCACAACAATATATATTTTCTTATGACATTACCTACCTTTTGAACACATGATGTATTAGTTAGCTAGGGCTGCCATAACAAAATACCACAGACTGGGTGGCTTAAACAACAGAAATTTATTTCTCACAGTTCCGAAGCCTGGCAGTCCAAGGTCAACATACCGGCATGTGTGGTTTCTCCTGAGGCCTGTCTCCTTGGCTTGCAGACTGCCATCTTCTTGCTGTGTCCTCAATGACCTTCTCAGTGTGCGTGTGCACACCCCTTATGTCCCCTCCTTTTCTTCTAAGGACACCAGTCCTATGGGATTGGAGCCCCACACTTATAGCCTCATTTAACCTTGCATATCTCTTTAAAGGCTCTATTGCCAAATACAGTCACGCTGGGGGGGTGGGCTTCAACGTATGAATTTGAGTGGAACACAATTCAGTCCAAAACACATGACTTTAGAAGTTCACATCAAAGTTTATCTTATGGATGCCCTATATTGAAATAATTCTGGTTTTGGACAATTAGAATGTTTGTAATTTTTATTTTTAATTGACAAATAATAATTATATATTTTTATGGGGCACAATGTGATGTTCATATACATGCACATGCACACACATTGTGAAATGATTATTTTATGCTAATTAACATCTATCACCTCATATACTCATCATTTATTTTGTGGTGAGAACATTTAAAATCTACTCTTTTAGCAGTTCTGAAATACATGATACATTATTTTTCATTATGGTCACCATGTTGCACAATAGATCTCAAAAACTTATTCCTCCTGTCAAACTGAAGTTTTGTATCCTTTTAACATCTCCGCCTTCTTCCCCCTCTGCATTTCTCAGCCTCGGGTAACCACCCGAGAGGTACTCTCTACCTCTATGAGTTCAACATTTTTAGATTTCACATATAAGTGAAATCATGCAGTGTTTGTCTTTCTATGCCTGGCTTATTTCACTTAGCGTAATATCCTCCAGGTTCGTCCATGTTGTCACAAATGTCAAAATTTCCTTCTTTCATAAAGCTTAATAGTATTCCATTGTGTATATATACCACATTTTCTCAATCCATTCATCCACTGAGGAATATATAGGTTGATTCCATATCTTGGCTATTTTGAATAATACTGCAGTGAACATTGGATTGCAGATATCTCTTCAACATACTGATTTTATTTTCTTTGGACATATACCCAGAAGTAGGATTGGTAGATCATAAGGTTTTTCTATTTTTAATTTTTTGAGGAACCTCCATACTGTTTTCTAAAATGGCTGCACTAATTCACATTCTCACCAACAGTGTACAAGGGTTCCCTTTTCTCTACATCTTCACCAACACTTACCTTTCCTGTTTTTGGTAATAGCCATTCTAACATGCGTGAAGTGGTATCTCACTATAGTTTTAATTAGCATTTCCCTCATGATTAGCGATGTTGAATATTTTTTCATAAACCTGTTGCCCATTTACATCTTTTTTTTTTTGGGAAAACTCTATTCAGTTCCTTTATTCATTTTTAGGTTGGGGTGTTTTGCTATTGAGTTGTTTGACTTCCCTATATGTTTTGGATATTAACTTATCAGATCTATGCTTTGAAAATATTTTCTCCCAGCCTGTGGGTTGTCACTTCATTCTATTAATTGTTTCTTTGGCTGTGCAGAAGTTTTTTGGTTTGAGGACAATTAGAATTTTTGATGGATACTTTCTGCTATTAATCATAATATTGTTATCTACATCTTATATATGCATTTTTGATCTACATCTTTGATACTTTTCTTAATATAAATTACTAGAAATGGAATTATTGGATCAGAAGACCAACAGTTTAAGCCTCTCTTTCTCTCCTCTCTCTCTCTCCATACACACACTCACACACACACACACACACACACACACACACACACAAAATGTCTTCAAAAGTTTCATGGAAAATGCATACTATGAAAAACCTCTGCATAGACTTCAAAATTTTTTTGCACCTGTGCAAATTTGTACTAATTGGTTATAACATGTCTGAACAGGATCTAGTTTGAGGCAACTAAGAAGGATGAGACATCAGTTTGAAAAAAGCCCCTATCAGAGCAACATGAATTCTGCTAAAATTGAAGCAAGAACAAACATAAAATTTATGGTGAAGCCTCTGTGGAAGAATAGTGAAATCACTGATGCTCTACGAAAAGTTTATGGGGACAATGCCCCAAAGAAATCATCAGTTTACAAATGAGTAACTCATTTGGTCTTCTGATCCAATGAAGGTATGAGATGATGTTGAAAAGGAAGCCCACAGTGGCAGACAATTTACATCAATTTGCAAGGAAAAAATTAATCTTGTTCATGCCCTAATTGAAGAGAATTGACAATTAACAGCAGAAACAACAGCCAACACCACAGACATCTCAGTTGGTTCAGCTTACACAATTCTGACAGAAAAATCATGTTAAGCAAACTTTCCACTCAATGGGTGCCAAAACTATTGTGCCCAGATCAGCCACAGACAAGAGTAGAGCTTTCAATGGAAATTTTAAATTAGTAGAATCAAGATCCTGAAGCATTTCTTCAAAGAAGTGTGACAGGAGAGGAAACATGGCTTTACCAGTGTGATCCTGAAGACAAAGCACAATCAAATCAGTGGCTACCAAGAGGTAGTTGTCCAGTCAAAGCAAAAGAGGACTGGTCAAGAGCAAAGGGTGTGAAAACAGTTTTATGGAATGCTCCATGCATTTTGCTTGTTGACTTAAAGAATTATAAGATCTGCTAATTATGAGAGTGTTTTGAGAAATTTATCCAAAGCTTTAGCATAAAAATGCCTAGGAAATCGTCACCAGAAATTTCTTCTCCACCACAATGATCCTGCTCATTCATATCATTAAATAAGGTAAATTTTGTGAGAGTTTTGATGGAAAATCATTAGGCATGCACCTTACAGTACTTATTTGGCTCTTTAGGACTTCTTTTTGTTTTCTAATCTTAAACAAAATCTGTAAAGAGCACCCATTTTTCTTCAGTTAATAGTGTTAAAAAAAAGCTGCAATGACATGGTTAAATTCCCAGGACCCTCAGTTTTTTACGGTTGGTATCATCACTTTAAAAAGCATGTTAAATTTGATGGAGCTTATATTGAGAAATAAAGTTTATATTTTTATTTTTATCTTTTAATTCCATTTTTCCACAAACTTTTTGAAGGCCCATATATACACAAACACCAAATGCCAAAATGTCCTACAGAAAAGGTTTTACTCTTTTATGTTGTTTCTACAGTATATGAGAATGCTCATCTTTTTCTAAATATTTAACAGAATGATACATGAAATATGGTAACTCACTATTGTTTACCTGCAAATATTTTGATTATTCATAAGTTTGAAAAATTTTTTCTCATGTATATTAGCCCTTGTTTTTTTTTTTTTCCCCAATTTGTGAACATCTATTCCTATTCTTTGCCCATTTTTCTCCTTGGACTTTTGTTTTTCTAAATTCATTTGTAAGAGCACTCATACATTAAAAATATGTGTAAGAAATTTACCATTTATGTATATATGTTCATATATAAGTTTGTATTACCGGTCTGTCATCTGCCTTTTGACTTCACCTTGGTAGAGTATGAAAAACAAAATTTTAAACTTTTAGGTAGTCAAATCTGTCCATCTTTCTTTTTAAGCAAGTGTTCTGAACTCTTGGGATTATTGCTGTATGGGGGAATCGCCATTTCCTAGTTTGCTTGACGCAGCTCTGATCTACGCCCATTGTTCCAATCTAACCACATGATAGACAGTGTCATCTTTCACTCTCAGAAGTGTACCAGTCTGAACAATTAATTATATGGCTATGTTTTAGCTTCCCTTAAGTATATTAATACTGTAACACAGTCAGGGTAAGTGATCCAAGAGGTGATCACTTTCTGGTTTCTATCGTCATTAATTAATTTATGCCAATTTTGTGCTTACATAAATGAACTCATATAAATGTTTGTGTGTTTGTGTGCATGTCATCTTTCACTCAACATGTTTTTAGGATTTATCCATATGCTGCATGTATAGGTAGTTCTTTCCTCTTTACTGGTAAGTAGTATTCCTTTGTAAAAACACACCACAATTTATCTATCTATATTTTGTTGGGGTTGTTTCAAGTTTGGGGTTATAAAGAATAAGGATTCTCTGAACATTCATGTAAAACTCTTTTATAGATATCAGATTTTATTTCTCTTGGGTAAATACTTTGCAATGGAATTACTGAATCATGTAGTAGAAATGTGTTTGACTTTATCAGAAATTGCCTCACTGTTCTCCAAGTGGCAATGAATAATAGTTTAAGTTGTTCTACATCCAGTATTTGGTATTGTCATTCTTTTTGATACAGCTATTCTAGTGGATATGAAATGATAAATCATTGTGGTTTTAATTTGTATTTTCATGTGGGTTACATTTGTGTGCTTATTAGATATTTGTATATCTTTTTTTATGAAGTTTCTGTTAAAATCTTTCGCCCATTTTTAAAATGGAATTGTTTGAGTTGATCTGTAAGAATTCTTTATGTTCTAAAAATCTGTATGTTCTAAATTATATGTTCTGAATGAGTCTTTTCTCATATTATATGTCTTACAAATATATTTTCTGAACATGTGGATTGTCAATTCATTTCTGTTATGGACTGAATGTTTTTATCCCTCCCTCCCCATTCATATGTTGAAATCTTAACCCATGATGTGATAGTATTAGGAGGTGGGTTCTTTGAGGGATGATTAGGTCATGAGGGTAGAATCTTGAAAAAAGAGACCCCAGAGAGTTGTGTTGCCTCTCCTGCCATGTGAGGACACAGTGAGAAGACAGCAGTCTGTGCACCAGGAAATGAACCCTCACCAGATACCAAATCTGCCAGTGCCTTAATCTTGGACTTCTTAGCCTTTAGAACTGTGAGAAATAAATGTTTGTTGTTTAAACTACCCAGTCTATGCTACTTTGTTATAGCAACCCAAACAGACTAAGAAAATTTTCTTACTGGTGTGATTTGATGGGCAAAAAATTTAAATTTTGCTGAATTGCTTTTATCATTTTTTTTCTTTTATGATTGTGCTTTTTGTGTACCATGAAATCTTTACCTATCCCAATGTCAGGTAGGTATTATTCTGTATTTTTTTCTAAAAACTTTATGGTTCTTCCTTTTAGTATAGATCTATGATCCATCTTGAAGTACACTTTGTTATGAAGTGAAGCAGGTATAAGGTTCATTTTTTCACCCACAAATATATCCAACTGTTGCAGAAACATTTGTTTAAAAGAATGTCTTTTCCCCAATGAATTTACTTGTGCCTTGGTTGAAAATAAGTTGACTATACATGTGTAGATCTATTTTGTGACTCAATTCTGTTCTAGTTATTTACATCTCTGTCCAATGTCAATGCCTCCACTGTCTTGCTTATTTAAAATTTTACAGTACATCTTGAAATCAGTTAATATAAGCCCTCCAATTTTGTTCTTCTCTTCAAGATTTTGACTATTATAACTTCTTTGTATTTCTTTACAATTTTTAGAATCAGCTCACTGATTTCTACTAAAAATCTATTGTAGTTTAATTGTTGTTGCATTTATAGATCAATTTTGGAATAGTGGACATCTTAATAATGTTGAGGCTTCTAATTCAATGAAATGGTGTGTCTCTCAATGTATTTATGCCTGCCTTAATTTCCTTAGAAATATTTTGTTAGTTTTCAGTGTAGAAGAATTGCACATATAGTGATAATTTAATTTCTAGGTAATTAACATTATAATGCTGCTATAAATGGTATTGTTTTCTTGATTTCATTTTCCAATTGTTTCTTGCTAATATTTAGAAATAAAATAGAATTTTTTATATTGACTTGATACCGTGACTTGCTAAATTCACTTACCATTTTATTGACTTTTTGGTGTGTATTGATTTCATAGAGTTCTCTACATACACAAGTATGACATCTGTGGTGGAGATTGTGTTAGTTACTCCTCTCTTATCCTTATGTCTTTTATTCATGTGCTTGATTGATTTTCAAATGTTAAATCAAATTGCTTTGCTGGGATAAATACCACTTCCTAATGGCATATTATCCTTTTAAATTATTATTGTATTTGATTTGTTCATATTGAGGATGTTTGTATCTATGTTTAGAAAGGATATGGGTCAGTTTTTCTCTTGTAATGTCTTCACTGGGTTTCAAAATTAAAGTTATGCTGTCGTCATGAAATGGTTGGGAAATGCTTTATATACATGTAAATTCTAAAAAAAATTGCAGTTTATAATTATTTATTACTTAAGTTTTAACAGAATTTACTTGTTTTTGGATTATGAAGTTTTCTTTGTGGGACAGTGTTTGATTTTTCTTAATAGACATAAGACTTTAGATTTTCTGGGTTTTTTTCCTGTGTTAGTTTTGATAAAAGGTATTTTTAAGGAAATTTTTCATTTCAACTTTTCAACTAAGGTATTTAACTTATTGTCATGGCATTGCTTAAAATTTCCCCTTATTATCCTTTTAATGTCTGTGTGATCTGTAGTGATGTGCTTCTTTGTTGCAGATAATTGTGTTTTTTTCTCTTTATTCTTAATCAGTCTTGTTAGTGTTTTACATTGTATTTTTTTTAAGAAGCAACCTTCCACTTTGTCAATTTTCTTTACTCTGGCAGTTTTCTAGGGTTTTTTACATTTAGTCTTGTTTTTATATTTTCCTTATTATGGTACTTACTTTACTTTTAATTTTTTCTATTTTTTTAGCTTCTTATCATAGGCACTTATAACATTGATTTCATATGTCTCTTTTTCCAAATACAGTTATTTAAAACCACAAGTTTTGCTCTAAGCACTGTTTTATCTGCATCTGACTTATTTCATATGTGTGGTTTCATTATCATTCACATAGAAATATTTCCTAATTTATGCTGTGATTTCTTCTTCAATAGGTTATTTAGAAGTGTATTAATTAATTTACCAACATTTGGGATTTTATCTAAGCTATTTCCATTTCATCTAACCTATTTAACTTGTCATGGCATTGATTAAAATTTCCCCTTATTATCCTTTTAATGCCTGTATGATCTGTAGATATTTTATTTTTTATTAATTTGTAATTTAATAACATTGAGACTTACAAACATACTTTATGATTTTGTTCCTTTAAAATTTATTATGGTCCATCTTGGTAAATGTTCCATATGCTCATAAGAAGAATGTGTATTTTGCAGTTGATTTTGCAGTGTTCTATAAATGTCAATTAGATCAAGTTGGTTGATATTGTTTCAAATATTGCATGTCTATACTAACTTGTATCTATTTTTTCTATCATTTACTCAGGGAAGGTGATAAAATCTATAACTATGATTAAATATTTGTCTATTTCTTCTTTTTTCTTTTTTTTTTGTTTCAAATGCTTTGATGCTCAATATTAGATGCATACTTTCAGATAGTTATATCTTGTTGATGAAGAAAATATTTTGTTCATTCATTATGAAATGTTCCTCATTATTTCTTGTAATCCTTCTTGGCTGGAAATCTACATTATCTGATATTAAATTATTAACACTTCCTTTTCATACTCTGAGTTTTGGTGGTATATTTTCCTACTGTTTTACTTTCAATCTTTCTGTGTCTTTATGTATTACTTGTGATACTTGTTTACAGCATTGTGTTCAGATTTGATTTATTTCAACAATTTTTATATTTACATAAAAATTTCAGTTTACTTATAAATAATATGATTATTGAAATGACCTGACTTGATTCTACCTTCTTTTCTTTCTTTTTGTTTTATTTTATTTTATTTTTAAATATTTTAACATATAAAAATTATACATATTTATGAGGTGCATAGTGTTGTGACAGATATAATGTATAGTGATCACATCAGGGTAATTAGCATCTCAAACATTCATCATTTCTTTGTATTGGGAACATTCAATATCCTCCTTCTAGCTAATTGAAACTATATAGTATATTATTGTTAACTATAGTCATCCTACAGTGCTATGGAACACTAAAACTTCTTCCTATCTAGCTATAATTTTGCATCCTTTAACAAATCTTTCCATATCACCCCTTTCCCCAAACCCTTCCCAGCTTCTGGTATCCTCTGTTCTGCTTTTTACTTTTAGGGGATTGACTTTTCTTTTTCAGCTTCCAGATAGGAGTGAGAACATGTGGTGTTTAACTTTGTGTTCCTGGCTTATTTCACTTAACATAGTGTTCTCCAATTTCATTCATGTTGTTACAAATGACAGGATTTCATTCTTTTTTGTGGCTGAATATTGTTAGACTGTGCATATATACCATATTTTCTTCATCCATTTATCTATTATTGGACACCTAGGTTCATTTCATATCTTGGCTATTGTGAGTAGTGCTGCAATAACATGGAGTTGCAGACGTCTCTTCAATACACTGATTTCCTTTCCTTTGGATAAATACCCAGTAGTAGAATTGCTGGATCATATGATAGGTCTATTTGTAGTTTTTTGAGGAACTGCCATACTGTTCTCCATAGTAGCTGTACTAGTCTACATTCCCACCAACAGGGTGTAAGAGTTCCCTTTTCTCCATTCTCACCAGAATTTGTTGTTTTGTCTTTTTGATAATGGCCATTCTAACTTAGATGAGATAATACCTCATTGTGGTTTTGATTTACCTTTCCCTGTTGATTGGTGATGTTGAATATTTATTCATATATTTGTTGAGCATTTGTATGTCTTCTTTTGAGAAATATTTTTTCAGATTATTTGTCCATTTTTTATATTGAATTGTTTGTTTTTCTGCTGTTGTTTGAGTTCCTTGTATATTCTGGATATTAATCTTCTGTCAGATGAATATTTTACAAATATTTCTCTCATTTTGCAGGTTGTCTTTTCACTCTGTTGATTGTTTCCTATGCTGTGCAGAACCTTTTTAGTTTAATGTAATCCCATGGTTTATATTTGCTTTTGTTGCCTGTGCTTTTGAGGTTGTATCCAAAAAATATTTTCCCAGATTAATGTCCTGGAGCATTTCCCCTATGTTTTCTTCTAGTAGTTTCATCATTTCAAGCCTTACATTTAGAACTTTGATCCATTTTGAGTTGACTTTTATATAGGTTGAGAGGTGGAGGTCTAGTTTCATTCTTCTGCATATGGATTTCTAGTTTTACCAGCATCATTTATTGAAGGGACTTGGTGCCTTTGTCAAAATTTAATTGGCTGTAAACATGTGGATTAATTTCTGGGTTTTCTTTTGTGTCCCATTGGTCTATGCTTCTGTTTTTATGACAATACCAATCTGTTTTGGTTACTATAGTCTTGTAGTATATTTTAAAACTTGGTAGTGTGTTGCCTCCAGCTTTGTTCTTTTTGCTCAAGATTGCTTTAGTTATTTGGGGTCTTTCGTTGTTCTACACAAATTTTAAAATTTTTTATGTTTTTGTGAAGAATGTCATTGGTATTTTGGTAGAAATTACATTGAATCTGTAGATTTCTTTGGGTAGTATGGTCATTTTAACAATATCAATTCTTCCAATTGATGAGCATGGGATGTTTTTCCATTTGTTTGTATCCTCTTCAACTTTTTTCATCCATGTTTTATAGTTTTCCTTGTATAGCTCTTTCATCTCCTGGTTAAATATATTACTAAGTATTTTATTATTTTGTAGCTATAGTAAATGGGATTGTCTTCTTGACTACTTTTTCAGCTACTTCATTGTTTGTGCATAGAAATGCTACTGATTTTTGTGTGTTGATTTTGTACTCTGCAACTTCACTGAATTTGTTTGTCAGTTCTAAGAGTTTGTTGGGTAGAATCTTTAGGTTTTTCTACGTATAAGTTCATGTTGTCTGCAAATAGGCACAACTTAACTTCCTCCTTTCCAATTTGAATGCACTTCATTTCTTTCTCTTGCCTAATTGCTCTGGCTAGAACTTCCAGTACTATGTTGAATAAGAGTGGTGAGAGTAGGCATACTTGTCTTGTTCCAGTTCTTAGAGGAAAAACTTTCAGCTTTCCCCATTCAATATGATGTTATTTGTGAGTTTGTCATATATGGCCTTTATTGTGTTGAGGTACTTTCCTTCTGTGTCTAATATATTGAGATTTTTTATCATGAAGGGATGTTGAATTTTATCAAATGCTTTTTCTGCATCTATTGAGGTGATTATACAGTTTTTGTCTTTCATTCTGTTGATGTGATACATCACATTTATTGATTTGCACATGCTGAACCACCATCCTTGCATTTCTGGGATAAATCCCATTTGATCATTGTGTATTATCTTTTTGATTTGGTGTTGGATTTAGTTTGCTAGTATTTTGTTGAGGATTTTGCATCTATGTTAGTCAGGGATATTGGCCTATAGTTTTCTTTCTTTCTTTTCTTTTTTTTTTTTTTTTTTTTTTTTTTGGTTGTGTCCTTGCCTGGTTTTGCTATCAGGGTTATGCTGGCCACCTAAGATGGGTTAGGAAGTATTCTCTCTGTTTTAAGTTTTTTGGAACTGTTTGAGAATAATCGACATTAATTCTTCTTTAAAGTTTTGGTAGAATTCAGTGGTAAAGCCATCCAGTCCTTGACTTTTCTTATTGGGAGACGTTTTGTTATTGATTCAATCTCATTACTTGTTATTGGTCTGTTCCTATTTTCTATTTCTTTTTGGCTTAATGTTGGTAGGTTGTATGTGTCCAGAAATTTACCTGTTTCCTTTAAGTTTTAAACATTTATTGGTGTATAGATGTTCACAGTAGTCTCTAATGATCCTTTGTGTTTCTGTGGTATCCATTGTAACATATCCTTTTTTCCTTTTTATTATTTGGGTCATCTCTCTTTCTCTTAGACTAGGTAATGGTTTGTCAATTTTGTTTATCTTTTCAAAAAAACAACTTTTTTTTTGTTGACCTTTCATGTTGCTTTTAGTTTCAATTTCATTTATTCCTGCTCTGATCTTTATTATTTCTTTCCTTCTGCTAATTTTGGGTTTGGCTTGTTCTTGCTTTTCTGGTTCCTTGTGATGAATTGTTAGGTTGTTTATTTAAAATATTTCTTGTTTTTTGATATAGTCATTTGTTGCTATACGCTTGCCTCTTAATACTACTTTTGCTGTGCCCCATGAGTTTAGTATGTTGTTTTTCTTTTATTTGTTTCAAAGAATTTTTCAATTTTATTCTTAATTTCTTTCTTCACCCATTATTCATTCAGGAGCATGTTGTTTAACTTTCACATATTTGCATAGTTATAAATGTTTCTCTTGTTATTCATCTCTAGCTTTATTTCATTGTTTTCAGATAAGATATTTGGTATGGCATTGATTTTTAAAAATTTTTTTGAGGTTTGTTTTTTGTCTGAACATATGGTCAATCCTGGAGAATATTCCATGTGCTGATGAAAAAATGTGTATTCTGCATCCTTTGGGTGAAATGCTTTGTAAATGTCTGTTCAACTTATGGTCTATGGTGCAGTTTAAATTTGATTTTTTTTTGTTGATTTCTCTCTAAATTATCTGTCCAATGCTGAGAGCTGTGTGTTGAAGTCCCCAACTATTATTATATTGGGGTCTATCTCTCTCTTTAAATCTAATAATATTTGCTTTATATATCTGGATGTTGCGATGTTGGGTGAATATATATTTATGATGTTATATTCTCTTGCAGAATTAATCCCTTTATTATTACATAATGTTCTTGTCTCTTTTTATACCTTTTGACTTGAAGTCTGTTTTGTCTGCTATAAGTATGGCTACTCCTGCTCCCTTTTGGTTTCTGTTTGCATGAAATATCTTTTTCCATTCCTTCACCTTTAAGGTAAAGGTCTTTAAAGGTAAAATGAATTTCTTGTAGTCTGCATTTAGTTGGGTCTTGTTTTTTTATCCATTCAGGAGGTCTGTGTCTTTTAAATGGGAAATTTAATCCACTTACATTTACAGTTATTTTTGATAGGTGAAGACTTACTTCTGTCATTTTATTGATTGTTTTGTGGTTGTTTTGTATGTCCCTTTTTCTTTACTTCCTCTTTTATTGTTCATTTTTGTGGTTGGGTTTTCTGTATTAATAAGGTTAGATTCCTATCTCTTTCAACTTTGTGTATCAGCTCTTTCAGATTTTATAGATTCACATGTTTTCATGAAGGTGGTTATTGTCTTTTCACTTCCAGATGTGAGACTCCCTTATACATTTCTTGTAAGGCCAGTCAAGTAGTGATGAACTCCCTTAGTTTTTGCTTCTCTATGAAAGATTTTGTTTCTCCTTCATTGCTGAAGGCTAGCTTTGCTGGGTATAATATTCATGGCTGACAGTTTTTTTCCACAATACTTTGACAACATCATCCTATTCTTTTCTGGCCTGTAAAGTTTCTGTTGAGAAATTCACTGCTAGTCTAATGGAGAGTCCTTAATATGTGATTTGATGATTTGCTTTTGTTCCTTTTAAAATTATTTCTTTGTCTTTGATTTTTTAACAGTTTGACTGTAATGTGCCTTAGAAAGTACCTGTTTGGGTTGAATCTATCTGGGGTTCTTTGAGCTTCCTATATTTGGATGTTCACCTCTCTCCTAAGACTTGGGAAGTTTTTAACTTCTATTTCATTAAATATGTTTTCTATACCTTTTCCCTTCTCTTCTTCTTCTGGAATTCCCATAATGCAAATATTTGTTTCCTTAATGGTTTCCCGTAAATCCTGTAGGCTTTTGTCATTCTTTTTTCTTTTCATCTGCCTGTTTTATTTCAAACAACCTGTCTTCAACTTCAGAAATTCTTTCTTCTGCTTGGTCAAGTCTGTTGTTGAAACTGTATATTTTATTTCATTCTGAATTCTTCAGATGTAGGATTTCTGTTTGGTTCTTTTTTATGATATCTATCTCTTTGTTGAATTTCTCATTGAAATCATGAATTGTTTTTCTGAGTTTGTTGAAGTGTCTATTTGCATTCTTTTGTATCCCACTTCGTTTTCTTAAGATTATTATTTTGAATTTCTTTTCTGGCATTTTGTACGTGTCCTTATGATTAAGGTCTATTACTGGAGAATTATTATGTTCCTTTAGTGGTGTCATGTTTCCATGCTTTTTCATGTTTGATGCATTCCTGTGTTGATTTGTACACCTATGGAAAAGTTGCCTTTTCCAGTTTTATGAAGTAGATTTCACAGGGAAAGACATTCATATGAATGGGTCTTGGGGTGTTGATTCAATGGGGTGCATTGGATTTTGCTCTAGATGGATGTAACACTATAGTCTGGGGTGGAGAACTTGCAGCCTTGAGGCCACATGTGGCATTTGGGGTCATTGAGTGCAGCCTTTTGACTGAATCCAAATTTTACAGAAAAATCCTTTTAATAATACTGTAGTCTCTGTGTTGTTTCTTGAGCTGTAATTCGTGCCAGTGATGTTTACTAGTGTCTCAGTGGCTTAGGCTGAGAGAGTTTGTGGCAGCAGTGGTATGACTTTGCTGGGCATGGGCTTGCTGGGATGTTGCTCAAGTCAGGGACATATGTGTGCACAGGGTGGGTTGGCCATATTGGGGCTGGGGTTGGGGCTATGGGGCTGTTACTCTGGCTGGGAGTACATGTATACAGTTGCACAGCCAGTCTGGGTGCTTACCTGCCAGAAGCACCCTGTGAGGCTCTTTATCAGGCCCAGGACATGGGTGCAAATCTGTGCAGCCTGCCTGGAGGTGTGGTTGCCAGGGGTGAACTGTGGGGCTGTTTCTCTGGCCTGGGATATGGTCACATGATTTCTCAGCTGGCCTGTGTGTGTGTGCCTACTAGGGATGCCCTATGGGCCTGTTTCTCAGGCCTGGAACACAGGCACAAGGCTTTTTGGCTGGCCTGGGGGCATGTTCACGAGGGGCAGCCTGCAGGGCTGTTTACCAGGCCTTTTATAATTATCACACTTTAAAAAATTCTATTTCTTTTCAAGTGCCTTCTTTTGGGTGAACTGAGTATTTGCTTTTACCTCCTGTATTGACTTTCTATGTATGCTTCTATATATTAACTTATTTTTAGTGATTGTTCTCAAGATTTAAATATGAATATTTAACTTATCATGGACTATATTTGAAAACTAAAATTACACTACTTTACAAACAATGTAACATTACAAAAATGTAATTCTCTTGTCCTGTCTTGCCCTTTCTATTCTTTTGTTATATATTTTTAAACACATACTATAAACCACATAATGCATTGTAATTATTTCTCCATTAAGCAGGCAATAAACATTTAAAAAACCTAAACCCCCACACATTTAAAAATAAATTTTTAACATTTTATTGGAAATTTTATTTCATAATTTTTCAATCAATAATAATATTAATAAAAATGTTTTATTTTTAAAAATCGACAAAATTATATATATTTATTGTGTACAACATGATGTTTTGAAATATATATACATTATGCAATGGCTAAGTTGATCTATTTAACATATGCATTACCTCACACAGTTATCATTTCTGTGGTTGAGAACACTTAAAATATACACCTTTTTATCATTTTTCAAGAATACAACTTATTGTTATTAACTATAGTCAGTATCTTGTACAATAGATCTTTTGAACATATTTCTCCTATAAAACTGAAATTTTGTATTCTTTGATCAACATCTCCCCAACTCCATCCCCAACCCCTGTTCTTCCATTACCCCAGCTCCTGGGAACCAGCATTTTACTTTCTACTTCTATGCGTTCAACTTTTTGAGAATCCACATATAAGAGAGATAGTGTAGTATTTGTCTTTCTGTGCCTGGCTTATTCCACTTAACATAATATCTTCTGGGTTCATCCATGTTGTTGAAAATGACTGGGTTTCCTTCTTTCTTAAAGCAGAATAGTATTCCATTGTGTTTATGTACCATATTTTCCTCATCCATTCATTCATTGAGGGACACTTAGGTTGAATTCTTACCTTGGGTATTGTGAATAATGCTGTAATGAACATGAAAGTGCAAATATCTCTTCAACATACTGATTTCACTTCCTATACCCAGGGGGATTGCTGGATCATATGGAATTCTGCTATTATTTTTTTGAGGAACTTTCATACTGTTTTCCATAATGGCAGTACTAATTTACATTCTCACCAACAGTGTACAAGGGTTCACTTTTCTCCACATCCCCAGTAACATTTGCTATTTTTGCCTTTTCAATAATGCCATTCTAACAGGTGTGAGGTGATATGTCATTGTGATTTTAATTTGCATTTCCCTGATGATTTTTTTTTATTTCAGAATATTATGGGGGAACAACACTTTGGCTATATATATTGCCCATGCACTGCCTGTGTCAGAGCTACAATCGTGGACATTCCCCAAACTGTGCTCCCTGCATCCATTCAGTGAGAGTTTCCCCATCCCCTCCATGCCCCCCCCACCTGCCTGCCCCCTGATGAATATTATTGCCATGTGTGACATAAGTGTTGATCAGTTAGTACCAATTTGATGGTGAGTACCAGTGGTGCTTGTTTTTCCATTCTTGTGACACTTTGCTTCGAAGAATGGGCTCTAGCTCCAACCAGGATAATACCAGATGTGTTAATTCACCACTGTTTTTTATTGCTGAGTAATACTCCATGGTATACATATACCACATAATATTAATCCATTTGTGTATTTCTGGGCACCTGGGTTGTTTCCACATCTTTGCAATTGTGAATTGTGCTGCCACAAACATTCGCGTGGAGATATCTTTATTATAGAATGTCTTTTTTTCCTTTGGGTAAATACCCAGTAGTGGGATTGCTGGATCAAATGGTAGTTCTACTTTTAATTCTTTGAGGTATCTCCATATTACTTTCCATAGAGGTTGTACTAATTTGCAGTCCCACCAACAGTGTATGAGTGTTCCTATCTGTCTGCACCCCAGCCAACATTTGTTGTTTTGGGACTTTTTGATATGAGCCAATCTCACTGGAGTTAAGTGATATCTCATTGTGCTTTTGATTTGCATTTCCCTGATGATTAGAGAAGTTGAGCAATTTTTTATATGCTTGTTGGCCATTATTCTGTCTTCTTTCAAAAAGTTTCTCTTCATGTCCTTTGCCCATTTTTTTAATGGGGTTGTTTGATTTTTTTCTTATTGATTTTCCTAAGTTCTGTATAGATTCTGGTTATCAGCCCTTTATCAGATATGTAGCATGCAAATATTTTCTCCCATTCTGTAGGTTGTCTGTTCACTCTAGTGATAGTTTCCTTGGCTGTGTGGAAGCTTTTTAATTTGATCCCATGAATTTATTTTTGTTGCTGCTGTGATTGCTTTGGGGGTCTTCTTCATAAATTCTTTGCCTAGGCCAATGTCCATAAGAATTTTTCCAAGCTTTTCTTCAAGAATTCTTATGGTTTCATATCTTAGTTTTAAATCTGTTATCCATCGTGAGTTGATTTTTGTGAGAGGTGAGAGGTGTGGGTCTAGTTTCAGCCTTCTACATATGACCATCCAGTGTTTCCAGCACCATTTATTGAATAGGGATTCTTTTCCCCAGCGTATGTTTTTGTGGAATTTGTCCAAGATCAGATGACCATATGAGGATGGTTTTATATCTGGATTCTCAGTCCTGTTCCCTTGGTCTACATGTCTGTTCTTGTGCCAGTATCATGCTGTTTTGGTTACTATAGGTTTGTAGTATAGTTTGAAGTCTGGTAGATTGATGCCTCCCAATTTGTTCTTTTTGCTTAAGATTGCTTTGGCTAGACAGGGTCTTCTCAGGTTCCACACGAAGCATAGAATTATTTTTTCTAGATCTGTGAAAAATGATGTTGGTTTTTTGATAGGGACTGCATTGATTCTGTAAATCACTTTAGGTAGTAAAGACAGTTTAACAACGTTGATTCTACCAATCCAAGAGCATGGTAGGGTTTTCCATCTGTTTACATCCTCTGCAATTTCTTTTCTCAGTGTTTTGTAATTCTCTCTATATAGGTCTTTCACCTTCTTAGTTAAATATGTTCCTAAATATTTAAATTTTTTTGGTGCTATTGTGAAAGGAATTGCGTCTTTAATTTGTTTCTTGGCTTGACATTTATTAGCATATATGAAGGCTATGGATTTCTGTGCATTGATTTTGTATCCTGAGACTTTGCTGAATTCATTTATCAATTGCAGTAATCTCTTGGTTGAATCTTTGGGGTTTTCTAGATATAATATCATATTGTCTACGAATAGTGAAAGTTTGACCTCTTCTGCCCCCATTTGGACACCCCTGATTCCTCTCTCTTGTCTGATTGCTCTGGCCAGGACTTCTAGCACTATGTTGAATAGAAATGGAGATAGTGGGCAACCTTGTCTGGTTCCAGTTTTAAGGGGGAATGCTTTCAATTTTTCCCCATTCAGTATGATATTGACTGTGGGTTTATCGTATATGGCTGTAATAGTTTTGAGGAATGAGCCATCTATGCCTATATTGTTAAGCATTCTTATCATCAAAGGATGCTGGATTTTGTCAAAAGCCTTTTCTGCATCTACTGAAAGGATCATATAGTCTTTGTTCTTGCTTTTATTTATGTGGTGAATTATATTTATAGATTCGCGTATGTTGAACCATCCCTGCCTCTAGGGGATGAAGCCCACCTTATCGTGATGAATTATTTTTTTTATGTACCTTTGAATTCAGTTTGCTAGGATTTTATTGAGAATTTTTGCATCTATATTCATAACGGATATTGGTCTGTAGTTTTCTTTTCTTGTTGTGTCCTTTCCTGGCTTTGGTATCAAGGTGATATTGGCTTCATAGAATGAGTTTGGGAGGATTCCATCCTTCTGGATGTTTTCCAATAATTTCTGCAGTATAGGCACCAGTTCTTATTGTAGGCTTGGTAGAATTCAGGTGTGAACCCATCTGGTCCAGGACTTTTTTTTTGTTGGAAGATTTTTTAATTACTGCTTCAATTTCGGTGCTTGATATTGGTCTGTATAGAAATTCTATTTCTTCCTGGTTGAGCCTAGGGTGGTAGTATGTTTCTACGAATTTGTCTATTTCCTCCATGTTTTCATGTTTTGGGGCATAGAGATTTTTATAGTATTCAAAGATGATATTTTGTATTTCCATGATATCAGTTTTGACCTCTCATTTTTCATTTCTGATTGAGCTTATTATAGTCCTTTCCTTTCTTCTTCTGGTCAACCTGGTAAGTGGCCTGTCTATTTTGTTTATGTTTTCATTTTATTAATCTTCTGTATTGTTCTTTTGTTCTCAATTTCATTTAATTATGCTCTGATCTTGGTTATTTCTTTTCTTCTGCTGGCTATAGGGTTGTTTTGCTCTTCCTTTTCCATTTCCTTAAGATGATTCATTAGCTTACCGATTTGTGACCTTTCTGTCTGTTGGGTGTGGGCATTTAAGGCAATAAGTTTTCCTCTCAGGACTGCTTTTGCTGTATCCCACAGTTTTTGATAACTTGTGTCCCCATTATCATTTAGTTCAAAGAATCTTTTGATTTCCATTTGAATCTCCTCCTTGACCCAATAGTCATTCATCAACAGGTTGTTTAATTTCCATGTTTTTGGATGAAGATGTAAGTTTCTGTTGGAATTTATTTCTAATTTTACTCTGCTGTGGTCTGAGAAGATAGATACATGGTATGATTTCTATTTTTTAATTTGTTGAGATCTGTTTTGTGGCCTAGGATGTGAGCAATTTTAGAGAAAGTTCCATGAGCTGATGAGAAGAATGAATATTCATTGTTGTTTGGGGGGAACATTCTGTGGATGTCTGTTAGGCCCAAATGGTCTAGAGTTCTGTTTAAGTCCATTGTTTCTTTACTTATTTTCTGCTTAGAGGATCTGTCCAGTTCTGTCAGTGGCGTGTTGATGTCCCCAGCTATTATGGCATTGCTGTTTATTATTTTGTCTAGATCTGGCAGTATTTGCTTTATGTATCTGGGCACTCCTATGTTGGGTGCATAAATATTTAGGATTGTTAAGTCTTCTTGTTGGATTTTTCCCTGCACCACTATATAGTGACCATCTTTGTCTTTCTTTACTTTTGTTGCTTTAATGTTTATGATATCTGATATAAGAATGGTGACCCCAGATTTCTTTTAGTTTCCATGCCTGGAAAATTGTTTGCCATCCTTTCACCTTGAGTGTGAATGAGTCCTTGTGTGTAAGATGCATTTCCTGGAGACAGCAGATGCATGGCTTGTATTTTTTAATCCATTCAGCCAGCCTATGTCTCTTCAGTGGGTAATTCAAGCTGTTCACATTTATTGAGAGAATTGGTATTTGGGGTTTATTTCTGTTCATCCTGTTTGGTAGACCCTTATTGTTTTGTTTTACCTTTTGAGCCATTGTGGAATCAGGGGCCTGGACTTTAGCTTTTGGGTGATTTTACACTGGTGGGTGTCTATTGCACTAGTCAGTGTATAATGCAGTTCTGAGTCCTTCCTGTAGGGCAGGTCTGGTCTTCACAAACTCAATCAGTGATTGCTTGTCTGGGAAAGTATTTCTCCCTCATATAAGAAGCTTAGCTTTTCAGGATAAAGAATTCTACATTGGCCATTATTTTGTTTTAGAAGACTGAGGATGAGTCCCTACTCCTTTCTGGTTTGTAAAGTTTCAGTTGAGAAATCTGCAGTTAATCTGACAGGTTTTCCTTTGTAGGTTACCTGCAGTTTTGGCCTTACTGCTTGAAGGAGTGCCTCTTTCATGTTTACTTTGGCCAGCCTAATAACTATGTGGCGTGGTGATTGCCTTTTCACATTGAGTCTCCCAGGAGTCCTGTGTGCTTCTTATGACTGGATATCAAGATTTCTGGGCCATGGAAATTGCTAGGCCATGGAAATTTTCCTCTATTATTCCTTCAGATAGATTTTCTAGCCCTTGTGTATTTTCTTCTTTGCCCTCAGGGGTACCTATGATTCTTATATTTGGCCTCTTTACATAATCCCACATTTCTTGTATGCTTTGTTCATGTTTCTTGCTTCTGTGTCCTTTCTCTTCAACTGATTTGTTTAGCACATAGGCGTTACCTTCCAGCTCTGAGATTATTTCCTCTACATGATCCAGCCTATTCTTAAGGCTTTTGCTGTGTTTTGTGGATCCTTGAATGCCTCCTTCATTTCCAGTATTTCTGTTTGGTTTTTCTGTAATGCTTTGATTTCTTTAGAGAATTTTTCATTCATCTCTTGCATTGTTCTTGTGGCTTCCTTGTGTTGGGTTTCTATCTTCTCTTGAATTTCACTGAGCTTTCTTACAATTCATAATTGAAATTTTTCCTCTGTCATTTTACCCATTTTATTTAAGTTGGTATCCATTGCTGAGGGGCTGATTTCTTTTGAGGTTCACTTTTTGCTCTGATTTTTCGTGGTTCCTGTGTTCTTTCACTGATTCTTTCTCATCTGGTCTCCTGGTTGAGGGATGGGGGTTTTAGGGCTAGTTTATGGCCCTATCTCCAAGACCCCAAGGATCATTCCCTGACAGAGCCACGGAGAGGGGCGCTGGTCCTGTATTACCTTAGGTGTATTTTAGTAAGTTTGATGGACCTCTTGGGTTACGTCTGACCTGTTCTCAGTGGAGTGGAGTGTGTTTTTCCCCCAGCTTAAGCTCTAAGCTGGTGGATTTTAAGTAAGAGTATGAATCCACTGCTCCCTAATAGCTTGAGACGGAAGGCAGTATTTTAACTATGGGATTGTTTCTCCTGTCATTGATTGTTGTTTGCATGGGGGAGCCAGTTACCTATGTAATCTCTTGTGCCCATGGTAGGCTCTGGTACCCAAGGTGGGATATATGAAAGCTCCAAGCTTTGGGTGGGGACTCATAGCTCCCAGGTGTTACTTTGACCCTTCTCCCCTGAGGTGGGGGGAGAAGCAAGATAGCTCGCAGCTGGAGTGTGAGAGCTTGGGTGAGTGAGCGTCTATGCAGCGCAGAGGCTGCTTATCTGGCCGCTAGGGGGAGCCACTATTATGGAGTTTAGAGTTATCTCTGAGTCTGGAGGGCTGATCCTGATGGGAGGGACCAACTAGTGTGATTGCTGATGTCTCTAGGCAGGATTTTTCTTCCCTGTCCACAAGCTTGGGCACTTTCCCGTCCAATCAGACCACTTGTGTTTCCACTCCACCAAAGATGGGCTCTAGAGCTTCCCCACAGTTTGTGTGTCTGGCCTACTTACATGCATCTCCACATGTCACTGGCTGATGGGGAATCTCCAACTGTGCACCCCTTTTTCCACCATTAGACCCCAAGGTGAGGTGAGTGGGCCTTTCTATCCCCAGTAGTCTCTGCCAGGGGGATGCTTCCACCAGGGGAATAATGTCAGCTGAAGGAACTCTTTGATCAAGCAGAACTCCCTACTAAAGAACGTAGGGGTGGAGGCAGCTGCTCTGATTCAGCCTGTGGCACCTGAGGCATTTGGTTGCCATGGGAATCAGTACTTATACAAATTGAGTCACTATGGCACAGCAACCTTTAATATGGCTGTCCTCTGGAAGGGGGGGGTTGGGGACCTGTACAGTAGGCACTAGGGCCAATCATGCAGGAGACGGATAGAGCCAGGCAGACAGGACCAGATGGACGGGCTGCAAATTGTTTCCAATACACCAGGGTCCTGCTGATACAGGTCAGCCATGCAGGGAACACGGCTCTTGTTGTCCCACCCAGAGCCCACAGAGGAAGCTGTCCGTGGTTCCAAGGGCACAGCCCATAGTGCCCAAGTGAGAGAGCCCCCAGGCCAGGGGTGGAGTGAAGCTGGAGACCTAGCTAACAGTCTGCTCCGGGCAGGGGACCTTTGAAGATGGTTGCCGGCTGCTGACTGGCCTTGTACAGCAGGCATACACCAGGGTTCTGCTGGTTCATGTCAGCCATGCCATGAATGCAGCTCTTCTCCACTCACCTGGATCCTGCAGAGGCAACTGCCAGCAGCCACTAAGGGCATAGCCCATTGCTGTCTGTTCAACACCTGTGCCCTGGTCCCGCTGACTTCCAGGGGCAAGGTGCCCATCTCCAAATTCCAGCATACTGTCCCAGGAAGCTGTATCACAGCCCAGTCCCTCCTCAGCCTGGTGCAGTCCCAGCACAGTGCACCTGAGAGTTCCGCATGTTTCCCACAATTGCTTCCTCTCCACAGAGCCTGCTGTCTCTTGCAATGACTTTGCACCGACTCTGGTTTGTCCCTGACTAAGTGGATGGGAGGTTTGTGGGGATGGTGCGTGTCCACCTGAAGGTCAGATCGTACTGCACTGACCTGGATAGTGCATCCTTCCTGAGCTCTCAGCTCTGATCTCTATTATATTCCTCATGCTCTCCGATCTTTGTGAATGTATCTCCCCATCACCTTTTTTCTTGTGCTGAGAGTCCCACGCTGTTTCTCTGCAAAATCACAATGCCATTTTTGGAGTAAGCAGTCTGCATGCTGGCAGCTGCCATGCTCTTCACCCCTTCCCTGGGAGTGGTGAGGTAGGAGCCCCCTACCAGACCACCATTTTCCCCGTATCTGATTGCTTCCTTTGCTATGCAGAAGCTTTTTAGTTAACAGAGTACCATTTGTCTATTTTTGCTTTTGTTGCTTTTGCTTTCAAGATACTATCCAAAAAATCATCGTCCAGACCAATGTCATGGAGCTTTTTCCCTGTGTTTTCCTCTCATAGTTTTATAGTTTCAGGTCTTATGTGTATAACTCTTTAATCCATTTTCAGGGGTTTTTTGGTATATCTCATGAGATAAGGTAAAATACTTTTTGTATTTATTCATGTATTTACTACATTCCCTTGTACAGATCCAGAACTTTTAAAGCATTTCCTGTGGTCCAATATACTGGGGAGAAATTTTCTCATTATTTGTCTATAAAGGCTTATATTTTGCTTTCATTTTGAAGGGTTTTTCTTCTATACATAGAGTTGTACTTCAAATTTCTTGGCACTTTATAAATATCTTTCCATTGTCTTCTGGCCTTCATTGTTGCTCATAAGAAGTTCTTCATTATTCAAACTATAGTTCTCCACCAGGTAATGTGTCTATTTTCTGACTGCTTTTAAAATTTTTTTCTTTTTATCTTTAGTTTTTCAGCAGATTGACTATGATATAACTATTTATCCTGTTTTTATCCTGTTTTGGCCTGTGATCCATTTTGAGTTAAATTTTGTATAAGATGTGAGGTATGGGTCAAGGTACTTTCATATTTGCATACGGATATCCAGTGATTAAAGATTATTTGTTGAAAAACTGTTCTTTCCTTGTCACATTATCTTATTTCCTTTATCATAAATCAATTTCCAGTATATGTGTTGGTCTATTTTTGGAGTCTTGATTATGTTTTGATTGTATTTTATTGATATGCTTATTGATTGTATATACAATAAGATGATTTCTTGATTACTAAGGCTTTATGTTAAGTCTTAAAATTAGGTACCATGAGTTCTCCAACTTTATACTTCTTTTTTCAATATTTTGTGTGTGTTATAAATCTTTTACATTTACATATAAATTTTGAAATAACTAGGATTTTAGAGGCCATAAAGCTATAGATCAATTTGTTTGGATTGCATTAAAGCTATAAATCAATTTGTGGAAAAAATAACATCTTAATAAGTTTTAGTCTTAAATCCATGAAAATGGTATGTTTCTCTATTTATTTAGGTCTTCTTTAAGATTACACAGTGATGTTTTGTATTTTTTAGTATGCAAATCTCATACATGTTTTGTGGGATCATTTCTAAGTACTTCATATTTTTGATACTATATTACATTTTATTGATTCATTTTAAATATCAGTTCCTAATTTTTTGTTGATGGTATATAGAAACAGAGTCACATATAGTGACTCTGAATCTTGTAATCTTGGTAATTTCACATTCTAGTTCTAGAAAAAATCTTATAGGTTCTTTGGAATTTTCTACAAAAATGATCATGTTGTCTGTGTATAAATAGTGTTTCAATTTTTCCTTTTTGATATGGATGCTTTTTGGTTATTTTTCTTGCCTATTACCTTGGTAGGACTTTCACTACAATATTGAATAGCTGTCCTAAGAAAAGACATCTTTGTACTGTTCCTGATCTCAGAAAGAAAAAATTCAGTTTTTTACCTTTAAGTATGATTGTTAGCCATTGGATATTTGTACGTTACTTTTATCAAGTTGAAGAAGTGTTTTCTATTCCTAATTTGCAGAGAGTTTTAACATAAAATGGATGTGAATTTTGTCAAACACTTCTGCATCTATTGAAATGATTATATGATTTTTCTTTTATAATTTAGCTTATATGATAAATTACATTGATTTGATTTCAAATATAGAACAAACTTTATTTGCCTGGAATTGATTTCATTTGATTGTAATGTATTAGTTTTGTTATATATTGCTGGGTTTGTTGTTTTAAATAGTTTTATTAAAATGTTTGTGCCTATTTCATGAGAGATATTGATCTGTAATTTCCTTTTCTTATAGTATCTTTGGTTTTGGTATCAAGGTAATTCTGGCTTTATAAAATGTGTTGGAAAGTACTTCTTGCTCTTTAATTTTCTGGAAGATTTTGTATAGAAGTGGCATTATTTCTTCCTTAAATGTAGAATTCACCAGTAAAACAAACTGACCATGAAGTTTTCTTTTGGAAAGATTTTATATCTGAATTTAATATCTTTAATATATGTAGGGATATTAAGGTTATTTTTTAAAGTGAACTTTGGTACTGTGTATATTTAGTGAGACTTACCCATTTCATTTAAATATTAAAATTAATGGCCATAAATATAATCATAATATTCCTTGATATCTTTTAAAATATTTGTAAGATCTATAGTGGTATTCCCTCTTTCATTCCTGATATTGGCAATTTGTATCTTCTCTATTTTTATTCTTGGTCTATCTGGCTAGAACTTTATGATTTTTATTGATCTTTTCAAACAATCATATTTTGGGTTCATTGACTTTCTCTATTGTTCTCTGTTTTCTATTTCACTGATTTCTATCATAATTTTCAATTTTTTTCCACTAACTTTGGGTTTATTGTCCTCTTCTTTCTTTAGTTTCTTAAGGTGGAAATTACATCATTGATTTGAATTCTCTTTTTTGTCCAATTTAAATATTTAAAGTCATAAAGTTTCTTCTAAGCACTGCTAAATCTGCATCCTACAAATATTTATGTGTAGTGCTTTTGGTTTTATTCAATTCAAAATATTTTAAAATTTCCTTTGGGATTATTTTTGACTCATGGTTTTTGTTTATTTTACTTTTAGAAGCTTTTTGTTTAATTTCATCATAATTATTTTGAAATCCCTTTCTGATAATTAAACCATCTGGGCCATCTCACCACCTCCTCCTAGTGACTGTATTCCTCTCTTTATTATGTGTAACGTTTTCTTGACTCTTCACAGGTTTCATAATATTTGATCATATGCCAGTCATTGATTTTATGATACATTTTGATTATATGTCAACCAGTGAATATTATTAACCCCCAGAAAAGGGCATACCTCTTTTTTTGTCATGTTGCTAGTGTGGTAGGCAGAATCCACCTAATCTGTAGTTAAGCTCAGTTGGGGTTGTGTTACATCTTTCGTTAAATTTAGTTTATTGTTGGCTTCACATAGTTTGTGGGTGGAATCAGGACTTTTATTTTTAGAGAGCTTTGGATCTGAGTACTAGCTGGATTTTAGATATCTCTTTTTGCTTTACATCTTAAATTCCAGATCTCTCTCTTCTTTATAGGCTGGCTGATAGCTTTGTGGGTCGTTAGGGAGTTTCTGTTTTCCTCTCCAGTCTTTCCTGGCTTTCTAGGCTTTGAAAGACTTCTCTTAACCCTGCTCCTCTGCCCCAGCATTCAGAATCTGCTGCCTTGCCATCAGTGAAGGGTCAGTGTGCCTTTGAGGGATTTACTCCTTCTTCTGCCCTGCCCACCTTCAGCAGCCACAGCTGGACACTCTGTGAATGGCCAGTGGATATTCCTCTGTTCTCTAGCTCTACTTGCTGCCTTCAGCAGCCCATAGCAGTGAATTCCAGGGTAATTTGGAAGAATTCCTCCCAACTCTCCTGTTTGACCAACAGGCTTCAACACATTACTCCCACGCCTTCCTTTATGCTTGTAGGAGAGTTGTTGGATGGATACAGACTTGTTCTGTGGCTGGGGATCCTTGGATTTCTAATCCATTTTATCCACCCACAAGGCTGTTAGTAGTTCATTAAAATTTTAGCTGGTTTCTCTTTACCTTTGCCTATGGTGGATTTCTTCTCATCCTACAGTTCCTGCAAAGCTGCAAACACCCATAAGTCTTTCCTCTGATGATGGGCCCATCATGTTTGAAATTTAGTTCATTTGGATATGTTTGGGACTTTGGATCTCTGATTTTTTTAAATAATGAAACTAGAATTTTGTTGCTTATACAGCTTGTTCTCATTGTTATGATAGGAGCACCAGTCTTTTGTGGCTTTCCACATCTTAATTGCCAGTGGAATTTTCCTTGGAAAATAGAATCAAGCTAATTAATCCTTTTGGCCAAAATTGACATCTCATAGTATTCAAACTTACCATCCCAAAGCATACTGTAGCTCTCCACTTACATGTCCACATACTTTGACTTGGTTCACACTTTTAGCCAGTCATCCTAAGAATTTTTTTTTCTAATGTTGTTAAAGACAGGAATGTGTGAGTATAATAGCATTTTTTGTTATGTGCAAAACTGGGGGGAAAAAAACTCCTAAGTGTTCAATAATAATGAATGATTAAATACGTTATAATTCTTTACTTTGTTGAAATATTTTGTAGTGAAGAAAACAAATCACAGTTTTGAAGACTATATAATAACATGGAAAAATGTTCAGATTTTCTTTTTTCAAAAGATATTTATTGAACATCTATTAAATTTCAAACATGATAGCAAGGGCTGTCTATGCAGAGATAAATAAAATATACATGGTTCCTACCTGAATGGAGCTTATAATCTGGTGGAAGAGACACAGAAGTAAACGAATATATAATCCCAAACTTTGATGTAATATAATTAAATGAAAAGAGTGCAGATCTCTAATCTCAGGTGGTCCAAAAGGCCTCTGTTAGCTACCACAAGACCTAAGTCATTGGAAAGATGCTGTCACATAATGAGCCGGAGGACTAACAGTTCAAGCAATGGGAACAGCATGTGTGTAGATCCTAAGAGGAGCTAGAGCTTCGTATCATTTTTGAATCAATGGAAGGCTGCGGGACAGAAGTACATTCAGCAAATAGGGGAGTCAGACATAAAGGGTTGAATAGGTAGCGAGGGACCTGTTCCTTTGCTGCTTTAAAGGTTTTACAAGGCTTTAAAAATAAGGGGTTTAGATTTGTTTCTTAGTGTGAATATTTCTCATGTAAATATTTAAATTGATTTTAAACATGATCTGATTTATGTTGTTGTAAAAAATACATCTCATTTAAGTGGAGAATTGATGAAAGAGACACATAAAAAGTTAAGAGACCCGACAAGGGGCTACCTAGTAGTACAGGTGAGAAAGAAAAGTGGCATAATTAGATTGCAGTCTGTTTCGTAAATATTAATAGTAGCAAGATCTGAGACATGTTTTGGAAATGGAATGGCTAGGACTTTCTGATACTTTGGATGAGGGCATGAAAGAGAGAGAGAAGTCAGGGTTGATTTCCCAGTTTGTGGCTGAAGGGGAAAGTAGGTGAAGGGTGATACTGATTGCTGAGATAAGGAAGATGGAAAGAGGAAAAGTATCAGGAAGGATAAACTATAAATCCAGTCCTTTGTTTTAGACACATTAAGCTTCATATCCAAGTGGGGATACCTGGCAGGAAGTTGGATTTGAAGCTAAAGAGGAGATTTAGGCTGAGGCTCACTTAGGAAGTTGTTGGCCCATATTTTTAAGTGAGAAAAAGTGAAACATAATAAAGTATGTATTCTGTTATCTCAATTACAGTGAAGACATATGCAGCTATATGCAAAATACAGTGTTATTGGCAGTTGACCGTGGGGAGGTGGGATTATGATTGAATTTCTTACTTTTTTTGTGATCTTAAATATTTACTGAACATATCTACAAATATATGTTTAAAGGCAATTTATTAAAAATATTATTAATTTAAAGGCAATTTATTAAAAATATTCAGGGAGACAGTATAGTCTCTGAGATTCTAGGGATAGCTACTTTCTCTCTCTTTCTTGTGGTTTCCTTGACTCTCTCTGCATATTGATTCCTCTCTTCCCACTCCAAGTATTATGTTTTAATAAGAAAAAATGCCATTTCAAATACTTTAATCGTCTCTTGTTTTTTGGTGGTTAGTGTTGCAGAAGAGAATTCTGAAGGCTTTGTACTTTTCTTTATTTGGGTCCAACTTCCCCTTCTCAGATGTTCATAGAATTATTTTCAATCTACAAACACATGTAATAGTTGTTGGTACTTGATTATTACTTTTTCCTGTCATTGTTGAATTTTTTTAATCTACATATTTAGGATTAAAATTTTTTTACCAATAAAATTTTGTTTCTATTTTTTCTTTACTACTTCGTGGCAAAAAGGCATATCTATTATGTATATAAGTGTACCTACGCACACACACACACATACCCTGATTCTTCTTTAATGTCTTTCATCTTTTCTTCAGTTACTTTTCTACTTCTCTCTTCTGCTTTTCAAAGCTCATGTGATTACACTGGGCCCACCAGGATAATCTCTCTATTTTAAGATCAGTTGGTTAGTAACATTTATTGCATTTACAAAGTCCCATTTTCCCTGCAACATAATATAAACCACAAAAGGCAAAGATCATGGGGGTAAAATTTTGCCTACCACAGCATCCTGCCCAAAAGAAGTGAGAGATAAGAAAGACCATAGCAGAGATAGACATGCATTTACAGGACCCAGTCACTCGTTCATCAACAAAAAGCGACCATAAGCTGCCTACTGTTATTTTAATTTAACACACTACAAAAAATAAAACAACTAAGATAGTTTAGAATTATGTATATAAATATGTCCTAAAGATGAAATGTTATCAAAGGATGAGTAGTCTTAAAATTCCAATAAGCTTTACATGGCAAGCATTTCTGTGGCTTTCAAGCCACAAAATATATAAGGGTCAATAAATTACTTAGGGAAAATGGTATTATGAGTAGTACACTCAAAATTAGAGAGGGAAGGAGAAAGTATATTTATTTAGTCTTAATAATCATCATTAAGTGAAATATTTAGGTAAATTTGATTTTTTTAAAAAAAAGAAGGAAGGAAGGTAAAAAGAAAAAAAAAACTACCATGCCTGTGCATTTCTGTGAGCCAAAGAAGCAAACTAATTAAAATGCACACACACACACACAAAATTTATAAAGGTTTAATAAACTGGGTCAGGATATATGTCTGAATTTACCTGGTTTATGTAATATTTGGGGTGAACAGTATGTAAGCACAAACTCCAGAATGCATCTTCCTAAACTGTAATTTTGTGCACTCTAATTACTGTAGATGCAGACACTTATCCCAAAAGGATTAACTAAACTAAAAAGCCCACCAGGATGGTGCAGACAGCATCTCTTAGAAGTCACCCTTTTCTAGATTTTTGCAATTGACTTTCATGCTAGCGCTCTTTCACATTGTACCTACCTATCATTTTTCAGTTTACAAAAATGAAATGGTGCTAGGGAAAATGAACTAACATTTTTACTGCAACTCTATTTTTTTTAAAAGAAATTGAAAACTTTATAGACCCTTTTTCCTCTGAAACTGAACAAAATTACAAACAAAAAGCACATTTTTTAAAAGGCAGAGGGGAAAAAACCACATCATCAACTAAGTAACTAACCTAAGCAATAACCGAAAATGCAAGGGCTAGATACAATGGGATGGACACAACAAAACCCCATACTCATTCACTTCAAGAAAGAGATTCAGTGTCAGAACAGAGACAATCTTTGGTCTTTCTATTCCATAGAAGTTATTGTTAATAAATGAAATATAAAATGATGAGAAAGAAAAGTGAACTGGAAAAGAAGTTACCAGGGCTAAAGAAGTATTGACAGTAACACACAATTTCAATCCTGATGATTTAGGATATCAAGTCACGGAGCCAGTTTTGGCCTTGAGAAAATTACCTAGAATAAAAGAAAAAGTGAAAACAGAACAAATATGTGGAAGAAAAGCTGATGAATGTGGAGGTGCTTCTATATGAATAATTACGTTTTCTTAAGAAAAGAATAAAACATCAATAACAAGAATAAAAAAGACAAAGTTTTTTTTAATGAAAACATTTTTTAACTGAAGAATTACCTGTTTCCATATCTCAGAATTGTTCACCTTACATGTTACAGGCAAATTTACTGGAAAAAAATGACAAATTATCCTAACTAAATGCTGAATTGTAGGATTCCAAAGAGCAACAAGAATAGCTCATTGGTTTTAAGAATAAATAGTAAAGGGAAAATAAAACTAAATATCGGACAAAAATACTCTGATATGTTTTAAAAATGCATTACCTTTGTTTTTCGGAAAAAAAAACTATAGTACCCTAAATACATGATAAATTTGGTCCTTGGTGTAATAATCACATAGATACTTCTTTAATTCTCCAAACCAAATGTACTTGTTCAGTTTTTCTTTTTCTCTTAGGGAGCCTCAGAGGCGCCATAACATGTAGCATCATTCTTTCATACCCAATTCTGAATAATTTTAGAAAATAACAAAAGGGGCACTTGGGATCAAGTAACAAGACTTGGCTTTATTCAACTCTATTAGCCAGGTGGGGTTGTGAGTAGCAAACACCAGAATTAGGTGGAATTACCTGTGCAGACCCAGACAGGTCTGGGTCCAAGCAGGCATCCCCCGGTGCATGGGCAGTGGAACCTGTGCTCAGACATATTTTACAACACTCACTCATTTCTGCCCACCTCTCCTGGTCTCCTTTGTCGTTCCTTATGCATCCAATTCTAAATGCCAGAGTGCCCAAAGACTTAGTCCTTGCACCATGTCTAGTCTCTGACTGTACTCACCCTCATCCACGCTGTGACGTTAAATCTTATCTCTGATGATGTCAAGCCTCGGCTTTTCTCCTGAGCTCCAGGATCATGTGCTCAGTCCTCTATTCTGTATCTCCACTTGCGTGTCTAATAGGCTCCTCAAATTCAATGTGCCTAAAACTGAACTCCTGACCTTTACCCCCACCCTCCCTTAACAATGCCTTTTTCAGTGTTTCCCACCTTGGTTAATGGCAAATCCATTCTTCAGTTGCTCAGGTCAAAACCTTTGAAGTCCTTGAAGCTTATCTTTTTCTCACTCTGCATGTGAGAAAATATCAGCAACTTTTGTCAGCCATACTTCAAATATGTCCCAAATCCAGGTCCTTCTCATCACCTTCACTGCTAGCATCGTCATCTCTCCCCTGGATTATTGCAATAACCTCTTCACTCTACTCCTTGTTTCAACCCCCTCTGATTAATAATAGTCTTATTTCAGAAGTAAGTGATTATGTTAAAACACAAGTCAAATTAGGTTACTTCTCTGTTCCAGCCACTCTGGATTCCTTGCTCTTCTTCAAACTTGGCAGGCATTCTCTGCTTCAGAGCCTGTCTTAGTGGTTTGGGCTGCTATAACAAAATTCCATAAACTGGATAACTTATAAACAACAGAAATTTATTTCTCAGTTCTAGAAGCTGGGAAGTCCAAGATCAAGGCACCATTAGACTCAGTGTCCACTTTCTGATTCATAGATGGCTCCTTCTCACTTCTTCACATGGAAGAAAGGGCAGGCAGCTCCCTGGGAACTATTTTATAAAGGCACTAATCCTATTCTTGAGGGCTCTGCTGTCATGACCCAATCACCTCCCAAAGGCCCCACCTCCTAATACCATCACATTGGTTATTAGGTTTCAACATATGAATGTGGGGCAGCATTCAGACCATAGCAGGATCATTGCACTATTCCAGGATAATGTGTTTGGAATGCTCTTACTCCAGATATCCACACACTTCTGTCTTACTTCCATATGGTCTTAGTTATAATCACCATCTTGGTGAGCCTTTTCCTGGACATTAGATCTAAAATTTCATTTCTCCCGCCACAACTTTTGATATTTCTTCTCTCTGATTTAGTTTTTTAAACACTTGTCACTTTAAAAATACTTATGCTTAATTTATTATTATGTTCATTTTCTATGTCTCTTCTTAGAATGTAAGAGATTTTTAATTCACTGCTGCAATTCCAGTGCCTAGAACAGTGTCTGATAAGCAATATTGTTAAATGAACCGACAGCTCATGCTCAAGGGGAAGATGGGCTGAACTGAGCCAAGCATACTTAGTTATTTTTCCCAAATTTACCATCCGATCAGGACTGCCTGTCCCCTAAAGCAGAGTGAGTACAGGAATAGAAGGGAGGCCACAGCTGCTGTAGTTCACAGAGCTCCAAGTACACAGAAGGAAAATTAGGAGTGGGGAATAAGGTAACCCTTAATACTTTTCTTGTTTCCATATTCTGAATTAAAAGCCAAGAAAATGTTGTAGTTATAATCTGAGATAATCTAAAACAGAGGTCTTCTAATTAAAGCCTAAGGGCCAAATCTGACCTGCAACCTGTTTTCTGTGTGACCCTTAAGTTAAGAATTGTTTTTACATTTTGAAAGGGTTGGAAGGAGGAGAAGGAGAAGGAAGACGAGGAAGAGGAGGAGGAGAGCACCTTTCTACTCAAGCCCTAAACCTCCTTCAAGCAAGACAGCTCACCTTTTCAGTTTAATTTTCTTTAATTTCCCATAAAGAGATGTCATTTGTACAGTCAGTGCCATGTTAAAAACAAACCACGCACACACACACACATACACGACTGTCTTCAGGAAGCACTGGAGGACTTTGAAATTGAGAGACATTCTGAATTTACCCCTGATCTCAGTGAGAAAGACAGTGCCTCTTCCCGACAGGTTCCTAGGCCCTGAGTAATGAGCTGCAGGGTTGAGTGTGTCCTTCACTCTTTCTTCCAGCTGGAGACATCAGGTGCTCTCTGTAAGGGCACTTTGAAGAATAGGCTGACACTGCAGTGCATTTGGGAAATGGTGTTTGAGAGACAATAAAAGGGGCCCTGGCTTAAAGTACATTAAGGGATCACAGGAGTACATCTTGACTGTATTTTCAGATCTTTTGATTCAAAGACACACATCTTCTTATCTCCCAAGGGGTGAGGCTGACCTAGCACAGAATATAGACAGAGTCTCGCAAATAAGGTTGCCAACCGCACATCAGAGATAATTAGCGAGAACGCTGTGAGGGATTCCTTGACAGTGCCGGGTGAAAATGGATCAGGGAGGAAAATCAGGGTGTATGTGCTGAGCCACCAGCCTAGATGTGCAAGGCAAACGTGCACCACGGTGGCACTGAAACAGTTAACTGCCCACCAGGGACATTGGGAAGGAGAGGGACATCATGTTCCCACCGCCTGGTGGTTTTGCATGTCCGCTACCTTTGGGTATTTCATTTAGCATTTTTTTTCACAGAGTAATAGGAAGCCAGGGCGTGTGAGCATGCACAGGCCTGAGCAAAAGGAAGGCCCATTGGAATCACTGGACTAAAAATAGACTTGGACTACATGTGTTGTTAAGACCCAAACTGACCTAGTCCTGCTTTATACACATTTCATTTGTGTGTGCCACTTTCTAAATAGAATTTGAGATGATTGACCATAAATGGCATGCATACAATGAAAATAATATAAATACTCAGAAATGTGAAATGGAAAAGAAAGCAAATACTGGAAATCAGAGAGGCCTAGGAACAGTTTTTGTGATCAACTTTCAAATTTCCTTTAGAGTTTGCTGTTAGCCAGCTTCACTTTTCCCGGTGAAGTCACATGGGTCTAGCATCCAGTCATCTCTGCAAGCCATTAACAAACCAGCGTAGAACACAGTTTCCTCATTCCTGTCTGTAGCCAATTGCCTGGGAAACTCATGGAACAGATTCCCTCCAGGAATGTTCTGGCTTTCTGATTAGAGATGCTTCTCTGAATTTAGCAGTGTTTATTTAGCCAGTGATTTTTTTTTATTAGGAAGCGGTGTGAATGGAAGCACATTTTATCACAGATTGCCAAACAATAAATAGGGAAATGGTCAGAGAGGAAAACTCTAACCTAGCTGGGGCTGCCTTTTTTCTTCTTGTATTTATCCAATTCTTTTAAAACTTACTTGCTTACCAGAGATACTGTGTGTGGGTTTTTTTTTATTTTATTCACATTCCCCTTCAATTTAATTGGACTGCTTTCTCCCCTTGCACATCCTATTCACTCACTCCACATGCTCTGCTTCTTTCCTGCAGAAGTGAAGGAAGATGGGTGAAGATTTCTTTGAAGTTGTTTCAGCTCCCACGAGAGTGCACACACTGTCTCGTTATCGAAGAAATCACTGTAGTACAACCGCAGACACAGCCAAGAATGTTAACCACACTCCGAGGGCTTTCGGCCTTATCTTTGTTCTTTAAAATTGTGTTTGATTTAATTAACAGATGACACCAGCAGGGTGGATGCCAATAATCCTGATATTTAACATGAAATATACTCTTAAATTGATACAGCTGCTATCTAAGAATTATTTCCATCAGGCTTTTTTCTTTACAGGACACTTTGTAGTGGTATGGAACCATGTGCCTGGCCTCTCCTCAGACCTCCAAGACTCACATATACCAGTTTACTCAACAAGTCCATTTCAATATCACAAAGGCATCTCAAATCTCAACACATTCAAGAATGAACCATAACGTCCTCACCACATTTTGTCCTTTTGCAGTGGCCCTGTCCCAATGAATCACACTGCCAGCCATTCAATTGCACAAACCCCAAAGCCAGAATTTATGTTTGGGAACACCATAACCCTCACCTCAAGTCAAATCCATCACAAAACTGTTTACTATACCTCCTAAACAGCGCCCAGATGTGTTGTTTTCTCTTTCGGTCCACATCCTCCTTGTCTGTGATACCATAATCCCTAACATTTGTTCTTGTGCACTGCCAATCTATTTGCTACAAGGTAGACAGAATTATTATTTAAAAATGAAAATCTGATCAGGGTACTTAGCACCCACATTCCACTCACATACACACAATGCTTAAAATCCAGCAGTAGTTTTCCTTTCCTCTTAGGATCAAGGGCAAAATCCTCAATATATTACTTATGACCTCTATGTGGGTCAGCCCTTGCCTATAATCCTCATCCCGTTCCTCAATTATTTCAGCCACCCCCACTCCTGATCCAGCCATACTTTTCTTCTTTCAGTCTTTCCAATACTCCATTCTCATTCCTGCCCAGGACCTTTGCACATGCTGCAGTGCTGCCTACAATGCCCCCTCCAGCCCAACCCTTTCTGAATAACTAGTAGACTCACCCTTTAGGTCTTAGCTAAATGCCCCTTTATTCATAAAGATTTCTCTAGGCCCTCAGGCTAAGCCACATTTCTCTCTTACACTCTCCATATATTCCTTCCTTTGATCACTTATCTGGGTTTGTGATTATATTCTTTGTATCAAAAGTGTGATTTCTAAATTAATATTCATCTCTCCCATGAGACTGTAAGCTCCATGAGAGCAGAAGGTGTGCTATTTGGTTACCATTCTATCCTAGCATCTAGCAGTATATCTGGTCCTAGCAGTTGACTGACTGACTGACTGAATGAATGAATAACAACTTTTAATACACACATTGAAGACTTTGCCTTAGATTTGCAGATGTCCATGGATTAGATTTCCAGACTATATTTTTAGGAAGTATCTCAATGTGAGTTTTGATGGAGCCATAGTTGGGAACCACTGTCTTAGAAAATATCTAGCCCACATAATGCAGTAACCTTTCAAATAACTTCCAAGTAGGTGATTATCTGAACTCTGATTAGATATTTTTGGTGTGCATGTGTTGGGGAGGAGGGGTGCAGAGATGCAAGGTGAGGAGTGGAGAGTTACAACTTATAAAGCAGTATATTTCGTTTGGGAAGAGCTCTTATCATCAAAAAAATTTCATTAAGTGGAGCCAGCACCATAAATCTCACTTTGCTGGCCCCAGATTTTCTCTGGAATAGCAGAGAATAGATCTAATCTGCCTTCTAGAGATTGATCCTTCCAATATTGGAAGCATTTACATTGAATCACAAATATTTTGTTGACTACACCAAACATAACCAGGTCTTTTAATAGTTTGTTGCATGACATGGTTTCTAGATCTTTTCCTTTTCCAGATGCACTCTTGTATGCCAACACCTCTCCAAAATTGCCACTCAGAACAGATCATACTTCACACAAGCTCTTACCAATTCAAACTTTAATAAAGCTACTACCTTCATACTTCCAAACTGTAAAGTCATCTTGTTCCTTAAGAAGACTTCAACTTTGGAGGCACTATGTCACAAAGCTGGCTCTTGTGGAGTTTGTAGGTAATTAATATTTTTATGCTTTTTTCATATAACTGCATATATTTATTTTCTTGACCTAGGTATATATTATGTATATGTATTTTTTATTCTAATTTGGTCCTCCAAGAACAAGTAGGTTCTACTAACTTTGAGTTATCTATAAATTTTATGAGCATGCTTTCTAATTGTTAATCAATAATTTATATTAATTTTTACAAAATTTGGTTCAAGGGAGAGAGTGCTCTGTGGAGTCACTCCTAGGGTCCTCTCACCAAGTTAGCATTGATTGGAAAACTGATATTCTATGGATATTTGTTCACAAAACTGTGAGTTTATGTAGTTGCCTTTATTCCAATTTATCTATTAGAATTGCAAAATGTTACAATGTTTCCCAAGGTCCACGGAAATCAAGTTACTTAAGTGAATGGAATTATTATCAGATCTGGGAACAGGACTTAGTTACCCTAATTTCATAATTTTATTTATTTTTTATTTCTTCTTCCTCTTCTAAAAGTATAAACAAGTATAAACATTTAATATACATTATTTCTGATAAATATCAATACAATTTTCTTCATTAAACAGAAAATTCAGGGGTCAAAATACCTTTCAATTTCCCTCTCTTCATCTTAGTTTTTGACTGTTTCTGCACACCATGGTCAGTGACTGTTAGTGATAAGCTGTGTTGTATATCATCATCTCTGCAACTACCTACTCTAATATGTTATGAATTTAAGTGGGATTGAAAGAGATCACTGAAGAGAGACTGCATTGACCTTTTAATATTGCCTTTTACAGTTTAACCTCAGTACATTGTTCAGAGTAAGTAGCTACAGTTCTCAGATATGGTGATATCCATACCACATGTATTTTTTTAAAAAAATCATTGGAATGTTTCACTATTTCCAATACCTTACTTGAGAGTCATTACCTTATTTTGGAAGATATTTAGGGCATATTTTAGAAAATATTTCTTTACTTTAATTCTCTCCAAGAAGAACTTCCATAAATTATTACACCATGAAAAAATGGTGGAATGGTGATATGGAAAGAAAACTAAATTTGCAGTCAAGATATGTTGATTTTAATTTGAACTCTTCTATCATACATAGGTGTGTGACATTGAAGAATTCACTTAACCTATCTGAGCCTCAGTTTTTTCATTTGAAATTACCCTTATTTCAAAGAATTATTGAGCAAGTGAAGGAATATATGTAAAAGTGCTATGGGACAAATAAAATGCTGTATGAATATAAGATATTAACATTATGAGGAAAACAATGCTAAGATATTAACTTTAGGAATACATAAGAAAATTCTCAGTTGTTTCTACCTACTCTATTAAAAAAATAAAAAACATTCAGACCAACAAAGACAGCCAACAAAGTTGTTTAGAACCTACACTTAGAACCTAAGTGGGGATCAGACAATACGATAAACTTCCAACTATGTGCACATAAGAAATCAACACCTGAGAGCAGCAGAGCAAGCTCCAGAGCTCCCTAGAGGGGAAAGGTGACAGAAACTATATGGCAGAAAAGAAGAGCTCAGAAACCTAATATGACAGAAAACAGACGAAAATCTGGAAAGAGAGTCTCATACTCTAAGTCCCACCTTAGAGCAGTTCTGAGGCTCGGTGGTTCAGAGCACTGGCTGCTGAGGAAGCCACGGGAAGAGACTTGAGAATGTGCAGGATCAGGGCCAGAAACTTTCAAAGGGACTGCTTGTGGTAACAGGAAGTGACTTGGAAAAGGAAGGATGGAGTGGGAGGATTCGTGAAGAGAAAGAAGCAAGCAAGCAAGTCTTGGAAATTAAGGGGTCTACAGAAAAAAAAGTACCCAAATCAGAAGACATAAAATACCTGCTTCCCACCAAAAATAAGCACTATTATTTTCAAAAACTACAATTCAATATACAAAGAGAAGAGGGCATTCAACCCTTGCCTACACACACCCACACCATTATCATTAGGTCTGTGTGGATGTTCCCTCGTTCCCAGTGTCAAGAATGAGTAGTGGTACTGAGTCGAGTCAATGACAGAGAGATCACAAATACAAAGCAACACACATAACACACACAACATTTAATACAAGGCAAAAATACGTCTCAGAGGGAGAGATGGGTCATCCTCTGAGAGTGGAGAAGACCCCAAAGTCTGGGAACACACTCTCTTTTATGTGTTCACTAATTTGTCTTGCCTTTCTCCTGGCAGGATTGGTTGCTGTTTCCTGCCTTTGGGGTGAGGTTGGGGTTACATAACAGATTATATAACAGGTTACATAACAGTTTCTTTACTACACATGCATCTTCCCAGGATCCTTCATGGAAACTTCACCCATGCTATGCTAATTAGATGGTAATGAGCCCCAGGTCAGTAATGGGCTAAAGGTCACTAGGTGGTCCTTACTGTTTATGTTCCCAGCAGGGAACAGTTCCTAGCCACAGTTTGGTTCCTAGCTACAATTGGTTCCCACTCTCTGCCCTTAGCCACTTCCTTGCTACCTGTTTGTCCTCCTTAGGACCTAACATTATTGCCAATACAGAAATAGAGAAAACATTTCAAAATTAGCATAAATTGACAGACAACACCCATACAAAATATTATACATAGAAAAAGAGAGTCAAAAGATGAGAATCAGATCTTAGCTGGTAAAAAATTCTCCAACCAAAAAAAGCAGGGAAAACTATTGCCTAATACCACAGCCTGAACTAAATATACTTAAACAAGCACCTGTAAATGTAAACAAAATATGTCAAATCAAAAACTCAAAAGTGAGGAAGCAAAATGGACCAAAAAGAAAAAATATGAAATGAGAGTGATTGAACTCAGAAAAGATATTGAAGAAAAATACAAAATAAACTTGGAAATAAAGACTAAATTATAAGAGGTTCAAGATAGAGTAGATTCAACTGGATATATAACACAGGACATTGAAGAAAAGGATAAAAATAGCCAAGAAATGGAAAATGAAATAAAGAAAGAGATAAAGGGAATCAAAGAGACAATGATAGCTACAGAAGGTAGATCCAACATAAACAAAACTGGAGCATTTGAAGAACAAAAGAGAAACAATGGAATAGAACTAATATTTAAATTTAAAGTTATAATTTAAGAAATCTTTCTGGAAATGAAAGAATGATCTTAGACATTGAAAGGCTCCATCATATGTCTAAGAAAATTTAAGTAGGCTAGTAAGTTCTAAGATATAGCTTAGTAAAACCATTAGATATAAAGGGTAAAGAAAAATTCCACTGGCCCTGTAAGTAAAAAAGACTAGGTTCTTTAAAAAAAATGAGATTGGTACCAGATTTTTTTTTAACAACATATAAAGCAAGACATATGGAGAACAACATTTTTAAGGAACTCAAAAGAAAAAGATAAATCTAATATCCAGCTAAACTCTTCTTCAAATAAAAGGCTAAAGACAATGTCAACATGCAGACACTCAGAGAATGATGTTCTCATGAACAATTCCTAAGAAATCTACCAGAAGACAAGCTTTATTTGACCAAGAGATGACAGCAGAAACTTTAGCAATAGGAGTAGTAGTGAGCATTAAACGTATTTCACTGGAGACCTAAGGTCAAAGCAAATGTAGGGGGTGAAGGTGGAAGAATAAGGTACAAATGTTCTATATTCTGGCATAGTAGAAATAATTTGAAAAAAAATTGGAGGAGAAAGAAACAGTAAAAGAAACTAGATAAACTCATTGATTGTCATATAATCGGTGAGCGTCAATATTTAAAATTGTCAAAACAAACAATAGGTATCTAAATAAGGGAAAAGAGGACTAAGGAAGGGTATTATGCAAATGATTAACATAAATGTAACCACTAGCACAAAAATACAAATCTTCTGAATAAACAAAGGCACTATAGAAAAAGGAGCAAAGAAAATGGAGCACATAGGGAAATGAATACAGCAAATATAACATAAAATATAATAACCAAGCTGAGACCAAACATATCTGTCATATAAATAATGCAAAACGGGCTTATCTCACATATGTAAAAAATTTCAGATTGGTTCACTAAACAAAACTATTATATGCTGAATGCAAGAGAGACACATCTAAAAATAAGTGTTTCACAAAAGTAAAAAAAAAGGGATGAAAAAATGTGTACCATGAGATTACAGACAATAAGAAAGCAGAGATAGCAATCCTGATAGCAAACAAGGCAGAATTCAGACCAAAAAGCAGTAAATGTAACAAAGACCTTTATAATGCTAAGAACCTCAATTCGCAATGAACATATAACAGTTATGAATATCTATGAACTACATAGAAACCTATCACTAGTAATAGGGACTTTAAAACACTTCTTGTTTCCTTCTTTGCTTTCATAACAAGCCTCCAAAAGATCCTTCATCCCTTCCAAGTCAACCAGTTGTACTCAACTTTTATTGTACATTGGAATCACCTGAGGATTTTATAAATACTGATGTGGTCTCACACCCAGAGATTATAATTTAATTGATATGGGATATAGCTGAGCCCTAATAATTTTTCAAGTTTCCCAGATGTTTCCAATGTGCATAGAAGGTTAAAAAGCACTGAAATAGAAGCATAGAGATCAGAAAAGAAATGTTCATAATAAAATGAGGGAAAATAATATTCACAATAACAAGCAAGTAGATAAAACACAGTACTTGGGAAAAGATTTAACAGGAATTGTGCAGAAATTATATCAGAAAGGTGAGTTGAAAAATAAAAAGGTATTTCTTTATTTGAATAGAATGAACAACCTTCATATATGTTTCATTTATCCCTAAGATAGTACGTAAATTTAATGCAGTCCCAGCAAACACATCAGCAAGTTTTCTGGGAGCTACACTAGCTAATTCTAACATTCATATTTAAAAAAAATGTGTATAGCTAGGAAACTCCTAAAAAAGCAATAAGGGTTGAGTACCCCTAATATATTGAAACAAATTATCAAAATGCAATCTAATTAAAACAGTGTGATATTGGTGAATAAATAGACAGATTGACCAGTAAAACAGAATAGGAAGTACAGAAATAGACCCCCAAACATATAGAAATTTAGTAAGTGATAAAGAAAGCATATCAAATGACTGGGGGAAAAGATGGGCTTTACAACAAATGTTCTGGCCAAGTGAAAAATGATCATTTTGGCTTCATAATTTATACCAAATTGACAAGACTTCTAAGTTTAAAGACTGATATAGAAGTACTAGAATAAAACAGGTGAATTTTTTTACAACCTGGATGTAGGAAAGTTTTTCTGACTATAACTCAAAATCCAGTTGCAATGAAAGAAAAGATGAATAAATTCTACTACATTAAAAAAAAAACACTTTTGCATTGCAAAAATCATCCAAGTCAAAGAATAAGTGAAACTTTGGGAGGAAACAACTGCAACATGTATGACAGATAAAAAGCGAATTTCCCTATTATATGAAGATAGGAAAATGAGAAAAAAAAACTAATTAAAAATGGGCAAAATACATGAACACTTCAGAGAAAAAGTGAAAACAAATATCTTGTAAACTATAAAAAGACACTCAACTCCATTCACGAAGAGAAATGCTTGCTAAAACTAAAACTAAACTAAGATACCAATGTATCAATAAAAAATCAGTCCTCCTACCACCCAGGTTTCTAATTATCATTCTATAGTAAATGAAACCAGAGCTCCTCAGTAAAACATGGGATTCCGGGTTAGGACAGAAAAAGGATAAGGTTAACTCTAAATACTTCATTCCAGAAAACAAGAAATTACTCCAAGATTAATAGGACAATGTCAGATGGGCACAGGAGTCAGCTTCACATGGCTACCGCTGGTCAAATTTGGAACAATCAGAGCATCAAAAAAATAATGAAAGTAATGGATTCTATCACACTGAATTTTAAAATAGGATCTATGAATCCATAATGATATTCAATGGAGAAAGAGGGAGAGAAAAAGAGAAATAAAAAGATAAGGGCACTTTCTTTCAGGAGAATGTCAGCTAATAAATGAGAAAGGATTGATAGATTTAGTAAATACCAACATATACAACTCCCAGTGTAAGAACTGATTTAGTCAAGGGTCAGCAATACCTGCTAAAATGATTGGATGCAATTTTAGGGGGTGTATTAGTTTTCTATTGCTATTGCAACAAATTACCAAAAACTTTAAAACAAGGCAAATTTATTATCTTATGTTTCTATGAGTTAAAAGTCTGACATGGGTTTCAACAGAGCTGATAAAATCAGGGTCTCAGCAGGGCTGCATTACTTTCTGTAGGTCCTGGGAAGGATCTGTTTCTTTGCCTTTTCCCAGGCTGCCTACATTCTTTGATTGTGACCCTTTTCTCCATCTTCAAAGCAAGCAACGTGGCATCTCTCTAACCATCCTTCCTTAGCCACATTAGGAACTGAACGTAACCCATCCCTTAATCTAACATATTAACAGGTTCCAAGAATTAAGACACTGACACCTTTGGAAGGGAGCATAATTCTGTTTACCACAGGCAGGAAGGAAATTCTTATGTTCTCCAAGTTTTAAACCCCAGATTACTTTTGATTACAAAGGGACAAAAGGTATCTTTACAAGGGAGTGATCTTAGACACCAACTAAATTAAGGGCTCAAATGTAGCCTCACCAATAGTAATGGGACAAATAGTGATTATGGGCCTATGGATGTAAAGCAGTTAAGAAGAACATTAACTCATCTATGTAGTATTTTTGTCAAAAACATTTAATCTTAATTTAAACATGAGGAAAGAAATCAGCAAATCCAGATTGTGACACATTCTACAAACAATTGGCCTGGATTCTTCAAAGATTTCAACGGCATCAAAGAAAAAATACCTAGTGAACTGCTTCAGATTAAAGGAGACCAAAATTGTGACAGTTAAAAGAAATGAGTTATTCTTGATTGGATCCTGGATTAAAGGTGAAAAACAGCAAAAATAATATTTTTAGACAATTAGAGAATTTTAAATATGGGCTGTTTAATACAGTACACAAAGTCAATACACAAAGTTAATTTATGCATATTAAATACGTGGATATGATCATGGTATTGTGGTTATGTGATAGAATTGCCCTTCTCATGATGTCTTCAGCTTGCTTTCAAATCATGCAGCAGAAAAGAGGGGGTGTATAAAGATATGTGTGGGCGAATATGTAAAGAAAAAAAGGATAAAGTGAATATGTGAAAATATTACCCTTTGGTGAAACTAACTGAAAAGTTAACTTAATGGCTGAAGTTTTCTGCTTGTGCTCACTGTGTGGATGGTGGGTTTCACTACGGTGCACTGATAAAAATCAGCTGTCATCTAATATCTTTGAAAATTTGGTGTTTCAACCTTAGGCCAAATATTGAGCCCCTAATCTTCTAAAAACCTAAAACTTTTCCTATTATGTATTTTTGAATTTTATATCTATTGCCAATATTCTAAAAGTTGGATTAAATGCTTCTCAATTTAGACTCTAATTAATTGGCTACCATGAACTTCTCTAGTTAGAAAGTATTTTCTCTCTCCTTCTTTTTCAACTTCTTTGAAGCTTTGCTCTCCTCTAAGGAGATGGTTAAAATGGATACAGTAAGTTTTCTTCCCTCTTTCATATCTAATGAAAATGCCTTCTTTCTTCTACTCAAGTAAAGAAAATACCTGAAATTTCTCTCATGCCACAAATGTACAGATTTGATGACTTGTTTGTTAACTATGTTCCATAACAAGAGAGATTCTTTCTTGACTTAAATAACCTTTACAACACTGTGGGCACTTCACATATGGTAGATAAACATAATAAAAATTTTTCTAAGCCCCATTTTCTCATGTTCTTGAGAATGGAAACCTTTCAAATAAACTCTTGATCCTTTTCTGAGGATGTAACTTTGATTTCTAAGCAGAAGTGAGCATAAGCAGAAAGGACAAAGTATAGGAGCATGCACCCTTACAAAGCCAGTATAAATGTTTAAAAACCTATTCTGTACCATTTCTGGCTGGCCTTTTTTCTTATAGAATTTTCCTTATGATTCTAGCATTGTATCACCTGATGAGCTACATAGCTCCTTACTATTCCAGATGACACGCAACTGGGTTTTGGAGAACTCTTTATTAAAATGCCCTTAAGTCATAAAAGCATACTTTGAAGTACAACAGTAGGTAGCTACTTCAGTAAGTTGAAGATCAAAGATGTTGCCATCCCCACGGCCAATGAGAATGAAAACTTGATTTTAGTGCAGAAGTGTTTGGAGAGAAGAAATGATTTCTTGCTGATAAAAGAAAGCTGGAAATAGAGCAAGGAGGCTATGGGACTATCGCTTTTACTACACGGTTCATGTATTTCTCCAGTGGGCTACCAGAACTTTTTTGAATCAGTCTTTTTAAATTTAAAACATTTTATTCAATTCATCACTCTTTCTCTTTGCAACAGCTGACCTGCTTATCTTTACCCTTGAAAGGGAACATGCTGGCCTGCCCCCTACAGACAAGCCCTCAGAGGCAAGTGTTTGCCAGTTCTTAGTCTCACTGCCCTTGTTCTGATACAAACCACCCTATATTAGACTATTTTTCTTCCTCATTATTTTCCCATTCATGCTTTGTGAAAGCCTGCAACAGGACTTCAGAATAAAAATGCTCACAGCAGCCACTGCAAGAAGCTGTGCGGTATCAACTTTTGAGACAGACTGTTGATTAGCCATTTGCTTTGTACTTTAGAGGTTACTGGCTAGTAAGTGAAATTGAGCCAGTTCAAAATCTCTTGATCATATAGCTCCTGGGATTTTCATGAATTCTGATGCAAAATGGTCAGTTAATCTCAGTACACAGTGCTAAGGAAGGTAGGAAAGGGATGGGGAAGCCAGACTGGACACAGTCCCATATCATGGATCAGCCTCTCTGTCCCAGTAGACCTTCTGGGCAGACCTGAGAAAGTCTGCCTTTGGGAGGCATAGAGCATAGACACAATCTTTTTCTAGTGAAGGCCCTGTTTGTGTTAAATAATGTACCCATCACACTATTTGATATTTAATTCACATTCAAGTATGGTTAGCAAGCCATGCGAGATAAGAGTTCAGATCTGAGGATAATCCACTTTGTATTCTCTCTCAGAACTAATAGAGATGGTAGCCTAAGGAGTCAATTCTTTTGAAAATTTCAAGAATTCCCACAACTACCCACAGACCACATGGGGATGCCCTGAAGATCTTAGCAAAGTCCAAAGCTGCTATCACGTGCACCATGCCAAAAGATGGAGAGAGAGATATTTGTGTGTGTGTGTGTATAAAAACATAAAACTCAGGAAGCATGGGACTAAACACAGTACTGCCCTTAAACCTAACTATAAAATTTTGCTGTCCCAATGAGAGAGCACAAACTAAGAATTTATGATTATATTCTAAGATAAGACTTCTGCATGTAAACACCCCCAGAAAACAGAGTACGGATTTCAACATATAACATGAATCTCTACAGTAAGTAGACTTTTTGTTTTTTATATAATTTTTCTCAAATGCTTTGGATTAATGATAACAACAATAACAAAAAAAGAAATGGCATACAGACAATAAGACCATAAAGATACCTGGTCATACAAATATTTGCAACTGCATATTAAGTATACATATGGATATATTTTTATATGCTCATACATGTGATCTTCCATATTTCAAAGCTCATTTTCCCCTGGCATTCTTTCCCATTCCCACCCTGAGTAAACCAATATGTTTGAGGACAAAGAGTTCTAATTGGAATATATTTTTGTAAAACAGACTTAAACACTTAGTTAGTGTTGAAGTAAATGATACCACCATAACTGAAGGCTTTGTGGTCCTCCATTCATCCTGAAGTAAATGATCTGGATCAAACTGGCAATCTGTTAGCTCCCCTACTAATTGATGGGTCCGTCTTTATTCGATGGGTTTATCTTCCCTGTCTCATCTCACCAAGATCACCTCTATCAAATGTAACAACAGCTAGACAAAGAGCTCCATGTTTAAGGGCTATAAGAGAAAAGGTTTTGACTATCTGGCTTAGAGAAAGGATGATGTGAGCTTCTTGAAAAAGTTGAAAATATTTAAGTTTAGAATTCACTTTTTGGGGAAAGGAATAAGAAACATCTGTGTTCATGAAATTAAGCTTTCTTCTTTTCTTTTTGTGTGAGGCTTTACTTCACTGTCAATGATAAAGTCATCCATCTTGCTTCTGAGAAGTCAGCCATAGGAACGAACAAGGCAATTAGGAGTGGTGTCAGGGTTGCTTCTTCTCCTTTTTCTTTTAATAAATAAACTTTATCTTTTAAAGTAGTCTTAGATTTACAGCAAAATTGAGTGGCAACTACAGAGAGTTCCCAACAACCCACTCCCACCCCTGCCACAGCACAGCCTCCCCCACTGTCAACATCTCCCAGCAGAGTGGTACATTTTTTAGAATAATGAACCAATATTGACATATCGCTATCAATAAAGTCTACAGTTTGCGTTAGAATTCACTCTTTGTGTTGTACATTCTATGGGTTTGGACCAATGTATAATGACGTGTTTCCACCATTATAATATCATACTGTAAGAGCCAAGGGGAAGTTTTCCCTTTGTCCTCTGAAGGTTTGCTGAAAAATCACTGACAGGAGGCAGATTAATAGGAGGAAAGGCATATAAATTTTATTAATATGTACATGAGAGACTTCAGAATGAAGACTCAAAGATACAGGGGAAATTGTTTATTTTTATGCTTAGGTCTTATAAAATATGGACAGCTGTGTAGAAATATGACTGGACAGAAAGGGTATGATCTAATGCTAATAGACAGAATAGGGAAACCCAGCAAAGCCTGTCTATCTAGATTCTTCTTGGCCTCTCTGAGCATGCATTCCTTCCTTCTGGGTATGGGACAGGGCTCTCTTTGGAATGGGGGTCTTATGACTTACAAGCAAACAAGATAGGTCAGATAATTTCTTTATGGCCAGTTTTTACACATAAATGCGAAGGGAAAGTTAGAGTAATATTTGTAAGTTTTATGGCTGGCTTTGGGGAAAAGGTGTTCTGGTTTCTATGAACCACCATGGGGAAGAGGGAGTCTAGTCTCTATGGCTGGCCTCAGAGGAGAATGGGACAGAGAGACAGGAGGGCAGGAGGCGGTCCGAGAAAAACTTTTGCTTCTGAGGCTGCTTCTGAGGCCTTCATTGTGGGGTATTGTTTTCTGAGTCCCAACAATTCAGAGTAGTTTTACAACCCTAAAAATCCTCTGTCCTTCACCTGTTCATCCCTCTCTCCCTCCTCCTGAATCCTGAGCAATCACTGATCTTTTTACTGCTTACATAGGTTTGCCTTTTGTAGAATGTCATATAATTTGAATCATATAGTATGTAGGCTTTTCAGATTGGCTTCCTTCACTTCGCAATATGCATTTAAGTTTCCTCTATATTTTTTCATGAATTGACAGCTCTGTTATTTCTTAGTACTGAATAATATTCCTTTGTATGGATGTACCACAGTTTATCTATTCACCTAGTGAAAGACATCTTGGTTGCTTCCAGATTCTGGCAATTATGCATAAAGCTTCTATAAACATTAAAGTGCAGATATTTTCATGGATGTAAGATTTTAGTTCATTCTGGTAAATTCCAAAGAATGGGATTGCTGGATCATATGGTAAGAGCATGTTTAGTTTTTTAAGAAACCATCAAACTTTCTTTCAAAATGGCTGTAAAATTTTGCACTCTTACCAGCAATGAATGGAAGCTCCCATGGCTCTACATCCTCACCAGCATTTGGTGTTGTCAGTGTTTTGGATTTTGGCCATTTAAATGGATGTGTTGTGGTATCTTATTGTTGTTTTGCTTTCTAATTCCCTAATAGCAAGATGTTGGGCATTTTTATATATGTATATTTGCTATCTGTTTATCATTGTTGGTGAAGTGTCTGTTCAGATCTTTTGCCCATTTAAAAAAATGAATCTGTTCACTTTCTTACTATTTAATGAGTTCTTTGTATAATTTGGCTGACAGTCTTTTATCAGATATGTCTTTTTCAAGTTTTTTCTTCCAGTCTGTGGCTTGTCTTTTTATTCTTTTAACTGCTTTTTCTTTTTAAAGTTTTGTTTTTCTAAATTCTTCATCATTTAACCATAAATACTACAAAGGATGGTTACGTACTAACTTCAGTTCATTGGCATTATTCTACTTTAACAACATATGAAGGTCTAGACCATCTATTTTTTGGTTGTTGCTCTCACAATCTATTGGAATTATGTGGTTGAAAGTTCTTTTTGGAATTTATTAAACTCTTGCTGGGAGTAATGTATGAGATAGTATTTTACTATTTGGCAGATGGGCACTTGGATATTGAGAAATTAAACATATCTTCTGACCTCTGCTTGATGAATGAGTAACCAAACTGATTATCATCTACTTTTCTTCATCAGGTTATTCGAGACTGTAGAGTATTCTGGTGTGCATAAATTACAGTTGTTTCTTTGGGCGGCAAAGTTTTTATATATCATTAGGTGATCATGTGAGTCACTTTTTAATGTGCTTTCACTCCAGGGAATTAAAGGAAGAATAAGAAGCAGAATACCATCCTGATGGAAAAAGATTTAATTTGTACATGAAATGAGGAAATGATTTTTGAAATACTGACCTGCTTTTAACGGTATAGAACAGTAGCCAAAGGAAAAAATACAATCTGCTGCGACATGTTATTTTTTAATAGGTCTAGCATTTAATTGTGCAACAAGAAGATATTGGATGCTTCTTATATTGGTCACAAAACCCTCTGATTTCCCATGTTTTGTTCTTCAGGCCCTAAATGTATGTGCTTATATCCACCAATTTTTCCAGAGGAAAAGAATTGAACGTAATACCTTCTGGGTCTTAAAAACATGTACTGCATTTATTTGTGTTTCCTTTTCAATCATACTCCCTTCTGAAACACACACACACACATACACACACTTTGAAAAGAAAATGAAGAGAACTCTTGTCCATTTGGCAGCTCCCTCACCCCCTCCATGCTTTGAAACAGCAAGGTTCTGCTACCTCAGAAGAGAAGACTTTTCCTTCCTCTCCCTGCATAGAAAAGGAAAAACAACCTCTTGCTCCTGGCTGAGTTGGGAAATAGCAAAACAGTACATGACTTTCTCTTTCCTGTCAGTGTGCAGTTGTATTTTACCCCCCACTTCCTTAAAGCAATTTCATTCATGTAAGATGCTTCAGGACCAATGGTCTTTCTTTCATTCATTTATAAAACAAATGTAATTGGATACTATTCTGAAATTGCTTATGTATTTTCCTCTATTGCCTTTCTGAGTATAAAATCTTCTTCCTAGACCTTCTTTCTATACCTGATCAGAAAGGCAAAGAAAGGAAGATAAAAAGGTATGCCAACTTTGGACATGCAGAGTTAAAGAGCAAAACAATAGATGTGCAAACCAGGCTATTTTCTTGTAAGATGATTTGCCAAATTTTTCAGTTACAACTCCTGCTTTCTTAAACATACAAAGAGCTTAGCCTGAAATTGACTTGTAGTAGGGAGTGGGTTTCTCAGAATATCTTCAGTGAAGGACCAGCTTTTTTTCCCCAATCCACCAATGATGAATTATTTTTTACAATACAATTAAAACTCATTCTTGGGAAAAATTAAATTAGAGAAAACAGAGACATAAAATACAAGCCCTAACTGTTTTTTTATTAGACTCAACAGACAAAAAATACTTTGTTAAATTGCTATAAAAGTATCTATAACACACATTTCAGTTTTGTACTTATCTCATTGTAGAGAAGGAAAAAAGAGTTTACAGAGTGGCTCCGGCCCAAAGACCTCACTTGGAGTAACACTGAAAAAAATCACATCTCCACCTGTGATGATGAAGCCCCATCTTCCACCGCAGGATAACCCTATATGGTGTGGATATTCATTTGAAGAGGGAAGTAGGTAGACTTAGAGGCTGAAAGTAGAGGCCAAACCAATGATCTGGCTAAAAGAAGTGGCAGACTTGTTGGGAAGCTGCAAGGCAATGGGAAGCAAGGGGCGGTAGAGTCAACCGGGGAGTGCCTCATGGTTCTGACCAAAGGGAGAGCGAGAGACCAAAACCAACATTTCCAGTGTTACAGACTTCAGCCTCAGAAACCATCAGTGACCAGAAGAACCTGGAATGAGGACACCACATGGATCTGATGACCAGTTTTTCTCTGCCCCACCCCACCCCCGCCCCAAGTACTATACAATTTTAGGGAAAGAGGCAGGGGGAGAGAAAAGGCCGAGAGACTGAAAGATTGAATGCAAATGAAAAACTAAGTTTTACATGGAAGAACTATTTAATTTGTTAGACAAATTAAGTTTTGACCAGATTAGACATTTAATTTCCCCAAGCCACTCTGGGATGACTGTCTTGTCTTGTTTTCTAAGGACTTTCCTAATTTTAACATTGAAAGTCTTATTCTAGGAAATCCCTCAGTCCTGGGGAACAAGGACTCCATTGCTAGAAAAACCAGAAGTGGGGATTCAGGAAGAAGACCAGCCAACTTTAATTAAATAATTAATTTACCATTTCTCTGTGTAGCAGAGTTTTAACATGAGTTACATTTTGCAACCTGTGATGGTAATTTTAACATGTCAACTTGACTAGGCTAAGGAGTGCCCAGATAGCTGGTAAAATATTATTTCTGGGTATGGTTATGAGAGTGGCATTTGAGTCAGTAAAATGAGTAAAGATCACCCTCGTCAATGTGGGCAGGCACCATCCAATCTGTTGAAGGTCTCAATAGAACAAAAATATGGAGGAAGGGCCAATTCACTCTCTTTGCATGAGCTGAGACATCCACTTCCTGCTCTTGAGTACCAGCACTCCTGGTTCTTGGGCTTTCAGATTCAGACTGAGAGTCAACACCATTTGCACCCAGATAATCAGGCCTTTGTACTCTGACTGAATTATATCATTGGCTGTCTTCCTGATTCTCCAGCCTGCAGACATCATATTGTGGGACTTCTCAGCCTCCATAATCATGTGAGCCAATCCCGACAAGTCTCCTCTTATATATATATTGGTTCTGTTTCTCTGGGAAACCCTAATAAACAACCCTACGACAAAATACATATTGAGTGACTACTATGGTCAAGCAATGAGGGAGGCACTGGCAATATAGCAGCAAACAAGACAGATGTGATGCCAGACCTCATAGGAGCTTCATACAAATAGAGAAAGTGCTTCTATCCACTTGAATTTTCTTCCCTCTTGTTAGTATATGTTTCAGAGTCAAGGGTGAAATAGAAAAGAAAAATAAATTACAGATGTAAATACCACCTTGCTGTACGAATCACTCCCCAATTCCATTCCATAACACTTTGATTTGTCACATTGCTTATTTGCTGTATGTGCACTTTTGCTTGATCAAAAGTCCAGTCAGGAGGGTGGTGAGACCTTCTCCCCAGGTGGAACCAGCTGTGCCAGAACACGAAGTCCTCTGCCAGCACCCCTTCCTTGCTGGCTGGCTTGTGGGCTGCACACTTTTGCCCACACCATGAGATTAAGTGAGCAGTGTCTTTCGGAATTTGCCCACTCTTCTAGCATAACTAGTTCTGATGGCTGGGAATAAAGGAAGAGGATGTGCTGCTTATACTTTTAATATTGAGGTTGTTGGATTATTTAGCAGAGGTGAAAAGTTACCTGATGTAGTATTGAAACCACCCCACTATTTCCTGATACAGATTATGAGGCAGTGCCACTGAAAACAGGAGAGGGTGAAGATTTCATGCTGGCCTTGAAACAGGAGTTGGGAGAAACAATTAAAAGAATGCCTTATTTTATTGAAACACCCGAAGAAAAACAAGATATTGAAAGGTATAGTAAAAGATATATGAAGTTGTACAAAGAAGAATAGATGCCATATTGGAGAAGACTTCTAAGAGAGTTGATGCCAAGGAAAAAAATGCAAAAAAGGCCCAAAATCCAAACAGGCAAAAGATACAGGCAAAGGCACTTCACTCACTAATGCTGCAGATGTGTTGAAAAAAATTGAGGGTCTGGAAAAGCGAGGTGATGGTGAAAAATCAGATGAAGAAAATGAAGAGAAAGAAGGAAGCAAAAAGAAAAGTAAAGAAGGCAATGATGATGAGGGTGCTGCTGCTGCTGCAGAACAGGAGGACTATGATGAGGAAGAGCGAGAGGAGGAAAACGACTACATTAACTCGTACTTTGAAGATGGAGATGATTTTGGCACAGACGGTGATGACAACGTGAATGAAACAACCTATTAGGCATGAAATTTTTCAACACATATTTTTATGATGCAGCTTCTGAGCATTTGAACAGACTTATTTTCTATTTTGGTTCTGATAAGGAACGAGTGAGTATTTTATTTTTGTTCCTGTTTTGTTGGAAAAATATTTGTTACCAAAACGTTCAGAACCACTTGGAGTTTACATACTAGGTACCAATTAGTCTCTGACACTCTGACATTCCTTCTAAACACCTCTGCTATGCCTCTTAGGTACTTTAGTGGATTTTTTTTGCACGATTTGGATTTGAATGTGCCTAAAGAATTTTTGCATCTCAGTCTATATATTCATACTTGAAGAAATCATTCTTGTTTAACTGCTGATCTTTTGTAATACTATTACTAGTCATAGTTAGTCATGGATTTCTATAATCTGAAAGTTGATTTAATACAGCTTGTGGGGCGCTTTAAAAACAAAAACACTTGAAAATAATTTTTTTACTTTTACATGGTATGTTCTGTACTACTACATTATGACTACATAAACCGGCCTGAGCTCTTACAAGTGCAAACTTATGAGATTAGAGGTTTTGTGATCAAAAACATACACCCAGAGAAAAAGGCCTATCTGAGCTATGTAAATTTCACGGCTCCCATCTCAGCAAGTACAAAGAAACATTCATGTGGGATGAACATTATAAATACTTGAATTTGTGGCTAACTTAGTACCATACCATGTATGAGTTAATCATCCCACTGTAATGTGTTTGACTTCTTCAAGTAGTTGGGCTTATGAAAAATTAGGGTGAGAAATCTTATTTAATTTTATACTTCACATAAGAGTGGAATAAGTTCTGGTCATATAAATATCACTGCAGAATGCATGTGTGTGAACTCTGTGAGGTGTAGCAGCCTCTGTTTCAGAGGACTCATAAGCTGTACAATTGGTTTATATAATCATGTAGAATGAATTCAGGTCACTTTGACATTAAGATTAATCTTTTGTATTTAACTTAAAAGCTAGCTCCCCTGCCTTTTTATATTTTGGGGGGAAAATACCTAAAAACCTCAGCCTACACAGACTCTCACAAATGCCAGAGATTTTCAAGGAAATTCATATTATATATTTCAAAAAGTATTTATTAATATTACCCACCAAAAGAAATAAAGAAATTTTATTTTTCCCCCTTGGGAAGATAGCACCCATTACCCTCTAACCTGGGAATCACAGTCCTAGACTCTATTTCTACCTGTACTATTAAACTCAACCTTGAAACTGAGCTTGGTTAAGTTTCTGTGCCTTAGTTTCCTTGTAAACAATTTCCTATAAAATTGTTTAAACACCAACCAAAATTTACCATATGTATTCATTCTCTTACAGAAATGATCACTTCTTAATTTAAATTTGGTTCTCACCCTCTAAAAAATTGTAGTTTGGAAAGTAACTGAAAATACAGTTTTGAGTAATAAACATGTTTTCCTCACAAAACATATTGCAATTTGATTTTCCCATTTTGTATTTGTGGGGAAAATTGGAGAAAATTTATATCGTCTTGTGCCATTTTGTAACATGACTTTCACAGGAAAAAGATCACTTTCAATGGCAATACTTCCGCAAATAATTCAAGATGAGTGTGAGGACCCCTCTTATTAGTTTAGTACTGTGTGGATCATGTGAATTACTTCTTGTTTAAAGGAACTTGTCAAAAATTTTTAAGATTCTAAATGACAAACACGAATAAGTCTACTTTAAAGAATCAATCTACTATACTTAGAATAGAAACCTCACATAAAGTTGTCATTTGAGATTGATAATTAACCATAGGTGTTTTATTCTCCCACTTTAGTACCAAAGCCAGATACCATTTAGTTCTTAGAAATCTTATCTCTACTGTTCTATTTATTTTGGAGATAACCACTTGAATCAGGCAGATACACTGAAGGTAAAGGTATTTCTTTTTGTAGCTTTCAATTTGTCTTGACCCTTTTAATCCTGCAGACAGTAGGGCAGCCCCTTTGGGCAAGGATTCTCTCTGGGAGGCCCCAGCCATCTCTCCCTGAAGCACATTCTTTCCCCCTTTGGAAGATCTTTTTACAATTTTGAAGTATACTAATTGTGACAACGGGCAGTATCTACAGATTGCTCTACCAGCATGAATCTTGTTTTTCTGTCTTAAAATCTGAGACTGTGAAGTTACTCCATAAGAAGGTAAATGTTATTTTGCAGGGACAGTCTCTTATTTATATATAAAGCACTTGAAGTGTCTTTAAAATTGCTATAATAAGCCAAACTGGTTGCTATAATGCTTATTTTTCTGTATTTGTTTACACATTAAATTCTTACAAAACAAAAACAACAACAACAAAAACGTCCAATTATGCTACTGATCACTAGGTACTGTGAATAAATCACTATTTTTAATAAAAAGAACCAAGACTCTTTTTAAAAGCAGTTTTATTTAGTTTATTGTTAGATTTCTTGTTTACTGGAAAAAAACCTCACTATAGAGTAAATCCAAAAATACATACATTTAAGGAACAAAGAAAAAATAATTATATCTGTAATCCTACTCTGAGATAACCATCATGAATATTTTGGTGATCATTCCTGCCTTGCCTCTTTGTGTGTGCATGTACAAATGTACATAATTTTAATTAACTAGGATGCAAAAACATAAGCTGGGCTTTTCTGTAGAGTCACTTTTGTCTCTTTTTATTTTTTATTTGCTTTCTTCTGACTCTTCCTTCCTTCTTTTCTCTCCATGTATGTCATGCTCTGTACTCCCATATTAACAACCTGATGATTATCTTTCCAGACTTTTTCTTCATTGCTACAAATCCTAAAGATTGCTGTGGTTTTCAACACATAGCAGCTCAGGTTTAGGTGCTGGTAGCCCCCATTTCACAGAAGTCCTACTCTTGGACACTGAAGGACAAAAGACCCTTCTCCAGGGCAGGTGACCTCCTTCTGTCATGTTATTTTAGAACACTGGGATTGGGATATGATCCTATGGAATCAGATTCTGTTTTGGCCACTTGTAAGCTGTGCGATTTGGGGCAAAAATGTTGTTTACTCTCTCTGAGCATTAGTTTTCTTGACTCGGGTGAATATTAAATATGATAGTGACATGAGTCACTGAGTTCTCCCATAGATAGCACTTTTCGTTAAACACTTGGCAAACTGCAATATAAATACTTGTTACCAGGTCTGCTTGCCCCATCAGAATGGGAGTTCCTTGAGCACAGGATCATAGTTTATTCCTATTTTCTTTCAATACCAAGCTCCTAGTATGTATCATTATATTTTTAAGTGAATTGATCACTCTTAAACAGTGTGTTGGCCATTGGCTAGACCAACAGAAGCAAGAACTTACTTTGGCCATGATAGGACATCTCAGAGACCCTGTCTATTCAGAGACCAGAAGGCAGTGGGGATGGCTAACTAACAGGGCCTGGAGCCTGTCATCCCCACTCTCCAGAAATGAATAAAATATTCACATACTTGTTCTCATTTTGCTCTCAAAAGAATCTGATGGAATAGGATTATTATTTCTATGTTTACATAAAAGAAAATTGAGGCTCAAAGAAGTTAAGTAAAATTGCTCAGGTTAAGTAAATTTTACAGTGGTAGAGCTGTAATTTGAATTCAGTCATTATTATAGACTGAATGTTTGTGTCTCCCCAAAATTCATATGGTGAAGCCCTAACCCCCATTTGGCTATATTTGGAAATGGGGCCTCTAAGGAAATAATTAAGATTAAATGAGGTCATAAGGGTGGGGCCCTGATCTGATAGGAATACTATCCTTATAAGAAGAGGTAGCAGAGAGTGCACTTTCTCTCTCTCTCTCTCTCCACATACCTCGATCCACGTGCATGAACAAAGTAATGGCCATGTGGAACGTAACAAGAGGGAAGCTGTCTGCAAGCCAGGCAGAGAGCTCTGACCAAGAATTGAAGTGGCCATCACCTTGATCTTGCACTTCTAGTTTCCAGAACTGCGAGAAAATAGATTTCTGTTATATAAGCCACTCAGTCTGTGGTATTTTGTTATAATACCCCAAGCCAACTAATACAGGCATTGTTCTAGTTAGCTGTCTTAGTCTACTCAGGCTGCAAAAATACCATACACTGGGTGGCTCATAAACAACAAGTATTTCTCACAGTTCTGAAGGCTAAGAAGTCTAAAATCAAGGTGCTGGCAGATTGAGTGCCTGGTGAGAGCCCACTTCCTCATAGATGGTGCCATCTGTGTCCTCACACGTTGGAAGGGGTTAGCTAGCTCTTTGGGGTCTCTTTTATAAGATCACTAATCCCATTTATGAGGTCTCTGACCTCATGACCCGATCACCTCCCAAAGGCCCTGCCTCCTAATACCAGCATGTTGGTGACTAGGTTTCAGTGTGTGAATTTTGGGGTCACAAAACATTTATACTACAGCATTAGTATCGCCATGTAGTAACTCATTCCAAAACTTACTGTATTGAGATGACACAATCGTTTTTTTAATCTCCCACAGTTTTTGTGGATTGCGAACTTTAGAAGAACTTAGCTGGGGAGTTCTGGTGTTGCTATTCCTGGGGTTGCAGTCAAACCATGACTGGAACTAGAACAGCTGGGGGATGGCTGGGCTTACTGTCCTCATGTATGCTGAGGGCCTCCTTTATGGGGTCTTTCTGCATGGGCCATTGGCCTCAGGGTCTTTCGGCTGTTTACACAGTAGATGAAGGTGTCAAAATGAGTATCCCAGAAAATAAGGCAGAAGCACCATTGTCTTTTTTGACCTAACCTCAAAGTCATTCAGTATCCTTTTCATTCCATCAGTTATGAGAAAGTCATAGCCTGATGAGTTTGAAGGGGAGAGGAAGTAGGTTCTACTTCTTTATGAATGGTAAGATTTTAGAAAAGCATGTGGGATGGGAGGTGTTTTTGTGGGCAGCTTTTGAAAATACAATCTGCCACAGATACATACATTTGATTCCAGGAACCATGATTTTCCCATAATAATTGGTGAAGCTAAAACAGAAACCCTTCTCATGGGAGGGATTAAAATATGGAGTGTAGATAAAAGAGATGAGTCATTATGAGTTTTTTAGGATGAGCTGAGGGGTGCTGCACTCTGCTTTAAGAGAGCCAGGCTCACAGAAGTCATGTCCAAATAGGTACCTTTAAATTAACTCTTTTAGCTAAGTCTTCTGGAGAGGGCCTGGGGCTACTTGGCCAGGTGAAAGGACTGCCCATCTTGTCATGAAGCCAGAGGACTAAAGAGTCCTGAGCATCAGCTGGGACATTTGTATGAGGAGATCTGACCCAGGGCTAAGCAATAAGCAACTTAGGTTGACCTCAGATTCCCTTCCAGGGCAGAGGATGGACCAGTGGGTAGACTGAGGGTTGAGAGGACGGGGAGTGTGGGGGTAGGGAGAGTGATAATGGTATAAGATGGGGATGAGTGGCAGGAGGTCCAGACTTGGCAGCAGTGCACTGGATGGGACAGAGCTAGAGGGAGGTACCTTGCAAAGATGCTAAGAAACCAGATTCTCCATCAGCAGTACCCAGCAAAAGGAGTAAAGGAGAGAATTTTGCTTGAAACAAAAGAGGCCTGATTGTCCACACTGGAGGAAAAATCACAAAAACCACATGAAATTACCCAGGCAACATCCTGTTCACCTGTTCACTTGCTATCTGGTAGAGGATTCTCTCTCTCTCTCTTTCTCTGTGTTTTTAGTTTTTTTTTTTTTTTTTTTAGAGACAAGGTCACTCAGGATAGAATGCAGTGGCACAATCATAGCTCACTGCAGCCTCAAACTCCTGGGCACCAGTGATCCTCCCGCCTCAGCCCCTTGAGCAGCTTGGACTACAGGCAGACACCACCTTTCCTGGCTAACATTTTTAAATTTGCCTTTTTTTAAAGACAGGGGTCTTGCTATGTTTCCCAGCCTGGTGTCAAACTCCTGGCCTCAAGCAATCCTCTCTCCTCAGCCTTCTGAGTAGGTGGGATTATAGGCATGAGGGATTGTCTCTTAGAATGGAGTTTTTGGGCACACAATTCCTCTTCTTTTTCTTATTCCTAGAAGAGGCTTGCTGAAAAACAGACAAATCCTGTATGTTTTGTATTCACAACACCTTGCCTCAGCCTTAATAGTATCAAAAAGTGAAAATAATGAAAAAAGTCATTCTCAAAAGATCCAGACTTAGTTCACAGAGAAAGCTCAAAAACTGCTGATGCTGCTTATAACAATGTTAATCAAGAATTTAAAATGTTTATTGGCGGTCTTGGTGCTCCCTCTGCCAAGGTTTCCTCAATACAGGCCATCAGGATAAAAGTACCAGTGCTAGCTAATGATTCAATATAAATCAAGATAATAATAATTCATACATTTTCTGAAAGGCAGAGAGTTTCTTTAAGAAATAAATATTTTTAAACTGAGTCTGACAGGACTGTGGAAATAAACACAGTTAAAAATAATGTAGATAAATTAAGTTGACTTTCCAGCGACCCTTAACTCTTTCATGCAACTAGTGGTATCTTAGTCCCTTCAGGCCACTATTTAAAAATTCCATAAGCTTGATAAATTATAAATGACAGAAATTTATTCTTACAGTTCTGGAGACTGGGAAGTCCAAGATCAAGGCAACAGCAGATTCTGAGTCTAGTGAGGGCCCACTTCCTGGTTCATTGAAGAGCACCTTCTCACTGTGTTCTCACGTGGTGAAAGGGGCAAGACAGCTCTTTGGTCTCTCTTTTGTAAGGGCATTGATCCTATCCTGAGGGCTCCACCCTCATGACCTAATCACCTGCCAAAGGCCCCACCTCCTAATACCATCATGTTTGTGATGGTTTCAACACATGAATTTCCTGGGGACATAAACATTCAGGCCATTGCAAGTGACGATATTTTTTTTTAAAACAGCGAATCTCTCTAAGCAATAATAAAGTGCTCAGAACTAACTTCAGCTCAGAGGAGACTGACATACAACAGTTCAGAGAACATGGACACATGTTTTATACTATTGTCATTTCCTTTCCACTTTCCTTCCCAATTACAAGAAGATGTTCTACTGTTAGCAACAGATAAGTGTGAAATCTTTTGAATCTGATTTTTCCCCATGCATAAGCTAGCAACTGAAACTGGGAGACATATTAATTCAGAAGAATGAAGAATAGAGATTTAAGCCTTGGGGGAATAAAGTCTAATTTTTATTAAATATTTGAAAAAGCATAAGAGGAAAATATACGTATTGATGTATTTTTCTTCCCAGCCTAGCACATTTTATGTTGGTAATCTTTTATCATAGAAACTCATGTCAAACCTCTCATTCTTGCCCCTTAACCACCCCAGCAATGCAATGTGTTCTGAAAAAACATTGTCAACCTAAGTGCACATTGATGTGAGGAATGAGGCATATTTTTTCTCCACCTAGGAAGATTGTCTTGCTCAGCCACGGGAACACTTTGGGAAAAAGAACACCACAAAATCAGTGGATTTAATCTTAGTGCTCAATGGCAGGACAGCTGACCCAGCCCAATTTCTGTGGTTACCATAAGCCTCATTGCCTCTCTAATGTCTTCCTGCAGGTTTTACCAGCAGCATTTTTTGATAATCCAGTGGCAGGAATTTCCTATGAAGTGTTTCCTTTAGAATCACTTTCCCTAGAAGAGACATCCCTGGAATATTTTTTCATGTGTTTCAACAACCCACAGATTTTGGAGTAAAAGTCAGAGGCAAATTAATGAGAAGGCAAGCTGGGTATCTACCTAAGATGCAGATCTAAAAAGGGAACTGAAATATCACTGGAATAAATTGGCAAAATGTAAATTGGTTTCACTCCTCACTTGTGTCAACCTGTCTGTGTTGAGTACTTTTGTAAATCACACACAAGCTCACCGTCAGCTCAGTTCTAAAATCAATAATGCATGTTGTTTTGCTTATTAGGAATGAGTGATTTAGTTTAATTATCTAAATGTTAAACCCCTTAATTTTCCTCCCAAGATATTGTCTCATCTAGAAAATTACAAAAGAAAAAAGATAATACTACAGAAAAGGTAAGAAATATTTTGCTGGTTTTTTTTTTCTTTTTTTTTTTTATTCTACCTTTCTGTAGCTAGTGAAGTTAATGTTTTTATTAAAAAAATTTTTTTTGTTAATAAAAAAATTAGTATCTTTCTTTCAGCTTCCATAAAAAGGAATGTAAAATATTTAAAGAAAATATGGGCCAGGTGTGGTGGCTCATGCCTGTAATCCTAGGACTTTGGGAGGCCCAGGCAGGAGGATTTCTTGAGAACAGGAGTTTGAGACCAGCCTGAGCAAAAGCAAGACCCTGTCTCTACAAAAAATAGAAAAATTAGCCAGGCCTGGTGGTGTGTGCCTGTAGTCCCAGCTACTCAGGAAGCTGGCAGGAGGATCATTTGACCCCAGAAGTTTGAGGTTGCAGTAAGCTAAGATGACGCCACTGTACTCTAGTTGGGGCAAGAGAGAGAGATCCTGTCTCAAAAAAAAAAAAAAAAAAGGAAAGAAAACATGGTATTAGCCTTCCCAGAGTGACCACATGTCTCAAGTCAACGCTGAATGACACAAGATCTATTTTTAGCATCTTTCTTGTGGGAGGTAATATGTAAATGGAAGGTGTTTAGATGTCATGCTGAGCTTCAAAGGCCATTTACTAGACGTGTTCTTACTAAATAATCAGCTCCTTTAACTTTAGTGAACCATGGCCAATTCTTCATCAGTTATGAATTCTCTCAACGTCACTTATAATTCTTTCAGAAACATCACGAAAATTCAACATCAAATTAATTTGGTTTCACTGAGTCCTTAGAAGACTAACCACAGTTTTTTGAGGACTTATCATATGTTGGGCACTGGGCTAATAGCTGTATACATTTATACAATATGTACTCATTTTATCCTCATGATAATCTCCTAGTATATGTAATACTGTATCCATTGAAGATGAGAAAACTGAAGCTGAATACATTGCATTTTTTTGATCTCTCACTGGCATTAATGAAGGATTTTAATACCATTTAATTTTTAATCTTTTGGGAGCTATGTGTGTGTATGTATGTTTATATTTTCATATAGCTGTGAGAATACTTGTCCATGTCTTGGTTACTCCATGCTTAATTTATTCCAGGAATAAAGGGAGACATCTGGCCAAAAGCTTTTGGGGAACTGAAGCCCTTTACTAACAGCCCATGTAGGACTGAATCCTGCCAACAACCATGTGCGTGATCTGGGAAGTGGATGAGCCATGAGGTATGAGAGATCCTGAGTTGGAGGACCCAGGTTTCTGACCTACAGTATGAGGTGATAAATGTGTGTTGTTTTAAGCCACTAAGTTTTGGGGGTAGTTTGTTATGCATCCATAGATAATTAATACACATTTTGATACTAGCAGTGGGGTGCTTCCATTACAAACATCTAAAAATGTGAGAGTGGCATTGGAGCTGGGCATTGGGTGGATACTAGAAGAATGTTGAAGACCATGATAAAGAAAGCTAAATTGCCTGGAACACACTGCTAGTAGAAACCTAGACTTTGAGGATACTGCTAGTGAGGACCAATAGGAAGTGAAAAACATGTTAATTGGAAACAAGAGAAAGGGCAGATCCTTGTTATTGAATGACAAAAAGATTAATGGCACTCTCTGTTCAGGTTGGGCTGGCCAGAAACACCAGTTCTTTGTGTCCCCTGGTGGACACTATCTCTTCCATGTTTTGAAGTCCATATTTCTGAACTTGGAGCTCATTTGCTCTAATTTTTTGTTCCTTAGAGAGAAGACACAACTCTATTTTCTTCAGAAACATAATCTCTCTATTATTGGGAGGTCTCTGTGTGGTTGTCTCCCTGATTTTTCCCCTTAGGTCCTAATTTGGGCTCAAATAAATGTTCACAAATAGATTCTTGCCCCTGACTTTCAGCCTCCATATTCTTATTATCAATTTATTTATTTGTTATAATTACAAAAATAAGAAATATTTGTCAATTGGTAATAAGAATTGTATATTTAATAATAACCTCAATAATAGCTTTCACTTAACAAGTGCTTCGTCTGTGTCAGATACTATGATTAAGACCTTGATATAAGTTATATTACATAAAATATAAAACATCTATTATTAATATTACTAATTTTACCCACAAGTCTGTGTTTTCCAATTTACAGATGAGAAAATGGAATTTTAGGGAGTTTATGCAACTTGCTCACACAGACAGTAAGGAATAAAGCTGAGATACAAACCTCAGTTGGGAAAATCTGTCTCCAGAGGCCACATTCATGTACTGAAAAGTATAAAGAAAATTTAAATAATTTCACTACCATAAATCTTATCATCAGTAATAATGTCTGTTAATATATTGACTTATTTGGCTTCTTTCCTTGTTTCTTTTTGTATGCATATAAGTAAATCTGAATTTTATAGAGTAAAAATTCTGCTTTTCCTATTTAAAACTGTATTTTAAATATTTTCTTATGCTATGTTTTTGGAAACAATTTCTAATAGGTTTAAAATATTTCTAGCATATTACACACCTTCATTATTAATAATCACCTTATTATTGGACATGTCTAAACTTTTTCTAATGAATAATATTCGAGAATGCAATATTCTTGCATATAAAGACATATTCAAGAATATAATATTTAATTGCATATTTCATGCTTGATTATTTCCTTAGCATAAATTTTTAGAAGTGGAAATAGTATGTCAAATATATGAACGTTTTTAAGACTTGTTTTTTTATTTCAAGATATTAATGGGGTAAAAATGTTTTTGTTACATGGATAGCTTTCATAATGCTTAACTCAGGGCTATTTAGTGTACCCATCTCATGAATAGTGTTCATGGTACCTGTTAGGTAGGTTTTTACTCCTCCCCTCCTCCCCCTCCCTCTTGTTGATTTCCAATAATTTTTACTTCTTTCTGTGCCCATGAGTTTCCATCAATTAGCTCCCAATTATTAGAGAGTACACATGGTGTTTATTTTTCCATTCTTGAGATACTTCACTTGGGATAATGGTCTCCAGTTCCATCCAAATTGCTGCAACAGACGTTAATTCATTCCTTTTTATGGCTGAGTAGTACTCCATGGTATGTATATACCACAGTTTGTTAATCCACTCATGGATTGATGGGCACTTAAGTTGATTCCACATCTTTGTAATTGTAAAATATGCTGCAATAAACATTCAAGTGCAGGTGTGTTTTTGATAAAATGACTTCTTTTCCTGTGAGTAGATACCAAGAGGTGGGATTGCTGGATCAAATGGTAGGTCTACTTTTAGTTCTTTGAGGAATATCCATACTGTTTTCCATAGAGGTTGTACTAATTTGCAGTCCCAGCAGTGTATAAGCATTCCTTTCTCTCTGCATCCATGCCACCATCTATTGTTTTTTGACTTTTTAATTAATGATGATTCTGACAGGGGAAAGATGATATTTCCTTGTGGTTTTATTTGCATTTTCCTGATGATTAGTGATGTTGAGCATTTTTCATATGTATTTTGGCCATTTGTCTGTCTTCTTTTGAAAAGCTTCTGTTCATGTGTTTTGCCCACTTTTTAATGGAGTTGTTTTTCTCATGCTGATTTGTTTGGGTTCTTTGTAGATTCTGGATATTAGCCCTTTAGTGGATGTTTCTCCCATTCTGTAGGTGAACTGTTTGCTCTATTCATTATTTCCTTTTGCTTTGGAGAAGTTTTTAATTTAATCAAGTACCATTTGTTTATTTTTGTTGTTGCTGTAATTGCCTTTGGGGTCTTAGTCATAAATTCTTTGCCTAGGCTGATGTCTAGAAGAGTTTTTCCTACATTTTCTTCTAGAATTTGTATGGTTTATGCCTAATGTCTAAGTCTTTTATCTATCTTGAATTAGTTTTTGTAAGTGGTGAAGGATATGGATCCTGTTTCATTCTTCTGCATGTGGCTATCCAATTTTCCCAGCACCATTTATTGAATAGAGCTTCTTTTCCCCAGTGTATATTGTTGTCCACTTTGTCAAAGATAAGTTGGCTGTACATGAATGGTTTTATATCTGGGTTCTCTGTTCTGTTCCATTGGTCAATTTCCCTATTTTTGTACCAATACCATGATATTTTGGTTACCATATCCATGTAGTATAGTATGAAGTCTGGTAATGTGATGCCTCTAGATTGGCTCTTTTTGCTTAAGATTGTGTTGACTATTTGGCCTCTTTTTTGGTTCCAAAAGAAGCATAGAATTATTTTTTCTAGATCTATGAAATATGACATAGGTATTTTTAGGGGGATTACATTGAATCCATAAATCACATTGGGAAGTGTGGACATTTTAACAATGTTGATTCTACCAATCCATAAGCATGATATGCTTTTTCATTTGTTTGTGTCATCTGTGATATCTTTCATCAGTGTTTCCCAGTTTTCCTTGTAGAGATCTTTTGCCTCCTTGCTTAGGTATATTCCTAAGTATTTTGTTTTCTTTTTTGCTATTGTGAATGGCGTTGAGTCTTTGATTTGACTCTCAGCTTGAATGTTATTTGTATACAGAAGTGCTACCAATTTATGTACATTAATTTTGTAACCTGGGACATTACTGAATTTATTTATCAATGCCAGAAGTGTCTTTGTGGAGGTTTTGGGATTTTTCTAGATACAAGATCATATTGTCAGTGAAAAGCAATAGTTTGACTTCCTCTCTCCCAATTTACATTCCCTTTATTTCTTTCTCTTGTCTGATTTCTCTGGCTAAGTCTTCCAGTACTATGTTGAATAGAAGTGGTGACAGTAGGCACCCTTGTCTTGTTCCAGTTCTTAGGGGAAATGCTTTCAACTATCCCTCATTCAGTATGATGTTGGCTGTGAGTATGTCATATAAGGCTTTTAAAATTTTGTAATATTTTTCTTCTATGGCTAGTTTGATGAAGGTTTTTATCATGAAAGGGTGCTGGATGTTGTATAATGCTTTTTCTGCATCTACTAAGATATCTTATGATGTTTGTTTTTGCTTCTGTTTATGAGGTGAATCACATTTACATATATTGAACCATCCTTGATCCCTGGGATGAAGCCTACTTGGTCAGGTGGATTATTTTTTGATGTGCTGTTGAATTCAGTTTATGAGTATTTTATTGAGGATTTTTGTATCTATATTGACAAGGGATAGTGGTCTGTAGTTTTCTTTGTTGTTGTTGTTGTGTCCTTTCCTGGCTTCGGTATCAAGATGATACTGGCTTCATAGAATGAGTTGGGGAGGATTCCCTCCTTCTTAATGTCATGGAATAATTTCTGCAGTATGGGTACCAGCTCTTCTTTGTAGTTTGGTTGAATTCTGCTGTTAATCCATGTGGTCTGGGGCTTTTTTTTCTTGAGAGATTTTTTATTACTGCTTCTGTCTTGCTATTCATTACTGGTCTGTTCAGGAGTTCTGTTTCCTCCTGATTAAGTCTTGGGAGGTGTGTGTTTCCAGAAATTTGTGCATTTCCTCTAGGTTTTCTAGTTTTTGTGAGTAGATATTTTTGTATTATTTATGGATGATGTTTTGTATTTCTGAAGTATCAGTTGTTATATCTCCATTTTCATTTCTGAGTGAGCTTATTTGTGGCCTTTCTCTTCTATTCCTGGTTAATCTAGCAATTAAATTCCTGTTTAATCGATTTTTTTAAAAAATCTTTTCAAATAACCAACCTTTTGATTCATTGATCATTTGTATTTTTTTTGTTTGTTTTCCATTTTGTTTAGTTCTGTTCTGACCTTTGTTTTTTCTTTTTTTTTTTTTCCTGCTGGCTTTGGGTTTGTTTGCTGTTCATTTTCTAGTTTGTTGAGATGTGACATTAGGTTGTTAATTTGTGGTCTTTCTCTCATTTTGATATGGACATTTCAGGCTATGAATTTTCTCCTTTGGACTGCTTTTGCTGAATCCCATAGATTTTTATAGCTTGTGTCCACTTTGTCATTCAGTTTGAGGAATCTTTTGATTTCCATCTTAATTTCATTATTGATCCAATAATTATTCAGCAGAAGGTTATTTAATTTCCATGAATTTCTATAGATTTTAGTGTTTCTCTTGGAATTGATTTCCAATTTTATTCCACTGTGGTCTGAGAAGATACATGGTATGATTTCAGTTATTTTGAATTTGTTGGGACATGTTTTGTGGCCTAAGATATGATCAGTCTTGGAGAGTGTCCTATGTACTAATGAGAAGAATGTATAATCAGTAGTGTTTGAGTAGAATGTTCTACAAATGTCTGTTATTTCCATTTTTTGTAAAATACCATTTAAGTACAGTGTTTATTTATTTTCTACTTTGATGATCTGTCAAGATCTGTCAGTGGGGTGTTGATGTCCCCAGCAGTTACAATGCTACTGTTTCTCTCTATGCTTAGATCTAGTAGAATTTGCTTTGTGAATCTGGGAGCTCCTGTGTTAGGTTCATGGATATTTAGGATTGTTATGTCTTCTTGTTAAATTGTTCCCTTTAACATTATATAATAACCATCTTTGTCTTTCCTTATCATTGTTGATTTGAAGTCAATATTATCTGACATAAGAATGGGTACGTATGCTCTCTGCTGGTTACTGTTTGCATGGCATATTTTGTCCATCCCTTCACCTTGAGTCTGTATGAGTCCTTGTGGATTAGATGTGTTTCCTGGAGACAGCAGACAATTGGGTTCTATTTTTTCCACCATTCAGCCAGCCTTTTGAGGGGGGCATTCAGACTGTTAATGTTCAGTGATAAAATTGATATGTGGGATGCTGTTCTGTTCATCACATTGTGTATAACTTATTGCTTTGTTTTCTCTCTTGTGCTATTGTTTTATATGAGCTGTGAACTTTGGCTTTTGGGTGATTTTACACTGGTGGGTATTGTGCTGATCCACATATAATGCAGTTCTGAGTATTTCCTGCAAGGCAGTTCTGGTTGTGACAAATTCCCTCAGTATTTGCTTGTCTGAAAACTCTTTATTTCTCCTTCACATATGAGATGTAGTTTTTCAGGACACAAATTCTAGGCTGGCAGTTGTTCTGTTTAAGAACACTGAAGATGGGGCCCCAATTCCTTCTGGTTTGTAAGGTCTCTTCTGAGAAGGCTGTGGTTAGCTGGATGGGTTTTCCTCTGTAAGTTACTTGATATTTTCACCTCACAGGTCATAGAAGTTCCTCCTTCATGTTGACTTTGGCCAATCTGATGACTATCTGTCCTGGTGATTCCCTCTTTGCAACATATCTCCCAGGTGTTTGTTGAGCTTCTTGCATCTGGATGTCTAAATCTCTAGCAAGACCAGGGAAGTTTTCCTCAACTATTCCCTCAAATAGGTTTTCCAGGCCTTTTGCTTTTTCTTCTTCACCCTCAGGGATGCCGACAATTCTGACATTTAGCTATTTTACATAATCCCATATTTCTCATAGACTTTGTTCATTCCTCTTGATTCTTTGTTGTTTATTTTTGACTGAATGGGTTATTATGAAAGAGTTGTCTTCAAGCTCTGAAATTCTGTCTTCTGTCTGGTCTAGTCTACTCTTAAAACTTTCCACTGTGATTTGTATGTTCTTAAATGATTTTTTCATTTCCAGAGGTTCTATTTTTTTTTTAAAATAAATATGCACATCTTTTTAGTAAATTTTTCATTCTTTTCCTGAATTGTTTTTCTGGTTTCTTTGAGTTGGTTTTCCATTTGCTTTTGGATCTCATTTAGCTTCCTTACAATCCATATTTGGAATTCTTTATCTGTCATTTCAATATTTTCATTTTGGTTAGGATCCATTGCTAGAGAGCTGGTGTACTCCTTTGGGTGATTTCCTTTCAATCTGATTTTTCATACATCCAGCATTCTTACACTGATTCTTTCTCATCTGGAGCAGCTGTTGCTTCTTGTTTTTGGATTTACTCTGTGCTTAGGTGGGGTTTTTATTTTCTCCCTTACTCTTAAGGGTGTGTCTGTAGCATATGTTGTGTAAGAAACTTTGGCTTTTCTTGTGGATGCTTTGATGGGTGTCTAGGTTGTGGATGGATACCTAGGTCATAGATATCCTTAGTGTTGTGGTTTTCTCAGTTACTAGTTATTTTTAGGCTGTTGTGGTGTTGTACTATGTATGTGGGCAGATTCCCTGTCTCTTATTGATGAGGAAGATGGAAATCTTTGAAATCCTTTATCTTTCCTTAGCTCTTTGGCCTTCTTAACAGTTTGAATTATATTGTGATGTCCAGTTTAATCCCTGAGACAGTAGGTGGTGCTTGTGGGTAAGAATCACACCCTGTATGATTGAGTCAGTAAACACTGTAATGGGCAGTACAAGTTGTTCTCCCTGCCAGTGTGTGGCACTTGCTGGATAAAACCAGCTGCAGTGCTGTTTTTTGGGATGTGTTATCAGTTCTAGTCCCTCAGGAGAAGCACTGGAATGCCCCAAGAAGTGGGGAGGGCCCTTGAAATTCCAGGGTACTCCTTATTCTCCACCACAGCAGAAGTAGGTGGAGGAGTGAGGCTGGGTGGGGCTGGGTCAGGTAAGCCTGTCTTCAGGCTCTACAAAGGTGAGCACAAGAGCTCTCTTGACAGGGGTCGAGGGTCCACTCCCAGGCAACTGGGGAAAGCCACTAAGGAAGGGTGAAAGCCACCCCACTAAGTCAGAAAGTCTGCTTATGGGGGAGGGGCCATCTGGGATTCACAGTCTGGCTGTCAAGAGTGGGTTTTGCTCTTCTCCCTCTTCTGCTGCCCCGAAGTTGCATCCCTGTGTCTGCCTGCAGGCAGGAGCTCAAACTAGCTAAACTCATCCGCAATGGTGCTGTGGGCTGAGAGCTCCCCTGTCCAGGATTCCACCCTTGACCAAAAGCACAGCTTTCCTGTGGATGAAGGGGTGCTCCATAAGTGTGCTGTGGCTCAGATGCACATTGCACTCTCCTCTCAGTTCTGCCCACACAGGCTCCCTCACCTCCCAAGATTAGTTCACAGATCTCCCCTCCATGCCCCTGAGCAATATAGTCAAGTCCTGGGGATATGGGATCTGGCCTGCCAGCCTTTCCCCAGGTCCCCAAAGTTCAATCCCTGGCCATGCTGGGGAGAAGAGTGCTGGTCCTAAGGTGCCCATGGAGTGCTCAAGCAGGCTCAATGTCCCTCAAATTTAGGGTACGCCCTGCTCTGCTGGAGCAGCCAGGTGACCAGCACCAGGGAGGGTTTCTGGGAAGGGAGCTCATAGTTTGAGCACCCCTTGACTCACTGCAGGCTTTTAAGAGGAAAGGTGTGAGCCCCACTCTCTGTGGAAGCCTCAGTGTGGTGGTGCACCAACAGAGAGGAAGCAGCCACTTCTGAGAGTCTCAGCTCAATCATCACTTGGAGCACCTGTGCCACTTGACAGCAGTGAGTGGTGGAAGGGAGAAGGAGGAAAAGTCTAAATGGAGGAGAGCTGGTGCACTTGTCATCTCTTTCCCTCTCCCCAGAAGGCAGCCCACCTGGAATGTACAAGCTCTGGGATTACACAGTTCCTCCAGGACCCACTGACCCCTGTGTCCACTGCAGTCTGGGCTGGAGTTGGGAAACAAGTGTGGGAACAAGTGACACAACAAGTGAAGGGATGAAGCTCCCTGGTATGGACATAGGCACACACAATGGGTAGAGAAGTAGTATAGTGCCTGCCATCTCAACTTGGGTCTGTGGTGATAGGAAGTGACCCCGAGGGGGCTGGCAGCCTGGTGCTTTTTTTTTCAAGAAGTTCCCAGTTAACTGGTGGCAGCAATTTTGGGGTTCATGAGGATAGAAAAGCTCTCTAGCAGCTTGGGAGCCTGCTAACTGCCAGAAGTGTGAGGGAAGGTAAAATAAAACAGCTACCTACACTTTCCATGGGGCTCCAAATTTCTTGGGGGTTGATCTCTGCTGATATTTGCTCCTTTTTGTTCTGCTCTGCAACTTCTTCCCATGGAATCTGTGGTAGGCTCTGGCACTTTTCCCTCTGAATTACACCTGACCTATGTTTTTTTTTTCACCTAAAACTTTTCCTTCTTTCTGAGATGATCTGACAACCAATGTTTCTAGTCAGCCATTTTCTTCCTCCTCCAATAATAGCTATTCTTATCTAGTCCTGCCTATGTTTCAGGCACTTTTCTAAACAATATACATGTATCTTACATGCATGAAGAATTCCTGCCTCTACTCATACCTGTGGCTGGCTCATCCTCCACACAGACCACACTCAGCCTCTTAATATGTATTAACAAAATGATTTCTAGAAAGGCAAAACACCAAGTCACACTCCCTTAAACAATTTCAGTACTTGCCTGTCTTGTCAAACTTATCCCAGTATTTTTATTACTTTAAATTTTCCAATTAAATTTTAAAAAATAATCTAAAAATAATTTTAGTTTTTATTCTTTTTCAGTATAAAAAATTATCTAAGTGTTCATCCATTTATTTCTAAGTTTATTGGTTTATTCCTTTGTTTATTGAGGGAAGAGGAAGAGAATGAAAGAGTGGGGAGGGTGTGTGAAGTACAGGGAACAGCTGAGCAGAGGAGAAGAGTCCTGAAAAGGCAAGACATGAAGGCCAGTGGGGACCATTATAGAACTTTAAGTATGGGAATGACAAGATAAGAATTACATTTTCCAAAAATTGTTCTGGAAACAAAGTATACAATAAACTCACAAAAATGGGAGTAGAGTGAATGGGAGAATGCATAGCAATCAAGTCAGAGAACTCAGTTAAGAAGCTAGTTTAGCATAGTCATGCATAATTTAATGATGAGAATGCATAATTAGGTGATTGTGTGAACATCATAGAGTGTACTTACACAAACCTAGACAGTATAGCCTACTACACACCTACAATAGATGGTAAAGCCTATTGTTCCTAGGCTATAAACCTGCACAGCATGTTACAGTACTGAATACTGTAGGCAATTGTAACACAAAGGTAAGTATCTGTGTATTTAAACATATCTAAACATAGAAAAGGTACAGGAAAAATATAATCTCATGGGACCACTGTTTTATATGCAGTGCATCATTGACCAACACATCATTATGTGGCACGTAACTGTCATCAACATAAGAAAATGGGAGTGAAGACAAGCTGAAACTAAGGTGATGGCCATGAAAATTAAGAAAAAGAGAAAGATTCAAGGGGCATTTAGGAGTTGAATCAACAGTCCATGGAGGTTTTTTGTATGTGAGAAGAACAGAAGTCTGAATTGACTGCCATATTTTTGGCTGTTGAGACTTGGGTGGTGGCATTTCACTGGGTAAGGAATAGAGATACCTTGGGGAAGGCAAATGAAGCCATCCAGGGCCAGTCAGTTTTCTAGGTTTGTCACCTGGAAGAAAAGTGGGTACTGGACACAGGTTTAGAAAGTGCTAGATAGTACTTGAATTTTTTCCTTGAAGCCTCTATTTCATTATTTATAAAATGTGGAAAATAATGCTTAATTCATGGGCTGTTGAAAGGAACAAATGAAATAATGTTTATAAAATGTTTAGCTTAGTGCCTGGAGCATGGTAAACACTAAATAATGAAAACTGCTTTATTATTATTAATAAGGAGGTGGGAATGATCATCAATACATCATATAATACTTAACAGCTATGAAGAAAGATCAGCCCTAAAAATACATCAGGTTAATATCTCAATGATGAGCATCTAAGTGACCTTGTAAAGAGCAGTTTCTTTGAGGAAGTAATGGCTGCTGGGAGACTGAGGGCTGTTTTGAAGTGTGCCAAGAGCATCTTGCAGTAAAAGCAAGAGAAAGGAGATGTTGAAGGTAACAGAAAAAAATGAAAGAATAAATCATGGTTTTGGCCCCTTCAGTAGGCAGAATAATAACCCCCCAAAGATGTCAAAATCCTAATATCTGGAACCTGTGAATATGTTACCTTACATATTATAAAAGGGATTTTGCAGATGTTTAAGTTAAAGATCTTAAAATGGGGAAATTATCTTGGATTACTCAGCAGTGCCCAATGTAATCATGAGAGTGCTCATAGGAGAGCAGCAGGATGGTCAGAATCAAAGAAGGAGATTCAATAACAGGAGCAGGCATTGAATAATCCAGCCATGAACCAATGAACGTGAATGTGAACAGTCTCTAAAAGTTGGAAAAGGTAAATAACAGGGTTTAAGGGAGTGAAGCAAAATGGTTGACTAGAGACAGAGGTCACAAGATCACCTCAGAAAGAAGAAAACATTTTAGATGAAAAAAAAACATAGCTCAGGTGTAATTCTGAGGTGCCAGAACCTACCAGAGATTTGATGGGAAGACACTGCAGAGGAGAACAAGGAGGAGCAAGATTTCAGCAGAGACCAACCCCCAAGAAACTTGGAGTCCTATGGAAAGGGGCATGGCTGACTCTTACCAATAAGCACCACCTACTGTATCAGAGATTAAACTGGGCATCACATTATAATTCACACTATTAAGTAGACCACAGGGCTGGGCAAAGAGAAAGGATTTCAAAGGCTCCATCTTCCCTTGTCAAAAAATGACAATGAATCTGTCCATACACATAGTACACCACTGATGCAGCCTACAAATAACTAGCAACTGAGAAAACCACCACACTGAGGATATCTATAAGCAAAGTATACATCCAGAACCTACACACCCATAAAAGTACCTACAAGCAAAGCCAAAGGTCCTTAACCAACATATGCTACAGATACATACTTAAGTGTGAGGGGGAAAAAAGCCCCATCTAAACAAAAGAAAATCCAAAAACAAGAAGTGACAGCTCCTCCACATGAGGATTCAGTGCAAGAACTCCAGAAGTATGAAAAATAAGAGTGAAAGGATAACTTCAAAGGAGCAAACCAGCTCTCTAGCAAAGGTTCCCAATCAAAATGAAAATACTGAAATGACAGACAAAGAATTCCAAATATGGATTGTAAGGAAGCTAAATGCGATCCAAGAGAAAATGAAAAACCAATTCAAAAAGCCAGAAAAACAATTTGGGAATTGAATGAAAAATTTACTACAGAGATAGATATATTTATAAAAAATCAAATAGAACTTCTGGAAGTGAAAAATTCATTTGAAGAAATACAGAACACAGTGGAAAGTTTGAAGAACTAGACAAAGCAGAAGACAGAATTTCAGAGCATGTAGACAACTCTTTCAAATTAACCCCATCAGCCAAAAATAAAGACCAAAGAATCAAGAAGAATGAACAAAATCTACAAGAAATATGGGATTATTTAAAACAGCCAACTATAAGAATTATCAGCATCCTAGAGGGTGAAGAATAAAAAGCAAAAGGCCTGGTAAACCTATTTAAGGGAATAATTGAGGAAAACTTCCCTGATCTTGCTAGAGATTTAGACATCCAGATGCAAGAAGCTTAACAAACACCTGGGAAATTCATTGCAAAGAGGGAATCACCAAGACATATAGTCACCAGACCGGCCAAAGTCAACATGAAGGAGGAATTCCTCTGAGCCATGAGGTGAAAACATCAAGTAACTTACAGAGGAAAACCCATCAGACTAATAGTAGACTTCTAAAGAGAAATCTCACAAGCCAGAGAGAAATGGGATCCTATTTTTAGTATCCTTAAACAGAATAATTGCCAACCAAAAATAGAAACCCTGAACAGACCAACAATGAGGAGTGAGATTGAAGCAGTAATAAAAAGTCTCCCAACAACAACAAAAAGCCCTGGAACAGACAGATTCACAGCCAAATTCTACCAGACCTACAAAGAAGAACTGGTACATATCCTACAGAAAGTATTCCATAACATTAAGGAGAGAAATCTCCCTAACTCATTCTGTGAAGGCAGTATCACCCTGACACCAAGACCAGGAAAGGACACAACAAAAAAATAAAACTATAAACCAATATCCCTAATGAACATAAATGCAAAAATCCTCAAGAAAATACTAGCAAACTGATTTCAATAGCACATCAAAAAGATAATCCAACATAATCAAGTGGGTTTCATCACAGGGATGCAAAAATGGTTTAATATATGCAAATTAATAAATGTGTTTCAGCTCCTAAACAGAAGCAAAAACAAACACTATACGATCATCTCAATAGATGCAGAAAAAGCATTTGATAAAATCCAGCACCCTTTCATGATAAAAATCCTCAACAAACTAGCCATAGAATAAACATACCTCAAAATTATAAAAGCCATATATGACAAACCCACAGCCAACATCATACCAAATGGGGAAAGGTTGAAAGCTTCTCCCTAAGAACTGGAACAAGGCAAGAGTGCCCACTGTCACCACTTCTATTCAACATATTATTGGAAATCCTAGCCAGAGCAATCAGGCAAGAGATAGAAATAAAGGGCATCCAAATCGGGAAAGAGGAGGTCAAATTATTTCTGTTTGCTGACCATATGATCTTGTGCCTAGAAAACCCCAAAGACTCCACCAACAGACTTCTGGAATTGATAAATAAATTCAGCAAAGTCTCAGGTTACTAAATCAATCTACACAAATCAGTAGTATTTCTATATACTAATAACAGTCAAGCTGAGAGTCAAATCAAGCACTCAATACCATTTATAATAGCTACAAAGAAAATAAAATTCCTAAGAATATACTTAACAAAAGAGATTGAAGCCCTCTACAAGAAGACCTGCAAAACACTGATGAAAGAAATTACAGATGACAAGCTAAATGGAAAAACATCTTCTGCTCATGGATTGATAGAATCTACATCACGAAAATGTCCATAGTGCCCAAAATGATTTACAGATTCAATGCAATTCCCATTACAATACCAGCATCATATTTCACAGATCTAGAAAAAATAATCCTAAACTTCATTTGGACCATAAAATAGCCTGAATACCCAAAGAAAAAAGAATAAATCTGAAGGTATCACATTACCCAACTTCAAATTATACTACAAGGCTATAGTAACCAAAACAGTACAAAGATAGAGACATATACCAATGGGACAGCATAAAGACCCCAGAAATTAAACCATATAGTTATGACCAACTGACCTTCAATAAAGCAGACAACAACATACATTGGGAAAAGGAAGGCTTATTCAATAAATGGTGCTGGAAAAATTGGATAGCCACATGCAGAAGAAAAGCAGGACACCTATCTCTTACCATATACAAAAATTAATTCAAGACAGATTAAAGATGTAAATGTAAGTCATGAAACCTTAAAAATTCTAGAAGAAAACATAGGAAAAACTCTTCTAGATGTTGGGCTAGGCCCAGAATTTATGACTAAGACTGCAAATGCAAATATACCAACAACAAAAATGGCCAATAAACATATGAAAAAATGCTCCACATCACTAATCATCAGGGAAATGCAAATTAAAACTACAATGAGATATCACCTTACCCCTATAAGAATGGCCATTAATAAATAGTCAAAAAATAATAGATGCTGACATGGATGTACAGAGAAAGGAATGCTTATACACCGTTGGTGAGACTGCAAATTAGTTCAACCTCTATGGAAAAACAGTATGGAGATTCCTCAAAGAAATAAATGTAATAAATGTAAATCTACCGTTTGATCCAGTAATCCCACTACTGGGTATCTACCCAGAGGAAATGAAGTCATTTTATCAAAATGACATCTGCACTCGAATATTTATCGCAGCACAATTCACAATTGCAAAGATGTGGAATCAACCTAAGTGCCCTTCAATTCACGAGTGGATAAAGAAAATATGGTATGTATATACCATGGAGTACTACTCAGCCATAAAAAGGAATGAAATGATGTCATTTGCAGCAATGTGGATGGAACTGGAGGCCATTATCCTAAGTGAAATATCTCAGCAATGGAAAATAAAGCACCATGTGTTTTCACTAATAAGTGAGAAATAAGAGGTGGGTACACATGGGCACAAAGTGATATAAAGCACAAGAGGAACCAAGAAGGAAGTTGGGCAGGAGGGGGGGTGGGGGATAAAACCTTACCTATTGGGTACAATGAACACTATTTGGGTGATGGGCACACCAAAAGCCCTGACTTAAGCATTGTACAAGATATCCATGTAACAAAAACACTTGTATCCCTTAATTAATATTTCAAAATTAAAAAGAGTCTGTGCAAACAAGCTCCAGTACACCATCAGAAAAGAAATTAAAAGTTTTCACCTATAAAAATGGAACAGTGTTTACAAAGCCTCTGGGAGCAAAATAGCTCTTTTGATAGTCTGATCTTAGCCCCATAAAACCCATTTTGGACTTTTGACCTCCAGAACTGCAACAAAAAATATGTGTTGTTTTAAACCAGTAAGTTTGTGATAATTTGTTACAGCAACAGTAGGAAACTAATATATGCTAGTCCCTCCAGAGTTGGGAAGGGGAGGAGGAATGAAAGCCAGAGCCCAAGTTGAGGGATCAGATGTGGCTTCGATGGGCACCTCGGCAGCCCATGTAGGGTAAACAGTTGCCCAGATAATCTCGAAGTGACTGATCTGCATGGCTGTGGTTAGGGCCTAGAACCATGCCAGACACATAGAGAGTGCTCAATTAATCTATGCTGAATGAATTAATAATTCAGAGAATTTTAAGTTTTGTATTATACTTTGGTCTCACTTCTATCTTTCCAACCTCCGCAGGTGCTCATATAAGAGCTTCAAAATTTAAAGGCTGTTTTATTTCCTCTGGAAATTTTTTTGCTGAGTGTAAAACAGTAAATTAAAGTTTATGAATTTCAGTTCATTTCTACAGAAGAACTAACTCAAACAAACCTTCTCTCATCTCTGTCTCCCTTGAATGAAAAGTTGACCTGCACAATTCAATCTCCATTGAGATGAAATAGAAATTAGAAGTGTTCTATGCAGGTTTAAACAGCTCCGGGATTTGTCATTACATTTTTACAAATTTCTTTAGAGGGAGCTAACAATAAAGATTAAAAGCAATAACCCTGCAAAGTACATATTGGAGCTAGATTTGAAAGGACACAACAAGCTCCTGCTCAAAAAGAAAAGTCCCTGAGGCTGAGGGCTCTGGTCTTCTGTGTATTCATTTTTTGCTTCCACTGACATCCTTTGAAAGCAGCAATCACATCATTTAATTCGACATTCAGAGAATACACTGTTAACCATGCAGTCCACTGTGAGAAAGTCAAAATGTGTGTGAACTCTCTTTTAGGAGTGTAAGAAGGGCCTGGGATTCTTGTAATTCTTCAGCCTCTATCTTTCCTTCCTTGAGACTTGTAATTTGAACTTAGTGACATGATTTACTTCCTTTCCTTTACCCTCCAGGACACCCTGCTCATCGACCCAAAAAGTGCTCTTTGAGACTGCTTCTATCTCTAAATAATAGTGTTTAGGGATCATCTTTTCTCCCCCAGACATTTTATCCTATGTTTTAGACGATTATGTTTTAATTAAAATTCATATTCCCTTTCTCCTTCCTACCTCTCCTGACTTATTCTGTTCTTCATTCTTTGGTTATAACTGCCTGTAGACAATGAGAAATTTCACATTAATCTTCACTAGAAATTTAATAAGATTTTTGAGGAGAGTGTAGAGGTGGTCTTGAGATGGGGGATGAGAAGTAGATTTATTGAACAAATAAAAATGATGGGAAATTATTTTAAATAGATGATCATAAACTGCACCTTTTCGTGACTCCTTAACTGGTCCATTCCATCATCGCTTAGGATTACACTGTGGATTTCCATGGTAACTCTCCTTAATTGTTGTTGTTTTACCAATGTAGTCATCGTCACATCCACAAAGGGAGACTGATCATTTTCTCAGTAGGGAAAGAAAATAACTACCCTATGGAGGATCCAAGGAATATGAGTCATTTATGCCCTTTCCACCTAACTACATCCTGAAGCATTCCATACCAGTTGCGCAGAAGCTGTTACTTATTATGAATTTGTTAATTTTGGAAGCAGAATGAAATCTTTTAGGCCACTAATACACCCTGTAAAAATACATAGTCTCCCACAAGCCTAGGTAAATATGGCTTATAGTGTTGGCTTTTATTGGGCCATTTGCAAATGGGCAGAAGTGATATGTCATTTTGGAAGCTTTTTTATTGTAATTAGAGAGGGAATTGAAGGTGCAGTTTCATGCTGCCCCACACATGCATACACATGTCATCCTCCAATCTTAGAAGACACTTCAGTGATTATGATTACAGGCATATCTCAAAGATATTGTGGATTCAATTCCAGACCACTACAAGAAAGTGAATATTGCAATAAAGAAAGTCACACAAATTTTTTGGTTTCCCAGTGCATATAAATGTTATGTCTACTCAATACTATAATCTATTAAGTGTGCAATGGCATTATATGTAAAAAAAAAGTTCATACTTTAATTTAAAAGCACTTTATTGCTAAAAAATACTAACAATCATCTGAGCCTTCAACGACTCAGAATGTTTTTGCTGGAGGAGGGTCTTGCCTCAATGTTGATGGCCACTGACTGATCAAGGTAATGGTTGCTGAAGATTGGGATGGCTGTGGCAAATTCTTAAAATAAGAAACCAATGAAGTTTGTTGCACTGATTGACTCTTTCTTTCATGAAAGATTTCTCTGTAGCATGCGATGCTGTTTGATACATTTTACCCACAGTAGAACTTCCTTCAAAATTGGAGTTAGTCCTCTCAAACCATGCTGCTGCTTTATCAACTAAGTTTATATAATCTTCTAAATCCTTTGTTTTCATTTCAACAATGTTCACAGAACTTCACCAGAAGTAGATTCCAGCTCAAGAAACCACTTTCTTTGCTTATCCATAAGAAGCAACTTCTCATCCATTCAAGTTTTATCATGAGATTGAAGCAATTCAGTCAAATCTTCTAATTCTAGTTCTCTTGCTATTTCTACTATATCTGCAGTTACTTCCTCCACTGAAGTCTTGAACCTCTCAAAGTCTTCCATGAGGGTTGGAATCAACTTCTTCAGAACTCTTGTTAATGTTGATATTTTGACCTCTTCTCATGAATCATGAATGTTTTTAATGGCATAAAGAACTATGAATCCTTTCTAGAAGTGTTTCAATTTACTTTGCCCAGATCCATCAGAGAAATTGCCATCCATGGCAGCTATAATCTTACAAAATGTATTTCTTAAATAATAAGACTTGAAAGTTGAAATTACTCCTTGATCCATGGGCTATAGAATGGTTGTTTTGTTAGCAGGCATGATTATAACATTAATCTCCTTTTACATCTCCATCAGAGCTCTTGGGAGACTATGTACATTGCCAAAAAGCAGTAATATTTTGAAAAGAATCTTTTTTTTCTGAACAGTAGTTCTCAACAGTGGGGTTAAAATATTCAGTAACCATGCTGTCAACAGATGTGCTGTTATCCAGGCTTTGTTGTTCCATTGATAGAGAACAAGCAGAACATATTTAGCATAATTCTTAAGGGCCCTAGAATTTTTGGAATGGTAAATGAGCATCAGCTTCATTGTAAAGTCACCAGCTGCATTAGCCCCTAGCAAGAAAGTCGGCTTGTCCTTTGAAGCTTTGAAATCAGGCATTGACTTCTCTCTCTCTCTCTCTCTTTTTTTTTAAGCTATAAAAACCCTAGATAGCATCTTCTTACAATAGAAAGCTATTTTATTTCCATGGAAAATGTCTTGTGCAGTGGTACCACGTTCATCAGTGATTTTAGCTAGATCTTCTGGATAACTTGGTGCAGCTTCTACATCAGCACTTGCTGCTTCACCTTGCACTTTTATGTTAAGGAGATGGTTTCTTTCCTTAAATCTCATGAACCAACCTCTGTGAGCTTCCAACTTTTCTTGTGCAGCTTCCTTACCTCTCTCAGTCTTTGTAGAATTGAAGAGATTTAGGGCCTTGCTCTGCATTAGGCTTTGGCTTAAGGGAATGTTGTGGCTGGTTGGATCTTCTATGCAGGCCACTTTGCTTTCTTATCGTTCGTGTGTTCACTGGAGTAGCACTTTGAATTTCCTTCAAGCACTTTTCTTTACATTTATAACTTAGCTAACTGTTTGATAAAGAGGCCTAGCTTTTGACCTATCTCAGCTTTCAACATGTCTTCCTCGCTAAGCTTAATCATTTCTAGCTTCTGATTTAAAGTGAGAGACGTGTAACTCTTCCTTTCACTTGAACACTTAGAGGCCATTGTAGGGTTATTAATTGGCGTAATTTCAATATTGTTGTGTCTCAGGGAATAGGGAGGCCCAAGGAGAGGGAGAGAGAGGGGAGAATGGCCAGTTGGTGAAGCAGTGAGAACACACATGATGTTTATTAAGTTCATTGTCTTATAGGGATGCAGTTCATGGCACCCCCAAACAATTACAATAGTAACATCAAAGATCACTGATCACAGGTCACTGTAACAGATATAATGATAATTAAAAGTTTAAAATACTGTGAGAATTAGCAAAATGTGACACAGAGACAGGAAGTGACCACATGCTGTTGGAAAAATGGTGCCGAAGGACTTGCTCAACACATGGTTGCCACAAATCTTCAATTTGTAAAAAACACACTATCGGCAAAGAGCAATAAAGCAAAGTGCAATAAAAGGAGGTATGCCTGCCTTTGGCTCAAGTATATAGATAAAAGCTCTATTCATAACAGCTTCAGAACTTCCTGGCATCTAAGATAAAATATTTTTAAACAAACTTTGGTTACTCTCTGTTTCTGCAGTCCCCAACCTCTGGGCCATGGACTGGTATTGGTCTGTGGCCTGGTATTGATCTGTGGCCTGTTAGGAACCTGGCCCTGCATCACCACCTGAGCTGTGCCTCCCCCGATCCCCATCCGTGGAAAAGTTGTCTTCTATGAAACCAGTGCCTGGTGCCAAAAAGGTTGGGGACCACTGCTCTATATGTTTGAAAATGATGGTAAGGCATGAAGCATTGCAAATGAATCCATAAAATAAAACACACTAAAGCTTTCCAATGGCATATTTTTCAAATGCTTCAGTTGGTAAGACTTGGCTAGGAAGAAATAGTAATTTGTGTTTAATATTCTTTCCTCTGCTTTCATTGTATGATTGTAACAGAGAAGTGCCTATTGGTCATTGGTGAGATTTGCAGCTCATGTGCATCAATAATAACATTGTCCTATCTACATGCTTTAGTGTGGAAGACTCTCTATCACTGAACAAATATAAATCTTTTTGAGCCCCTACTATAAATATTTTTAAATTTTCTGTATTGTATGATGTTTTGACACCCTAAAAAAAAACAAAACAAAACCAAAAAAAACACCTTTCTAGCTGGAGAGAGACTGCCCCTCCCAGGGTTAGCCAATTCTTAGAGATAGCAAAAAGCCCAGCAAAGAACATGTTTTTAATATGCAAACTAATATCCAGAGTCATACCTCCTCTATCTGGCCCCTACACCCCTGGAGGCAATATTCCCGTGCCTTCATCACCCCAGGGCCAGGGCCAGGCAACTAGGGACCACCCTTACAGCCCAAAGCTCACCACAATTATTCAAACTAGCCAATCCTAAATTGTTCACACTGCCCTGCTTTGCCTTTTCCTCAGAAACTCCAATAAAAGCCATGGCCTAAACCTTCCCTTCACTCCCATCTTCTGCTTCCTGACCACTTTGGTGTCTTTCCCAAGTGACCCTGCTGGCATGCTGTGCCTCCTGTCTCTAGGACCTGTGAGTATAATAAACTTTGCTTTCTGAGCCTGTCCTGTGTCTCCTCTCGTGGCCACATCTGATTGACCATCTTGCAAAAGAATATAAAACCAACCACTGTTCTGAACCAGGCACTGTCCTAGCCCCTGTAGAGATAGCAGTGAACGACAGTCCAAGGGCCTGCAGTCGTGGAACTCACATTCTAGTGGTGGAAAACAGACTGTCAACCAATGAATAAATATATCATGTGACAGGTGATGAGCAGTGTTATAAAGAAAAGTAAAGCTGGATAAAGAGGATAGATACTAATAGGAGTGGGTTTATTTTATGTGGAGTGGTCAAAAGAAGGCGTCTCTTAGGAGGTGACATTTTGATATTTGAGCAGAGTCTTAAAAGAAATGGCTTTTTAGTATTGCTAAATGCTCTCAGACCTCCGCACCACTTTCAGTAAATCTGAAGATGAAATAAACACCTGCCAGATGAAAGAAAAAAGAAGGTAAAGACAGGGAACTTGAGTGACGAATCCACACTGATCCAATTCAGGGACTAATCTATGTTTCCAAAGCATGTTGAGAAAAAGTTAAAAAGAAATCCCTGCACCGGAACTCTTTGATGAATCACCAGTAGCTAATTGTTGCACAGCATCCCACAAGGCATGACGTATCATTCGAAATCTGGGTGCATTTCAGAAGAGAAATGTTATTGCATTTTAAGCAATACCATTAGCCAATCTGATTTCACTTACTGCTCTGCACTTTGTTCCAGCCCTCTAGTCTAAAGATGGATTGCCCGATGGTTCTATTGTCAAAATGACAGCGTGGAAAGAGAAGCATGTGATTTGTAATAATAATGTGGTACATGTGTAGAAGGTCAGAGAAGCAACAGATTAACATTCCAGCTAAAGATTTCCCCTGGGACATCTCTTGAAAGTATCAAAGGCCAAAGATCAGGACACTGATAATGTGTCTGGCATTGGTGGTGAAATTGTTGTATGTATTTAGCTCTGCTGAGGACAGAGCTGTGGTCCTTTCAATTAGTTGATGAAATCTCTCCTGAACAATGAAGAAGCCAACCACAGGAAACTGGCTTCAGTGCTGCTGAATGAATGGAAGTGAGGCTGTGTGAAAATATGAGTGGCTTACTTCAGATTAATAAAATAAAATTGAACATGTTCTCTTGAGAGGCAGACCAAATAATTCCCCACCCTGGAGATTTCAGCCTAACTTACACAGCTTGACACTCCTTCATTGAATTTTAAACCAAATTCTGATGTTTGCAACATTTCTGAAAGGTGCATTTGGGATTACCGGATGGGAGAGTCTGATGTGTCTTCCTAACGCAATCAAGTCAGAGCAAAGGGAGGGGGAGGGACCTGGGCTCTGCAGGTAGAGGGACCTGGATTTGAAACCTGATTCCGTAACTTAGCTGTGTAACAGAGTTTAGCTGTGTAAAAGCAAACCTCATTTTCCTTATTTTTAGAGTGGGGAAAATACGCATAGCCCAAACATTTATAGGGTAGATTTAAAAAGACTGTGTTTATGAAACACTTAGTAAGCTTGCAGTGAATGGGGGGCTATTGCCAGATTTTGTTTTCTCTGTTGCTTCACTTGATGTCCTGCTGCCTCATCTTTCCCTGTCTGGGTGGGTAAATCCTGGTGACTTATACACGTTAAGAGGAAATGGCAAGTTTTGTTTATATTTCTAAATATAAGCACGCTTTAACTTCAGGGAGAAGATTGAATCCTTTGTTTAAAACTTCACTTATGTGTTTACTATCAAAAATGAAGACTTGAAAAAATAGGGAGATGTTTATTGGGAAATTTTAGGAAATAAGTAAAATACTACAAGTGATTTGTAAAGCACAGAGGAAATACCACAATAGTAATTGGGCAAGTAGTATGTATAATGGTTAAAATGTAGTCTCTGGATCCAGTGCATGGGTTTAAATTTCAGCTCCACTACTTCTAGCTGTATAACCTCCAGCAAGTTATTTAACCTCTCTGGCCTTGCTTCCTTAGCTGTAAAATGGGCCAATAATAGCACCCACATCACAGGGTTAATGGGAGGATTAACTGAATTTGCAAAGGACTTAAAACAATGCATGCTACTATTCGTAATTCTTGATTACTTAAATCGTCATAAATGTAATTCCAAGCATAGAAGTGTTTTAAGGAAACTTGATTATGTTTTTCAAATGGAAATTTTAACTGTGGTTTATAATTGTATTACTAATGTGGGTGGGTGTTTTTGTTATTACCTCTTTGCCATAAGGTTTTGTTTCTTTAGATAAGCATGAGCTTCACAAACAGCAATAAGGTACATTTAGACTGAGCTGGCTTCACACTGAACCATTTTGAAAAAGCAGGTTGTCTGTCTTCTTCCAAATGAGATCCAGCATTTTTATTCCAGGAGACTATCAGAGCAGCCCCTGGAAAAAGACAGAGCCTCTACCAGCCCCCAGTGGGAGCCACAATTTACAGCTCCATTCTTAATTCCCTTCTTGAACACAAACCTGGAGGACCTTGGAAGACAACCATGTCAAAACAGGTTACAACTTGAGGACTCCAAAGAAAAGTTTTATGAAGATGTAATATGTCAGTGTAAGATGTACAAATCTTAAAAAAAAAATATATAGCCTCTTTTATGGCTTGAATAGACAATGTTTGGGTAAGATGTTCGAAACCAATGAAGTATAAAACCTTGGTCAGAGCTCCTAATCTTTTTAAGGTTCCTGGACAATGATGTCAACTCCTCCTCTGCCCTTGACAATTATCACTTGATAGTCTTTGAATCAACAATAAAATAGAAATGGAAGAGATAGTCTGACCTGGACCTTAAGAGAAGGCTGTAGAGGACTTACAATGATTACCTGGGGAAGATGCAGGCTGATGGGCACTAAAGCAAGGGATTAATAGATTCAATAGCTGCCTGATGAATTTCTCTGAAAAGAGAGGCCTGAAGGACACTGGCAGAAAGAAATGGGAGAAAACATAAATGGCTATGAGAAACAGCCAATGGCCTTCTCCTGTTTCCTGAGAGACAGAATCTCCTGAGCTGTAGAATGTGCTGTTTCTTATAAAAGCTTCTGGAAATGCACTTTCTTACCAAAATTCAAAGCAGGGCCACAAATCATTTATAGGAGACAAAAAACAATAAGTAGTGTCAGCACAGAGGAATATATTTTACTTTGCTCTGCCATGAGGAATTATGGTAGGTTGTGATGAGTGAAATATAAAGTAACATAAGTTGCCTGTTGACAACAGAGTTTGAAATTATAAAATGTAAAACCAATATATTTTCTGCACACTATGAAACAGCCGGGATATTTTTATGGCTTCTAGTGGGATACTATGCCATCTCTCAAAACCCTATAATTCTGTAAGCACATTAAGTACATCCTGTTACTTATTTTGTTTGTTTATTTGGCTTCAAGTGACATTGCACAGAATAAAATGTAAAGAAAGTGATCAACATTGTATTGTGTTGTCCTCAAGAATGTCCTGTCCAAGCTCTATTGTGGGGTAGTTTGGGCATTCTGTTCAATGTGCCAGTATACCTGGGCAGAATGCCATCTTTCTCCTGTAGGAAGGGAAAAAAATGACGCAATCAAAAATGCTGCAGGAATGTTTCCCTCCCATGGTCTAGCCAGAACCTAAGTATAAAAATTAAGTCTTTTATGAGGTTGACAGCAGAGGAGTTCAAATAAGATCTCTTTAAATGACAGATGGTGATAAGCAAGTCAAACGCTTCTTAGATGATGGTTTATGTGCTAGACGTCGGAGGTGTTGTAACTATTGACCCATAGTAATGTGGTGCACTGACAAAAGGCAGGCAGCAAAACTCTGTGCCGACTCCTTACACTAAACAACAATTAATTTTATTTTCTTCATTTTGGTTGCTTAATTTAAACCTCATATGTGTCAATCAATCAGTACAAAATACCTTGATTGTGTTAAATGATTTGGCTGTTACATTTGTTGGGTTTTTATGTTTTGTTCAAATATCACGCTTTCAATTATTATTTATGGGCTAAACTCCTGTGATGTAGAATTGGCTGGAAATTTATTGGGACATTGGCAGTGCAAGTGGTCAGTGATTTGAAGTGCATATGTGGCTGCCAATGATCAGAGGGTCAGGAGGGAGCCTGGGGTGAGTCCCGGACAATGCTCTACTCGGGATGGAGAGAGTCGTGTTAGGCTGAGACAGATTCCTGCTGCATGAAAGGAGCAGAGAATCTCTACAAATATACTCTCCCTGTTTGAGGCAGAGGCCTTTTCTTTCCCTTGCAGGCTCAGGGATTTTGTGAGGGTAAGCATCACCTTTCACACAGCAGTTTGTCAGCTGTCAGCAGTGCCTGACACAACAAAATCCCAAAGCAGGGGAATGGAGATGCGTCCTACAGAAGTGCCCAGTTGTTTAAGTTGAAAAGAGAGGAAACATCAGATGTTGCTTTTCAAACAAAGACCCAGTTTTGTGCTTAACACCACAAAGATAACTTGTTTTTTTTGTTCTTAGGATTAAAAAAAAAAAACCCAAATCCTTTGTTCCTTTGAAGTAAGAGCAAGCTATGTGAAATGAATTTTAACCAGGTTCTGCCAATATCTATCAGCACACAGCATCTCATATCGCAGATAATAAGAGTCGGGAGAAAATGACAGGTGAGAGAAAGGGATATCTGATGCAAGGGCCAGAGTTTTTAGTATCCGGGTCAGACAAGGGTTTAGAAGGCCTTTTGGGACAAGAGTGTTATTGGAACTGGCGAGGGTGAATGCCCATTTCCTAAGTGTGGAATATTTTTTTAACCCAAAGTACATTAAACCAAGAATTTGGGGGGGGGTGTTAATTTTCCCTTTAAAGAGGTCCACCCATAAGGAAAATAATGCTGTTGATGCAGAGAGGGCTTAATCATAAACGAATGGAGTATGTAGTCATTATTCTTGGCAATAATTAAATGTAATTTATTAATTAGGTTTATGAAAACTTTCTCCTCCAGGAAAGACAAAGAACTTATGATTTATTTTCACTTAGATAAAGAAGCCAAGACTGTACCAATAAGAAAGATGACTTGTTTTCCAAAAGATGGGACATTGTAAGACTTGGTGTAAGTGACATCTGCAAAGGAAAGGACAGACAGCGTTTGAAAAATAAGCTGTAATATAGCCATGAGGGCTTTGTGAAGATTTAGGTTTAGGTATCCCTCTTAAAATAATGTTTTTAGATTGCTTTATGACACTAGAGAATTTTAAAAGAATATGAAAGGAAAATGCCTTAATTACAGCTGGTAAAAATTTAAAAAAATAAAAGCTTGAGATTCAGTTATTAATACCAATAGCTGTTTCTTGGATACTGAAAAGCGAAGTTACAAAGCCGGAAGCAAGTTCACTGAGCATTTCTAACGTGAGGCTTTCTCTGGGCAAATCCTCCTCTAAGGGAAACAAGGGCTTGAAATCATATTGCATTGAGATTTATGGCCCAGACAGCAGCCATTTTTTATTACCCTATGGTTTATCTTTTTAAAAATTCCGTATCTTTTTTATTCTTAGAGTGTTTTTTCTTAGAGTTAGCTGTGCAGAGATAAAAACAAGTAAGTTTAGATAAAGGAAAGAAAGGTGATGAGGTGAAAAGGGCACCAGAGTGCATCAGAAGATTAAAGTGCAAACTGAAACAGTAATTCACCACATGACATTGAGCAGTGGGATTACCTCCCTTGGGCCTCTCTTCCTCATCTGCAGAAGGCGGCTTTTGCACCAGTCTTCTCTAAGACACTTTCCAGGCCTGACATTCTACAATCTAAATGTTCTCATTGTAGAATGAGATGCATACAACATTGACCCGAAGGCAGAATCATCAATGTTGTATGCATAAGCTAGAGTGGGTTTTTAATAACACACACACACACACACACACACAGAGTGATAATAATTTTAATTGCATTTTCTTGTATTTCCTATTAATCTTGGAATAGAATTGCTATGTGTTAAGGCAACTGTGGAGGATACAGCAGCTTAGAAAATAATTATTGTGCAAGAAAAATTCAATTTATTCTAAAATTTTGCATTAATCTCACATAAGGTAAAAGGGTACTAAGCTGAAGTTTAGCATTTCGGGATCTAGGTTTTGCTCTCTTAGGCTCTGGGTAAAGCTTTTGCTTTCTATCACTTCCAAGTAAAGGGAGGACATGGGTTAAATGATTTCTTAGATGACTTTACAACTTCCTTTTCATGATATCCTGAGAGGATGTGTGGTGTAATGGAAAAATCTGGTCTTTCCAGTCAGCAAAACCTGGACCTGAATCACAGCTTTAAAACTCACTGCTGTGTGATGTTAGACAAGTTGACCCTCTGAATGCTTCTTCAATTTTAGGATTATTGCAGGCATAAGGATACACATAAAGTCACAGGAGATACAAGTAACTGGAATTTAGGGAATGTTAGTAATTATTATGGACACTGCTCTGTTTTCTCTTTGATTCTGGGCTTATGAATCCACAGTAATTTTTATGGTTTGTATGCAATAATCTGTCTGGAAAGTATCATCTTAATGTTCATCATGCAGCAAAATCCTTGGATTTGGATGTTAACATCTGAGTTTAAGTTGAAACCCTTATCAAATTATTTCGGGATGTTAAAGTCCTTGGAGACTGCTCCTGCAATCTTGTTCACAGCAAAGAGCCAAGCTTGAAATACTGTAACTTGTACAGAGTAAACCCAAGGGACATAGTTCCACCTTAGCAGGTGTCTTAGTTTGTTTTATGCTGCTATCACAGAATACCGCAGACTGGGTAATTTATAAACAAAGAAACTTATTTCTCACAGTTCTGGAGGCTGGAAAATCCAAGATTGAAGGGCCAGCATCTACGGAGGCCTCCGTGTTGGGTCATCCCATGGCAGAAGGCAGAAGGGCAAGAGAGTGCACCAGTGTGAGAGAGGAAGGGGGTTGAACTCATAATATTAGGAACCCACTCCATCAGTAACTAACCCACAATAATGGCATTAGTCCATCCGTGAGGGGAGAGCCCTTATGACCTAATCATCTCTTAAATGTCCCACCTCTCAAAACTGTTGCATTGGGGATTAAGTTCCCAGCACATGAACTTTGGGAAAAACATTCAAACCAGAGCAGCAGGGAATTCATATAAGCCAACATTGGCTCCTGAATAAACCAAGAAAATGAAATTTCTCCAGTGAAACGGCTCCCAAGCTGCCCCTGGAGGTAAGTCAGATGGGCATATATTCACCCTTGAGTCTATAATGTCCATTTCATCCCAATTATGCAACAGATACACTCCAGAGCCAGAGCCTCTCCCACATCAATTCTGCACTGTTTACTGGAAAAAGAACATGAGTTTATAAAGAAAAAAATAATATGGCAAATAATTACATTTCTTTTAAGCTAAGCACGTATACACTGCATTTGTAATATATTTCTAGGGAAGAAATATAAACAAAATACCAATTGCTACTTTGAAGAAATAAAGAATATATAAAACCATGTTTGATTTTAATTCTATATTTTCAGAAATTTCTCTAACCCATGCATTAATAGTTTGGGAATTTAAGCATGGAAGATAACTTGGAGATCCTTTAGTGTAAGGTCATCATTTTTTGGAAGAAAAAACTGCTTTAAAAATAGTTGCCCTCACTTCACCTCTCTGAAGTTTCCCATGTCCCTTGCTATACCTTAGACTTAATATTTTATACATAACTTGGTCATGGAGATAAGTTTTCCACAAGTAGTTAAGTGGTTTATACATTCATGTCAGTATTCTTCCAATGCCATTTCCAGGTTGCTGCATGTTGCCCACACATTTTATGTGGCTAGGAACTTTAAAGAAATGTCAACTGGTGAAATTCAAAGTGTTCCAGATATAAATTATGCTTTTACAGACAGACTATGCTTGAGTATCCAGTGACTTAATTCTCTATCACTCTGAAAAAAGTAACTCTATATCTCAGATGATAAAACTTATACCTGAATTTAAGTTCTTCTACACTAATTTTCTCCTGTGTCTGGGTTACTTTCCAGTATAGCAATTAACCTCTGTCAATAGCATACTTAGAGACCACAAGTTTTAGTCTGGAGAAGAAAAGAACATTTTGCTTCTTTAGACAATATTACTTGCTATAGCAGGTAGAAAAGCTGGAACATTTATTAACCAGAACCAGGTAATATTGATATTATGTAAACCATACACAAAGATTTCCTAGCACCACAGTCAAATATGGAATCAAATAGCATAGCATGAAACATGGAAATATGGACAAATCCCATGTAAATCATACATTTTGCAATCTTAGGACCATTTCCTCTAAGTTATATGACCATCCATAGCCATCTTAGCTTCTAGAGTTTCTGCAAAATAACCAGGATTTCTTAGTACTCAGCATGCAGACTGAGGCATTGGGAAAATAGAATCCACTCTCTGCTACCTTATACTTCCCTAAACAAAGAAAATTCTCATGTATTGCTGGGCCATTTGAATGCTGGTAGAATGAAACTTGGATTGAATTATGTCCTTACTACTGCATGGTGTTGTTTTCTACTCTCACATTTTCAGATTTCAGGTAGGAAGTCAACTGGGCTGATAAAATTGTCTAATTAATTTTCTTGGGTATATTTATTAATATATTAAATGATGCATTATTATCTAATTACTAACAGTCATTGAGCTTAATTTGTTCTTAAATACTTCATTATTTTCCATGGATTTTCTCATAAATAAACATAATGTGTGAAAAGAGTGAAAACTTGATTTGCCTAAATACTTACAACCAAAACTCTTAAAAAGGTGTTGGGGTCCAAGATTACACAAGATTTTCTGGAAATGCATAGGAAACCTTAACCATATCTGTAATCAGATATTAAAGATTCAGAGCTAGCAATATTTTTCAACATTTAACTGTTTAATATATCTAAAGTATGTCCCTATATCAAGACTATTTATTCAAGTAGAAGATTTTATCAGTGTATTTATAATGTCCTTTTCCAGTATTTATAATCCTTGCATAGGAGAGAGATATTCAGGTTACCTAAAACTGTGGTAAGCATACATGTCTTTCTGTTCTGAAGAGTCTCACTGTTTGTCTGTTATCTGAGAATAATTATTAATAGGGTTCACTTTCACTTTCGGTGGTGTCCTGGTTGAACCCATAAATAATATGGCCAATTTACCAAAAAAGATGGGATTCTAAGGATTCTAAGGCTATGTGGGAAAGTAAGTAAGTACAAGCAACTGTATCAGCCGTCAAATAGCCAGGCATGATGAAAAGCTGAAACTTTGATCAGAATACCATAGCATTTTAGCGACCCCAAAGCAACTCTCTATTATCAGATAGCAAACTATTAGTAGAAGCAGAAATAACAGCAAGGAAATTGATAGACTATAAAAATGGCAAGAAAACTGCTAGTAAAGGCTGGAAAAATGTTGAGGAAAATTATTTTATTGAAGGTTGGAGAAATGGTAACCCATGTTTTGTAGTAGTGAAACAACTGCAAAACTGTTACCTGCAGTAACTTGGAAGAAAGAAATATACTTAACATACTTTTGAATCTTGGTAAGATGATTTTCAGGTAGAATGTTGAAAGTGTCAGTTGGCTTCTCTTCATTAGAAAGGCGTGGGATATCAGTTAAAGAAGGAAATGTTCAAATTTTTCAAGAAAAATGTAAGGGACTATCTAGAGGGATTAGGAATTCCTGAGTTGGAAAATAAAAACTATTTCTCACTTTAACTCTCTCCGTTATGAAAAGATTTTCAATGTGAAATACCTTCTGAGACATAAATCAAATCAAGTGTGTGGCTATAATTTTCTTAAGACCTCTAAAAAATTTAAGGCAGTGTTGAGTAGACCCACCCCGCATCTACCATAGTTTTAAAAAAAAACTTTCTAATAATCTTAAGGGAATTGTCCCACTACAGCCTGACATGCTGAATATACAGAAAGGCATGTCTATAAGAATTGTGCATGTGGCTTTTAGGGCATGGCATGGATCCAAGTCAGAGATATAGGAAACACAAAAAGGTTTTCAGAGGGCTAACTAGCAATAATTAAGCAGTCCTGAGATTAATTAAATAGTACCGAGATTCTTCAAGTTTTAAAAGGCCTCTGGTCATCCAAATTCAAATAGGCAGGAAGAAAACTGATAAAACTATTCAACTTACAACTGTGAACCGTTACTTAGGGGAAACTAACAAGCTTATCCTAAATTTATACAGGAAGCCAAAGAATATCCAAGACAATATTGAAGAAGAGCTCTGAGATGACTGAATAAAAGCTAAGTCTTTTAACTACAATACCATATTTCCTTTAGATAATGATGAGAATTATCAGTTGTTATAAATGACCTTCAGTGTGTGGAACTTCAAATAGCAATGAATTCAATCATTGATTATAAAATCTTCTTTTAAAAATATCAGAAATTTTTGAAGAACTCTGAATTCCTTCCTATAATTTAGGGAGACTGCCAGGCTCTGGGTTCTCCCTCCTGGAAATTTGTAAATTCTCTCTAGGCAGTAAGCTGGAGCAATTGTAGGTCTCACTTAATTTGTTTCCTTATTCTCAAGAATCACTGTTTTGTGTTGCCTGTTGTACACTGTCTGAAAACTATTGTTCCATATATTTTTTCTGTTTTTATTTGTTTAAGGCAGTAGGGTATATCTGGTCCTTATTTCTTCATCATAGCTGAAAGTGAAGTCCTTGTTTTCTTTTGACGTGCATAGTTTTTGATAGAAAGTCTACTGTCATTCTTATGTTTGTTCCTCTGTAAGTAACGTGTCTTCTTTCCTTTGGCTTCCTTAAGATTTTTTTTTTCTCATTACTAATTTTCATTAGATGATGATGTGCCTTGGCATGGTTTTCTTTAGATTTATTATGTTTGAGGCTAATTGATCTTCTGGGATCTGTGAGTTTATGGTTTTCAACAAATTTGAGTGATTATTTCTTTAAATATTTTTTGTATCACTCACCCTCCTTCCTTCTCAGATTCTGACCACACATACATTAGAATGCATGCTATTGTCCCATTGGTCCTGATGCTCTGTTCATTTTCTTTTTCCCTCTCTGTACTTCATTTTGAATACTTTCTATTGATATGATTTCAAATTTACTAATCTTTTCTTTTGCAGTGTCTAATACTTTGTTAATCCCATCCAGTATATTTTTAAATTTTATTTGTTAAATTTTTCATCTCCATTTGGGTCTTTTAAAAAATATTATAACATGCATTTCCATATGATTACATACAATTTACAGAGTTTCTCAAATTTATTTGATTATGACACACTTTAAAACACAGAACATCTTAACATCTCTAGAACAAGTATTTTGGACACCGTAGTTTGGAAAATGGTACTCCACATAGAAAAAAAAAAATTCTTCCTTAACCTTTTCCAGTCTGGGAAAGATGTCCATTAGGTGTTGTATTAGCTACATTAGGTTTAAGATCCAACATAAATAAATTCAAAGAAATACCATTATTGACAATTGACAGGACACACAATAAAGCATGTAGTGAAGATATAAAATATAAGATGTTCTATCTATTCCAGAGTGAAAATGATGGATTTGACTATGTTCCAAAATGGTTGGATGTTGTCATTTTGTGTTTTCATTTAAACAGATAGCTACCTTATTTCTCTGTAATTTCTCCATGCTTTATGTTCACATACTTATATCAGGGAGTTCAGTTTGTCTCTATCACTCATGACTCGTGTGCTAGACTAGAACTGTGATAAGAATCATTTGTGCTAGGCTAAAATTGTAACATAAAAAAGTTGTGATAGGTAAAAAGCATAACATTTTTGGCACATAGTATTTAAAAATATGCATATTACATGCCTATATTGTTTCTTGTATAACAACGGAAATACAGAAAAGGCTAAGCATCCTCGATGTTATATTAGCTAGCTAACATGTGTTTCACTTTTTAATTATTACATGTAAATACTTAGAGTTATACTATTGATTTTTTCCTTTCTTCATAGGATAATTTCTTTAAAATCAAAACTCTACTCTATGCTTTAACTATATTAGAGAAAGTCAATTCTTTGAAGCTGTTTAAAATCTATTGTCAATGAAGGACTATTCTTAATAAATTCCCAGCTGTGGTTGTTGATCTTGTTTCCTTCATTTTTTAAACTTGTTAGAAGATAAAAGATGTAATTATATTTTAACAATATAATTAATTTAAATATGTGAATTACTTAGCTCCTCATGTATGGATTTTTTTTGGTCATTTAATATCTCTACAAAAAGTACTACATTGATGTATTATAGTCAATGTCTAGATCTACAGATGAAGGAACATCATGGATATTAAACACAGTTAGTTTACCTTAATTTAAATGTTAGATGTGACATGTGATTTCTGAAAAAAAAAATCTTTCTAACAATGTGATATTGATTTATTCTACTTATGATGTCCTTATTATTTGGAACAAATGATTAATCTTTCTTTACCAAAATTGCTGTTGTATTTTCTCAAGTAGGCATTTTAATTTTCATGTTGACAACAAGTCAGAGAGAATCTATTACAAATGATCAAAGCACATGCTTCATAGGCCAGTTTCTTAAAATGACAAGTAGGACAATTTTGTGATAGAGAAAAGTTGATATGTGCTTTAATCTCCATATTCTGATGCACTGCATACCATGTTGCCTTAGTTGAAATGCATTTTGTTCTTACAGCTTTCACTAAGTGTTTCCTCTTTAAACACTTTGTCAGGTAGAGAGATGTTCTGGATGAGATATGTTACCAATAGTGTAATAACTGTTTTACTACCTATCATGCATACATAATACCTGACCCTAAATTTTAGTTCATAAATTGAAAGAGAAATAAAAACAGAAAAAGGAAAAAAATCAAGATTTTCTGATAATTTTGATATTCAGGGGTTAACTATATCAAGTGAAGATATTAAAAGAGAAAACTAGATAAGAATAGTTTTCAGAGTTGCCTAAGAATGGACAGGCTTGACCTGGGGATTTCAGAATGGAGAGCTGCAGATGGTTTTAGATAACTAGGCAAACCATCCACCTGAGAGGTGTCTGAAACAGGTAGGAATTTTTTTTTTTTTTTTGCCATTTCAGGTACATTAAATGTAAGATTTCTTTATATTTCCAAAGCAAGTCATATCTAGCGCCAAGCTCCAGTCGCTAAGGTTAAAGAAAGGGTTAATACTTCATGACTACCGTGTCCTTCCTAATGGAGCGCCAGGACTTCCAGGGCTTATGTGGTTCAGTAGAATGGCAGAGAAGCCTCTGATGACAGTTTTTGTTGGCTGCTGTTGAGTTGTTCATTGTTTAGGCTTACATGATTCTCATCAAGGCAGGTAAGTGATTCTGATGGTGTCATGGCAGGCTCATCCTCAAGGACCTTGTCCCAATTCCCAAAGCCATAACACTTGTCAGAAAGATATGAATGAGGGCATGGACTCCCCACCAGTCACCAAGCAGCAGATCCAGGAGCAGCAACTCCTGGGACTCATCACTTGTCCCTACCATTCAAGCCATGGAAGTGCAGTTCACCCTGTCTCTGTGGGAACACCACTCTTCCCTTCTCCTGACTGTCCAGTGGACAGCATTTTTATCCTAAAAAAATACACTTAGAAAATTGATTTTCTAAGTGTACTCAGGACCTTCAAAAACAAAGCTTACCTGCAGTTATTTTGCAGTATCTGGCAAATCACTTTTTTTTTTTTTTTGGTCTTGAAACACAAAAGCTGTCATTCCTTCCTGCTACAAAGGAGCAGAGGATCCATGAGCCACAGCCCCGTCTGCATCTCCTGGATGAAAAGAAAACCACCTTGTAATTTTTTGAAAACATAAGTCAAAGAAAAAAAGGCACTGATTGTTTCCTTCATCCTTAATTCCATTTCATGTTCATCTCAAGGCATTTGACAGAGTAAAAATTCTAGGTAGACGAAAACCTAGTGGAAATCAAGGGATACCAGAACAGAGGAAAAGGTTAAGAATTAAAATGTGACTTTAGAGGGTGCATCAGAGAGTCCTACTATAGCTGGGAAGAGAGATGTGAAGAGACCAGAGCTGGCTTAAACACTACTCCTCTTCCTAAGTTCCCTCTCAAAATCAAAATGGAGTTGACATTTTCCTAGGTTTCTTTGTTGGAATAACAATAGGTATGTTTAATTGAGAATTTGCTATGAGCTTAGATATTGTACAAAGCCAAGTGCTTTACGTGGATTATTTCCTTCAATCAGCACAAAAATTCCATGAAGTAGGTCTATTATTTTTTTCTTTATTTATGAGTTTTTGGCTGCAAGTAAAACACTCCGCAACTCACACTGACTACATGATAACCATAAGTATAGAGATAGAGCAGGCTTTAGGCTCACCAGTTCCTCAAAAGCATCATCAAGTACCTTTCTGTCTCCCCGTCCTCCCTCTACAATATTGGCTTTATCCTAAAGTTCATCATCCTCATGGTCATGAGATATCTGCCACCAGCAATGGGGCATCATAATTCCTTGTCCACATCCAACAGAAAGAACTGGTTTTGCTTTTGTATTTTCTTTACCCCAAGCAGCTCAAGCCTGCCCATCCATGAAACAATTACTGGCAAGAGGCCTGGATAGCAAGAGTTATCTTAGAAGAATCATTCAAAGTAGAACGATGTTGGGAGTCAACTGCAATGGCCATTACATGCTTCATTTTACAAATGAGAAAACTGAAGTAATTTCCCCAAGATCGCATAGTTATAATGGGCAGTTGCAGGTCTGCCCAGCTATAAAAGTACATGCTCTTAACCTTTGTGCTGTAACACTTAGGCATATTCTGGAGGTTCTCAGAACTATTGCCCTAGACTAAGGTAGTCACATTGTTGTTGAGAATCCAGAACTTCCTTTGCAACAAATGCTAGTTTCTAATTCTTGGTGGCCAAGATGATTCATTGAGGTACAAAGAGAAGTGTCGGAGGGGTAGGGTGTTTCAGAGAATGGTGGAGGGAAATTTTGAAAAGGGAAACTGGACCCTGAAGGGAAAAAGATTGATGGTCTTTCTTACCCATCAGAGCCCCTAGGTAATGGTCCTCCAAATTCCAAAAATGATATTCAGTAAATGCCCAGAGTGAATCAGACAATATGCACTTGTTCTCATGTCCTACTCAGACACTGGGCCTGTTTGTGATTTTAGCACCAGTCTTTGGTCTCCTGGAGAATGTGCTGGAGGATCCTCTGGGTGGCACATACTTTTTTCAACTACTGATCTATGAGTAAAACAAAGGGGTAAACAGAGCCATAGTAGAAGAAGCATCAATGAATGACAACAAAAAGGGAAACTTTAGGTATGTAAGATACAGAAAGTTGTTATAGGAAAACTCTACAACAGTATGAGAGAAAGAGCATAGTCATAATGTTTGTAGAAGTTTAGCTAAAATACACCATTAAAAACATGATTGATATTCTCTTTGATAGTTACTGGACTTGAAGAACATCCTCTAACTGGGAAGCAAACTTGTGTCTGATGTGTGCCTACCTGTCAGATGACCTGGAATCCTGACACTGGAAAATTCCTATGGAAAAGCATTCTTATTGAAAATGGTGGTGGCAATAAGCCCGTACAAGGGATGAAGCATGCCATTTTGTAAAGGTGTTTTTCATTTTTTATCTCACACTTTGTTGAAAAGATTAAAGTTATGGAATAATTATTTGTTACATATTATGATTTCTGAAAATGGTTATGTATTTTCCTAAATGGAGTTTAGGAAATTATGGTTAAGCCATCACTATATATCTCGACGCTCTCAAGGAAGTGGTTAGACCAAAGCCTGGTTCAGATGACTAGAAATGTTCTGTAAAAATTGTTGGAAAAATTTTATTAATAACACTTGCTCAATAACAGTTCCTCATCAATCAATATGCTCTTACACATTCAATTATAGGAGACAATTCAGATGAATTACAATATATATCAGATATTCCTTGCTGCAAATCAAGTCTATTTAAATTTATATGCTTATTTATAAGACAAATACAAGAGATCTAACAAAAAGACCTTGTTTTGTTCAATATGAGAACTAAGACTAAGATTACTTTTGTAAGGGAACATTGTGATACAATATTTGTGACACTTGGGATCCTCTTGAGTTTTTGCATTTACTTATTGCACTGAAAAGCAAGCAAGGTGCAGAAGAAAGAATGAAAGCTACGACCAAGAGAAAGTACAATAGTTGGTTACTCAACTTCATTTGAAGCAAGGATTGCTTGGTAAAGACCCACCTATTTCTTTTCTGTGACTATGTTTTAACTACTAAACTCACTCTTGTTGTGTGAATTGAACTCCAAGATTTTAAAATAAATGAGCAAAATATTTACTTTAGTAGAATGTTTTCCTCCCCTATTTCCAAAAAATTTAAAATGGCCAAATAAAATTTATCATTCAAATACAAATCATTTTTAACAGCTCATATAAATGACTGATTCTATTAACCACTGAATCAATAAAGTAGAATCTCTTTCAGTGCCATGGGAGTTATATGATTGATCTTTCCTTTTCATCAATAACTCTGAATAGCTCTGTGTTAATAAATACTTCATATTTCTCATCACAGCTTATTTGTCAGTAAATAGGAAGACTAGAGGAACCTCCCAGGACCCTGGTTTGATTCACTGCCTATGTGAACTAATGGACAAAGACTAAGAATCCTTTTCCAAATGCTGAGAATGGGACTCATTAAGAGTAATAAAATTATTTTGAATAAACAAAAATCAAAGTTTCATCTCTTCCTTCTTTTACTCCTACTTTGTCGTAATGCATAAGAACACCGTATCCTTAAAGATTTTCAATTTTTCTTAATTTCCTTCTTTAAACTGTGAGGGAATTACACACTATTTTTCTTCTCTTTCCACATTTTATTTGTCCATTCATCTTCCTTATATGTCATGGGCAGATCATTATTTAAAGTTCACAGATATTTTTTCTATAGATTAATGTCATAAACAAAATAATTCTAAATAACTTCTAGTGAAATTATTCTGTGATGTTTTAAAAATCAATTCTCATATTTGACAAAGTATATGTATTTGAACTTCTAGATAAAATAATAGAATTTTAATGTTGAGATGGCTTCCTTTCATGTGTGTATATGATCTGAACAAGGTCAAAGTCATGACAAAATGAGTATCTTCCAGTGACCTTAACTTGGTTTGTTTATCAATGACAAAAAACTCTGAGGTTGATGGAGATAGATTGTGAAAAGTCAGAAAGCTCATGAAAAAGTGCTCAACATCATTAGTCATCAGGAATATGTAAATTAAAACCACAAAGAGATATCATTCGTAGTCATGAGAATGACCAAAATTAAAAATAGAGATTGACATCTGTAAACATGGATCATTAAAACTAAATTAAATCTTTAGTTTTTGTGTATGCTAGATATAGATGAGCAATTTATTTTCTAATGAACCTAAAGACAAAATCTATTCACATATCCTTTTGTGATGTCATTAAGTTTTTTATTTTTTATTGAATTACTTTTTTTGTTATTGATTTGTAGAATCTTGTTAAACATTCTGGATATTTTTATATTCATATAATTGTACTGTAGGTAGGTTTTTCCACTCTGTAGCTTGCCTATTCATTTTTGATGATTTCTTTTAATGAGCAGATATTCTTAATTTTGATGAAGTCCAATTTATCAATTTTATCTTTATGATTAATATTTTATGTATCCTAAAATAGCTTTGCCTACCCCAAACTGCTATGGTTTCAATGTGTCTCCTCCAAAATTCAGGTGTCAAAACTTAATGACCAATGTGATAGTATAAGAAATGGGGATTTTAAAAGGTTATTGGGTCATGAGGGCTCCTCCCTAATGAATGGGATTTTGGCCCTTATAAAGGAGGCTTTACAGAGTGTCTGGCTAGCTTGGCCTTCCATGTTCTGCTATGTGAAGACACAATGTTCCTCCCCTCCAAAGGAGGCAGCAACAAGGTGCCATCTTGGAAGTGAAGATGCCCCTCACCCAACACTGAACCTCCTGGTGCCTTGATCTTGGACTTCCCAGCCTCCAGAATTATGAGAAATAAATTTCTGTTCTTTATAAATTACCCAGTCTATGATATTTTGTTATAGCAGCACAAACAGACTAAGACATAAGCTAATGAAGATATTCTCCTAATGTTTTCTTCAAGGAGCTTTACGATTCTGAGTTTCACATTTGCACCTATGACTATCTCAAATTAATGTTTGTGAATGAACTGAAAAGTGGATTGCTGTTCATTTCTAATTGTTTCAGAAATATCTGTTAAAATATTTTACTATCCCCTTTGGATTGACTTGAACTTTGATGAAAACTCAATTTTCTGTATGTGTGTGTCTATTTCTAGAATACCAGGTCTTTCCCACTGATCTATTGTCTAACATTGTGACAAAGCACAGTATCTCAATTGTTTTTAGCATTTTAATAAGTCTTGAAATCAGCTAGTATAAGTTTTCAGGTTATTTTTTCAGTGCTGTTTTGGATTTGCTGGATCCTTTGCATTTCATATGAATTTTAGGATCAGCTTGTTGTTCATCCATAAAAAAGTCTACTAAAATTTTGATAGATACTGTTTTGAATACATACATCAATTTATGGAAAATTAACACTATTGGTTCTACATATCCAAAAACATTTTATATCTCTCCATTTAAGTGAGTGATTTTATTCAGCAATGTCTCATAATTTCAATGTAGAGGACTTTTCCATATTTTGTTAGATTTATTTCTATATATTATATTTTTGATGTTATAAATTTAATTATTTAAATTTTATATTTCAATTGGTTATTAATTTTATATAGAAATTTAATTGTTGTATAATGACTTTTATTCTGAAAACTTATATCTTCTTGACAAATTGATCTTTTTACCAATATGAAATGTTCTTTTGTATTGCTGACAGTTCTCTTTGTCTTGGCATCAATTTGATATTAATATAGCCATCAGCTTTTTATATTTAGTATTTAATAGCATATATTTTTATACCTTTTCAATTTTAACTTATCTGTGCCTGCTGTAGACAGCTTATAGTTGGGTCTTGCTTTTTAATCTGCTCTATAAATCTCTGCCTTTTAAGTGAAGATATTAGTTAATTTATATTTTGCATAATTCCTAATGTGTTTCTGTTCTAATTTCCCAACTTGGTATTTGTTTTCTGTTTATTGCATTTGTTCTCTGTATCTTTGCTCCTTCTTTCCTGCTTCTTTTGGAGGGAAAAGATGGATATTACTGAGAATTTTATCTTATTTCAAGTATTGATTTTTAAGCTATACCTTTTAAGTGTTTTTAATAGTGTATCTGGATATAATAATGCATCATTAAGCTATCTTATTTTTCTTTCAAATAATGGTGTACTAATTCATAAGCAGCATAAAAAATTTTACAGTAGTATAATTCCATGTGCCCCTTCCACCTTTTATGTTCTTTTTGCCTTATATTTTACTTCTGTATATGTTATAAACCTCACAATATATTGTTATTATTTTTGCCTTAAGCAGTAGGTTTTCTAAAGAAATAAAAACATATAACTAAAACATAAAGAGACTAAAAGAAAAGCTTTTGGGTTCCATTTGCTACCACTCTCTTCAGTCTTAAAAATTTCTTTCCGTGTTTCATGTTGTGAATGTCTTCTGGAGGTAAATTATTTCAGATTTTTTCTATCTGAAAATATCATTATTTTACCTTCCTTTTTGAAGGATATTTTATATGATATAAAACTCTAGATTGATAGGTCTATTTTGTTATTTCTACACTTTTAATATGTCTTTTCTTTGTCTTCTGGCTTTCATTATTTCTGGTAAGAACTTATCCATCCTTTCTTTTGTTCACTTGTACACATGTATTTTTTCTCCTGCTACTTTTAAGCACTGTTCATTATCTTTACTTTTCAGCAGTTAACAATAACATGGGATTTTTTTTGCATTCATCCTGCTTGGATTTACTAAGTGACTTGGATCTTTCATCACTTTTAGAAAATTCTTAGCCATTATTTCATCAAATATTACTTTTGCCCCATTCTCTTTCTCCCCTCTTTCTGGGATTATTTGTCATTATTCCACAGATTTCAGATGCTCTTTGCTTTTTCTTTTTAACTCCTTATTTTTCAATCAAGATATTTTCTACTGACTATTTCAATTTTACTAATAGCTTTCTCTGCTATGTCCAATCTGCTTTTAACTCCATCTAATGAGTTTTTTAGTTCTAATGTTACAGTTTTCATTTCTAGAATTTTTATTTAGTTTGTTTTTTGAATAGTTTTTGTATTTCTGCTAATATTTCCCATTTCTTTATGAATGTTGTGCTCCATATCAACTATACCTTTTATCATTTTTGTCATATGTATTTTAAAGTAGCTATCTGATGATTCCAATATTTGGTCCATCTCTAGGTCTGCTTCTATTGATGGTTTCATCTCTTAACCATGGATATCATTTTCTTGCCTTGTTGTGTGTCTTATAATCTATAAGTATATTCCAGATATCTAATATAAGAGAACAGAAGAATCTAAAGTAAATAATTTTTATCCCCAGAAAGGTATATGCCCCTTTTTCTGTCAGTGTACTAAAAGTGGGATGAGTCAATCTGAGTCTGGACTTTATTGCAGCTTTAGTTTGATTCAGTTCACCACTGGCATGAAATATTTTGAGGGTGGGAGTCTAACTTTCCCATCAGCTGGGACTAAAACCTGGACACTGACAACATTCCAGAGATCTATCTGTGCTTCACAGCCAAACCACCAGCTTTCAGAATTTTTGGAGATATCACCACATTTTACTGCCCAGCTGAAAGATTTTGGGGATGCTAGGGAGTCTCTTTTCTCTCCATTCTTACCACCAATTACTTTCTGTACCTCAGCAGATTGTTTGAAATCTTTCTATCTCTATCTCTGCTCTTTGAAAGCCAAGGGCCATACAGTCATGAAGGATCTTAATGCTTTGCAATGGTTCTCTTAGTCTTCTGTCCCCCGTCAGTCTCTGATAGTTACAGCCTGGAGTTCCTGAGCAAGGGAAGACTTTTCTAAGTTCTCCTGCGAGGCCCACAATCTTTTGCATGTAAAACTGTAAATTACATCAAGGGTTTATTTTAGCTGCTTAACTAAGTATTATCCTAATAGGATGGTCTCAGAATCTTTAGAGATAACATCACATTACTACTTCAGAAGAAATCTGTTTCTAAATATTATGCAATCAGCATAAAGACAGCTTGGCAATATTTAGTTTAGTTTTATTAGGTGGACTAGACTTATTAAAATATCATTATTTAAACACTCTAACTTTATTGCTTAGATAGCTTCTTGGTCTAGTGGAACTTTGTCACAAGGTGATTCTTGATTATATTCCTTGCTTCTTCATTGCTTACTAATGAAGTTTGGGAACATCATGTGACTTTGTTGCTTCAATTTTCTCAGTCTGTTCATTATCCATTCCAGAGAGAAATGTGAAAATTAATAAGTCTCTAAAGTGCTTTGGAAACTTTTAAACAGGCACTATGTAAATCTAAGCAGTCATTACCATAGATATTTTCTATTTTAAAAATTATTTTCATAATTTGAAAAAAATTATAATAGGCTTTTTAAATGTGTAGTATTAATCACCATATAGAAGAAGACTAGCTAATGATTCACAGAGCTAGTTTCTCAATTTCTAAACAAAACACTAATGAAATGCAAAGCTGGTTCACTTTAATTTTAGAATGTAATGATATCTACACATGGGAGCCTGCATGCAGCTTTTAAAATTTTGGAAGGAAAATGCAGTTTATAGAATTCCTCCTGGATATAATGGTCCCCTTGAATCAATACTAGCCCATGGTACTGTATTTGCAATTATGTCCCCATGCAGACTAATGGAAAAAGAGAAAATCTCTTGTGTCATAATGGAAAATGGTGTGTGTCTGTTGGTCATAATGCATCATAAGGGCTCTGTTCCCTTTGAGAACAAAATTATGAGTGTTTGTTTCCCAGAACAGTAGGACCATTGAGAAGACTTCTTTCCATATGTCCTTATGAGTATTCCAAGGACAAAAATCAAGCTCCAATGAGCATATCAATTATAGAGTCACCTTGAACACCTACTTTAGAGTTAGGACATTTAAAACTATGGTAGAAGTGAAATAAAACTTCCAAAGGATGTTCACAGTTCCTTCCCATCAAGGCCCATGGCCTGCAGTAGCTTCTTGAACACTCCATAATATATAGAGACACTAGTAACTCAACCTAAAAATCAGTGCTTGTGCTGTGTGGCAGTCCACTAGAGTGTCCATCTTTACTTCTTGAGGCATCTTGCTAATTTTTGTCAATAGAGGGGTTTCTTTCATATTCTATTGCATAATAGTGTAAGGAGAAATAAGTATATTTTAAAAAGCAATGCTAATCTAGTATTCTCCAAGACACATTTTATAATTATGGGGACCTTAGTGTTTTGTTATTTTATGAAAAAATTATTCATATTACCCAATAAAAATGTACTAGATCAGAGGTCTCCAAGCTACTATTGTACACTCCTATTAGTAAAATGATGCTGAGAAAAATCCCCCAATACATGAGTATTTATTTATTTATTTATAAATTATAGGCATGTAATACAATTATTGACTAGTATCTAAAGGCAGAGTACACACTTGGGATTACATCCATCTCTAATGATGGTATGTGTAAACTTATATTTAAAACAGTCTTCTTAAAATTTCAATTTTGTTGACTAGCTGCTTATCACATCTTTTTCCATTTTGTTTTTTCTTTTTCTCATGAATATTGGCTGATGTTGAGCTCACTTGAAAAGTAGTAGTGACAGTTTTGCCAATTTCTACTTGTTTGCTTAGTTTTGTGCTATGAATATTACCTTCAATCTGTGGTTTACCTGCCAGAATCTTTTAAAGTCACCTGTATTTTTTAATGAAGAATGGTTTTAGTTGAAGTAGGTGATATTAAGACTTCCTTAAGCAGACACACATAAACTGCAGGCTGAAGATTTGTAGAGCATGTGTGATGTATGACAGTGTCACATATGAACTGAGTAAGAGAGCCTGGTTCAATTCACATGCTAAATATTAGAAAAAATTAATTTATACTTTTAGATAAAAAGGATAAATTTTAATACTTTCTTTTTACATTCCATCTTGCTCACCTACTGGGTAGTGTGCCATCTCTTTGGAGCCCACTGGCTTAAATGACTCATATTTAAAAATGGAAAAAAAAACCCCACTCACACACACACACAATTCACAATTAAAGGAAAGGAAAGTGTTACTATTAATTCTCAAATACATCCTGCTCCAAGTAAAAATCAAATTGAAAATCAAGAAAAGATGACAACACAGGCAAGGATCAAATTACATTAATTTCTGGTAATCTTTATCTAAAGAGACAAGATAGTTTATTTCCTAGAAGAGAAGGAACCAGAGTAATATAAGGTAGAGAGACGTAATTCCAGGGGTCTATAAGCAGCACACAGTAGATTGACATGACTGTCAGGGCGAGAACATAAAAATGAATAATAATACTAATAATAATAACAAAAGAATAAGACTGCTAAGAGAAGAAATGTTGGTAAAAATCAGAGTTGGAAGCTCAGCAGCAGTCAAACTGGGATATGAGAGATCTATTTTAATTATAGGCGGGCATGCATGCTTTTGTTGTCATAAGGTTTTAATAAAAGTGAAGGAAGTTATTATGCTCCTCAGATACTGCCTTTAGTATTTATGTCACTAGTAAGATCAAGTCATTTTCTCTTGGCACATTCCGTTACAGTGACTCAGTGACACCACTTTCTCACTTCCTATCCTGTATCCATCTCAAGAAACAAGTCCTTCTCCTCCTCTAAAGCTCAGAGCCCCCTTCGTGCCATCCTGCTTCTCTCTTCCCACTCCCATCAAGAGTTCATCCACTCTCAGTTTATCTCCGCCTTCTCGGGCATCTTCAAACCCTCCTCACAGGTTTCACCTTTACGCCTTCAAAACGTATAGCTCTCTGCTGTTTTAGAAAATGTTCTCTTGACCCAGCTGCCCTCTCTAGCTACTGCTATAATTTTTTTCTCTTTTACTGTCAAACTTTTCAAATAAGCAGCATATCTTTGCTGCCTCCATGTTCTCTGACATACCCAGATATCAGGCTTCTGTTCTTATCACTTTTCAGAAAAGAACTGTTTTTGTCCCATTTTTCTCATCTAATGATTAATATTAATATGACCTATTTATGTGCACGTTTAGGTGTCTCATAGCACATCTCGCCTTCCCTCTCCTTCCCTGTTCTATGCGCCCTCTGGTCTTTTCCAATTCCTGCCCTAATCAATGCTCCTTCGTTTCTGTCCAGGACTTTTTTTTTTTTTTTGAGACAGAGTCTCACTCTGTCACCCAGGCTAGAATACAGTGGTGTCATCATAGCTCACTGCAACCTCAAACTCCTGAGCTCAAGCGATCCTCCTGTCTCAGCCTCCCGAGTAGCTGGGACTACAGGGGTGCACCACCATGCCCGGCTACTTTTCCTGCTTTTAGTAGAAACAGGGTCTCACTTTTGTTCAGGCTGGTTTCGAACTCGTGAGCTCAAGGGATCCTCCCCCCTTGGCCTCCCAGAGTGCTAGGATTATAGGCGTGAGCCACTGTGCCCAGCCTGTCCAGGATCTTTACTACACTGTTATGACACCTCTCTGTTCATAGTATTAATGCTCCCTACTTTAAGACACAAAACTTTTAATTCCTCATCCTTTTAAGTTTCTCATATTCTCCCCATACTCACTTATCAAGTCATAGTTTGTGGCAGTAAAAGGGACTGAATAAATATTTTTTGAGTGAATGAATGGACAGATATTCCATGCCGTGGTCAGTAAGTATCCTTATTGTTCTATCAAAACCATAGTTATCTTCTATCTTTATTATCCTGATAAACAAGCCATTTGGTTTTGGTAGGTAACTGAGTCACTGTATATATAAATGTACCAAGCTACTCAAATTCATGTTAAGAGGCCTGGCAACCTGAAACTGCAGTATATGATTACTAGTAATAGCCTGTAAGGTTTCATCGAGCAGCTCTTCATGGTTGTGTTCTCATGAAGACTACGAGGGCAACTCTCTTTAGGCATGTTGTCTTGCTCTAAATTTTTCTTACTAAAACTTGAAAAATGTTCATAAATGTATGCACTAGACAAGAGTTACAGAAAATGGTATGTACTACTTAAAAGTTAAAAGTTATGAAACGTAAGCATATGGGGATGATCTTGACTCCCTTCTATTAACACTATATCCACCTATGATAAATTCAGCTGGTTTTGTTCTTGTGTTGCTTGAAGACTGGTGTGTGTTGAAGACTTTCAATTAACTAGATAATATGTTTAAGCTTTTTTCTAAGAGTGACATTCACTATTTTCTCTTTGCAACTGCTTGCCAATCGATACCAGCGGAGATGAACTCAAAGTCATGAATAAGGTGATTACGTGGCTTTTGTGCTTGCCTGACTATGCTGTTTCCCTCTAGGGAAAACTTGACATGCCTGAGGTTTCTACTTTCCTTGCCACATCATATCCCTGAGTTTTGATTTGGCTGATTTACTACTGAATGAAAATCACATAGACCTCTCCACTTCCTCCCAACAGCCTATTCTTGTGGTAAGTCAGTTGAGCAGAATGTGAAATCTGTTGACAGGCTTTCCTTTCTGGTTAGAGGCCCTAGTCAGCCAGTTTAGAGGCCAGTGTTAGTGATTTAATATAAGGAATTACTCCCTATAACAACAAAGTAAGTGGATATAATACATAACATAGAATTATAAAAACAATTACATAATGTTTTGTGTATATTATTTACATTATTCTTCAATTTTCAAATCCCTTTCTGTACCAGAAAGCCTTCTATAATTATAATTCCAATGTTTTCTGATGTCTCTTGCCCTGAACTCTTACAGAAATTAAACATTTTCACAAAATCCTACAGTACATGTGTTATTGTTTTCTGTTTGCTGTCAACCTACCTCTTTGAGGGTAGGGACCATATTTTTAAGTTTAGATTTCTACCATATTGCATTTTGTAAAATATGTAGTAGTGAAATAGCATTCATGTGTGTATTGACCACTTAATGTTGGCTGGAGAGGAGGGAGTAGAGAATGTGAAAAAGAGGCGTCAAAATAGTAACAGAATGTATTAGTCAGGAGTTTCCTTGTAAGTGTCACAGATCCAATCCAAACTTGTTTTCTTTTTTCATCCAACAAATATTTATTGAGCACCTACCATGAGTAGACACTGCCTTAGAAGCTTAGGATACATTATTGCACAAAACAGAGCAAGATTGCTCTTCCTAGGAAGCTGGCATTGAAGCAGAGTGAGATAGATATTACACAGTAATCATAGAAAACAAGTTAATTAGAAAGTATAATGGAAGGTTTGGGGAAGAAAAGAAAAAAGAGCAAGGTAAATTGTACTGGAAAGTTGGTGGAGGAAGATTTTAGTTCAGGGGAGGCCTGATCATGAAGGTGTGAGTTTGGTAAAGACCTGAAATAAGAGAGAGAGAGAGTACCATGCTGATATGGTATGTTCTAGGTGCAGATGGCATCAGTGCAAAGGCCCTGGGGTGTAATCATGCCTGACATGTTAAGTTCAAGGCCAGTGTGACTGAAGCAGAGTGAGTAAGGGAGAGAATAGTAGAGGAAGAGATCAGAGAGCTAATAAGGTGTCTGTGTATGGTATGTGTATCTTAGGGAAGGTTATCTTGTGGGGATTTTTAGGTAACTGGAAAGAAAGTTTTAGTCAAGTGAAGTGGAAACCTAATGCTAATGCAAAGTTTTGAGCAGAGGAATGATATGATTTGGCTTTTATTTTAAAAGATTCACTCTGGTTTACTGGTTTATGTGAGAACAATGTCAAAGAAGGGAGAACAATTAGGAGGGAATTGTAATATAGATGAAAGATGGGAGTGGCTTGAACCACAGAGGCATCAGTGTGACATTATTTAGATTCTAAATACATAGTTTAGATTCTAGATATATTTATAAAGCAGAGTCAAGAGATAGATTGACAGATTAGACTTGGGATGTGCTGCTGACTGAATTGTGTCCCCTTAAAATTCATATGTTGAACCCTAACCCCCAATGTGACGGTATTTGGACACAGGGCCTTTGGGAGGTAATTAGGGTTAGATGAGGTCATGAAGGTGGGACCCTCGTGGTGCGATTGGTACCTTTATAAGAAGAGACATTAGAGAGCTTGTTCTCTTTCTCCCTCCCTGCCATGTGAGGACACAATTTGAAGGTGGCTGTTTGCAAGCCAGGAAGAGGGCTCTCGCCAGAACCTGGCCATGCTGGCACCAGCCTCTCAGACTTCCAGCCTCCAGAACTAAAAAAAAATAAATTTCTGTTGTTGAAGTCACCCAATCTATGGTATCTTGCTTTGGTAGCCTGGGCCAATTAATATAGGGTACTAGAAAAGGGAGATGACAAGGATAACTTCGAGAGTTTAGGCTTGAGCAACTAGAAGGCTGAAGTTGCCATTCAGCTAAGGCAGAGAAGATTGTAGGTAGAGTAAATGTGGGGGGAAAGTCAGTAGTTCAGTTTTGGACGTGTAAAATTTGAAATTTCTATCAGATATCCAAAGAGATATTGAGTAAACTACTCAATTTAGGTGTGAGATTGGAATTGGAGCATAATTACAGCTTTTTAAACCATAGTGGCCAACAGCAATCTACTCTCAAACTGCAAAGCAGTTACATGGTATTATGACAGTTCAGTGTCCAGATTAATTTGAATGAAATCATCAAGACTATGATGATAAGAGGAGTCAGCTTGTGGAACCACTTCTATCAGCTTCTCCTTAAATTCTGAATATCGTTAAATAGCAAAATCTGCTAGCTATACTGAGCTCCAGTCCTCAATTTGGGCTTTTCTCCAAATCAATGGGTATCAAAAATGAAGCATGGTAAAAGGATATTTCCCTGAAAATGAGAGTTCTAGGCCATTTGAGACTAATTTGGATGAAAAACAGCATTCCATTTATCGGTGTTCTTGAGCAGTGGTCAGAAATTTACACTCATAATTGTACACTAATATCTTACATCTACAGATACCTGATTCTCCTATATATAACACATGCATGTTTTTTAGAGACCATGCTTTAAATGCTACTTTATTACAATTGAATCAGTTTGACAAAAGTAAAGCATTGTTATTAACAGTTATGGGAGTAAAACTTAGTGATACATTTTTCCAACAGTAATTTTTCTAAGATGTACTTGTTCACTTTTCCAGCTCGAAGACAGTGCTGGTACTAAAATTAGCATGTTTGTGCTGATTTTAAAGTACCTTTAGCCTCACAGAGTAACACAATACAACAAACACTAGTATGAAGTTTGTATTGCCAAAAATATTTTGATTATATCATATAGCACAGGAAGTTTGAAATCAAATGATTTACCAAATAATTAGAAGCTGTAGAAAATGTTCCTAAATAACACACAATTAAGCAACAAACATTTATTGTCCTGGATGGCAAAATAAAAAATAAGAAACTACTATTGCTTGTTCATAAGTCTAACTTCAGGGATCAAAGGCTGAATTTAGTAACATGAAAAAGTTATTTGCCTTGAAATCAACATAATAAAATCAACAATATTTTATGAGAAGCACCCTGAAAATTTTCCTATAGGCATGCTTAGTGTAAAAACTATGAAATTTCTCTGCATTTTAGTTTTTCCCTCTGGAAAATAAGAATAATAACAACACAGGCCCAGAAAGGTAGCAGTGAAAAACGGAGATTGTGTTAAAGAAACTGGTAAAAAGTGTTTCTCTAAAATATCGTGTATCTCCAAGGTAAGAGTTATTTTATTAATTATAATAAATATTTTATTTCCAAATATTAATTCTAATATTCAACAGAAACATATTGAATCCCTATATCAGGAAATCTTTACAAATGTCCTGTCAATAATTTTATTAAATGTATTTAACACTTGCCTCTGTAAAACTTGATACATGCATAGACATCTAAGTCATTACTTTCAGCCATGTAAGTAAGAGCTGTTTTATGATTAACTCATTGTCCTTCACCTACTTGATTTTGCAGAGCATGTATTTTAAGAGGAAGAGGCACAAGAATTTCAAAATATATAACCTTACTGAGCTAACATGGGTGCTGATATGAAAACCTTTGACTATAATTATTCTAACAATAGCATCAGGTTACCAACTCCCTGACAATGTGGAGTCAAAAGCTTCCCCTGGAAAGGCAAAGGTTTCTCCATGAACACTAGGCAATATGGCTCATAAAAAATTCATTATATTGCCCTTCTCTTCCTGTGGTAAGACAGATGTAAAATCAGGAATTTTCCCAGTAGATCCTTCTGCTAGTATTTAGAAAATGAACTTGGAAATACACACACACACACACACACACACACACAGAGGCTGACGGTGCTTTGAGTTTGATGAGAGAGTTGTAGGTAAAGCATGTCACATATTGCAGATCAAAGATGCCACGCATTCAATGGCAGCCTCTTTTAATGCAAAAGAGCACCATATGCATGTGCTGGGAACTTGCACTGCTGACAGAGTTATGGGAAATGCGGGTGGAATGTCGAACATGTAGAAAATAGGTCTATAATTATTCACAAAACTTCAGGAAATAAACATTCACTTTCGAGAAATTGTTTTCAGCTGCTTTAAAGCCAAGTGACAGCTAAATTACAGTTCAGGGAAGGAAAAGTTTCCATTTTCTAATTTGATGCATTTTGTTGCCTCGTTCTACATTATCCAGAGTCAGGGCTTCCACATCCTGTCGTGCTTCAAACCCCAGGCTGAAAGCTCCAGGCAGCTGAAAGAGCTGTCTGTCCAGCCACACAGTGCACTAAGTATGCCATGAGGAAAGTATTTGGGGACTTGGGGCAATTCTTTTGGTTAACATTCCTAGGATTTCCACAAGTGCTTTTGGCTGTACATGCTGCGGCTGCTCCTTCAGCATCTTCTTTGCGCCAGGCTGGAATATGTTTATGGAAACTCTGAGGGTCCTGCCTAGAAATGGCCCCCAAACTCATTCTCCTATGGCTTTGCTGGGAAAGGAGGACAGGAAGGTAGACAGAAGAAATGGTGGGAGTCAAAACAGCAAGGCTTAGGTGCTTACAAGTTGACCAGTAACTGTCAGGAAAATAAATAAGGGGCTGATATCTGACAGTATAAGAAGGAAGAAAGGAAATTAAGTTTTTATTAAAAGAGATAACAGAAATGCTATCAGTCAGGCAGTTTCCTATTGCCTGCTGAGTCCAGTAATGAGGATTCCCAGTTCTGTAATGATAAACTGTCAGAGATGGCCTATGGATGCACAGTGAGATTTTCACTGAAGCTTCATTCTACTGCAGATCCTATGAAACATTTATTTAAGGTATTCTAACCAGTTAGATATGAAAATTTTAAAAAATTCTATCTATTTTGCTTAATTTGGGGCCTGGAGCTAGATTTTTCTCCATTAAGTCCTAGAGCATAATGAATTAGAAATGTTTATTCAAAAGGAAAAAATATTTAATACAATAATTTTATACACAAAAGAATGAAGCTAAAAGTTCTGGCTGAGATTAATGTTTATTACAAGAAATTCGAAGTAATATTCCCTGATTTCTTCTCATCAAGATCTAATGTTACCATTTATCATGACTTTGAGCAACTTAAAAAACAGAACAAATCAAAAAACTGAAAGTTACCCTCACATATTAAAAAAATACTGACAATTTCTCCTGTTAGATTAGTCCACTTTGCCAGTCAAAGTTTGCTACACAATCAACTTGTTGAATAGGGCAGTTTTTTTTTACCCCAAATGATATCCATGCCTAGAAAACCTTTTATCTTTTCAAAATTATGAATGGCCCAAATAATTAAAGATGGAACAAAACAGGAGATGAAGGACAGACTCGATCCAAATGAGTTAGACATCTTTAGTAGCACAAATGAAGATTGTTCATATGTACCAGCTTCCTACAGAAGACTGAATTGGAAATAACCAAGAACTCCCAAAAAGTGTCTCTTCATACTTCCTAATCTTGGTATGAAGAGTTCCTGGGTTGCATTAAAAATTGATTTCTTTTTCTAAATAGGTTTTCAAATTCAGATCTTCTGAACTGTGGTTGGTCAATTGCATGATTCATGGTGCTGAATCCTTCAGTACTGGTGGAGTGGGAAAATTGGCAGACTTCAGTGCAATCAAGTTACAAGTACAGACACTCCAATTTTTAATTTAATAGGTTATTTTGGTATGGAAATGGCTGCAGCATGAGTGAGGAATGAGAGAAAATAATTATCTGAGGCACGAGAGCTGATTAGAGTTGCTTTGGACTTCAAATAAAGTAATTTTTGCAGAATCAGAAAACTATATTACACATTCTGTCAAAAATTGTTTATATTTTCTGAATTTATTTTAAAAATTCTCAGAAAGGAATACAACTTAAATCACATTTATATTGAATTTAAAATCTTTGGAGGAACGAAGAATGATATAAATAAGCAGATTTAGTTACTAGATGTGTATTCTTCATTGAAATAAAATACTTAAAATCAAGGCTGTCCCAGAGTATCTGTAGAGCATTTTATCTATTCAACAGGAAACCTTTGGTCATGAATTATTAAAATTTTTGAAGAAGGATATCAGTTACAGAAAACTAAGATATTTAAATATGTCTCAAATAGGCTTCTGGTTATGATAGCTCTATAAGTTCACATTTAGACACATCACCTCTTTCTTTTCCAAAAGCAGAGCAATGACATATAAAATTGATTAAGAATAACTGAGCTCAAAAAACAATATAAACATGTACTATAAGTGGAACAGAAGCACAGAGCAGTAGTAAAGCTAAAACTCAGTGCTTTCTGGTTCTGGGGGAGGATGGCTAAAATCTTGGCTATTGCAAGGTTAACAGGGACTGGAAAATGCCTCATTTGAGATGGATGGAGGCCACTGCTGGAAGCCAGGGACTCTCTTCAAAGCCACCATGAAATGAGTCTGAAGAAAAGAGCTGTTGATAACTGAGAAAATCAACAATTAGAATATCAATTTATTCCAAATAAAATTAATTTTAGGAAGCACTTTGACAGTTTTTAAAATAAGGATACTTATGATGCTCATTCCATCCTTTTCAATGTGGAAAAGAAATTATAAAATAAGATGTGGAGAAACGAAGCATGAAAAATGTGGCTATTCAAAAGGCTGATTAGAAACCTTGGAAATAAAAAAAAAATGACCTTAAAAAAACTCAATAAATTCCATAAATGCTGAAATAGGCACAAATAGAGAATTAGTAAATTTTTTAAGAACTGGTGGATTCACTCAAAATGCATCATGGAGAGGAAAATACAACAAAAAGCAGTTAAGACAGAAAAGATAGGAACGACATTCCCCCGAGTCCCCTTTCCTCCATGATTCCAGATTAAAATTTGCCAGTGAGTGGCATTCATATGAAAATGTGGGGTGGAAGGGATGGATGGCCATTATTCTCCTAAGACACTTGCAGCCAGACATATGACAGACATGAGATTCACAGCAGCTTTCCAGGGAGCTCTTGAGGACCACCTGCTTCTGAACTTCAGACCAAGATTAGCAGGGCTGGTTCATCTACTCTTCACCTCCCCAGTTCTTCCAATGTAAGCCTCTAATGGTTATAATAAAACCCTTTATACATGGAGTTCAGAGAGTGGCTTCTGTGTTCCTGACCAAATACTGAATAAATATATTTTGTGTAAGATATTGCAGTTTATCATAACCTCTCAGCCTTTTAACAGATGAAAAAATTGAGGCAAAAAGAATTAGTCACTCTAGATCACAATAAATGATCAGGGATTGATCCCCAAAGCCTCTGTTGATTCTGATTAAAAAGGAGTGCTTTGGGAAGAATGCTGAGGCTGTTTAGGCAGTGGGAACTAAGATCATAATCTTCTAGCAGTATCACTGATAATGCACAGGTACAGAAGCAGGGCGTGGTGGTAAATGTATTTGTCAGTCACATACTAAAATAGCGAGGGAATCATAAAATGACAGTTACAGTTTGGCCCTCATTGACCCGGATCTGTACTCTAGAAAGTCACACTTTCATCGGGCAATTGTATAGCCTCGTGCATCTGCACAAATCAGGATCAAAGATGAAGTCTCATATGTTAAATATTGTAAATGAACTATATGGTTGTTTCTTTTTTCATATTTTTAGACATTTCTCTATCTTTTTATTGCCCATTTAATTCCTATAAACCCACAGTGGGTAAATAACCCTTCTTCTGAAAGGTTTTTATGTTAACATATTCTTTTTGGGCTTATTCACACAAAACACAGGCTTTACTAAAAGCCCTTGGTCACTCAGTAAAATGTATCATTCATCCCATGGTGTTTCATAACCTTGCAGAGAAGCCTGCCTCATACACAAGATCAATAATAACTATGATGTACTCTGTACAGGCAAGAGTGGGTACTTCCTTCGTGAAAGACCAAAAGACAGTAAAAGGAATAGCGTTACTGTTACTGGGCACATTTATTCTTGTTTTACAAGCACTATGCAATTTAATGTGGATTTAACTTCCCTATTCTATAATCTGTACTTCTTTCAGAGCGCTAATATGAAGAAAATGGCAAATCAGAAGAGTCTAGTAAGTCTGTGTTTTAAACATAAAGCAGGAATTATTAGATCTACCATGTGTCAGATCTTTGTTCTTGGTTCATCAGGCCACAATGCATGCCAAATCATTTATCTTATTTTTATTTCAAGACTACAATTGATACACTGTGTAGTATAGCAGTTAGAGAAAATGATTAATAGGTCTCTTTAGTGTCTGATAAATGGTTGAGAATATAAAAATGGAACAAAGGAAACAACAACCATAGACTATACAAATGGTGATTCAGATGTGGAACTGTAGTTTTTCACCTATTTCTGGAAAATAGGGCAATAATCTGATGAGAGTAATTCTGTATTTTCCCACTCAGGGTCTCCTTATTTACAAATAGATTTATATTCTTAATTTATTTTCTGATAATGTAGCAAATTAGTACTATATTTTAAACAGACCATGTTTTAGAAGTTTATAAAGCTGCTTTCTGTGTGAGTCTAATTTCAGGTTAATGGGTGCTTTGGTTCAGCTAGGGAGTGAGCTTTAGTTAGTTGTTCCCACTTCAAAAGCAGAACATTCAGACCATGATTTGTCAGGTGATTATGATCTGCTTATGTTCATTCAGGTGGCCACTGAATTGCCTGCAATCTGTACCATTAATCAAGTTGCCTACTTGGTTGTTAAGGGAACTGAAAACACCAGTTCAGCTATTTTTTCCGATCTGGTGTTTTTTGTGTTTTCACCACTTTATCATGCTAGTTACTCAATTTCCCTATTTTCCATTCACTTTTTCGCTCACATTAGAAAAATACATCAGTATATGGGTGTGATCATAGTTTTAGCCTGCATAAAAATATGGCAATGCCTTTTAACCCAACCCTGATAAAAAGAATACTAAAATTTTCACAGCAAGAGATGTAGCTCATCTCCAAAAAATGGGTTTAGTTCAGTAGCATGGGAAATAATAACAGAATCTTTTTTCTACTTGCCAATCAAAATCATGTCCATGTATTTTCACTGTTATTGTCTACTTCATGCTTTGCAGAAATACTTAAGCAAATATTAGTAATCAGCATAATATTCCTGAGGACTTTGACTGTCTTCAGAGATAAAATTAAGGAGAGAGCTGAGTATTACCAAATGGATTTCATCCACAAAGATAAGTACCTAGAAAAATTTGGCTAGAGCAAAACCTTGCCCTCAATTTTAAAAATCCTTCTTCAATCCAGTTCATCCATTAATGAACTAATTCAACAAATATTTAATGGGCACTTATTTTGTTACAGGCTTTTGACTATTCAAAGGATGAAAATGCCCTCAAGAAGTTCTAGAAACGGAGATTCGCCATGAATTCAATCCCACACCCTCTCTCCAATCCTTATCCACTCACCAAATCTCAATTGGATACCCCAATAGAACAGTTAAAAAGATTGTAACGTTGAAAGGGTGATACCTCTGTTGAAAAATGCATGAAACAAGCTACATAAATTATGAAACACACTCATATCTTCAGCGCAGTATAAAAAATGTGTACATTTTTCAAGATAGAAAAATAAATTCATAGTTTATGATCACAACCTTTAGGAAAGACGGGTCACTATACCATCCATGTTGTATGTATTGTACCACATCCCAAGCTGTTTCTCCCTGTATATTCTATTATAGTAAGGCACAAAAGTCAAACAGCCTTGACAAAGGCAAGGACAGGTTGTCACGGGTGCACCCAGGAAAAGCAACTCACCAGGAACATGTCCATTGGAGACTCCTTGTTTTAGCAGGAGTGTCCTCTGTAGGGACATCAAGGTTCCTCTTTTTCTTGACAAAGAAACTAGGTCCCCAGAAAGAGACAGTGGCAAGAGATAAACTGTAGGCATTCATTTACAAAATGTTTTCTCATTGTACCTTCATTTATTGGACATACATTTGATAAATATTTTGAACATCTATCTGTCATGTGCCAGGAGTATGCCATTTGCCAAGAATCCCTTAGTTGCCAGGTATTGCATCAGCATCAGTAATGTTGTGTCCCCTAGAAGGAAAATAAGAATCCTAGAGAACCTCAGGTCATTACCTTATCTTCCACCCACTGAACTACTCTCGCAACTTCTGTTTAGGAAAGCCACACAAGTCAGCTAGAAGTGAGTTTCCCAAATTTTCTGCAGGGAAAAACCATCTTATTATGAAAATTATTCTTCAAAGATCTTTCTGCCTTGTAAGCCGTTGTTAAAGAAAGAAAGAAAACTACAAGCCTAAGGCAAACCCTAGATAACACCTAAAAATAGAGATATTTTTGGCAAAAGCTATTTAGAAAAAATCACAGAGAAAATACTACTTTGATCATCTTTCTTTGTTTCTACAGTGTTGGAAACTTTAGAAACAAGAATCTTCTTGAAAAAAAAAACTGTAAATGAGTTTATTTCACTTAAATGAAATGCTATCTTACCTGAAGGGACACATTTTCCTTTCAGTGTGAGGCAACAGTAATTTAATTTAGGAGGCTGTTAACCTCCAATGTAACAGATATATAAATCATATTTAAAACACCTTGGAATTTATAGTGAGCAATGAAATAGATCCCAAGACCAATAAAAGACCTCAGCTAAGTGACTTATCTAAAATGTACACCAGGTAGTGAAGAAGAGGATTCAAGCTTAATTAAAAGCAAATACCCAGTTTCCTTTTCCTACCTTTCCATATTTTTCTCTTCACTCAGATATAGTTTCAAAGTGATTTTTTCATTCTTTCCATTAAGATTCCTTTTTTCTTTCTTTCTCTTTTTTTCTGGCAGAGTTTTTCATAAGTTTAGAAGCTACTAAAGAGAGCTTAGGTCCATTTAAAAATGAAAACCAACTCTCTGCTTCTCAAGTATTTGATTAGAAATTTTTCCTGTGTTAAGTTCACAAAATACTATTTTTGTATGATTATATTACACCAATTATATCATCCTAAATTAAAATTTTAAAATGCTTTGGGGTAACTATTTTCACATTTCATATAAAGGGCAATACATTTAAGATTCAGAAACTCAACAGGTGCTTGGAAGAACATGTGTAATACAAAATCATTCTCTGTGAAGTCAAGGTGATATTCTGTTTTTTAAAATTTTAAATAATTTAATTCATTTGAAAATAATGTAAAGAGCATACATTCTATGTTATGTAGGGTAATAAAATACTACGTAACCCCTTGTATCGTCTCTCTCTATTGATTTTTTGCTGTGTATCACTAGGAATGACATCTTTGCCAATGGAGCAAAACAATTTTTTAAAATAGTATCACTAAATTGACATAGCCACTGGACATCTGCTTTTCATAATCTTGATGTCTTACATTATTAAGTTATCAATCTGAAATATATTTTAGCCAGTAGTGTTATCTGTTGCTAACAAGACAAATGTGGTGCCAGAAAAGGGAGCATTATATTATACTATCCCAGTTATTGACATTTCAATAGCCAAAAAATTCCTTCTTGAATGTGCTTCTTTCAGATCTGAACGTATCTCAGTCTGGCATGCACTGACCCATAACTATCCTCCCAGTATGTTGGGGTTTCTTCTGTTTGCAAAATCTAAAACTGTAGAAAAATAGCAGACTGACATGGATGGGCAGTTGCATCTACATCTATGTCTTTGTGAGTCTTGTATATGTAGTCTTCATGCCTCTACAGAAGAGAGCCCAATTTGGGGCTTACAGCTGGTTTCTGATCTCAGTCAAAGCAGAGAAAATGTGTTTATTTATTGAAAATAATTTTACTCCTTGTTAAAGCTCCCTCTTTGGGAAATAGGTACTGGGTAGACAGTTGAAAGTGAAGCTGAATTAGTTTACTTTAGGACAGAATATAAGACATGGAGGCATATCTTAGTCTTGGTATAGCTGCAGAGGAAAAGAAGAAAGTGAAAGGGGACTTAGGGGGGCAAGGAGGGACCGTGATATGAGGGCAGGAGCTGGTATCGACCTGGCCACCCCTGATAATAGGTACAGCTGATCCCTCGAACATGACGGAGACTCTCAGAGAGGCCATAAAACTAATGTGCCACAGTCTGCAGTCTGTCTGTGGGAAAAGAAGATAAAGAACATATCTGTTGGTTTCTTTTCATTTGCCATTTCCCACTGATCCAAATCTGTCCCATGGGGTGTTAATATCCATACACTTCTTGTTTTGTCACTGGGCTACACTGGGTAACAACTAGAGCAGCTGGAGCCCCCAGGGCTATGGTTTGGCAACATGAAGGTGCTATTGGGGGGGGGTATTCTAAACCTGGATTCGTATCTGTAAAAATAGTGCAAGTCATCACTAGGGCTGTACCAGCAAGCCAAATAAATGTGTACATCGGGGTCATGCAGAAATTGACCCTGTACAGAGGGGACCAAGATGGTAGACTAGAAGCAGCCTGTGCTCGCCTCTCTCAAGTAGAGGATCAAAGGTTGCTGCCAGAGGTTCACCTGCAGATAGACCATCTTAGAGAGAGCATTGTGAATCATCAGAGAAGCAGCTGGAGACACTCAAAGTGGGGGAGAGGGAGGTGGCGTGATCTGCTCGGCAAGATTGGAAGGTACCTGAGGGAAGTGTCCACAAGTGGGAAAGGATCAGGGGAGAGATCTCTAGGGCTCCACACTGCAACCCAAGCTGCAAGGGGGCTCACTCACCACAACAGGCATCCAAGCTGATCAGGGAGTTGCTTGGAGACTGTGCAGCAGCATTGCACCACAGAGTGGGCAGAGTGGGGTCCCGCCAGCTTCTGGTCCCAGGTCACTACAACAGATGCCATTCTGTGCTCTCAACCCCAGAGTGCCCGGTCTGCAGAGGGGTCAGCTCCACTGCAGCTGCCTCCCCATTACCCCTGCCAGGCCAGGGAGAGTGGGCACTCTCATGTGCACTGTGATTGGGTAATGTGCACCCCCCAAACTCAATCTGCCTTCCAGGGATTAGAGCAGAGCAGGCACCCATTGGCCCTCAGCATCTGCCCTGGACATCTTGCCATCTCAGTAGCACTGCTACTGCTACCTGAGTAGCACCACAGCAGCTGCCACAGTCAGACCTGGGCAGAGGGAGAGCCTCAACCACTGTGGCTCCCCAGCGGGTGCCATGAATCTCCCCACCCCACCAGCCACAAGTGGCTCAGCTACTGTGGCCTGACAAGCCACCCCACCACTGGCTGCAGTTCCGCAACATGCCTAGGTGCTGGCCAAGGCCCCTCAACCTGTTCAGGTGCCTGCCAAGTTCCTGCACACTGTGCAGGCACCTACCAGGTTCCCATGACCTGGCCTGCCACTGGCTTCAGGCCTATGATGTATGTGCACAGGCAAGGTCCTGTGATGATCCCAGACCCCCCTCTCAAGGTCCTGGAACCACCCAGGGACCCACCAAAGTCTCACAAAGTCCCACCACCCCCTTTCATGGAGAGGGACTTGCCCAGCCCCCTGCCTAAGCTTCCAACAGCAGCCTGGGGACCAACTCACCATTCCAAAGGAATATGCCCCAGCACCAGGTCAGACTGACAACCACAGAGGAATGGGATGGTGCAGGAAATAGCTGCACAACAGGCTCTCAGTGCATTTGCCCCTCTCCCACTGGGTCAGTCCTTCAGAGTAGAAAACAAAAGCACTATCTAGGGACTTCTTCTTCTTCTAATTAAGTAGGAAAGTTCTGAGCAAAGGAGAACAGGTGCATGACAAATCTATCAGCCCTAAGCTGAGAGAATAGGTTTCAGATGAGAAGTAACCAGCAGAAGAATTCTGGCAATATGAAAAAACAAACTAGTTTGACACCCCGAAAGAATAACTATAGATCCACAGCAACAGACCTCAACCAACAGGAAATTGATGAAATGTCAGAAATGGAATTCAGAATAATGATGGCAAATAAGATGAATGGGATTGAAGAGAAAATTGAAAACCAACACAAAGAAGCCAAAAAAATATTTCAGGACATGAGTGAAAAATATGAAAACTCACTAAAGAGATAGTCATCATAAGAAAGGAAAAAACAGAACTTAACAAAATGAAAGAGTCATTCAGGGAATTATGAAATACAGCAGAAAGCATCAACAACAGGCTAGAACAAGCAGAAGAAAGAATCTCAGAGCTTGAAGACAATTCTTTTGAACTAACCCAGTCAGTCAAAGATGCAGAAAAAAGAATAAAGAAGAATGAGCAATCATTCACAGAAATATGGGACTATGTGAAATGAGCCAATATATGAATTATAGGTATCTCAGAGGGAGAAGAAGAAAAAGTAAATGGCATGGAAAATCCATTTGAGGGAATTACTGAGGAGAACCTCCCTGGCATCACCAGAGATTTAGATATCCAGATACAAGATGGTCATTGAACACCAGGAAGATTCATAGCAAATAAGACATCTCCAAGTCACATAGTCATCAACCTGGCTAAAGTCAAAATGAAGCAGAAAATTCTACAAGTTGCAAGATGAAAGCAACAACTGAGCTACAAACGAAAACCCATCAGGCTAACAGCAGAATTCTCAGTGGAGATCTTATAAGCCAGAAGGGATTAGGGCCCCATTTGAAGTCTTCTTAAAGAGAACAACTGCCATCCAAGAATTTTGTATCCTGTGAAAACAAGTTTCATAAATGATGGAGAAATAAAGACATTTCCAGACAAGCAAACACTAAGGGAATTTGTCACTACTAGACCTGTCCTAGAGGAAATGCTCAAAAGTTTGTTATACATAGAACAGCACAATAGATACCTACCAGTGTAAAAACTCCCAAAAGTTAAAGCTCACAGCTCTTATAAAATAATAGCATAAGAGGGAAAATAAAACAATAGATATCATATAACATGATGAACAGAACAGCATCCCACATATCAATACTAATACTCTAACATGAACAGTCTGAATATCCCACTTAAAAGACATAGGCTGGCTGAATGGATGAAAAAACATACGCCAAGTATATGTTGTCTCCAATAAACACATCTAACTCTTAAGGACTCATGTAGACTTAAGGTAAAGGGAAGGGAAAAAATATTCCATGCAAATGGAAACCAAAAGCAAGCAGGTATAGACATTCTTATATCAGATAAAATAGACCTTAAATCAATATTGGCAACAACAACAACAAAAAAGACAAAAGTGGTCATTATATATTGGTAAAGGGAGCAATGCAGCAAGAAGACATAAAAATCCTAAATATATATGCACCTAACACAGCAGTTCCCAGATTCAAAAAGCAAATTATACTAGAGCTAAGCAAAGAAATAAACAGTAGCATCTTAATTGCCAGGGACTTCAACATACCACTGATAGAACTATGAAGATTATCAAAGCAGAAAATGAATAAAGAAATACTGGACTTAAATGCAACTCTAGAAAAAAATGGACCTAACAAACATTTACAGAACATTCAACCCCAAAACTACTGGATATAAATTCTTCTCATAAGCACATGGAACATTTTCCAAGACTGATCATATCTTAGTCCACAAAACAAGTCTCAGCAAATTTAAAAACATTGAAATCATACCATGCATCTTCTCAAGACCACAGTGGAGTAAAACTAGAAATCAATTCCAAGAGAAATACTCAAATCTACACAAAGTCATGGAAATTAATCAACCTATTGCTGAACAATCCAAATCAATGATGAAATTAAGATGGAAATCAAAAGATTCCTCAAACTGAATGATATAGGGGACACATCCTACCAAAACTGATGGGATAAAGTAAAAGCTGTCCTAAGGGGAAATTTCATAGCTTTAAATGCTTACATCAAAATGACAGAAAGGTCACAAATTAACAACCCAATGTCACATCTCAAGGAAATAAAAAAAGAGGAACAAAACAAACCCAAAGCCAGCAGAAGAAAAGAAATAACAAAGCTCAGAGCAAAACTAAACAAAATGGAAACAAAAAAAAATTACAAAGGATCAATGAAACAAAAAGTTGGTTCTCTGAAAAGATAAACAAAATTGATAGAACACTACCCAGATTAACCAGAAATACAAGAGAAAGGACTCAAGTAACCTCAATCAGAAATGAAAAGGGAGACATTACAACTGATACCACATAAATAAAAAATATCATCCATGAATACTATTAAAACCTCTATGCACACAAACTAGAAAGCCTAGAGGAAATGGATAAATACCTGGAAACACACAAACCCCCAAGTCTGAATCAGGAAGAAATAGAAATCCTGAACAGCCCATTAATGACCAGTGAGATTGAAACAATAACAAAAACATTTCCCCCCTGCTCCAAAAAAAAAAAAAAAAGGCCTGGAACAGACAGATTCACAGCTGAATTCTATCAAAATTACAAGGAAGAACTGGTACCTGTCCTACAGAAATTATTACATAATGTCAAGAAGGAGGGAATCCTCCCTAATTCATTCTACAAAGCCAGTATTATCTTGATAAAGCCAGGAAAGGACACAACAAAAAAAGAAAACTAAAAACCAATATCCTTTATGAACATAGATACAAAAATCCTCAAAAAAACACAAGGAAAACCAAATTCAACAACACATCAAAAATATAATTCACCATGATCAAGTGGGTTTCACTAGGGATGCAAGGTGGTTCAACACACATAGATCAATAAATGTGATTCACCACATAAACAGAAGCAAAACAAAGACCATATGATCATCTCAGTAGATGCAAAAAAAAATTAGACAAAATTCAACACCCTTTCATGATAAAAACCCTCAACAAACTAGGCATAGAAAAAACATATCTCAAAATCATTAAAGCCATATATGACAAATCCACAGCCAACATCATACTGAATGGGAAAAAATTGAAAGCATTCCCCCTAAGACCTGGAGCAAGACAAAGGTGCCCACTGTCACCACTTCTGTTCAACATAGTACTGGAGTCCTAGCCAGAGCAATCAATCAGGCAAGAGAAAGAAATAAAGGGCATTCAAATTGGGAAAGAGGAGGTCAAGGTATCCCTGTTTGCTGACGATATGATCATGTATCTAGAAAACCCCAAAGACTCCACCAAAAGCCTCCTGGAATTGATAAATAAATTCAGCAAAGTCTCAGGTTACAAAATCAATGTACAAAACTTGGTATCATTTCTATGTACTAATAACACTCAAGTGGCGAGTCTAATCAAAGACTCAATACCATTTACAATAGCTACAAAGAAAATAAAATACCTAAGAATATACTTAACCAAGGAGGTGAGAGACCTCTACAAGCAGAAGTACAAAACATTGATGAAGGAAATCATAGATGACACAAACAAATGGAAAAACATCCCTTGCTCATGGATTGACAGAATCAACATCATTAAAATGTCCATACTATTCAAAGTGATTTACAGATTCAATGCAGTCCCCATCAAAATACCAATGTCTTATTCCACAGGTCTAGAAAAAAATAATCTTATGCTTCATTTGGAACCAAAAAGAGCCTGAATAACCAAAGCAATCTTAAGCAAAAATAACAAATCTGGAGGTGTCACATTATCTGATTTCAAATTATAATACAAGCCTATAGTAACTAAAACAGCATGATACTGGTATAAAAGTACCAATGGAACAGACTAGAGAACTCAGAAATAAAACCATACAGCTATGACCACTGATCTTTGACAAAACAGAAAACAACATACACTGGGAAAAGGAAGCCTTATTCAATAAACGGTGCTGGGAAAACTGGATAGCCACATGCAAAAGAATGAAACAGGATCCCTATCTCTTACCACATACTAAAATTAATTCAAGATGCATAAAAGATCTAAATATAAGGCACAAAACAATAAAAATTCTAGAAGAAAACATAAGACAAGCTCTTCTAGACATCAGCCTAAGCAAAGAATTTATAACTAAGACCTCAAAGGCAAATACAGCAACAACAAAAATAAGTAAATGGGCCTTAATTAAATTAAAAGGCTCTGCATAGCAAAAGAAATAATCAACAGAGTGAATAGACAACCTACAGAATGGGAGAAAATATTCCCAAACTATACATCTGACAATGGATTGATATCCAGATTCTACCAAGAACTCAAACAAATCAGCAAGAAAAGAACAAACAATCCCTTCAAAAGGTGTGAAAATATATGAACAGACATTTTTCAAAAGAAGATAGACAAATGGCCAACAAACATATGAAAAAATGCTTGACATCACTAATCATGAGGGAAATGCAAATTAAAACTACAATGAAATACCATCTTACCCCTATCAGAATGGCCATTATTAAAAAGTCAAAAAACAATAGATGCTGGCATGGATAAACACACACACACACACACACAAACACACACTCATATACACACACCATGGAGTACTACTGAGCCATAAAAAGGAATATACTAATGTCATTTGCAGCAACTTGGGTGGAACTGGAGACCATTACCCTAAGTGAAGTGTCTCAGGAATGGAAAACCGAGCACCACATGTCCTCCCTAATAAGTGGGAGCTAAACAATGGATGCACATAGGCACAAAGAGATGTAAAGGACGTTGGAAACCAAGAAAGGGGGAGGTGGGAGGGGAATGAGTGATAAAAACTTACCTGTTGGGTATAATTAACATTATTCTGGTGACAGGCATGCCAAAAGCCCTGACTTAAGCATTATACAAGGTATCCATGTGATAAAAATATTAGTACCCCCTTAATATTTTGAAATAAAAAAAGAAGGGATCATACCTGTGATTTGCGCTTCTTTCTGCATCGACTTGAGCAATTGTCCTCTACTTCAGTGTTGTTGCTTATTGTATTAGTGTTGTAGTCATTTACATCATTATCCCCCATCTTAATCAGAAGTTCTTGGAGTCATTCACCCCTGCACCTGATGACTTAGCACTGTGTCTTCTGGTACTTGTAGCTGTTCAATAAATGTTTACAAAGAAGTGTTTCTGTCCAAACAAACAAACAAATAAGAAAAGAAATTGACCTTGTACAAATAATAAGTGTAGATTGAGAAAGTTGATTGCTCCAGGCAGGACTAGTCACTTCCTCCTTTGTGTTTCTCCAGCACCTAATCAATGCTGATATCATTAACTTGAACCCATTGTATCATAATTACTTATGTATATGGTGGTCTGTCCCAAAAGATGGTGAACTACTTAAGTAGGGTGACCTTACTTCTGGGTTTGTCTGGGAGTACTAGATTCACTACAGTTGAGATCAGTTAACATTGGATAATTACTTTAATCCCTTCTTTCACTCTCAAAGGGTCTTTGTTTGGATGATGAATTACAGGATCACCATACCCATTTGATATGTGTCATGTCGTATTAAATATTAAAAATACGTTAGTGAGTAGTATAACATCTCCATCATAATATGTGTTTAAAAGGGTTTGATAACTTTTTTTAAAAAAGGAAATAGTGACGAGATTGAAGAATTTGAACAATTTGAAACGTTAAAAGAGGAAACATATTGACAATATTTGCTAAATTTAAAAAATATAATTGTTTTCATAGAATTTCATGAAGAGAAAGCAAAGAAATTAAAATTTAAACACATGTAGTACACATATTTTAATTTTTGGTTACTGAGAGAATTCCAAGAGGGAAATAATATTGGTTGATAAATAAGTAATAATAGCTACAATTTACTCAGTGGTTATTCTGTGCCAGACATGGAGCACTTTACATGGATCCTCTCATTTCTGGCACACATTGCTCATGTCTACGCAATAAATAGTCTGTTCTTTTTTCCTAACAGGCCACTGGTTTTGTTTGGGGTGGAGATGTGTCCAACCAAAAATCCCCTCAGTGTTCTAGCCTTTGCTGTAGCAAAGGGGTAGCGGTGAGATGCGGTTCTAGCCTCTGTCACATAATGGGAGTCTCACAAAAAGATTTCTGGACAAAGTTTTGCTTCCCTGGTACAGGCTGATGCTGTCTCTTTCCTCTTGTCCTTCTTGCATGAAATGTTGAAGTTAGACTTGCAGGAGCAGCAGCAAACTTACAACCATAAATATGACGATTACACATGAGTAGATGCCATAGTCCCAGGCTGCCAAATTCTAGGCTTCTTAGTATGTGTGAAAAATAAATCCCTAATTCTTCGAGCCAATGTTCTTTGCATTTCTATTGCCTACACAATTTCTAATTGATATATTATTTACTTTCTATAATATTCCTATGGTGTATTAGGGTGAATTACATGAAATTTTGACCTATAAAAATGGCAATTGAATTAATTCATTCATTTTTCATCATTTAACAAATATTTATTGCATGTGTATCATGTGCCAAGAACTAATACATGCTAACAAACTAGAAAAATAGTGCCCCTTCTTTTCAAACATATTACTAAAATATTACTGTTTAGCCCCCAAATTCATAAAGCTATTGATCTATAGTTAACCAAACTAAAAGGATAATCACTTGAACATGAGTCAGACATGAGAGGATGAAAATTATATACATGTGTTAATTGAAACCAAACAGATAATTTCCTTTAACATCAAAATAGGAGAAATTTAAAATTCAGTATCATGTATAGTGGTTGTCACAAAGTTGAGAAAATTGGAACTCTACAAAGATGGGAAAAATAGAACAGGGCAATACCTCTAACAGACTGCAGTTTAAAAAGAAGAGTAGGTCAAGATTCAGGATCCATTGATGAGCTGCTTTAGTTCCTCTACAATTTCTCTTTAAAATGTAGGCCATGGACTTTGGACAGCAGTTTCCATATTAGTTCACATCCAAGTGATTTTTTTTTTCTTGCCAAGAACAACCAGACTTGGCAGGGAGTGCTGACACGCAAGCATCACTACCACATGTATCTTCTAAGAACTGTGGTCAGACACTCTAATGAGACATTCATGGGGAAAAATAACAGTTCTTGACCTGAGGTCTGAAAAACAAAACAAAACAAAAACAAAAAAAGAAAAGTTTTCTTAGTTGATTTTTAAAATTCTTTTTATTTGGAAAAATTTCTCTTTCTCTTTATTTTTTCATTTTTTTCCTAATATTTTTCCTCTAGAAAATCTTGATTTGGGAAACAAAGTTTACTTTACAAACATCTACACAGAAGGGATACTGTAATGGTTCAGGGGATCAAACAATAATTTTCAGGATTTACAGGCCACAGATTTAACTTGAAAGTTGAGGAGAAAATTCAATTTTGCTCTGCAAGATTTTTGAGAGGATTTCCTAATAAGGAAGCGTGTCATTTTGTCTTCATACCTTGAGGGACTGAAAAAAAAGTGTCAATGAGAACATTAAAGGCTTTCACTAAATAATATTAAATAACATTTAAACGGAGAGTTCATATTATATCTCTATTTATGGCTAAGGTCTACCAGCTTGCTAATTCCAAATACTAGCACAGGCTAAGGGCCCACCGATAGACAAGATGGGTGTTGAAACACCTCTTGTCCTCAGGAGAGTATGTTTGTTTCTGTTTTTGTTGAGGTTATAAGCTCATCAAAAAAAGGTGCTGATCTTTTCTGAGAGGTGCTAAAGGTGTTTTTGGGTCCTGGTCTGCCTGACTCCATCCTCTCCAAAGCAGAACATACAGCCTGCATGAAGGGACCTGAGGAACTTGTGATCTTATTTTTATCAGGAAGTACAGCTGGTATAAGGATGGAGCCACCATGGGAGTAAAAGGTAACAGCAGCTGCAAATAATCATGTATTAAAGAAAGGTAATTTATTTTGAAAAATTCTTTAACTCTTTAAATGTTTTTTAATATGTAAAGGCTGTCAGAGCTTATGATGAAAAAGCTCCCCCTCATGAAAAACCATTTCCAGCAACAAACCAAGCATTCCACTGAAAACAAGTACTTGGATGTTATCACAAACTAAAAGAAGAAAAACTCCTAAAAAACAAATAAAAATCTTGGCTTATCTTGATAATGAAAATAAGGAAAATTTATAATTAAATAAATGTAATTTTGAGTTCCAAAAATATGAGTTTTAAAATAATATGTTTATTTCTAGTTATAAGGGAAATATATTCACTGTAGAAAAGTTGGAATACATAGAAACATACAAAGTAGAGTCCCCATAACCCAGTAATCAATAATATCTATTTTTAAGAGTTTTTGCTATGCATGTATAACACGTATGTGTATATACATTTTCTTTTTCTTTGTATGTTTGTATACATAGTTAATAAAACTTATATATACATTAAATAAAGCTGATACTGCAATTTTATCTTTTTGAAAATCTAATGTCATATTTTAAGCAATTCCCCATATCTAAGCCATTTTTTTCAAAAGCATAATTTTGATGTTGCAGAGTGTGGTAGACAGACTTTAAGAGTATCCCCACCTCCTGGTGTTCATACTCTGATATGCCCTTTGAGTTTGTATGGGACCTGTGTCTCCATTCTAAGTAATAGAACATGGCAAAATTGACAGGATGGATAAGATTACTTGTATGTGAATGTTACTATGTTATATAAGATGATAGTACCAATCTTTCAGGAGTCTGTCTCCCTTGCTGGCTTTGAAGAAGTACGTGGTCATGTTGAGAATCCCCACACGTCAAGGAACTGCGGGTGGCCACTAGTGGCTGAGAATGGAAATCCAGTCGACAGCTAGCAAGAAACTGAAGCTTTCAGTCCCACAGCTGCAATTCAGCCAACAATTTGAGTGAGCCTGAAAACAGATCCTCCCCCAGTCAAGCCTCAGATGACATTTCAGTCCCTTGTCAACATCTTGATTGAAGCCTGATGATATCCTCAGCAAAGGATCCAGCTAAGCTGTGCCTGGACTCCTGAACCACAGAAACTGTGAGATAACAAATGTGTGTTGTTTTAAGCCCCTAAGCAATATTGTTCCATAGCAATAGAAATATGTAAAGTATTTTACCCTATGAATACAACACGATTTATTTGGCTAAGCCCTTATTGGCCAGTTAGATTGTTTTCTAATTTAAAAATTTTTATGAATAAGTCTGTGATAACTATTCTTACACACATAAATTTTTAGTTAAAAAGTGATCATTTTGTGCACTTTTTTAAAAAAAAAATACATACTGGGTCCTGACATGTTCACTTAGACACATATTTTCTGGTTGCTGATGGATAACTTCTAGGAATTCTGAACAGATGAATACAAAGATAAGCACAACATACTGAATAAGGACATGAGATTGCCCATGCATTGTCTATTTAGATAACATCTAGGTATGCCAGATGAAAGTTTGTTGAATGAATTGGAGATCTCTGAGTACGAAATTTATGCTCAGTAGGCATTCCAGTAACTTATTATCCAAAGCAAACAGATGTATGTTTTAAAAATACACTTAAGATTCAGTTTAATGGGGAACAGGGATTTTCCCCCCTATAGGCTCATAGGCTTAATTGATCCAGTTGATCATGTTTCTCTTTTCAAGCTTATACTTTTTTCCTTAAAGATCTGAGAAAGTTATAAAACTTCTCTAGACACCCTCTCCTATAAAGTTAATTTCTAATTCTACATAAGAGATGTATAAAAGATGGCTCTGATTACTATATGCTTATGGATATTTGTAATGCAAATAACTAATAGTAATGCTTTTTTTTCTTTCTTGGTCAGAGAATTGTAGGTATTGACTGTAATTACTGACAAAAATAAAGTTTCATATTACCACTGTCATACTTGTGCTATTGGAAAAGCCTGGACATTTTAAAAAAAAACATGATTTACTTTTGGGACTTCTATCTAACCCTCTCCACGTATTCAAAATCAGGACTATCCTGTGCTAACATGCAGGGGACAGATAGGCAATTAACAGACAGGCAATTAATGAGTGGGGAGGGTTGGTTGAGGGCTGGGGAGTCTCAGCTGGAGAATCCTGGCCTCGTCTAAAGCAGGCAGCTATACCACGCAGCATACATGGAAGCAGGCTGAGTATTGGCAGATTTTTGGATTTTTCAAGACAAAGCTTGGAGATTCAGATTTTGTGGTGAATTCTTTTTATTTTTCAATGTGTTGCAAGCCAAATCAAACATGCCTACGTGCTGGATTCAGCCAACAGGCTGTTCGTTTGTGACCCATAGTCTTAGTATTTATTTCTTAAATATGGTAACAGTTGTATGCCTAATTAACAACTGAGGGAAAAAAAAGTGGAATTGGAAATTAATAGGAACAAATTTGTACAAAAAGGGATTGCCACTCAGGAATGAAACTAATAAATGAACTTATGTGATTGGCCTATTGTACTTTCCACAGGTGATCAGAACATCACCAAAGGAGTTTTCCCTGAAATTCACAATCGATGGAAATTTTAGGACATGCCCTTGTGAAGACTTCTATCAACATATTTTTTGGTGGGATAAACTTTACAGATAAATATGTAGAGAATTAGCTATTCAAAAAGAAGAAATGAAAGCAACAAATCATATAAAAAAAGGTTCTGATGATGCTATATCATGTTGTTGTGAATGTAGGCAAACCATTAGTAGACTTTCGGTTCTGCTTTCCAAATACATTGTGTTTGATCATTGAACTAGATAGTGCTCTGTTTGGCAAAGCTCACTCTGCGTCTTGAATTTCAAAAGCATTGAAGTAACCTATGAGCCAGCTTTCTTGAAAGAGTTCCCCTATAGCGGACTTAAAAAATGCTAAGTGTTCAATGAAAATATGCTCTCAGAGTTACATGATACCATATCCAGCCAAACTAAAACTCTTCTAATATAAGCAAGTCAGGTTATAATGTTCTCTTAATTCTAGCAGAGCTTTTGCTTTTTATAACTTGCTATGTTAACATCCTTGTAAATTCACATCTTAATTTTAGCTAGTTTGGGAAATTAGAAAATTGCTTATTCAGTTAGAAATATAAGAGGGAAAATTCCTAGGACACTTTTTTTTCCTTCAAGTTGTGTTTAACCTAGATAGGTCAAACACTCTCCATCTTACTAATGATTCACTCCACTCTACAGAAAAGCAAAGGGAGTTTTTGCAAGGTCTTGAGACTCACACAAGAATAGGAAAAAGAAAATACACACTAGGACTTAAAGCAGGAAAACATACTGCTTTCCAAAGAATGGGGGACATAAAGGGGAGTCTGGAGGACGTGTAAGTGGGCTTTACACACAGGACGTAAGATAAATAGGTGGGAGAGGCAGAGAGCAGGGCATGAAATCAAGCTGGCTAAAAGAAGCCTTAGTACAAGAGAACAGACAAGAGGAAAGGAGCCTCCTGAAGTGCAGACATGAGCAACTATATACTGGGGTTAAAGTAGGCTGGACTATTTATTGTGCCACATGTGTTTCTTTTTGTCTTATATCCCTTGATAGCAAAATTTTATTTTAGTTTGAAATAACAATAATTGCTTCAACATTCCTGTCACTCATTCTAATGACTCCTGAATCCATTACCAATCAATCAACCCACAATTTCCAATCTTAGGAAGGTAGCACTATTAGTATTTTGGTAGCTCTGAGGAGAGAATTTTGTAACTTGGACCTTGTGGTTTTTGAGGCTACCTGGTCTCATTCTAGAATGTTCTGCCTTCTTGCCAAAACTTTATGTGTCAAAGGATAGGAGTCAAAGGTTCACTGGCTAGGAAGTCATCTCTGAATTTAGATTTTAGGACAAACTAAGGTCCAACACACATTCTGGGGGAATATACACGGTTTGTCTAAGTTTCTAAGTCAAGACTTTCATGACAAATGAATTATGAGTATTTTTTAAATTGAGCCTATCCCATCACCTGGTTATATAACTATGTCTTTGCACATGTCTTTCAAAGATACAATTTTTTAACTTACATCATTGAATTCTTGTGTTTCTGAATACCTAATTTCAGAGGAAATTATAGGTAGTTAACAAACATATATTTCAAGATTTTCATTTTAACAATCAATAGAATATTAAAAAGGGGGGATCAAAACCTACTTAACCCTGAAATCTGGGGGATACTATGATCCACAGTCAAAACTATTGAGATATAGATAGTGCTATATATTGTGCATCCAGGTAAAAGTTAACCCTTTCCTCCTCTGGAAAGGAAAGCTTGCTAATGGACAGACCCTCCAAAAGATACTAATAAAGTTATCTACAAGAGTGAAGAGAAATAGAGATGAGGGAAGGCTGGGTACAGTCAGGGATCTGGGTTATGTTCATAGTTCAGTTATTTAGGGTTTCCAAAGTGCTCTGAAAAGCCTCAACAAATAGTAAACCTTTTTAATCAGGCACCAAATTAAGATTTTTTCAAAAATGTAGATAAACTAAAGTAAGATTCTTAAGGACATCTAAATTTTCTTATCCTTTGAGTAATTCAACTTTTAGAAATAATCAAAGAGTACAAATATCTTATGGTTTTGTTTTTCCTTTTTTTTTTTAAGTAAAAGTGGAAACTATCTGATATCCCACAAACAGTGGGAGGTAGGTAATTCAGTTGAATTTTATTGAATATTTAAGAACATGAAAATTACAATGTATTATTTCAGAAATGAGGCAGAGGCAGCATTTTTAGAAAAAATTTTTATATGTATGAGAGAAAACTGTATTTTGCCATATTTCCAGGTCTTCTATACTAGTCATATGATGTTTTTCTAATAACAGCAACAAAAAACGAGATTAAGATAAAAAGATATTTTTTAAAAAAATATTCCCTAGTGGTTAAGATAGTTGCCTGCCAAAAACAAGCACTTTTCTTCTTCTTTTTTTGTTCAAAGATTAATGCACTCTGTACACTTCCAGTTGAAATTTTGGAAGAACACAATAATCCCTTTGTGTTCTTAGGTTACTGATTTATTTTCTTCAAATGTATTGTATCATTATTCTTGGAATTAAAATTAGACTCATTAGACAAAAATAGCTCTGAATTCCCAAAGACAATAGTCTCATACATTTGTAGAAATTAATTGACTTTTCTGAACTCCTGAGCAAGCCTGCTGAACAGTTTGATTGTCTTCTTTAGTTTTTAATACCAATGTCATTTTTGTTTCCTGTCTATATTTGATATATCAGACATATTGTATATATATCTGATTTTCTGTGAATTTAAAAAACATTCACTTGGCACTATTTTTACTGATTGCTTGTTTACTTTGCAGTCACAAATTTATAAATTTTCAAATTTCCAAATATTCTAGCTGTATTTTTAATAGCATTTGATTAACCTCCTTTCCCATTTTCCCTTATTTTTCCTTTTAAAACCAATAATCTATTTAATGCTCCCATCTTTTTTTAATAGTTTATATGAAACTTCACTCCAATTTAAATAAAAAGTAGTTCTTTTTTCTTTGTAATTTCGTTCATTTGATGTTTTCTTATTCCTTTTACTCCTGTTTTCTGTCTTTTTGTCAGTCTGTTATTTTCTTATCTCTTTTCAATAAGCCTTTACAAACTCTGATTAGTTGTTTTGTACCCCATCATTCTTTTATTTATAGGACAATGTTTTTAAAAAAATTCTCAACAATAAGACAAAAATGCTATGCAGGTATACACATGTTCATCTTTCTTTTTAAAGGCTTGTAATGATCTATGAATCACACACTTTTTCCAACAAATATTCTGTACTTCACTTCCATTTGAACTTCACTAACCTTGCCAGAGAGATGGATCCTATTTATCAGCAGTGATAGTGGTGACATTTGACCTGTATCCTAATGGAAAACAAGAGTTTGAATAGACAAAGCACAGAGGAAAACACATCCATGGCCTTTAGTGAAACAAGGCAGTTTAAAACAGTGGATTTCATTAATGGAAGATAACATTTGAAAGGTGTGGTAGAAACCACTCTTAAAGTCTCATAAACTCCAAGGTAAATAGTTTTAGATTGATAATGTAGAAAATCCAATGAAGAAGCCATTGGGAGTGTAGGACTATAGTTGCTAGTGTGATTTTTTGGGTCTCAATAACTTAAGTTGGAGTTGAACATAATGAAGAACAAGAACCAATTTTAGGTGCACATTTCATTGCACCTAAAGATTATATTTGTATGTCCTCTGAAAAATAGCACTAGTGAATAGGGCTAAAATCTATTTGAGTCAGAGATGTAGTTTAAGGTCTTCATGTTTAAAGAAAAGTAATGTAAAGGAATGTCTCCTTGGCACCTTTCTGTTTAGTGTCACTCTTATTAGATTGTTGATTATTACAAAATAAACTAAAATACAGTTAAATTTAGCCTCCTGGTTCATTTATCTTCCTAAAATATTATTTTTATAAGAAGTGACAGGCCTCTAAAACATGTGTCCTGTTAGACAATTATCTCCTAGGTTTGTCCTGATTGACGTGACCAGGCTTAGCAAACAATTCCTTGGGAAACTTCTAAACATTCAGAAATGGAAGTACACAATGAAATAAGTATGTACATGTAACAAGATGTCAAACTGGATTTTTCCTACATCTTTTAACTGGCCCAAAGCGGAGGGCAAAGGTGTTAGTGATCGTGATCACACAATCTAAGTTGGCAAGATAGCAATGAGCCCCCAGCAATTAGGACTAGCTACCTACCTACGGAGCCTGCTATGAGAGGCACCAGGATGTTCTGACTACCAGCATGATCACCTTCATCCCCACCCCAGTTAATATAAGAAAGAAAGGATGTTAAGTTTAATTTTTGTGGAAAGAGTGCTTTCCTCCATGACAATGACTATGTGGAGGGGTGAGGAATAGTCCCAAAGAGTCACTCAGAGAGAGACAAGGGGGTGCTGAAAGAAGAAGAGATGGGCATCTCACCCCCAAGATGAGTGACCACTAAGCTGCAGAACCCATAGGCCCACCCAGTGCCGCCCCAGAATGGAGTGTGATGACAAAATTCTTGGGAAAAATGTTTGAGGGCCTCAGTTTCTAGATTGTTGTCATTTTCAGCAACCATCATGCCCCTTGCCCCACGAGGAAAGAGAAGGGGGGATTGGAATGGGTGCCATTACATTTTGGGGAATTTTTGAATACAGAGACTTGTCTGGCAAATTTTAAATGTGAAGCCTGCTGGAGTAGCTCGTTGCATCAGGGTTTGAAAGAACCACAATGTCAGGTGCCTAGAAAGAGGAGGGTGCCCTCTCTGTTTTCATTGGCCCCAGAAAAATACAGAAAAGTACCCCAGCAGGTACTACGGCTCCATATGTTTGAGAATTTAGGGTGAGAAAGGGCAGGAACAAAGGGTAGAGGCCATGTGGCTACTGGGCTAAGCAAAGAAATACTCAACCCAGGAAATGGATTGTAGCATGTACCGATTGGCTTTGGCAGAGACAAAGGAGACAGCTCACTGCCCCTTTGCGGGGAGGGTGGTTCTTTAGCAACAGAGGAGGCTAGGGGGAAGAACGTTATTCCATGAAATGGGGGGAACTACAAATCAACCATGGCCTCTAGTATCGAATAGAACCAGACTGAACTAGAGCATGCCAGAAACACGGCCATGACTGACATGCAGTGGCCTCATAAGTAGAGTCTCCTCCTCCTCACCGATGTTGGACAAGAAGCTAGCCCAGAAAGATGGAGACCAAAGGGAAGGCCTATCAGAGAAAGTAAGGAGTAGATCATGCCTCTCCCCACCCAATTCAAGCCACTAAATCCACAGCCAAGTCTGGTCCTAGAGAGGGATCTGTGTGAGTGGGGAAGGGTTAGGAGAAGACAAGCTTGGAATTGAGTTTGAGACTGATTATATAAAATGAATAAGATGCAGTTTTAAAAAACATCTAAGAATGTCTTAAACCAAAATTGGCTGGAAAGTTAAGAAACCTGACCTTGGCTTTATTACAGAAAAAAGGGAATTGTCAATATAGCACAATTAAGGGAAGCTGCAATTAAAACACCCAATAAATAGGCTAACAATGCATTGGGGTGAATTGGAAAAGGCACTTCTATTGCTCACTCCGCAGCTTAAGAAGAATGTGATGACTTCAAAATGGCTACTTACATGTTTCCTCTCCAAAACAGGGCATAATCATGTAGATTTGTTTAAAAATCAAGTATTATAGAAGGTCTTGGGATGGAATTCTGTTAATTGCCAGGAACCTCAGTTTCTTCACCTGAAAAAGTGGAGGTAATTATACTTGCTTCAGAGGGTTGATATAAATATTGATTGGAATAATTTATGAAGAACTCTTAGTCTTTAGTGAGCACTCCATAAATATTATTGTTGATATAAATAAAACATTCTCTGTCTTTCTTCTTAGATGACAGTTATTATGATCATGGGTAAAATTTAGTTATTCTCAGCACATTAACCTCTCTGCCTCCCTGCTTTGCTCCAGTTAAAGGTGCCAAATTCAAGTTGGCTTATGTTCATAATGGTGACCTATGTTCATAATAGTATCGATGGACAAAAGTCTTGCTGAGACATTTAGAAAAATATATATTGGAAGTGTTTACTCGAAGACTAATATTTTAAGGAGAGATCACTATTTAAACCAATCACTATTTGTTTATGATTCAAAATGTGGATGAGAAAGTAAATACTACTCTTACAGTGCCTACACAATTCTTTGCTTGAATATTTTTTACTTCCTTTTCCCCTCATTTGATTTGTACTCCATTTTAATTTAGTTCCAGGTACAAGGAACTCTGCCAAGGCTGGGAGGGCTGAAATGTGATTTACCTCTAAATATTTGTTCATAAAACTCTAATGTTTTTCCAAGTCAGTATTTCAGTGCACTTGTCTCACCTACCCACTGAAGGCTGATGCCAGCAGCCCAGGAACCAGGAGCAATCCTCAACTGTCTAACCAGGCTGTTGGCATAGTAGAGAAAAATATTTGACTATGCAAATATCCTCAATGCTCAAAAATTGGGGTAAAAACGTAAAATGGAATGATTTGGAAAAGTGTTTAGACATACTTGGATAAAGGATTTCTGTGGCTATCATAAAACACTCCCTAGGAATTAACTGTCTTCTACTACCTCATATTCTTTCCTCTTTCCTAAAAGTGATTTCTCCATTCTTTGCTTCTAGATGCAGTTGTAAGAATTTAACACTCTTTTTTTTTTTGCATTAATAATAACATAAACTCTCTTAGTCTCAATCAAAGTTAGGATCCAAGGTTTTGCTGGGTGCTTGGACTGCCACAGTGGATTTTTAGGAATATTCTTTCCTACAATTCCTTCCTACTCCAATGTACTCAGAATAATTTTGCCGATAGAATAGCTTCTACTTGCAGAATCTCTAATTCCAGCATCTCTAATATCACCCCATCACTATCATCAACATACACACACACACACCACACACACACACTTCATTTTGCCTTGAGGTAGACTGAGTTAAGTCACAAGCACAAGTGACTTTGACAAGCCCAAGAGTTTCACTGAAAATGGAGTACAAAGATAAAAGCTGAAAAGAAGCTGGAGACAAGGAGAAGGAAGAAGAAATTTGGGCATAAAACTAAAAGAACAAAATAAAGAGCTGGGAGTAGTGGATGTTGTGTTTAAATTTACTCCAGGAGCCAATCTGTTTCATTAATCGTTTTTAATTCTTTCCCACAAGATAAACTGATTATAGAATCTTTCAGAATTTCCATTACTGTTTATTTTCCTGCTTGGAACTCCCTTCATTTCAATTTTAACTAAAAATTATCCTCTGCTGTCACTTCAATTTGCTAAAATTTCACTTCCAATCAGCTCTCTTCATTTTCTTTAGGACAGGTTGATTTCACAAAAATGATATACCAAGATGATGTTGGCCATCTTTAGATAAGACTAAGACAAATCCTCTAGTAGCTCATCATTTAAAAAATGCTTCTGAAATATTTTTTTCTAAAATATGTATGTCCATTCTTGACCTAAAACAGTGTAGTCCAATGCCTGGGAATATTTAGCCAGGTACTTACCTACTCAAATCAGAGCACATTTAACTGGAAAGAGACTGAACCTCAATGAACTACTCTTAAGTCAGTTCTTTCAGAAAGACATACAGTGAGTAAGGAAGGGAAAGACCTGGGAGAGTCACAGCTAAGAGGCAAACAGTGTTTTCACATGGCTACAAAGTATGTACAGTTCACAGTTCTCCCAAGTTTGTACCAACAGAAACATCAAGAACAGTAACTGCCATTCTCTGAAGTCTGCTATGTTCTATGGGCTTTATAAACACACATCAAATCCCATTAACTACCCTGTGAGTTAAGCACTAAAACCATCAAGCAGTAGATGTTCGTTTTCACCTCCCTAGCATCTACTTCCTTTTTTGGATAAGCAGGCCCCAACTTTTGATAGAGGATTCATCTATTCCCTACTCTCTGTCCATATGTTTGGATGGGGCTTGCTATGGTTTCTCAAATTCAGGTGTTGCCAATGTGATGGTATTAAGAGGCAGGACTTTAAGAGATGATTAAGCCGTGAGAGCTCCTCCCTCATTAATGGAATTGAAGCCCTTATAAAAGAAGCTTTATGCAGCATCTGGCTATCATGACCTTCTGCCTTCTGCCATGTGAAGACACAGCATTCCTCCCCTCCAGAGGATGAAGCAATAAGGTACCATCTTGGGAGCAGAGAGCAGCCCTCACTAGACAACTGAACCTGCCAGCACTTTGACCTTAGAACTGTGAGAAAATAAATTTCTGTTCTTTATAAATTACCCAGTTTCAGTCTGTTTTGTGCTGTTATAGCAGCAGAAAATAAATTAAGGCAGGGCTCTATCTTCAGCTCTAGGAAATAGAGTTTGTGACCAAGCTCAGCTGTGCTGAAACACTTCCTGTCCTGGGACACAGAAAGTAGGTAGGAATGAGCGTGTCTTTGGGGAGTGGAAAGGTGGTCTTTAACCTGAAAGGTTGTAGACCGGAGTTGCTAGGAGTGGCTTGCCACTATGGGGATAGATCCTGTATGGGAAAGGAACCAACACAGAGCAAGGGGAGCTGAGGTGTGAGAGAGAGAAATGGGATTATAACCGAATACACATGACATCATTTGGGTTCTGGATCAAACTGAACCCTGAAGACTGTCCAGCACTGAAATTTTAAGATGTTTGAGTCAATACATCTTCCTTTTGCTTTCTTGAGCTTAACTAGATTGGGTTTTCTGTATCTTGCAATAGAAAGACTATTAACTGATATACATAATTTTAATAAATAAGAATACTGAGGCTAAGATAGTTTGATACTTGGCTAATGATATTCAGCAAGTGGAAGACATAGATTTTAAATCTAAGTCTCTCTCACTCAAAATACCCTATTCTCTCCAATACAACATGAGGCGTGAAGGCAATGGTTTCCTTTTGAGGCGTGTGGTGATACATTTTATGTGTCACCTTGGCTAGGCTGTGGTGCCCAGTTGCTTGACCAAACACTTGTCTAGATGGTGCTGTGAAGGTACTTGCGGATGTGATTAACATTTACAATCAGTAGACTTTAAGTAAAGCAGATTATTCTCCATAATGTGGGTGAGTGTCATGCAATCAGTTGAAGGCCATAAGAGCAAAGACTGAGATTTCCCAGAGAAAAAGAAATTTTGCCTTAAGACCCTAACACAGAAATCCTGCCTGTGTTGCCAGCCTGCCCTACAGATTTCAGACCTGCCATCAGCCACAAATAACTCTTCTCTCTCACTCTCTCTCTTTTTATATTTATATCTTTCTCTTTCCAGTGATATATATAGGAGAGATATCACCAATATATACACATATTTGGAGAGATATAAATATAAATCAATATCTCTCTCCATTAACATATACATAAATAATTGGTTCTGTTTCTCTAGGGAGCCCTGACTAATACAAAGAGTTACTGAAATCTACTCAGGTGAATGTGGGAAGGGGCCAAAGGAAATGTATTTCTCCCTCAATACATCATTTGCTAGATGACTTTCTAGAATAAGACAAGAAAGACAAAGCTTCATAATCAAGGTCAGAAATATGTTAGGTGTTTTTTCTATCAAGTGTCTCATGAAAAATTTTGTTTGCTTAATTTTTTTCAAGGTAAAAAAGTTTGTGAATGTTTAAGAATAATTCATGTCAAATTGTCCCTGTGCAATAATTTTTAAAATGCAAACCAAATTTGATAATAAAAGGAAACTAAAAAGCATTTGTTTGGGTAGGCATAAGAGGATTTTCTTATTCTTGCAAAGAGTTTAATTGTAGTTAAATGCAGGGGTAGAGTCTGAAAGGAGAACTGACTGATTCTTTAATACCTTGATTCACACTCAGTTTCTCATATAATTCTTTCCTGTATTCATAGCATCCACTCAAGAGATGTAGCATTGTTCAATATAACGTAGACAGTAACTGAATGATCAGCTTGGCTTCACACTGCAACAGTGCTGACGTTTGCTAAAATGCCCAAACCCAATGGGATAAATAATTCACAGTTTCCCTGAAAGATATGAGGGAAGAGGTTTCATGGCCTGATAAAAGAAGAATGCTGCTGTACTCATGCACTTTCAAAGGATGCAAGAACTTGTCAACCCTATACTAGTTCTCAAACCATGAAATTTACAACCTCAAATTGAGATTCTCATTTTCAGCCACAGCTATTCTTAATTTCTGTTCTACCGATACTATAGGCATAGAGAGATAAGTCAGATAATTTGCAGCTTAAACTATAAAAGAAGTTTCAGAAAGACAATAAGAAAAAGGAAGCTTTGGTAGGTTTGGAAAATTCTTTTTCTTTTAATACACTATAAAATGTGAAGTAGAAGCACAATGGCTTAATGAGTTTCCGTCTCTGTACTGTGACAAATCTACAATTTGGCCATTGTAAAAGTAATGATATGTTTCATTAATTTCATATGTTCTTTTAATAGAGTATTTGGAGGGAAGGCATTTTTGCTTTAGAAATTAGAGCAAAGAAAAGCGGATAAAAGCTTCAAGTTGGTGTTCAGTACTTCCTGGAATACATTAATAACATTCACTTGCCTTTTCAAACACACAGACAAATCTCAAAGCGATGCTTTCTCTTCCCAGTCATAATCCTAATAATGGAAGATGAGACATCCTTACCTCCTAGTTTCTCCCCACAGTCCACACTCCCCACCCCCTGGCTCGCACATGCACTCACACAGAACACTTTTTACTAGTACATTTGCATCTGGACATTCACATTTTGTAACCCCCATCCACCCTCTTGTGCACTCTAGGACGCATCCTCTATGCCATTCCAAATCTCCTATGGGGATCACGTTTCAGGGACAAATCACAGAACTCCTGTGGTCTCAGCTGCCTTTGCACAGATATCCTTATGTTGAGTTTTCTTAGGTTGCGATCCTCCAGGAACTGACTCCAGACAAGAAGTCTGAATACAAGTACTTGATTTATAAGGGGATCAGGTAACATCTGTAGTGGGGTGGGGAAAATGAAAGCAGGAAGGTAAAAAAGCCACCAAAGAAAGGAAGTGCTATTGAGCAAGTGACCACCGTGGGCAGTGTTGGGAGCCAGTGTAAAACACATCTCATCGTTGTCCCCACTGGGGTATGCATCCACCGTGTGCCAGTGGCCACTCCCAGTGGGGGCTGGGAGGGCGGGCGATGAAATCCCAGCACTTCTAGCCTGCACCTTTGGTGGGTTAATGGAAGCTGTTAGGGCGAAAGCCAAAAAGGCTCGCAGTAGGGCCCCAGCTGCATGTGAGGGACACATGAGCACTGACAGGGTATGGATTGAGCAAATAGGGCTGTTGATGGGGCCGTAACGTGAGATTGTCCTCTAGGTCAGTCACTCAACAAACTCCTTTTTACCTCAAAAGTCCAAGTGCTACTGTCCAGGAACCACATGGCAGATTTGCCAAACCAGTCACAGAAACACATTCATGTGCCTGCCACACTTCCTCTTTGCATTCAGAAGCAATGGGTGATGGGTTTTACTTGACTCGGTCTTTAGAACGACCTCTGGGCTTGTTCTGTAGCTCTGTCACAGAGGCAGCTGGAAATTACAAACTTACTATGAAATGTGATGTGCTCACGGTGTTATTCTCCAGAAATGTCTTATTTCCCTTAGTGAAATTTCTATCCCAATCCTGTGGATGGAAAAGTGAGGGTGGGAGCAGGGGTGGAGGAAGGAAATTCTACATCATACAGAAAGTTTGCATATAGAAAAAAACAGCAAGTAGCCAGGTAAATCTCAAAGTCTGTTGTAGTTTTTCAAAGTGGGGAAGGGGGATTTTTTGTTGCTGTCTATTGTTTTTCTTAGAAACACCCTTTACCTAAGCCTGGGGAATTAAGCAGTGCCCTAGAAGCCTCGTCACGGTCGACATCTTGGCCATAGACTACGTTGGGCTCCTGAGGTTTCTGCAGAGGCATTTTCAGCTGGTGGTGCTCTTGGCTAGTGAGAAATATCTTGAGAGACTCATTCATAGCCAGGCCCTCCATTTATTTACTTTTATAAAATCATTATCTCTGCCCGGAGAAAACATTAATACCGTATTATTAATTACATCATCGTCTGATCACCTGGGAGTGGGGTTATTGAGAATGTGGGACACGCAGGGAAACTAAAGGGAGATACAGGTGAGTAAAAGTGGTGGGATGGAAATGTAAACACGTTTCAAAACAGAATCAAACAAAAGAAACTAATTTTCAAACTAGGCATTCATGGAAAATTCCTGTTGCCTCCAGCACTTCCTGGTTTTTGCATTCTAAGCCTACTGCATGAAGCATTCTTCAGGTTAACTGCTCCGGCCTCATGAATATGATATATGAGCAGTTATCTCTGTCCAAGAACCTGCATTTCTAGGTCTTATTTTCTTGTTCATAGAGTGATGAGATTTCTGCTTGAAGTCCTAGTAGTCTTGGGTCTGGCAGGACATTGGGTGGCACTCCTGGGCCAGCACAGCACTCTTCCAGAAAAGAGCTTTTCTCACAGTGAGGCCAGTCAAGTCTTCCATTAACTCAGGTCCTTGAAGACACAAGAACAAATACCTAAATGGGTACCGTGCAGACTTGTGTGTGTGTGTGTGTGTGCGTGTGTACATGTGTGTACCTTATGTGTGAGCACGCACATACATATGTGCATGAGCTGAACGTAGCATAATAATTTCCCAGTATGTCATGAATAAGAGAACAGCTGCTTGTTTCAGATATTAAAGGAATGTAAATTGGGTTGAGTTTTCTTTTGGCACAAGAATAAGGAATGCTTAAGTTTCCCACTTGCACTTAATTTATTTTTAGGTTTATTCACCACCATTTGTCAGGTTTCTTGAGTTTGACCTGAAACTGACCTTTAGATAAACGTGAAGGCAAACAGAGCCCTGAAACTCTATCTGTATGTTCTTTTGTCTTGGGAACTGTAAATCGGGGCATTAGGTGAATAACACAGCTTGGCTTTGTGTCATGAAAAGTAATTCGGGCTGTGGTAAGGGCAGGATTTATGAAGCTGTCTGGCCAGGCTTGGGCAGAATGCCAGCTTACACCTGCCTTGCCGACATGGATGTGTGCAGTTGTCACACTGCTGAAGTAGCCAAATTCCTTTCACTGGATAGAGGCACTGCTCTAACGTCAAAGCAAAAATCAGGTAGGGGGAACTGGGGCTGGGGGCACTCTAGGGGGAGCCAACCAATCTTTAGGAAACAAATACATCACAAACTTCCCTTTTCTAACTCCCAAGAAAACTCTCTTTAAAATATTTAATATCTATTTCCAAAACATTGTAACTAAATAATCTTGAGGGGTTGGCAAGAAAATGAAAGTAAATCAGTTTGCAAAATTTTAGAGCTTTTTTTAAAAAGAAAATTATGAGGGATTGTATCACAGCAAAGGTGGCTATATAATTTACCATCCAAACAGGGACACCTTTCAAAGTGAAAGGGGGAGGGCCATCATTAATTAGGCTAGGACAACAGGCATAAATTGGGGCTGTCGGAGGCACACTGGGATGGACAGTGACCCTAGTCATGAAAATTTACACTGCCATACAACGACCCCACGAAATGACTGTTGTGTTACAAGGATGCTTTTCTAAGAAGTGACAGAAATTATACTGTCTCTTTGATGGCACTGGACTACCTCCATGAAGCAGATGGCCAAATTGTCACGATGCCAGAGCACACTGCAGGATTTCTGCAGTAAAATCATCATGTCCGCCTTTTCTCAGTCCCTTCCCCTTCTCAGAACAGTGCAAAAGCTCAGCAAATCCTCGCTTTTCCTGAGAAAGGCCATCAGACAACACACTTGCAAAGCCTGGTCAGCATCTGATTAGTCAGGATAAAGACACAAGGTAGAATGTACAGTATATGGGGATAGCACTGCTCTTCTTCATCTCAACGCTAATGAATTTTGAAATGCAAAGTCATCTCTTAGAGTTTTCAATTTTCTTCCCGCTTTCCCATACTTTACAGTTTCACTACTGTAATAGTTTCCTATGGATGCTATAACAAATTACCAAAAACTTGGTGCCTAAGAACAACAGGAATTTATTATCTCATAGCACTGGAGGCCCGAAGTCTGAAATCAAGGTGTCAGCAGAGCTATGCTCCCTCCAAAGACTCTAGGAGAGAATTCTTCCTTGCTTCTCCCAATTTATGGTGGCTCTTTGGCTTGTGGCAGCATCACTCCAATCTCTGTTCTCTCTCCACGTGGCCGTCTTCCCTGGGTCTCTCTTGTGTTCTTTCCTCTTTTATAAGGACTCCACTCATTGGATTTAGAGCCTACCCTAAATTCAGGATGATTTCATCTTGAGATCATTGAATAATTACATTTGTAAAGATCCTATTTCCAAATAAGGTCACATTCTGAGGTTCTGGGTGGATACCAATTTTGGGAGAACACTGTTTGTCCCACTACAATTAGCAAACCACAAATAAGTGTATTTCCAAAAAGCAGCCCTTAAACTCCTGCTGGCCCCTACCTGCGTCCAGGTAATTGACTACACATGTTCCACCACCCCCTTTATTTGCTGCAGCACTTGTGAATATCTGCCCCTGTATCTTTGTCTCTGTTGTTGTCTAGCTCACAAGAAAGCCCAGAGGAGGCCACCCATGGAGAATGTGGAACTTGAACTCAGCCTTAATAGAAGATTTTGGATGAGTAGAGGGAAGGGAGAAGGTATTCAAGTTGGAGTTTTAAATCTTCCTTTTAATCTTCAGTCAGAGTGATGATCAAAATGTCTCTTCTGCCTGTGAGAACCAGAAACCCAACTCAAGCAGGCTTTTGCACAAATGGACTGATCTATTGGCTGTTGTAATGGAAAAGTACAAGTTTAATCCCGGGGATGGCTGGATGTTGCTTCTCTAAGAGTGCTTTCAGAAATATACCTTTCTCCTCCTCTTGACTTGGGCTCCCTCTGTTTTGAAATAATTACCTGAGAAATGGCCACCAGGAGCTCCAGACTTACGTTTTCTCATCTTAGTAAATCCAACAGAAATTACATACCTCTTTCCCAGTAGTTGCAGGAAAATGTGTGAGCTGATGCTAAAGGTCTATGACTATCCCATGTTCACCTCTGAATAGTCATTTTGGCAGGGGGCTACTGTACTCTCCTTGTCCAGGTCTGAGTCACCTGGCTACCTTGGAGCCATGGATGCAGTCAGGCCCCAAATCCTGTGAACTAAGAGTGAGGGAGGGGTCATTCCTTCCAGGAAAGCCATGGGTTAGAGGGGAAGGAGGAGTAAATGTGGGTAAGCAAAAATAACAGATGTCAACTCCGCTTACTCTGATGACTTTTCTGACCACTTCGGACACTATCAGGAAAGTTGCTAGCCAGCTGTTAGAGCTGTATCTGTCCCCATATAATTCACAGAAATACAAAATGCCTGCTTTAGCAGCACACATACCCCAATATATTTTATTTACCCATAGTACCTTAGACCCTGTTTTCAGGCAACTAGACAAAGGGTGTATATTAATGTGCTATGGCTGCTATAACAAGATATCACAGATGGGGTGGCTTATAATTTATTTTCTTACAGTTCTGGAGGCTAGAAGTCTGAGATCAACGTGCTGGCCAATTTGGTTTCTGGTGAGGGCCCTCTTCTTGACGTGTAGAGGGCTGCCTTCTCACTGTGCCCTCGCATGGCCTTTGCTCCATGATCCTGAAAAAAGCAAGAGAGAGAGAAATCTTTGTTGTCTCTTCCTTTTATTATAAGGACACCAGTTATATTGAATTAAGGCTCCACCTTTTTTTACCTCATTTAACCTTGATTACCTCCTAAATGCCCTATCTACAAATACAGTCACATTGGGGGTTGGGGCTTCAACGTATTAATTTGGGCGATACAAAATTCAGTCCGTAACAAAGGGAAACAAACTTATTTTTATTCCATTTACCTCTTACTTAATGTTTCCCAAAGACATGAAGCAATACATTTTGACACTGATTAACTCTGGCATGTGGTGCCACTTCAAATATTTTTTCAAGTGCAAGATCTAAAATATTTTCCAGTTTTCAATCCGTAATATCTCAGAGGTCATATCCTGATCCCAAGCACAGCCAGAATCCTATTACTCTTCCCCTATCAATTAACCCTACAATTTTTTCCATTTAATTGCCAGGTGTTTTTCCTTAGGTCAGCAGGCCAGCAGCTAGACTGCTGCCCAAAAAGAATATTTTCAGACATGAATGACATACACACATACACATGCACATATTTTATGACATGCTACATAATTATATCCTAAACATACACTAATGTTATAGCTAAGCATGATTTATGGATACAATCTCTAAGTATCATGGTGCTTTATTATTTGAATTCCTTTTCCCCCAAGCCAACAACAATGTATAGAAAAGACCAACTAAAAACATGTGATACCTATTAAGTATAACACGAAATATGACCCTTAAAAGCAAATTGGTTATTAATTCCTGGAGGTGAGTTTGTTTAAATCCAATTTAAACCAAGTTGCCTGTTCTAAGGAAACATTTAGAAGTCAAAATCTAGAAAACAAAAGCAAAATTCAACTCTGACTGAAGGTTGCCTAATAAAATCCATTCTGACTCATTTCTTCAGCTTCCAATGCCGTGCCAAGTTTTCTCAGCATTTGCAATACAATCCTTACTGGAGTTTCTCAGACACTCATTACCCCAGATTGGTAACGTACCAAGTCACTATACCCTCTGTCTTTGCCAATTTGACTTCCAAGTCACACATTAAAATTCATTTGCCAATTATTGAACTATTCCTTTGTTCCTATTATGCAATTAGAAAAGAATTTATGAGTAAAAAAAATAGTGTAGAAGTAGAAGTCACCTCTAAAATGTTTACATTTGGAAAAAAATAGTGTCTACTTAACACATTAGTTCCTTTTGACAAGCCTTAGTTTTAGATGATTTGGGTAGAATTTGGTATGTCATTCTTGGCATTACTTTCTCACTGGAACCTTGACAACATTAACACCTCCATCTTTGAAAAGACTAAAACTGGAGTTACCGCAAATCTTGGATTAAATGTTTCTTATTATTTACACTCAGAAGTTGTTCTTGTCTCACAGGCCTCCTTTTGAGAAAAGGCACAAAAAGCAGAGGGGGAGTGCATGAAAGTTTAATCCCTAAAGACTGTGTGCACACACTTACATGAAACAGAGAAGTGTGCATTGACGTGGTGGTCGAACATAAAGCAGGTACAATTAAAAGCTATTTTGCATTAATTAAGCCACTTTTTAATAACCCTGGATGTATATTTATATTTAGCCCTATAGAACACAACATAGAGTAACCATCAGCTCTGGGGTTGGATTTATATATTACGTACGTTAGTGGTATTAAAAAGGGAAAATAGCACCAAGGAGTAATTATTATATCCTAGCTTCATGAGGACTTCTTTTGAAAAAATTTTTTTCTAAACTGAAAATGAAGAGGATAACATCTTGAATGTAATACTTGACAGCTTCTATTATGGTTTCTGTCACCTTTAAGTATATTTCCTAACTGTGCATACTACAGAAAAGGGCAAGGAATTAATCAGGTTGCCAAAAGAGTTAGGTTACACAGCATGCAGAAAGTACTTCAGCTACATTATTTGCACAATTTCTGTGGGGAGTTGTGCAATAGAGGCCTTCAATTTAATATGTCTGGCCCTCTTCCACCTGGACTCGGTTCAAACCCATTGCCTGCAGCTTGCTGAATCCAGAGTGGGAAATCAGTCATTATATTAGGAACGGATGGCAAATGATTCCAATTCACATTTTTCAGCTGGTATGTTTTTTAACCTGGAGCAACACCAAATTGGAAAATTCTGCAATTCTGCAAGCTGGGCGTTAGATCTATATTGCAGTATAAATACGTTTGTAGTTTGAAGAAGTTGACAAGATGATTTTTCTTTAGAATTTCTTTAGTTGATATGCCACTGACAGAAATTTCAAGGTCTATCACATCACGACCTTCCTGCTGGTCCTTTTTCACTGGCGGTGGGAGGACGGTGTCGGTGCAAAAGACTGTAATGATACATGTCAACATTGACCTGACTCCTTCATGCCTATGGACATAATATGTAGATTGAAAGGCCACATTCAGTAAAGATGAAAGTCTCTTGGAGATTGTTTAAAAAAAAAAAAGGAAAATAATGCTGTAGAAAAAATGGGCAAAGGAAATGAAGAAGCAAAACGGGAAAAGGTATGCCAACCACCTCTTTACCATGAGAAAATATGGTTAGTAGCAAGGAAATGTAAAATGATATAAATCAGATCTCTTTTTTATCCATCATGTTGAAAACTAACATACAGTGCTGGTGAGGATATGGGGCTACATACTTTGCTGGTGGAACAATGAATTGCTAGAACTTTCATGAAGGGAAACTATCAATATAAATTAAAATTTAAAATGCTCCTACACTTTGACCTAAAAATACCAATTTTGAGGATATATAGCATGAATATGAAAGTATAAGTATGTTTAATGCAGCATTATTTGACCTGTCAAAAATCATTAAAACAATCCTAAAGGCTATCAATAGGAAAATGCTTGGTTATGTTATGATATAGTGATAGGTATGCAACAATTTTAAAATGGGCTCTATAAGTAGTCATCTAGAGGTGATTATAGAATGTATTGCTTAATGAAAAAATAGCAAATTGTAGAGTATTATGTGGAGTGTAGCCATCTTTAAAAATGAAACAAAGTAAATTCTAGATATGTGAACATGAATGTGCATTTATGTGTATATATATTTTATGGAGAAAGGTATGGAATGGTATACAACAAAGAAGTAGGATTACAGGAAAGAGAATGAAGGGTATTAACATTTTACTTCTACAACTCTATATTGTTGGACTTGTTAAAATTAATTTAATTTGTAATTAATTGTATTAATTACAATTAATTTTTACAAATAATTTTGTGTAATTAATTTTTAATTAATTTAATTTGTAATTAATTGTAATTAATGTAATTTGTAATTAAAAATGTAATAAAATTAAAAGGGAGGAAAAGGGCATTTAATTTTGAAGCTATAATTTGCCGGTATATATTGGTTAAGGTTTTCCAAAGAAACAGAACCAATAGAAAGTGTGTGTGTGTGTGTGTGTGTGTGTGTAGGGATGTTTGTATATAACTATTTATATTTATATATAACACATAAGATGTATACATATAACTATAATATAATATTGATATATAAATATATTAATAGATAGATAAATAACAAACTGGATTATTTTAAGGAATTTGATTATGGGGGCTGTCAAGTCCAAAATCTGCAAGCTAGGCTGGAAAGTCATGCAGAATTCTTGAGACAGAATGTTTTCTTTTCTGAGAAACCCCAGTTTTTGCTCTTTAAGACATTTCAACTGTTTATATGAGGCCCACCCACAATATCAAGGGTAGTCTCCTTTATGTAAAGTCAACTGATCGTAGATGTTAACCACATCTGCAAAATATCTTCAAAGCACCACCCAGATTAGCGATTGAATAAATAACTGGGCACTAGGAGGCTGGAAAAATGGCGGTCTGATAGAGTCCTCCCACTGCACCGTTCCCAGGGAAGGAGGTGAAGAACGCCAGCAGTTACATGCAAGCACGGACCCGCTCACTCTGAAAACAGCATTGTGAATTACAGAGAAACAACGCGGAACGCCTAGCCCAAGAAAACAGGTACAAAATTTTCACAAAGATCGGAGGGCGCACGGAGCACAATACAGCCCAGAACGCAGGAAGGATGCGCTCACCAGGTCTGCACAGCGCGACCTGCCCCCCAAGCGGTTACACACCTCCCCAACCACTCAGTCAGGGACAAGCCCAGAGTTGGGGCAGGGCGGTTGCACAAGACAACAGACCTTGCGGAGATGGAGTAATTGCGAAAGCCAAACACAACTCTTAGCTGCAGTATACAGAGACCACGCAGGGCTGGGGATCACACTGGGCAGAGATACAGCTTCCCGGGACAGTGCGCGGGAACCGGCAGGCCGGCACTGCGCCACTGGAAGTCAGCGGGACTGGGCCCAGGAGTTTAACAGAGAGCAGGACACGCCCTTAGAGGTTGCTGGCAACTGCCGCTGCTGTGGCCAGTGGACAAAAGCTGCTCTCCGGGCGCAATCGGAGCCCAGCTGTGCGCCAGGCTGGCGGTGGCCGCCATCTTTAAAGCCGCGTCTCTAGCTCCGCCCCGCCCCGGCCCGGGGCTCTTCTGCTGGTGCGAGACATGCTTTGCCTTTAGTGGCCAGGGACAGCTGTATCCATGGGTTCCAGGTGGGACGAGATCCTGGAGCTGTAGCGGCAGGACCTTTGTGTATTGGAAACAGCTTGCAGCTCGTCCATCTGGTCCTGCTATCCTGGCTTTGGCCTTCGACAAGTCCGCGACGTGCTGGTCCTAGTGCCCGCCCTTCAGGTCCCAGCACTCCTGTATTCCAGAGATCACTCATTTTGAAGGTTGCTGGCTATAGTGACTCATTTGGTATAACTGCTGGTTCTCATGACAACCAAAAACCTCAAGAGCCACAGGCTGAACCAGAGCAGCTCCCCATAATCCTGCCCACTTCAATAGGGAATTTTGCACCATCCAAGAGCGCTTCCAGCGGCCACTTCTCCCCCCTCGCCGTGGGAACATCCCCCTGGTGGAGACTACTGGGGATAGAGATGGCCACCTGCCTCACCTTGGGGTCTAGTGGTGGAAAAGGGGTGCACAATCGGAGATCCCCCTATCAACCAGTATCACGTGGAGATGCACATCAGAAGGGCAGACAAACGTGGCTAGATAAGCAAGCTCTGAGCTGTGTAGAATTTTCCCAATTCAGCTCTCACACTGCAGCCAAAAGAAAGTGTGTTTCTACCTGCACCTCAGGAGGAGCAGGGTCAAAGTAACCCCTAGGAGCTACAAGGCCCCTCCCAAAGCATGGGGCATTCGCATACCCCAACAGGGGGATCAGAGTCTGCCACGGACATAACAGAATACCTAGCTAATAGGGAGCTGTGGACTCATATCCTCAAGTACAATTCACTACCTTAGAGCCCAAGCTGGGAGGTCATTCTCACCACACTCCACCGGGAGAGAAGACCACAGGTCAGAGTTAACTCAAGATCTACCAAACTTGCTAAAATACACCTAAGGCAATACAGGCCACTACTTCTCTCCCTGGCTTTGCCAAGGAACGAAAATTGTGGGCCTGGTGACAGGGCCATAAACTAGCTCTAACACCCCCAGCTCTCGACCAAGAGGCCAGATGAGAAAAAACCAGCGAAAGAACTCAGGGAACATGAAAAATAAGAGTGAAAAGTCACCCCCAAAAGAAACCATCAGTTCCTCAGCAATGGATACCAACCCAAATGAAATGGGTAGAATGACAGAACAGGAATTTCATTTATGGATTATAAGAAAGCTCAATGAAATTCAAGAGAAAATTGAATCCCAGCACAAAGAAACCACAAGAAAAATGCAAGAAATGAATGAAAAATTCTCCAAAGAAATAGAAATATTATGGAAAAATCAAATAGAAATCCTAGAAATGAAAGAAGCATTCAAGGATCTACAAAACACAGTGGAAAGCCTCAAGAATAGGCTGGACCATGCAGAGGAAAGAATTCCAGAGCTAGAAGACAACTCCTATGTGATAAATAAATCAGCCGAAGAGAAAGAACACAAAAACAAGAGGCAGGAAAAAAGCATACAAGAAATGTGGGATTATGTAAAGAGGCCATACATAAGGATCATAGGTATCCCTGAGGGAGAGGAAGAAAATTCACGTGGGCTGGAAAATTTATTTGAAGGAATAATAGAGGAAAATTTCCATGGCTTAGCCAGAAATCTCGATATCCAAGCACAGGAAGCACACAGGACTCCTGGGAGAGTCAACGTGAAAAGGCATTCACCACGCCACATAATTATTAGACTGACCAAAGTAAACACAAAAGAGGCACTCCTCAGAGCTGTAAGACGAAAAGAGCAGGTAACCTACAAAGGGAAACCAATCAGATTAACTGCAGATTTCTCAGCTGAAACCTTACAAGCCAGAAGGGAATGGGGAGACATCATCAGTCTCCTAAAACAAAACAAAGGGCAACCCAGAATTCTGTATCCTGCCAAACTAAGCTTCTTATACGAGGGAGAAATAAAGACTTTTCCAGATAAGCAATCACTGATAGAATTTGCAAAATCCAGACCAGCCTTGCAAGAAGTGCTTAGACCTGCATTATACAATAAACAGAGCAACAGACACCCACCTATGTAAAACAATGCAAAGGCTAAAACCCCAGAAACCAGAGTCCACAATGATGCAAGAGGTAAAACAAAAGACACCACCCAATAGAATAATCAGAAATTTACCCCAAATATCAATTCTCTCAATAAATGTAAATGGCTTGAAATGCCCATTGAAGAGGCATAGGCTGGCTGACTGGATTAAAAAATACAAGCTAAGTATCTGTTGTCTTCAGGAAACACCTTACACACAAAGACACATTCAGACTCAAGGTGAAAGGATGGAATACAATTTTCCAGGCTAATGGAAACCAAAAGAAATCTGGAGTAGCCATCCTTATTTCAGATGACATAAACTTTAAAGCAGCAAAAGTAACGAAGGACAAAAATGGACACTATATAGTGGTGAAGAGTAAAATCTCACAAGAGGATTTAACAATCCTAAACATTTATGCACCCAACACGGGAGCACCCAGGTACATAAAGCAAATACTGCTAGATCTAGACAACATAATAAGCAGCAGTGCCATAAGAGCAGGGGACTTCAACACCCCACTGACGGAACTGGACAGATCCTCCAAACAAAAAATAAATAGAGAAATAAAAGACCTAAACAGGACTCTAGAACATTTGGGCCTAACAGATATCTACAGAACACTCCACCCAAATAACACTGAATATACATTCTTCTCATCAGCTCATGGAACTTTCTCTAAAATTGACCACATCCTAGGCCACAAAACAGATCTAAACAAATTCAAAAAAATAGAAATCATACCATGTGTCTTTTCAGACCACAGTGGAATAAAATTAGAAATCAATACCAAGAGAAACTCACATCTTCATCCAAAAACTTGGAAACTAAATAATCTATTGCTGAAAGACTATTGGGTCAAGGAGGAGATTCAAATGGAAATCAAAAGATTCTTCGAACTAAACGATAATGGGGACACAAGTTATCAAAATCTATGGGATACAGCAAAAGCAGTCCTGAGAGGAAAACTTATCACCTTAAATTCCCACATCCAAAAGACAGAAAGGTCACAAATCAGTAAACTAATGGATCACCTTAAGGAAATGGAAAAGGAAGAGCAAAGCAATCCTAAAGTCAGCAGAAGAAAAGAAATGACTAAAATCAGAGCAGAATTAAATGAAATCGAGAACAAAAGAACAATACAGAAGATTAGTAAAACGAAAAGTTGGTTCTTTGAAAAGATAAACAAAATAGGCCACTTGCCAGGTTGACCAGAAGCAGAAAGGAAAGGAGTCTCATAAGCTCAATTAGAAATGAAAAAGGAGATGTCACAACAGATATCATGGAAATACAAAACATCATCTTCGAATACTACAAAAATCTCTATGCCCACAAACATGAAAACGTGGAGGAAATAGACAAATTCGTAGAAACATACTACCACCCTAGGCTCAACCAGGAAGAAACAGAATTTCTAAGAAGACCAATATCAATCACCGAAATTGAAGCAGTAATAAAAAAATCTACCCACAAAAAAGGGTCCTGGACCAGATGGGTTCACACCTGAATTCTACCAAGCCTACAAAGAAGAACTGGTGCTTATACTGCAGAAATTATTTGAAAATATCCAGAAGGATGGAATCCTCCCAAACTCATTCTACGAAGCCAGTATCACCTTGATACCAAAACCAGGAAAGGACACAACAAAAAAAGAAAACTACAGACCAATACTCCTTATGAATATAGATGCAAAAATTCTCAATAAAATCCTTGCAAACCGAATTCAAATGTACATCAAAAAAACAATTAATCACGATCAGGTGGGCTTTATTCCCGAGATGCAGGAATGGTTCAACGTACGCAAATCTATAAATGTAATTCACCATATAAATAAAAGCAAGAACAAAGACTATATGATCCTTTCAATAGATGCAGAAAAGGCTTTTGACAAAATCCAGCATCCTTTTATGATAAGAACTCTTAACAATATAGGCACAGATGGCTCATTCCTAGAAACTATTAAAGCCATATACGATAAACCCACAGCCAATATCATACTGAATGGGGAAAAATTGAAAGCATTCACCCTTAAAACTGGCACCAGACAAGGGTGCCCACTATCTCCACTTCTTTTCAACATAGTGCTGGAAGTCCTGGCCACAGCAATTAGACAAGACAGAGGAATCAGGGGCATCCAGATGGGGGCAGAAGAGGTCAAACTTTCACTATTTGCAGACGATATGATATTATACATAGAAAACCCCAAAGATTCAACCAAGAGATTACTGGAATTGATAAATGAATTCAGCAAAGTCTCAGGATACAAAATTAATACACACAAATCCATAGCCTTCATATATGCTAATAACAATCAAGCCGAGAAACAAATTAAAGATGCAATACCTTTCACAATAGCACCAAAGAAAATTAAATATTTAGGAACATATCTAACTAAGGAGGTCAAAGACCTATATAGAGAGAATTATGAAACACTGAGAAAAGAAATTGCAGAGGATGTAAATAGATGGAAAGCCCTACCATGCTCTTGGATAGGCAGAGTCAACATAGTAAAAATGGCTTTGCTACCTAAATTAATTTACAGAATCAATGCAATCCCTATCAAAATACCAACATCATTTTTTGCCGATCTAGAAAAAATAATTCTATGCTTCGTGTGGAACCAGAGAAGACCCCGTCTAGCCAAAGCAATCTTAAGCAAAAAGAACAAATTGGGAGGCATCTATCTACCAGACTTCAAACTATACTACAAGGCTATAGTAACCAAAACTGCATGGTATTGGCACAAGAACAGAGACGTAGACCAATGGAACAGGACTGAGAACCCAAATATAAAACCAACCTCATACAGTCACCTGATCTTTGACAAATTCCAGAAAAATGTACACTGGGGAAAAGATTCCCTATTCAACATATGGTGCTGGGAAGACTGGATGGCCATATGTAGAAGACTGAAACTGGACCCACACCTGTCACCTCTCACAAAAATCAACTCACGATGGATAAGAGATCTAAACCTAAGACATGAAACCATAAGAATTCTCGAAGAAAATGTTGGAAAAACTCTTATGGACATTGGCCTAGGCAAAGAATTTATGAAGAAGACCCCCAAAGCAATCACAGCAGCAACAAAAATAAATACATGGGACCTGATCAAATTGAAAAGCTTCTGCACAGCCAAGGAAACTATCACTAGAGTGAACAGACAACCTACCGAATGGGAGAAAATATTTGCATGCTACACCTCTGATAAAGGGCTGATAACCAGAATCTATACAGAACTTAGGAAAATCAACAAGAAAAAATCAAACAACCCTATTAAAAAATGGGCAAAGGACATGAACAGAAACTTTTCAAAAGAAGACAGAATAACGGCCAGCAAACATATAAAAAAGTGTTCAACTCCTCTAATCATCAGGGAAATGCAAATCAAAACCACAATGAGATATCACTTAATTCCAGTGAGATTGGCTCATATCAAAAAATCCCCAAATAACAAATGTTGGTGGGGATGTGGACAGATAGGAACACTCATACACTGCTGGTGGGACTGCAAATTAGTACAACCTCTATGGAAAAGAATATGGAGATACCTCAAAGAATCAAAAGTAGAATTACCATTTGACCCAGCAATCCCACTACTGGGTATTTATCCAAAGGAAAAAAAGACATTTTATAATAAAGACATCTGCTCACGAATGTTTATAGCAGCACAATTCACAATTGCAAAGATGTGGAAACAACCCAGGTGCCCATCAATACACGAGTGGATCAATAAAATGTGGTATATGTATACCATGGAGTATTACTCAGCAATAAGGAACAATAGTGAATTAACACATCTGGTATTATCCTGGTTGGAGCTAGAACCCATTCTTCGAAGCAAAGTGTCACAGGATTGGAAAAACAAGCACCACTGGTACTCACCATCAAACTGGTACTAACTGATGAACAGTTACATCACACAGGGCAGTAACATTCATCAGAGGGCAGGTGGGCGGGAGGGAGGTGGAAGGGATGGGAAAAACTCTCACTGAATGGATGCAGGGAGCACAGTTTGGGGGATGACCACGATTGTGGCTCTGACATGGGCAGAACAGGGGCAATGTGTATGGCCAAAGTGTTGTACCCCCATGATATTCTGAAATTTAAAAAAATAAATAAATAAAAATAACTGGGCACTATAGTGTAGCCAAATTGACGCATAAAACTAACCATCACAATCTACTTCTTGTCAAATTGGCAACCATACACATCTTCTTAAACCATATTTAATCTCCAAATACAGACAATAACAAAGTCATACTTCCACCTAACATGATATAACTATCTGGTATACAACTAAAAATATTCTCTTTCCCCAAAAGGGATGCAAAGTTCTTGGGTGATGTTCACTCTTCTTTTTGATCTCCTGTTCCTTAAATACTATGATGTAAACATACCTATTATTTAAGACATATCCCCTTATGATAAGGGGATAAGAGAGGGAAGAAAACAAAGATATTTGCTATACACACAAAAAAATTCATAACAAATAAGGAAATAAGGAAGAAATACTCATAGCAATTACTAAGTTCATTTATGCATCTGGTACAATGGTTTTAGCTGGTATTTATAACTACCTTCTTCCACTACCAATGTTATATGCCATTTGCCTGGTGGAATGGTCCAAACTTTTGTATCCAAAGGATCTGGGCCATTAATAGTCCTGTCTGAATTGGGATGTTGCAGTTCTCCATTGACTTTAATGACAAAGTGTGGTAGTGCTAAGAGATACCCTAGAGAGCTCCTGTGTTCCAGACATACTCTTCCTTAACTCCAACGTGTAGCAGCAGACCAATTTTCCCTTGCTAATCAGGAACAATCACCTCAGCTAGTATACTAACAGGTACATTTCTTTGCCTGTTGATTCAGAGACATGAGGAACCCAAAGTGGCCAGTGGCAGTCTTAATTTCCAGTTCAATGGAATAATTATTCCATCTCTTAGTGGAAGCATTCCTCCCTTTGGAACTAAGACCCCTAAGCTGTGGCTCATGCCTGTAATCCTAGCATTTTGGGAGGTTGAGGTGGGAAAATCAGTTGAGGCCAGGAGTTTGAGATGAGCCTGAACAAGAGCAAGACCCAGTCTCTACAAAAAATAGAAAAATTAGTTGGGCATGGTGGCACATGCCTGTAATCACAGCTACTTGGGAGACTGAGGCAGAAGGATTACTTGATCCCAGCTCAGGAATTTGAGGCTGCAGTGAGCTATGATGACACCACTGCACTCTAGCCAGGTGACAGAGAGAGACCCTTTCTAAAAAAAAAAAAAAATCTCTAAGGTCAGCAGAGTGTAAGGTCATGGAGACAGGAAACAAAATCCACTCCCATTTCTATTCCTTGATTTCTGGACCTATGAATCCTGGCTATGGGAGAAACAGCACCACATGTTGGATACTGATTTAGAGAATATACAGCCTCCTGAAAAACAATGGCCCAGCTCTATAAGGTATTTCCACCCAGCTGACATTTGTAATTGAGTCTTCAAAAGGCTATTCCACCATTTTATCAAGACAGCTGCTTCAAGATGATGGGAAACATGGTAAGACCAGTGAATTCCATGAGCATGTGCCTGTTGCTGCACTTCATTTGCTGTGAAGTAAGTTTCTTGATCAGAAGCAATGTTGTGAAATGCCATGATGGTGGATAAGTCATTCTGTAAGTCCACAGATAGTAATTTTGGCAGAGGCATTGCATACGAAGAAGAAAAAATCTGTATCCAGAGTGTCTATTCCAATAAGATCAAAGTGCTGCCCCTTCCATGATGGAATTAGTCCAATATAATCAACCTGCTCCTAGACAGCTAGCTGGTCATCCTAGGGAATGGTGCCATATTGGAGACTTAGTGTTGATCTCTGTTACTGGCAAATTGAACACTCAGTGGTGGCTGTAGTCAGGTTGGCCTTGGTGAGTAGAAGTGCATGTTGCTGAGCCATCCTTGCTACCATGGCCACTTTGTTCATGAGCCCACTGAACAATGGCGGGAGTGGCTAGGAACAGAGGCTGACTGTTACTCACAGAGAGTCATCTTATCCACTTGATTACTAAAATCCTCCTCTGATGAGTTCACTTCTTGGTGGGCATTCACATGGGATGCAAATATCTTCACATTTTTTGCCCATTCAGAGAAGTCAATGCATATATCTCTTCTCTGGGCCTCCTTGTCACCAATTTTCAGATCATGTTTCTTCCAAGTTCCTGACCATCCAGTTTAATTATTAGCCACAGCCCATGAATTGTTATATACCTGCACCTCTGCCATTGCTCCTTCCGAGAAAATGAACAACCAGGTGCACTTCTTGAAGTTCTGCCCACTGTAGAGAACTCCCTTCACCATTGTCTTTCAGGGATGTCCTAGAAAGGGACTCTAGTACTGTAGCTGTCCACTTTTGGGTGGTACCTGCATATTGTACAGAACCATCTGTAAACCAGACCCGAGTTTTCCCTTCCACAGTCATTGATTTTAGGGAAATTCCCCTAAGACCATAGGTATGGGTTGAGAAAGGATATATCACTGTAGGTGTGGAGACCATGGGCATTTGAACCTGTTCCTCATGAAACTTATAGCTTGGTGGGTCAGATAACACCTAGTTCATGAAGAGCAGTTCAGGTCACATGGTAACTTGGTGGCCCATGCTCAAGCCTTCAGTCTCTACTAAGGCACAGTAGCAGGCAAAAGCTGCTACTCAAAAGGAGAGTAGTTATCTGCAGAGGATAGCAGGGCTTTGCTCCAAAATACTAAGGACCTGGACTGTGATTCACCTACAGGTGCCTGCCAAAAGCTCTAAACAGCATTTCTATCTGTCACTGACACTTCCAGCACTATTGGATCCACTGGATCATATGGCCCAAGTAGCAGAGCAATTTGCACAGCAGCTTGGACCTGTTGCAGAGCCTTCTTTTATTCTGGGCCCCACTCAAAACTAGCAGCTTTTTGGGTCACTTGGTAAATGAGGCACATTAACACACCCAAATGAGGAATATATTGCCTCTAAAATCCAAAAGCCTCACTGGGCATTGTGCTACTTTGGGGGTTGTAAAAGGGGTCCAATGCAACAACTTATCCTTTGCCTTAGAAGGGATATCTTGACATGCCCCACAACACTGGACCACTAGAAATTTCATAGAGGTAGAAGGCTTCTGAATTTTTCACCCTATGACATGGAAATGTCTTACCAATAAGTCTCAAGTAGTTGCTACTTCTTGCTCATTGATAATTGATGGTAGAGTGCCATCAATGTAATAGACCAGAGTGATAATTTGTGGAAGGGAAGAACAATCAAGATCCCTGCAAACTAAATTGTAACATAAGGCTAGAAAGCTGATGTGCCGCTGAGGTGGGACACCGAAGGTACACCACTGGTTTTGCCAGCTGAAAAACAAAAAAGAAAAAAAGAAAAAAAAAAACCTGTTTCTGGTGTTCTCTACTAACAGGTAGGCAGGAAAAGATATTTGCCAGATTAACAATTGCATACCAGATACCAAGGCATGTTTTAATTTGCTCAAGCGATGAACCACATCTAGTAGAGAAGCAGCAATTAGAGTCACCATCTGGTTAAATTTAGGATAATCCACTATCTTTCTCCATAATCAGTTTTTGGCACAGGCCAAATAGGCAAGTTTAATGGGGATGAGGTGGAACTCACCACCCCTGTATCCTTCGAGTCATTGATGGTGCCACTAATCTCTTCAATCCTCTAAGAATGCAGTATTGCTTTTGGTTTACTATTTTCTTAGATTACAGACAGTTCTAGTGGCTTGCACTTGGCCTTTTCCTCGTAATAACACTCAACCCACAGGTCAGAGAGCCAATGTGGGGGTTCTGTCAATTGCTGAGTATATTCAAATTATGTATTCCAGAACTGGGGAAATAACCACAGGATGGGTTCAGGGACCCACTGGACACACTGTGAGATGGATCTGAGCTAAAACTCCACTCAACACTGACCTCCATAATCCCCTACTCTGGCTGATGGACCACAGGAACATTTTGGGTCTCCTGTATCAGTTTATAGCCAGTGTCCAGTAATACCTGAAAGGTCTGATTATTTCCTTTTCCACAGTGCACAGTCCCTCTGGTATGTGGCTCAGATCCCTTTGGGGAAGTCTGCGAGAAAGATTAACAGTATAAACTTTTGGCAGTGTAGTGGGGTCCTTCCTAAAGGATACCCAGCCTCCTCTTCACTCAAGGAGTCTGATCTGTAAACTTGTTCAAGGCTGAGTATTGATTGAGGGGCCATGATTCTTTGTTTTTATGATTCAAGTTAGACTTTTATTCACTTGACCTAGAATTCTTCCACTTATACAGATTAAATAAGAATTTAGTGGCCTTCCTACCTATTTTACTTCTAGGAACACCATGATCAACCAGCCGATGTCATATGATTGTAATTGCTGCTTTGACACTGCTGCCCATTGTGATAGCCATGCCCACCTTGCCTTTGGAGATTGAGTCTCACCACTTGGCCCCTGCCACCCCAGGGATCCAATTATTCCCACTGTATTTAGATTTCCCAATTCAGTAGCAGCAGTTCCCACTGTAACTTCTGATCTACAGAAAAGAGCAATCAGAAAGCTCTTTAAGGATGCTGGGACTCCCTTCACAAATTCACAGTCATGGTGAGAGATGTGTCCTCTGGACCACTCTAGGGTGGGTGAACAGGTCTTTAGTGATAAATCCACTCCAACATCCCAGTGTCCCCAAGCCTTTGAATCCCTTCCTCCACAATATACCACAGCAGGCTGAGCATTTCAACTGCACCTACTGGGGACACCTTTTGGTTCATGTTTCAGCCAGCCAACCAAACAAATACTTAGAATGCTTTCTAACCCCCTGAGCAGCAACATTAAAGCCAGAATCTCTGCTTAGTGGGGCCCATATCAATAAGTTTCCCCTGATCCAACTTCATGTTTCTTCTGCCAATATCCCACTCCATTAATATCCATTCCCACACGTATTCCCCAGATTTCTGTCTGTATAAATTAGAAACTCATGCAGTTCTTTGGGAGTGTAGTGCATGTCCTTATGGACTATACGTTGTACCTCACCCTTTGGGGCCTGCTGGGACCTGAGTCAAGTTATAGTTCTAAAACCAAAAAGGGGTGGTAGGCATAAGTCTGAGGGAGAATCAACAGAAAGCCAGAACCTTGCTTTTTATAAGTTTTTGATTAGGAGTATCCAATGGTGATATTTTGCCTATTTTTATTGCCATATCACACCATGGACTATCAGTGCCCCTTTTACACTGGAAATAATCATTAGTAATTTTAAATATAGTTAGATTAGAAAACCAATTACAGGAACTCCAGAACGTTTCAGAAATTTCATCCCTAAGATTCTATTCCTCTAGAACCACTCTTAGTACTAAAATCTGTATCAATCAAGGTCTCCAGAAAAAAAAAACAAACAGTAGTTATATATAGATATAGCTTTAGATAGATATATAAATATATAGTTTTTAACCACATCTACAAAATACATTCACAGCAGCACCTAGATTAGTGTTTGAGTAGATAATTGGATATTATAGCCTAGCCAAGTTGACCCATAAAACTAACCATCACAAAAAGTGACAACCAGTAGCTCATATTGGAACACTATGCTTGATGATATGGGCCCAGGGTGAACTTTCCTAAAATAGTCTAGACTGATCTAAAAACATCTCATCTCAGTCCCATTTGGACACTTCAGGGGACAGGGAGTGGCCAACCTAACTATACATAAAACCTTAAAAAGTAAGAAATGAAAAGAGTTAAGAGGTCACCCAGGTTTGCCCATTTATTTGGTAATTGGGGAGCTAAAGAATGTTTTGAATCCCTTAATGTATACCCATTGTGGCCATATACTCTAAACCTTCTTGGCCGCTAAAGCAGAGCTCAGGACGCCTGAATCCAACCTCCAGCTCAGCCATCTTCCTTGGGCTGATTTCTTCATCTCTATGAGCCTCATCAGAAACATCCCAGGATTAATCCCCTCTGTGCATTTCTATTACTCTAATTCATAACATTTTAACAATTTTAAAATAAACATCAAAATAATAATATAAAAGTATAAAGCTGCTATAGCATTTTGCTTTATTTCCAAAGAACTTGAAGAGCTTACTTGTTTTCATGCAACATGCTTTTGAAAACATGAATAGCAAAAAAGAATTTACACTGCCACTGGAAGAGGGTCAAGGAGATTGCTCTGGAGCAGTGCTCTGCATTCTACGACAAATCAGAGGCATCCTAACAGGCTCTGTGTTCCCTTGAGTTGAGGCAGGTGGCCATGACATTTGGTATAGAAATTATTGCTTTTGCTAAATGAAAATGAAACTGTTTGACCTATTGGCTGCAGAGCTTATATGCTAAATTTTGTTCCACGGAACATAGATAATACTCTTTTCCTGTTTCTTGTAGTAACTTAAGAAACAAAAGTGTAAGTTGCCTGGAGTTAAGACTGATGTTGTGCAACAGAGGTTTCCTTGGTTCAAAGAAAACTAACCCTTCTAGGCATTAAGTGCTTGTCTCTAATGCTCTGAAAGAACTGCTCTGGAACCATCAGAGCATTTTCTATAAATAATTCTGGAGGCCTTAATAGAAAACAACTTTATATTCAAATAGAATATAGTAGAATATTTTGAAATATAACCTCTTCACCCCCTATATTGAGTGAGTTGCTGTATCAAAACAAAAATAAAAACATGGGATTTGGCCATGAATTTGAGACCCATGGCACCATTTCCCAGCTGTGTAACACTGGACAGTTCACTGAGTTTCTCTGAGTGAATAATTGTATATAATTTTCTCATATAACAAGGGTAATAATAATGTCTACCTCTAAGCATTATTGAGATAATCTTACAATGATGTACATGAGAGAGATTTGTAAACTTCACAACACTAGAAATATTAATAGTTCTCTGACAATCATATGCTCTTATAAAGTCAGAACAGGTTACAAAAGAAGCAGATGCTATTTGAGAAAACAGAATCACGATAATATGTCCTTAAAATGAAATCAGAATTTCTCAGACATAGCAACATAAATCCACAAGTGTTTAACTCTAGAACCAGTGAAATGGGGAAGGATTATTGGTCCTTTGTGCAAAGAATGTCTGGCTACAAGTTCAGAATAGTGCTGAAACGTGGGTTTCATGTATCTGTTTCTGCTCGGCAGAGAGACTAGCCAGGAGATAAAGGACAGGGTACTGGGAAGCATGGGGACAGGCCATTCTAACATGTGGACTGTCGGTAAATGTCAAGACTAGCAACTGAAACCTCTTAGTACAGATAGCATCTGTTTCTCCAGCTGGTTCTCAGCCTGAAATTATAAGGAAAACAATGTGGTAGCAGAAAAGGACCAGTTTGGGAAAGATTAGATTCCACTCCATGAGCAATAGAATCAACAGAATATTCCTGCATGTGATCTTTTTCCAAAACTAGAAGGGGAATCCAGTTGAGTACATTTGTTCTGAAATTTCTTTAGCTTGGCCCAGACTACCCACCTACCCCTTAGGGTTAGGACTAATTTAAATAATGATTTTTAGTAGATAATATGTGAAACATCCTGGTAACTGAGAACAAGAACCTGGACATCATTCTTGATATCACTCTCAAATAGTTCTCAGCTGTGTCCACCTCTCCTCATTTCCACCTCTACCCTCCCAGCCTAGCTTTCCACTGGACAACTGCCTCCTGATTGGTAGGCCTGCCACCTCTCTCATGATCCAAAATTATCCTGCTACAACTTGAATATGCATCCCTGCTTCAGACTGTCAACGGTTTCCCAGTCTACCTGGAATCCAGGCTTCTTCCCATGGCAGCAGTGCCGGAGCTCTTCATTCAAGCTCTTCATTCCCCTCATCTCCAACCAGTCACCTGAAACTGACCCTGCTCTGCAGATTCTGACCACCCTTGAACATTCCAAGTTCCCCACTGCTTCAGCACCTTCTCCAGACACTCTCTGCCTCCGTGCAATGCCCTTCCCCTAGGCTTCCACTGGCTGCTTTCTGCGCATTCTCCGGGTCTCAGATTAAAATGGATCTCTCAGAGAACTGATAACCCCCACAGTTGTATGGACCCTCTGATATTTTCTACTGCCGCTGTCAGTTCCAAGCCTTCGTAGTAATCTTCATAGCAAGTTTAATGATATATTTAGCTGGGTTTTCATTTAACGCCCTCCCTATCCCAAGATAAATGCCATGAAGGCAAGGATTGTGTCTATTTTGTTCACAGCATAGTGCCTGAAATAAATAATTGTTGAATAAAAAAGTGATTAAATCCTAAGTATATTATTAAAATAATTATCCATTCATCTACAATAGTAAAAGCATTTGAAGTCTTGGATCTTCAACAATTCTTCAAATTGTAAGACTAACAATAAACAGTGTTGAATTTATTTACAATTTTGTCTTCTTAGCTAGACAACAAGTAACTTGAAACTGTGGACTGTGTTTTGTTCTTTAAGTATCTAACATTTGGCAGAGAATAAGCAGTCAACGAATGTTTATACAATGTTTTTCACCTTTAAACTCATATTAATGAGATGGTGAGATTTTAAAATATTGACTATGTCTTAATTTTTCAAAACCCATGTGTAGTTCTCACCAATCTGCTTGACTGTCACGTTTTACAACTTGTAGCCAAGACAGGAACAAAACACTCTTATCAATGGGAAATACTCATGTCTTTGTAAAGTAAATCATGGTAGATAAAATCCTCAGTATAACACATGTCCCCCTCCTGTACATGCTTTCATGTATCTGATGTGGGATACGGTGTCATTAAGGCATCCTTCTCACATCCTGTAGGTGAGAGAACACAGTTAAAAAGAAGGACTCTGGATCTGGAATGCGTGAGGAGAATCCGAGCTTGGTCACCTACCGATACAGTGAACTTGACTAAGTTCCTTACTCTTCTTGCATTTCAATATTTTTATCTGTGAAATGAGGATAATAGTAGTACTAATTTCAACAGTATGTTGTGAAGTAGCATTTGAGCTGGACTTTCATTAATATAAAAGACATCAACAAGATGGATGGGAGAGGCAGAAAAGAAATTCAAAAACCAAAAGAGGACAGAGACATTTTGAGAACAAACTGGAGCCTAGAATGCAAGAGAAACATGATAAGAAATACATTCTGATGGTTGAAAGCCTTGAATGCCACATATGGATTTTGAACTTTATGTAAGAGACAAAAAGGATCATTTGGGGCCACTGAGAATGGATTTGGTAGGATCATGACTATAGGGTGGGTATAGACCAGTGTTTTGTTGTCCATTCATCTATCTGCTGACAGCAACACACTAATTACCCTCTATGTAACTTTTCCTTACTCTTCTCCTAGGCTTTGTGCTTTGGGTGGAATTCATTTCACTCCCAGCTCTAGGGGCAGCTATGTGACTCAGACTTGGCACCCAAAGAATTGTTTTCCCTGACCACCAAAGATTGGTTCAGAATTAATGTGTGATCTGAAAAGCCAATGAAAGGCAGTGGGACTTTAGCTGATGCTGTTGAGGGGCATACCGTTTTTCTTACCAGATCCAAATCTGGGAGGTTTTAGGCCTAAATAGGTTGCTGGCAGGTATTTTTGCCACCATGTGTAGCCCGAGAATGAAGCCCTTGTATATGAGAATGGATTAGAGTAGAGCAGAGAGCCTGGATCCTGGTGATGTTATTTGAGCTGCACTCAAACCACCCAACCCTTGAACATAAAGCTCAGGAAGTTCTCTTCACTGAATTGGATTTTCTGCCCCTTGCAACAGAAAGAATCCTGATGGAAACTCCAGTGACAGAGAAATACACAAGGCCAAAGATGTAAGAAGAGAGATAACGCAGAGACAAAAGTAAGATCTGATGTACGGGGAAGGGAGACTTAAGACAGGACAATTTTTATGGCTCACCCTGATTGTTTATCTACAGAGTTAGCATTGTTATTGACCAACACGAGAGGAACTGTTTTCCTCTCCTCATGACTCTTGCCTGGAAACTTCACAACTGTTTAAGAACATTAAATATTAGGACAAGTTTTCATTTGATTAGAAAACTCCATCTTTACTTGTCTCCCTTATATTATCAGATATAATGTTAATATAAGGATAGGCTAACTCATTTATGCACATTTAAAAAACTTACTTAAAATATCGAGAAGCTTAAGTGAAAGAAGGTAAGGTTATGATGGCAAAGTAGATCCACTTAGACTCATAAAGACAAAATGCTGTTTGTCAGGGAATGTATGTAATTGGTACACAGTAAATCTTTGTTGACAGCTAACACTTAGCAAGCACTATGCTTTAAGATCCTTGCATATGTTAACTAATTTAATCTTAACTATAACTCTGGAATACACTTTTTATTTTTAATTTACAATTGAGGAAACTGAGGCACAGACAGGATAACTACCTTGCCCTGACTCCTAATAATGCTAGGATACAAAAGTGATAGTTTAGGTGTAGAGCCATATGCTTAAGCACTACACGTGGAGTAAACAAATAAATGAATAAACAACTAAGTTGCCTGTTCTTTCTCCCAATGTTGGCAAGAACATGGCAATTGGACCAAGTCTTTGTGACAACTTGGTTCTGGTGCTCTTCAGTAGAGTCATATTCTTTTAATTTCTCAGTTACTACCTCATTATCAACTAGACACTTTGGGGAAGCTGTGCTCACTATTTCCAATCTCTCAGGTACAATCCAGCGCACTGAAAAGACAGTTGACTCAAATGAAAACCTTGCTAAATGCTAGCACGGTAAACTAGAGGAGTAAGTGCTGTTTCCTATATTGTCTACTGGTAGTAAGAGAGTAGTTGTCACTGAAAGAATTTGCCTTATTACCAGTCTGATATCTAGTACCCCTAGCATTTCCTGCTCATATTGAAATGGATGCCAGGCAACACCTGTGTGTTTTAGATGAAAATCTTGCCCAGGAGCCAGTGACAATTTGCGCCGCCCATATTTATGGTCTGCAGCATCAGGTGGGATTGGTGGCACTGTAATCACTATCCGACATGAATCAACACTTACTATAATGGTGCAGGATTTACCACTTGAATCTGCACCAGAGTTTGTGCCTCTCAGCTAGCATAGAAATGCTAATCATATCTCATACAGATAGCAATTTAAAAATCAATCTCTGTGCTCATGGAAATATAACATTTAATTCTTGGCTGATGTCACTATTATGGGAGGGGTAGATCAACTTCTGTGTAAAAATCAAGTTGTTCATGCACTTAATTGTGAAATATCTTGTCACAAAATGCCTACCCTCCCTTTGTAGATGTGCCTTTTTAAGCTCATCATGACTCCTTTTTGCAGCCTTGGACATGGGCAGGCAACCACCTCTTCACCTTAAGACATAATATCTTGAATGCTGTCCTTAGAAGAATCAGAAAACATGCTAGGTTTATTTATTTGTTTATATCTTGAGAGGAAAATAGTTCAGTATTGGTGATTGACAAAAGAGTTAGTTCTACTGACTTTAAGCTCATGTTTCTGTTGCTCCTCATATTTTGGCAACATTAACAACTTCAGCACTTACAGTGAGGCTGTATAAACCAGCCTTGCTGAAGTTTTGAAAACATTTTGGTTGTCTCCTGTGGGTGCGATTTCCAAGTTCTCAAATTGCCCTCTGTTGTCCCCTGTGCCAAAGGTTGAAGAGCCATGTTGCATGCCTCCTTCCCAACATTGTGCATATCTAATGACCTTTGTAAAACAAGATTTTTTCTTTTTTCTTTTTCATTTCTCCAGGTGCAGATCTGAGTGGAAGATCAAATTGACCAAGCAGTGTATTGAGTATCTATTGCTGAGTTTCCAGAAGCCGTGTGTCACTCTGAAAAGTAATAAGCTTCTAATATTTCAGCATTTCTTCTGTCTTAACTCTCTAATAATGTTCTCATTTGTATGAGCATTAAGAACTTAAATGTCTGTTTCTATATAAATGGGCTCTTCTACTTCTGACATCCTCATGTTATTTGATTTGGTCAAGATATGCTTGAATTTTCCTCACTTTGAATCCATTCAGTAATTATTTTCTGTATCATAGTAGCTTGGACACTTTTATCCAAGATGAGTTATTCACTGGGAAAGAAGGCCTATGCAACTGGCTCCTTTCACCTTGATGCATAATTCTTGGAATAGTTTGTAGAGTAGGTACACATAATGTATCTTTCTGGTCTATTACCTTGATGAATTCTCCTGATTATCCAGATTTTCATATGTGTAGTCATTTAGACAAAGTTCCTTTCTGTTTTTTTTTTTTTGTTGTTTGTTTGTTTGTTTTGCATTCCTATATTTAGTCAACTATTGACTATTTCATTAACTTCTCCTTATGGTCCTGAAGTAGGACCGTAAGTTTCTTGAAAATTTGATATAATGCTTTCCTTTTCCTTAATACCTAGTTCAAAGTGCTTCTTTATTTTCTAGCAGTGCCATTCACTTTTCCTTGCTCTATTTGGAGCTTTTCTTTGTTGTGTATGTTTTTATTTTTCATTATTACCTTTATGAGTAAGCTGAGCTCAGGGATTCCCAATGGTTTGGACAACCTCTAGTACATATCTTTTTAAAATGAGGTATGTCAAAAGTTCGGATTGTTGTTTCAAAGCAAAAAGTTGAAAGAGTACTCATTAGTACTTAGATAATGCAAAGAATAATATCAAGGTGAGAAGTGGGGGGTTAAATCTCAATTACAGATTTCATCTTTTGCAAACCTCAGCCATTCCTTTCCCTCTTTCCCCAGAATCCCGTTGAGCAGACTACCAAAGAGCCATCTCCCTCTGGATCTTCCTCACTAATATCCTCCTTTCCTTTTGAACTTACCCACGTTAATCCTGGCAGTACTATGCACCCCACCTTCCTGAGTCATCCTGCGGACACTGTCAAGGCTTGTTTTTCACCCGCGTTCCACTAGCTAATGTGTGCATAAATTGATAGCTTATACATTCAACTTGTGTGTTGGTTTAGGTCTTTGTGCTTTTGTCTAACGTGTCTATAAAAACGGTTAAGCAAGAGGAAAAAAGCAATCAAAAATCCAGTTTGATTAATTTAAGTTGACATTTATAATAATAAAGAGTTGAGCCAGGTTGTGGGCAAAGTAGAAAAGGGTCTGTCTGCCCTTCTTACTGTTTACATTAGACAGTAAGATAAATAAGGCAGTGAGAAGTTAGAGATGTCTATTTTAGCCTATAAGCTTTTGAGGGAATGGGGAGTAACTCTTTAAAATGTGTTGCTATAGCTTTTAGAATGTTTCCTTTAATGGTGCTTCTATATCCAAACATAGAGGTTTTTACTAAGTTAGTAGTCTCTAGGCCTTTTTAACTGTGCATCTTTATCAGTAAAAAATCTTGAATGTACAGTCCCAATACACACATATATTTATATGGATTATTCACGTGCATTGTCTTTACTCTATTATATGCATTATAAAGCACATATACACATATATGCATTATAAAACATTATATTATATGCATTATAAAATAATTAAAAACGAATGAGAAGCTGGGTGCAGTGACTCAGGCCTGTAATCCCAGCATTTTGGGAGGCCAAAGCAGGAGGATTGCTTGAAACCAGGAGTTCGAGACCAGCCTGAGCAAGAGCGAGACCCCCGACTCTACAAAAAAACAGAAAAATTAGTCAGGTGTGGTGGTGCATGCCTATTGTCCCAGCTACTCAGGAGGCTAAGGCAGGAGAATCACTTAAGCCCAGCAGTTTGAGGTTGCAGTGAGCTCTGATGACACCACTGCACTCTAGCCGAGGCAAGCAAGCGAGATCCTGTCTCAAAAAAAAAAAAAAAAAGATAAAAACAATTTTTAAATACAATTATAATATTTTCCCCACACCCCAATGGATTATTTGAGCAACCGTGTTGCTCATGTACCTAATAACAAAGAAAATTGCCTTTGACTCTCCATTTTCCAGCAACATCACACCTAAAGAATGACTAAGTCTTGTCCATTTCACCTCTGAATTTATTCAAATTCAAATTACCGCTTGTTTTCCTCTCCCACCACTGTGGCTTTAGATTAGTATCTCACCAACTCTCACTAAGACTCTCTTGCTAGTCTCCTTGTTTCCTTTAGCTCCTTTTCTCTAATGCATGTTTTATCCAGTGGCCTGTGTGCTCTTTCCAAACTTCAGCACTCGTTGTGACTCTCCTCTGTTCAAGTCCTTCATTGGCTCTGCATGGCCTGCAGCACAGAGTTGAAACCACTGAGCATAACACAGATCTGTCCTTGCTCACCTTGCCAGTTACCTTCCTCTTTTCCCACCTAAGTCTCTAGCTATGTCACACTGATTGCAGTTTTTTGAAGGCACCACCACCTTTCTTTCTTTTGTTTTCACCTTTGTACGTGATATTTCATCTACCAGAGGTGGCCTTTTCTTTCTGTCTACCTGGCAAACCTCAATATTCAGCTTAAATGTCACTTCCCTTAGAAGGTTCTCTTTATGTTGCTTTGCAGAGTTAAGCACTTGTCTTTCTGTGTTCCATGAACACCTTATTGGTATCAAATTAGAGCATTTATCATACTACTCAAATAATTTCTTTCCATGTCTCTGAGTCCCAAAATGACAAAATCTCTGCTCCTTTTTTTTTTTTTTCTTTTTTGGATTATTGCTGTCTATCACACATTAGGCATGGAGCAAATGCCTGATTTTCCTTAGCAAACAGAATGGATGGCTAAATATTATATGAACAAATGCATAATTTTGGTGGTGGTGAAGGAAATCTTCAGTGTGCAGTCTGCAATAAATAATCAAACAAAAGCATTTAAACAATATATAAGAAAAAAGTGCTTCTTGCCTAGAGGTTTTAGTATTTTTTGACAGCTCATCAGCTTAAAGGTCATTTTCAAAGTCTTGCCTCTTCTATTGCCCAGTCAACATAATTAATGACGATGATAATAGATAACATTTATGAGTATTTACTATGTGGCACTGTGATAAGCAATATATTACAATATCTAATTTAATCCTCACATAGCCCTATGAAGCAATTACTAGTATTTTCTTCACCTTGCATGTGAGTGAGTCAGTAGTGATATTCTGAAGGGTGCAGGGTGACTCTTTCCAAGGACCTGAAAACAATGAGATTTAGGAATAGCTCTTCAACTGCAAGCACTTAACTCAGATGCTCTGTTGCTTTCGGGCCATATATTTTCAAACCTTTTTTCAGAATATCTACCGTGATATTCAATTTCTTCCATGCTAGACTGGAACATTTCCTGTGTTCTTATGATAGCTACAAATGAAATGTGCACTAATGTGATGGTTTTATACACTGTATGTTCCATAAAGGTTTTAAGATTCGGGAACTCTTTGGAGATCTCTAGACCAGTCTGTTTATCTGTAAGTCAAATGATTTGTTTCACCAAGTGGTTTGGCCTCATTGAATTTTACTTCCACTAGCACCATCTCTTGTGTGATGTTATACTCTGCCATGGTTGAGACACACTCTCCTGCATATGAAGTTTTTTATTTGTTTGTATTTGTTTTGATTAATTCTAATTAAATCAACAACCTCAGCTGAAGTCTGTACTAAATTCTTTACTGCTTTATCACTCTTCATGGATACCATAATTCGATTGGCCTCACAAATAAGTAGGTGGACAGGGAGACAATTTAAAAAATGATGTTTGCTTTGTATTATGTCAAAATGTTGTTTGCTGATTTTTTAATTAGAAAATGATAATCCATGTGATGTTCATTAGAGATATGCAGCTAAGATGGGGGAGGGCAGTAGAACATGGAGAATTCAGTTTTATTCTAGTAAATTTAAAATGTGAAAAAAGTTTATCAGTTTACTCAAATGCATAAAATACACAGGTGTTACAGTACTTTTTTCTTTCCTGATGGTTTGGAATAGATAAAGTAGGTAAGTGATTATTTCAGTAAATAACCTAAAAACTATTCCTCTCAATGTGAGAATAAAAAAGACTGTTTTTATTTTACAAAATTTTAACAGAAACTATCAACAACTCAACGTAAAAGCATATTGAGAACAAATTGGATTTAACATTTGATATAGGAATTATTTTGAAGGTCCTTTTGGAAATGTGAGCTACTTATTTAGGTTTCATTTACAATTTTTTTCTATTAAATAATATTTATTACACTTCCTTGTACACATAAGATTGTACCAGTCTCCACAAAGCAAATTAAACAGATATCTGTCTTCTAGGATCACACCTACTGCAAGAGACACCATTGAAAATGTGCCCAGAGTGGGAATAGTTAGATATCCAATTGAAACATCTGAAAACATGATTATGTGGGTAATTACTGATTATCGTGTATTTATACTTTACTGTCTTAGTATTTGAGAGACGACTAGTGACCATATTGTCACCAACACTTCAGTGGGAGTTACTACCTGCACTTTCTTCCCATTTAACTAGGAAGAGCTTTATGGGTAAAAATGGTATTCAAGAGGATCCTGAGCACAAACGCCTCCGTTTGTGCTCAGCTAGGCATAGAGTAAAGCTAGGCATAGAGTAAAAAACAAACAAACAAAAAAAGATACATTGTAGAATTAGTAAAGAGAAAACTTAAAAGGATCTCATCTAGTCCAGATTTATGCCAGTGACCATAAATGTATACCTCTGCCTCGACCCAGCTCCCAAACTCCGGATCTGCATACATGCTTGTCATCTCCACTTAGATGTCTGAGCACTCTCAAATACACATGCTCAAGATAAAACTCTTGCTCCTATCCTCTCCCATCCCCCAACCTGTTACTTCCCTTTCATCTCGGTGAATGGCACCAGCATCCATCCAATCCATAAATCCTCTGGAATCTGACTCCCAACATGTCTAGATCCATCCACTTTCTCCCCTGCTATGCTACCACCATCATCCCTTTCTCAGACTTCTTCCACAGCCTGCAGTCTCACAGAAGTCAGTGTTTCGTTTGCCGACTTAACTCAGACAGTAGCGTGTCTCTATTTAAAACGCCCCGATGGCTTCCAATGTCCACTAAAGTAGAACTCAAACTCCTTAACAAGACTTCAGGGACCTACATGATCTGGTTCCTGATCTGATTCTTCTTCTACCTCATTTTTTATCACTTTCCCTTGTAATCCTTCCTCAAATACCATATTTCTTCTTTTTTTTAACTCCGATTTTTCTTGCTTTAAACTCTTGCACATAGCTGTTTCCCACACCTCGGTCCTTTCTTCTGATCTTCACTTGGCTCCCTCCTCCTAGTCATTCCAGTGTCACTTTTTCAAAGAGAGGGATCACTTCCTCGTAAGGACCTGCTCTGCCCATCCAGTCTAAAGTACCCCTCCTTCTTGTCCCCGAAGTCACTTTCTATAACATCAACTTGTTTCATTTTCTCTGTAACACTTGAACTATCTGAAATCACTGTGTTAATCTATCACTTTATTAGTTCACTGCATGCCCCCCACTAGTCTGCAAGCCACCTTGGAGAAGGGTTCTTGAGCCACTTATTCACCTTTGTAGCAACCGTATTTAGAAAATTCCCCAGGCCATGGAAAAGCCTTAATAAATTGTTGTTAAATAATAAATAAATAAAAGAGCAACTCATAGAATGATTGACTTTCCAGGAGTTGGGAGAGGAAAAGAAGTTTAATAGACTTGATTTCCAGGGATGCACAGTCTTAAAGCATGGAAAGAAATATCTGAGATGGTCTGTGCATCAGTGAGGGTAAGTGTCCGCACTCATTTATTGAAGAGATTCAATTTATGACTGTCAAAAGAGCTCACATAGTCAAGTCTGATCTAAGTAATATTGATAAAGGGCTAGATGCTCTACTATGCATGTTGCAGAGTAAGGATAGAGCCGCTGAACTGCGGCTTGGATTTTTCTGCTTTCCTGTACAATTTATAAAATAAGTGAAGCTGTAGGGTGGCCTGCTACTTAGCCAAGGGACTAACTTATCATTACTCACTTAAGCAGTGTCTCAAGTTCCACTGTCTTTGCAATTACTTCAGAGACGAGAGATGAGAGCAAAAAACTAAACCATTTAAAGTCAGTCAACTACAGCTGGAGACCATTAACAACAAAATTGGGTATGCAGAAGAGAGCAGTGGGAAGCTGTAGTTATCTCAACTGGAGAAGCCATGTGGAAGTTAAAAACATTATGCTGAATCCTGATCCACAAATAATACCAGCAATGCTTTTTGATGTTATTCTTTCTGCCTCCAACCTTTACAAAAGCACTCCATTTATTATTTCACTTATTCTAACAGTTTCATGTGTGTCTGTAAATTGGAAAATATAAGACAAAATAGTGGGTGCCTCTGGAATTGGAAATGAGGCTTAAAAACATCTCTAAAATTGAAGCCAATGAGCATCAAAATACAATGGCAAACATGAGCCCTACACAGAAGTAACTGAGGCTCCTGGAAATGATTTCTAAGTGTTCTGTTGCTAGGACTAAGATATGTCCTAAATTTTATCAATACTAGAAGGTTTTATGATTTCCTTTTGGGAAATATTAAGCTAAAATATAGCTAAAACAAGATAATATATAACCAAAGTCATGTAATATGTCTGCCAAGAGGATGTTTTCAGGATAGAACGTCCGGGATGTGGAGTGGGTGGGAAGCCAATAGTGAAAGTGTCTGACTGCTAGCTTCCCTCTGAAACAGACACTGGTCAGATTACCAGCAGCCAGTCTCTCCATCAAACCCCAACTACCTGCAAAATACCACATGAGAGAGGCAAGTACACCCTCTTCTTATAAGTTAGGGCTAAAATCTTACTCCCTAAAACACAGAACACTGTTCTAGTCACTACTACACAAGATCCTCATTTAGGACACTCCTTTGATAAACTAAAAACAATGACAATAACAAATGTGATTTAGCCCTCTCTCGTGATTTTATTTTCTTACATTTATTCATGAGTTCTTTTAACTGAACATTAAATCCTTAGAATAAACAACCCATCCCTTTCACGCTCACAGAAGACACGCCAACCTTCCTCCTTCTTGGGTAACTGCAATCGTGAAAAAAAACCCGGAAATGCTGAGCTATGTCAGATTTTAGAAACAGTTGTGAAGCCTTAGGTTTTTCCCCCTACTTGTTAAAGCCCAGCTTTCCCATAGCCAGTTGTAAATCACAACTGGAGACTTTGAAATCAAGTTAAAATCTATCTTTGCCCAAAAAAATCTGTGCTTGGAATCAAGCTACAACCAACCTTTTATAATATATTATGATGGAAAACTATTATCCAAATAGAATAATACTTATACTTTACTTACTCATACAAGAAAATAAATAAGATTTTTTGTCACCAATAACTTTAGCCAAAGTGGCTTTTTATTGTTTGGCATTTTGGAGGGAGTTTTAGTAAATCAATGACTGGTGGTAGCTGCTTCCCTCCAAGCACTTCCCTCCACCATTCCCTTCTCCCACGATATCATTATATGTAAATTGGATTCACTTAACCTGTATAGAAAGACGCCTCTTTGTAATAAAATCATTAGACCATAATGACAGAAGAAATGGAAAAGTGGCAGAGGGAAACAGGTGTTTGAGAAACGTTTATGTAGCTCTGCATGCAGAGGGGTTGCCAGCAGTTGCTGCATTACTATTAGCTAGAGGGTCTTATTATGCTTCCAATTTAATATCTAGTAATATGTTTCTGTCATGCACAGGCAAAAAAAATGGGGCAATGGAACCCTGGAAGATTTGGGAGTGGGTCCATCTGAAAGGCTGTGTGTGTGTATTTGTCTGGTTTTGTGTGTGTGTGTATGTGTGTGTGTATGTGTGTGTGTGCGCTTATAAATGAGTGCTTCCAGTTTGGAAAAATCTAACTCTGTGACTTGATACCTAAACATCCATTAGACTGTCCGTTTTCTTAGCTTGAGCAATAGGGAATAGAAGGCATGTCTTTTAGCTCCTGTCCAGAGATATCCTTTAGGCTTTAAATCATTTCCTTTACACTTTTATTTGAAAGAAGAGTAGCCTAAGAATAATAAGGCATCAATGACTTCACCATTAGACTTTAGGGATTTGACTGCTATAATGCTATGTGCCCTTTTTAAATAAAAAAGTTTTTTTTCTTCTTTTCACTTTGGTAGTTCCATCAAACTGGGGCTGCTTTATTGAAAAGGATTTGTCTTTTTTTTTTTTAAGAAACATTACTTAGGGACATAAGAATAACACAATGTGAGCCTGATTTCCCCTAAAGATAGAATAGCAATGAAATAAAAAAGAAACAGTGTTGTAGAGTCTAATCCTTCCCTAGAATAAAAAGCTCAAGTTAAAAGGGCAAAACTAGCCCATGCTTCTTAAGATGAAAGTGATGGTAGAAGGGTTGCTATTTTGACCTAATGGGAACTGCAAAGGGAATAATGAGGTTACCTGACCCCGTGCTAGTTTGTAAATGACTACTTTTTTAGAGAAAGATTCCATTTTCAGCAGCTGTCTACCAATTACATTCTGTGCTAACACACCACCACACACACACACACACACACACACACACACACACGGAAAATGGTGGCTGTACCTCTCTTTCTAAATCCAAAAATTCATTTCCACCTCAAGTGCTGTTTCAATGGTTTTAAAGCAAGTTAATTCAAAATAATCCTACATCATTCAACCAGAGGTTTTGCCTCTCTTTAATTATCCTTGTGCAAGCTCCTTTTAAAGCATGTTTAATGTAGGCATTTGTCTTATCTTTGCTGCTTTATGCAGATTTTGAAAAGACATTTCAGTATAGAAACTTGAGCAACTGTTGTGTCTCTTTAGGGACCCACTCAGGGAGAGATAAAAATTGTTCATGCATCACAAATGCCAGCCAAGATTTTAGCCATGCAGCCTTGTCAGAGATCCCTCCTACTTTTGCAAAGTAAACAGCTTTCTGTCTTGCCTGTCACCATTTGATCAATGTCTTCATGATAACACAATAGCGTTATGAAAACAGTAAAAGGAAATATGAAAATGATTAACACAAACGAGAACCCTGCAACCCGAAATGGGACTGAAAAGTGCAGGGCTGGGGTGGGAGAAGCAAGATGACGGGGGTGGGGAAGAAAGGAAACCAAGTGGATGTGCCCCGTGCGCGCTTCGATTGGTGCTATTGATTCCTTCGCCCTCTCGTCCCTTCCACCTCCAAAACAGTCAGCCAACTCGAGACTTAATTATTTTCTTCCTACGAGAGAGAGTGAGAGAGCAAGAGAATGAGAGCAAGATCGAGGGGGAGAGGGAGAGAGAGAAAGAGGAAGAGAGAGAGAGAGGAGGAGAGAGAATATCTGTTCATAAGGGAAGCAGTCATCACTGCTCATTTTTTAAAAGCACTTAAGGGTCATTAGTCTAACACTGCAGCAAATGTATTATTCATTTTGCCTTAGCCCAATTTCTCGGCTAAGAATTTTGCAAGAAAACGATACACAGTTCAGCAGAGAGGTGATTGATCAAGCCAGAAGCAACAGAATTTGGGCATCCCGATAAAAATTTTTCTCAGTCTTCTCAGTTAGCATAAATCAATTTTATTTATGTAGTAACACTTGAATACTAACTACCCAATGCCATCCGTCAGGACAAAATTGATGACTATACCTTTAGGTTAATATTACTTGAACATTTCATTCTGAATAATTTATATGCATTTCTGTCTGAGTGTCAATTCAAGACTGTTTATTTGGCTTCAGTAAGTGTAGCTGAACCATGGCTTTTATTAAGGAAAGGTTTTAGTTTCTGCTTATTTTGTGCATTAAAGGGACCTGTCCTATTTGGGGGCCTTGATATTATTCCATAGGAATTGAAACATGGAACAATTGTGCATAATCTAGGGTTGCTTATATCTTCTTTTTTAAGAGGCTTTTGCTAAATAATTTGTAGTTTTCAGTGGAGAAAACTGCTAAGATTATATATAACCAGATAAAAAGCTGGCAAAGTAGAGGTGAGCAGACATTTAATAATAACACTAGGTGTTGTCTGTGAAGAGGATGTGCGTGCATTGCATTAACAGCCTCAATTGCTGTTTTCGCTCTTTGGCAAAAAATCTAATTCTGTCCACCAAGACTAGTGCTAACACTGGCCTCTCCTTTTGGGTGACTTTAAATGTGTATGTTATTAGTCATCTTATAAAGAACGTGATACATTTTATAATCACTTCATTTGCCGCTGCTTCTTCAGTTTTATGGTGATCACCTTCCTACTGGGCAGATAACATGAAAACATGTGCATTTTCAGACCCTGTGACTGAAATGAAGGGTTGATTATGAAATGCTAGTAGATTTTACACCATAAGAAAACAGAAGGATTTCAACTCAACTAAGGATCTTGACCTAAACAAACCTAATTGTGTATTTTTTACCTAATTGTGTGTTTTTGCACAAAGAAAGTCTTCCATTTAATCTGGAAGATTCTGACTGTTAGATATATAACTTCTCTCTTTCTCTCTTTTCCTCTTTATCCCCCACCCCCAACTCTCTCTTACAAACACATTCCTTTACTTTTCAGAAACTTTCTCTCAAGCAGTTATCAGAGTTCAGTCTCATGAGAATGTCTGACAACCAATGGGAGAAAGCAGCACCTCATGCAAGGTATTGCCTTAGACATTAGAGGAAAAATATCAAAACAAAGCTTGAATTCCAAATAAATCACTCTGCAGTTTGATTTATAGAAATAACATTTCTTCTGTGTTCAGAGTCCTCATTAGCAGAAACCAGCAGAGCTATAGGATTTCACAGATGTGCACAGACACTCCCCTCTCCACACATACACTGTTGGAAATGAATCATTGTTGCCATTAGAAAGCATGCCTTCAGATTTGTCTCAGGTGCAACTATGATGTTAAAGGAATAAAAACAAAATCTACCCATGAAAGACACATGTATATAGGCACTGATCAAAATGTAGCCTATGCTTAGCTCTGCTTTCACAGTTACATGTGCAGCTTCATCTCTTACATACTTTGAATCACATTCAACTCAACAGATACATATTGAACTCTAATTATTTGGAAGATACTGTTCTAGAAACCACAGAATTGCCAAGCTAAGTCTGAATCTCTAAATAACCTTATATGTAGTTTAAAAGAGGTTGAGAATACAAGTATTACAATAAATATTAGATTATTATGTATGTATATATAGTATGTAAATATATAAATAAAATAAAGCCAAATTTCATAAAAGCAGCACAAAATAGCATTGAATTATTAGAGCATGATAGATTTTATTGGAGGCATTTATTTTGGTTGTACTATATCCATTATGCATAATGCTATGTGTTAATTAAAGTTTATATGACAAGATTTTAATTAAGAATTTTTAAGTACTTTGTATATACTGTATTGCTATGCAAGGATTAGTAGTTATTAGAGCTACATGTGCTTATTTGTTAAGGGAAGAAAGGTATTGTACATTTTTATAGGCTCAATTGAGAGAATAGGCTCCTAAAGCACTGTGTTAAAACTAGACCAGCTGGTGATAACATCCAATAGGTTTAAACACTCTGGTGTTATTTACTGTTAAAAATGTGAGTCTCATTACTTTTTAACAAATCCTAGATTATGCAATTATTACATATATAATCTAAATTTTATTAATATAAAATAACGTATCAGTGAATATCTATTTATTGTCAATATTAGGAACATAGCTTCATAACATTAATTTGACTCTATCTTATTAAATGAAACATGCCTAAAAATCATATTATTATTACAAATTAATAGAAATAAAATTGTACATTTATTGCTTGCATAATTTTACTTAGTTAAGGGAAAGCCCTATATAAAATTCTTACTAAAAATCAATAGATATTCTTAACAATCAATGCTATTGAAGTAACAATTAGAACCATTGGTCATTTCCATTATTATTAAGTTTCAAATGCTCATTTTAAATATTCAATTTTTCTGTGCTACTAACATATGTGACTTCTGAAATGACCTTAATTTAACATTATTTCTTTCTTGATCTTAAACTTTAGGTTGGGGCATCTTTTAAAAACCTACCTAGATGGACCAAAACAACTTGATGAATATTTTTTAGGGGTAACAAAAAAGGCAAGAGAATGCTAGGACTGGTACAACAAGTAAATGCCTGGATTCTGATTCTTTGATAAAACTCCTCTAGGCCTTCTAGCATTTTTCACTGTGCTACCATAATTTATTGGGTTTCTTAGAATGAAAATCTGTCTCCAATATGTCACTAATGTCTTCAGATAAATTTCAATATTGCATAGACAAATGGGCTTGTTTATGGGCTGGTGGGTATTAAGATAAACTAATGACACAGCAGTTCCTGCTGACCCTTTCCATGATTCTGTTAGTGGGATGGGTTTGGAGTGGGTCTATTGCAGGGTTCTTTAGCCATTATGTGTTCTTGCAGCCCAAGCAGTGCTGAGAATAAGAACACCAATCTTAAAATTCACATTAATAATCCAATGATCTACAAAACTTCTTGGAATTATGCTAAGCTTGTAAATGCTCACAATAACCCTATAAGATATGTGTTACCATATCTGTTACTCAGGGCAGGAAAACAAGGCCCAGAAGCAATGAACCTTGACTTAGAATCCAGGTCCCTCTAAATGACAGAACTTCAGTCTATACACTTAATAGAGATGCATACTTCATGAGAAGTTAATTTGAGGTTTTCAGGTTGGAGCCTAAGTAGATGACTGATCCAGTATTGGTCCACTGTTAGACTGAATACCTGAGAATGTTCCTTGGGGACAAATATGTACAACTAAAAGGAAACTTTTTACATAGATTTTAGTCTAATGAGTAACTAATTAGCCCAGTTGATTGAAGTAGTCACCTGTCATAGAATGTTAAAACCATAAAGGATTTGAGATATAATCAAGCTTACCCTTTTCTCTGAGTGGTTCCCAAAGTCATCTTAAAACAAAACTGTCAGAACTAGTGTTTGTTTGCTTTTCACATATTTCCTTTTGCCAGTGCTAATCTATGAAAGGAAAATATTGCCTAATTAAAATTTTCAGAACAGTAAGAAAATAGAAAAATATCTGTCATATGTTGTTAATATAAAAGAGATTCGTATTACTAAAATGTGAACTCTATCAAGTGCAAAGTAATGAATCTGAAATGCTTTGTATGCATCTTAGTCCATTCAGACTGCTATAACAAAATACCATAGACTGTGTGGCTTATAAACAACAGTTTATTTCTCACAATTCTGGAGGCTGGAAAGTCCAGGATCAATGTGCCAGCAGGTTCAGAGTCTGGTGAGGGCCCACCTCTCTTCTCACGCTAACCTCACATGGTGGGCGGGGCAAGAGGTCTATCTCCATTCTCTTTTACAAGGTACTAATTCCATTCATGAGTGTTCTGCCCTCATGACCTAATCTTGTCCCAAGAGCCCCATCTCCTAACACCATCACCTTGGAGGGTCAGGATTTCAACATATGAATTGTGAGGAGCACAAACATTCAGACCACGGTAGTAAGGCATAATAATTCCTGGTAGTGAGGAGTGGTGCTCACCTGGTCTACCCATGCTAGGTATAAGAATTTGTCTTACACCTCTCCTTGTAATGCATCTGAGCGAGAGAGCTATCTTTAACAATACCTAAAGGAATTCTTTAACGTGTTTTTTAAAGATAATAAATAAGGAATAAACTGTATACAGTTTACTTAGCTAATGTGTCCATAATTACATGTGAACTAATTTGTATATGTTTGTATAATTATATTAAACAAATAAGTTTGTTTAAGGTTCTATCATTTACTTCTCCTCATTCATTCAGTTTTTCATCAAATTAACATGTATTCAACAAACATTTGTTGAGTACCTACCAGGCACTAGAGATATGGAGGAATAAGTCATTTGATCTGCATTTATTAAAAATCTACTATAAGGGAAAATTCTTGGAACAATCAGCAACTCTATGTAAAAATGAGACAGTTGGAAATAGATCAGACAGTAAAATGTGATTTTAAAGTAAAATAAACCTAAATAACTTGCCCTTGCTAAGAGATAACCTGTACCTTTGCACTAAGGAAAACCATGAAATACCTGAAAAATCCCTGCTTACAGCCCTTTTGTTTATAAATCCTTGGTTGATCTTTAGGTATACATGTTTTTATAGTTAAACTGGGAAGAAAATTACTTTGTAGCCAATAAGGCAAAAGAAAGTCATCAATGGATGTTAACATGAATCCACAATTTCTGCACCAAAGGAGGAATCAGAGAGAGACATACAATCTTCTTGTTCCCTTCCTCCAACACCTAGTTGGAATAAACTTCTTAGCTTGACTAGAAGTTATGGGGGAAATTTTCCTCTATGCTAGTTTTGGAGTAAAAGACTTTGTGGAAAACATTTGAAAAGTTACATAAGGCATAAATTATGGAAGTGTCCTTTCACCATGAGAGTTTCTAATGTGACAATCCTCTTTATGCCTCTCCCTATCAAGCTGCTGTCTTCAGTTTCCACTTATTTTCAGAAGTTTCCTTTATATAAAAGCATTGAGATTTTTAAAAAACTTAAATGGAATTATATTATAGACATATTGTCAATTAATTTTTTAATGCCTTGGATATCTTTTCATATCAGTACATATAGATGAATCTCATTATTTAGTGGTGAAATATAATTTCAAATATAGAAATATTAGAATGTACATAATCTCCATTGATATGTTTTTATATTTCTAATTCTTTGCAAATGCAAGTGATGTTACTGAACATACAAGTCATGTCATCTGAATATCTCTGTGTGTATGTTCATAGTGCATGGTTTTCCACAGAAGAGGTATGTGTATGTGTGTGTGCATGCACACACTAATGTGTGAGTGGTTTTGCAGATAACTGTTGTCTTATTTGTGTTGCTATAAAAAAATACCTAAGGCTGGGTAATGTATAAAGAAAAGAGGTTTATTTGTCTCATGATTCTGCAGGCTATATAAGAAGCATGGTGCTAGTATACTTCAAGCTGCTTCCACTCATAGTGAAAGGTGAAGGGGAGCTGGTGTGTGCAGAGATCACATGGTGAGAGAGGAAGCAAGAGAGAGAGGGGAGGGAGATATCAGACTCTTATAAACAGTCAGCTCTCTTGGGAACTAATAGAGCAAGAACTTACTCATTACCATGAGGATGGCACCAAGCCATTCATGAGGGATCTGCCCCAATAACCCAAACACCACCCATTAGGCCCCACCTCTAACAATGGGGATAAAATTTCAACATGAGGTTTAGGGGGACAAACATCCAAACTATAGTACCTGTTAAAAGATGAAGTTGCAGAAATAATAATAATAATCAACATAAGACTATTAGCTACCAGTACTCTACCGTATTTATATGCCAGGTTTTATGCTAAGACCTTACATGCATTTCCTCATTTCATGCTCACAATAGCCTTATTAATTAGGTACTGTGAGTAGCCCTGTTTAAAAGTGAGTAAACAGTCTCAGTAAAAGAGGTTGCTTGCCCAAACTCACACTGCCAATAAGCTCTGCAGTTCAAATACAGGTCTGTGTGACTTCAGAGATCATGTGCTAAAATGCCACTTAATTATGGTACTTACTTATGACAGTAACAATGTGGTTGAAACAATTTACATCCGATAAAGGGCTAATATCCAGAATCTATAAAGAACTCAGACAAATCAGCAGGAAAACAACAAACAACCCCATAAAAAGTGGGCAAAAGATATTAACAGATGTTTTCAAAAGAAGATAGACAAATGGCCAACATACATATGAAAAAATGCTCAACATCACTAATCATCAGGGAAATGAAAATTAAAACCACGATGAGATATCACCTTACCCCTATCAGAATGGTCATTAATAAAAAGTCAATAAACAGTAGATGCTGGCATGGATGCAAAGAGAAAGGAATGCTTATACACTGTTGGTGGGACTGCAAATTAGTACAACCTCTATGGAAAACAGTATGGAGATTCCTCAAGGAAATAAATACAGACTTACCATTCAACCCAGAAATCCACTACTCTGGGTGTTTACCCAAAGAAAAAGTCATTTTATCAAAAAGACACCTGCACTTGAATGTTTATTGCAGCACAATTTGCAATTGCAAAGATGTGGAATCAACCTAAATGCCCATCAATTCACAAGTAGATTAAGAAAATGTGATATATATATACCATGGTACTATTCAGTCATAGAAAGAAATGAATTAATGTCTTTTGCAACAATTTGGATGGAACTGAAGACTATTATCCTAAGTGAAGTATCTCAGGAGTGAAAAAACAACCACATGTACTCTCCAATAATTTGGAACTAATCAATGGGCACACATGGGCACAGAGAGAAGTAAACGTTATTGGAAGTCAAGAAATGAGGGGAAGGAGGGAAGGGGTAACAACTAACCTAACAGGCACAATGAATGCTAGTCGGGTGATGGGCACACTAATAGCCCTGACTTAAGCATTATAAAAGCTATCCATGTAACAAAAACATTTGTACTCTCTTAATATTTTGAAATTTTAAAAAGAAATTAAAAAAATAAAAAACAAACAAAATGGCACTTGATTTAATTATCTAATTATTTACAGTCATAAAATTCCAATGCCACCATTTAGTCACTATGTGACCTTAGTGAAGTAAAGATGCCTGTCTAATGTCCATTTTTTTCCTCTGTGTAAGATGGGGATAATACTACCTAACTTACAGGTTGGTGATGAGGATTTAAAAAACAACGAAAATGACCTAGCTCAATGCCTCTTACATAGTAGCTTCTCAATGAATGTTAAGTTTCTTTCCCCTACCTCCATGTTATCATTGCTTTATTGGTATGTACTGAAATAATGGCATTTTCCCATTTTTATATTTCTGTTTTTAGTTATACTCCAGAAGCTAACAGAAATCATGTATTACTAATAATAATAATACTAGTAAACATTTAAATATTTACAGAACACTAGGTACCATTCTACAATAGATAAATAGACACAGATATATAAATACAGACATATGTACACATATATAGATATGCATATGTTCATATAATCCTTACAAAAGTTTGATGAAGTAGATATCACTATTATTAATATTATCCAATTTTACTGATGAGGAACCTAGGCAGAAAGAATTAAATAACAGGTCCCAAATAAAAAACTGGTAAACAGTGGGTCCAGGATTTGAACTTGATCAGGTGAGCTGTAGAGTCCATTCTCACTGACACTATTCACCACTTAGTTTTTAAATCTGTTGCTTTGATGATAACACTTGTTATTTATTTTAAAAGACAATAACATTTTTACATGTGAGATATTGTTGTGCTGTATGATAGACAAGGAAACACAAAATGCTGCCAGAAACTTAAAATTTCCCAGTCAAGTGTGTACAGCTAAATTTTATGTTAAACACAAATTAAGATCATTTGGAATATTTTATTACTTAAAAAAGCTGGACTGCATTCTTTAATTAAGGTGATTAGTATAAGAAGCATTTATGGGTATCTCTTATAGCTAAATTGTCTGTTTTTTTTAATTGATAGAATGCCATTGTAAGTCATTATTGGCTAAAGGTGTGACATGGTTCAGTGATGTTTACAAACCACGTGATGTACGCTAGCCTTGCACTTGATTGCGGTGACAGATGCTAAAAATGATGTTACTCTGTTTCCTATGCGGTCTACATCCGAAAGAGGTCAGGAGTACAGGCAATTTTACCTTAGGTCATCATCAATTTAGGTTTGCAGGAGAAGCTTTCAAACATAGTTCTAAGAATTAACACAGTTTTGCCTGAATTCCTTCAACTTTAAATCATATTGGGGTTTTTTTTGGTTGGTTTGTTTTTTGCCAGGAAGTGGGAAGGGAAATTGGGGGTAGGGGGTGGACACGTGATTATAAATGAAGGTATAAAATATTTTGTATTTTAGATAAATCTTTAGCTGGGAAAGTGGCAAGCTGTTATCTGTGGAGTTCAAGGTCAACACTTTCACCATCTTATATCCTAACAATTTTTAGTTTTTAGGTTTCTTTTTTTAATTCAAATGCATGGAATGGATATTCACAATTTTTTATTCATGACATACTCTTATGGTTCAACATGCCCATGTTGGTTTTTATTTACTTAATTGGTTATTTATTTTTAATAATAAAATAAGCATATGTAACTCCATCATTCAAAACAAAGCTAAGGTCTAGACAACAACCAAAAATAACCATGTGATCTCCTATCCTATGCCCTTGGCTCCCTGAGACTAAAGAAAACATCACCTTGAATCCCTTGATCATCAGCCCCCCATTTTCCCTTTATATGATTTTCATTCCATCCTTATTCCTGAAAAAAATCCCCTTTTTATTATTATTTTTCACTTTATGAAAAGGTATCAGAGTATATGTAATTTTTAGAACTTTCTTTTTCTATATAATAAAACATTGCAATGATGTATCATCTTTTATATGACACTGCATTACATTTTTTTGAGCACTATATAATTCTATATCCAAAGTATGCTCATCTATCCTTCCCCTGTTAGACAGTAGGTTGTTTCCTGGTTGTTTTTCCCCTATTGTGAATATCGATGCCACAAATCTTATCTTGTTCTGCATATGCAAATGTTTCTGAAATACATACATAGGTGTGGAATTGCCAGGTCATAACTCATGAGTGTTCAACTTTAGGAGAGAAATACATTTTCCAAAGTGATTGCAGCAATTTATATATCTACCCATAATGCATAAATGATTTAGTTGTTCTAAACCCTCCCAACACTTGGTATTGTCAAACATTTTAATTTTGCCAATTGAATGGGTAAAAATTGTCTCTCATTTTAAACTTAAGTTTTTTCCTGAGCATTAGTGATGATGAATATCTGTTCATGAAGGAAGAATTCACTTATATGGGATAGGAGTAGCCATTTTAGGAATTTTAATCTTAACATGTCTATAACCACAATCTTTCTGTCCTACAGAAATATTTCTATGTGGTTTATTAATTTAGACCAAGGGCCAGCAAAGTTTTCTGTAGAATAGTAAACATTTTAGGCTTTGCATGGCAGATGATCTCTGTCACAACTACTCAGCTCTTTCTTTTAGGAAGAAAGTAGCCATAGATAATACATAAACAAATGGGCATGGCTGTGTTCCAATGAAACTTTATTTACAAAAACAGGTGGTGGGCCAGATAGGCTGTAGTTTGCTGACTCTGATTTTGATCACCAGAGATCTTCATTGGACTATAGATCATGGATATGTTACTAGTCTATCTGCTAGAACTGTGACCAGTCCTTATTTAAAATCATCACAATGTATTGAACATATACTCTCTGCTATGGTATGTTATAATATATTAAATATTATATCATCACATTATAAAATGCATTCATTTTTCAGGCTGTTTCCTTGTAAGTAGCAAGAAAAATATATCTAAATTTTTTCAAACATAACATAAAGTTTAACAAATAAATCAAACCTTTATAATGCTAACTATTTTTTTGCAACAACTCAGCAAGGCGGATACTATTTTGCCCAATTTACAGATGAAGAAACTGAGGTTCAGAGAGTTTAGGAAACTTGCTCATAGTCACACAGGGAATAAATAGCAAAACATAGTATTTGAACTTGTATTTGTCTGGCCCCAAGGCTTGTTCTTCTTTGACTGAAGTGTGCTTCCAAGTTATCCACATGGAATAAGGAATCAGTGTGGTCTTTCTTCTGGATCCTAACAGTTACCATTGCTAACATTTACTGGGTTTTCTTTTTTAATATGCCCAACACTATGTCAAGTCCTTTACATGCAGTATCTCATTTGCTCTTTATTAAATTCTTTAATATTGATGTTATACTACCCTGTTGCATGCACAAAGAATTTTATCTTGTAGAGGTAAAGTAGGTTGCTCAAAGTCACATAGCTAGTAATCTGCTGAGTCAAAAATTACACAGAAGCACCAAAACTAGTGCCCTTGGGTACTCTGTCTCACTGCCTCCTATCTGACCACAAAAACACCAAGTGGATGACTAGCTCTTCCAGGGAAAATGAAGACATTGCCTTAAAAATGCTGGTTGTGTATCTGGCTGTGAGTTATCATCATATACCTTATCACCATTCATGTTTTCCTACAATGCATACTTTTCCTCCAGAGCCATAAAATACCCTGTGCTATACTGTCCTTGATCTCCATAATCCAGAGTACTTTTTTCACAGAAATATTGCTACAATTTCCTCTGAAGGGCAAAAAGAAGCTTTTTTTCTGAGAGATGATCACTCTGGCATGATTGTCAAAATATTGCTGAAAAGGGCTCTGCAAAAATTTGCCTTTTGAGGAAGTGTACTTGTTTGCCTGAATTGAGAGACATTCATAATAATGGCCTTCCTTTCTTGTTTCCTTCCTTCCTTCCTTCCTTTCTTCTTTTCCTCCATCCATAGCTCACTCAATTATTCATCATGTATTTTTTCATTCATGTAATAATTACTCAGTGGGCGGCTACTATGTGTCAGTCATTGAGCTCAGATTAAAAAAATGACTACAATGTGGTCATTGCCCTCAGGAAATGTGCAGTAAAGGAAACACAGATAGGTATAAAAACAAGTAAGTGATATAAAAGCCTTGCTACTCAATGTGTGGTTCACTTGGGAGCCTGCTAAAAATGTGGAATGGCAGGTCCCACCCCAGACCTACTGAATCCCAATTTGCATTTAATGAATGTGTATTTGTGTGCACATTCAAGTCTGAGAAGCCCTGCAATATAGTGGTGTCATAGATGGGCAGTCAGTATCATCGTGGGAGACAAAGGAAGCAAAGGTCATTCCTCTGGGACGGGAGTAGGTATTTTAGGAAATGTTCTATGGGGAGCGATGCCTGAGCTGGGTCTTTTGAACATATAGATGTTTGCCAGAGAAATGAGAAGTAAAGGTAGCCCAGGGAGAGGGGGAAGGAAGCATAAACCATGACCTCACCAGAGGCCTGAGAGACTGCAGTGTTCTTAGGGAACCCAGAGGAGTCAGTGGGTGAGCAGTTGTCACAAGATGATACTTGAACACATGTGTGACAAGAGTCTGGCCAACTACTAGGTCAGTTAAGGGTTTTGGATTTTATTCTATGAACCAGTGGCTTAGCTGACGGCAAATGAGAATTACTTTTAAAAATTTAAAAATACAGATACTCGGGCTTAGAGATTCTGATTTATTTGGTCTGGCATGAGATTCTTTTAAGTTCCCCAGGTGATTCAGACGCACAGAATGGATTGAGACCACTGTTTTAGGCCATGGAAAGCCTTTGGCAAGCTTTAAGTAGTACAGTAGGGTAATCTCATCACTCTGTTGGTGTCCAGAGACTGTCCAGTCATCTAGGAAAGAAACTGTAGGTGTGAGAAACCTAAAGGGACCAGGTAAGTGATCTAACTTCAAGGGGTGATCTGGGTTACTCAGTAAGGGAGAAATGGGGCCAATGGCAAGCTGGAGAGCAAATGCCCACCTGAACATATTTACATCCAAATTTCAAACTAAATATGTCTATAAGTTGGATTTAATCAGAGATTGCTAGTTTACAGCCCCTGGCATAATAAGGCTGTAAGCAAATTAAAGTATTAAGGAGATAGAATCAATGGGTTTTGAAATGAATTTGGTATAGCACATGAGAGAAAGGAAATCAGTTATGATTCTGCTGGTAGTGACTAATTGAATACTGCTCCCATTCACAAAAATGGGGACCAAAACAAGGAGGTAAAAGTTTGGGGGAGAGGTAAAAAGTTCATTTTAAAAAATGTTGAATTTGTGGTGCTTGTGAGACAGGCAGACTTCAAATAGTTCACTATCCGCCTTGCGCTTTGTTAGGTATTTGGGGCTGGGATGTAGACTAAGGAGTTGTCAATGTGTAGGTGTTGGTTGAAACCTGAAGAATGATTGAGAATCTCTTGAAAGAACAGGTAGATTGAGCAGGGGGGAATGTCACCATTTCCAGGGCTGGAAGAGCCTCACCAAAGGCTGAAAAAGGAAGGTCAGTAGATTAAAGAGCAGCAGAGGGCTGTGAAGAAAGATAGTCCAAGGAGGAAAAGGGAGAAAGAAGGTTTGCCTTTGCAGATGCTTTCTTACATGTTTTCTTAATATGAAAAATAGTTGATTATAATATCCTTCAATCTGGAATACTCCAAGACCCATAGAATCTTAGAGTAGGAAAAACCAGAGATTAATTAACCTAAACTTCTCCAATCCGCCCCCACATTGGCTGTAACAAGTGGTGCCAGATTCTGATTTAACATTACTGATGAGGAGACATTACTTTTCTATGAGACAACTCTTTCTTATATTATGCAAAAATCTACAAACTTAAAAATGTTAACAGTTGTTGAACAATAAGTCCTCATATTACACTAGACTGATTCACTTCAACATTTATTTAGTAATTTCATGTACCAAACACTGGGGACAGAGTGGGTCTTTAAGGAATATATAACGTAATGGTGGAGCAGATACATCATCAGCTGCCTTCAATAAAATGTGGCCAGTTCAGTCAATGGCATGCACCTGAGTGTGGAGAGCTGCCTGACCTGACCTGGCCTGGGGTTCTGAGAACAGTAAATAGCAAAAGCTTTCTAGAAGACATTGTGTCTGAGCTGAATGATGAAGGGGATTAAGAATTAGGGGAAAAAAAATAAGGGTCTTCCAGGCAGCAGGAATGAGAATGAGTAAAGTGTCTGTTTTAGGGGTTGCGTGTGGAATAACAGGCAGTCTGGCATAACTGGGAGGCTACCTTGGCCAACCAAGAGAATGGTGGGATGGTCCATCTGACCATTTGGTGTGCCAGCCCAAGACGCTGGGATTATAAAGTGCCTTAAATTCAGAAACTTTTGTTTAAACAAAAGCTAATGCAGAAACCCATTAAGTAAAGCAAATATAGAGCCTCCAAGTAATTGGGATACATAGGTGTATTTTATAGTTTGCATCCTAGATCAGTTTCTGGGATGTCTGCATAAGATGAACTTGAAGGGATAAGACCAGAAGCAGGTAAACCAGTTAGGAGGCTGTTACAATTTTCTTGGAAACAAATGATGAAGTTTAACAGAATGGTTGTTGTAAGAAGGGAATGGGGCTGGGATGGGGGGTGCGGGGTGGAGGGTGGTCAAATTAATAAAAAAAAAGAAGGACATAATGACTGACTGGACATAGGAATAGAGGAGCAAAGAAGATCTAAAACAAATTCCAAGTGTGATTCAAAAGACTTTGCCACCGTTCCTGGCCTAGATAATCTTCTAAGTTGGTCAACAAGATAAACATGTATAGAAATAACACAAAGTAGTGCACCACAGAACCAGGGTGACAAAAGTGAGCAAGGGAATCACTTTTTTACCATGGACAAAATAGAACTACCCTTTCATTTGAGAGAAAGCCTGAGGAAAGAAAAAAAACCCTCTAAAACAGAGTTCTCTAGTTTCATTTCATAACTATGCAGTTATCAAACTATATCCTAATGAAGAGGGTGAAATAGGTTCAAATACTGAGACTGTTGGCTTGAAACTGTCATGTGAAAACCTTCATTTTGATTAATATAATTGAAGTGTTAAGTGTGTATCTGCTAAATTGCAATCAAATCAGTAAAATGTTATTCATTTTTTAAATGAATCTGTCAAAAGCTCTATGGGTATTCTGCCAACAGTGAATTGGATTTGCACAGCTTAACTACAGATATTACTATTTTATAAATTGGTAAACTGAGACATTGAAAATTCAATCCCTTGATGAGACAGAGTCAATAGTTGACTTGCAAATAGACTACCAAAGTCCCCAATAAACCAAAGTGATGCTGTCCCTGGTGAGTCCTTTGCAAAGTGGAGCAGATTTAATTAAGGTTCTAAATCAACGTATTGAGAGGCACCTAGGTAGGTAATGAAAAATTCACCAACTTCATTCTGTCCTGACTCACCACAAACATAGATATCTACTCAAAAATCCTTGAGATTCTCTGTGGGGTTCATTCTGCAGAGTATAAAGCATAGTTCCCAGTGCAATAAATTAATTAATAAATAATTCATGCCTACATGTCTAATTTTCCTGAGCCAGACACATCAGTGTTAGGTGCCCTCACCCCCTTCTCCCATGGCCACTGCTACAGATGCTCCTCTTCTTCCCCTATCCCATGCCGGCATTACCCTCATCTTCACCTTCCTTGGCATCCAGTCTTTGAAAGCTCCTTACACTAAAATATTTGAAGACACGAATAAGTACTTGGATTGCCCTGAGGAAAAAAAAAAAGCATTTACAGAATTATTCAATGATAAACATCTATAGTCACTGAGGTCTTCCTACATGCCAGGAAGATAATGGTGAAAAATACAGCCATGGTGCTTATAGCCCAACGTGGGGGAAAACACCTACAACAAATGTAATGTGTGCTATGAAATGGAATGCGCAGGTCCCAGGAAAGCAAATAGCACAGGCACCTAGCCCAATCCTATTGGGAGGGAAGTGTGTGTGCAGAAAGCCTTCCGAGAGGGACAGTTTTCCTTCAGTTGACTGGAGAGCATGAGACATAAAAGAGAGTAAACAATTGCAAACATGTACATAGTGGGTTCTGACCCCGGCTACACGTTAGAGACCACCTGAAGAGCTCTTATTTAAAGTGTCCAGGTCCCAGTCCCTGGGTACCAGAATCCCTAAGGATACGGCTGAGGCACCAGTGTTCCTTAGAAGATCCCTAGGTGATTGCAATGTGCAGCCAAGGCTGAGATCTACTGATCCATAGACTGAGGCAGAAAAAAATAAGAAGAATTTCTTAATGAAGTGTAGTTACCCAGTCATGCTTGATATTATTAATAATTTTCCTCTTTAGAATGTTGCTAGGATTCTCTAAAATTATAAAATTCTTCAGATATTGAAAATACACAAACACACAACAGCAACAAAGGAGAGGAGAGGGGAGAAGGACAGGAAACAAGGACTCAACCTTATGTTGAGCAACATATTTAAAGTCCACAAAGAATAGAATAAAAGGACATTGTTTTCATGCTACAATTCATCTTTCCCTCATTACTCCTTCAAGTTTTTTATTCCATTGCTGTAACCAGTTTACATTTCTAATAGAAGAGATTAGTTGTACTACCAAACCTGGACATTTTCTGCATAGATTTGATGATACTACCCACAAGAGAGGTTCAGGGATTTGTTTGTTTTGTATTATTATTATTACTTTTTTGTTAAATTAAAGCCTCTCCACAACAGAACCACAGGCTTAGGTACAAGTAAAGTGTTGAAGAGTTAGTTTGTTCCTTCGGGCAATAAGAAAAAGAAACCACAAAGTGAACTACATTGTGCCAGAACTGCAGAGGGGAATTAAAAAATAGGCTATTTAATGCAGTCCACACAACTCTCTGAGGTATATATTACTGTCCCCACTGACAAAGAAACCTAGGCTCAGAGGGTAAAATGATTTGCTTTGTGTCACACAGGAACTTGTTTGCAGGACTGCTAGATACCAAAGTCCACGCTGCTTGCTCTGGTGTATGCAATCACCACCAGCACGTGTGCGGTGGAGCTCTTTCTCTTAAGGGATAAAATAGCAGTGTGCACTTCTAGGAAGGGATATTATAACAATTTCCATCATAAGGCAGATTGAATTTGGATTAAATTATAATACAACCTTCTCAAAAACAACTTTGCTTCTTAAGAGTCAAGTGATTTTTTAAAATAAATTAATATAACTTTTAACTGGCAGATCCTTAAACATGAGACAACAAAAATGCCTACAATTTATAAACAGCTTCATCTTTATTTAAGTTATGGGATTCTGAGAGGAAAAAAAGATATATTAATCTATAGACTCTCCAAAACTCCAAAACAACTAACAAAAAAGGATTGAATGTCTGAGTCATATTAAAGGACATTGGAAAAACAAATTTTAATTCATGATTTTTAAAGCTATTTCTAGATACTACCATTAAATCATAAAACAGTTTAGACAGCTAAAGATTATAAGGCTGAAAAATGCTCATACAATGTTGAGGACTGATAGCTATTGGATATCTAGTTGTAGGGGGAAAGAAAACAAATTATCCAGTCTGTTCAAGGAAATATCTATTGCCTAAATCTTTAAATTGCTTTTGATAAGTTAATATGCATGTCACACTCTGCATCATTCTAGAAGAGTGACTTGCAGAACGCCTGGCCCATTTCTAGTAAATGTGTAGGATTTCTTTGCATATAATTTGTGTACCAATTGTGTGCTTGTGTACATTTTTCTTTAACCTGATTTTTAAAATTTCAAATTAACTTTATGGAGTATATGCATCCTTTCTATCACAAGGGGGGGAATAGAGAAATAAAATAATTTTTATATAGAACAGGTCCTTGGGAGCCATAGTAAATAAAATACTACAGCCAAATTTTGGGTGAACATTTTGTAAACAATCAAGCCTTAAAAGCAAAATTATTTGCTATTAATGACACACTCCAATGTCTATGAAGACATCAAATGAAGTCTCCTAAAAAGAATGTGGGGCTTTCAGTGTGAAAAACACAGATATTTCTTGCCCACAGTTCTTAAAAGAGGGGAGGGGAGAAAGGTAGGGAAGAATAAATTTCTTTCTTAGAAATGGTATGACTGGCACAGAAAGACAGCCTTCCATTTCCTCCTGTGTGGGTCTTCCTCCTCCTTCCCAAAGCCTAGCAAAGACAGGGCTGGCCCAAGAGGAAGGAGGCATAAAGCAGGCAGTTTAGTCCTGTCTTCAGGTAATTATCAGCTAGGATTCTTGGTAGCAAGACCAAAAACTGACAAGATCTGGTTATCTTAAGAGAAAAAGGACTTACGGAGAAAGTGTCAGGAGTTTGTACGAGTGGATGGGAGGGGAGAAGCAGGACTGGAAAATGGCAGGAAGTGAGCCAGCCGTGGGGAACCAAGAGGCAGCAAGCACCGAAGTTACCTTTTCATCAGGAATAGTTTGGCCAGGACAAACAAATTTTGGGCACAGTAGGCTGGCTCACTGACCTCAGCTGGATACTGTCCCTGCTGGACACTAATGCTATTGCTTGAATAAATTCAAACCCGCCCTCTGCCTTGTTGTCACTCACTCAAAACAGAAAAGTCCTAGGCAGGAGTATCCAGTTGGCTAACCAAAGTCACACACTCACTTTCCAATCACCCCAGATGGAGGAAGGGGGAAGCTCCAGCCCCAAGACTAGACCTCTGCTGGTAAACGCTGGTACAGCACACAGGCCAGTGTTTATCCTATTTGGTTGGTGCCTGTGCCATACGAGTTGTTTAGCATTTTGAATATTCCACCTCCCTTTTGCCAGAGGCAGAGTTCTGAATTCTATTATAAGAAGACTCATACATTATAACAGTCTTTTAAATAGGAAAATGTTGGGCAGCCAAAAAGTTGACAAATATCACTGCAAGACTTTGAATGAGATCAAAGAGTCCTCTTAGCTCATATGTAATCCAGCCTAACTCAGCAGGTAGGCAATTATATATATTACTGGGGAAATATGATGTAATTTGGGGAATAAAAACCCACCTCCCCCAGACAGGAATTGAGGAGTTGGAGGGCCCTTGGCTAAGGATTTAATCAAATACTTATTAACAGTAATCTCAAAGCTTTGACTGGGTCTTTGTGTAGTTGAAGAAGAGGTCATTAATGGGTAGATGGTTTAGCAGTGGGCCCTTTTCTCATGCCTGGCAGGCCTTTAGTGTGACAATTTGAAAAGAAGGGGAGGAAAGAAAAGAAATAATCTTGCTCTCCATAATTATGTAAAGTACGGACTCCACTGTGTGGAGAATCGCCTTATGCACTGGAGGAGTTCAGGCTGCGGTGTCTCTGAGAATCAACAACTGTCTTTGGGAGCTCTAAATATGTGTATGTGTGTTTAATTCAACTGTTCTCAACAATTCCTGGTATGACAGTAGCAGAGGTATCCAAGCAAGAGTATCCTTAAAAGTTCTGTTTCTAGCAGAGTTATCTCCAGAAGATTTGTTATTTACTAAGATGTCCTCAGCAAACGTACCCTTAACAAAAGGTTCCCACACAGGGATGTCGCTGGCAGGAGTTTTTAGGAAGCAGGACCATCTCCGGTAAAGGTTTTCCTAATAGTGGTATCCCAGCAGTGCATCATGGTACACACTATAAACTGGTTAATCAAAAACCATTCATGACTTCCCTTTCCTTTGCTTTCCTCTACTGAGCAGGCTGAAGGACTAACATCATCACCTTCCCAGACTCTACTGCCTCCAGAAGTGGCCCTGAGCCACAGTCCTAGCCAATAGGTATCTGTGGCAGCCCTGGAGTAGACATTCCTTACCAGAAAAAATGAAACCCCTTGCTAAATGACACAACTTTTTCTTTACCTTTTCTCTTTTTTCCTGCCTGGAACAAGGACTCAATGCCTGTAAGTGCAGCAGCCATTTTGCATCTATGAAGACAAAAGTCACAATCTGAGGATGGTAAAGTAGGAAGCTGGAGGCCTCATGCTCTGATGTCACCACTGAGCCACTGCCCCACCCCTGGGCTGTTTACATTCAGATTTCAGGTTGTATGAGGCATATCAACCCTGACATGTTTAAACTTCTGAGTAGGGGATTTTGTTACCTGCAGCTGAATGCAATCCTAATGATGGAATGTCTCTAGCAGGGGGCTTTCTAGTGTGGGTTACTCCCTTGGCAGTAACATCCCCGGCAGTGTGCAATAGCATTGTTTTTACAGATTCAATGATCCTTGTCTTATCATGATAATGACACTCGAACGCTTGCATTTAAGAAATGCCATGATATTGATTATAAGAATCTTTCTTCTGTGAAGCTTAAGTCATTTTTATTTCTATCCCTTTTTATTTTTTCATTTTATCAACAATTTTGAACTCTTCCTAACCATTGGAATCTCAGGTTCATTACCTTTCATTGTTGACTGCTGTTGTTATTTTGCTTTAGTCATTGTTGAATTATTTCATTTTGTTTTATTTGACTTGTTTTGAGCCAAATTGTGAACTTGAAAACAAGGAGTAAGAAAGTAAGAGGTAGCTTTTTTTTTTCAGTTTTTTGTATTTGTAGGATACCGAGAATAAATTTAGTTCTGTCAAGGGTGAAAATATTTCAAATTGTTTTTCTTAATGTTAATCGCACTGTTAGATTTCAACATGCAACTATAAATCAATAATATAATTTATTTCATATTGTATCCTCTTAAAACTGTATTTTCTCCCTTAACTTGGAAAAACCTATGGCTAAAACTACTGTAGAAATTAATTGTAACCTTAAAAAATTATTTTTTATGACAGCTAAGATACAGAATATATGAATGAAGACTTGTCATTTTGAAAAAGTGAGTAAATGAAAAAGAATTAACTTTTTCAATTCCTGCACTTCTAGTTTTATTTGATAAAAATACTTTCCCTAAAAACTCCTTATAAAGAAAAGTTTGAATGCCTTTACCTATGATGAAACATGTTTGTAGTTGCTTTTAAATGGGCAAGTTCCATGGTCTTCTTTTGTCAGCACAAAGGCCTTCTGGGTGTCAGGCTCAAGACATGATAGCAGAAAGACTTCTGTATTTGAAGGTTGCTGTCCATTGCAGAATAATGGCTCAGGACATAAGAAAATGGCTTTTATGTCAGAAGGTTGCTGTCCTATACTGAGTAATAGCATACCATGAAAAATATTAAGCGAAACAACTGTCTTGGTTTTTTTGTTTTTTAAATGATGTAAACATTTATTATTTTAGAACAATTTGATTTCCTTAGAGTATCAGAAATGCAGTTTGGAGTGTGCATACATTCATTTTAGCTTTCGAAAATAATAAAGGCTATATCCAACATGAGGGGGTAGGAGATATGCATAATTGCATATGAGTTGAAATCTCTTTGACACTCATTGCAAGGAAGACCAGAGCCTCTACTTGGAAGTTGGATTTGGTGTAAGTCCAGTGGCATTTCAAGAAAAAAAGGTCCATTGATAAGTATTAAATTTGGAAGGTCATCTCAAATTTTTATCTCCAAATGTGCATTCTTTTTGTCAACATATATTCATTAAATAGTGCTTTAGTTATTTCATTTAGGAAGAGAGAGAACATGAAATAATTTAACTATGTTCCGAGTTTAGGATTCAGGGAGGGTTTCCAAATTTGATAAAAATAGCTCCACATTATTAATGTCTTCTTAATCTCATAGAACATAGAAACTTCCCATACTTGGGACCTATAAAGGAAGTAAAGGGAAAGAAACACACTCAGCCTGAAGGTATCTTATGAAGAGGGCAGATGGCCTGGCAGACCAGGTGCAACAATTACAGCTGAAAATCTTAGTTAGGAATTTGTTCCCATTGGTGACTCTTGCTTTCACCCTTCCAAAAACAAAATCTTAAAAATCTTCCAAAGGTAGTTCACCTACAAGGATGCCATGAAGAAAGAAATCCATCTACCAATTCTAAAATAGTAACAAAAAAGTGTCCAATTATAGTTGACATTGACTTTCCAGCTTCTCTATATACCTATGATTTGTGATTAAAAATAAATTAAGAAATATCTGTAAGGAGAAACCCGTTTGTATAGGCAATACGTTTCTTAGGCCAAACCAAGATGACTGCCAGTGTGTCTTCCAGCCCAGCCTTCCGGTAAGGCATGAGTCAGCACACTTATGTAACTATGATGTAACTTCTTACGTAAGACCCACGTGCCCACCCTTTGATTGGGCACATTGCCACTATTGTCCTGAGCCGTATATATATGAGTGCTCGCCATGTTACTTTCTCTCACTTGCTGCTGTGGTTGTTGCTTCACCTTGACTATAAAGAGTATGTCTCATTTGCCTGCTGCTGCTCACCTCTTCTTCCAATTCCTGGAACCGTCTCTGGTACCCTCACTGGCCACGGAACTCGTGCCCCACAATATCATACAAAAATGACTGTGTGTGTTCATAAAGATTAGAATGGTAGTAAAATAAAAGAAAATAATAATTAAGAAAAGGGGCCCTAAAGTTAGAATTCCCAGATTCAAATTCAGCTCTAGCATAATGGTTCTCAAACTGTGATCCAGATCAAGAATATTAGCATTACCTGTGAACTTATTTAAAATGCAAATTCTTGGGCCCCACCCAAATCTACTGAATTAGAAACTCTGGGTGGTGCCCAGCAATCTGTATTTTAACAAACCCTCTAGGTGATTCTGGTGCTTGCTAGGGTTTAAGAACCATTAATCTAGCCCTTACCAGCTCTAGGACCTTGACCAAGATAATCGTTTTGAGCCTTGGTTTTCCCATCTTTAAAATGGGAGAAATAACTGTTTCAAAAGGGTTTTTGAGACTTCTGTGAGAAAGGGTGTTTGAGATGATAAAAGAAGCATTCAAATTCATGAAAAGCTCTTGGAAGAGTGCCCAGCATAGAATGAGTGATCAATAAGTTTTAGCTGTAGGTAAGACATTATGGGTTCAAAGGTAACAATGTTAGTTAAATGATTAGTTTCTTTGTGTGGTTTGGTGTGATGATATATTCCTTTTCTACACACAAAGTGATTTTGTTACAACCTTACCAGGTTCATTGCCCGCTGCTCAAGAGAAAGCCAACACACTGAGACAGCAGGTGTTACAGCAAAGAAAGAGTTTAAAATCGCAGGCACCACGTGAGAAGATGGGAAGAAGTTCTCAAATCAGTCTCCCTGAGAATTTGGGAGAAAAAGTTTTTAAAGGTAGTTTGGCGGGCAAAGGGCTAGGCAATTGGGTTTGCTAATTGGCTGGGTTTAGGGCAGAACTATAGCGGTGTAGAAATTGTCTTCTTTGCTGAGTCCGTTCTTGGGTAGGGGTCACAACACCAGCAAAGTCAGTTCCTGGGTATGGGCCACTGGTCTGGGTGGGTCAGCTGATCCACTGGAATGCAGGGCCTGGAAGATATCTCAAAAACTAGGCTTAAGTTTCACTGGGGTCATGTTATCTATGGGAGCCGTAAAGAAAGCTAAGAATCTTTATGACCATCAGCTGTATGGCTCCTGAGTAGTAAGCAATTATAGGAAAGCAAGCTAGGGAACAATGGCTAGTTATATATACATTTTCCCTACCACAGGTTCCACTCTGTGGCCCTTTATTATTTTTATAAAAGGCAATTTCAATTTCACATACATCATGTCAGTTTATCCACACAGAATGCCCCTGAGATGGAAGGGCAGGTGTTATAGTCCTCTTTCCACCTACATTGAATGAGCATGGATTGATTACCTATCTACTATGTGCCTGGCCTTGTGCTAGATGCTGGGTCAGGAGCCGAATAAGATAAATAAGGCCCCTGACAGGAACTGACATTCTCGTTTAGTTCAACTCAACCAGAGGCCCATGGTTCCTCATGAAATTTACATCAGCAGTAAGAACACTTGTTGAAAATACACATTCCTTGGCCAGACTTCCTAAAACTGTGAATCGTTAGTATGGCATTGGAGCCCTGGAATCTGAATTTTTTAAACCTTCTCAGATGATACAGATGCAGATGATCCAAGAAAAACAGAAAATGCTGGGTAGTAGTATTAATTTTGTAAGTCCTTACAATACAGTAAGTCTCATGACAGAAGAATCTCTGGACAATATGGGAGAAGGGGACCATTCCTAGATAAGGAATCTGTATCAGGTTAGGGCTTAGATCTCAGTGGTTTACAAACAACAAAGATTTATGTCTTGCTCCTGCTGTGTGTGCATCTTGGGTCACAGAAAGTGGTTTGTATCTTAGTTACTCAGGGTTCCAGTCTTGTGAAGCAGCCACCATCTTGAATGCTGCAAGTTGTTGTGATAGAAAGAAAAGAAATTTTGAGGGCTTTGTACCAACAAGCAATTGTGTAGATAGGAAGCAAGATGCATGTCCCTTTCTTTTACAAATCATTGTCCAGAATCAGCACGGCCCCACTTACCATCAAAAGAGCTAAGGAATGCAATCAGACCATGTGCCTGGAATTAGAGAAGAATCAGGGATCAGTGAATAACAATAATCATTATCTTGAAATCATTTTATAGATGATGAAAATGGGTTTTAGCAATAAATAACTTCCTCAAAATAACAGAGTTAGTACCCCAAGACAGACTCATTCTTGAGTTTTTCTGTGGCATTCATTACAAATAAAAGTAAAACTCCAGCCCTGTCCCCCAAGTGCCCTTTAGGGAGCCTGAACTAATCCAATGCATTTGTTTTTTTGTAAGCCCTCTTTTAAGTGCTGAGAATTCAAAGATGAATAAGACATCATCTGTCTCAAAGAGTCTATCCACTGTAGAATATCACGGCCATGAATTAAGCACTCGACTGTGATAAGTAATGGCAAGGATGACATATGAACTAAGTAGTATCCAAACCCAGAAGGAGAAATTAATTCTGCAGGATGGGTAAGGAAAGGGTCACAGAGAGTCAATGTTTGAGGTGTGCCTGAAAGAATAAGCAGAGTTTTGCTATCAGGAAATAAACTGAAGAATGCTCCGTGAAGAGCTGATAGAATGGACATATAGCTAAGATGCATATTTGGGGAATCATGAGGAGCCCAGGATAGTTTGTCCACAAGGGCTGCTAAGGTCAAGAGTGTTGGGAGCTTTCAAAGCAATTTGGAATTAGAGAGTGAGGGACTTAGACTGAGATGCCAAGGAGTTTTGTCTTTTTTTCCTCCCCCCAAGTTGAGGTGCTGATTAAAGTATAGTAGTAATATTTGCTAGTAATATTTGCTAAAATATAGTATAAAGTATAGTAGTAATATTTGCTAAAATAGATGCTGATTTGAGTATAGTAGTAATATTTAAGTTTTTGAAAGAAAAGTTGAGGCAATATAGAAAAAGTGGGACCAGAAGGAATAAAAAGAGAATTTCAGGCTTGATTGAGTAGTCAGAGCAAAGACTGGTGGCTATGATAATTGGCCAGTTATCCTAAAATCACAATTGATTTTCTAAGGTGACAATTAATATCAAGCAACAAGACTGTGAACATGTTTAGGGACATAATGGGTTAATTCAGCTACCAGCTGAACAAATGTTTGAGGTCAAACATGATTAAACATGAGGGCAAGTAGGTTGGTCTACAATATCCACGAGCCCATTAGAATGTTCCAAGCATCCTCCATATTCGAATATTAGAATTGGATGGCATCCTGGCGGTAAGGGTCTTTAGAGGTCCTTTAGACAAAACCCATCATTTGACAGATGAAAATGCAAGAGCAGCAATGGTATATAAAGACTAAACCACATAGTTTTTAGCAGGCTAAAATCCAAATCCAATGATAATTGGATCATAGACTGCAACTTGCTTTATGTAGAGGTGATCACTAAAGTAACCTTTGCAACAATGGTCCTTTTGATGCCTTTAGCCCCCACTCATAAAGAATCGGCTTCCCATGACCAATGAGGCTTTCTCTGTTTGCTTCTGTGAAAAGTAGTTTACAGGATTCTCCTGGGAGTCTTCACCTTTCTGTGAGTGTGTGTACAGAAGAGAGTGAGTGTTTTGAAAAGCTCAAAGAATACGAGTTTTGATGGGTAATGATGTATAAAATCCTTAATATTTGCTTATACAGTCACCTTTTGATTACCCTGTAAAGGATTATCTAATTTCCAGATTATCTGTGCTCTCTGTTTCTGTTTTAAGAAGACAGTTTTGGCAAAGAAGAAAAGAGATACATTTTGCAGTTAATTTTCAATTTGTTAGCAGTTGTATGAAATAGGATCTTTGCATATACCAGGATCTAAACCCCTCTTTTGAAAAGATCTAATGTCCGTTGTATGCTTCCTCATCTTCATTAAAATGGGAGACAAAAATATAAAAAAAGTATTTTGATAAAATACATAGGCAGATTGATACTTTAAAATATATATATATATATATAAAAATATATATATATATAAAATAAGGCCATTAGCTAGCATCACATGGTGCCAATAACTAGAATAAGTGCTAAAATCAACATGGTGACAATATTTCTAACCTGTGCAATGACCAATACATTTAAATAGAAAGGGCTAAAAGTTGTTGGTAATAGACTCTAAGTGGGGCCTTCTTTCTTACCATGCTGGTCTCTCTTAGGTAATTTCAAACATGGCCACAGCTTCAATTACCACTGATATGCAGGTGTTTTACAAATTTTATCTCTTTTGAGCCTCTGGCCTCAAAAGGCCATTTGCTTGTTGTGTGAAAATAAGGCCAGATTTAGCTTTTATATAAGATTTTGAATATCTTATTCATCACCCAAAAGTCTGACAACTATCTCACCTCAGTTTCTTCAACATCACAGGCTCTCTTTCATCAGGTAAAATCAACTCTCTTTCCAAAATTTGAGGTAAGCAAGGGAAGACAGAGTGTTGTGAAACTCAAGTTGAGATGAAACAAAGTGAGGAGAGAAAGGGTGGGCCTCTAAGTTAGCGCACTCCAAAGGGCAGGGGCTATTTGAAAGGAGAGATCATACGCATCTGAAAGTTCCACAGTATTTGTCAAATAAAATGTTACGATTTTTGACTTTTGAAGAATTTTTCTTTGTCTAGCAGTTACATGACGTGTAGCTCTGTGTGTTATGGGGATTGATATTCTTTTTTATCTTCTAGCTGCCCCCTTGGTATCTCCACTTGGATACTCCAAACCAATCCATCACATCCAAAACCAAAGTCATGAACTTTCTTCAAAAGCCCACTTTCTGTTTTCTATTGCATTAAGTAATGACACCACACATCTAGCTAATCACGCCAGAAATCTGCACATTTTTCTCTGTCCTTTATCCCCCCATTTTCAATCCATGACCAAGTCCTATATACAAGTACCTTCCTCCCAGCCTAGGCTTGAAATCTTTTCAATATTTTCCATTGCTATGAGGAGAACAAAGGCTGATTTGGATTTCCCAAGGTCTGGACGTTGCCAATTGCTCAAGCCTCCTCTTGCCTTACTCTGCTTGAGGGCCCCTGTTCCACACAGCTTCCTTTTAATCCTTCCAACATGCCACGCTACCTCCCTCCACAGTGTCTCTCCACACATGTTCTTCCCTCTCTTGGAGTACTTCTGTATATGGGTGGATCTTCTATAGCAACACCTGGAGGAGGTCTCTAACTTACAACTTCATAAAGACAGCATCATTCACCAAAAATGACTAAATTATTCTTTGAAAAGAGAGCTACCTATATCAGTTTAATTGGTGGTTAGTATAAGCATGAATAGAATATACACAGCTGTATATGCCACAACTACCAATAATATATAGTAATCCCTCATTCACTGAAGTATGGCTAGTTGTGGTTTTGAGATAATGTAGCTTTATATTTTCTACCAAAATTTTAAATGTGAAATTTATCATCGTATTTGCAAACACATCAAGAAGTGGTTTAGTCTGTATAATATAAAACTTGCGGGAAAACTGATAGAACAACCTTGCCACAGAGCCACAGTTCCCAAACAACTGAAGGAGAATGGAAAAGCAAGGAAAATTCACATGCTCTAAAGCTGTTTAGTTTTGAAATTGGATGCCTTCCGCGACCTTTATTTGTTCTTGTTTTTCCTTGACCTCCTATTCTCTAAGAAATCTCAATCTTGGCAAGGTGATTTTGCCAACCAGAATACTTTTCAGGGATATAATTCCTTGGACTGAAGTATTGTTGAAGGAGCTGAGACAACTTTTCCAAATGTAACAGCATTTTTTCAAAAGCAAAAAGCAAATATGCAGATGTGATGCAAAGACTATGACAAAGAAAATATTGCATGAAGCAGAATGAAATTCACCATTGAAAGTTCGAATCTAAAGAAGGTACAAAGGATGGTGTCTTTTTGCATGTGCTGGATCCTCCCTAAACATCAAGCAAATGATTCTGACTCCTGTCTCTAATGCCCTACCACCCCATGTCCCTACTTCCCAGTCTTACATCTTCTTATAGGAAGACCAAGCTAAGCCTCTGCTCTAGTTGGCAAGAGATTTTTGTAACCCCTTCTCATTATGGGAAAGACTCTTCCCTGGTATGTCTAAGGGAAATGTCTCTGTCCCACCCCAGTTCTGTCCCTAGCACTTTGCAGCTGCTCATCATCAGATTCTGGTCCACACCATCTGCCTTCCACATACATGCTCTGCATTGGCAAGACTGTGATTGAAAATAATGATCCTTAGTCTCTCTGTGTGCAGTTGCTCTAAATTGACTCAAGGACAGAGTCTCAGGGACTTAACCATTTTTAAGTAATGGTTTCTTCAGAGATTTCTGTAATGATAGCAGTTAGAAAGCTGAGGTTTCATTCGATAGTCCCTTAAAATTTTGGTTGAGATTTCATGACCTGGGAAATGTCGCTCTCTCTGGTTGCATGTTTTCTAGGGTTAGTAGCCCTAAGCAACACAGGATCTATGAGAGAATTTAACTCTGGCTTTTGGATAGGGGTATATCTTCCTGATTGTTTATCCTGAATAAAACTCCCCAGTTTCCCAGACTCATGAATTTGTTTCTACCATATTTAAACCACGTTTACTCTCTATTCTCCAATCAAAATAACCTAGAATTTTGCTTGCTTTTTTTTTACTATTCATGCCCAAATATGAACACTGCAGTGTAATAACTGGATTTATGATATACAAGAGTCCACCACTTACCCTGCAGCTGTGCTTCCACCTATAGCAAGGGTAATTCATAACACAGCAGTGGTGATACCCCTGCCTTCTTGGTTGCACAGATGGCTAATTAATCAGAAATTTTTTGGTGAAAAGATAGTTTTGTGCTGCCTGTGAATTTTGTTTACTCTATTCTAGCTCTGCTTCTTGGCATGGATTTCCTAAATCTAGCATCCTTTCTTTGTGTGAGTGGGGAAATTTGATATGGTGGTGATAAAGAAGGCAGTGGAGAAAGCATTCTTCATGTTAGCTCTCCCCTGAAAGCCATTTATTCACATTAAAGTCTAAGACGTATAATGCTATGTTAAAAGGAACAAAGCCTTTTTTGGCATGGGATTATGTCGATAAACATAAGAACTTATTGCTGTTCTTCTTTTAATTAGCATTAGCAAATGATTCCCCTTGTCTTTTTGTAAGCTTCTCAAATGAAACCTGTTTGTGATTAGGCTCTGTGCCAGTTTGAATGGACAACCTTCTAAGAAAAATAAAAGCTTTATAACAGAAAATCATGAAGATTCTTAATAATAGCCCGAGAAGTAGCTCTGTGATAAATCTGGCCCTAGAAACTAATAATCAACTTTGCCTTTGTCGTCATACTAAGTCTTACAAACTGAGAATATTAGCCAAAGTCCCAGAATATCTGTAAGAGGATCATAAGAAGATGACCCAGTCGGAAGCTTGGGTCATTCTGCATGAGGCCCTCTGTGAGTTTCCTTGGAATCACTAATACAAGTAAGGGGGAAAATAGACACTATCACTTCAAGCCTTGTTTAGCTTGAACAGTCACAAAGGACTTTTTGTACTTTGTGTCTAACAGGCTTTGCTCTGAAAATCTTCAGCCATTGCTGTGCCAAATCCTGGCTCATGCCATATGCCATGCACAGCAATTACATTAGGTAATAAAGTCCATGTTCCCTTGATGTACCCTCCCCCATCTCCAGTCAGTGACATTGCCCTTAGAGAATGTCTAAGCTTTCATATTTTTAGAAAAACCCTCTGTTCAGGAAGCAGATGATTCACTTAATTCCAGCAACTGGCTATTATAGCTAAATAAACATCTCTCTAGGCTTCTCAAATAAGCATGGCCAACATTCACTACTTCCTAATTTTTTTCCAGGATAGAGAAGAATAACTCTAAAAAAGAAAAGACTAATGAATTTATGGTAATAAATAAATAGACCTAATACACTGTACATATATATATACACACATGCATACTGGGAAATACGTAATAACAGAAATGTTAGCCCTTCTCATTAAGATGGTAGGAATATAAAATCAATCAATAAATTGGAAACAAATGAAAATATTTGGAAAAGACTGGTGGGCAGGGAGCATTCGCACATAAAGCTGCTGGTCCCAGGTGGTGACACACTCATGGAGATGGAGGTCCCACCTTCCGTCATCAGGTGTCAGGGGTCCCTCCACCTCCCTCCCAGGGCTGAACACAGCCAGCCAGGCAGCTCTCCCTGTGACCAGTACCTGCCTCAGTGCAGATTGCAGTGTGAAGTGCCTTGTGGATTTTGTGATCCCCTGAGTTTACTCAGGTGTAAGTATAAAACTGATGGCAGTTGGAGAAGGTCAACATTACATATTCATTTTATTTTAAATAATTGATGATGTTTCCTGTCTCTGCTTACATTAATTGCTCTCAGGTGTTAGAAAATGGCTCAGTGAGTTGCCTTTTAATGTGTTTCTTTAAAAAGACAGTGTAGCTGCTCTTTGGAATACTAACAGCAGCATGTACTGTGCAGGACTTTCTAACTAGAGGTTAATAAAGGGAAATTGAACATATGCATTGATGCTCTCTGCCATGTGGAGGAGAAGAATGTATTCAACTATACACCCAAGGAGGTGAGCAATGATTTTATCCAGTCTAAGAATAAAACTCATGTTTACCCAGATTCTCCTGGGTCGGATGTGGCTGGGGAAACCAATTTCATATTTTCTGAGGTAGTGACACTAATAATGGAGTATGAAATTCAGTCATTTTTCACAGTCAGTCCATAGGAAAATATTTTCTATCAAATACAAGCCACAAGTATTTTTTCAAAGAATGCAAAATGTTCAAAAGGAATGGGATGTTATTTTAGAAAAAAATTGATTGTACATATAGAAGAGCCAGGTTCTTGCAACAGTGCTGATTCTGCTGCTTTTTGAATTACTGATTGCCTCATTTATAGCCACGTTTATCATAAAAAGTTCTTGTCTTTTTGTCATAAACATCATTTTTAAGAAGAAGGTGGGTAAACAATACAGCTGATTCTAAGTCCCTGCCATATTTACACATTCTGCATTGGTGCTTCTATGAAGTGTATTAATGATGCATATTTACTTAAAGAAGATCAAGAAACTTACTTCTAAAATAGTTTTCAGTGATATATGCTTCCAGAGTGGGACACTAATCAAATTCAAATTGAATCAACTCAGAGTCAAGCTGAATCTCAGAAGCACAACACTTGGCTTTCGAGAAAGGGCTGGTGGCTTTTGGGACTGTACTCAGGGGAAGCAGCTGTACTTGGGGTGTCATCACCCAATCCTTAGATGTGTGATGGCTATGTCTGGACTTAGCAGTCTCAAACCTCATATGATGGGAGGGGCTTTGGGGAAATCCATCCTCCTTTTGCTTCTCTCTCTAGTTTTTAGGTTACACAGGAAGAAGATTAAGAGAGTCATATTCACATTTAAATTCAGCATTTACACTATTTGTAAGTTTTCAAGAAGACAGCAACAGTAACCAAAAGAGCTTTGTTCCCAGTCTAAATTTTGATTGATTAGGAAGCAAGATATTTTTTAACCATCGTAAACCATAACCTATTCATTAACTTTGCAAAGTTAACATACAGTACTTTATATTATACTTATGCAATCATTTACACGTGCACAAAATACGTGTGCAACATTCAGAGATACAGCTAGGTGTGTGGCTGTGTGCACATACATGCACACACACACACAAGTCAGTGCCCCAGCTGTTCAGCATTATTTACAATATATTGGAATCACTGCTGACCTAAAGAGCTGAAGAAAATAACAGGCCATATTTTCAGCTTAGTAAAACCCTGCAGTAGGGAGTCCTTTATGAACAATTACAAGCATTTGCTGGAAATACATTTGCTGATTTAACAAACTGGGTAGGACAAATGTTTAACATGCTGTCGTAATGATGTTCAGATGCTTTTCTTAGTATTCGTTGATCTGAGATAATGTGTTCTTGCCCAATCATGCTACAAAGAAGCAGAGGAAATAAATAAATAAATAGATGTAATGTGATGCGCTCTCACAATAGCAGAGCTGCTGACTGCCCCTGACAGATGGAGGGGGGAAAAAAAAAAAGTCAATATGATGTCTGAGACAGCCCAGGCTCGGCACTGCAGAATAAATTACATGATTCGCTGAATGCCTGCGCTTCACTCAGACATACAAAAAAATTGGAAAGATAAAAGCTTGCATTGGCTTCAGATGATATTTACAGCTTGATGGATTTACTAGCAGCCCCAGTACAGTCATACTGTATTGAATTATTGGCCTCTATTTAGCTGTGTGTCCGTCGGAGCTTGAGTGTCCATTTAAGCGTAAGTGAGCTGGAGGCCCGCCAAGCCTCTTGGAGGCTCTGGGTACAGAGGAAGACGTGCGCTAATGGCCACAAGCTGGAATAACAGGGAGCTGGAGGACACTGGGGGAGGCAACAAAGCCCAACTACAAAGCACTTTCTTATCAATATTAATGCCAAAATAAATATTAATGGAGGCTGCTCGGCACACCATTTTTGAATATGCCTTGTTTTCTTTGTATTTTAACACAAATGGCTGGAAATGACTGTGTGATTTTTTTCTCTCTCTCCTTCACACTTTCTTTTCTTGCTTTGAATGTAAGAAAGAATTTGGAAAAGACCATTAGCTTTACTGTTGCCCGTTGTCACAGCAGCAGGGTTTCTATAAGGCAAAGGAGGCAAATGAAATGCTGGCTTTAGGAGGTATACAGCTTCCAATAAAATATATGATTAGAATGGTAATATACAGTATAACAGCTATTGTCACGGATTCTTTATTGCATTGTGCTATGGCAGTTCAATAGAGAAGTAGCATTTCATGTACAAAGAGCCCGTTAGGAAAGTCGCCTTGTTATCACAGCTTCAAAAAAAGAAGGTGATGTGTGTGGGGACAAGGGCATATGGGAACTCTCTGTACTTTCCGCTCAATTTTGCTGTGAAACTAAAACTGCTCTAAAAATAGTAAAGTTGATTCATTAAATGAAAACACACAAACAGACATATGCACACAAAGAAGGTGCAGGTGGGTTGGAGTGTGGTGGGGGAACAAAGAGAGCTAAGTGCTGAAGGCATTGGATTGAGCTACCCGGGGCCTAAAGTGCAAGTGACCTATAATTTTGCACGTGTAAACTATGGGGAAGAGAGGGTAACTGGGGAGGTGCAACAGTCAAAGAGAAGGTCAGGGTCTAGCTCACCGCTATTTATAGGAAAGATCAGGGAAATGCCATAGCACAGGCTCCAGAGTGAGATCCACAGTGAGAGTTCTTAGACATCTGTGCAAGGCAACTGCTTCCACTAGCAGCACAAAGAGAACAAATGCTCCAGGAAGATGCACATAGAGCATGCCAGACTATTAAGTGCACAAGACCAGCTTCAGGAAGGTCTCCATGCTCTGGCAAGAGCAGGCACAACCTCCAGGGTCAGAAAACGGGCTACAGTTGAGCCATCCCTGTGTTCGTTTGCCAGGCAACCCTGAGAAAATCACTTAATTTCCTTTGCCCCTATTCCCTAGCCTGTAAAATAGTTGACAATATCATCATAACAACAATTTACTACTTCACAAGATACCTACTGGATCAGGTGGAGCATGATCGGTGAAATGGTGAGTGTTGTTTCAGCAACTAATACTGGACAGAGAGCTACCGTGCTCACTCTCATTTATTGTAGACACGACACAGGAACAGGGGTCTTGCTATGCCCACGTTATAGAAAAAGAAAAGTGAGGCACAGTTACTTAACCCAGGTCACACAGCTGGCTCATAGAAATGCTGAGACTGGTCCCCAAGCCTCCCCTCTGGCACACTTTCTGGGCTATAAAAGTTGAATGATGATCACCATCCCCTTTGGGGGCATCAGAGACAGGCACAGGTGACCTAGTGGGCCGAGAAGTGTATCACTAACCTGAACTTGACTTGCTGTGGGGACTCTGATCACGTCCCGAAAGTCCCCTGCCCCTCTCTCCAGCTCACACCTGCCTCTGTGTAGGGCTCCTGGGACCAGCAGTGTTTGGATAGACTAGCTGGAAGATCCCTCAGCTGGCTTGAGTCAGAGCAGGCTATAGGGTTAAGGGGTGGTAGACGCCAGAGTCGGTCTCGCCCATTTTCTGCTGGGTGCTGCTTCAAATCTGCAGACTGCTCACAGTAAACAGCAACCATCTATTTTAGTCTGACCAGTTCTGCCACCAGAAAACTTAAGTCCATTCATTGTATTGCTTTCTCAGACCAAAAGAATCCATAAGGCAAATGGAAATAATCACTGTAGCTCAGACTTACACTAATGGAGAGTAATTGTTATTTTCATCTTGGTGCTTGACACACATCATCTTACTTCTTCCACAAAACAGTGCCACAAAGTTGCTGGTACTGTTTCCAGTTTCCAGAGATGAGTGAATTGAGGTCCCAAGAGGTTAAATCCTTGCTCAGGGTCACACAACTGGTAAGTCAGTAAACTCAGCTTCAAAGCCCAGATTGGGCTGGTTCCAAAGCCCAGGTTTCCCCAGCAAATGTGACTATCTTCCTGGGGTGGCCTTGAGAAGTCTCTGTCTAATGATGCAAGAAGGTTGGTAAAATACTTTAGAAAAATTTCTATGAAAAATTATCAATTTTTTCTAATGATACCTTTAGGAAGGAAGAAAATAAGCAAACACTATTAATTATTGTAACTCATCTTTTCTTGTAGGGATTTTTTCTAAAAGCCCCAAGTGGTTTGGTAGAGTGTCAGATACCTAGGGTTAGACTCAGGCCAGCTGGAGGTCCAGGCCTAGCAGCACTGAGGGCTGACATCCAGACTTTGCACAAATTATTAAGCCTTCCTATGCCTCATTGTACTCAAGCACAAGTTATGGGAATAACAATACTTTGCTTGTAAGGTTGTTGTTAGAAATACTGAAATAATGTATATTGGCTTAGCCCATAGGCTTCAATGCTTGATGCTTATTATTAGTAGTAGTGGTATCAATATAACAACGAACACTATTGACTTTACAGCAGTGAAACTATGACACGCCAGCCAACTAGTGTCATAAAATGAGCAGATCAGGACAGAGAGGGTGCTTTATTACTCTTAATGACTACCAAAAATGATATTGTTAGTGGCTAGAATAATCTGCAGGTTATAAATAGGCCAGAGCTGCAAACACACCTGGGGCAGGAGTCGGTCTCCCTTCAAAGGGACGCTATATCTCACAGAGCACGGCAGGAGTGACTTTGAATTTGGCAGTCACTATGACATCTGTTTGTGGGAGGTGGTGCTAGGAGATGCCTTGTTTCTTGGCCAGGGCACCCCTTATCACGCCAGGGCTCAGCAAGCAGGAGCCTCTCTGCAAGGGAAACACACGGTGTTGCCATCACAGGAACCCCATTGTGCCATCTGGCAGCAACAGGATTTCGTGTGAAGGCAGAAATGTAATATATACGTATAATCTCTGGATTTGATGTGGAAAAGTGGTTTTAAAATCTTTTTAACATATCTAATTGGCCAGTCTATAGATTTGTGCTGCTAATACTAGGGTGTATGACCTCTTAAAAGAGGACAAACTGAACCACTTTAATAAACACTTTTAGAAAGTAAAGTACCACATCTAAATCCCACATTTTGACTTATCAACAATAATTGCTTTAATTTCATGCTCTTATATCTATATCATTTGTTCATGCTTTAAATTTGTTAGCTTAGAAACTTTAGCTTTTTTATGAGTACTTATGTGAAAGTGGACTGAGGCTTAGTTCTCAGTATGTATGATATATGTCAAATCAAATATACTATTATTTACTAACAGTTACTTATAGACAGTAGAGTTCAGTTAAAATCTACCAGTAATTAGAGCCAATGCTAGATATGTTAACAGGAGCCACATTAATAGATGTGCTAATTATTTTTCTCTGTGAAAAATCCTGGCACCTGTTTAGCTTCTAGTTGGGACAAAGAGAGACCTGAGAATGTTAGAGTAAGGAAGTCATCCAGGCTAACCCCTTCATTATACACAGGCATAGTTTCAGACTCTGAGGTACGTGTCACCTATGGAAGCTCTGGTTCATGAGAAATGCTAAGAATATAATAAAAATAAACTATTGTGGTGTGAATACTTAAAATCTGCACATGGAAAAAAAAGTAGTTGATAGGAAAAACACAAAGAGTAAGAATAAATGAGCAACCTTAAGACTGAAGTGATTAATAGGAAAGCTCCCTTGGGATCAATCAATAGTAGAACCACTATTCTCCAGCATATTTATTAACAACCTGGCAGTGAGAAGTAGTTGAATTTGTCGATGACAAAATGGAAAGATTAATAAAGGTAGTGAACTACTGTAGAAAAAATCTAAGAAAACCACATATTAAACTAAGGTAAGCAAAGAAAAGATGCTTTGGAGTCTCAGAAAAAGAATGAGGTACTGTGCATTATTCAGGAAGAATCTTTTTTGAATATTCAAGAGCAAACTAAATTTGATTAAGGACTCAGAGAATTGCTGTGAATAATTTTGTTAATAAATAAGCACAAACTGAACTGGTAGGTATCCATTCTGTAGGGGATGAAAGTAAGTCAATTTTAGCCAGCCCACTCTCGTTTTCGGGGCCTGCCACCTCTAGTCTCCGAAAAGTCTTCCTTTTGTCCATCATGTCAGACTTCCCCACAACTCTTATTTTACCCCTCCAAATTTGCCAATTTGTGCCTAAATGTGACACCTGAAACCAGACACAGCTAAAAATCCCCAGGGGGTGTCCCCAGCTATACCCTTCACTTCTAAAAGATTTGGAGCCAAAAGGATGGACTGCCTGCTCCCAGAATTATCAAGCTAGGAAAGAAAGCATCAAGTGTTAGGGGCACTGGATGGACAGCTGCCTTGAATTTTGAAAATCTGCCTAGAAGCTTTATGGATGTGAGTAAACGTGGAGCCTCCTTACACTGCTCATAGTCCCAGCAGCAGCATTTGTTCGCAGAGGCGGGAGCTCTTCCTTTCTTTTCCAACCCTGCTCACAGTTGGATCTGGAAGCCGTCTTTCCCTCTTTGTTCCACCTCTGTTGCTCTTGACCATGGCCCCAGGGATGACTCCTACCACAACACTGCGGGCTCTGTCATCTTGCTTATATTTTAAGAGGATGTGAAAGTGTGGGAGGAGAGAGACGCAGCAATAAGCATCGTTCAGAAGTGAGTAGGAATTTCCCCATGTGACATGTCCTGATTTGCAGAGAACCGTTGTGCTTCTGAGGTTCATTTGATTTTACCCCACCTTAAGGTGTGGTAAGCCAGTGTTCCTTACTGATGTTCTGACACACTGGGTTAGCCTGCTATGGCAGGATTCCCACACTTTCTGAAGGACACTCATCATTTCTTTGGATAGGAGCCCAAAAGATTAAGGTCAATTAAGAAGTCAAAAGAAAATAGAATTTGAATACTCTCAGCTACTGACTGTCTGGTTCTCTCTCTCTCTCTCTCTCTCTCTCTTTTTCTTTCTCTCTATATATACATACACACACACAGACACACACAGACACACACATATATTCTAGCTATACATATGATATGAATTATATATTAATATATTTTCTGAATATACATATATATGTGTGTGCATACACACACGTGTGCGCATGTATATATAGTTTTAGTCAGTTCAGGTTACTATAACAAGAATACCACAGACAGACAGGATGGCTTGAACAACATTTATTTCTCACAGTTCTGGAGGCTGGAAGTCTGAGATCAGGGTGCCAACACGGTCAGGTTCTGGTGAGGGCCCTTTTCCTGGTTTCCTCACGTGGTGGAGAGAGAGAGAAAGCAATCTCTCTCCTGTCTTTTCTCCTAAGGGCTCTAATCCCATCACGAGGGTTCCCCATCATGACCCTCCCAAAGGCCCCATTTCCAAATATCATCACATTGGGGATTAGGATTTTAACACGTAAATATTAAGTGGACACAAACATTCAATTCACAGCATATATGTATATGTGTGTGTTTATATATATTCTTATGGGAGGTGAGACCACTCAGATAAGAAACATGTTAAGAAGGAAGCTTCTATATATACAGAGAGATCACATAAAACTTGTTTTCACATAAAATATGGTTTGTAAAATTTTCTTCAACTAAATCCCACTGTAATAAGTAACTAAAAGTAGACTCTAAAATTATTACAAGAGGAATTGAATTTATGGGAATAATAAGGAACCCTGAATAATAATTGTATTCTCATATCCAAGTTTCAGCACTTAAAGCCACGTGGATAGATGCAGTCCTGCATAATTGTTCAGTTATGGCACCTGGGTGTCAAGCCTTCCACTAAACTCTGTAATCTTAGTCATGAACACCCATGAGGTGTTATGGAAATCAAAAGCGACTATAATTATGAAAATTTATACACATAATTATCACGGTACCCATAGCAGTAGTATGAATATGTTATTTTTTTTTAAAGTGTCTCCATACCTCTGGTGGATGTTTTCTGGTATTATGGATTAACTTGGATGCCTCCAGATAAAATTAGATACTGACCATTGTTGAGAATTACCTAGAATGACTTTACCACCTGATTAGCTTCTTTAACCTAATGAGTTATCCAACATAATTGAACTTGAAATTTCAACCTCTGTTAAATAAGAGTGATTATTTCAAAAGGCTATTATAAAAATAAAATAACAATAGATATACACACATATATATGAACATTTTATAAATTATAATCTCTTATATTATATATAAATACATATATGTATGCATCCTTGTTAAAATTCTGTGTGCAACAGTGGAAATTCAGTATAAAGCAGGCCCTTATTGCATCCTATTGAGGAACCTTCATTTGAAAAAGTTAAGGAATTTTGCTAGGCAAGGAAAGAGAGTGGGAGAGCTTCCCGTTAGAAGAATCTCAAGAGTAATACTGTAATTGTGAGGCTCCAACAGGAAAGATACACCTACAATCATATGTAAGGCTACATATATTTGAAATGGGATATTGTAAAGGGGAGAATCTTCCCCAGTAGAATCATTCATACTTAAGGAACTAATGAGATCATCCGCCAAAGATAATGAATCCATTAGTTGAAAGAGAAATAAAATTGTAAATCTATATCCTATATTTACACTGTTATATATAAATATTGAATGAAAAATACCTCATCTTATCACTCATGTGTCCAACTGAATCATTTCCAAAGTAAATTTAAAAACTCATTGAAATTGTTTCTAGTTTTCATGATCTCACTGGGAAGAGAAAGGATTTTCTTCAATAGTCTGTTGTAACTCTGTCATTATGCTGTAGTGAGGTAATTTGCTAAAACAGCTGCCTCTAATGAGTAAACCTTTCCATCTGGCACATCCAATATAGATACAAACAACCTCATCAGTTTAAAAAAAAAGTAAAGAAGAAGAACTCTATTTCACCAAAAAAAAAAGATAAAGAATTCTATTTTATGAAGTGTCTGTTGAACTATACACAGACTAAAATGCATTTTGAGGGGATGACCACTTCTATTTCTTTTGATAGAGTCATTCTGTCTGTTCCCAGGCTAAGCACACACAAACTTGACCCCAACTTTTTGCCATGTTGATAATGTGTTGCCTCTGGATATATGATAAAATAATTCAGTATGTGTTTAGAATAGAAACTTCCAAAACACACACACACACACACACACACACACACACAAATCTAGGTGAAAGGAATGCAGTTACAACATGTTGATTCAAACCTGGAATGAGTAGATAAATGTTTTTCATAATATCTATATTTTTAACTTCCCTATTAGTCTAAGAAATTGTTACTAGGACCTTAGCGTAAAGTGTCAGGTTCCCTTCAGAAATCCTTGATAACTCACACTGCACTTTTACTAACAGATATTCAAAGAAAGCTTTGTTATTTGAATAATTAGTGGAAAGCTGCATAACACTATAATCTTCTTAACTGTTAATTATTTGGTATGAATTTTTATAAATTTTAATTCTTTTCCCTTTAACTCTTTTCCCTTTATCTATTATTATTTTTCAGCAAATATCTGGACTTAGATTTGAATAATCAAATTGCCTATTTTACTTCATTTTTAACTATAGATATTTTGGGTTCTGAAGAACCAAGCATACATAGGCCACTCAATTTTTCTTTTTCATGAAGCTGATTTATTTAGTTTTAGTCTTAGAAATGCAGGCATTGCAATTTCTCAAGCTCCTAATGCTGTATGCTTCCCAGGTTAAAATTAAATTTAGATATATGTGGAATAGTGTAGGAAAAATGTCATAGGGCTTAGGTTAGGATCAGATCTCATAGCTCTGATCTTACTAAAATGTTTTCTAGCCAAAGGCTAACTAAATGCTCATTAAAATGGAAGCCAGAAAGGTGAATGTGTCAGGGATTCTCAGTCCAAGTACAGGCACTCTGGCTAATGGATCAATGAGAGATGGGTGATAAAGGCGCAGTTTTGGCATGTCTGAGCCTTGTGCCAGAAGGTTACAGCCCTTTTGGGGAGATAATAGCAGGAGCTTTAATTTTCTCTCTGACTGCTGGGCCTAATGTAAAATTAATGTGCATCACATCAAGGTTATGGCAAGGCGTTGTTGTCTGGAAGGGAAAATTGTTTGCTCTCCGCCTTCCAAACACTTGCATATACCATGATAATACATTATTGAAAAGCAAATTTCTTTGTCATTGTCAATAGTGGTGAGCTGGTAAAGGATATTTTTCAGTACTAATTATGCAGGAGGAAGTTAACAGACCTCTAAAACTCAGTCTGAAAATAAAGAACATACTTTGTTTATTCATAAAACAAAAATAGTTTCACCTTATCTAACATTAATGTAATAAAAGGAAATTCAAATAAAACCTTTGCTCAACAACCATCGTGTGCACAGCATTGTTTCCAGTATTAAGGAGCTATGAGAAAAAATAAAGAAATGACACCTGCTTTTCTAGCATTTGAGTTGTAAATCAGTGATTCCTGGACTCTCACCTGAACCTGCAGGCCTTTGATGGGCCCCCAAATTTGTATTTTTATCAAGAATGCCCCCCTCAGATGGTTCTAAAATAAACAGCTGGTAGAGAATTATTGTTCTACCTTAAAAAGATGGGACAAGCTTAACACAATAACGTACCCCACATGCTCTCATCATCTAATTCATCTAATGGGTTTAACCTTATGCACAAACCCAGAGATGGAAGAAGACGCCAGTATTTTGTGTGATAAGTTGATGTATTCTTTGGGGATAGAATATGGATTATTAACACTTTCCTAATGGAGGAGATTTAAAGTGGTATCTTTTCCCCCCTAAGAAGGAGAAGAGGAATCAAAAGGAAATAAATGTTTATTGAATAAATTTTTAAAGAACAGAATTAAATGTAAGAAAATGGGCTAAAAGAATAAAATGATGACAAAATGATTGATATAAAAACCAGTGTCCAAACTAAAGTTTTCTTAGTAGTGATGAAGACAAAGGGAAAGTATGCCCTGTTATCTGACTCAAAGTGCTGAAGGATGAACGTAGATCCCTTTTCCCCCAAACATATTAAATGCAAATCCAAATAGTCCTCCAAAGTTAAATTGATTTTAACTGTGTCCACATTTCTCTACTTGCCTCTTCAGTAACCAATAATGTGTAGTATTACATGTGGATTAGGCATAGTACTAGAGCTTTGTGAAGAAGATAGACCTCTAGGAATATAACATGTGAGAGCCCTTCCGATGTTTAGCTAGATTTTTGAAAAAACTAGAGTCAAAGAAGAAGGCATAAACTGAGCTTAAATGATTAATGCAATTTATTAATAAGAAAAAGTCAAAATAATTTTAACAGCTATGTCATCTTGCCACATTTATAGGTGCTAGGTGTTCAGACTAAGATACTTCAAGGAGTCCCTGTTAGGGTCATTCTACTTTGCCTCCATGGTGGCAGGGTATATTAGTCAGCTCAGGCTGACATAACAAAAGATCACAGACTGGGCGACTTAAACAACAGATATTTATTTTTACAGAGTTCTGGTGCTGGAAAACTTGGTTACTGGTAAGGGCTTTCTTCCTAGCTGTCTTCTCACTGTGTCCTCACCTGGCTCTACCTCCCCGCTTGCTTAGAGAGAGAGAGTAAGCTCTGATGTCTCTTATTCTTCTTATAATGACACCTATTCTGCTGGATTAGGGCCCCATCCTTATGACCTTATTTAATATTAATCACCTTCTTATAGACCCTGTCTCCAAATACAGTCACATTGGAGGCTGGGGCTTTATCACGAATTTTTTGAGGACACAATTTAGTCTATAGCACAGGTTTACAGAACACTTAGGATGGGACCACGTCACCCATGGGCCACTTGTGCATGTGCAAAAACAAGGCACCTCTTCCTCTCAGCAGATGTGGTTCCATGCATTAGGGCGGGCAGCCACACACTCAATTCTGGCTTTTAAGTACCTTATTAGTTATGAGTTCTCTGCAGAGCACAACTTGTACAACCAAAAGTGAATTTGAGGAATCTAAAGAGGAGTCTGGGACAACTTTGGACATCCATAATGACAAACAGAGCCTTCAGCAAAGATAATCTGAAGCCAAATTTCAAATATAAATACAATGAAAACCCATCCTAAAAGATTTAACTTCCATGTTAGATAGGTACTAGGTAATCTGGCATGCTAAACATACAACTCAGATTCCATCAGACTCAGGTTCAGACCAGAAAAGGCCCCCAAGCATCCTGATATATACCTGAAGGAAATTAGAAGTTTGCATAACATAAGCAGGGATCTACTTGGGATCCAAACCAAGTACAATATATACTTATATCATGATGGCATAGAGAGTGACCTCTAATAATAGTCCCCAAGAAGCTTTTTGCCATGAAAATTACTGGGGGTCAGGCTTGACTTCCTGGATTATCCTGGTTGGAGGCTCCTTAAGAGCCATATTGTACAGTGGATAAGGCCCTGGATTCTGAGGCCAGGATATCTGGATTTGAATCCTAGATCTACCCCTTGTTGGCTATATGATCTTGGGCAAGTTACTTAACTTTCTATTCTTCATTTCCCTCATTTGTAAAAATGGCCATAATTTATGAAATGGCCTATTTAAAATTGACTATGAGGATTAAATAAATTAGTACATATATATAAACACTCATCTAAAATTCTCAAACCAAAACAGCTGAAAACAAAAAGGATTTTTGTGCTCCTTTGGAAATAAGACTAACAAACTTATTTGGCAAGAAAGCTGGACTTGAACTGAAATTAGGCTATGTATAATCCTTATTTATCCTACTGAGTGTTAATATTCATATTTTTGCTACAGAAACATGAAAATGTATTTGATTGTAGAGTGCTGCCTCAGACTCAGCTTGGGGCATAAGGTTATATTTGGTATACACACCTTTCTAAAATAGGAAAATACAAAACTGGCTCCTAGTGTTTCAGATAAGGGATTTTGCACTTAGAACAGTAACTAGCACTTAGCAAGTCTATTTAAGTGTTAGCTTTTAAAAGACTGTCCTATGACCAAGTGTTCCACATATAGAAAGGGAGAGCAGTGACCCTATCCACTCCATGGACTTGAACTTCAAATTACAGCATCATAGGATAATAGAGCTAGAAGCAGGCTGAGAGATGATTTATTCCAGTCACATATTTTGTAGATATCAAAAACAGATATTGAGCTTCCGGCCACAAGGAAGTAACAGGATCCAGATTTACCCTCCCACCTGAAATAAAAAAAAAAATATGTAAAACAACAGTTTTCACTTGGAAATTAGTCAATGAGAAACAGTGGTCCCAAGTAGATGGGATACAAACAAGCTGAGCCCTATGATTGCCAGAATTTACTGCCTTGGGAGAGTTTCCAGGCAGGGAGGGTAAACCCAGGCAGAGCCTGGTAGAATCCTTGAGTTGTTGACATGGAGATGAGAGGCAGGGAGATCAAGGTGGCTGGAGTTTGCAAGCCAGAGCAGAGAGAAGAGAGATGCATAGAGATAGGACTTTGGAGATCAGCAGAAGGTCCCCTGGAGTATTCAGCTGAGTACTATGTATACATGCGTGTGAAGAAACTGTCCAAGACTATGAAAAGGAGCACTCAAAAGAATAAAGAGAAACAGTATTCAGTGCTTACACAGGACTGAAAATAGGAACTGTTCCCATGAGCCAGAATGGGAAAAAAATCAAGATGTACAGGGCATTGGGGAGAGTACACAAAAGGATTTTCCTCAGTAGTAGAGAAAAATTATCCCTAGACTGAACAGTACTCTGATCCTGCCCAAAATGTCTTAAAAGCAGAACCCAAAAGGCTGAATCTGTTTCCAAGTAACTTGAGTGAGTCCCAGAACAAAACTCAAGAATATGCATAGGAACACAAAATATTTAGCAACCAATAAGGTAAAAACCAAAAGTCTGACATCTAATAAAAAATTATGGAGCATACAAAGAAGCAGAAAAATATGACCTATAACAATAAGAAAAGCAACAAATCAAAACTAACCCAGATTTTTCACTATTTCTCTCACTAAGTACAACTAAAAACTGTGGACACGATATATAAACCAAACAAAAGAAGACTCTGAAAGACGAAGAGAAGAAGGAACTCAGTACCCAAGGAACAATATGTTGGTGAGTTCCTTGGGTTTTCTGTTTGTCTCATATATTCCAGACTTGGTGCTAAACAAGCGAGAAAGCCCAATATACCAACATCTCTGGACAAAAATAAGTCTTAACAAAAGCCTGCTCTTTCAAACCAAAGGGCCATGAAAGGGACAGCATGGCAAGACAAAATCTTTTAGACAACCACCACCATACTTCAACCAGATATCACAGAAAAAAAAAACAAAACTGCTACCTCCCCCCATTTATTCCAGCAAAGGGCCAGTGGGGAGCCTCAATTTTCTCTTTTGTAAAGCTCTAATGGGATACCACAAGATCTTTGTTGGGGTGGTATCAGACAAGGTCAAGAAGGGAGCCAGGTCATTTCTCACTGCAAACTGGTTACAAGTGCTCATTCCCCCGTGGTGTCAGTGAAGACCTGTGGGGAAGCAAAACACCTACCCCCTACTCATTAGCCCCTTCTCCTGCCAAAGTCATGTCAAAGAAAACTACTCAAAACAGAAGATGTAAATAGTATCCAGAATTGAATAACATAATATGAAAATATCCAGATTTCAATCGAAAATTACTCATGCCAAGAACCAAAAAAATCTCAAACTGAATGAAAAAAGACAATCAATAGATGTCAATACTGAGATTACAAAAATGTTAAAATTATCTGGCAAATATCTTAAAGCAGCCCTGACATAAATGCTTTTCCTAAGAGCAATAAGGAACACACTTGAAACAAATTAAAAAATAGAAAGCTTCACCAGATAAATAGAATGTTTCAACAAAGAAATAAAAGATATAAAGAAAAACCAAATCAAAATTTTAGAACTGAAATAAAAGTTCTGTAAATGGGATCAACAGCAGAAAGGAGGGAACATAGAAAAGAACCAGTGAACTGGAAAATATAACTATAGAGATTACCCAATCTGAATAAAAGAGAGAAAATAGACTAAAATAAATAAAATTAAAGACAGCCTCAGTAACCTGTGGGACTATAACAGAAGATCTAACATTCATGCTATTGAGTCCCAGAAGGGAAGGAGGAAAAAGAGCAGGACTTAAAAAGTGCTCAAAGAAAAAATGACTAAAAACTTACCAAATTTAGCAAAACACATGAATACACAGTTTCAAGAAGCCAAGTGAATGCCACACACAATAACCCAAAGAAATCCATTCCAAAATACATCATAATTAAAATTCTGAAAACTAAAGACAAAGAAAAATTCTTGAAAGCAGCCAGAGAAAAATAACACCTTACTTATATGGGAAAATATTCAAATGACAGCAGATTTTTTATCAGAAATATTGCAGCCAGAGGAAGTGGCGCAATAGTTTGCCAGTGCCAAAACAAAAAAAAAAGACCTGTCAGTCCATAATCCTATACCCAATAAAAATATCTGACAGGAAGGAAGAGAAAAATCAAGGCATTCTCAGATGAAGGAAAACTAAGTTAATTCATCACCAGCAGACCTAACCTAAAATGACTACAGGAAATTCACTAAATACAAAAGAAACAATAAATAAAGGAAGCTTGGAATATCAGGAAGGAAGAAAGAACACAGTAAGCAAAAATATGGGTAAATATAAGAGATTTTGCTTCTCTTCCTGAGTTTTCTAAAATTTCCTTCATAATTGAAACACCAATTAAAATACTACCTGATGTGGTTCTAAATGTAGAGGAAATATTTAAGACAATTGTATTATAAGTGGGGGAGGCTAGAGAGGCATAAAGTTAGGTGATGTTTCTATATGTCACTAGAAATGTTAAAATGACAACACCAGTAGACCGCAATAAGTTATGTATACATAATGTAATGTCTAGAGCAACCACCAAAAAAAGCTATACAAAGAGATGCACTCAAAAACATAAATAAATCAAAACAAAATTCTTAAAACATGTTCATGTAACCCACATAAAAGCAGGAAGAAGAAAGCAGAGAAATGAAACAGAGAGAGCAAACAAAAACAAAATATAAAATGGTAGAATTGAGCCCTAACATATCAATAATTATATTAAATAACTACAATGATTAAAAGACAAAAATTGGCAGAGTGAATAAGAGAAAACAACAACTCCCAACTATATGCTGCAAGAAACTCACTTCAAATATAATCAAATATAATGATATAAACAGGTTGAAAATAAAAGATTTTAAAACGTTATGTCATGCAAAATTAATAAAAGGAAAGCAAGAATGGCATATTAATACCAAATAAAGTACAACTTCAGAGCAAAGAAAATTACCAGCCACAGAGAAACATTATATAATGGCAAAAGGGTCCCTCCACCAAGAAGACATAGCAATCTTAAATGTGTATGCACCAAAAAATAGAGTTGCAAAATACATGAAGTAAAACTGATAAAACTGAAAGGAGAAATAGACAAATCCACAATGATATTTGAAGACTTCAACACCTTACTCTAAAATTGAAAGAACAGCTATGTGGAAAATCAGCACTGATATAAAAGAATTCAACAACATCACTAACCAACATAATCTAATCAACATTTATAGAACACTACACCCTACAAGAGGAGAAGACGATTCTTTTCAAGTGTCTGTATTCTTCTCTTGTATACCAAGATATATAACAAGATAGTCCATATCCTGGACCACTAATGTAAAAGAATTGAAATTATATAAACTGTGTTCTTTGACCACAATGAAATAAAACAATAAAAAAATGATGATAAGAAAATCTCTAAATACTTGGAAACTAAACAACACATTTTTAAATAATCCATGGGTCAAATAGGAAGACTCAAGGGAAATTTTAAAAATATACTGTGCTGAATAAAAGTGAAAATACCATGTATCAAAATTTGTGGGGCACACCTAAAGCAGTACTGAGGGGGAAACTTATAGCACTAAATGCATACATTAGAAGAGAGGAAAAGTATTTAAAAAAAAATCTAAACTTCCACCCAAAGAACCTAGAAAAAAAGAAGAAAAATCAACACAAACCAAGCAGTAGAAAGGAAAGAATAAAGAAGAGAAGTCAATGAAATTGAAAACAGAAAAACAATAGAGAAAATCAATGAAACAAAGAGCTGGTTCTTTGAAAAGATCAATAAAATGGACCAACCTTTAGCAAGGCTGACAAAGAAAAAAGAAGAGAAGAAATAAATTATTATTTATTTCAAAAATCAAACAGGGCATATCAGTATAGACCTTGCAGACATCAAATGGAGAAGAGAACACGAGGAACAACTACCACAACTCACCCAATATAAAATAGATAATTTGAATAGTCCTGTAACTATTAAGGAAATTAAATGTGGGATTTTTAAAACTATGTGAAGAAAGAACTCTCCACACCCAGATGTTTTTACTAGAGAATTCTACCAAATGTTTAAAGAAGAATTCACAGCAGTGTTATATATAATAACTTGTCCAGAAAATAGAGGAGAAGGAAACATTTCCCAGTTCATTCTATGAAGCCAGTATTACCTTAATACCAAAAGTAGACAAAGACAATACAAATAAAAGAAAACTACAAACCAATATCCCTCATGAATAAGAGATTAAAACCACAATGTATGAGATGAGAAATACTTTGGATAATATTAATGTCAGATTAGACATTGAAGGAAAAAAAAGATTAATGGACTTGAAAACCAAGCAATACAAACTATCCAAAATGAAACACACAGAAAAAAAGATATTTTAAAAATAAATAAATCAACTTAGTATCAGTCAGATGTGAGTCAACTTCAAAAGGCCTAAGGTATATGTAATTGGAGGTTCCAAAAGAGAGGAGAAAAAAGAATGAGACAGAAAAAAATTTGAAAAGGTAACAACTGAACATTTTACAAATTCAAGGAAAACTATAAACCCATAGATCTAAGAAACTCAACAATCCCCAAGCAGCATAAACATGAAGAAGACAACACTGAGGCAAATCAAAAGCATAATGCTCAAATCCAGTGATAAAGAGTATATCTTTAAAAGTAGCTAGGAAAAAAATGACACGTTATGCACAGAGCAAGACGAGGATAACAGCAGATTTCACAGCAGAACAATGCAAGAGAGAAGACAGTGGAGTAATGTTGTTTAAGTACTCAAAAGGGGAGAAAAAAAAAATACCAACCTGCCAACTTAGAATACCCAGGAAAATATCTTTCATAAGGATGAAATAAAGATGAAATAAAGACTTTTTCAGATAGAATTTAGTTGAAAGATTCCATCACCAGTCAACCTGCATTCCAGGAAATGTTAAAGGAAGCCCTTCAGGCACAAGGGAAATGATGCCAGACAGAAATGTAGATCTGCACAAATAAAAAGCACTGGAAATGGTAAATATATACTTTTTCTTATCTTTTAAATTTCTAAAGAAGATAATTAAACAAAAATAAAAATATTGTAGAATGTGGTTTATAACATATGTAAAAGTAAAATAGCATGAAATTTGAGAAAAGAGAAATCAAAGTCTACTATTGCATACGAGTGATACATAAAACAATGTGGATGAATCTCAGAATAGTTACGCTGAGCAAAAGAAGTCAGACAAAAAAAGAATACATATGGTATGATTCATTTATATAAAATTTCAGGAAATATAAACTAATGTGTAGAGACAGAAAGTAGATTAGCGTTTGCTTGAGGATGAGCAGAGAAGTAGAGGAGAGGAAGAGATTACAAAAGGACACAAGGAAACTTACGGAGATGATGGATACTTTCATTACTTTGTGGCAGTCATGTTATAGGTGTACACATGTCATCACTTATCAAATGGTGTATCTTAAATTTGTGAACTTTGTTTTATGACAATTTTAGTACAATAAAAAATGTTTTTAAAAACATAAAAATGAAACATTGAAATCACCTCAGGTCAGATCATTTTATAATTTGATGTGTATTTATTTACTTACTTGCTGCTTTTAAATTTGAGCAAATAGAGCTTTTGTTCACTTTAAAATATTTCAGTATTTGTTTGCAGAGATTTTTGTTTTTACACTTCTCTATAATTAGATTGTAATCTTCTGTGGCTTTTCTAAGTATGTCCAAAGGCTGTAGACATAATGATGGTCACAGCCAAGACAGAGCATAAACAAACTAAATGCCGCCAGGGATCAACATCAGCTGCACATTCTTTTGCTGTTATTTTTAGGTAAATGAAATTATTGTGAATATTGAAGTGTCTTCTGTCTTTGAATGTGGCTCTCTAATATAGATGTGAAACTTTTATCCAGTGCCAAATATTGAAGTGGGAACTAGCTTCCCAAAGTTGTTTTCACTTGTAAGATTGCAAGTAGATATATTTCCATGGTTGTTAAATATCAGTTTCTGGGCATTCTGCCATAATTTTAAGACAGCTGAGAAAAGTGATTCTTAAAGTGTGGTCCACAGCCTATTGGAAATCTTCAAAGGTCTTCTGCTTGGTTCATAAAGTCATTGAAAGTACAAATCACAGGAAGCTGTGGGCACTTATGTGTTTTTCTCAACTGCGGATTTAGATCTACATCGAGTCACAAAAATCCTCATTCTTCCTTTTCTATAGCATTAATATAATTTTAAAAAGAAATGCAAACTGGATATGAAGGTGCTAATTTGGCTGGGTGTGGTGGCTGATGCCTGTAATCCTAGCACTCTGGGAGGCCAAGGTGGGAGGATTGCTTGAGGTCAAGAGTTAAAGACCAGTCTGAGCAACAGCAAGACTCTGTCTCTACTAAAAATAGAAAAATTAGCCGGGCTTGGTGGCATGTGCCTGTAGTTCCAGCTACTCAGGTGGCTGAGGCAGGACAATCGCTTAAGCCTAGGGGTTTGAGGTTGCAATGAGCTATGATGATGCCACTGCTCTCTACCCAGGGTGACAAAGCAAGACTCTGTCTGGAAAAAAAAAAGTAGGGGGCTAATTAACTATGAGTAGCCACTTTTGCATTTTTTCCTCAAAGTATTCCACAAACCAGCTGCTTCAGAATCATCTGGGGAAGTAGCTGTAAAAACTTAAAATGCAGATTCCTGCTTCCCACCCCATATCTACTGTATTGGATTCTTTAAGGATGAGGCCAAGAATCTACATTTTTAACAGACATACTAGTGATTCTTACATATGCCAAGATTTGAATGCTATAGCCTTCCCCATCTGGATCTATCCCTACCTGAGTGGCAAAATATATTTCATAAAACTAAGAACATACTACGGCATTGTTTGACTGTGGACAGCTTTCTTGGCAACAATATCTTTTATTCTTCTGTTTACCTTTGGCTGTGATGAACTGAGCTATATGCATAATTGTAAGGTCACATTCAAAGATGACCAAGAAAACCAAAAGACATCAGAGAAGTGGTTTGCAGAGTCAATTACGAAGACTCCCGGTGTGAGTTTTACCAGTTTTGATGAACCAAAGTATTATTTTTAGATGGCAATAACAAAATTAACTTATAATGATAAAAATAATTCATTATTGAGGGCTTTACAATAAAAAATATAATGGTTACAAGCCTAAAGCCCCCATTGAAACAGTTGTTTTTATAATCTAATTTTTATGTGAGAGTAAAGTATCACAAGAATGGAAGAACAAAAACCACATGTACTCTCTAGTAAATTGAAACTTATAGATCAACACTCACGTGCACATATGGTAGTAAAACTCAACAGAAATGAAGCAGGTGGGGGGGTGGAGGGAATGGGTAAATTCACACCTAACGGGTATAATGTACACTATCTGGGTGATGGACATACTTCTAACTTTGACTTAAAATGTACAAAAGCAATTCATGTAACCAAAACATTTGTACCCCCTTAATATTCTGAAAAAAAAAGAACACAATTCTAACAAAATAGATTGTACAAAAAAGTTCCTAAAAATTAATGAGCCTTTATGGGCCTGAAACTATAAGGATTAAAGGGCCAGGGAGGTGGCAGTGACCAACCTAGCTGCACCTGGCCGACCCTCTAGAAATTATCTAAATTTTTATACCTAAAGTTTCTCATTCATAAGAAGTAAAATTAGAATTGTAATAACCTAATTGGTATTTATATCTGTAGGTTAATAACTATAGATTAAACGCAAATATTGGGCACTTTGGGCTAAGTAAGAGATGGTGTAGATGCTATAACAGATAAAGGTCAGGTCTAAAATGACAGCTGAATGAAAATATGCTGTTTGAAATGGAGCACATCTTCAGCACAAGGAGAAAACAGATAGGATTCAAAGTGCATCTTTCTTTCAGTGTTGAAGTGGGTTCCACCCAACATTTCTTCCTCTACTGACTCACTAGTGTACCACAGTTGGGGAGGAGAGTAGAGTTGGAGAGTTTGAAAGGAATAACCCTGGATTTGGGAGCTTGGAATATGTCCAGCTGACGTCCCAAGGTGTGAGGGTCTCAAGCTGTGATGCTCTCGTTCTAGCCATTCCCATGGTACCACCACATCTTCCCATGTCAAAATCATTCTGTCTACCTCAAATGCTGCTATTTCCCCAAAGCCACCCTGCCTTCACTCAGTCAAGAGAATGACTCTCTGCCTCTGCTTTCTTCCTAACAGACTTCACACCTCTTTTATAGCACATATACATTTCATGATTAAATTATTGCCTGTCTGTCCCCCTTGATTAAGCTTCTGAAACACAAAGTCCATGTCTGATTATATTTGTATCTTTCACAGCACAAATACATTATCTTGCACAGAATTGGCATTTGATAATGTTTAGTCAGCCGAATTTAAATAAGTTATAAAAATCACCATGGACTTTTCAGAGTAAATACATTTAGCTAGATAAAATAATGTATATTTAGTCTGATTTTTAAAAGTCATATAAATACCCTCAAAAGTGGATGTTAGGGTCACCCAATTTCAGCCTGGATCTACCTAGATCAGAAGCCAAGCTGATGGCGACAGCACAGTGCTGTCAGTATACGGAAGTGTATTTGAAAAGCATGATTCAAGAGCATCGTCTTCTCCATCCTGAGAGTTTAAAATATATTACTTTATATTTATATGCAGAGGCTATAACATCTTTTTACAATCACTGCCGTTTTTTTGCAGTTCTTCCATTTTGACTCATAGCTAGGAAGTTTTTGATGGAATAACTTGAGTTTAGATAAAGTCTTACTCAACGTTTAATCTCCAAGTGATCAGAGATCTAAGGCTCAAAGGCCTACTGCTCTATACATTTTAGTGGTATAAATGCACAATTAAACATTTGTTCCTAAATAGATAAAACATGAAGTAAATAAAATCAAAATAGATATAAGTATTTTAAAAACTTAATAAAAATCCATTTATTTAGGGAAACAATTGAATCATGCAATTATCGTAATCAACTTTACAATGGTACAATCTTTTGATCCCAACTCCCCAAATTAGATAATATATAGACCTATGTTACATTCAGATATATCCATATAAAAGATAGTACAGTTGGTTTTATTCTATAGTAATCTGTCTTAAATGTATACACAAGTATAGAAAGTATACCTGCCCTGTATATAATCTATCTTTGAGGAAGTCATATTTATTATTTTTCTCAAATGTAAAGATCAACTACACAATTTTGAGGTCATTAATGAGCAGTTGGTAATTTAAGAATGATTAACAGTGTCTTCAGCTATAATTTCAAAATCTGAAAACTGCTGGGATCTAGGGAGCAATTTTATTGCCCATTAAAATGTTCTTAAGCTGTAGAATAATATATAAAGTCTCTACTGATGAGCAGAGCTATTAGTGGTCAGCTTAATTTTAAACAAATTTAAATATATTAATTTTATTAATAAATATTTAATTATGTATGCTGATGACAGTAATGTAAAGCTGCAGACTGGCGTTATCTTGGGGTAAACCAAAGCCTCAGGAGGAATTTTAACTGTGGCTACTTCTTATAACCTGGAGTTCCTACTTATTTTTTCATAAAACAAAAGTCCATTTTCTTGCTAGCTGAACCACATGGGAAATTCAATAATTTCAGTTCCAGCCAACAAATATTTATTAGGCACCTTCTATAAGAGGAGTCAGTTTAGCACAATCATGAACAACATGGCCTCAGGTGCTAACTGCTTGGTCAAATCCTTGCTTTACCCACTTTATACCGAGGTGACTGCTAAAGTTACTTAACCGCTCTGTGCCTCCGTTTCCTCACCTGTGAAATGGAGATGCTGATCATAATAGTACCCATCTCATAGGACAAAATAAGTTTAAAGAAAATAACGTGCATGAACTTCTTTAAACAGTTTTAATATAGAAGTGCTTAATAAATGTTAACTGTTGTATGAAAGGCACTGTATTTGGTGCTGGGCTCACAGGATGAATACAACACAATTTCCTACCATAAAACCAGGCAATTCTGCAAATCTCAAGCAAACTGTCATCAACTTGGCCTTCCCCATAATCCCAGCTGGGAGCACCCCACAGTCAGCTACTAAGACAAAACAATAAGAGATGCTTGTTTTACACTTCCAAGATGTATCATTTGCATAGTGATAGAATTTTTTTAAAAGTTGAGAGAATCTGGTCTTGAGAAAAGAGCTAATTTGAGTAGAAGCTGAAGGAGAAATAACTTTCCTTCTGTTGATGTCCAGCCACCCTCCAGAGAAAGGCATTCCCTGGGAATTGTTTTTCTGGTCTGTTGTTGTTGTAACTGGTTTCCAAGTGTTGTTGATCCCTCTCATCAGAAAGTGGCTGGAAAACACTGATTCATTTCTAGCCCCTTCCCACTGGAGATAAAATTTGAATTTATTAAATTCAAATTTAAAAAGGATCAATATACATTTCTAGACCAGCATATCCTCTCATCTTAAAAAGGCTCTTTTTGACTTTTAAGAAGCCAGTGGCTTAGCTGAGTGGACACCATCATTTTCACAGGGCTAACTGCATTTGGATATGTCCCTGGTGGGCTCCGGGGGGGACAGGTAGAAGGGGCGCATCTAGCATTACTTGGGAATTTTCTGAAGTTTTGCTTTTTCCCCTCTATCACTCAATAACCTTTCTTCTCTCAGTGACAGAAATCCAAATATAGCTGGCCTGAGCAAACAAAGGAAACTTACTGGCTCACATTAAAATAAAAATAATAATCCTGGGCACATTGGATTCAGTATCAGCTGGACCAGAACTCAATAAATATCATCAGGGCTCCATCTCTGCACACGATAGGCTGTCCCCTAACAGCCCAAGAGTCCCATCCTGCTGGCTGCGTAACCCCTGCAAGAAGACGCATGTGCATCTCTCTGTCTGTACCATCTCCTTCCTCTTGAGCCATGCGCCCAGCCCTGAACTAATCTCTGTGTCCAGGGGGCTAAGGAACTAATCTCTGTGTCCAGGTGGGTGGGTCTGCCCACCCTGAGAGCAGCACTATCGTGAACTAGATAAGAACAGAAGTCTGGAGACACACTGCCCAAGTTTGGATCTCAGTTGTACCACTTACCTAGCTATGTGACATTGGGCAAATTATTTAGCCAATCTGTGCCTCAATTTCCTTCTATGGAGAATAAAAGCAATAATTAATTGTATCCATTTCATACTTTTGTTGTGCAGAGTAACTGAGTTAATACATGTAAAGCATTTAGAACAGCGCCCAACACCTAATAACCACTCAGCAAGCATTAGCAGTGCTGACCAACTATGATGAGCAGGAGGATGACGGTGGTGGGGATGAGGAGGAGGAGGAGAAGGAGGAGTAATCAGGGACTGATGACCCCACCAGAAGCACATGAGGTAGAGGAAGGACAGTCCTAAAAGGAATTCAATGGTTCAAGGTAGAAAACAACAATGAAATCCCACAATAACTAGCTGGTTTTGTGTCTAGCTCCTACCTTTAACCTGCCGTTCTCTGCTTTGTTTCCTGATAGACTTTCACATAGTTTGGGCATTAAAAAGATAAATTCTAGACTGGGGTAAGTAAATATCTGTGGATGCCCTGCCTTGGTGTTACAAATATAAATGTGTTGCTTCTCTGCTTTTAAAAATGAAGCATTTTGACATGGTAATGGTGTGGTTTAAGACATCTCCAAGTGATTTTCAATTTATAAACCTTGTCAATATGTACATGACTAAAGAAATGATATTATGCATGATGGTGTTGCAGGGTGGGGGAAAAACTACATTAGACATATCTTTAAAAAAATAATATTCCTTCCTAAAAATTCTTTCCTACGGGAAATGAACCGCACAGAGCATTAGCTGTGCAGGCAGGGAGAAAGGACGTGGAAGAGGCAAGAGAGCAAGAAAGGAAGGAGGGAACCAAAATAAACCCACTCCTGTGCAGAGCATTGGAAATGTGGCACTAACAAAGACTTCCTGTTCCGCACAGAATCGGTGCTGGCAGAGGCAGCGTGCGGGGATGTGGGTGTACTCAGCTGTGCAGAGCTGATTATAGAAGATGAAAGGGCTTGGCAATTTATTTCATCTCACACTGAAGCACTGCTGACAACTGAAAGTGAAGACAGAAGGATTCATTTGTTCAACTTCTGTTTTAAAAAAACAGACTTCAAATGATACCACAGAGAGAAAAGAGGAAATGCTGTGGCATAATAAAATGTCTATTTTTTTAAACCACATTAGCTGCAGCATTTTTATTTCATAAATGGGTTTGGCAGGTGAAAGGGTTGGGTTTCTTTTTTTGTGGTTGTCAATTCCAGGGAATGTAATATATGTATGTAGGATCAATTACTAATTACATAGCCCAAGTTCACCTAGTCTGACCAAAGCCCTCATGTCCATCTGTTCCAGAGTCCAAAGATGAGTCAGAAAGGAAAAAAATCTAACCCTGCAATGTTTAAATACTTCTTAGAAAATTGAAATGAAAAAGACTTCACGTAAGATCTTATGCTAAAATTGAATAAATATATACTACATGATAAAGAATCTATTTTAAATTTTATAATCCTGGTCATTTTAAATTTTAGTTCACAAATCCAGATTTTCTTCATTTATCTACATGATTGCATTTGCTTGAATTTTTGGAAGAAAATGTTATATTTCCTTTTAAATAAAATGTGGTATGACTTTTCATCAGCATATTTAATGTTTGAGAATGAGGAATATTTTTCAGTTCAAAGACTCATAAATTATTATGAAATCTGATCTACCTAGAAAAGTGGTCTTATCCCAAAAGATTTATAAAGATGGGTACTATCCCACACCGGTAGCACATGAGTTATTTATGATTAATACACAAATACAAATATTAATGAAAAAAATAAAGAAATACATTCTGTCTATGATCAATTAAAATCAAAGTGTCAGTAATGTGAGTACATCATTCTTAAGCAATTTCTTTCTTAAGCACTTCAGTTAAATGATTGATTCCTTTCTTTGTAATTTATATCAGAAAGTTAGTTATTTTCACTGTTTCAAATGTAGATTTTCTTTGCAAGAACTCACCAAAGCAATAGAAATGGAAAAGATTACAGCTAAAATAAATTCTCTAGCTCCCCTAGGCCTCTCAAAGCCATTAAATTTAAGAGTTCATTTTCCAACAATATTTTTGGAGCACCTGCTGTGTGTCAGGCACTGTTTTAGGGACTAGGAGTAAATGCATTTACCAGGAGCCACTGCTATGGAAGGCCGCTGTGTGAGACTGTGCGGGTTTACACTGCCTCACTCCAGGAGCATCATCGACATAGACCACAAGATGAAAGGACCCCCTGGGGTTGTGCAATGCACAGCCCTGCTTGTAGTCTAATAGAGGCAGACAGAAAATGTACAAGTAAACTAACAGGAAATTAAAGACTTATAAGTTTCATAAAAAATAAATAAATAAAACAGGTAACACTATAAAGACTAAGGGTTAGAACAAGAGAGACCTTATAAGAGACTTCAGGAAAGATCTTGCTAAAGAATTAATGTTTAAGCTGAGATTGGAATGATAAGAAAGATTCAGCTTTGCAAAGATCTAAGGAAGAACATTCTAAAGATGCAAACACAGGCTGAGTTTGGCAGTCTCTGGGGTCAGAGAGAAGACCGGAGCAACATGAGTGCTGAGCCAGGGAGGGGGTGTGGGAGGGAGAGGCAAGGTCAGAGGTAAAGAAAGGGGCCACTCTTCAGAGAGCCTGATAGTCTGAATTTGGAATTTTTCTAAGGACAGAAGGAAGCCTCTGGAGAGTTCCTTCCAATCAGGAGAGTGATGTTAAAGTTTCGTAGCACAAAAGCAGCTCAGCATTGATGCTCCTGGTTTAGCCTAGATGATTCAGAGCATCAGATGATGGCATCTTGAGGTAAGAAGAGAAAGAATGGAGATAAATATAACAGAGTGCTGATTATTTTATTCAGATTCTAATTGGAAAATCACAATCCAAACCCTACAGAAGCAAACCCAAACCCTACAGAAGCAAACTCAAACCAGAAACACTGTATATTTGTTTGGCTGAGTAATTATAATATTTTTCAAAGAAACTCAGACATCAAATTGTACGTTTTTGCTCTGCTATAATGAATGGTACTGAAACCAAATGGAAGACTAAGTATACTCTGAATGACTCTGTTATAAGCAGTGGCCCATACATCAGTGGATTCTGAACCCAACACCCTCTACTTAGGTTATATATAGGTTAATATTGAGTATTCAATAATGCTTCAATATTGAGTATAGTTTAATTATATTAGCTTAATATTGAATTATGTATACTAAACCACATAAAAATGTAATCACTTTTCTATATGGGCTAACATTTATTATTGAAAATACCAAAAATATCCAGAGGTGAGAAAAACACATAAAATCTTATATATACTCTTATGGTAAGTAGTCAAGAAATGTTTGAATGAATAAATTAATACCTAGACTTCAATAATTTGTCATTCAATAAAAATTTACTATTTACTTGAAATTACTTGCATTTAAGTTAATTTGCATATTTTTCTTAATGTTTATGACAAAATCTAATTCTATCTGATATAAAGGATAAATATTATATTTTATTGATAAAGGAAAAAATTATATATAAATATATTTTATATTTTTATCATTGAAAAGTTATATATAAAAATGAGACTTTGGCATTAGCAATTGTATTATTCAAATTTAATATATACAAATAATATATTGGGCAGTATTATAGGTATACTCCAGTTGGGGCATAGATTTTATTTTTATAAAGATAACTTGGGGAAAGTAATGATTGGTTTAGTTAGAATGTTTTGAGAAAGGCTGGCATAAAATAAACTTTTCATAAATTTTCCCTCACAAAATAATTGAACCATAGGGAAATGCTTAAAAAAATGTGTCAAAAGATAGTACTCTGGGTAACCAGAAATATGAAAAAATAAATGATGGACTCAAGCACATGAGAATATCAACAAACTAGTTTGGCAATTGGGCAGTACACCTGGTGATTTTTTTCATATGCTGCCCCTTATTTTTATTGAGGTATAAATTACACACTGTGAAATGCACGCATCTTAAGTTTGCAATTCAATGGGCTACAACAAATGTGTGCACCCATATAAACAGCACTCACACCACAGAAACTTCCTTCATAGCACTGCCCAATCTCCCCACCCTTCCCATGGGGGCAATCACTTTTCTGAACTTTGTCATCATGGCTTAGTTTTACCAGTTCTAATAATTCGTTAAAGAGAATTATATTATTATACTTAGCAATAGAAAGGAATGAACTATTATTAATAGGCACAGCAACATGGATGAACATTCAAATCAGTATAATGAGTGAACGAAACCAAACAAAAATGAAGTACATGTTGTATTATTATCCCATTAATATTAAATTCTAGAAAATGAAAACTAACCTTTGGTAACAGAACTTAGATTACTAGTTGTCTGGAGACTAAAAAGAGGGATAAGAGAGAGGAATTACAAATTAGCATGAGAAAGATGGGGAGTATATTGATACGTCAAAATGTGTCAAATTGTACACTTTATGTGTACTTGATTTTGCCAATTATATCTCAGTAAAGTTGTTTAAAAATCGTAACTTTCAGAGTGAGGGGGCGAGATGGCTGACTAGACACATTGGTCACCGGACCATCCCAAAGAGATGAAAAAGTTTCAGGTGAAAAACATAGCCCAGGTGAAATACTGAGGGAAAGGTGCCAGAACTTACTCTTACTGGAAATCCCACGGGAAGAAGTTGTGGAGAAAACCAGAAGGAGCAAGATTTTGGCAGAGACTGACCCTGAGGGATTTGGAGTCAGGCAAAAAGGGTAGGTGGGGGTGTTTACTTTTCCTCCCCTCACACCTGTGGTGGTCTGCTAGCTCCCGATCTGTCAGAGAGCCCTTCTACCCTGACTAAGCCAGACATTGCTGCCATCAGCAAACCGAGAGCTTCTTGGGAGCAGAACACCAGACTGTGGGCCCACCTAGGGTGGGTTCCCCCACCACAAACCTGTGCTGAGATGGCAGGCGCCATATTGCTTGTGCACCCACTGGGTGCCTCTATCCTACGGGGTAAGTCACAGCCCTTCAGTCTCCCCATCACTGGGTCCCACATGACCATTCCCCAGCACCTGCTTGGACTGTGACAACCACAAAGGAACAGGGAGACACAGGAGAGCAACAGTATTCCTGGAGTTCTGACCTTGCAGGCTGGCTGCCCCAAGGGGACTACGAAGTGCTGCAAGTGCTTTTTAGGGCAGAGGAAGGCAGAATGCACACTCTCCCGCACCTGAGAGCCCCTGACTCATGATCTTAAGTTGTCTGCACCCCTCTCAGTGGAGACATGAGTGCAAAGAGGAGTCCATAGGGTAGGAGAGTGTCCCCACCCCAGAACAGAAGCAGCACTGGAGTCCGGGAAGAGACATGGAGATGGGGACCTCCCCTCCACCAACCATCCAATGCTGTGGACATAGCTGCCTCTGCTCCCACGCAGGAGGTTTTAGCGTGAGTGTGTTGTGGGACTGCCGGTTCTAGGTTTGTGGTGGGGTGGGGTACAATCCCAGTACTCTGCTCACTATGTCTGTGTTTCTGAACGGAGGGTACCGCTCATTTCCCTCCCTTCACAGATAGACAATGTTTCTGCAGCTCTCCTGACCTGGGAATCTTAGCCACTGGCTCTCTACATCACTGGATCCACAGCCAACCTGCCCAGCACCCACACATTCTGCAGTAGCCATGGGGGACCAGTGGGTCCTAGGGGAACTGTGGATCTCCTGGAGCTTGGGCATTCAGGGTGGGCCGCTTCTAACCGAGAGGAGAGTGCAGCATGCCAGAGAGCTCCTTAGGACAAAGGGGACCAGGGCACCAGCTCCCCACCATTCGGAGCCTTCTCCTCCTCCTCCCCTCCCCTGCCCACTGCTGCGAGCCTCAGCTATTTCTGCTCCCGACTGGCAAGGGTTCCACAGGGGATGATTAAGCCAGGGCACTTGAGAGCAGCTGCTCACCTCTGACAGAGCGTCTGTCACACCAAGGCTTCCACAGAGCTTGGAGCTCACTCTTTTCCCTCTAAAAAGCTGCAGCAAGAGCTTTTGTGTTCCCCAAGGACAAAACTACAGACTCCCCAGAGGGAGAGAAGGGCTAGCTGTCCTCTTCTCAGGCTGTCTGTCTCTTCTGGGAGGAGCCTACCCAACCTGGAGGCAAATCCCTGGCACAACCGTATCTCCCCTGCCAAAGCATTTCAGCCACAGTCTTCAGCCAGTCTGGTAGCCCAGCCCCCACAGTGGGTTGAGCTTCTGCCACTACCTCTGCTGTAGCTGGGCCAAGGTGAGAGCTGTGAATCTGGGTGCTTTTGTGACCCCAAAAGACAGAGACCTCTGTCACTGCCAAGAGAGGGAGGGGTGAGTGGCTTGTGAGCCCCACAGCTGCCTGCCTTTGCTAATCACATCGAGAGTGGCCTGCCCCTCCTGGCACAAGCTCACAGCGCATGTGCTGATCTCCTGCCTGAGCATACTTCTGGAGTTCCTTTACTACCATCTTGGCGTTTGTTTTCTATGTCCCATCTGTTACTTGTTCCACTGTTTAACTATTCCTATCTTCTTTTGAGTTTATAGAGTTTTTTTATTATTCAATTTTATCTACCTTATTGACTTTTTAGCAACACAGAGATGGGTCACTTAATGACAAGGATATGTTCTGAGAAATGCATCATTAGGTGATTTTGTTGTGTGAACATTATAGAGCCTACATATAAAAACCTAGATGGCATAGCCAACTACACACCTAGGCTAGATGGTATAGCCTACTCCTCCCAGGCTACAAACCTGTATAGCATGTTACTGTAGTGAATACTGTAGGCAATTTTAACATAATGCTAAGTATTTGTATATCTAAACATATCTAAACATAGAAAAAGTACAGTAAAAATATATTATAATCTTACGGGACCACTGTCTCATATGTAGCACATGACCACACTTCTGTGTCTGTATGTCTTTGTCTGTGGTTCAGAGGTTACTCTAAAGTTTGCAGTATGCATACTTATCACAGTATCACTTCGAATAATACTATACTACCTAAAGAACAATCCAAGAACTATATAGCAGTATAATTTTATTTAACCTCCACTTCATTCTTTGTACTCTCTTGTCATATATTTTAATTCAACATATTCTATAATATAAGCTCCACAATTCATTGTAATTGTTTTTGCCTTAAACAGTTAATACTATTTTAATGAAATTTAGCCATCTCATGCATCTGGGAAGACTAAATTTAGGGTTCAAGGGCACCAAGGCAGCCAGGACCTGAGAGGCCAAGATCCTAGAAAGAAGAATTCAAAGAATTGAGCCCAACAGTCTGAGCCTCTTTTCCCCTTGAGGCATTTGCCAATTTGTAAGTAGTATAGGCTGAAAGGTAGAGAAGCAGAGCAGAAGGTAGCTGCTATGAGATTAAGAATCTAAGCAGGATTTTTGTCAGTTCCATAATCCTAGAAGATAAAAAACGGAACTAGAGGACCATCAAAAGAATGGGCTTCTAATAAAAATGTTAAGCCTTCAATTGCACCCCAGAAGGGCTACAGTCTAAGAGCAAAGTTAATCCAGAAATAGACCAGCTTTACAAGGACTGAAATGCAGCTGTGAATAAACTCAGTCTCTGTTTGGATTAAGGCAATCCCTGCCTATGTTAATTGCCTCCCAGAAGCTAATGAAATCCTCTCTAGAGAAAGATAACATTTTCTAGAAACTCTGTAATTCTTGTACATAATTTCCATAATTTGATTTTAAAAAATTAGCAGGTACACAAGAGAAAAAATAAGGGGAAAAAGGGAAAGAGAAACTGATGCACATGTGGTCCAGACATCGGTTCTCAGACATAGACTTTAAAATAACTTCAATTAATATATTAAAGGTAATAGATAACAAAATGGAGACATCAACCAGAAAACTGGAATTTATATCAAGAATAAAATGGAAATTTTAAAACTAAAAAAAAAAATTTTAAATCGAGAATATAATAGATGCCATGCACATTTATCAGAATAGCTAAAATTAAAACTACGTACCACAATGACAATGTCGTGACAGTGACAATGGGGAGCAACCAAGACTCATCCATTGTTAGTGGGTATATAAAATGGCACAACCACTATGGGAAAAGATATGACAGGTCCTTATAAAACTAAATACATACATTTCCTGTGATCCAGCAATTCCACTCCTAGGCATTTAACCAAGAGAAATGAAAAACATATGATAAGAAAAAGACTTGTACAAGTGTTTTGTAGCAGCTTTATTCATAATAGCTCAAAACCAGAATGAATTCAGATGTCCAGCAACAGAACAGATTAACAATAAATTGTGAAATGTTCATACAATGGAATACTACTTAGTAATAAAAGGGATTGAGCTACCATTATGGGTTGAGTTATGTTCCCCTGATAAGATTTGTTGACATTCTAATCTCTAGTACTGCAGAATGTGATCTCATTTAGAAATAGGGTCATTACAGAGAAAATCAAGTTAAAATGAGGTGGGTTCTAATCCCTTATGATTGTTGTCCTCATAAAATAAGGAAATTTGGGCACAGAGACTGGCATATAGAGGGAACCTGATGTGAAGATACACAGGTAAAGGATGGCTGTATGACTGGAGTGATGCAGCTATAAGCCAAGGAATGATAAGGGTGGCCAGCAAACACCAAAAGCTATGAGGCAAGGAAGGATTCGCCCTTAAAGCTGTCAGAGAGAGCATGGTGTTGCCAACACCCTTTCAGACTTCTAGCCTCCAGAACTGGGAGACAGTAAATTTCTGTAGTTTTAAGTCATTCAATTTTTGATATTTTGTTATATATTTTGATATTTTGATATAGCCGCCCTAAGAAACTAATACAACTACTTACACGCTTAACAGCATGGGTGAATTTCAAAAGCATTATGTTGAGTAAAAAAATCTTACATGAAAGAATACATACTATGTGATTCACTTTATAGGAAGTCTAAAACAGGCAAAACCAATCTATGTTGGGAAAAAAGTCAGAACAGTGTTTGCTTATGGGTTTTGAGTTTGAGATTGACTGGAAAAGGGCATGAGGAAACTTTCTGGGTAATGAGAATGTTCTCTGTATTATGGACTGCATATCTGACTGGTAGAATTACCTCTCCCTCCCCCCCCCAAAAAAAATATGTGTTTACACAAGTGTTTGCATTTATGAACATTCAGCAAATGGATTAGGACTTGTGCATTTCAATGTATGTAAATTCGACCTCAAAAGGAATAAAAACTGTAAACAAATACTGCAATCTAGTTAATGATATGCATGCTTAAGTATTTAGAGGGAAAGGTACTGGTGTCTGCAATTTAATTTGAAATGCATCAGAAAGTTAGATGGATTGATAAATGAACAGGTAGATAGACATGTAATAATGCAAAATAACATTAATGGTAGAATCTAGTTTGTGTATATATGGGTATCCAATGTAAAATTCTTTCAACTCTTCTGTGTTTGAATATTTTCATAAGAAAATTTTGGAGAAAAAAGAATGTAATATAGGAGTTTACCAGCAAATTAGATACGGCTGTAGACAGGTTTAGTCAAGCTAAAGCATAGGGTCAAAAAGAGAACTGAAAATTCAGAAAGGAGCATAAGTGATACTAGACCCAGGGATAAAACCTAACTAGTGTAATTGGAGTTCTAGAGTGGAATAACACAATTTTTGAAAATATAACAGCTGAGAATTTTTCAGAGTAAGTGAAAGATTTCAAGCCACATATTCAGTTAACACAATAAACTACCAGCGGGATAAACACAAAGGAAAACAAAACTAGGTACATGCAGTTGAACTGTTGAAAAACAAAGACACCAACCTCGTAAAGCATTCAGAGACGCAGCAATAAGACTGAGAGCTGACCTCGCCACAGAAATGATGAAAGCGGAACCCAGTGGAATAACGTCTTTACTGTGAGGCACATGGATAGAACTAGCAGTTATTGGGCTCCTCCTATGCCAGGCTCTGGGCTAAACCCTTTACAAACATTATCCCATTTAATCCTCACACTCTCCCAGTGAGGTAGAATTAATAGCCCCATTTTAATGAAAGGAGTTTGAGGCTTGAAAATGTTGATTATTTCCATAAAGTCAGAGAGCTAACCGGTGGTAAAGATTTAAACTTCATTGTGACAGATGCTAAACTTATTCAGTCTATAGATTATGCTGCTTCCTGTCTGCTTTTTTCTCCATTCCTAGGCTCTGGTCTGCCTAGGCTCCGGTCCCAGCATTCTCTGGTTTGGCGAACCTACTGCCAAGTGTTGTAATACTTATGACAATATGCTTGGGGTTAATATTGAAAAAGGAGCGAGAAGGAGAAAAATGAATGTGGTAGAACACTAGTATCTAATATTGGATAACAAGGATACAGATCACATTATTGTATGGTCCTGGAGCACTGACTGTAGAGAGAATATACTTAATTGGCATCTTTTCTTTGAATGCAGTATATCTAGTCTCCATTTTGACACTATAGTAGATGACTGAAATGCTACCTTGTGTCTTGTTAGCACTGTATTGTAAAGTGTATATTATTATAGAAAATTGACAAGGTGATGAGCTGTCACTTTAGCTAAGAGAATATCCTATTTTTAATGAATATTATTTTATAAGGAAATGTGCTGATGACAGCTTATTTCAGTGGAAACTGTCGATGCATAACCTTTTTGCTAGACAACATTATATTAGTAGTGATGATATTTTTAAAACTATACTAGATGCTAGAAATGTGTTTTCAAGAATAATATTTGAGAAATGAGTATATAAGAGTAAGTAAAAATACTTTTAATAAATTGTGTTAGCATAAATATTATAGGAAATTTTTTTGGGGGGATGAATTTTCTATAATTACGTGGTCATTTACATCCAATAATATTTTGTTTTCATATATTTTTTCTTAAAACCTGTAATTACATATAAGAATATGTCTTCAGAACAAATTTATATATGTATATGAATGCACAAATGTGTATATGTATATATTGATATGAATATAGACAAAAAATTCCGAAGTCAGTACTTAAATATCATGTAAATACATCCATCCTAGCACGTAAGCACTGATCCTCCACTGATTGCTGAAATTAGGAGAGCTAAGTTCAAGTCCCTGTTGTATTGCTTTTATGTTGTAATATTGGAAAAATCCCTTAATCGCTTATTTAGTATGAGTTTACTTCTCAGTTAAAATGGAGAAAATAATATTGCCCTACCTACTTTACAGAGTGGTCAGGAAGATTTTAAAGGAGATAATATGTATGAAGAAACTTAATACTGCAAATATATATAAAATTATAAATACAAGTATTGTCATATGGCCTGAATATTTCTAGGAGTCACTAATCTATGGTTTGAATAAAATTAATAACAATAAAATTACTTAACAACAATAATTGAATTTCACCATTCCATTGCCCACAAACTAATGAAGCCACCTCAAAACCTGATCTGGCTTGTTCTAGGAGAGTGAGGGGGTATGGAGTCTGGGGAGCTTAAGAAGAGTCTTCCTGTGTTCCCTGTCAGGTGTTATCCTCTGGAGACTCACAAAGTGCTCAACATCCAAAAATCCAGAATGCTGTTGTACTCCTGTTCTGCACACAAAGCAAGAGAATTCTTGTCCCACCAGCATGATTGCAAAGTCACTCCTTGTTACACAACAACAAACTCTATTTCCAAGTGCCCTCTGTTTCCTCCTGCAGCCCTCTGTGCCACAGGACCCTATCATGAGTCAAGGCTTAGGGCCCAAAGTCTGAGGCACAGTGTTGTTCTTTCCATTCTTCTTTACAGTTTCTTTGCTTTGTCCCTATGCGTACAAACCCCTTGTCTCATTTTCCTCTAACCAAAAAGTATTTTTAAAATGGCATCCTGTCAGGCATACTCCACCAGTTTCCCAGACTTGCTTAGAAATGTCTTAAATCCAACTGGGGTTTAAACTTAGTGTTCCAGTTACTCATTGCTGTGTAACCTACTACTCCAAAATTTAGTGGCCTGAAACAATACAGATGCTTTGTTTTTCACATCCTACATGTTGTCTGGATGGTTCTTTTACTGGTCTTTCTGAGATTACTTATGTAGTTGAATTCATCTGATGAGTTGACTGGGGGCCGGGCTCATCCAGGAAACTGGGATAGCTGGGCCACTCTCTCTTCATGTAGTTTCTCATCATTTAGTGGTCTAGGCTAGGATTCCTTTAACAGCAGCCAAGAGTATACAAAATGAACAAAGAGAGAAGCTTCTGGGCCTGTTAAAGCCCAGGTTTGCAAATTCATAGCATGGTTTCTATATCATTTTGTTGATCAAAGTAAGTCACCAGGTCAGCCCACGTTCAAGGAGAAATGGGCCATACTTCTTGATGAGAGAGACAAGCAAGTAGAGAAATGATAGGAACTGTTGGTGTCATCTTTGAAGGCAATCAGTTACAGTTTAGCCTCTGTCCCCTTCACATGCAAAATATTTTCTCCCAAGACCCCCAAAGTCTCATTCAATTACAGTATTAGCTCAAAGTCTGGGATCTCACTGTTAAATCTGGTCCAGATGCAGACAAGCCTCCATAGGTTCAGTTACTCATATGTAGTTGCTCAGTTGGGGCCCTTCTTGAATTGTGAAATAAAATGACTGATTATCTCCCCTATGCACCCCACCCACACACATACACCTAAAATGCAATAGTGAGACATGGATAGGATAACTATAATAGACATTCCTGGTCAAGAAACAGGAAAATGGAAGGTACATAGTGGTACTGATCCATAACAATTCTGAAATCACATATTTTCATTGTTCCCTACTCTGAGAACAGGGAATGTCCCTTAATTAGGGACCCAATTAACTCTGCCCTCTGGGAACAATTTCCTGACCCATTGTTCTCTTAGTTTGACTTGTACACTAAGCTCTTGTCTCTGCCCTCTGAATCATTACTTGTTTTCAACACAAATAAAGAAATAGTCACTGTTTCACAATTTTTGTTGTTTTCTATCAATGTACTTTGCATGCCAACAGCCGACCAGGACTTATTAAAAAGTTCGAAATGAAATGGATAACTTTTCCATTTGTGTAAATATATTCATCTGTGTATGTGGAAATGCTTAAGTCATTTGTATAAACTCATCAGTATAAATTTGTAAGTTCTCTATAACTCTATAATTATATAAATAACCTATATAATTTATGTACTAAATTAAGCTGACTTTTAATAGGGTGAGACTGTGAAGAAATATTTCTTGTGACTTGAGAAATGCAATATTATTTTAATGTCTTTTAAATCTGTTACTTAGTTTTAGTGATGGAAGGAGGATCTGACTCTATCTGGAGGCAGAGGGGAAGCTAGATGATGTCATTGACTTCCAGAAGTGTGTCAAAAGATGAAATAAGAAGAGAGAAATAAAAAATACTTTCCAGAACTCTTTCATTCTCTTGGATATCTGCATTAGGGAGGAGTGATAACTTCAAATTGGACATGGCCTTGTACCCTTTGAGAATAGAACTAACAATACTTCCTACTTCCTTTCCTTTCCCTTTCCTTCCTTCCTTCCTTCCTATCTTTCTTTCTTTCAAATTATTTGATTTGATTTAATGAATCCTATCAACTTCCTAGAAAACTTGCTCATACCTCTCCTTGAGCTTTCTATCTCTCTGCCTTGGTTCAAACTCTCACCCTCTTTCTGGAATGCTTCTTCCTTCTTCTGTGCTCTCCCAAATTTTTCATATTTTTCAAAAGTTGTTAAAGTTTCACTGTTCTGTAAAACTTTTAAAAATCATGCTGGTCATAGTGTTCTCATATGAAAATATAAGAAGTGTTTTCTTACAACTCTTTTGGCAGTTGATAAATTGTTTAGCCTTGAGTTTATGTGATTATTTGCTCCTCTATTGTTATTTAATTTCCCCCACACCTAGATTTTAAGCTGTCTGAGGTCAGGGACTACGAATATTTTTCTATTTCTTACAACTTCTGGTCTAGAGATTTTTACACATAGATGCTCAATAAATTTTGGCTAATTGTGTATAATAGACACCAAAATGAGATGTGCAGAAAGTGAAAAGCTTTTCAAAGTTTATATAAAAATTATGGAAAAAGTATGTGATTTAGTTGTATTAAACATGAAGAACACAGAAATCAAAGGAAGATTTGAGAATCTTTAAATACATACCAGCCCTGGCTGTTTTATGACTATAGATACAATGTTTCTGGGGCACATGTTTGTCCATTTTGAAGTTATTGGACAAACAGGTAAAACTAAAAATTTTTCAAAACATGTAAAAAAAGAAAAAAAGTGTTTTCTCAGAGAAAACCAATTTCACTAGTGAACATTTTTATATTTAATTTCTCCAAATCAGGAGTAATTTAAGTTTACTTTCTTCATAATTTAAGCAGAAGTTAGTCTAACTAAAGTTCTTCCTGGATTCAAGCATCAACAATAAAAAGACATTATGTTTTGCCATCTTGACCAAGACTGAGAAACTAGCAGAGAAAAAAATTATTTCAGAAAAAATAATGTAGATATTATTCATTTGGGATATGGGGAGGCACATAAATATAACACATGAAAATATATCAAAGGTAAAATGATAGTTCAATATCTATATCTCCTGAGACAACAAATATTTAAATAAAGGTATATTCTTCCATCCAAAAAAAATCCAAAAACCAAAAACAAAAAGAGAGATCTGGAAACAAAGTGATAAATGTAATATATCTATATTTACAATACAATATTATGCATCCCTGTAGAACTTTATTTGTTAACACAGAAAGATGTTCATCATATGTCTTTAAAGATGTCAAAGATCTTTAGAAAGATGTTCATCGTGTATCTTTAAAGTTTTATAAAGCAATGTAAAAATAATACATTCTGTGTAATTCCATCTATGTAGGAAAAATTATATACATACATATATATTTAAGTCTAAAAGAACCGTGTAGTGAATGCTGTAGGTGCCCTTCTATATCACTTTTACTGTACCAGCGCACCCACACTAGGGCTGCTATAAGCACTGCCTGCTGAAGCTCACCACTGCCCCCTTTCTCTGAAGAATTGTCCTTGGTTAAATAGGAAATGTCTTGCACAGGGTTAGAGCACCCCGTCCCAGGAGGCGTTTGCAATCAATAACACAAGGTACAAAATGCTTAGCCCTGTGCCTCAACTAACTGCAGTGCAGTCTGCACTCTCGAGTTCCCCATGAGACCAGCAACATGAGAATTCAGCCGATTCCTTCCTCCGCTCCTTCCCCTGCCCTGAGAGCACGCCCTCAATCAATCACCTGTGTGCGCCTGATTCCCTGTTGCAGACGTGGCTTCTAGGAAACCAGTCCTGAGAGATACATGAAATGTTAATAGTACTTCTACAGGTACCAGGATTAGAGATCATTTTTAGATTATTTGTCATGCTCTTCTCAATTAAAAATATTTTATAGGCTCTTATTTGGTAGAATCTGAAAGTTAAATTTAAAAATATGGAAAAAAAGAAAGTTTAAAGAAAACATTGAACATGTTTTGTGTTTATTTAAAGATACATTTCTTCAGCATCTTTTGGGAAAGAAAAATTGAATATACCTCCTTGGGAATTCCCAAATTATTATTAATACATTATTTCCTGATGCCAGTTTAGGTCTTTTATATTCCAGGATTTTACATCAGATGAAATATAAATATTAATTGGAATATTATTGATCTCTTTCAACTTCCTCCCTACAGTTGCTTAAATAAGCATATTATCACTCTAAATAGACTTGAAAGGGCATTTTATAAAGCAAGAATGATCTCATTTGCTTTGACATTTTTTCTATTTAGTCCTATCTAAATCACATGAATCTTGGCAAAGAAAGGTTTGAAACTGTGGGATTTTGTGGCATTATCTATGTCATACTCAAAAATCATTCATTTTTAATTAGGCATATATATATGCCATATATATAATATTTAGTATTTATTCCAGACATTGTACTAGACACATTACCCTAGTTTTCCCTTAATCCTCACAGCACCCCTCAGCAGTATTATCATTCATAATTGAGGCTCAGAGATATTAGGTACCTTATATAAGGTTGTACATCTGAGGGTGCCATATCCATTATACCACCCCTTCCTTTTGAAAGAAACCATAATATTTCACCCCAAATATACTTCTTTGGCATATTTTGAGATGGATATTCAGAGGGGCTGCAAACACAAGAACAGCCCTGAAAACCTGTGTTTTGTGGAGGAGACTTGCATCTGTAGAGGAAATCTACATTAGTGAAATGAAGTAAACAGCAGGTGCAAACAGGCTTTCTCTGATGCCCCCTTATTTGGGTCTAGGAAAGATTAGGTCACAGGAAAAGAAGACTAAAGTCTGACACTTTAAAAGTCTGATGAGAAATTTTTACTATAGACTACCACCTGTTCTTCTGAAGGCAGCTCCTAGAGATTACCTGGGGGGCTTTTGTCTGCCAAATAAGACAACCTTTGTTCACAGTGAAGTTCAGCCCCTCGCCTTTTTGCCACCTCCCTCACAGTTCAGAGAAAGTTGGTTCCAGGCCATTGTTCTTGGGGCTTATTCATTTCCCCTGAAAATCATTTACTCCTACCCCACATTTCTCCTCTTCCCAAATGAAAAGTATTTAAGCATCAACCATTTTGCCCTTTTGTTTTTGAGTTTTCATATTGAGTTTGACTCCTGTGCACACATGTGTGCAGAATAAATTTGTTATGCCTATCTTTTTTCATAGGGGTGTCAGCTGTGACCCTTTATGATGGGGAGGGAAGGGATCACCCCCTCTCCACCCCTAAAGTTCCCTTATAGTGTCAGGTAGTCAGACTTGTTACTTTCTCCTGCAGCATATTTTACACTTCCTCCATTATGTTTAATAACTAAAATTGACTACAAACTTTTCCCTAAATAAAATGGCAAGTTCTTATCTAAAATAACCAAAATGCAAATAACTTGTAGGAGAAAGCTTAATACAGGATAACTTATTATTTTAAGGACATCCCTCAGAGCTATAATGATAAATGAAATTATATTACATTGCTCAATAAAGAAGAAACTGTTCTCCAAAGCACATAAAATTAGTTCCAAAATTAAAATTTCAGAAGTTAGACTTAAATGAATGCCATCAATTAATTTTTATAAAAGAACTAGAACCATTTTGAAAAAGTTCAATTGTCTTCTAAATGAAAATTAGATAAATAACTTCATTTTATTGAGAAAAATTATTATGATCTGAGAGATAGACCTAGCAGTCTTTTTAGGCTTCAATTAAAAATATCAATTCTCTAGGGTAGTCCCCCAAATCTTTCATCCACAAATGATCAGAGCTGGAAGAGGATTTCACCTAGAGAGCAAAGGAGTAGCAGTTGACAATGATGCTTCTTTTTATTTGTAATGCCATTGCCTTCAGCAATAATGATATTTTTAAAAAATTATCCTGACTTTGATCAAATAAATATTTAAGGTCTTAAAGGCTTCAGGTACTGTCTTGTAAGTTGTAACCTACAATTGAGAATTAGATGGAACCTTGAAACAATTAACACATTTCCCATGTGTTTTAGGCTTTCCTAAATTTCAGGTACAATCTAATAGCCACTTGAAAAGTCTCTGCCTGCTCAATTCTTCATACAGTGAACAAAGAGTAAAAAGAGCTGCTCTCTATTACAGGAATCTGTAAAGATAACTAGGTGGGTTCTTGATCACTCTAAATGTGAGAATCTGACCAGTAATTTAAAAAGACACAGAATTTCAGCCTTTTTATAGTTTTTCACATTTACATTTTCACTATTTTTCTTTGAAGTACATACAAGAAAAATAACACTAAGGTATTTCTGTATCCCTGTCTACCCTGTTCACTGACCCTGTTTTTTCACTACCAAAAAAGCACTTGTCATTGTGTGTTGAACTAATTTAAGGAACTAGAAACACCTTATGAAAGGTATAGAAAATTTTATGATGAAGCTAAAAGCGATCAACTCATTTGTTCCTATTTTCTCGATGGTTCAAATGGCCAAAATTCTGAATATCATAATCCAGCTGAAACAAGATGAAAAGCACCATTTTCAGTGCAGTATTGCTTTTTTTTTTTTAAACATAGAAACATTTGCCAAAATGTGATCTCTGTAATAACAAGCCACAGGGACAAAAAAAAAAAAAAAGTGCAAAACATCCTTGCACTGCGATGGTATACTATTACATTTAGCCTACCCACACAAATTGGTCCCAGCAGTTTTCTCTTTAATTCAGGATTTATGGAAACATCTGAGATTATAAAATTAACCAAACAAAAACAGATGCTATAATTGTGAGGGGCCCAATTCTTGCATGAATACCAGAGCTAAACATTAGTATATGGAGTGGAAACATTTTAACTTAAGTTCTTATATATCAGTTTACAAGCTGATGTAAATATTCCACATGAAAATAACTATCTAAACAGCTTGTAGAAATGAAATTATGCTCACATAAGTGGCCCATTTTTCTCTCTTTCAAAAGGAAGACAAGGGCTATTAAAATGATAATTTCCTCAAGTTTCTTAATTAATAATATGAAATCTCCCACCTATATTTGCAATTTCTAGGAAAGAAAGGGAGAGAGGCATAACTTAGATATGGCTCCCAAATTGTGCCTTTATATTACTCCAGACTGATACATAATAATTCCATTGTCATCTAGTTTGCATATTTATTACAGAAGACCAATTCCTGAGCAGTAGTTAGCATTTGGTCAGAGACAGCTTCAACTAAAAGGAAAAAGAACACCTTTGTCTTTGAAGTAAGAGTAACCATTTAAAGGTAGTAGAAAATATCCTGCTAGACTAGGCTACACCTAGACATTGTAAAAGCCCTGGAAATTATCCTTAGGAAAAAGAGCCATAAAAAATGAAGTATGCTAGTTGTGTTTCCATTTAAGGGCTGGGTGTGGTTGTAGCAACTGACTCCTTGTGGCTATGCCTTTGCGGAGACTGTTTTTAAGGTATAAATATGAAGAAAATTAGAGACTTAAAATCCGACAAAAATGTGTTCTTTTTAGGAATAAAGGGCCTTTAAATGATCTAAGATGCTTTTTCTGTAAAGCAGTAGGTTTCTCTGAATACAAGAACACATGGCAAAGGCTATGGTTCCAAGACTGAGTAAAAGGACTTTATAAACATACCCAGAGAAATGTCAGGATAATACCTCCAGGGAACCTTGGCCAAGATTTGTTTATTGGATTTACACAATTGAACCAATCATGATTAAATTGCCTCAGGGCAAAAGTTCAAAGGTATAACAATCAGAATGCATAAAATGTAGAGCAACAACTGGCATATATTAAAATAAATAAGATGTCAATGTAAAGAGATGCGTCTTTCAGTTCTTTACAGTTCTGCTTGTAGAAGGTCATTAGACAGGACTGCACCAAACTATGGTGAACAAAGAATCCCCCAAACAAGGGCCTTCCATAGAAATCTAATTACTTCTTGAGTTCTTTACAGATGAAATGCGGTAACTGTTAGCTAGAGCCCTCCAGCTGAATTATATTTCAATGAAGTTGAATAACCAGTGTTTCCCACAGAGTATTTCAGGGAACACGAAATCCATGGAATGTTAATAAGTCTTAGCCACCCACTCTCTTTTTCTACCACGGTGATTCATCTAGCAAACACAAATTTAAACCTGCTTACCAGATTGTCTCTTTTCCTAGAATCCAGGCTTCCCAAACTTATTTGATCCCAGAACTCTCTTTTCTTAGTAAAATCTTGTAGGAATAGTGTTCCTTTGGAATACACTATGAGAAATCCAAATCTAAGTTGACTAATGTACAGGCTCCATAGGCCCAAAGGTGAAGAAAGCTGGTTGGTGGGTCCATGCTGGCCCTCAAGTCCCAGTCAGCCCATTTCTTCTCCATAATAGGCAGCCTTACTTCCACCCTGGGGCCACATATGGCCTTCTGGATCCTTGAGTGTAGGCTTTTGACTGAATCCAAATTTTACAGAACAAATCCTTTTATTAAAAGGGGTGCGACAGAGAAAGATGAAGCTTTTCTTGCTTCCTTTGGTGCTTAAAAAAGAACAATCTTGAAATCAGAAGGCCGCAGATTCCCCACTCCTGGGTCGTGTATTGACCTCACTCACCTTGAAATAGGTAAATGCATAATAATGGCTTGAGAGTTTTCTTTTACAAATACATGTGCATTGCAACAGAATAGAAACTTTGATGTGAAAAGATCAAATTCTTACTGAGAAATTTTAGGCAAGTGAGACAATGTTTGGGAAACTAATGAATTTATTTCCAGGATCCTTGGCCTCTGGTGCCATAGAGAGTCAACCCAATCCAATCTATGGAAGGCTTGGGAATCCATAATCAGCATTTTTAACTGAATTTAGAGGTCTCTGAAGCACTTGTTTTTCATGTTTTTTGTATCTGAGGAATTCCTTGAGTCATCTGATAATAGGGTCACCATGACTTCGATATTCAATTTTCACATTTTCCACCCTAGACATTGCACAAGCCCCCTTCCACAGAGCAACCCTGAAGGACCACATTTGATAGAAATTTCCACAAGAACAAACAGCCTTTTAATAATTTTTCAATATCTCCCAGCTCTAGTTCAAAATTTTATCTCTAATTCAAAATTTATTCTCCCATAAGAGTATTACAGAAAAGAGAGATAACATCTCATTTAATCTTTTCCTGTCCAAGCTCAATAGCTCCAGTCTTTGTATGGTAGAGCATCAGCTCCCTCACAACTCTGGTTACCCTATTTCAGGTGTTAACTTGATTGTCAATATCTCCCTTAAATTCAGCATCTAAAAATGAACTATTTACATGAAATGTGATACTCAGCACAGTATCACTACACTGCCTTATGATCTAGATATGCTTCTGCCTTTAACCCAGAGTAATTTTCATTATGTCAGTTTTCATTCATTTTCAAACAGGAAACAACATTTGGTTTATTGGACTTCCAGTTCCAAAATGGTGGCATAGAACAGCTTGTTTCTCTCCCCCCATCCCCTGGGAAACCAAAAACAAATATACAGGCCCAAGACTGTCACCAGCAATATACCAGAACTCAAATATGAGGATAAGACAGTTCCTAGGGCCACAGAGAAGTGAAAAGACTCCAAACAGATGGTGAGAGAATTGGAATTCCATATCTGTGATGCCCCTCCCACCAATCTGCCCAGCATAAAGCAAGTGGAAAATTTCCCCCCAACTGATGGTTTCTACACTGGGAAAAAAATGAGATTGAGGTGGACAACCAGCTTCTCCACCCCCTTGGGTTCCCTGGTAGGAGACCTGTCCCTGCTTCAATCCACAGGAATCATGGGGAAGTGTCTGAAGGGAGAAATATCTCTGAAGACAACTAGAGACAAAGTGTGGAAGTGGGACTACTATTTCCACCCTGGAAACTCTGCTCTGTAATTTGGCCAAAGGAGATGTCAAATCAAAGTGGCTATTCAGCAGCACCACATTTATAGGAGTTTCATTCCATAGATCCCCTGGACACAAACCTCTAGCCAGCCTTCCCACACAACCAGGATATCTCCTTTGGGATCTCTCACATTCAGGATGGGCAGAACTCTGATTATTTACCAGAATCAAGGCACGTCTGGGCTTAAGGTACCATCTAAGGACTAGAAGAAGGCAGCAACCTAGAGGGGAAAAAAGAAAGAAAATCAACGGGTAAATTACAAAGGCTATCTAAACAAACATATCCAATAAAAACCAAAACAAGCCAGACAGAGAAAACTGGAATAAATAACTAATCCTTCAATGCAAAAACATAAACATAAGCCCATAAGAAATGACAGCAAACAGGGAATCATTACCTCCTCAAACAGACAAAGCAAAGAACTAGTGACTGACTCTAACAAAACAGCAATATGTAAACTCTCTGACCGAGAATTCAAAATAGCAGTCTTAAGGAAACTCAGTGATCTCCAAGATAACACAGAAAAGCAATTCAGAAATTTATCAGAAAAATTTAACAAAGAGATTTAATTAATAATTTTAAAAATCAAACAGAAATCATGGAACTGAGAAGAAATACATTTGCTGAACTAAAAAATTCATTACAGGCTCTTAACAGTAAATGAATTGAGAAGAGGAAAGACTCAGTGAGCTTGAAGACAGGCTATCTGAAAATACACAAAGGAGAAAAAAAGAAAAAAGAGTGAAAATGAATGAAAATCACCTACAAAATATAGAAAATTACCTCAAAAACCAAATCTAAGAATTATTGATGTTCAAGAGGGAGTTGAGCAAGAGCAAAAAGTAGAAAGCTTATTTGAAAAAGAATAATAACAGAAAACTTTCCAAAACTTGAGAAAGATATAAATATCTAGGTACAGGAAGGTCAGAGAACACCAGACAGATTTGACCCAAACAGATAAGACTACTGCAAGACATATAATAATCAAATTCTCAAAAGTCAAGGTCAAAGAGAGGATCTCAAATGCAGCAAGGGAAATGAAGCAAATAAAATATAAAGGAACAAAAATTCATCTGGCAATAGACTTCTCAATGGAAACCATACAGACCAGGAGAGAGTGGGATGAAATTTTCAAAGTGCTGGGAAAAAACCCACTGCCATACAAGAATATGGTACCCAGCAAGGCTATCCTTCAAATATGAAGGAGAGATAAAATCTTCCCCAGACAAACAAAAGATGAAGGAATTTATCACCACTAGACCTGTCTTACAAGAAATGGTAAAGGGAGTTCTTCAATCTGAAAGACAAAACTCTAACGTGCCAAAAAAAAAAAAAAATTGAATATATAAAACCCGCTGGTAAAATTGAGTACAAAGACAACCCCAGAATACTCCAGTATGGAATTATGATGTGCAATCCACTCATAGCTCTATAATGAAGCCTAATGGACAAATATATCAAAGACAATAACTGCTATAGCAAACTGATAAGAGACAGGCAATACAGGCAGACCCCATTTTATGGACAACCCAATTTATGACATTCTGTACTTATGAACGGGCTCCAATCTATAATTAAATAATTAAGTTAATAATTTGGGAACTAGTTTCTTCCACGCATGTAAACAAACCTCCATGGCATAAGAGGTTCATTGCATCTTTACACTAGTGACTAGTCTTATAGATAGAGAAGCAGCTGATAGAAACACAAGAACACAAAAAATCAGAAGATCCAGAGCCAAAAAAGTTTATGATAAAAGAATTAGCTGAAGCATTTCATCTCACTGAAGCAGGATTTGCTAAGCTTGAGGAACAAGGTCCTAACATTGAGCACTTTACAAAGTTTTACCATGCAGTTAGTGAGAACATCAGTGCTACAAGGTCATTTATGATGAAAAAAAGAAAAAGGTTGTGCATAAAACCCTAGATACCTTTTTCAAGACACTGACTTTAGTGGTAAGCTCCCTTCTTCTGCAGCAAAAGACTCAAATCCTGATTCTTTAGCACCCACTCCATCTTCTCCAGCACCATCTCCATCATGATCTTCTGATTAATGTTGGCTTATCTTCTTGCCTCAAAAATGCCCCATCTGGTGAGCAAGACATTGAGGCAACATTAGGTGAGTGTTAACCTTTAATATTCTTTTTTAAAATTTCTCCTATCTCCTATCTAAACTTTTTGTATGAGTTTGTTTTTATGTTCTGTTTGTTTGAATTAAAGAAAGAGCACAATAGTTTCTATAACTTATTATTACAGTACAGGGGTATTATTACCATTATTATAATATTACGCTGTATTATTTTACTACATATGAGCCCTTGTAATGTTGTTGTTGTTGTTGTTATTATTACTGTATACACACTGTTCATCAGGGATCTGAATTACATACAAATCTGACTTAAAGAAAATCTGATATCTCAGGAACATATCTCATCTGTAACCTGGGCACTGGCTGTATAAAAACATGTAAACTGAGACCCAAAAAATCATAATTTGGGGGGGGATAGAGTTGAAATGTACAGAGTTTTTTAGTTTTTTTCTTTGTTTCTATTCTGTTTGTGTGTGTGTGATCTAGGTTGTCATCTCTTTAAAATAACTTTTTATAACCATAAGATGTTTTTTGAAAGCCTCATGGTAATCACAATGCAAAAAACTCTAATAGATACTCTAAAAATAAGAAGCAACAAATTAAAACATACTACCAGAGAAAAATCACTTAACCACAAAGGAAGGCAGTAAGAAAGAAAGAAAGGAGTTACAAAACAACCAGACAACAAGCAACAAAATGGCAGTAGTAAGTCCTTACTTATCAACAATAACACTGAATGTAAATGCACTCAATTCTCCAATTAAAAGACATAGAGTTGCTGAATAGATAAAGAAATAAGATCCAACTATATGCCATCTACAAGAAACCCACCTCACTATAAGAACACACATACACTGAAAGTAAAGGAATTCAAAAAGACATTCCATGTGAGTTGAAAACAAGAAAGAGCAGGAGTAGCTATATTTATACCAAATAAAATAGACTACATGACAAAGACTGTAAAAAGAGACACAGCAAGTCACCATATAATGATAAAGGGGTAAATTCAGCAAGAGAATATAACAATTATAAATATCTGTGTACCCAACACCAAACCACCCAAGTATATAACACCAATATTAATAGATCTAAAGGCACAGATAGACTGAAATACAATAATAGTAGAGGACTTGAATACCCCATTCTCAGTAATGGACAGATCATCCAAACAGAATATCAACAAGGAAACATCAGAAGTACACTACGCACTAGACAAAATAGGCATGAGTGACATTTACAGAACATTACACCCCACAGCTGAAGAATATACATTCTTTTCATCAGCACATGGAACATTCTCCAGAATAGACCATATCTGAGACCACAAAACAAGTCTCAACAAATTCAAAAAAGTAGAAATCATATCAAGTATCTTTTTTGACCACAAAGGCTAAAACTAAAAATTAATAACAAAAGGAACCTCAGAAAATAGGCAAACACTTGAAAATTAAACAACATTCTCCTGAATGACCAATGGGTCAGTGAAAACATTAAGAAGGAAATTTAAAAATTTATTGAAACAAATGAAAATAAAAATACAACATACCAAAATTGTAAGGGGTACAGTAAAAGCAGAACTAAGAGGGAAATTTATAGCAATAAATATCTACATCAAAAAAGTAGAAAGACTTCAAATAAATAACCTAACAATGTACCTCAAGGAAATAGAAAAGCAAGAACAAACCAAACCCAAAATTAATAGAAGGAAAGAAATAATAAATATCAGAGCAGAAATAAATGAAATTGAGACTAAAAAAATACAAAAGATCAACAATCAAAAAGTTGAGTTTTTTAAAAGATAAACAAAATCATCAAACCTTTAGCTAGACTAACAAAAAAAAAAAGAGGGAACACCCAAATAAATAAAATCAGAAGCAAAAAAAGGAGACATAACAACTGAGACCACAGACATACAAAGAACCATTAGAGACTACTGTGAACAACTATCTGGAAATAAAATAGAAAATATAGAAGAAATGAATAAATTCCTGAACATATGCAACCTACTAAGATTGAACCGTGAAGAAATAGAAAACCTCAACAAACCAATAATGAGTAATAAGATTAAAGCCATGATAAAATTTCGCACATCAAAGAAAAGCCCAGAACCTGATGCCTTCATTGCTACCAAACATTTAAAGAAGAACTAATACTGATTCCACTCAAACTCTTCAAAAGAAATTGGAGGGAATACTTCCAAATTCATCCTACAAGACCAGCATCACCGTGATACCAAAACCAGACAAGGACACACACAAAAAGAGAAAACTATAGGCCAATATTGCTAATGAACATAGATGCAAAAATCCTCAACAAAATACTAACAAACCAAATTCTGCAATATATTAAAAAGATCATTCACCATGATCAAGCGAGATTCATCCCAGGGATGCAAGGATGTTTCAACATATGCAAATCAATTAATGTGATACATTACATTAAAAGAATCAAAAACAAAACCATATGATCATTTCAATAGATGCTGAAAAAGGATTTGATAAAATTCAACATTTCTTTATGATAAAAGTCCTCAAAAAACTGGGTATAGAAGGACAATAACTCAAAATAATAAAGGCCATATATAACAAACCCACAACTGATATTGTACTGAATGGGGGAAAATTGAAAGTCTTTCCACTAAGATCTAGAGCAAAACAAGATATTCACTTTCACCACTTTTATTCAGCACAAAAGGCAGGAAGTCATGGCAAGAGAAATTAGGCAAAAGAAAAAAATGAAGGGTATCCAAATTGTAAAGGGAGAAGTCAAATTGTCCTTGTTCACAGATGACATGATCTTATACTCAGAAAAACCTGAAAACCTAAAAACTCCACCAAAAAACTGTTAGAATTGATAAACAAATTCAGTAAGTTGCAGAATACAAAATCAACATAGAGAAATTAGTAGCATTTATATATGCCAACAGCAAACAATCTGAAAAAGAAATCAATAAAGAAATCCTATTTATATATTAATATATTGATAACAGCTACAAAGAATATAAAATATTTAGGAATCCATTTAACCAAAGAAGTGAAAGGTCTATACAAGGAAAACTATAAAATATTGATAAAATAAATTGAAGAAGACACAAAATAATAGAAAGATATTCCATGCTCATGGATTGGAAGAATGAATATTGTTAAAATGACAACTCAACCTAAAGCAATTTATAGATTCAAAGCAATCCCTATCAAAATACCAATGACATTAACAGAAATAGAAAAAAAATCCTAAAATTTATATGAAATGACAAAAGACCCTGAATAGCCAAAGTAATCCAGAGCAAAAAGAACAAAGCTAGAGGTATCACTTTACCTGACTTCAAAATATGGTACAAAGGTATAGTAACCAAAACAGCATGGTACCGGCATAAAACCAGACACATAGGCCAATGGAACAAAATAGAAAACCTAGACAGAAGTCCACGCATTTACAGCCAACTCATTTACAACAAAAGTGCCAAGAACATACAACAGGAAAAAAAGGTGCTGGAAAAACTGGATAAAGATAAGCTGAAAAATGAAACTAGGTGCTACTTCTTACCATATACAAAAATCAAATCAAAATGGATTAATGACTTAACTCTAAGACCTGAAACCATAAAACTACTAAAAGAAAACATTGGGGAAATGCTCCAGGACATTCGTCTGGGCAAATATTTTTTGTGTTAGACCTTAAAAGGTCTGACAACAAATGCAAAAATAGACAAATGGGATTACATCAGGCTAAAAAACTTCTGCACAAAAAAGGAAGCCACCAACAAAGTGAAGAAACAACCCACAGAATGGGAGAAAATATTTGCAAACTATCTATGTGACAAAGGATTAATAACAAGAATTATATAAGGAGCTAAAACAATAACAAAAAAACTACCAAATATTCCCATCAAAAAATGGGCAAAAGAGCTGAATAGATATTTCTCAAAAGAAGACATACAAATGACCAACAGGTATATGAAAAAATGCTCGATGTCATTAATCATCAGAGAAATGCAAATCAAAACCACAATGATGTGTCATCTCACCTCAGTTAAAATGCCTTTTATCAAAAAGACAAGGAATAATTGATACAGGGTGAAGATGTGGGAAGAGGGGAACTCTCATACACTGTTAGTGGGAATGTAAATTAATACAGCCACTATGGAGAACAGTATGGAAGTTCCTCAAAAAACTAAACATAGAACTCTCATATGATCCAGCAATTCCACTACTGAGTATATATCCAAAAGAAAAGAAATCAATATATTGAAAGGTATCTGCACTGTGATGTTGATTGCAGCACTATTCACAATAGCCAAAATCTGGAATTAACCTAAGTTCCCATCAATGGATGAATGGGCACACAATGGAATATTTAGCTATAAAAAAGAATAAAATCTTGTCATTTACAGCAACATGGTTGAACTGGGGGTCATTATGTTAAGTGAAGTAAGCCAAGCACAGAAAGACAAACATCACATATTCTTATTCATATGTGGAAGCTAAAACAGTATCATGAAGATAGAGGATAGATTGGTGGTTACCAGAGGCCGGGTAGCATAGGGGGAAGTGGGGATAAAGAGAGGTTTATTGATGGGTACAAAATACAGTTAGATAAAAGAAATAAGACCTAGTGTTTGAAAGATAAGTTGGGTGACTATAGTTTACAATAATCTATTGTATATTTCAAAGTAGCTAGAAGAGAATAATTCAAATGTTTTTGAAAAGCATTAAAAAGATAAATATTTAAGGTAATAGATACCCCAATTACACTGCTTTGATTTTTACAAATTATATGAATGTATTAAATTATCATGTGTATCCCCAAAATATGAACCTCTATTATGTATCAATAAAAAAATAAAATTAGTTTAAAAAACAAAAAAACAGTTAATTTATCATATAGGCAGATTCTTCCCAATAATTCACTAAGAAAAATTCTAATATTACTCAATATTTCTGCTCACCTATCCCCCATGAGATTGAGTAAACAGAAAAAAAAGAAAACAGAAAAAAAAATCACAGCCAAACAAGAGCAAGATGGCACAAATTAGGCAGAAAATTTATTCCTTAGGCATTGGAAAGAGAGTTCTTAAGAACTTGGTGAATGGCTGTTTTGGGTTATGCAAGAATTGGGGAGAAGAGTAATGACATTTTGAAAATATTGACACTGATCAAGAATGGATTCCTTAAAATATGATTTAAGACATGAAAAACTGTATATAACTACATTTAAGTTATGTTTCTTTGCTGGACTTTGATACTATTTATTTATTTATGTACTTACTAACTTACTTACTTACTTACTTACAGACAGAGTTTTGCTCTGTTGTCCTGGCTAGAATGTAGTGGCATCATCATAGCTCACTGCAACCTCAAACTCCTGGGCTCAAGCAATCCTCCTGCCTCAGCCTCCTGAGTAGCTGGGACTACAGGCGCACATGCCCAAGCCAGCTAATTTTTCTATGTTTGTAGAGACGGGGTCTCACCGTGTTACCCAGGCTAATCTGGAACTCCTGGCCTCAAGCAATCCTCCCACTTTGGCCTCCCAAAGTGCTGGGATTACAGGTGTGAGCCACCACACCTGGCTGACTTTGATACTTTAAATGTGACTTGCTACCAAGATTGGATGATTGAGGACTTTGAGATTTACAAGAGCTGACTAACTCGAAACATGAGCCATCTACTAGAAACTATGGTAGGCATGGGGATACAGAAAGGAAAGTATAGTCTCTGCCCTTTGGGAACATATTGTTTACCAGCAAAAGAAGGGAATGTAAACCAAAAATGCCAATAAAAATGTCAACAATATGAATGTTATTAATGACCATACCACACTCTAGTCTCTAATACTAGATCTACTTTCAAAGAACCACTGCCAAGTCAGGTACATTTTAACTTGTATCTGCACAATTGATTTTTTTTTATTTGAATGAGGATATAATGTTTATTTCTATTAGATTTTATTTGTTTTCTAAAGTAGTTCAGATTACTGAAATCATTTTTAGTCTTGATTTTACTCATCTCTTGACAAGTTATTTCTCCCAGGATAAAGTCATCTTCAGTCACATTAGGAATGCCTTCACCATGCTCATGGTAGAGGACAAAGCTAAGGATGATGATCTGTGTCCTTCACTAATGTCCCTCCTCAGTGTTGACCTTATGCTATGTGGTGTAGTGCTTGGAGTTTAGTGAATGATTTCATATATCTCATTTAGCCTAGCAACAATCCTCCGAGGTAGCCTGGAAATTGAGAACTAGAGAGGTTAAATGGCATATCCATGGTCAGATCATTCATAGATGACAGAAACCACTTCTACTGACAAATACGGATTTCTTTCTACTAACATTCTACTAATGTTTCTACTAACGCAAAAGCCTCTTAGAATGTACTACATCTAACAAACAAATTTACCTACAAAAATATCATGAGAAATAACAAAATGCTTGGTTAAATAAACATATATCACATGTATATAGAAAATCCTCCTAATTTAGTATTCTGGCAACCCCTTCCACCATCACCCACATAAGAGAAAGTGACCTTAATTTGGTATAAGTAGTTAACTGATGCTGGCTTCTAGAGATGGCCACAGTCTTTGTTAAAAATTCATAAACATCTGTTCAATGAAAACATATTAAAATATTCCTGGAGATTGTATATCAAGTTCACTAGTCTGAAGTTTCTTTACTCTTTTAAAAAATTTTTGACTTGGGACTTCACATGCTTCTTTTTCGTTTTCTGGAACTTCTCCAACTATACATGACTTTGCAAAGATTTTTTGGCTCTTAGATCACATCTGCATGATTCTTCAGCATCCTGGACTCATGATCATGTGATCCAGAGTAATTTAATTGAATTAGCAATTGTCTCCTCAACTAGACTGAGCTGAAATTCCCACCTTAAATTGTTGTATCATTGAATAGAAAACCTTTACAGCATATTACATGTGTCCCAGAGACTGTATTAGGCATTCACACCTACCATTGAAGAGTTGCAATCTAATCCAGGAGAGAAATATGTATGCATATTTCTCATAATGCAATGAGATAATGCAATGAGATAAAGCTCATAATAGAGAAATATTATAATGCAATGAGATAAAGCTCATAATAGAGAAAGGACCAAGGACAGGAAAAAGGAAAGAGTAACTACTAAGAAGACTACTCTATGTCTCAGTTTCTTTATCAGCAAAATAGTAACAATACCTTTTCTGAGAATTAAATGAGATATTTTAAAATACTTACAACAATGCCTATCATATAACAAGGGCTTAATAAATGTCAGATCTTATTATTAGTTAGGACTCTTGATATTTAAAAGTATCAAAAGAACTTTGATAAATTTGGAATTCTTTTTATTCTTTATCCATCGACAAGGTAAAACTAGGACCCATGTATGGATGGGCAGATTTAGGGTCTACTTTAGGAGAACTTTCTAAAATTCAATATTATTCAAAATGCTAAGAGGAAAATGACACACTCCTTCTCATGTATATTGCTCAAGTAGGCATTGAATGATTGATGTTATGGCTTTGTGCATGCAGTCAAAGGTTGGATTAGCTCTGAATGACAAAGATGTCACTTCAGATCAATTGGTACTAGCTAACTGAAATACTATGACTGTGAAGTTGTGCTTGGCTCAGTGGGAAAGAGTACTGAACAATTAGCCATGCCATTCTTGAGAATAGGAGAGGAAGTGATGGCATCAATATCATTTAATTGCTGACCCTGGGCTAGATGTTTCCTACTAGAAAGAAACCTGGTACAAGACCCACCCTGCTGGCTGAGGCTCAGCAGACAGTGGATGCTTGGAGGTTTGTCTGGGCATCCCAAGGTACTACACTGTCCAGGCAGTGTTTACACAGCTGTTAGCACCACAAGTCTATGGAGTAACAAGAGTCCCTTAAGGTATATAGAAAGTTAATACTCACATGCTAGGCAGAAAGGCAGTGAACATCTTGGCTATTTTCCTATTACAGAATTTATTCATTCACCAAAGAGTTTCTGAGCCATGTTATTCTAGACATTGGACATAGGATAAAGAACAAGACAAATAAGGCCCATACATTCATGGTACAGTATTCCAGGCATCCCCCACAGATACTAAAATCCATGGATGCTCAAGTCCCTTATACGAAACACCACAGTATTTACATATAACATACACACATCCTCTTGTATACTTTAAATCATCTCTAGATTACTTGTAATACCTAATACAATGCCTACATATCTCTTCATTTGCATGGATTCAACATAGTACTTAGCGTAGAGCAAATTCAAGTTTTGCTTTTTGGAACTTTGTGGAATTTTTTTTTAACTTTTCTGATCCACAGTTGAATCCATGAACAAGAAATGCATGGATAGGGACAGCTGACTGTACTTACATTTAGTTGGAGGAAGACAGTAAAAAAATAAGTAAACAGACAAGGAAATATCAAACAATGCTTAAGTACAATATAGAAAATATAACCAAGGGATAAGTTATACAGTGATGGGGCTACTGGGCTAATGGTCAAAGACTCCACTATCTAGGGCTAAGAATGACAAATGCAAGGCAGGATCCTAGAGGGAAGCCGAGACACCTGGTGAGGTATTGAGACAAAGGTATGAATGCAGATAGGATCTTAGATACATGACCACAAATGGGTGAGGAACTCAGGAACTCAGGCACAAGAAGAATGCTCAACAGGATGGGAGTGAGAAGAACCAACATGGCTTATGTTCATCACTGAGCATGGGATGAGTCTAATTGCAATTGAAGAATTTAAAGGTCAACATCAGGGTATCAGATGCCATTAAAGGAGCAGGCAGAGTGGGCCAACTAAAGTTCTTTCTCCAAAGGGTTGCAGTTTAATTTTCTGCTCCAGTTAGGATAGTTCTGGGGTAAGGATATTCCTACTACTTGGGGAGATAAGCGAAGAGCAGGAGCCAGAACCTGGCATTTTACAACTATTGAATCCTACAATTATATCCTGAAGACTCAGATCTGAAAGAGCCACATCTCATTTGCAGCCAGAACTCAGCTGGATTTTCTAACTGTGCATTCAATCTCGGCTTCACATATTTGATTCATTTTCTGGGCTGGAATTCCTTATATATAAGGATTTTATATGATAACCCCTTAGGCTCATCTGTAAACAGCCCAAGAAAATAGCAGCAAAATTAAATGAAGCAATTGATTAAAAATGAGTTAAAATCTGTTTGTGATATGTCTCCACCCATCTATACTGGAGAGTGAATTACAATGGAAAAAAAATTTTCACAATCCAGCTGTCTCATTGTGTAGCCATGGAACAAAATATAGTTCTAAAAACTTTGGGAGTCCTATCTAAGAAATTGTTTTAAGGGTCAATTTTACCAATGTCCTAAAACAAGAGAGAGATGGAGAGAGAGACTCTTTTGGGCTGAAGCATAGAAAAAAATAGAAAACAAATTTAAAATTCTTGGCCAAAAAATGTATTGAGCTTAATGATTGACAGTAAGTGTTAATGTTTTAGAACATTTGTAGTTTCAACGTTTGCTCAAAGTTTATTTTCGATTTTCAAAAAACACTACTTATTTACTTATTGGGGATTACATTCTGTTACATTCTATGAAGGATAAAAAAGTAAAACTCATCCCAGTTCTAAAAAGGTCCCTTGTATATGTTTCATACCATATAGCATAAAACATGTTCCATGCTACAAAGCGGTGCCATGGAAAGGCCTTAATCTCTACATAATCTCCACTAATCCCTAAAACTTGCCCTGAAAATTCACAATATAAGCAAAAGTAGTATTCTTGCTATGCAAACACAGTTTGAATACATTCCCTTATCCTCTCTTTGAAAGTTTGGTACCTTTAAGCTCCTCCCTGTAGCAATTCTATACTCTCCAATGTCTAAACCAAGGATCATTTTCTGTATAGCAGAGAAAGAAATATCAGTCCAATTTGGGAAGAAAGTGCATGAATAGAATGTGGGAAAGCCTCAAAGGAGAGGTATGACTTGAGTGCTACTTTGTGGCTCTCTTAGTTTTCCACAAGCAGAGATAAGGACAGGCTGAAAAGCCTGAGAGAGCAAAGGTCTGGATGGACAGTAAAGAGTAAGGGAAACAAGTAGGAAGAATCAGGAAGACCAGTAGGACTCAAAATTTAGCATGACCTCGGGTCAACAGTCACATCCTATCTGGTGTGGAGTTGTGCTCCAGAGAACCCCTGAAGCTTAGGGCACCTGGGAGGAAGAGAGATGAAGTGGAAATTAACATTAGGAAGGTGAAAAGGATCAGGACTTGGAATTCTTGATTATCTGGCCTTGAAGTGTGGAGATTATTCTATGTATGTTTGGCTCCTGTTAAAGATTTGACCTGCACATTTACAAGACGTTTGGTTGGAGTATGTGTGGTTTGCTGTGGGATGAGGAGGCACCATGAGGGACAGGAACAGTCACAATATCTAGACTGTTAATTTTGTCACAATAAAAGTTAATCATAACCTCAACTAGAACACTCATGGTGGAGCAGAAAAGAAAGGGAAAATATGATGGCAGTAAAGGGGTTGAATCAACAAGATTCTGTAACTGCATGAGTTTGGAAAGAGAATATGATCTGAGGTTTTTGAATCTTGGAAGTCATTTGGCAATATAGTACATGCATAAAGAAGAACATGTTTTGGTGCAAGGATTGGATATCCATGAGAGAGTTAAGATGACAGGTTAGGTTTAGGGCACATAGGTTTAAGTGATAGTGATATATAAGTAAATCTAACACTCAGACAAATGCAGACGAGGTTTGGAAATTGAGAAAGATTGGAATCCAACTGCTTATCTTTTGTTAACTTCTCTTAGTGGTTTGAAGACTATGTTAGTCCATTTTGCATTGCTATAATGGAAATACATGAGATTGGGTAATTCATTAAGAAAAGAGGTTTATTTGGCTCATGGTTCTGCAGACTGTACAATCAAGGCACCAGTGTCTGCTTCTGGTGAGGGCTTTGGAGAGCTTCCAATCAAGGCGCAAGGTGAAGGGGAGCAGGCATGGCACATGATGAGAGAAGGAGTAAGGGAGGAGGTGGTACCACACTCTTTAAACAACCAGCTCTCTCGTGAACAGTGAACATATAGAGAGAACTCACTTATTATTGCAGGGAGGGCACCAAGCCCTTCATGAGGGATCCACCCCCATGACCCAAATGCCTCCCACTAGGCCCCACCTCCAACACTGGGGATCGCATTTCAACATGAGATTTGGAAGGGCCAAACGTCCAAACCATATCAGAGACCAAGGAAATATATGGCATGAACGAGTTGCTGTTAGTCTAAGAAACACGTCTTCTGAGGTTCATCTCAGAAGCATTACTGCTTGGGCTACAACTAGATGTAAATTCCACAGCCAGAATTCCCAGCAATGCCTTCATCACTGGTGGCTACTTCCCAGGGCTAAGGGATTTGGGCATTCCTAGTTCCTAGAGAGTGTCTAGAAGAATCCTTCCCATAGTCACTCAGTCAGAATTGAACTGACCACAAAGCAACCTGGCATCAAATCTCAACACAACCAAAGCAGATCTGCTCCTGAACAGAGTTCACAAGGGCCTCGCCAATGATCACCCCGGTCACTTAGAGTCTAAGAGTAAATCAGCAGCATCGTTAGCTAAGTGAAGAGCTTGTAAGGACTAAAAGGGAGTGGGGTGGGGGGACATTGGATTTTGATGCTTTATAGTGCCCATAAACTTCTTGAAGGGGAAGATGATAACACGGAACAGTTTAACATTTGACAACCATGGAATATCCACTTAAAAAAAAAATCAGAGTGATTGTACAGGCAGCCTCTGACTGTGGCACTGTTTTCTAATTTTTGCTTCAGGATAATTCACTTTTTCCTATGCCTCAAATTCCTCAACTGTGGATAATAATATTGATTGCTCCCTCATGGGCTCACACTTGAGAAAAATAAAATAAAAGCTCTTTCTGAATAGAAAGTACTCTGTAAAAACTAAATAGCGATAACGTCCTCTCCAGCTTGTATATATTGGTGAATGCTTTTTGACTTTGCTATCTTTCTTGGGGGACTATTCACAGAGACTTGTATGTATGTGTCTTTTTCTATTGGCTCCATTTGTCTTTCTCTCTCCACTGTAATAGCCTTGTCTCCCGTTCTCACTTCCACTGATATCAGAAAAATGTCTCCCTGTTGCTGGGTCCGCAGCCTCCTTTCTGCAGATCTCTCCATCTCCGTTAGTCCATCTTATTTAATTTCATGCTCTCCACAGACCTTCCCCTACTCTGTCATAGATCTTACTTTGAAAAATCTATTGTGCTTTTTAGGTTCTCTCCTCAACCCTGACTCGTCCACCTCTCTGACATCTCATTTTCCTGCACTGCTCTCCAATGGACCTTGCTCTGCCTTTATTTAATACTGCAGAAAGGGCAAAGTGGGAAAGGGTGAGCTTATAAATTATAGAAAGAACCAATCTTTCTACTACTAAAATGGTGTTCTACTGATCTAATTTGTCAATATATTGTTTAGTACCTCACAAAATCAGACATGCACAATAGGTAGTAAAAATTGACCAAATTGGGAGACGTAAATTCCCTCTGATTTCAGGTCTAAGAGGCGGAAATCCATATGCTGAGGTGGAGAAATATTGATGGAGGTGCATTTGCTTTAGGGCTTAAAATTATATTACTGACATTTCAAGAAAGTATTGGGTCCCAACTCCCCAGGTGCATTTTGAAGGACCTAGCAGTGTGATTTTAATAAGAAATGAAAACTTTAAATACCCCCACCTACGTGCTTGTCCCTATAAGTGACTACTGTGTATTACGCGAATGCTGGAGAGAGATACAGGCATTCAGAGGGACAATGTCAACCAAATGTTGTGCAACTTAACATGACATGGCACATGAGGTTTGGAAATGAGTATTTACCAAAAAGACAAGGGTATTTACCGCAGGAGCTGGTGAGAATACAATCATTATGGGTGTACTGGATGTCCCCCATTTATGCCGCATTCTTCTCAAGACGCAAATATGGATCTTTCCCACGAAACCTGTTGTAGCAACTTTTTGAATTTGTGAATGTCTTTATCATAAAAAAAGATATCAATGAGGAGTTCTAAAATGTTATGATTGGGATAATCATCACTGCTGTAACTTTAACTGAAATGTTCTTTTCCAAGCTGTGATTTTTCCACACAAACCAGTTGCACAATTGTAAATGACTTTGTAAGCTGCAGCTTATTTAAAACACGCACAGTGACACCAAAAACAAAGTGAACTGTTTCACAGTGGCCTGTGCGTACAGACCTAACCTGTATCTTTCTTCCTGTCTTCGCTTTCCTCCTTTCACTTCCTTTTTATTTCCTTTCCTTTTCCCGTTATTTTACAGTTTCTTGGTAAACTTCAATTAACTATGTTGATTTATTTGTAATTCAAATTTATAATTCTTAAATCTTTCTTGGAAGATATTTCAGAGAATTGTGTAATACAATTGCTTGTTCCTCCTATAAAACATGTTAATAGTGTCTCCTGACCCTGTTTATATAAACTTTCCTCCCATCCATTACAACGAATCAATGACTTATCAGATTCAGCATGCTTCCTATTCCCGCTAAATACTGAAATACAGCCCTTGAGATGATGTTATTTAGTCTTCCTGAAGCAATCAGATTTCTGGGCTGAAAACCAGAGAAGCCCCTATTGTTTAAAAAAAAAAAAAAAAGTAGGTAAAGATGATAAAGTAGTACTTCTTGGGAAAATGAAGAGATACAAAAATGTCATATAATAGATTATTCTTTCAAGTGCTTATTTTATTTTGTGTAATTTCCCTGAGCTTCTAGATTCTTGAAGACTGAGAACATAATAAAAAAAAAAAAAAGGACCCTGGTATAGCAAGATTAATTGAGAGCACTGTACATGTATGACTCCTGTATATGATAAAAGCATTTTCTAGGCGAAATTAAGACGGTTGTCAGATACAGGTGCACGTGTACAGATGGGAGAGATATATATGTGTTTGTGTATATATATATCTCACAGGGTGATTTTTATGCACCCTGACTTTTCTACTACTTGATTAAAAGACTAGACATTTCCCCTTGAGATTTGTTCCTCCACCTAATGTGCTGTAATTGCAACAGAGTGCTTGATACAGCAGCAATGAGCACTATTCTGTAATAAATTTGGGTCACTGCAGAGTTCATCATGTAGTCCTTGGCAACAGGAGATAAAACGCTGGTTAGTGCATCTCCAGCTTTTAGCTGCAGTGTCACTGGTTCTCCCGCCTAATGATATTAATAGAGCTAAATGTACGCAAATTGTCCCTGTCCTAGGCCTTTCCCTTTCCACTGTCTACATAATATTTCATCTCCAGAAAACATTTCTTCCAACAGTAATGTGAATCAGAAGTGTGGAAGTGTGAGTTGCCAAGAAAAAGCCAATTCCCTTTACTTGGGATCATCCTCTTTATTACCCTCTATTTCCTCCAATCAATATTTTAAAAATCTTTTAGTTCATACAAATTCTCTCATCTATTTCTCTGATGGAAAATCAAATAGAACCCGGTTTAGGGTTTTCTAAAGTGCTGAAGGTGACAGCTGAATGTTCCTATGAGCTTAGTGAGTGCTTTTCTTCAGAGAAATGTTTTTTCGCTTGCTTCATTACCCTTACGCTTCAGAGTTTTTACTTACAGATTGCTGTTCACAGGAATTAATTTCTGCCACCTCTAAACACATTTTACAGGGCTACTGGCAAGATTTAACCCTGTGCTTCAAAGTCTGCACACCTTTGCTGCCATCGCTTTCCAGCCTTTTCTATGACCACATCCGTATCTCTCCCCACTCGGCACCAAAAAATCCAACACTTATTAACTCTCAAAGTTAGCCCAGCGAAACTTTCAAAAATCATTGTTTTAATAGAATTTGGGGAGGGAGATTCAATAAAAGGAATTCAAGCAATAGAGCAGAAATCAGAACTAGAAAAATTAGAGGGATGGAACAGTGTCTTTTTAACTCCAGCACACATATTTAAATCAGCGAACTCCATGCAGGAGGCTTCAGAGTAAAGGCTGAGACATGCATTTTGCTTTTGAAGATCCTTGCCTTAAAACACTTTTGAAGCATTTAATAAGTAAGTTAGGACTGTGTAAATCTTGTTAAAGCAAGTGAACATGAAGTGCACAGCCGAAAAGACAGCCTGTTAACGCTTGGAGGGAAATAAGTGTCCTTGTTCTGCTCTTACATCAGTATCAGGGGTGAAGCTAGATGCTCACTTTACCTTGCTTCATAGTGATGAAAATTCTCTACCTTTTGAAGAGAAAAGATTCTGCCATAAACAGACACCCCTGCTTGCTCTTCATTTATTTATCATTTATCTTTACAAGGCCATTATTTTTATTTTTTTATTTTAGTTTTTACAGAGCTTTACAAGCTTTCTTAATCCTGTGTAAATGTAGAGAATAACCTTCCCTAGCTGTGACCAGTTACGTAGAAAATCCTCATGCCTCAGACTTGTCATGTGACAGTAAATCCCTTAAAATGAAGGGAGAGCCACAAAACAGCAAAGGGACACCCCCAAGTGCTTTGTCAACAAGAGTAAGCCAAGGAAAATGTCCCAGGGATATAGGTGCCCGAGAAACCAAGAACCAAATGCCTGGACATATGGAAATTTTTTGTGGTACCAGAGAACCAAGTTCCTAAAACCCTATGTGCCACCATATCTTCCCACAGACAATTAAAAAAAAAAATTCACTTAGAGCGTCATTACAGTTGGCACCAAATATTCTGAAAAGAGCACAAATAAGCAACAACTTTCTGTAAGCATATAACTACAATTTTTGATAACCAACCGTAGATTTTGTAGACAACAAACCTCTTATTTACAGGTGACCTTGAATCTCTCTGGATCTCATTTTTTTCCTTTGCATTGTGGGACAATATCTACTTTGCATGGTTACTGAAAGAATTAAATGAATAACATAATCGAAACACTTGGCACAGGAGACACATGCAACAAATTTGAAGTCTCTACCATTCCTACTCTGAAGTGCAAAAACCATGTCTTGTTATGCAGAGAAAATGCATTTTAATAATCTTGGCGATAGGCTTGAAATTTTACGAAAACACAGCCCACATTCGACCTGTTGTTAACTCCTAAAGCTCTATTGCATTGAATCCTATTGTACTTTCTTTCTTTTTCCCCCCAAAGAATGCTGGAGTCATTTATTTCCTTGCAGGGGCACTGTGCATGTCTTTGTAAGTCTGATAGCATTATCTGACAAATAATCAATGTTTGGCTGTAACCCAAGGGCCTGCAGAGGTAGAGGACATTATTCAGCATGGTATCATGGAGAAAGAGGCAAATCCAGCATAAATTGTTTTCTACATTGAAATTATCATGTGATTTTTGCCCGGGACTCTCCATCATAACACTTCCTATAGGATTAGGTTTGAAGCTCCGAATTATTTTGATTATTCATCATGTCATCCTTTGTACCTAGACACCTTTTCTTTCACAAACTTATTGCAGCACAAGCCCAGCTGAATGTTTACTGACGTGTATCGGTAAAGTGACAAAAAAGCTCTATGTCTTTATGCTCTTCATTTTGCAGAGAGGTTAAAGTGACCTTTTAACAGACCCACAATAAAATTGGAATCTGAAAAGAGTGTGGGGCCCAGGTATAAAATACTCTCCAACCTAGCTGACATAAATACTAATAGGATGGAATAATTTGTGTGGACACAGGAAAAATAAATCAAATTCACTCACACTTAAATATATAAAACTATTGTAGAGATACAGACCATGACTAAAGGTGTGATTTATCTCTGGCAAAGCCCAGTAAAATTGAAATACCTAGCACCATACTCCAAACCACCTTCAGAAAAGCACACATGTTTAGAAATTCTTTCTTGCTTCCAAAATGTGTTCTTCCTTTGTTATCTGCTAACAAGGAAGCATAAAACAGACTGATAAGAAAAATTCACTAGTATATGCTTTTGAACAATAAGGAGAGTGAACATGTAATTTACATATAAGGTTTTATGTTACAAATACATGGTCCTCTCTCATCTTAACTACCTGCCTTTACATAACATACTGAAAATAGGGATCTGAAATTAGGCTAAAAATTCTTTAAACTTGAAAGTGAATTGGGCATAAATAAACACTGCAGAATATGTTTTTTTTCCTACCATGTATACATAAGCAGATAATTGTGAAAATCTAGGGTGTTTTGGGTGACTACAGCCAGTTTTACTATTTTGAGGGATCTGCAAAATCAGAGCCATTGTTAAAGTGAGAATTGAGAAACACAGTGGGACCTCCCTACTGAGATACAATAGGAAACAGCAGAAGAGCAGGGAAAGAAAAGTTCAGGGCCCTACTGAGGTCACTGGAGTTTCCTGAGAGATTGTAATTATTAAGAATAACCACACCAGAAATGTTTGCACTTACAAGGGTATCCTGGACGACAGGGTTAAGAATTTGAGACCTTGACCTAGGAGATAGAGGTTTGTAAAGTGAGCTACTCTTGGAATATTAACTTGATAAATTAGGTTCTAAATTCCTAGTCTCTCATCTCTTCAAGCCATACAAGAGACTGAAGTCCAAACCCCCTGGAGGCAGGCTCCAATCTATAGAATTTTCTTCATGGAGCCAGCGGTCCCAATTCAAAACAAAGATTGTTCTCAGGGCAGCCAGCCTTCAGCAAATAATCTTGGCATTTTAAGTGGTGTTTAAAATTTTTTTTACCATTCAGACTCTTCCAGTGTTTGAATCCAAGAGCATTCTGAAGAATATGTCAATGATGAACCCACACTGTGCAGCAAATTTTAGGTAACATAAAAGGTTCTTTGAAATGTCTTAAATTCAAATTCCAACATAAAATTCCAGAAGAAACGGGAAAAAGAGGGAAAACTTAAGTTTTTAATTTACATTTTGAAAATGATGAATATGAAATTTACAAATAGTATTTTGAAATCTCTCTTAACTTTGGGAGCAGATCAAAAGTGGTGATTATTTAACAAATAAGATGTAATTGTAGATGTCTTAACTCAAGAAACACATCTACTATGATTTATCGGAGCAATCAGCATTTATTAAGCACCTACTATAAACATTTATTGAGCATCTAACATTATACCTGAAGAAAAACTACATAACATTGCTCTTGTGAGAAGCAGCTCAATCACAAATCAATGACTGCAATTCAGAGTTTCTCCCCCCTGGCTTTTGATTTAAGACTCATATTTGAATTCATTTTCAGTCTTCTCTGTCCACAGTAATTTTAAATGTACTCCATTTCCTCCCTCAGGCAGTCACACAGGTCTCTCATGCTGCACCTCAGTTCAGCCACTCTGAAAATGTGCCTATCTATCTGAGATGCTCCCAGAGGCTCATGAAATAAATTGTGCACATGCCACACAGCCCATGCTTTAATTGACCATCCCAAATATACCTTTTAAATTCAGTAAAAATCCATCCCATAGTCCCATGTGTGATATAGTATCAGACAAAAAGATAGAAGATAATATTTTATTGTATGGATATCTCCCATAAGGGTGATCATATTTGACTTCTATTCATTTCTTATGTCTTTCTCTCAAATGCAGAGCACAGCAAGATCAAGAATGCTGTAAAAGTCATTCCTATATCAGTTGATCTTTTGGAAGAGTAGGTAGGTTATGAACTCAAATATTAGCATTACCTTGGTAATTTTGTAAAAGCACAAATGCTCAGATACTGTCCCTGGAGATCTGAATTCAGTAAATTTAGGTGTAAAGGCTGAATATCTGATTTTTTCTACTCTGTAATGATATTGATGTACAGCCAGGGCTGAGAAAACTAAGATAGGAGAATTTTTAAGTTCCATCAAACTAATCATCCATAGTTCCATGCGGTGTATGGGTAGATGTGCTTTGGGAGGGCAGGGAAGAAGGAAAGTGAAACACACAAAACATGGAGTTTGACCCCCAGAGGAGCAGACCCCATCAGATTCTACAGCAGATTTCCCTGGGTTTCTAGAGGGATGAAAAATGTCACCAGCCACCTTGGATAGGGTTAAAAGACATATCAGAATAAATGGGCATATAGGGTATAGAGGTAGAAGAGTGTCTGCAGATGAATTCTCACTACAGTGAATCACTCACTCACTTTGTTTAGGGCCTCTGTTGCCCATCTGACACTAACATGATAGCAGAGTGAGGTTAACATGTGTGATATGGTTGCCACAAACTGAATCAGTTCTGAGACAATACTATTCTGATTTGGAACTTTTAGAATACTTTCAGGTTCTTATAGAAAAGACTGTGGACTCTGGCAGCTTCTCTGAGATGACCATGCTCTTTAGCTGTTAATTGCAGCAAAGGCCACATGTGTTCTGCACCAGCTAGCATAGGCGATCAGAGAATGTGACCTCATCTTTCACTGAGAAAACTGACATCCAGGAGCATTCACTTCCAACCAGCACACACATCAACTTGGTGGCAGTACTGGCAATGGGCTGCTGACCTCCCATCTTCACCCACTGGGCTCCAGGGCCAACTTATCCACTTGGCAGAGTAGTCACAGTACGTGGGCTCTCAGTAGTTCCAGGACTCATGAAAATGTTTTAATTTCTTTTAAAATCAGAAAAAATAATGAGCTTTCAGCTCAAATAAGATGTTAATATATTCATCTTTAGCAGTTATAACATACAATTTTGATATGATTTGATGGAGGAAGAGGTCCATGAAGGCAAACCTGCCTAGGATCCATAAAAGTCACAAGGCAGACCTGATTGTCCTTGATCACGGCCAGCGACATGATTTTCGTGGCTCTTTTGCAAAGCGAAAAATGCAGGGCCCCTTTTTCAATTGTTATGAATTTCAAGGTGGTGACAGCAGAGCGTTAAACCAAGTATGGGGCCCTCTGAGCATGGGCCCTGTGCCACTGGTCTCAAGAACCAGCTAATGAGTGTCATGATATTGTTAGAAACTAGTATTTTATGAGCCACGACCAGGGTCTTCACCTCTGTTTTTGCCACGCCTTGCTACATTTCCAGTCCCTTTTTCCCTCCATGTTACTCCTTCTATCACAGCTACCCAACAAGGGGACAAGAGTGGTGAAGAAGGATGTAGCTATTCTGGGCATTGGATGGAGAAATTTTATTCCCTTTATGACTGTCATTACTCTGATGGTACTTTAATTTCTACCCTATCATCAGGCATAGATTTTTTTTTCTTATTCACCCACAAATAGAGCGTTTAGTGACCTTGAAATATGAGTGTTAAAGACATCATAACTTATCTTAGCACATGTCACTGTCACCAGGTAAGGCCCCTATTAGTATTGCTTTGAAACATACTATGGTTGGTAAAGGAACCTTGGCTATTAAACATACCTCAACACAAAGTCGGCATTATTTATTTATGATGTTACATGAATCATCTGCACTTTCCCTGATAAGCCCTGGGCTGTGTGTCTTTCATTTCAGCTGACATTTTGCTGCCATTTGCCAGGCTAAGTAACTACTGTGCAATCACTCTGAGCTGATGCATGGTCATTGTTTTGCACAAAATGGATTTTTAAGTCAGCTGAAAGGCTTTCTGAAGAATATAATTTGACAAAGTAAATTTTTGCCCATATAACAGAAATCAGCCAGGGCTGCACCAAATGTATTTTTTAAGATAGCTAAAAGGATTTCTGCAGAGAGTTTGACAAAGTGTTTTACTTTTGTGCACAAAGCAAAAATTGATTAGTTTTGAACAAAAAGGATTTCTCGGGGTGCTGAAAGGCTTTTCTCTGGAATTAAATATATTCTTCAGCTTGCGGGATAAGGTATTTGAAAGTAGTGTCTTTGAGAAGACAAATAGTTGTCAGTGACATTTTTTTTTTCAGGAACAAGTTAAAAGAATCTACTTAAATGGCATTTTCAACCTGGTTTGGCTCCAGATGTCTCACTGCTTACAGAAAGCTGACCCATTTTCGAGTGTATGAGGCTTATTGCATGATTCATTCTCTTGTTTGATCCTGCTCCTAAATTGATAGAATCACTGAGTAGACATTTCACTGAACACTTTTCCCCCTTCAGTTTAACTATCGGAGACAAGAAATCTGAACAAATTGAAGGGCATGGAGTTTTAACTTAAATTGTTTAGCTTCGGGGAAATTTTGCTGACAATTTTCCAATAGCCACGGTACTTCTATTTGAAGACAGGAGGTGATTTGGAAGCATGCAACTTATACAAAAACTGATTCAGTTTTCTCCAAAAGCATCAGTCTGCCACCGTGGAAAGTTTTAAAGTTGTAGGATAAATGCGATGACCTACTTCTCCAATGTGCTGTTAAGAGTTGTGTGTGTGTGTGTGTCTATGTGTTGGGGAGGTGGGGTATAAGCATGTATGTGGTGTGGCTATGACACCAGTCAAATTTCAGGGCAGTAATCCTTTCTAAAATACAAAGGTTGTATTCGAAGATGATGTTTTGTATTTCCATGGTAACAGTTGTGACCTCTCCTTTTTCATTTCTAATTGAGCTTATTAGAGTCCTTTCCTTCTGCAAAAATCTCTATGCCCACAACACGAAAACGTGGAGGAAATAGACAAATTCTTAGAAACTTACTACCTCCCTAGGCTCAACCAGGAAGAAACAGAATTTCTAAACAGACCAATATCAAGCACCGAAATCGAAGCAGTAATAAAAAATCGTCCCACAAAAAAAAGTCCTGGACCAGATGGGTTCACACCTGAATTCTACCAAGCCTACAAAGAAGAACTGGTGCCTATACTGCAGAAATTATTTGAAAATATCCAGAAGGATGGAATCCTCCCAAACCCATTCTATGAAGCCAATATCACCTTGATACCAAAGCCAGGAAAGGACAACAAGAAAAGAAAACTACAGACCAATATCCCTTATGAATATAGATGCAAAAATTCTCAATAAAATCCTTGCAAACCGAATTCAAATGTACATCAAAAAAATAATTCATCACGATCAGGTGGGCTTCATTCCCGAGATGCAGGGATGGTTCAACATATGCAAATCTATAAATGTAATTCACTGTATAAATAAAAGCAAGAACTAAGATTATATGATCCTTTCAATAGATGCAGAAAAGACTTTTGACAAAATCCAGCACCCTTTTATGATAAGAACTCTTAACAATATAGGCATAGATGGCTCATACCTCGAAACTATTAAAGCCATATACGATAAACCCACAGCCAATATCATACTGAATGGGGAAAAATTGAAAGCATTCCCCCTTAAAACAGGAATTAGACAAGGGTGCCCACTATCTCCACTTCTTTTCAACATAGTGCTGGAAGTCCTGGCCAGAGCAATCAGACAAGACAGAGGAATCAGGGGCATCCAGAGGGGGGCAGAAGAGGCCAAACTTTCACTATTCACAGACGATATGATATTATACCTAGAAAACCCCAAAGATTCAACCAAGAGATTACTGGAATTGATAAATGAATTCAGCAAAGTCTCAGGATACAAAATTAATACACACAAATCCATAGCCTTCATATATGCTAATAACAATCAAGCCAAGAAACAAATTAAAGATGCAATACCTTTCACAATAGCACCAAAGAAAATTAAATATTTAGGAACGTATCTAACTAAGGAGGTCAAAGACCTATATAGAGAGAATTATGAAACACTGAGAAAAGAAATTGCAGAGGATGTAAATAGATGGAAAGCCCTACCATGCTCTTGGATAGGCAGAGTCAACATAGTAAAAATGGCTTTGCTACCTAAATTGATTTACAGAATCAATGCAGTCACTATAAAAATATCAACATCATTTTTTGCCGATCTAGAAAAAATAATTCTACGCTTCGTGTGGAACCAGAGAAGACCCCGTCTAGCCAAAGCAATCTTAAGCAAAAAGAACAAATTGAGAGGCATCTATCTACCAGACTTCAAACTATACTACAAAGCTATAGTAACCAAAACTGCATGGTATTGGCACAAGAACAGAGACGTAGACCAATGGAACAGGACTGAGAACCCAAATATAAAACCAACCTCATACAGTCACCTGATCTTTGACAAATTCCAGAGAAACGTACACTGGGGAGAAGATTCCCTATTCAACAAATGGTGCTGGGAAAACTGGATGGCCATATGTAGAAGACTGAAACTAGACCCACACCTCTCACCTCTCACAAAAATCAACTCACAATGGATAACAGATCTAAACCTAAGACATGAAACCATAAGAATTCTCGAAGAAAATGTTGGAAAAACTCTTATGGACATTGGCCTAGGCAAAGAATTTATGAAGAAGACCCCCAAAGCAATCACAGCAGCAACAAAAATAAATACATGGGACCTGATCAAACTAAAAAGCTTCTGCACAGCCAAGGAAATGATCACTAGAGTGAACAGACAACCTACAGAATGGGAGAAAAATATTTGCATGCTACACCTCTGATAAAGGGCTGATAACCAGAATCTATACAGAACTTAGGAAAATCAACAAGAAAAAATCAAACAACCCTATTAAAAAATGGGCAAAGGACATGAACAGAAACTTTTCAAAAGAAGACAGAATAACGGCCAGCAAACATATAAAAAAGTGTTCAACTCCTCTAATCATCAGGGAAATGCAAATCAAAACCACAATGAGATATCACTTAATTCCAGTGAGATTGGCTCATATCAAAAAATCCCCAAACAACAAATGTTGGCAGGGATGTGGACAGATAAGAACACTCATACACTGCTGGTGGGACTGCAAATTAGTACAACCTCTATGGAAAAGAATATGGAGATACCTCAAAGAATTAAAAGTAGAATTACCATTTGACCCAGCAATCCCACTACTGGGTATTTACCCAAAGGAAAAAAAGACATTTTATAATAAAGACATCTGCTCACGAATGTTTATAGCAGCACAATTCACAATTGCAAAGATGTGGAAACAACCCAGGTGCCCATCAATACACGAGTGGATTAATAAAATGTGGTATATGTATACCATGGAGTATTACTCAGCAATAAAAAACAATAGTGAATTAACACATCTGGTATTATCCTGGTTGGAGCTAGAACCCATTCTTTGAAGCGAAGTGTCACAGGAATGGAAAAACAAGCACCACTGGTATTCACCATCAAATTGGTACTAACTGATCAACACTTACATCACACAGGGCAATAATATTCATCAGGGGGCGGGCAGGCAGGAGGGGGGTGGAGGGGATGGGAAAAACTCTCACTGAATGGATGCGGGGAGCATAGTTTGGGGGATGACCACGATTGTAGTTCTGACACGCATGGGCAATATATATAGCCAAAGTGTTGTACCCCCATAATATTCTGAAATAAAAAATAAATAAATAAATAAAATTTTTAAAAAAATACAAAGTTTGCTTTTTTGGAGCAGGTAAAAATAATTATTTACCACCATGTTTTTTGATATATATCTTGAACCTTTTTATCATGCTTTTATACTTCACTGGTATAATATTCAGATTTCCTTTTCTAGCTCAGTTTGGACTCTCTGCACAAGACCATGACAGGGTAACATCAAATCATCCTGTCCCCTCATTCTTCGGTTATGCCATTAAAAGAATAAGTTGCTGAAGGTGTGAAATTACTCATCCCTGATATATACTATTACTTATTTTATATCTAGAAATTAAGGGCAGTTTATTTTTAAGAGTTTTGTTATTTAACAAGATTGTATTCATATGTTTGAAACAAGTCCTTGATTTGTTCACATTAATTAACACAGGAGATTGGACATATAATCTTATTTTTATCCTCTTTTGTAGTTCTACATCAGGTAATTTAACGTGAACAGAATCTTCTTTTCCACAAGACATTCCTTATCATGTTATTTTTAAAGCAAAGATACTTAAATAAAGGAAATGAGAATCAATGGGTCAGCTCCTTTTCATTTTATTATTCACCAACATGAGGAACACACATCCACAAACATGCTCACATACATATCACTATTATGGCATTACCTCCCCTAAAGCTTGACAATGAACAGCAAGCACAATTTCTTTATGGACCAAATTATCTGGCTTACTATCAAAACAAAACAAAACAACAAGTAATGCAAATCTACAGGGCTTCAATTACTAATCTATTTTTACAAAGAGACTAACCCAACATGTACCATTTCAGCTGATGCCATGACTAATTCCACACCATGTCTTATCCACATGGTAGCACAAGCAAGTTTAAAAGTACAGTGTTTGTAGTCCATAGCTAATCTAAAGAAGCCATTCACTGCAGTTGTCAAATCTAGCGGGTTGATAGATGGACAAATCATGTTGGAAGGTAACTCTTGGCATGTGGTTCCTGGGTGTGTTGGGTTACTACACTTTAGAGACAACAACAGAATGACAATGACAAGCAACAGGCATAACTGGTTTTATAAACTCCCTGAGATAGTTGGGAGTGGGTATCTTGCAAAGTGATACCAAGACATTAGGTTCAAATGAATATTTGATGCTGTGTTAATTGTGAAGGTGAATCAATAAGACTAAGACATCAAATTGAAAATGCAGAAAAATATGCATATATCTTTAAATGCTTCCGAAACAGAACAACTCAATAGCAACCTGAAAGCAAGATGAGCCCATAAGCGTTAAGAAGGAGCCAAACACTGATAGAAACAGAGGAAAATGTAACTGTCCATGAGGGACTGCTTCATGATGACAAATCATGGCGTTTTCTCAGAAAATGGGACAATATTTATTTATTTATTTAGCATATGAGTTGCTGAGGAATAGGTAGTCATGGAAATGCCAGATCCATTGCTCACTCAGAAGCTGCAACCAATGTTAAGAAAATTACAGTGTGGAAGCCAGGACTTTCTCCACTCAAGTTCACAGTGGTAAACTCAAATCACTCTTTTAAAAGCTATAGCCACTTTTAGAGGTGCTAGTAATGAGTTAGTTTCTTTATAATTTGCATAATGTTTTTGATGACGGTACACTCCAGTATGAGTGTGTATTGCTACCTTTCTAAAAAGCGATATTAACTCATATTTGCTCAAATAACATATACTTGATATCTCTACAAACCAGGAGCAAAGAGGGAAATCCCAATGATTACAGGCAGTGAATTTTCTACTAAGTACTCAAAATGTAAGCTAGAATCAGATTTAGCTTAATTTGGGGGGAATAAAAAGTAATTGGATATTTCCTCACCTGAGCATAGTATTTGCAAATTCCTACCCATTGTACTTACATTACTATGTGCCAGGCACTTACCAGGCCCTGTGATGAAAGAACTGAGACTCAGACAAGTCGAGTAATTTGTCAGAGGCAAGTCTAAAACCCTGAAATTCTGTCTGAAGCCAAAGCTTCTACTCCTGATTTGACACTGTAATACACCAATCCCCTTGCTGACACGTGTCAGCTAGCTGCCCTATTATATATAACCTCAGTTTACTTATCTACAAGATGGTAGTAGAAATGCCTTTCCCATGGGAATATTATTTTGAGGATTAAATGAGAAAATGCATGTAATATACTTAGCATGGCGCCTGGCACATTGGAATGGTGGCCACCTCCCATCTGCTCAATTATGGTTTCACTCCAGGCCAGGGGTTCCTGACTTAGGTTCATGAATGAGCTTCAGGTGACAGCAAAAACCCTGAAGTTGAAAGGACTAAGTTGTGTAGATGCACAGACATGCATGTTTATAGTCCTGGGTCCGTTCCAACGGCTGGATCATGAGACATGGGGAGCTGACTGGGAAAGTGTAATTTCCACCCTAGGGAAGTGTACGCCAAGATTTTATTGAAGGGAGATGGCATCTACCCTTTAGGGAGCCCATGACAGCTAAAGAGACATTTCGATCATTTTCAAACTCTTGTAACACCAAGAAAACCTTAACAGAGCAAACATTAGTCAATTTCTCCAACTGAGAGCAAGACTACTTTAGTTAAAAATTAAAGAAAAATCGCCTTCAGAACCTATTCTTCAAATTTCTTGGATATGATATTGAGGCTTAATTGATAAAATTCTGACTGCCCATTAAGCTTCATTTTCTGATTCTTTCTCAAATGGCCATTTCACAAAACTTCAGTTTTGAAAGGGGAAAAAATATTTCAGGAGAAGTTCTAAGTCAGGTTTGAAAAACCTTCTATGCTTTTTAAAGTTCTACGGACACTAAATGAGATTGAGGCAAGTTATTGGCAACTTTAGCACGTGGATTTTTATTTGGAAGTTGCCAAATAGCCATCTACTTTATTTTCCTTCCACATGGTGTTTTTAAAATCTAGAAATGGTGCAGAAAAATCCAGATTTTTATCTTCCCTTGAAACACTTGAACATCTGGCAACGTGCCAACACTAGAGACACATTTTCAAATGGCAACAACCGGCTGGAGCGAAGGAGCTGATGCCCCTGTTAGTGCAATTGTTCTTCAATTTACCGTAGTCCTCGCCATTCTCTTATGTCTAACACCAGCCCTCTTCACCCATTTATGCTACCTGCATTTGAGTTTGTGATCCTTGACACAGGGACTGAGAAGGATTACAAAAGCAGCTCTGCTCACCAAATGTTGGAGTTTGACTCATCTCTTCACCTAAAACTGCCTTATGAACTGGACTGTCATAGCCTGCAGTTCAGGTGGGCTTCTGCGGAGGTGATTTAGCATTGTCCAGTTCAGCTCTTGCTAGATTGACAGCCAAGGAAACAGGAGCAATACCTGTAGAGCAGAAGCAAGAGAGATTAGGGAAATATTGACAAAGAAATTGGTTTTTTCTCGAGTCCTGCACATGTTTGCCTAATACCAATGTGGATCATTGTTAGCTAAAACACTTCACCATTGACATTAGAAGATAAATCTTGGGCTGAGGTTTTATGTGCTTCCCGCCATAAAACTGGACTCTAATACATTGACTGAGCATTTTCTTCCCAGTTCATTTATTTGCTGAGTACCCTTGTGTAATAGACATTGGGAAGAGGGAAAGGCATGTAAGACAGTCTCTGCCCTTGTGGAGCTTTCCAAATAGTGAGGAGGACTGATGTGAAAACAATTAAACGTCATTTGGGGCTGATGGTATAACATGACTGATTTGGAAGAAAGAAAGATGAGGTAGAGAAGACAGGCTGGATACTGGAGGCTGGATGCAGGGAAGGGAAGAAAGGGTAGACATGCTAGAATATTCCAGAGAAGAAATCAAGAGAGAAGATTTAATGTATTTAAAGATAGGCGCTCAGGAACTCATTGTACTAAAGGAATGCCAGTTCACCCAAGTTCACATGGGGGAACTCTGGTCAAATTTCAATGGAGGGCGTGAAAGTGTGGTCCTTTAGTCCCCTTTAAATTTGGTCATATCACCAGTTATTGCATTTGTTCTCTGGTTCACCGCAGTCCTTACCATTCTCTAATGTCCAGTACCAATTCACTTGGCTCACCTGCCACGTTTAAAATAACCATATTGAAAACCAACCATGTTTTTTGTTTGTTTTAATATCCTTTGTCAAGGCTCCAAGTGAATCTTCCTATATTGGCCTGAACTGTCATTCTCTATGAAGCTTCCTGGGCATCCTCATTGTCTATTCCTCCCCTGTGTCCCCACGGCAATTTTGTCATGCTCATTTTCTAGCACTTACTATACTGTGTTATGATAACTTACTTAAATGTCAGTCATGCCTGCTCATGTTCAAAGTATCTGGAATATAGGAGTGTAGTGGGTGGAATGATTCCCCCCTGCTGCCCCCTAAAAAGATATATTTACCCAGAACCTGTGAATATGATGACTTTATTAGGAAAAAGGGTCTTTGAAGATGTAATTAAGTTAAGAATCTCTAGATGAGACCATCCTGGGTTATTCAGGTGGACCCTAAATCCAGTGATGTGTCCACATAGGAGACAGAAGAAGAAAAGAAACACAAAGGAGATGGCCTCTGTGACAAAAGCAGAGACAAAGGCAGAGATTGGAGCGATGCAGCAGAAAGGAATGCCAACAGGCACTAGAAGCTGGAAGAGGCAGGAAAGGATTCTCCCCTAGAGCCTTTGCAGGGAGTGTGGTCCTGCTGACAGCATGATTTCTGAACTCTGGCCTCGAGAGCTATGAAAGAATAAATTTCTGTTGTAAGCCACCCAGTTTGTGGTCATTTGTTATGGCAGCACTAGGAAACCATGTGGTACTCGATATGGATTCATGTAAATAGTTGTTTGATTAATTAGTAGTTCAGGGCTCAGGGTGCTCCTCAGCCCGGTGATTACAAGCCAAGAGAAGAAATCACCAGCTCCTTAAAAGTAACAGTGGTGAAATCTAATGTCATAATTGAATAAATGTGGGCCATTTTTGCAATAAAGATTGAGGTATATCCTACCTTCCTCCCAGACCTTACAGAGGTATGAAAATAGAAAATTGAGCAACAGTGAAGAGAAAATTCCTGAATTGACTGTTTGACTTCCTGGAATCACTGTGCGATAGCTGGTTGTCCAACACTCTTGTCCAAGCTGGCTGCTACCTCCAGTCCCTCCTGAGGACCAGGAAGGCTTTTGCCCACTTGCTCCTGGATTGCTTTTGCCTCAAAAACGCCACACCTGCAGAAACTATATAAGGATTTTGTAAGACCTTTCTGTTCTCTGGGAAGGACTCTCATCCTCCCACCCCCATCCTGATAATATGAGTCTACTACTGGACATAACATTTGGCTTTCACAATTTTTAGAAACACTTCATTTTAAAAAGTGTGGAACTACTCATCTATTGCTAAATGAAAGGAAAAGAAGTAGGCTAAAAATAGTGTCTACAGTTTGGTACCACCTAAAAAAAGTTGAAAATAGAGATTAAATAGATAACAATGAGGCTAGGAGGAGAAAGGAGCTGAAACATTAACAGTGAATATTTCCAGATAGTGAGTTTGCTGGTTCAATATTTTTTGAACTGTTGTGTTTTCATATGTTTGAACTGATCTTATTTTCTCTATTAGATATAAACCAACAACTATTTTCAAATAAGTAAAAATATAGTGAAATAAGACGAAGGGGATAACTTCTTGAGTTTTCAGGAGCTGAAATGAGCACTGGTCCAGGAAATTAACATTTGCATACATGTTGCCCAGAGTATGAATATACAGATTTGTTACAGTGTGTAATGCAGAATCAAACCCATGAGAGAAAGAAGAGAAAGCACAGGGCAGTGGTTAGAAGTTCAGACTGTGGAGTAAAACACACCTGAATTGAAATCCCACCCCTTTAATCAACATGTGACCTTGGGCAAATCTCTTAACCGTTCTAAGCCTCAGTTTCTTTCTCTGTAAAATGGGAAAAATAATGGCTCTCCTTTCAAAGGGTTGTTATAAAGTTAGACAGATAGTATGTATAAATCGTATGACATAATATCTAATACATAATAAGCTTCAAATAATTGTCAATAATCTATCAATTATCAACATGTAGGTTATTCATGTTTAGGTTGTCAGAAAAATTAATTTCCCTCATAGAATATGAATTAATTTCATATTAAGTTAAGCAGAACAAAATTAGGAAGGTAAACAGTCTAAAGTTACATATTAGCCTATTATTTCAGGGTAATTTGTTCTTTGACTAACATATCCTTTCCCTGGTCCACAAGAGTAGAAATTTCCAAGCTGACCATGTAATTACATAATATTATAATCAAATAATAGGCTTTTTTGTGAGAAGAGGGATCTTTGGTTAGGCCGTTTATAGTATTTGGCAAGAATTACATTTTTTAGAGGTGTAATGTCTATAGGATTTCTTAGTAGGGAGAAACTTTTAATCTAATCCAAGAACTAATTTTACAAAGGAAGAAACAGGCCTGATATAGTTAACTGGTGTTTTCTAGGCCACAGGGCAAGATTTTGGTAGGGAAGATCCTTGACTAGGAACGGTCTTTACACTGGGCCATCTCTGCTTGTCTCTGGCGTACAATCAAGCACTGCATCCGTTCACTGCCATAATACTGACGGTGTGGAGCACATCAGAGCAGGCTCCTGGGACAATTCATGCTCAGACAAGGAAGTGAGTTACATGAAGTCAACCAAGACTCAGATGATTAATTGACGAGCAAGTGAATGGTGAATCCATGAGAGGATTAGGTGAGTTTTTGAAGCTTGGTTTAGTGTTACTCAAGAGGATTAAATGAGATTAAATTACTAAAAACTTCATGATAACACTTGTTTTATTTTCATAGAGTTGACAGAATATATCTTCCTTAATCACTCACAGTGTCTCTCTTTTCTTACACCTACTCAGGACATGTTTGCCCGTGGGATTTTGAAGATATGTAAATTATGAAATTACCCTGCAGCGATGGTAGGAAAGATAGTAACACAATGGCAATATATTTTTTTATCCTCTTTCTTTTCATCAAAATTAATCCTCATAGGTTGAAATACCAAAACCAAAAGAAAAATGTGAAAAAAATGGGACTTCATCATAGGAATCATGACTTTCTTGCTCTAAATGTAAGTAAGAAGATATTAGGAGGAACTTTGCCTGTTGCCTGAAAATCGGTGACCTGAGACCAGAAAGTCAAGAAAGCATTAAGAGACCCACATTTTAAAGAAAGGATCCCAATATTATAGCAGGACAATTTTTCTGAGGCTTACAAAGAGGGACTTTAGGTTAGTTCTTGCAGCTACTACCCCAGTTCTGCACCTCACCCTTCCTCTTCCTCATAAAATGAGGAAGGGGCTGGAAAGAGAATCATTAGAGTCTTCAGGGAGGGGAGTTGATGGTAAGACTATACCCCTCTTTCCTCCGAAGCAAAGTGTGTGTGTAGAAGGTGGGGCATAGGGTGGAGCTCGAAGAAACTCACTCTAAGAGGTCAGGATGCCAATGAGAAAGGGAAACCAGCATCTTGTCTCCAGGTGGATCCTCAAGGAAGGGAAAAGCCTTCAGAGTCATCCATGCCCTGAACAATAAGTAGTAAACTTCATGGATACACCTGACACATGTCCCTGGAGTTTAGGGAAATATCTAAAGACATAGAGACTGATGTCTTCTTCACACTTGAAAATCAAATTAAAGGCAGCAGGTTTGCCAGAGCAATCCAAGCCACAGCTTGAGTAGAAAGCACACCACCACCATGTACCTAAGAAGAAAATCATGTGAGACGCCATCATCCAGGGTCTCACAACTCTTGGAGGATGTTATAAATGACCTCAGAGATTCTGGAAAGGCTCCTAGAGATTGTACATAAGTAAGTTTCCATAAAGTTGCTCAGGTGATTTTCAGGTGAGAAAGAGAAAGTCCTGCTTGAAGAAGGAGTTTGGAGTATGGATTACTTAGCAGGGCTAAAGTGATATATGACTGCCCCTCTATTTGTGAGTCCTTGGTAATGGAAGAAATTGGGTATAAAGCTGCCCCTCCCAGGTAAACACAGCATCTATGCTAAGACACTCTTACCGGGAGAGGACAGTTGCAAAGTTGGAACTATATCAAGCCAAACTGCAACCAGTTACACAGGATGCTGAGAAGGACTTTTGCTACTGCCCTGGAATTGGCTCTCTTTTGAATGTATTAGGCTAATGTGTTGTCCAAAGAGTCACATTCTAAAGGCAGCATGCTCTAAAGAGATTCTAAGGAGAGGCACCTACATATGAGGTTAGACATTTCCCCTATTGGTTACTGAAATGTGGTCATTAGGCCTGGCTATCACCAGCCAGTACCCAAATTTCCCGCCTCCATGCCTTCCCAAGCTATATAAGAAGGCTGAGGAGAAGAGGGAAGGAGAATCAGTCTATAGCCATAGACCTTGCAAAGAGTACTCTGTTCATTTGCATCACTTTTGCCACACTTTGAGTCAGGGGGGAATGCCAAAACAGTTACTCATAGAGATTAGAGTGATCACAGAAGGGGAAAAATGACATTCTACTCTTGATTGGGCATCTGCTTAGGCAGCGGACTTGCCCTGAGTTTGTGTGATCAGAGAAGATGAGTACTGGAAAAAAATGACAGGGAATGGCAAAGAATTGTACAGTATATATGCCTTTTGCTAAACTGGCAAGAATTCGTGAGTTTTCTAAGGCTTAACTGGACTCTGTGGAAGATGCCTGGGATTTTGTCTTCCTGTCAGTACCCTACGTGAGACCTGCAGGGGACATGAGCAAGGGGACCCCAACAGCAATAGACTGAACAATAGACTGGGGTAGAGTGGAGAGACAAAGGAAGAGGTTGCCTGAAGTTAGATTACCAAGGTCAAGGAACTGTGCAGTAAAGATGCACTACAGGGGCCTTCATAAAATTTATACACGTGCCCCATGAAAGAGCAGGCACAGCAGACAGAGTTACTATATCAGCCATTGAGTACAAAGACATTTGTCTCCTATCTCTCCTTGCTTTTGGCCCCAACTTGCACAAGAAGCTGTGCCCTGGGAAGGCAGGAAGGCATCTCCAAGCAAGAGCACCCACCTTCTCCACCCATCCTACCCACTCAAGCTGTCAGGGTCCCAAACTATGCCTGCAGTAGGGGAAAGAGAGAAGGGATTTAAGTAAAGTTTCAGACCAGCCCAGACTTACTAACATGAAATTATAGAATCTGACCTAGAGATTTGACAAAGCGGTTGAAAACAGAAAATGAAGAAAAATAAAACTGCTTTGTAGTATACAGCCCATAGAGCAAGCTTTTTCAATACTCCTTTTTAAAAAAAAATATGAACTTTATTTCTTAGAGAAGTTTTAAGCTCACAGCGAAATTGAGTGTAAGGTACAGAGAGTTCCCGCATACTCCTCTCCTCACACACACACAGCCTCCCCTGCTCTGTGTTACAATCAGTGAACCTCCACTGACATCATTATCACCCAAAGTCCATAGTTTACATTAGGTTTCACTCTTGGTGGCGTATGTTCCATGTGTTTTGGCAAATATATAATGACATGTATCCACCATTGTAGTATCACACAGAGTTGTTTCACTGCCCTAAAAATTCCCTGTGCTCCACCTATCAATATACCTTTAATATGTGCATTTTCTCTGCACTTCTATTGGGCTCATTCAAGACTTTCATATCCTAACCTCTCTATACTGATGAATAATAACCCTCTATAAGAATATTCTTGGCATTTGGTAGTTTATGAATAAGTGGCATTTTGTTATTATTTGCGTGATTGTTTATTCAATTTTCTTGCTATAATGTTCCTGCTCCCAGGGCATTCAAATCTGCATGAATGGAGTCTACAAATGTAACACATCCAATGAAAAAAATCAGAAATGGTTTCATCACCTTTTCACTGAGGCATTTACTTATAACTCTGATGTGATCTATCCTCAGAAGAGGTTGATATTGTCATCATTTTACAAATGAAGCAAAGAAAACAAACATGCCCTGAGTGTTAAAGGCTACACATTCAGCCAGTGAAAAGCTAAAATTCAGTAAATACAGGCATCTCTTGCTTAACATAAGTAATTCATGCCTAGGAGGAAAAGATTCTGCCTAAGAATGCTGATCAGGAGCCTATTTCTTTTTATTTTAAATGGAAAAAATATATAATCCATTATACTTTAGTGCAAAACCCCCTACCAATTTCCTAACAGATAACTAAAATACAGCATATTGCCTATGTACAGAGAAGTAACAAGTTATCATGTTAGGATATAGTACGCTTAAAACATTGCTTCCTGACCACCAAACAATTAGTATTATTGTTATCCAAGAGTTGCAGGTGTTCAGTAATTCATCTTGCTTTCTAAATGCTTCTACTCAGGATTGTGAGGTCCTAACAATTGAATATAGAATAAAATTTGAGATCATTTCAGGATGTCACTCATTTTAAAATGTTGTACTAAGTTTTAGTATCATAAATATAATTTTTTTCTATACAAACATGTGCTGAAAAATATTTTGTTAAGAAATAGCATAAGTTCTGTAAAGTTTGGGTGTTAAAAACAATGAGGCATTGTCTCAGGAAAGAAGCCAGAAGACATTCTGTAAGCTATGCCTGAATGTTCTTTGAAAGCCAAGTCCAAAACAGCTATTGGAAGTGGCAAGTTGAAAGATGAACCACTAGAAGTCATTACCAATGGAAGAGCAATTGGGAAAAGTACATACATGTTGAATTTCTAATTAAAATGGAATTCCAAGGGAACATATCACTGGGTACATACAATTATCAGGAAAACATCTACCAAGTATGAAAAAGGGTACTTATTTTGAAGGCCTGTAAGGAAAATAAATTATGAGCTTCCTGCCTCCAAGTCATGTTCTCCCCAGAAAAATAAAAGATCACGTGACAGTATTTCAGAGCTGAGACGCAGAGGCGTTTTTAATGAGTTTCTTCGACTTGGTCATAGTATTTGGCTATATAGGGGAACGTGCTTTTGAGGAATGACCCTTTGCTTAGAAGCTACATACTGAAGTATTTAGGGGTGATGTGTCATGACGTATGCAACTTACAAATAGTTCATTGTGAGAGAGATAAGGCAAATGTGGCAAAATAATAATTGCTGAAGTTATATAAAGAGTTTATGGGTTGTCAGTGTGTCATTTTTTCAACTTTTCTATAGGTTTGAGAGTTTTCAAGTAAAATACGGGAAAAATATTTGTTGATGACAATGCAGTTCACAATAATGACAAAAAAATCAATATTTTTTGTCAATATCTTACTATTTTATTAAAAATATAAGGCATAGTTAATGTAAACATTAGGAAATACACAAAAAATAAATAACAAGAAAATAATTACTTACAATAAATATAATTTAACCCAAATGGACTGTTTGTCAATGTCTTGCTTATAACACTTCAGATCTTTAAAATAAATACATTTTTAACAAAAGTGAGATTTTACTCTTTAGAGGCTTTTGTTTTGTATTATGTTATATGTTGGGAAAGTATTACATAAAAATAAAACTCTATTTGCATCATTTTAATGGCTCTATAGAATTCTATTACAATGATATATTATGAATTGTTTACTTAATACCCTATTTTAGATCATTTATTTTGTTACCTATCTTATGCTATCATAAACAACCTGTAGGAAGCAATAAATATACTGATGCATAATACATTTTTGCTGTTTGTAATACATTTTTCTTAAAAATACTTCAACAAGAACACTAGTAAATTTTGCCAAATTGCTTCTCAAAAGGTTTGTACTTTTATAATAACAATTACCTACAAGGAGTGGAATTTCATTTTTTTCGTTCTTTTCTCATCTTTGCTAATTGAAAAGCAGAAAATGCTAACTTTTTTGACTTTGCATTTCTTGCTTAGCAGTGAGGTTAATTTCTTTTCTTAGGCTGGCCAGATCTCTTCTCTAGAAATTTTTGGTCCATTTTTCCTCTAGGGCATTCATCTTTTGCTTACAAATTTGTAGGAACATATATATTAAGAATAGCAACACATTTTTTAGGACATATATTGCAAATATTCTCCCAAGTTATTTTTTAAATGAATTGATGGTTTTGAAAACAAAACTTTTAAATTCATACCTGATTAACCCCAGTGGCATTTTTCCTTTGGTTTCTGCCCCTGTGTTCATGATTGGACAGCCCTTTCCTCTCAAGATTATAAAATATTCACCTTTATTTTCCTACAATTTTTTTACATTTAAATTTTTCATATAATAGAAAATTATTTTGTGCATGCCATAGAGAAAGAATATTGACTGATTGATTGATTTCCAAATGATTATTAAATTACCCAAAATACCTTATTGAATTATCCTCTTTTTCCCCAACTTATTTGAGGCACCCTCCCTCCCTCATTATTCATTACAGTTTCATACATACTTAGGTATGTTTCTGGACTTTTTATTTTGTTCCATTGATCTTACTATTTTCTATGCCACTGCTTCCTCTTTTAATTATTATATCCTTATGGTTTATCTATTCAGGTTTTCAACTTCCCTTAGGTCAATTTTGGCCATTTATATTTTCTCAGGAAATCTTCCATTTAATTCAAAAATTTTAAGTTTATTGTCCATCAAGGCATAATCATGATATTCCCTCTGTGGTCTATGGTTTTCCATATATATATATATACTTTTTTTTTAAGAGATGGGGTCTCACTATGCTGCCCAGGCTGGCCTTGAACTCCTGGCCTCAAGTGATCCTCCTACCTTGGCCTCCCAAAGTGCTGGGATTACAAGAGTAAGCCACTGTGCCCAGCCGTTTTCCTTGTGACTTCATATTTTCTCTCCCTCTCCCCTTAATTAGCTTGGCCAAAGTTTTCATTTCATTATTGAGCTTTTCAAAATCCTTAGATTTACTTCTTAAATATGTCTTTTTCCTCTTTTCCTTTTTTTTTTTTTTTTTTGGAGTCTTACTCTGTTGCCGGGCTAGAGTGCTGTGGTGTCAGCCTAGCTCACAGTATCTTCAAACTCCTGGGCTCAGGCGATCCTCCTGCCTCAGCCTCCTGAGTAGCTGGGGCTACAGGTGCATGCCACCACGCTCGGCTAATTTTTTCTATTTTTAGTAGAGCCAAAGAGAGAGTCTCTCTCTTGCTTAGGCTGGCCTTGAACTCCTGAGCTCAAGTGATCCTCCCACCTCGGCCTCCCAGAGTGCTAGGATTACAGGCATGGGGCATGGGCCACCCCGCACCCAGCCTCCTCTTTTCTAATTGATTATTTTAACCTTTTTTTTTAGTATTCCTATTTCCTATTTACTCTTACTATTTACCATTTCTTTTAACTTTATTTATTCCTCTCTTATTGTTCTTGGGTTTAATTGGGTGGTGTTGTTTTTCTTACTTTATGAATCAATGTCTAGTTTATTTATTTTCATTCTTGTTTAATAATAAAAGCCCTCGATGACATGAATTTATTTATTTTTTCTAAATAGTCTTCAATTTCAATTCTGATCAGCCTCTTCATCCAAGAGTTTCTTAGGAAAGCACCTAAGCACCTGATGGGGCAGGGATGTTAACCTCTTGGAGAATATAATGGGAGTGTCCTTGTGGCCTTTTGTGTGGTCAGATTTTATAAATGCTTCATAAGGGCTGGAAGAAAAAATTATATTCTTTATTTGTTGGATATAAAGTTTTAAATATTGCTGAAAAATCAATAATGTCATTAATTATACCATTTAAAGCCTCTATATCTTTATTCTTTATCTGTCTCTCACAGACTAGGAGTAGTATATTAAAGTGTCCTTATACTATTGTGTTTCTCTAACTTTAATAAGAGGGACTAAAGTTCTAAAAGTAAAAATAACCAGAGTGAAATATAAAGTACTAAAGTACATTACATGAAAATATTTTTATAATTTCGGTGAAGAAAAAGTCTTTATAATCAAGAAACAAAGTCCAGAGACCACTAAAAAAGATTAATGTATTTAAATACAAAACTTAAAAAACTTTTATGGTGAAAGACACCATAAAAAATTTGTTTTAAATAGCAAATATTTGCAACAAATAAAGCAACATTTCCAAGCTGACAAATCCTGTCTTGTTTTTTGAATATTCAGAAGAAGTAACATGTAAAGAACCTAAAAAGCTTGTAAAAATAAATATCAGAATTCTAAACTTTGTTCCTACCTCTTTTGCTCTCATTTATAAGTAGACAATCCATGCAGCACTGAAAACTGCCATACCCACAAGCTACTTCTCAACTAGGTGTTCAAAGCCTATTTCTTTCTGTTGGCTTCCATTTCTTGTCTAATATCCTCTGCAACTCATTCCACAACTCATTGTAATAACAATTAGTGTCTAATGCAAAAGGAACAAAAAAGAAATGAGCATGAGTAGGCCTGTGAAGTATCCTAGCATGAGAATTTTTTCCAGTAGATACTACTTATACCCATTAGTGACTACTCAACTTGAGCAGACTGCTAAATTCTCCCTTTTAGAGTGTTAAAATACAAGACATGAGAGAGAGCCACTGACAAGAGACAAAGGCAAGAGCTACATAGAGAAAAGTCAGTAAGCAGAAACCATGCAGCTATAGAAGCCATGAATCAAAAGAAACCATGAGGTAAGGAGGTGAGTTAAAAGAGACAGGAATGACAGAAGGAAGAAAACATACTACTAGTACATTAAAAGGAGAGAGAGAAACTCAGTAATGAATAGAACAGAAGAGATCAAGTGGAAGGACACAGATGTCCTCTGAGATGTCAAGAGCTGTTCTTTGCTCCAGACAGGGGTGAGTGAGGTTATACGTCTTTGGGGTCTGACTTTTCAGCTGTAGGACTGGTACTCATGTTTCTAGTCTTTCAGGTATCCCTTATAATAAATCACTAATATTGAGATATCCTAAGCTATTTTCCCATCCTTGTAACCAGAAAGATCCTAAACTAACACAATTCCTTGGTGTCATTGTAACTGGTAGCGTTCTAATCTCATAGTACATTTTCCAAGAATTACATGAGCCTTCTGAGCATTTCTATTCCAAAACCACACTCTCCTTCCCACTGAATGTGCCATTTAATTGATGGCTTCTTTACCCCAGAACTGTTAACATTCCCTGCAATCATCAGTATAAATACTTTATTAATAATTTGTATTTATAGAACATCTGTCTCCCAAAGAGCGCAAAGCTGTTTACAAACACCATCTCATTAATCCTGATAGCAACCCTTTTCTTTATAAGGTAGAAATGTGTAAGAGCTAATGGGTACTGTCATCTTCATTTGACTCATGGGAAAATTTTGCAAGGTCAAACAGTACTCTGGGAAATAGTACAGAAACATAATCCAGAATTTCTGCTTCCTTGTTCTTTATGTCCTCCCCTAGAACCTCTCATTTCAGATCACATGCATATTCATTGGTATGCACCAGAATAAAATTTTAATACCGTTTCCTCTACTGAGGGTAAAAAATCCCATAAGCTCACATATGATAACTTAGTAGACTTTGCCTTAACTTATCAAGAGATTATCACCACAGCCAGAGCCATGAAGAATAATTAAATTCTAGAAATAGACAGCATTTTTACTGTGGTAAAAGAGTTGCTGTTTGGCATCTCAATTTGGTCCTTTTCCATATTGGAAATAGAAGGAATAACCTCAAGATGACCAAAATGAGAACAGTAAGTATTTCCAAGAAGGATGTAAACAATGGCCTTTCAATAATGTTATACATTGAATGGTTGCTACACCCTAGGCATATACATGTATGATATTGTTACAGTCTTATGAAGCTGACTTTGTTATCTTTATTTTACTGGTGAGGAAATTGAGGCTCAATGCAGTTAAATAAATGGTGAAGACTGAGTTCTTAAGCCTAATTTCTCTGTTTCTCTTACCTGTGTTTTTAGCTAACACATACAACTACTACAAATAATAGTTAATAATTGCTGCTGCTACTGCTCTTGTCTCTTGTTGTCTCAAATTGTGTCATCCAAGGATCATAGAGTAAGCTGACCATAGCATGGTATAACTTATGCTTTGTGTCAGTTACAGAAAAACCTAAAGAAGGTTATTAAACCTTCTTTGATATTGAAAAGGCTTCAATACTATTTGCAAACCTGGATGCTGGAATATAATTAAGCTGCCTGAAAAAGTACACCATTAAGACAAGCCTACACCAGGATGGTGTGGTTAGTAAAATCAGGAAAAATGAAAGCTTCCTGAAACTAATTATTATTCAGTAATAAAATTAGACAGGATCCAAAATTTATTGTGGCCACACAGATCATATGAAAATTCCACAAGACACTTAGAATATAGTAATGTAGTGCATTTGTAAATATCTATAAAATTTTTCCCAACTCAATAAGCTATACATATATTCAAAAGTCATGAGAAGAGTCTTTAAAATAGTTCTTAAAGCAGGAGGTCTTTATTTTAATCATAGTTTGCTATGCATAGAATAAACCGGTAGGACTAAAATAATTATAGTTAACATTTATCAAGTACTTCCAATGTGGCAGTTATGGTGCTTTACATACACATTCATTTACTTTTCACTGTGAAGTAGGTACTATTATTATCCCCATTTTTATAGATAAAGAAACTGAAGACTAAAGAGGTTAAGTATCTTGTCAATTCTGAGATACTAAACTCAGCAATTTCATTTAAGAGCTTGCACACTTCCACTGTATTAGCTTCTACTTATCTTTGGGAAGCCCACAGCATTTTTATGAAAATGCTTTTTACACAGTAAGCGTTCACATGAATGAATGCCTGAATGGTGAATAAAGCTTAATGTTGTCATCAGAATGCAGAAATAAATGTTGACACTGGCTGGGCCTGTATAGGAAGCACAATATTCAATGATATACACTAATCAACAAAAACTAAGCAGGTCAAAATGGTCTTTAGGAAGCAAGGATCTGCATAGTGAGGAAACCTATTTCCACTCATATAATCTCCGTATTTCTGACTACTCGCTTCTGGTCTCCATAAGAGGAACATGAAGGGAAACAGGTTTCATTTCTCAGCACCAAAGATAGGAGGAAACCCATGCTTTTGAGTTTTCTGAGACTCACTATCCATCTAGAATCCATCTGGTGGCCCAGTGTCCATCCGGCCTGTAGGAGGTCCTGTCTTCTCACCCACGTGTAAAATGATGTGATAGCCAAACATGAAACACCATTGTTACCTTTAAGGATTTCCTTTTTACTTTTAATAATGAAATATTTCAAACATATAGAATAGTGTAATAAATCAAAGAACAATATCCATGCCATGTAACTACCATTTCTGATTTAACAAGTGTATTCATTTTGCAATTCCTTAGCCATTTCTCTTAGCAATAAAATGTTACCGATAAAGTGGAAGTTCTCACCTCCCACCATCATCTCTATGCCCTCCCCCTCTTCCTCAAACTGACCACTTCCCTGAAAGTGGTATGTGTTCTTCACAGCAATGTTTTCATATTTTTAATACAACTGTAGGTGTCTATAAACACCAAATAGTATTGTTTTATGTATTTCCAAAATTTATACAAATTTTATCTAATGGTCTTTTTGTAACCTGCTTTTTTGACTCATCTTTTTTGTATTGTGGAAAAATTATACATAACATAAAATGTACCAGTTTAACCATTTTAAGGGTACAGTTCAGTGGCATTAAGTACTTTCACATCGTTGTACAACTTCTGCCACCATCTGTCACTAGAACTTTTTCATCTTCCCAAACTAAAACTTTGTACCCATTAAATAATAGCTCCACATTCTCTCCTACACCTCCAGCCCCTGGAAATCACCATTCTACTTTCTGTCTCTATGAATTAGACCATTCTAGATACCTCCTATAAGTGGAATCATACAGTAGTTATACTTTTATGACTAGCTTATTTCATTTAGCATGTCTTCAAGTTTCATCCATGTTGTAGCATGTGTCAGGATTTCCTGCCTTTTTAAGGCTGAATAATATTCCATTACACATATATACCACATCTTGTTTATCCATTCTTCTGTCAATGGACACTTGGGTTGCTTCCACCTTTTGGCTATTGTGAATAATGCTGCTATGAACATGGGTGTACAAATATCTGTTCAAGTTCCTGCTTTCAATTCTTTTGGGTATATACCCCAAAGTGGAATTGCTGGATCATATGGTAATTCTATGTTTAATTTTTTGAGGAACTGCTGTACTGTTTGCCATCACAGCTTACCATTTTACATTCTCACCAAAGATGCACAAGGGTTCCAATTTCTCTACAGCCAATATTTTCAGCTTTGTTTTTGTGATTTATCCATATCAACACAGGTAGATCTAGTTCATTCAATTTACTGCTGTATGATATTTCATCCTATGAGTATGCCGTAAGTTATTAGCCATCCCCTGAAGGTAGTAGTTTGGTTCTTTCCTATTTTGTTACGAAGGCAACAGATGCCACGTTGAACATTCCTGTATAACTCTCTGCTCAGAGATGTGAAAATCTCTCTGGGTTACATATCTAGAGAGTGGAATGAGTCACAAGGCACACGTAATTCAAACCTTAATATCCATTGCCAAATTTCTTTTCAAAGAGGTGTTTCCCAAATTATACTCCCACCAGCAAAGTATGGGAATTCCTGTCACTCCATACCTTTGACGACAATTGCTAATGTCATAATTTATATAGCATTTCTTTGAATTTTTAGAGCAAGAGGGAATTCTGCATTTGCTCAGCCCACAAGTTTGCAATGATTTTTCTCTGTTGGTGCTTTTCATTTTTGTATTCTTTCTTCCCTGACCCACCTATACTCTGTCCCTGGTGCTTCCCACCTTCCCCTTTTGATGCCAACTTTATCATGATAGTTCAATTTGGATTTTTCTCCACTGGGAAACTGTCCAAAACTCAGTCAACAATCTCCTTCTTTAAAGGAAATTTAACATGAAATGATGGAAAGACCTCTTGGAATTTTCTAGATGGTGAGCTAACATCCACATGTGTCCTAACCAGCAGAGTCAGCTGCTAAGCTATTCTTTGGTCAGTTTCTGAGGGAAAGTTTAGAGGAATTAACTCATGGGTGTGACTGGTAACATCACCTTTCTACAGATTCAGGGCTAGGGCCAGGATGAGGCAAGTGAGGCATCCATCTCAGGGGTAAAATTGAAGGAGACCCCAAAACTCAGAAATCGAGAAAAATAATATTTTATTATAATATTTCTTGTTTACTGTGCATTTTTGGCATTAATTTTGATTTTGATTTTAAGATAGTAAGATTTTAAACAAAGATAAGATCAGTATTATCATCACATATCTATTCAGGCTATCGTGACATACACATGATAGCCTTTTCAGTTTAATCTGTTAAATCCCTTCTTTATATTGAGTGTTTTTGTCATTTTTTAATGACAGTAAATTAAGAAAAAATAAAATTCACACACATGCCTCATTTTAAAAATCCAAAATGAAATAGCCTTATGAATTCTCTCAAATATAAGAATGCCAAGGAGAAAATTAGAACAGATTTTTAGCCAATAAAATAAGGATACATTTGGAGATTAGCATCACAGAAGCAGTTTCCTCATTTATCAACTTGCAATTAACATTGACAGCCATTTGTAAAACTTAGTGAACTTTATGGATTACTCATCACTATCCTGGGAAGGTTATGGTTGTAATGGAGATTTTCTACAATCAAGCGAAAGATAGCTCATATTGTCCAAGAGAGGTATATAGTATCTTGCTAGGGATACCATAACAAAATATCACAGATTGGGTGGCTTAAACAATAGAAATTTATTTTCTCATATTCTTGGAGGCTAGCAGTGTAAGATCAAGTTGCCAGCAGGACTGATTTCCTTTGAGGCCTCTCTCCTCACTCTCTTGTATCTCTTCACATGGCCTTTCCTCTGTGTGTGTACATCCCTGGCGTTGCTCTGTATGTCCACATTTTCTCCTCTGAAGGACACCAGTGAGATTGGATTACAGCTCACCCTAATAGCCTCGTTTTGACTGAATCATCTCTTTAAAGGCCCCATCTCCAAATACAGTCACATTCGGAGGTACTGGGGGTTAAGGCTTCAACATATGTATTTGTGAGGATGGGACACAATTCAGCCGATAATAAGGGGGAAAATAAGACATTTGCCAGCAAAGAAGTTTTATCCCCTGACAACTAATCTGTGGCTGAGAGAGGAAGCCAGACTCTGTTTTAAAATAGAGATTTCTTCCATTGTTCAACTTATCAGTTTGTCACTAACACAGCAGCAAACTCTGGATAAAATAAATAGATAGAAGCTTGAAACCTCCAAAGTCCTTTGGAGCTACCACTATGATCTTATCCAGTTCCTTGAGTAACCCATGAACACTACTGAATAGCATCAAGCCATAGGACAAGATCACCAAAGACGAATTCATACAGTTTAGCCAGCCTACCGGACAGTGAAGTGATACTTACACCATCATAACTCCACTGTGAAGAAGGAGGTCAGCAGGACACCCGGGTAGCTGGAGTGAAGTGATCACAGCAGTGACCTGGGACCATAGCGTCAAGCAATGCAGCCCATTTGTAAATGGCTGGGGAATCCCAATGCCTAAGAGTTCAGCTTCCTCTTTCTACATAAATATATTATTTTTGAGCAAAAGTTTGGTACTTTTTGTGAGTCTAAGAGATAGCATTGGAAATACCAATGGACCTTTTAGCTAGCAAACCGAATTATCACAAAAAGAGTTTGTACATCTTATTTAGGGAGCATTGCCTGAGGAAAAAAAAAAAGAAGACAAGAACAATATTTAAATGGCTTCCCAAGTCCCCCAAATCTAACAGAATAAGTAGTTATTTGAGGGTTCTAAATTCTTCTGCTCTTCTTGAAAAAGCCATGGAACATTTATATTCTTGAGCCACCACACGTGGAAAATAAGGAGCCCAACAGCAGAGACAATGATGAAGTGTTTGGGTGGATCGCTCATTTATAAACTTCTTAGATGCCTCAGAAGAAAAGGATTATATAAATCTGAAATAATAGTCACAGCAGCTTCCTTTAAATGGTGATATGTTTCGGAAAAGCAATTGTGGAAGGTTCATGTTGACAAAAAACGTTGCCTACTATGTTATGTTTGCCTCCTGTAAGGTACTGGAGTCTCAGGGTCCAAGCTTATGGAGTTTGAACTTTGATTTTGTTTTGGGGAGGGGTGTTGAATTATTGCTGTTTCTAAAAAAATGCCATTTCTGCTTTGTTCAGTGTCTGCCATCTTAATAAATGTGAGCATAGCTTAACAGTCAGGCTGCAAATCCCTTCTAATGTCAGCATTTGGGGGATCTGAGTTATAGAAAACTGTTTTTCTTATTACCATTTCTTCCTAATGCTTAAAAAAAAAAAAAACCTCTGGAATAATACTCCATACTCATCTTACCTACTTGTTAATCTGGAGTTGTAAAAGGAAGCATATTGTGAAAGTATATTGTAATGGGTGAATAGCGGTTTTCAAAAAAGAATGGGTGGGGGGAAGGCATGACATTAAACAGTACAAGTGATCCAGGCTTTTGCTCTACCAGACCTCGGGGCAATGTCTTTTCAATGTCATTCTTTAGAGAAAGTCTTTGAGACCATGCGTGTCTTTTTAAACAGGGCAGTCCAGAAAAAAAAAAAAAAACAGAAAGAAAGAAAGAAAAGAAAAGAAAAAAGAAGGAAGGGGAAAAAAAGGAAAAAATAGCGTAGAATAAAAAGCTTTTCTTTTAAAAGCAAACAGCTAAGTGATTTGCTGCACACTTGCCATGAATAATAACGAGCAGATTTGTGCTGTGTTCCTCTTTTTAATTAGCACGTCACCTTCTGCAGCAGCACCCTGTCTTACGACAGGGCACCTAGAGAGCCCCACTTGACGCTTTGCACAAAATTAGATGGGCAAAGGCCTGGTGAGTAGTCTTGGGGTAGATCTAGAAAACTCCTGGGTTTTTTTGTCTCTCCCCACCTTCGCCCACCCCATGAAGTTTACATCAGAGTCCAAAAAGAGTTCTGGCTAGGTTTTCTTTTGTTTTGTCTTGTTTTGCCTAGAAAACACTGTAGAAATCCAGAAATACGTGAAGCTGTCTTCATTTGATAATCTCTGAATTACTTCTTTCCTGTTCAAACTACAGAACTAAAAACCTGAAAGCATTTTAAATGGCAGGGAAAGTGTGAGACCAGCAATAGAATTCACACTATCAAGATCAGAGGTGGGACGGGGCCCTGGACACAATCTGCATTCAATAAAACAGTGTTCAAATTTTAACACAAGCACTTCTGACACTAAAACAACAACTAAGCTTGTTAAAGACCTCTGTTCTGAGGTCCCTGTTTTTGGAAGAGCTTAATGGTCTAAACTAAGCTTCAAAGTAGCAGAAGCAAGAGAGTAATTCTGATAACTTTGGATAACTTTATACTGTCTTGCAAGGGGTACTTCAAGTGCAACATGTCAGAAAAAAATAAAGAGCAGCTGGGAAAATGAAAACCATTCTTAAAAATCATACTCCTATCTGTAATTAAAAAGTATTAACAACATCCCTGTCAGCAAGCCCTGAAATGCAAGTTGACCAGCTCCTATGTTGCTATATGATTGTGTTTGCATGCACATATATCTAGTGCAGAATGTTAATTCATTTTCCATCACCAGGAACGTTGAGCATGCTGACACAGCTAGGTGAAGCAATCTAAAATTGTTCCAGGATTTGATTTTCATGTGAGTGCAGCCTTCAGCTGCATTTGATAGTGCACCGCATTGATGTGACACCTTTTCTACAAGGTCTTTGGTGGAATATATCTGCTGAACAGAACAGAAACAAAATATGTGCCTTGACTCAAACTTGTGGCGGAGAGCTATCAAAGTGGGAACCTGCTCAAATCCATCTGCATAATATGCAGATGGAAATCTAATGAGAAAGGTATATTGACAGACGTTGCCTTGTTATCTGGCAATGCTGTGCATAACAGCATGTGGTACCTAGACATAATCTCCTGTAATGTTATTTTGCAATTTAAATGTTTTTTTTTCTTCCTCCAAAAGAAGACACACGTCAATAAGTGCCAGGCATCAATAACTGACATTTGAGATAAGATAAACCACACCAGCTCATTCAGACAGAATCAGGCTGAGTTTATTTCAGGACACAGGTCTCCACATTGTGCGCTATTGGCTGAAGAAGAGGAAAGGGAGGCAGCCCCAAATGCTCACTGATGCCTCATTTTCACTTGTGTTCTGATGGCTGCTCTTTCAGCCCTGGTGCCAGTTCTGAGTATTCTGAGTATGTTTCAAGGAACATTACTGAGAACAAAATTGAATACCATCAATATTAATGATCTGAACCAGGAAGATAGCTTTTAGTGTGCAAATTAATTACCCTAATCACAGGGTTTTTTGTATCCATTTTAATGAAATAACTATTTATTTCATTGAATCCTGTGCTTTTCTTTTGCAAATAAGGCACATTTACATGATAAATACATGAAATTTAAAAGGATGACTAAATTAAATTGGAAAAAAAGACCTTTTTAAATACAATTTTCTTAGGAAAAACAGCTAGATTAATGGGTTGGTTAGCTGACTGGCATCTGTGATTAAATCTTTTTTAATGTATGTCAAATAGAATTTAATGGACCTCGAGAAATGTCTACACAGTCACTAATATTCAGGGGCTGGGGAAGATTCCAGTTTCGTTTCCTGTCATTTGTTGATGAACTCCTGCATCCTTGGCCTTGGGACTCTGCTTTGACAGGTAGAATTCACACGTCTAGTCCCTGCTTTATCACTGGGTCCCTTTCTTTCTGTTTCCCTTCCCCCTTTGCTCTCCTCTTTAGACCAGGCGACCAGGGTGTCTTCTTGAGTAACGAAACCAACACATTCATTTTTCAAGAAGTGTGGGCCAAAAAATAACTACACTATTAATGAAAGCATTAAAACACTTTAAATATGCCTCATATTTAATCATCTAATTCACTTTTGTTTCAAACTGTGCTGGCCCTGGTAATGGTAGACCGAGAGAGAGGAAGGGAGGGAGAGAGGAAGGAAAGGGGGGGGGGAGAGAGAGAGAGAGGGAGAGAGAGAAAGATATGCTTAATTCAGAGGAATTTTCAATGAATCTTTTAGAGGCTATGGGTTTTGAAAACTTTATTTATTGTGGGTAAGCTTTGAAGGGCTGCAAATTCAACAGAAGAGAGATTTGAAACACATTCCAGCTCATTTTTTTGATAACAGATCCAAAGAACAGAGCATCTTTCTCTGCTTGCTTTCCCCCCCCCCCCCCGGTTGCGCCACCAGAGATATCTCCCTCTCCCTTTGATTTGGAATGATCAATTGCAGCTGCAGCAGCCGGGCAGGCAGCCCCAGGCACCAAGAACATGAGCCCTCTCCCCGCACATTAGGATTTACATTTCAATGGCTGCCACCATTTTAAAGATAATTATAACCTTTTAGATTAATAATTTTCTGTGGCTTCTCTAATGTTTTAACAACGTAAATATTAATTTTGCTGGCTTAAGAGGAAACATCTCTCTGTCTCCCCTCCCCCCTCCTCTCTATACCTTGCAGAACGCAGAACAAAGGCTTCAACCCAAATCTGTTCGGGGCAGGATGGGGTGGGAAGGTAGGATGTTGAACTAACAGTTATGATTCAAGTATCTTGGCCCTAACCTGGACGAAATCTTAAGATTTTAAAGTAAATCAACTAGGGAAGACTGGAGGCAGTCGTAGGGGGCAAAAAACAATGAAGCTCCTTTCTGCAAAGGCAATGTTTCTAAAGCCAGAATTTTTAAAAAGTAAATTGTTTTTTTGTTTTATCCAACTCAGAAAGTCGACCTGCATAAGCTGGCAGATGGGATTCACGTTTCTTCGATCATATTTCAAGTGTGGTGGGAGATCTCAAAAAGATGAAGCTGTCTTGATGAACTCAATAGTCTTGAAAAGAGAAAAAGGGAAATTGCCCACAAAAGATATTGAGACTATAAAGAGGCTTATATTTCACTGTTACTGCAAACTTCCTTTCTGCTTATTATCATTCCAACACTTTATTTCCCACCAGCTGATGCAGCTGGGAAAAATATCACATTGCACAAACAGATGTCGACTCACTTAAATTGCCTGACCATGCTCCGTGGACCGCATTCTATTTTTTGCTGCCCCACAAGTACTGAGCATGTTGTAGGCATAGGGACATGACTTTTTTTTTTTCTTTTTCCGTCCATTAGGTTGCTACAAGTATTCTCTTAAGGGCTTTATCACCTTATATCACTCAGCATCGTTCAAACAATTTACATCAGGCAAATAAAATCAGAGGAACACGTTTCCCATATCCACTGATAAATAAGAGGAATCATGTATATTAAGAAGAAAACTGATAATAGTGCCGGTCAGATGTTACAAGCAGGTCATTCAGTTGCTCTCCTTGATAAAGTGCAGAGCTACAGTAATTGCCCTGAGATCTCTTTACGGACGAGACCTTTATTTCCTAGGCACCAAAGCTATGAGATGGAGCATTGCTTGCAAGTGACTTGGGGAATAAAACTGCTCATGAAATATGCATGACTAACACATAGGCTGCCAGGGGAACTTAGTGTATTATGTATGACCCTTCTGTAATTGTAAGGAAATGATATTCATTTAAGTGGATGTTTATCACAGTTAAAAGTGCGCCTAATGAAACAAAGGTCATAAGCCTAAAAACATGAGGTTACAGCCCTTTTATTGCACCATTTCTGTCTCTGTTTGAAAAGACCTGGCCTTTATTCACAGCTGTTTTTCTAACACCTGTGTGCTCTGTTTATGCAGCCTTAAAGAGTTCCTGTCACCCATATTTAAATGCCAAAAGGACTATTACATTAAATGTTCTTCTAATATTATATCCACACATCTGGGAAATATCAGACAGCATGCTGCAATATATATCAATTCAGACTTGAATTTTTAGCTACTGACATTTGGTTAGCAGAGGAGTTCCCCTCCCCGACCCCCCCACCGTGGCCCATTTCTCTCTATATGAAATGCCTACCTGTACATTCAGATGAGAATCGGGCTTTTATTCTGAGATCAGCAATGATGCAAACCTTCTGGGGTAGACCAATCTCTGCGGCAAAACTGAGGCAGCTTTGCAGAATAGATAAAAACCAGGACTCAGGAGTCAAATTCCCTAGATTGAAATTCCAGCTCCAGTCCTCACCAGTTGTGTGAACCTCGGCAAGTGATTTAACTGCTTTGTGCTTCTGAACAGAATTTTCATCTATAAAATGAGACCCATAAGTAGTTGTGACCTCACAAGGTTGTTATGAGGATAAGTGAGTTAATTTTTGCAAAGGGCTTAAAACAGTTTCTGGCACATAGTAAGTGCTACCTGTTTGTTAAATAAATAAAACACATCATTTGCATAGTTCATTTGTTCTGCTGTTTCCTGCTCCCCTACTTTTTGTCATTTCCTTTTGCATTCAATTAGCTTCCTCATGCTCATGGTTATCTTTAGGCTTCAGGTGTGTTTTAGTCCACTAGGGCTGTTATAACAAAGTACCATAGATTAGGTGGCTTATAAAGAACAGAAATGTATTTCTCACAGTTCTGGAGGCTGGAAGCCTGAGATAGGATGCCAGCATTGCCAGGTTCTGGTGAGGGCCCTCTTCTGGTGTGCACATGGTGGAAAGGGCAAGGAAGCTCCCCTGGGTCTCCTTTAAAAGAGTGCTACTATACTCTGATTTCTCTTCAGATTGAATAAATCTTTCACCTTTTATTAAAAGAATACTATTCCCATACATGCAGGCTCTGCCTCATGACCTAATCACCTCTCAAAGGCCCCACCTCTTAATGCCATCACATTGTGGGTTAGGAATTTTGGGGGGACACAAACATTCAGACCACAGCAGAGTGGCTGTACCACAGCTTATTAGCCATCACTGCTTCCAGCCAAGGCCAACTGTGCACAATAACTTGCCTTGTGAGGGTGGCAGTGACCCATTCAATGGAGGCTTACTCACTCACAAACAATAGGCACCTGGGGACTTTCCCAGTCTTGCTGACATTTACCTAGTGAGTTCATGGAGTACTTGAGAAACAGGGGAAAAAATTACTCCAGAAAAACATGCAGTAGAGAAAACCCCAGGAGTCTTCATGAGCTGAACCCAAATTAATAGTGACTCTCCAAATTACCTTAATGTCATTTTGTTTTGCTTCAGGTTGTGAGGCAGAAAAATAGAACAGAAAATAGAGATGCCACCTTATATGGGGCGCATATATTAATTCTAGAGAGATTTACAGATTTCCTAATGCCTTCATTCATTATTTCCTTCTGATCTCAAAATAGACAGGGAAGTATTCACCATCTCCAGAAAGTTTTGAATAACTTGTAAACTCTTGACATTTCCTTTCTAAAATGTAACTTCTTAAGATGACCAAAGTTGTCTGACATAAGGTAAAATAGAAGCTGTGAAGTCAGTGAGAATTGGATTTTATAAATAACACAAGACTAATAACCATAAAATAAGCCAATAAAACAAATAAAATCACAAACCTTGTTTTCTTAGATTTAAAAGGAAAAAAATCACCATAATGCGATCATATGTAGCAAAGGGGTTATGAAGCTGGCTTGCCTGTGTTTGAATCCCAGTTCTAGCCCTTACTATCTGTGTGACCTAGAGGAAGTTACTTACCCTTTCTGGCCTCAGTTTCATCTGCTGTGCAGGGATAATAATAGTACCAGCCCATGGGTTGCTGTCATTTTAAGCAAGAGAATGCATGTAAGTTTAGGACAATGTCTGGAATGTAACAAGCACCCTATTATTGCAAGTTATTGTATTATTACTTTTAGAATGAAAACCAACATTTCAAAAAAGTTTTTGGCATCATCATACTCCCAACTACGTTTCACGCTCAGAGGAGTTGGTTCACAACATTTTTGGTGGTTTCAAAATAATGTGTACAAATTCTTTGATGCTCAAAAGGTAGAACTCACTGCTAACCTTGAATATGGGCTGCACTTAGTGACTCACTTCTAATGATTAGAATGTAGTGGAAATGAGGGTGTATGAATTCCAAGGCTAGGTCATTAAAGGTATTTCTACTCTTGCCATGGTCTCTCTTGGATCACTAGCCCTGGGGGGAAGCTAGCTGCCACGTTGTAAGGACACTCAAGCAGCCCTGGACAGGCCTTGAGAATGAGTCACCTTGGGAGGAGACTCTTCAGCCTCAGTTAAGTTTTCAGATCATTTCAGTCCCCAGCCTTTGAGCCTTCTAGATGAGGCCCCAGACATGTGCAGTAGATATAAGCCATGCCTATTGTGCCCTATCAGAATTCCCAACTCAATTAAAATCATGAGATAATAAATTGTTTTAAGCCACTAAGTTTTGGGGTAATGTGTCATGCAGGAATAGATAACACAACACCCTTAATACAGAAGTGGAAATTTCACTTGCTAAGCTGAGGATAGGCCTGGTCAGCCTGGGACTGTCCTTCTTTTAGCAATGAAATTCCCATGTCCCAGGAAACTCCTCACTCCTGGGCCAACCAGAATGGTTGGTCCCCTACTTATATCTTAGACTAGATAATTATCAATATCTCATATGAGCTAGTCCTATAGGTAAAGAAGGGATCCCGAATAGTCCCCACCTCATAATATTCATCCAAACTTCTCTGGGTCTTACCATGCTATTGTAGGGGTGGGAAGGAGGAAGAAATGACTGCCACTGTGCCTTCAGCTCCTTAAGCCTCATGGAATCGAGGGGTGCAGGGTAGACCGTGATGATGCTTGTTGGGAAGCAAGAAGGTGCCAGGGAGTGGAAAGCAGGGTTCTAGGGGAAACTCTGCAGCCCTAGTGAAAACTGTCTTAATTGAATATGGAAGAAGAATACTCAAAATCAACTTTCCCCCCACTGCCCTTTGGCTAGTATCTGTTTTGCTTTATGATTTGGAAGTTTATAAGGGATACGGTTTGTTTGTTTAACAAAATACTTTTAAGCTCTGGACAAGGTGATGGGATGTTTTCTTACCTAAAAGTATAACAAAGAACCAAGGATTCAGCTTCAACCATACCATGTCTTGTTCCTGCCTTGTTAGTAACCAAAGTAGCACATAATCACATGTGTATTTCTTGTGGAACTGTCATGCAGGCAGGAGAAAACTAGATAAAGCATTAATTGTTCAGAGTTATATGATGCAAAGACTATGTCACACCCAGATTAACAAATTTCAGCTGCCAAATTCCATGGTGCACATATGGGAATAGTGTTACTCTAAAAAAAATTGTTCAAATGGAAACTTATCTGGGTTATGAACAAAAGAATTTATAAGCAAATTAATAGTGTTAACAAGGGAAATGTTACTGACACAATAGAGTAGCATTTGCATCCAAATAATACATGCATAAATTATAATTTTATCTTTTTGTTAAAACACTTTGTTCTTCCCCTGTTGGGAGGGTTACTCTCTAGTCTTAAAAGTGGTAATAATAATTATATTCAACATTTAACAAGCACTTACTGTGTGCCAGGTACAACTGCACTATACCTATGTTAACTCAGTAGATAGAACAAGTCTGAGGAGGCAGGTGCTACCAGATCCCTATTTACAAGTGAGGAAACTGAGTCACCAAGTGGCTGAATAATGTTTCAAAGGTCACATCATAAGTAGGCAGCCAACTCCAGGTTTCACACTCTACACATGGCCTCTTTCGTTGATTACCTCTGTCTCTGATTACTCAGGGTTTTATTAATCAAGTCTGTGCCTCCTCTTCCAATTAGAATAAATGAACAAATTAAACTGTCTACTCTGAGAACAGGGATCCTGGACCAAGAAACACAGATTAGGAGAGGGTGGGAAAATAAGAGCAGTGAAACAGGTGAAGAAAGAAATCTAAGAGAGAGGATGAAAGCAAGAAGGTGAACCTAAAGAAAGACGACAGGAGAACATGGAGAAGGGAAGGAAAAGAGGAAGAAAGAGAAATAAAGGAAAAGACCAGAGGAGAAAGGGAGGAAGGGGAGAGAGGACAGAAATGCTGGCAGAGTTGGAGTGTGAGAAAATGTGGACACAAGGGAGGGCTCCAAGTTCAGGTGTTATCAGTATTTTACATCTAGTGAATATTCAAATGCTAAAAATAATGTCATAGATGAAGCTTCTTTTTCCTAAGAATTTTTCTTCACAAAAACTATTGTTAAAGGTAAAGAAGGAGGGTATGGAATTGGCATCAGAAGAAAAACAAAAATCCCTGTCCAGGATTTTGTCTGAGGCAGGCCAGACTTCTCACCGCAGAGGGAAGGCCAAGGGAAATAAGAAAACCTAGAAAAGTGTATGGATGCAGGCAGAGACAGAAGTAACACTCCCAGAGAACATTCTACTAAAGCAGTGCCATTTCAAGCAAATTTAAAGGACATATACTAACGTTACGGGGTGAAGACAGTGATGAAAACAAGTGCGGTAGTTTTCATCACTGTAGTTTTTTGATATATGGTTTGTGTCTTAGTCCATTTTGTGTTGCTATAACAGAATTATAATTTACACTGGCTAATTTATAATAAAGAGGAATTTATTTGGCTTATGGTAGACCAAGACTATGGCACCAGCATCTGGTAGGGTCTTTTGTGCTGCATCATCCCATGGCAGAAGGCAGAAGGGCAAGAGAGAGCGGGAGCTAGCACACAAGAGGGAAATGAGCTCACTTTTATAAAACCTTTTTTATTTTTAATTTTTTTGTTTTTACTTTTAAACTTTTTTGTTAAAAACAAAGACACAAACACACATATTAGCCTAGGCCTACACAGGGTCAGGATCATCAATATCACTGTCTTCCACCTCCATACCTTGTCCCACTGAAAGGTCTTTTGGGGCAATAACATGCATGCATGGAGCTGTCATCTCCTATGATAACAATGCCTTCTCCTGCAATACCTCTTGAAGGACCTGCCTGAGGCGATTTTACATTTAACTCTCCTTTTTATATAAGAAGAAGAAGTACACTCTAAAATAATGATTAAAAATATATTATAGTAAATACATAAACCAGTAACATAGTTGCTTATTATCAAGTATAATACAACGCACACAATTGTATGTGCTATACTTTTATACAACTAGCAGCACAATAGATTTGTTTACATTAGCATTACCACAAACCAAACACTTTAGTAATGCATTACATTAATGTATTACACTATGATGGCTACAATGTAACTAGGTGATAGGAATTTTTCAGCTCCATTATAATCTTATGGAACCACCATTGTATATGTGGTCCATCATTGACTGAAATGTTGTTATGTGGCACATGACTATATTTTTGCTTAGAAATTTCTTCCACCAGATATCCTAGTCCACTGCTTTTAAATTCTGATTTCTATAAAGCCCTAGGGCATGAACACAATTCAACCAAGTTCTTTGTCATTTCACAACAAGGATGGCCTTTATGCCAGTTTCCAATAAGATATCCATCCCTCTTCTTCATCTGAGACCTGATCAGAATGGCCTTTACTGTCTGTTTTCCTACCAACATTCTTTATATAAACCATAGCGGTTTAATACATGGATATATTGGTTTGATATATTAAAATCACCTCTGGGAAGCTTTAAACCATACTAATGAGCCCATCCACCCAACCTAATTAAGTCAGAACACTTGGGGGAAGGACTGGGCATTAAAATTTTTTAAAAATTCTCTAAGGTGAGTCACTGTGAGAGATTCCAGCTCAAAGAAGTAACAGGAACGTTCCTAGCAAGTTATTTTGTCGAGATCAACAAACGGATTCTAAAGTGTATATGGAGAGGCAAAAGGCTCAGAATGGCCGACACAATATTGAAGGAGACACCAAGTTAGAGGACTGATACTGCCTGCTTTCAAGACTTTTGATAAAGCTACTGTAATCAAAACAGTGAGGCACTTGTGAAAGAAAAGTCAGATATATCAATGGAACAGAATAGAGAACCCAGAAACAGACCTATATAAGTACAGTTGCTATGGTTTGAATGTGCCCCCCAAAATTCATGTGTTGGAAAATTGATCCCAAATATGGATCCCCAATTAGGTGGGGCCTAATGAGAGATAATTAGGCAATGAGGGCTCTGCCCTCATGAATGGGTTAATACTGTTATCATGAGTGGGTTCCTTATAAAATGATGAATTCATCTCTCTTCACACTCTCTCTCCCTCTTCCTCTCCCCACCTCCCTTTCTCTCTCTCTCTATCTTTCCCCTTTTTTCTTTTCCCTTCTGTCATGGCATGGCACAGCAAGAAGGTCCTTGCAAGATGCCAGCCCCTCAGTCTTGGACTTCCCAGCTTCCAGAATCTTGAGTCAATATATTTCCATTCATCATAAATTACCCAGTCTGTGTTATGCTGTTATAGCAGTACAAAACAAACTAAGATGACAATCAACAGATCTTTGACAACAGAGCAAAGACAGTACAGGGAGAAAAGATAGTCTTTTTGGAAAATAGTGCTGGGACAACTGGACATCCACATGCACAAAAAATGAATCTAGACAAATACCTTACACCCTTCACAAAAATTAACTCAAAATGGATCATATACCTGAATGCAAACACAAATTTATAAAACTCCTAGAAAATAACACAGAAGAAAATCTAAGTAGCCTTGGGTATGGTAATGACTTTTTACTAAAAGCATAGTCCATGGAAGAAATCATTGATAAGCTGGACTTCACTAAAATCAAAAACTTCAGTGTGAAAGACACTGTCAAGAGAATAAAAAGACAAGCCACGGACAGGGAGAATATATTTGCAAAAGAAGTACCAGGAATATAAGATCATGAGAAGTATGGAAATATTTTATAGTAAATTTCATTACAAGTAAAATGCACCCTCACCCACCACCACTAAGTTGCCCTGGTGGTGATGCTATCTGGGCAAGATAGGGATGGAAATGGGGATGGGGGTGGGGTGGGGGACATTTCTTGGGAGATGGTATTGTCTTTTCCAGATGGTCATTACTAGCTATTATATTTTTCTTTTCTGACAGTGGGTTTGCAAAGCCTCTTGATTTCCAACAAAGCATCACACCTAGCAAATAGGTGATACGTGGGTGTTTGAGTTGTGGTTGTTGACATCATTTTTCCTTGCTCTTCATATCTACTTGAGTATGTGGGAGCTGGTTTTCATTTCTCTCCAGGAAAGCCAGTTATGTGAAGATTCCTAAAACTCCAGTGAATTCTCCACCACGCAGCCTCCCTTGATAACTCTGGTGGAAGTTCAGCTCCTGTAAAAGGCAAGTTAGGCCTAACCACCCTTGTCATTTCCATTTTTCATACATCTATGTTTGGTGTGTGCAGTATGCATGTTATTCCTCCATGAAGTTTCATCTTATTTGCTCACTGCCATAGGCTACAGTGTGGAACAAAGTTCACTTTCAAATTCAATCTCAAACAAAATGAAAAGCAAGAAAATCATGAAAGGGAAAGCTAGCTACAGCCATTAATATGGATCTCACTGCCAGATTCTTCTGCTTTATCCATCAAATGTGAGTGAGAGGAATCTATTCCCATGTGCAGCTGCTGCGGCCCTGACCCTGGTCACAGGATACTGTCAATCAGGAAAACAGCTCCTAAGAACAGCCTGGAGTGAGTGCTGGCTGCCAGGTGCAGACAGCCTGACACACTATTGAATAACCCCATGAATGGCACTGGAACCCTTTCTCTGATAACAGTAGCAATCCTTGGGGCCTTTCAACAACATAGTGGGAACCACCCTGAATTTATTTTAGACACCAAGTTTAGGACTAAGGGATCCAGGAGGAAATGACAGCGTTTCCAGAGGGAAAGTATGCATTTTCTTTAAAAAAAAAAAAAAGTTTTAAAACCCACACGGCGTTTATATCTCTACTTGAAAGTGGCCAGTTCAGTATTCTTTAAATATAGCAGTGGATCCTGCTGAATTATACTTGTGGTTGGATTTAGAGAGGCCAGTGTCCTATGTCTGTGTTTATTCTGATTTGCTGGATTATCTTGGAAAAGTCACCTGAAATGGAACTAGGGTCTAGTCACACATACACACCCCCCATGTGCAAAGTTAAAGCTTCCTTGGGGGAGAGGGAGTATAGGGGACATAGAAACTTTCCCAAGATTTTTATCCTGAATATTCCTAGAATAAAAATGGCTAAAATCCTTCAAAGTACACCCAGAAATGACCTGGCACCACTTCTATGAAATCAGGGAACATTGTACCTTATTAGCTCAAAAAAAAATTCAGAATACTTTCTACTTCTTTTCCCTTGAGTCTGAAAGGATATGTGTTGGATATATTCAGAAAGTAAATGTTCAGGCCTCTTTTCTACCTGGCTGTGAATGTTAGTAAGAAATCTAATTTTAAGAGAGCAGGGGAGGAAACACTGAGTGGCTGTAGTTCAAACTTGGAGTTTGTTAGGATGCACAATCAGTGCCAATAACTGCTTCTATTCCAGAAATTATAAGTGATTGATCCTCTTTAAATAAATCTGGCTAGCTAACAAATAGCTTTCCCTTGCCAACGTTTTCTCAATATGGTCTCCAGACTCTTTATGGTTTAAAAAAATTACCAAATAAAATTCATGAAAAGGCAACAAGAAACATATCTTACAAAATTTCTGTACAGAATTCAAACATTGTTCTTGTGCCAGAAACACACAGCTGTGGGCTTGACGTGGCAGAACCATCTGCTATAGGCTCCACACTGTAGCTGCTTCAAAGAGGCAGAGTCAGGTAGCTGCATCTTTTGTTGGAAACACACAAACCATAGCTATGGAGCTTTCCTGGGTTTTGTTTTTTTTTTCCCCTTCATTGCCGTCTGTCCATTTGGATGGAATTATCACAAGACTGTTAGATGCACAGACTGGTGCAGACAATGTGGGCAAAATACAATTACTTAAAGCAAATGGATGTTTGCACCTTCGTACTTAAGCTTTCCTCATTTCAACTGGGTTTGGGATCATTACACCTACTGAAAGGATGGGAACTTTCAGAACGTGAGCACTGACACAAGTATTTGTCAAATTTAAAACAGTTAAATCATCCTCAACCCAGAGAAGGTGTCCTGAGTGTCATTTCTATGCATCTATCTCCTTTATAAGCATAATTATAAATGCAATATTTTATATTAACATGTTTTAATTTTCCAGAAGAATCTTATTAAATTGTGGTGCCACTTCTCACAGAAACCCAGTGAGGGCAAACATAGGCTCAAAGAGATTAAGTAATTTGCCCAGGGTTGCACAGCCAGGATATAAGAGTCAAGATTTGGGGCAAAGTGGGATTGTAGAGAAGATGGCAAACCAGAGACACCAGTTGCCAGATTGTCTCAGAAAGAAGGAAAAGTTTTAGATGAAAAAGAAAAAACAAACAAACAAACATAGATCAGGTATATTTCTGAGGGAAACTTGCCAGAACCTACCAGAGACTCCATGAAAGAAGTTGTGGAGCAGAACAAGAAGGAGCAAGATATTGGCAGAGATCAACCCCTGAGAGGCTCACAGTCCAGCAAGAAGGGTAGGTGGAGCAGTCTGTTTCTCCCCCACTTGCATCTCTGACTGATGGTGGGTTCCTGAGCTGCTGGAGAGACCTTCTGCCCACACAAGCCCAGAGGCTACTGCCACCAGTGACCTGGGAGATTCTTGTGAACAGGGTACCAGGCTCCCAGCCCCCCTGGGGCACTTTCCACCCCACAGATCTGAGCCAGGATGGCAGGCACCATATTGCTTCTCTACCCACTGTGCACCTTTGTCCTCCCCAGGGAGCTTCAACTCCTCAGGTTTTGTTTTGCTCATTCCCACCCAGACATTTTCGAACTCCAGCCCAGACTGCAGGAACCACGGGGTTTAGTGGGTCATGGGTAACTGGCATGATTCCAATGCCTGGACATTCTGAGTGAGCAGCATCCCGGAGGGAAGGATAGGCATGAACAGAGTGCTAGCTATCCTCCATCTAGAATCTTTTTCTCCCCTTCCCCTCCCCCACCCACAGCTTCCTAGAGAGACAATTGAGCCACCACACTGAAGCTACCACATAGAGTGGGGCTCAGACTTTTCCTCTTGGGGTCCTGCAGCACAGTGCTCAGACTGTGAGCTCCCTGCCCATCAGCTCTCCCTGGTACTGTTTGCCCAGTGACTCCATCAGATGGGGCATGCCCCAAGGGGGAGGGACACTGAACCTGCTTGGCCACCCCATAGGCAACTGGGGACCAGTGCTCTTCTCCCTGGCATGGTCAGGGATTGACCTTTGGGGACCCAGGGACAGACCCACAGGCCAGATCCCAGATCTCAAGGGCATTGCTTGGGGGCAGGGAGGGGAGATTTGTGAATTAGTCTTGAGAGGTGAGGGAGCCCACATGGGCAATTCAGTGAGGAGAGTGCAGTGTGGGTCCTAGCTACAGCATGCTTGCAGGCACACCTCCCCCAACAAGAGGGCCATGCTCCAGCTCAGGTTGGGATCCTGGGCAGGGAATTTCTTGGCCTGCATCACAGTCCTTGGGGAGTCTGGCTAGCTTGAGCTCTTGCCTGCTGGCAGATGCCAAAGGTGAAAACCTCGGAGCTGGGGAGGGCAGAGAAGAACAAGGTCTGCTCCAGACTGCCAGACTGAATCACATATGGCCCTGCCTTCACATAGAGACTTTCTGGTTGGGTGGACCCACTTCAGCCCCTCCCAGGTGGCTTTGCTTACAAGCTGGGTGCAGACCTTTGACCCCTGCTGAAACAGATAGCTTTCCAGCTTTTGTGGAGCCTGAGGGCAAGCTCACCCAACCCAGCCCTGCCCAGCCACACTCCCACACCCACCTCTGCTGTGGCAGAGAATTAGAAGTCACCTGAAGATTCAGGGCCCCATCCACCACCTGGGTCATTGGAATGCTTCTCCTGAGGGACTAGAGCTGGTCACAGGACCTGAGAACAATATTGCAGCTTGTTCCTTCCAGAAAGTTCCACAGACTGACAAAGAGGTCAATTTGCACACCCTTGACAGCATTTTCTGACTCAGTCATACAGGGTGTGGTTGATTCCCACTCACAAGCACCACCTAGTATCTCAGAGATTAAACTGGGTGTGACATTATCTAAACAAAAGAAAATCCAAAAATAAAAAGCATCAACTGTTCCAGATGAGAGGGAATCAGCAAAAGAACTCTGGAAGTATGAAGAATAAGAGCAAAAGGTCACCCCCAAAAGGGACACCAGCTCTCTAGCAATGGACACCAATCAAAATCAGAATATTGAAATGACAAAGAATTCCAAATATGGATAAAAAGTAAGCTCAATGGAATACAAGAGAAAATGGAAAAACAACAAAAAGAAACCACCAAAAAAAATCAGGAAATGAATGAAAAATTCCTAAAGAAATGGAATTACTAAAAAAAAAAATCAAATACAACTCCTGGAAATGAAAAATTCATTCAAGGAAATGCAAAACACAGTGGAAAATCTTAAGAATAGACTAGACCAGGCAAAAGAAAGAATCTCAGAGCTTGAAGACACCACCTTGGAATTAAACAAGTCAGGAAAAGATAAAGAACAGAGAATTAAGAGGAAGGAACAAAGCCAATGAGAAATACGGGATTATTTAAAGAGGCCAAACATGAGAATTATAGGCATCCCTGAGGGTGAAGAAGAAATCACACAAGGGTTGGAAAAACTATTTGAGGGAATAATAGAGGAAAATTTCCCTGGTTTTGCTGGAAATTTAGATATCCAGGTATAAGAGGCTCAAAGGACACCTGGGAGATTCATTGCAAAGAGGCAATCACCACCACACATAGTCATTAGACTGGCCAAAGTTAACACAAAGAAGGAACTCCTGTGCGCCCAGCCATAAGGTGAAAATGTCAGGTACAAAGAAAAATCCATCAGGGTAACTGCAGACTTCTCAACTGAGACCCTACAAGCCAAAAGGGTTTGGGGCCCCATCTTCAGGCTACTTAAACAGAATAATGGCCAGCCTAGAATTTTGTTTCCAGCAAAATTAAGTTTCTTATATGAGGGGGAAATGAAGACTTTTTCAGACAAACAAACACTGAGGGAATTTGTCAAGACCAGACCTGCCCTGCAGGAAGTACTCAGATCTGCTTTATACATCAATCAGCACAATAGAAACCCACCAGTGTAAAATTACCCACAAGCTAAAGCTCAGAGCCCATATAAAATAATGGCTCAAGAGGTAAAATAAAGCAACAAGTTTCTACTCAACAGAACAAACAGAAATGTACCCTACGTATCAATCCTTTCAATAAATGTGAATAGCTTGAATTCCCCACTCAAGAGACATAGGCTGGCTGGATTGGATACAAAAATGCAAACCAAGTGTCTGCTGTCTCCAGGAAACACATCTAGCCCACAAGGACTCATTCAGACTCAAGGCAAAGGGATGGAAAATATACTCCATGCAAATGGAAATCAAAAGAAAGCAGGTGTAGCCATTCTCATATCAGATAACATAGACTTCAAATCAGCAATAGTAAAGGAAGACAAAGAGGGTCATTATATAATGGTAAAGCAAGCAATTTATCAAGAAGACATACAATCCTAAATATTTATGCACCTAACACAGGTGCACACAGATTCATAAAACAAACCCTACTAGATCTAAACGAAGAGACAAACAGCAACACCGTAATCACTGGGGACTTCGACTACCCTCTGACAGAACTGGACAGATCCTCCACGCAGAAAATAAATAAAAAAACACTGGACTTAAATGGGATTCTATAGCAAATGGGCCTAAAAGACATTTACAGAACATTCTACTCAAAAACTACCAAATATACATTCTTCTTATCAGCACAGGGAACATTCTCTAAGGTAGATCACATCTTAGGCCACAAAATATGTCTCAACATATTCAAAAAAAAAGAAATTATACCATGTATTTTCTCATACCACAGTGGAATAAAATTACAAATCAACTCCAATATAAACACTCAATTCTACACAAAGTCATGGAAATTAAACAACCTACTGCTGAATGATTATTGGATCAAGGAGGAAATTAAGGTGGAAATCAAAAGATTCCTCAAACTAAATGACAAAGGGGACACAAGTTATAAAAATTTGTGGAATTCAGCAAAAGCAGTCCTAAAGGGAAAATGCATAGCCTTAAATGCGTACATCAAAAAGATAGAAAGATCACAAATCAACAATCTAATGAATCATCTCAAGGAACTAGAAAAGGAAGAGCAAACCAAACCCAAACCCAGCAGAAGAAAAGAAATAACTAAGGTCAGAGCAGAACTAAATGAAATTGATAACCGAAGAATTATACAGAAGATTAATGAAACAAAAAGTTGGTTCTTTGAAATGGTAAACAAAATTGATAGACCTCTCACTAGATTAACCAGAAATAGAAAAGAAAGGACCCAAATAAGCTCAATCATAAATGAAAAAGGAGAAACTACAACTGATACCACAGAAATACAAAATATCATCTGTAAATACTGTAAAAATCTCTATGCATATAAACTTGAAAATGTTGAGGAAATGGACAAATTCCTGGAAACACACAACCTCCCAAGACTCAATCAGGAGGAAATAGAACTCCTGAACAGACCAATTACGAGCAATGAAATTGAAGCAGCAATAAAATATCTTCCAAAAAAAAAAGTCCCAGACCAGATGGTTTTATGGCTGAATTTTATCAGACCTACAAAGAAGAATTGGTACCCTTATTGCAGAAATTATTTCATAACAACGAGAAGGAAGGGATCCTCCTCAACTCATTCTACAAAGCCAGTACCACCTTGATACCAAAGCCATGAATGGACACAACAAAAAAGAAAACTATGGACCAATATCCCTCATGAACATAGATGCAAAAATCCTCAATAAAATTCTAGCAAACTGAATTCAGCAGTTCATCAAAACAATAATCCACCACAACAAAGTGGGCTTCATCCCAGGGATAAAAGGATGGTTCAACATACATTAGTCCATAAATGTGATTCACCACATAAACAGAAGCAAAAACAAAGATCATATAATCATCTCAATAGATGCAGAAAAAGCACTAGACAAAATTCGGCACCCTTTCATGATAAAAACCCTTAACAAAATAGGCATAGATGGAACATACCTCAAAATTATAAAAGCCATATATGACAAACCCACAGTCAACATCATACTGAATGAGGAAAAGTTGAAAGTATTCCCACTCAGAACTGAAACACAACAAGGGTGCCCACTGTCACCACTTCTATCCAACATAGTGCTGGAAGTCCTAGCCAGAGAAATCAGGCAAGAGAAGAAAATCATGGGTATCCAAATGGGGGAAAAGGAGGTCAAATTGTTGCTCTCTGCTGATGATATGATCTTATATCTAGAAAACCCCAAAGTTGCCACCAAGAGCCTCCTGGAATTGGTAAATAAATTCAGCAAAGTCTCAGGTTACAAAATCAATGTGCACAAATCAGTAGCATTCTTATACACAAACAACAGTCAAGCTGAGAACTAAATCAAAGACTCCATACCTTTCACAATAGCTACAAAGAAAATGAAATACCTAGGAATATATTTAACCAAGGAGGTAAAAGATCTCTACAAAGAGAACTACGAATCACTGAGGAAGGAAATTACAGATGATGTAAACAAATGGAAAAACATATCAAGCTGATGGATCAGCAGAATCAACATTGTTAAAATGTGTATACTACACAAAGTGACTTATAGATTCCATGCAATCCCCATCAAAATACCAATGTCATTTTTTGCAGATCTAGAAAAAATAATTCTACACTTTGTTTGGAATCAGAAAAGAGCCAGAAGCCAAAGCAACCTCAAGCAAAAGGAAGAAATTTGGAGGCATCACTTTATCAGACTTTAAGCTATACTACAAGGCTATAGTAACCAAAACAGCATGGTACTAGCACAAAAATAGAGACATAAACCAATGGAACAGAGCAGAGAACCCAATATAAAATCATCCACATATTGCCATCTGATCTTTGGCAAAGTAGACAGCAATATACACTAGTAAAAACAATCCCTGTTCAATAAATGGTGCTAGGAAGCTGGATAGCCACACGTAGACGATTGAAACAGGATCCATATCTCTCATCACTCACAAAAATTAATTCGTGATGGATCACAGACTTAAATCTAAGACATGAAACCACAAGAATTCTAGAAGAAAACATTGGAAAAACTCTTCTAGATATTGGTCTAGTCAAAGAATTTATGAAGAAGACCCCAATGGCAATCACAGCAGCAACAAAAATAAATAAATGGAACTTGATTAAATTAAAAAGCTTCTGCACAGGCAAGGAAACAATCAACAGAGAAAATAGACAACCTACAGAATGGGAGAAAATATTTGCATGCTATACATCTGATAAAGGGCTAATAACCAGAAGCTACAAAGAAATCAAGGAAAACAGCAAGAAAAAATCAAGCAACTCCATTAAAAAGTGAGCAGAAGACATGAACAGAAGCTTTTCGAAAGAAGATAGACTAATGGCCTACAAACATGAAAAAATGCTCAGCATCACCAATCATCAGAGAAATGAAAATCAAAACCACAATGAGATATCACCTAACCCCAGTGAAAATGGCTTTTAAAATTGGAACTAACCGACCAGCACTCGTGTGCACAGGTGGAAGTAAAACTCAAAGGGAAATTATGAAGGGGTAAGGCAATATGTGGATGATTTTGTATTGGGTTCTCTGCTCTGTTCCATTGGTCTATGTCTCTAGACATAGACTAACGGGTACATATGTACACTATCTGGGTGATGGGCACACTTACAACTATCTAACGGGTACAATGTACACTATCTGGGTGATGGGCACACTTACAACTTTGACTCAATCATTACAAAAGCAATACATATAACCAAAACATTTATACCCCTGTAATATTCTGAAATAAAATTTTTAAAAAATTGTGTTTCCACCAAAACTTTTTAATAAAACTAAATAAGAAATCCACTTTAATAGGAAGAGCATTCTTACTCTCATTCTACAGACTGACATTGCTTGTAACATTCAGAGTCCCAGCTACTCATAGAGTCCTTGCTTTAGTCACACCAGAGAAGAAATTCAGGGCAGGTTTAATAGTAAGTATCCTCACACATGGGTGGGCTCACACACCCTCAGAACAAGTGTTTTCTCTTAGGTAGAGTGGTATTTTTGGGTCAAAGATAGGGGATCTCAGCTTGTGAATCCTATGGACTCCTCAGAGTGATGTGTTTATGTACAGAAAATAAAATACAGAAGAATACAAAAGAAATGAATTATACTGAAATATACTTATCAAACTGTTTAAACAAACACATTTGTGATATAGTAACGTATATGTGTATTTATTAAGCCATTAAATAACAGAATGGGGCAAAGGATGGAATATCTATCATAGTCTTGAGCTAAGTGATGGGCATAAACAACTTTTCTGTAAAAACTTTAATGCCATGCAAAATCATCTGTGAATTCTATTGGTGACAAAGTCACAGGTGCTTCTCATACTACTGTGATGTTTTGCTTTCATGCATAATTGAAGGAAACACTGAATTTGTTAGAGATTGGTAAAAATAGAGTTGTTATTTTCCCCATCCAAATTCAGAGGCCCCTGAATTCTACTCAGGGACCCTTTAGGAGTCTTAGGGTAAGATCCCTATTTTTCCTTTCAGTCTATTAAAACTCTAGACATGATGAATAAGATCTTGCTTTCTAAGTAGTAAGTGAAAATGTTCCATGAATATGGAAGATTATGTGCTTCCAGATTCATGAATCCTGAACTTTCTCTGTCAAAGATAATATGTGTGCTGCTGTTTAAGCTTCACAATGTTGGTCTTTTAAATGTCTTTTGAGAGTTTCTCTTCTATATCTAACATTGCCTTTACTCTATCATCCCTTCTCTCCTGTCATTCTAATTTCCAGATGTAATGTTTACCTCTGTTTGTCCTCCCTTGTTCCATAAGTACCCCTATTTCTCTCCTGTCTTGCTTTTCCTTTCTCCCTAATTCTAACATCATTTATGTATTATTAATCACCAACAAATGCATTAATCCCTATTACTTATTTAATAGTCATCATAATTTTCACTAAAATGAAGAACATTTGAAGAGCCCCCTCCTCTGCTGCTTCCCACCACCATCCCACCAACGTCCCTGACTCTACAGCCAGGAGAATGAACCTCAGAACCATCAGCAAACACCATTAACTGCTTTCCAAACATATCCTCAGGGAAATTAAAAGACCAGTTCTTCTCTCTTGAGAGCTTTGGCAGATTGTAAATTATCAGAACCTTGCTCACTTCTCCTTAGGTATAAGAGCTACAAGCACGAAGGGAGTCATGTATTAGGTGGACAGTGAATTAAATGACCTTGCAGGTCTTGTCTACCTTTGAAATTCTAGGACCCCCCCATGACAATTGCATCTGAGCAACTCAAAATTTCTCACCCAGATTCAGTACATGTAAATTGGTTCTGACTGTTGTATCCACAGACTTTAGAATGGAATAGGCAATAGAGATTCAGGAAACACTAGCTATTTACATTTGTTGAATATATGAGTTTCTTTTTTAATTGCTTGTCAGTGTGTCTTGTATGTTCCTGCTCCATTTTGCTATCGTAGGGGTAGAAAGGTGGGATACATTTCCTTGCTCACCACAAGGGTCACGGCCAACATTTGTATAACAAAATAAAGATTAATCAAAGTTTTACATGATACAAGAGCCCTTAGAAATGAAGACCCAAAGATAGACGGGAGAAATTGTCTATTTTTATGCTTAGGTTCTGTGAAGAATGGACAGCCATGGAGAAATGTGATTGGACAGAAGGGTATGATCTAATGGTAAAAAACCAAGGGGGAAACCCAGCAAGGCCTCTCTGTTCGGATCCTTCTGGTTCTCTCTGTGTAGCATTCCTTCCTCCCTGATATGGACAGGACCCCTCTGGAATGAGGGTCTTATGACCTACTATCAGACATGATAGGTCAGGGAATTTTATTACGGCCAGCTCCTACACAGAAGGGTGGGGGAGGAGGTTAGAGTACTATTTCTAGGTTTTATGTCTTGGTTTGGGGAAGAGGAGTTCTAGTTTCTATGACTCACTTCAGGGGAGAAAGAGAGGTTGGAGACAGGAGGATGAGAGAAGGTCAGAAAGACCTTGGTGCTGAGGCTTCCTGTGCTGCCCACCAATCGCCTCTACTTCAAAGTACTTAGCACGCTAAAGCGCCGTGCTTTGGAGTATTTTTGTCTGAGCCCTAACACTATGGAGGGCCAGGGTTAAGGTTCATCTAAATGACTGTGCCTAGTGTCAAAAAATTCCTCAGTCACAAATACACACGTTGTAAATGCTTGCTGATTCTGCTAAAGAGGACGGGATTGCAAGGCTGCTCGATAAAAACCCGGTAGAAGACATCTTTTTTTTCTTTTCAAAATGAAATTAGCCTGATTTTCTCACTTACAGTGAGAAATGAGACTATCTCACTGTAAGAAATTTTAAAATTACTCACACACTCATTAGGAAAAAACATTTTAAGTCTTATCACAATCGACCACCCAGAGATGACCACAAATAACTTACGAGCAATTCTCCAGACATCTGTCTACACATATAAATATATGGATATAGGTATGTATAATTTCACATAGCTGAAATAGTTTTATAAGTGTTGTTGTGTCATGAGCATCTTTCCAGGTCAATAAATATAGTACCATATCATCCTTTCTTTTTTTCTGGAGATGGGGTCTCACTCTGCTACCCAGGCTGGAATGCAGTGGCCCTATCATAACTCACTATAACTTTGAACTCCTGGGCTCAAGCCATCCTTCTGCCTCAGCCTCCTGAATAGCTGGGACTACAGGTATATGCCACCATGCCTGGCTAACTTTTTAAATTTTTTTAAGAGACTGGGTCTCACTATGTTGCCCAGGCTGGTCTGGAACTCCTGGCCATAAGTGTTCCTCCTGCCTCGGCCTCCCAAAGTGCTGGGACTACAGGTTTGAGCCACTGTGCCCGGTCCACATCATTTCTAATTGAGGCTTGGTATTCCATTGAATGTAGGTACCATAATTTATTTAGTCAAGTCATCTGTTATTTTATAATATCTACTTTCAAAAGCTGAATAAATCTGGTGGCATAGTGTGATGCTGCCTCAGTAGCCTCTGAGGTAATCCTGGCATGTTTCACACCAGACAATGTTACCATAAGCCCTACAGTCATTCAGTAAGAGAAGCAGACAGTTACTGGGTCAGACTCTAAGACTTCAGAGCCTACATATTAAAGACCAAACCAAATCAACAGAGGGAGTTTAAAAGAACCACAGAGGCATTCATGGAGGCATGAGCAGCCCTGGTAGACTCACTGCAATCAGGAAACTTGCCCCTCCTCATTCCCATGGAGGGAACCAGATATCTGGCTAAGCACCCAGCCTGTGGGCAGGAGACCCTGCTTGGTGCCACATAGGGGGGAGGAGCCTGTCCTCAGACACACATGGTCAGTGGCTCCCTGGTACATCTGGCACACAGGGAAGGGCAGCATTCCTCCCACATGGTGTTTTCTGTCCCTACTCATAGCCAATATAGGCAAAGGCTATGCCAACATTGGCAAGAGCATAATGCAGTCGGCATGGAGAGTTAGAACAGTCAGAGCTGCAAGGTTTACCATCTTTATGTAATCAGTATCCCTTATATGGAAGAAAAAACTGGGGCCTGGGTCCCAGTTTTACAGATGAAAAAAACTACAACTCAGCTACACAGAAGGTGCCTTGGAAGCAAAACTGGATGAGAACACCAAATCTTCATGAAGAAGAGATCTAAAACTTGGATGGCGTCTGTCTGGATATAAAGACAGATGGACACAGAAGAAAGAACAAAAATCAAACAGATGACAACCACCCTCTTGCTTTCAGGAAATCCTGATGAGACATAGCTTTTGGCACCCTCAGGAGGAATGCAATTTTACTCAATACCTCCCTTTGAAGTCTTGTTTCCACTAAAAATGAGTCAGTGCTCTGATGAAGGGAAAGCTTTGCCTTAGTGGGGAGGCTTCTAGGGCCATTCACTAGGGGTTTGTTCTTTGAGCTATTAGTACCTCTATATGTAGACGGACATAAAAATAACTGTCCTGTCTCATGAGATTATTGTGAAAATTATTCAAAATGCTGAAAGGATTAAACAAACCAGAAAAATGTACATTTTTTCCTACTCCTACATGATAAATACTAAGATGATGTTCTTATTAGCCAGATCAGACATGTGTCAAATATGGTAGCCACCTACATTTCCCAGTATTTATGTGTGGGGCACTGTGCTAGGTCCTGGGGAAACCAAGAAAACAAAGACACAGTTCCTACTCTCAGGGAATTCACAACTTTAATTTTTTAAGAAGCCAACTACTAACTGCAAGAAGACATGATTTACTCAAGATCACACACAGTTACGAGCTTCAGAAAAGGACCAGGAGTCAGATATTCCTTTGAATATGCCCATCTGAACAGAGGAAGATGCAGGATGGTCCTTGAAATGTTCGACATGTTCCCTGAAATGAAAGATGTTAACTTAATTGGTCAAGAAACCCTGAATCGTAAGGGCCAGAAATGCTGTCTTTTCCCTGACAAATAAACTGAACCAGACAGCAAGAAAATAATGTGGAGTAAGGGGGAAGAGAAATGAACTCAGTCCTATATGTGGATAACCTTAGGTTAAAAAATGGACATGTTTAGGCGTGTCTCTTTAAACATCCACATTAAGTAGGGAGGAATCTGTCCATTTGCTCACTCCACTTAAAGCAGACCCTGGCATCCTGTTGCCAAAAATATCCCCTCCTCTCTTCCCGGCATTGTCTGCAGGTGCCTTCGCCCTAAAAAACGAAATCCTCTGCATGAGGCTGTGACGGGGCTCCACTGAAAGTTTGGCAATGAAGGCTGTTTGGCCCATTTTGCACATGCATTTGGGAGAGTTCCAAACAGATGCATATGCATCTTCACTTTCTTGGCAGGAGGGCTGAGAATTTAAGGATTCTTGTGGGGAATTTATGCTGCTCTGAAAACTTAACCCATCATGGAAGAAACATAAAAGAGTTCGTATGAAAGACATGACCTTTTGCTTCCTTTTGGAGTCTGTTGCTTGGTCTCCTGTGTCTTTGTTGCCTTTTGTTAAAGCTTAGCGACTTTCTTTGTGAAAGGGTGATTTTCATGTCCTGAGCTCTCTAGGGTCCATTTTATTTTCAACAATGATTTCCATTTCATCTTAATCTATTGTCGTGGCCAACTATGTGCTTCTTTATTCAGAAAGTGCCATTGGTAGGGATGGAAAAAAAATATTGTCTGAAAGCCATTTGGAGGCAATTGAACAAAAAGAGGGTAGATAAGTGAGAGTAACCTATAATTTTATTACCTGGAGCTGCATGCTAACAAGGACAAAACAAGAAGTCTCAACAATGGGTGAGCCATAGATGGATCAGTGGCCTGATTGGCAAATCCTAAACAATAACTCTTATTCCTCTGAATCATTTAATCCCCACATGATCAGAGAGAACAAAGAAAGCCCTGCATATCAGGAAGATTTTATAATTTCATATCTGCCTATGTTTGTCTGGGCTAAATACAGCCAAGAGCTTTTTAATATTCTCCCTAAAGGATACTTTGAAAACTCACCAAACATGAATTACCCTGTAAAAAGGCAGAGATACAATGTTCTGCAAACAGTATTTTCTTAGACTGGAAAAACTGCAAATAAACACACAAAGAAAATTAAACAGTGGTTGAAAAGGATAAGAAAGTAACCCAGGCTCCTTTATTTGACATTGCAAATGATTTTAATAATGTTTAGCCAGATCCTTCTTTGATAAATACACTGAAAAAATGATTTTTTTGTCTGCATAGATATTCTATGTTTTGTTTTTAATTTGCTTCCTTGGCTGTGCTTTTACCCACCTTCCAAATTCCTTCCCTTCTTTCCTCACTCTTACCTGTGTAACTGATTATACCCTGACATGGATTTCTCGCAGTGTAGCTTCCCCACTGCTCAGAGACTTGGAGTACAGTCACAGGCATTTATACATCTGCGCTGACTCACGGAATCTATTCTTCGGCTCAGTAGGATGCCCTAAAGAAAGGTTCTCAAGCAGGGTCTAACAGGATCTTTATGAGTTGGGAGTTTATTTTTCCCTCTTTAGGGTAACCACTTTGCTAGGAGATAACAGAGACGCTAAGACTCCCTGCCTCTGCTTCCCTCCTGGCACCCAGCACCAGGGATTTATGATCAGCCAAGACCAGGGAGCATCCCCATGGAGGACTGATTGCAAGGCCTTGTAAAACAAAGGAAGTTTCTTCAAGCAGCTTATCTGCATTAGCAGCACTTGATTCTAGATAGGCTAGGACACCAACAATTCCAACGAAAAGAATAACAGTGGCTGAGGAGAACACACTTCCAACTGTGCAGCAATTAGAGTGCTGTTGAATGGCTGATTGCTTGCGTGTGGTCCCCTTAGTTCCCTGGTGGAGTGTGCTTATAGTTCTGCAATTGGGTAAAATGGATTGGAATGAGCACTGTCATATACAACTGCCAGCTGTTCTACTGTTAATAAAGACACTATTTAGCTATTAATACATCCCATTCTTCCATGTTGTGCCCATTCAAACAAAATATCTTTGTTTGGGAAGGGGGTGTGACTGCACCTGTTCTTGATTGGAGAATCTGTGGCCTGTGGAGGACCCCTTGTTACGGCTCCATGGCAATTGTGGCTCCCAGGCAGAGTCTGCTTATAAAAGAAATGGGGCAACCAGACAGTGAGATTTAAAAAAGGGAAAAAATGAAGCTGTGGGTTCAGTTGAACTGCTGTTTCTTCAAATGGTTTTTATGTAATAAATAGTCTGGTTTATTGGACAAGTTAGAATTTACTTGTAGGCAAATTCCATATGACTAACGATTCCTTCCTTTTTTCAGGGAGTTACAGTGTTTTAAATAGTCCTGGGTGTGTTGAGTGAGATCTATCCTAAAATTGTAGTTAAGGCCCAAGGTAGAACCACAAAGTTAACTGCTATCAGTTAGAGCAAATTTTCCTGGAGCTTATGAAGATGCTGCCCTACTATTGATAATGACATCACCATCATCACTACTACCTTAATCTTCATGCACAGAGGACAGAAGAGAATAACAGAGAAGAAGAATTTACAATAGTCACCATTAACCTGTGGGAATTAGGTGTTCCTAGGTGCATTAGTCTGTTAGAGCTGCCATAACAAAATACCACAGACTGGGTAGCTTAAAAAACAGAAATTTACTTCTGTCAGTTCTAGATTCTAGGGATCTAGAAGATCCTGGACTTCTAGGGAAGTTCAAGATCAAGGTGCTGACAAGGTGGATTTCATTCTGAGGCCTCTTCGCTTGGCTTGTAGGCAGCTGCCTTCTGATTGTGTCTTCACATGGCCTTCCATCTATGCACACGGGGGGGGAGGGGGGAGAGAGGGAGGGGGAGAGAGAGAGGGAGGGAGGGGGGAGACAGAGAGAGAAAGGGGGGAGAGAGGGAGAGAGAGAGAGGGAGAGGGGAGAGAAAGAGAGGGAGAAAAGAGCTCTCTTGCGTCTCTTCTTACAAGGGCACTAATTTCATCACATCTGGGCCCCACCCTTATGAGTTCATTTAACTTTAATCCCCTCCTTCCAGGCCCTATCTCCAAATACAGTCACAGTGGGGTTTTGGGTTTCAGCATATGAAATGGGGGGGGCACAATTTAGTCCTTAACACTAGGTAATAATTTTTCCCTTTTTCCCTCCTGAGGGGTGAGGGGTGGAAACACATTATTCAATCATTCAGAAAGATTTAAGGTGATTTCAAAAAGGGGAGACAGCCTCTGTTTTCCCTGGCTGGAATCTACTTGGGACATAGAACCTACAACCAACCTGCTCTACTCAGTGTTGCTTCCTAACAAGGGAGTGGTGAGAAGTTCTAAAAAGAATCCAATACTGTCTTCTGAAGTGTAGAAAATGTACTTGGATGATCCTTTGGGTCTAGAAATTTGTAAGGGCTGGCTGGAAGGGCATAGAGGGACCAAAGGATGGGTGTGTATTAATCATGTTTTTAATTTCTTGTATCTTATGATGTTTTGATATCTTAAAAATCTTGCTGGCCAAGGACAGACTGCAAGGCTAGTCAGGGCTAGCCAGTTCTGAGAGATAGCAAGGGGCTTGGCTGGAAGCATCATTTTCATATGCAAACCAACCAATCTGAGCCCTTTTCCCCCAACCACTTATTTTACATAACTCTCAGAAGAATTTGGTAGTGTGTCTTCAGAGCAATTTTCTAGGGCACATTCTCTAATTTGCTCATTCCTAATCTTGCAATCTTCTGCCCTGGCTATATGTAAGTGTACTTGCACAGATTAATTTTGGAAGATGACTTTTTCCTGGGAACTCCTTCTTTCAGGTTTAACTCAATTTCCTGTTTCTTCAAGTATCCCAGTGTCTATTTCTATGCTGTTATTTTATACCTTGGTGTGTGGATTTTTCATTTCTCAAAATTATTTGTCATTTCCAACTCCATTCTTCTGGGTAACCTTCAATAGGAAAGTTTCTAAAAGTTGAAAATGGATAATGGCTACTGAGAGGCATCTAGAAAATTCTATAAGAGGTAAAAAGGAGAGAGGGAAGTAAGGATAGAAGGATGGAAGGAAGGAAGGGAGGAAGGGAGGAAGGGAGGAAGGAGGGAGGGAGGAAGGAGGGAGGGAAGAAAGAAAAATTGAAAACACTGTCCTTTCTTGTCCCCAGACCCTAGGTTATCCACAGTGCAAAGGATACAAGTCTATATTGGGGATAGGGAGAGAACACAAGGAATGAAGCATTAATTGAACAATCCTGGAGTAGACTCCGATACTCTATACCATTGTACTCTTCTGGCTCATTCTATGTGTGCTTAAAATAAAACTAATCTGATATCTCCAGAAGCAAGATATAATGATTTGCACAGAGTGTAAGAGACAGATCGTAAGTCTTCAGGATTTCCTCCAGTCTGGATCTTTATCCCTATGTCTTGATCACACACAAACCTGGCTCCAGGGACATGAAAGTTAAAGGGAGAGCAAAGCATGCTGAAAGAATGGGCTAAGTATCAAAATATATCAAATGCATATCAAAAGATCTGATTTCACATCTGCTGTTTCACATACTGTACAAATTTGATCATGTTACATAACTCCTCTGAGTTTTAGCATCCTTATCTATAAAATGGATATTTTATAGTGTTATTGTGAAGATTATATAAAATAACCTTTGTATAAAGCAGCTATAATAGGTATTTAGTAAACATTAGTTTGTTTCCCCTTAAGAACTTCTTCTGAGAATGAATTTTTTAAACAACTTTGGGATTTTTAATCTGGATTGTTAGTTACAGATATAACTTCTGATCAAATCTTAAAGGCTCTTGATCCTTTATTGAGAACTTACACAGTAGTAGAAAAATGTCTGCTAATTCTCATGACAAACTGCTGTCTAATATGTTCTCCTTTTCTATACCCTAGTTTCCCACAACAAATATTTATTCAGTATTTCTAAATAGCTATAGCCTGGAATGGGCTAGATGGAAAAGAGAGAGGGAGAGAGGAAAGGAGAGAGAAGAAAGGAGGGAGGAAGGGAATGTGGGTTGAATTATTTATGAGTGTGCAGGTTCATTGATGTTATTATAGGTGAATATCATCTATATAACCCTTGTATATGAATCTCTGTTGGTGAAATATATAAAAAAATAGTCTTGCCCTTGCTTTTTTTTCTCCCCCAATTTCTGGTGGTTGTTATTTACACCCCAACAAAATACACCAACCTGAGTAAAGAATGAAGGTCCTAGGCCCAGGAGTTGCTGTCTCAGCACCTGCTCTCAGAGTATTCTAGGGCCACTTTTAGGAAGAGCAACTGTTCTCAACTGGAAATTCTTCCAATTCTACTAGCACAGCCTTAATTTTGCTACATATTACTGATAAGTAAGCTAGCTGGAAATCTTAACGTTTACTTGATATTTTGTTCTATAGCATCCCTTGCCATGACTGAACAACAATGCTGCTTGATTTAAGCTCTTTACTCCTTCTCAGGTTTTCAATGTTTGTGATTTCATTTATTATGGCTGAATTCAG